>OY728127.1:188039145-190539145 GCA_963277665.1 Viscum album
TTATTCATGGAATGAGAAACTCTACATGCATATAATGATGCATGATAAATGATTACTTGTCATATTAAGACATAGGTAAAAATCATGGAAGATAATTATGACCCCCACACATTAAGTGTTTCACCCAATAGTGAAATTAGTGAAACTTTAATATCAATATACCAAAACATAAAATACTATCCCATGATGATTGGGTTTTTTCCAGATATGGGTCAGTTACTCCAAGGACATACACATTAATAAATTTCAACATATTCAAATCTTTTATCTTCCATCCCAAATTGTAAGAAATAAAAATATGTTCTAATAGAATATTGTGACATTACAGACCCATTCAT
Source organism: Viscum album (assembly GCA_963277665.1). Classification (NCBI taxonomy): domain Eukaryota; kingdom Viridiplantae; phylum Streptophyta; class Magnoliopsida; order Santalales; family Viscaceae; genus Viscum; species Viscum album. The sequence continues at coordinate 188,039,484 of OY728127.1, forward strand.
ATATGTCTGACTAGTTTGGTTGGCCTCATGACCTCAAGAACTTCTACCCATCCACCAAATGTTTTTGACTAGTAGTGAGGGTCTATGGTAGTATATTGGGGAGACTATACCCCCATTAAGAGTGATATAAATAAATATATAATAAATAACAAAGTGAGGATTGATATAATAATGATTAAACAATGTATGTAGCCATCTAGAAAAGTTAAATAGATAGAAAAATAATAGTCAACATCATCAGCAAAAAAAAGTCTACTGTCATGCTGTTATACAATAGAATCATGCATAAATTTTAATAGGTATGAATATACTACACATATATCACAAGGTAAAAAGACCAAAATCTATCTCCAACAGCGTCATGATCCTAAGATCAGTCTTATTCTCCATGATCCCATGCAATAATAAAATCATACATCAATAATTGTGAGCTTTACCTCATCTAAAATTATTTCTATGAACTCTATATGGGTACTAATAGGAGGCCTGAACTGGTAGTGAGATATACTCAGAAGGTTACTACCAATGGAATCTATAATAGGTCCTATTTGTGAATCTAAATGTAATAGTGTGAACGTTTAAAAAATAGTGGAATAAAATGTGTAAAATAATAAAAGAGTTTTCATAATGTAGAATATAACAAATTAATATATTTTACAAAAGTAGTTAAACATTAAATAGTTTCACTTACTAGGAAAATTTGTTCAAAAATTATAATTTCACATAATCATCCATTATCACTCTCACACACACCCCTGCAAGACAAATTACATCCTTATACTCATAAGTAGTGATACATCATTCTCTAGGTTGTCTCTTGGAGGCAATTATTTTTCCTTTATTTTCTGATTGATACTAAGCACAAAGTCTATTTCAAGAAGTCTTAAAACAATGTATTAATGAACACACACCAATCATGTTCCATTAATTTGGAACTAATAATCCATTTTTTGAAGATCATACACCAAAACAATTTTTTCCTTTCAAGAAACACATTTTAATTGATTTATAAAACATATTGTGGACAACACCCATAACCCAAATTCAATATCCAACTAGTAAGATATCATTCTATTATAGCTTCAACATGGAAAATGCATTTATAATAATGTATATTTACTTGATAGAACTAAGATATTTCATGTTCTAATAAAATTTGAATGGGGAAAACCCACATACCTCTGGTTCATTTTCCATGATGGATCTTTGTCTATTCTAATGATACAACATATTAAATACATTCTATTTTTATTTACATGATAAAAACCTAAATTATTCAGTGAGACCAGAGGTTTTATTCCAATAATAACCAAAAAAAGTATATGGAACACTTTGAATTTGATAGAAATATAATGGAAACGAAATGAGAGATTTCAAGTACATGGATGATTAAAACCGGATTGACCTAACATGATTCATGTTGTGAAAAAGGAATTCACACTGAGAATATTTTTGAAGTTAAATAAACTATAATTCACAATTCCTATGGATAAAATTAAGAAAATCATTTCATGTGGTGAATGGGTCTCTCTCCAAAAACAGATTCTTCCCTAAAACCCATTCACACATTGAAAGTAACTCCTGACACCATCCCAGAAAATATTCACATCATGAATAACCACTCACAAAATGAATTATACATAGAGTCTAGATTATGTATCAGCTTATCTTTAACACTCTCAACTACTCCATCAATTCAACTCAATAAATCAAACATGAAATAATATGTGTAAAAAATGGACTACCTCAAACCGGGGTACTAATTATGCTCACCCATCTATGAGGAGTTATGATTAAAAACATTACCTTTAAAAAACTCTCAACCATGAAAAAAATATAATAACAAAGAATCATATATTTTAGGGTGAGAATAACCACTAAAGAAAAAAAAATTGACTTACTACATGTCAATAATGAGGGAGTAATAACCCAATGCAATGACATAAAGGAATTAAAAAATGTTTCAATTGTGGGATGACTAAACACTAAGATCGTTATTTTCACATATATATGAAGGGGACAGTTAATTATATGTAGGGGAGAAATTCAGAAACTAATGAACCATACACATATTTATCATTAAAATGAAATTAAAATAGGAATTATATGAATCATGGCCCCAATCCAAGAGATAATGTGGATAATAAACATAAGAAACATTAAATATAATGGGAACAAAGTAGTGCCTATGAAATGACTTCAACTGAAGTAGAATGTGATAATTAAGGAACACTTGTCATGTGATCTAGATTTAATTATTTCTAGTTGGATTATGGTTTTATCCACTCTAGAAAATCTATAATGTTTTCTAATAACAGTAAATCTCATCTAGGTTGATTTTATTATCAAAGAATTATTATTGTTGTTTGATTGTTCTATAGTAATATATTTTTTATTGGAATTTTCCTCCAGTAAATCATATAAATCCTTCCTTTATATGAATTTTATGTGATTTAGGATATATATTTTCTATTTTCACCTTCATTTCATATTAATTTCTAAATTTGGAAAGCAAATTTCATATCCAAAACTAACCTATGATCACATATCATTTCAACGATAACTATGAACTCAATATTAAGATTACTTTAATTATATGGGTATTAATATTCTATCATGAGATGAGTTTTATATCTTTAACCATGTTTGTGTGGTTTATTCATTATAGATTATATCTTGAGTCATAAAATTATTATTAATATAATCATCAATGGTATAAATTAAATTTCTTGGGAAAAAATTTATTAAAGGGGGTTAAAGATAATGCTCATTTATTTTTTATATGTTTTTCATTAATTAAATACTATATTGAATAATCATTCTCATCCTAAACAAAAACTAAATTGATCCTTGGAAATTTAAAAATAATTGTGTAATAAAACTTCTAACATTTTAAAATAGTAATCAATTAAAAATATTATATTTATAGGATAGATAATTAATCAGATTTAATATTATAGAGTATTTTTTTCAAATAAAATTTTTTTGGGTATTTTTTATATTACTCTAATAAATTATATTTATCACCATCCAAAGATGACTATTATTATATAAAATAATTCAATTTTGAACTACTTTTTTAACTTTCATTTAAATTATTAAAAATATTAAAAACACTCAAAAATTAAATATCCTTTTTCAATAAAAAAATATACTTTGTATATTTTTTTAAAATAAACATTTTAGATTTTTAGATTTTTAAATTCTTGAAATTAGTTTACTCATCAAATTTATAATATAAAAATTTTCATAGAGTGAATTTTCCGTATTTTTCTAAAAAGGTCAATTATTAGTTGAATAGTGAAAAATAAAAATTTTACATATATTATCACTTTTAATACATTGTCATGATATAATATTGGATTAAAAATCTATAAAAATTATTAAAAAAATATTTACTCAAATGAGTAAAATAAGGTATTTAAAAAAATATATTTTGGATTTATAAACCTATGTTTAACACTTCTATCTCTAAGTAGTACTTTATTTTAATAAAAGAAATTTTAATCATTGGTTTGTTTAATTTGGTATTTACAATGTTGCATAAGGTTTTTTAATTTTTTAAATTAACATACATCTTATTTCATTATTAGTAAACCTATAATTTCTATGTGAATCAATTCTATAAATTATTTTGATGTAAAATCATTTTATGGTAAAAAATATATATTTTCAAAAAAAAATTATTCTTTTTTTACATACTTATATTAATATTAATTTTCACCACCTTTCGAAATATAATATTATAAAATGGATTTTATATTTCTAATTACAATTTTAAATAATATTTTAATGTCTAACTTTATTTTTTCTTATATAATTAATTTACCATGTTAAACTTTTATTACTATGGTATGGGTAAAAGGATTAAAAGGGTTGTTAACCTAAGAGATAAGACATCAATTATTACTAAAACATAGCCAAATATTATTATATGATTCTATTTCTACCATTCCTTATCCAATCCTAGAAAAATTACTAAATTACATCCACGTTCAAATAAAAATTAATTATTATATTTTAATGTTAATAATATTTATAAGAGTTCCATTCCCCTCAATTATAAAAGGATCCTTCCACCACCCCTTCCACACCACTCTAAAAACTAAAAGTATCCCCTATACTAAACCACATTTACTTTTAAATTAATCCTAACCAAATTTTTTTGAGCTTAGGGGTCTTATATATTTCCCAAATACCTTTTAATTTACTAAGGTTTCCATGATTAGATTAAATTTTTCTACATTAGTATTTTTTACTATCTTATCATTTTTCTATTTTTCTACTTATAACTATTATTAAATATTATTTATCACTATAAAAAGATTTTTTTTAAATAAATAATCTTCTTCAAACATTATATTATCAATAATAAATACATTCTTATTATTTATTTACTTATCACAACCCATTCATGTTTTGGTCGGTTTTACCACCAATAAAAATTGTGTTAAAATGATTATATCATGAATTATTAATAAATATTAAATAATTAATATTAAATAATAATGATAAATCATTTAGAATATTATAAGTAATTAATGTTTATACTATAACTAAATTATTACATAGTGATATTGATCCAACTAATTCTAGAATGTTCATTTTTGGTTAGTTTGACCACATACATGAGAAATTACCTAGGTTTTTATTATAGATAGTTAAGAAAACATAATAATGATCGATTATGATATTTATATATTAATCTAAAAATAATGTAAATAAAATATAAATATTAACATTCAATAATAAAAAAACCATTTTATGATAATTGTTTTTGAAAAACAAACACATTTTAGACATTGTATTTTTTAATCATACATCAAAGTTCAATGGGATGAAATTTGATTAATCTAAACCATTAATGAAATTATATTTCTAGTACCTTTACCATTATATAGATAAATAAATTATAAACATGGAGTGAAATCCAGAACTATTCTACCAAAACAAACATAGAACGGTTAAAAATACTAATTATCAATAATTTATTTTAACTAAATAAATGAAATATTGTGAAATAAATTAATATAAAAAAATATTAAAAAAATTAATATATATAAATGATGATCCTGAATAGTTTATTAATAAGTATATCATTTTTATAAGAGAATATAGAACATGCCTGACTGAGAAGGAATCCATTGTAAAGAGATTTTCGTGACTCTACTTTTTTTCATGACTAATAATTCTTCATTTTTCACAATGGTTTTACATGTTTTTTATATTCTATTATATGATTCGATTATATTTACTTTACTCCTTATTTTATATATAATACAAATTTCACAAACAAATACAAATTTTCTATTGAATTTTATTTTTTATAAAACTTATTTATGTTAATAATAGTACACATCCTCTCCAAATAATTTATTTCTCTCCCATATCGATATTCGCTCATCCCAAAATTGTTATCCATTATTATTATGAGGTGCTAATATGTTTTATTTATTGTGATATTAAAATTTCTCTTTAAATATTTTCAAAAATAATAATTATTACAATTTTATTATTGTGAGTTCCACTAAAGTAACATTTAATATTGAAAAGGAATTTTCTTTCATGACCATATATTTTGTCCTTCACCCCACATTTCACATAAAACACATTATTTATTTTTTAACTCTATATTGTTAGTATTATTTAAAGATTAATTTTAAAAATGATTCCATGTAACTCTCTTTGGAATTATTTTGAAGGTGACTCATAACATATACTTTTCACAACAATGCTTGAATTGTTTTATGGAATATATTTTCTTGATTTGACATCTATTTTACTTTTTATGTCTAAAAAATATAAAACTATGGAGTTATCCCTTGTGTATCACCTTATAAATTCTTTTATGAAATATTGTTTTCCAGAAACTCTGTTTTTTGTATCAACTTATCTACATTATATATCATATTATTTGATACCATTTGGAAATTATATGAAACCCATTTTTTTATTTTGATTTTCATTGAATGATGAATATTTTATATATTATAGAACACATATATATGTGAGTGATGATAGGTGGGAACATATAGGGTCCTAAAATTAATAGGTTAATGTTTTTTATCTCATGGGATAATGAAATTGAACATGGACATGCTGTTGTTATCTATGTTCATGGGATTAAGAGTGGACAAGATGTGGTTATCTATGTTTATAAGATTGGGAGTGGAAATTATAGGGTTAGATATGTTCAAAATAATTAGTATGGGAAGGATGTGGTTATATGTATTCACAAGATTGATCATTGACATGATGTTGTTACCTATGTTAATAAGAATGAATGTGGACACAATGTTGATAGCTATGTTCACAATGTTATGATTTCCTAGGCTTATGGATAATCTAAATTTATATGTTATGATTTATTACTATGTTATGATCCATGTATAATTTTTATTTTCTCATGATTCCCCACAATTATTCTATGGTACATCTTAATAATTAGAGGTATATGTTCTTCTAATAGTCCTTATAGATAACTACTTTTAATTCTTGTTCTTTACAACAATATATTTGTAACATTCTGGTATTTATATAATAATACATTTTCATATATTTTAATATTTTTGAATAAGATATTAATTTTACATCAAAGGATATGATATCATCGATAACGTACTCAACATGCAACAATGGGTTTCTCTAAAATCTTACATTGCACACAACACTGAGTTATACCGAAAAATAATACAATATTATTATTATTATTTTAAATGTAGTTAAAGCCAAGATGTTGTATTAAAGAGAATGAATAGAACAAACTATTATATGAGTTAAAAAAATTTTTAAATTATTTTACATCTATCCAATAAATTTTAGAGGCTTAAAATGAGAATGAATACAATTTTAAGCATAAAGTACTCCAACATTTTTTTAATGGTTCTTTTACCGCCTTTTGATGGTGAAACATTTTTAAATCTAGTTTGTTCCACATTTAAGTGTAATATTTGAAAAAATAAACTTCTTATTTGTAATTAGGAAATCAAAACTTACTATGGTGGAAATTTTGGTTTTTTTCTGATAAAATTCTTATTTTAATTAATAGTGAAAATATTGCATTTTTAATTCAAAACTACCGTTTCAACTATTTTATTTTTATTGATAAATTATTTCTTGAATTGGTTTACAGTATATTTAGATTATTTTTTCTCTTAATCAAATTTTTATCATTGGTATTAATTTCACATTTAAATTGGACATAAACATATGTTAATCTTTTGATAGTTTTTAATTCTTAAAAAACTTTCTTTCGGGTTTTGAAAAAAGGAATTAATTTTAAATTAATTATTGCAACCACTATATTTTTAATTTCATAAAATGGTTTATATATTTTTAATCAGGGGGTCCAAATTATTTAAATATGTAAATTTTATTTTTGGACTTTATGAATATTAACATCAGTAATTATATTTTTTTACCACGGATAAAGGGTATATAAGGTAAATAAGGGTAAAAATAATATTATAATAATATCAAACAACCCTAACATGTTTCTTAATCTCTTTTTATTAGTAATTATAGACCAAAAATATCCTTAGGCGTATCTTTTGGAATTTGGGTGTCAATTAGGAGTGATAAGGAGATGTTATAATTATTAATTTAAAGTAAAGGTAAATATAACATAAACAAGTATCTTTTAAAAAACAATTTTATTATATGGGTTTTTAACTGAAATTTTGGCATTTGGGATCCAATTTGATATTTTTATTCATCTATAATACTTAATGTTTTTGTTAAAAGGAAAATAAATCCCTTGTTTCCTTTTTGGTGTTTTGGTATTGAAAAAGGTTCTGAAATTGGATTGACTATTTCAATATCTTGAAATGATTTATTGTTATTTAAAATGAAATTTTATGAGTGAAATGTTGATAAATGAAATAATTTATTATTTATGATTATATAATGTTACTTCTACATTTAATGGCTGGTTACACGGTAAACCAAAGGCAGGTGGTTATGGGATAATCCAAAGACATTTGGATCCATAGATAACTAAGGATGGGTGGTTATGTTATAACCTCCAATTAAATGGGTATGGAAGTTGTCCGTTTGGATATTCCATTTAATTATATGCATGGAATTCAACTGTATGGTTATTCCATTTTAGTATTATTATGTCCAAAGTTACCATTTATATGTTATGTATGATTTCTATAGGTTTTATGGTAATATTTCAGTTACGAAAGTTTAAAAAATGGGATTATATTTGGTGAAGAGTATTTAATAATTCATAAAGGTGAAAAGTAATACTTTATGATAATGTATTCGGGGATTACATGTTTTAGAACATCTAATATTTTTCCCCCTTTCTGTATCCCTTAATGAGATTTTAATTCTCATCTTAAGTTTTGAAATTTTTTTCCTAGGATTTAAAGGAGAATAGAGTGAAGTATGGGATCGTGGAAAAGTTATAATATTTATGTCTGAAGAAAACCATGTTTGGATTAAAAGTTTCTATTTTATTAAAAATGGATAGTGAATATAAGTGTCTACAAGTGTAAAGTAGCAGATGAAAAAAACCTTTTCTCAAATGGATCAATTTCCAATTTGTTATACCCCAACAAATTGAGATTATTTGTTTCAGTTTAATAAAGGACCAGGGTTTGTCCCCTTTAGCATAAGAGACACGTCCCATTAATGAAAACATACAGAGTTTTTGGTGTTGTGAAATCGCTTGAGGATCTACTTCAACAGCAAGACCTCCATTATCCAATCTCTTAATGGTCGAGCGAGGTATTGTACCTGTAGAAGAGGAATAAAGTGATCCTTTAAGAGCTTCGATAAAGGAAATACCTTTCGGGGCTCCAATTATTGGAGGATTAGATCCAGAATCTAGAAGGGTGTTCGTCAGGTCTTAATCTTCCAGATTTGATCTTTCCTTTACATGCTGCTTTTGAAGAACCTCAGTGAATTCCCAACTAGGATCGAAACCAGCCATAGCGAATCGAATCAAGGGGAAGATACCACTTCAATTTCTTATGTTTTTTCCACTGCTCCTTTGGTTAAAAACAGACCCTCCTCTCCACTGAGCTGCTCTACTTCTCACATTAACCAGTCTGCTTTAACTGCAGGTTGTTCTAACACTTTTTCAATGCAGACTTCTCCCCTATTTTGGTTGATGCCATTATTTCAGCCCCCGAACCCCTTGAAACTGATTCAGTTTCAAGGGATTTACCCAGATTTTCAGAGTCTTTGGCCCTCCATTAGGGGGTTTTTTTGGATGATGGAAATCGCCCTTCTCTGGTTGAAGTCACAGTTTTAGATTTGGGTCCCTTGGATACAACCCCTATTTGCAATCCTACCTGCTTGTTGATGAATGGTGAAATAACTGACTGAAAGGCAGGAAGCAACATTGTTAAACCTCTGTCTCCCACAGGTAAAAAGGATAAAACTTGTACTCCCAACAAGAACACTTCCACAAGGAAAACTAGAGGTCAAATTGCTGTAAATAAAAAGAAAGGGGGGTCAAACCCCAAGGGTAAATAATAATGCATATTCTCTACTGGAATTGTCAGGGGATTGCAAACTCTGACACCCTTAATGTTTTATAACGTTTTATTATTACCCATCATCCTATGTTGCTTTCCATTGCTGAACCCAAAGTTATCTTTTCCCCAAGATTCATGCATCTGTGCAATCTTGGTTTTTCTTTCTTGGGTGATTGTAACAATGGTTATGTTGATTCTCTCTGGATTTTTTTATCACTCTTCACTGCAAAATGTCAACATTTTTAGTCTCTCTGATCAAGCTCTGACGTGTGATTACTACCTGGATAGCACTCAAATTTTCAATACTTTTTTTATGCCAAAAACAGTTACCTGGATCGAAGATCTCTTTAGAATGAGATTTCAGACATCAATGACAAGATTCAAGACCGTTGGGTCTTGGTTGGTGACTTTAATGCTATTTTTTCTCCCTCTGAAAAAATAGGTATTATTTCTCCTCAATCTCTGCTATAGAATTCAAATCTACCATAGAAGACAACAATCTTATTGAGAATAACCTCACAAGTGCCCAATTTACTTAGTAGAGACATCATTACAAATGGGTGGTGGTGAGTAAACTCGACAGAGCTTTCATTAATAAGCCTTCCCTTGATGAATGGAAATAGATCTTGTATGCTACCCTCCCTAAACTTGCTTCTGATCATCATCCGATCTTAGTCAGTATCCCTCAAAACATTCGGAAACTTTCTTTTCCTTTCAGATTTAATTTGGCGTGGTCTTTGGACCCGGAGTGTGTTTCTCTTATCAATTCTTCCTGGACTAATATGGGTAACCAAAATGATGCCTTTTCTTGCACCACTATGTTGAAAAACCTTAAAATCATTCTTAAAAAGTGGTACACTGCTAAATATTCTTTAATTGATAAAGATATTCAGGATTTGGAGAAGGAGTTGACTCTCATTCAGAATAATAACAGCATCTCCAGTTTCAATTTTGATCCCCAAGAAGAAATCAAAATCTCTACTAAATTGATCTCTATACTTAACATTAAAGATAACTTAAAGAAGAAAATATTTAAAACAGAATGGCTCAATGATGGTGACAGAAACACAAAATTTTATAAATCTCTTCAGCGTGTTAGGAAATCTTGTAATCCTCTCTCTTGCCTAAGAGTTGAGGGTAAACTCATCGATTCGGAGGAACAGATTTCTAATCATGTTTTTTCCTACTTCAATGACATGTTCAATGGTCCCAACATTAACAAAGTTATCCTACCATACATTATCCCATTCATGGTTACTTCATAGGATAATCGTTTTCTCAATAGCATCCCCCTTGATTCGGCAATTAAAGACACTGTCTTCGGTCTTAATCCAGACAGTTCTCCAAGTCCTAATGGTTTTAACAATGGATTTTATCAAAAACACTGGGATGTCCTTTAAAAAGACGTCTATAATTTAGTTAAATCTTTCTTTGAAAAAGGGGTTCTCCCCCATGCTCTCAACTCTCAATTCCTCACATTAATTCATAATGTTGAAAATGCAGACGAAATTCACCTTTTCCGACCCATCACCCTCTTAAATTCCCTCTTTAAAATTATCACTAAGATCCTAGCTAATAGGCTCTCTAATATCAGCGACAAAATTGTTTCCTGGAACCGGTTTGGATTTATTAAAGGAATATCTATACAAGATTGCATTTTCCTTGCCTCAGAATCCACTAATTTATTGAATAGAAACACTAGAGGTGGAAATGTTGCTCTTAACCTGGACATCACTAAATCCTTTGACACGATTGACTGGGCCTTCATCTTTAAAGTCCTCTCTAGTTTTGTCTTTAATGATTCCTTTGTCAGTAAAATGAAAAACATCTTCAAATCAGCCAATATCTCTATCCTTATTAATGGTTCACCTAGGGGATACTTCAAATGATCCAAAGGATTCAGACAAGGTGACCCACTCTCTGTTATCATTTTTTCTATTTCTGAAGACTACCATAGCAGACTGGTCTCCCTGAACATTGAGCAAGGTAGAATCAAACCTGTTATTTCCTCCAGAAATCTTCATGCTCCCTCACATAATCTCTATACTGATGATATTATTCTCTTCCTCCAAGGAGATAAAACAAATATCAATAAACATAAATCCATCATTTAACACTATGAGGAGGTCTCTTCCCAGTGTATTAACTGGAAAAAATCGTTTATTTACTTGGTGAAAATTTCCCCACTAATAGGAAAAGACTTATCACTAATATATTATAGGTTAAGGAAGGCACCTTACATTTCACTAACCTTGGTTTCCCCATCTTCTCGGGTCATCCCAAAGCTTGTCATTTTCAACACATTGTAGATCAAATACAAAAGCAATATTCTTCCTGGAAAGGAAAATCCCATTCAATGGATGGAAGAATTTTCCTTGTCAAATACACCATTTTCTCTAAGCTGGTTTATTCCATGATGGTCTACAAATGGCCTTTGGGCCTGACTAAACGGTTAAATACTGCTATAAGAAATATCATCTGGAGTAGAAGTACTCTCGATAGAAAATTGGTTACGGCCTAATGGGCCACTTGTTGTAAACCCATTGAAAATGGAGGCATTGGTTTTAAAAATCTTAAAACCCTTAATGAGTCCCTTCAAGACAAACTCTCGTGGTCTCTCATACATAATAACTCTCTTTCCATGAGATTCCTCATAATTATTTTCCTTGATAAGCTTAAATCTACTTCTTTTCATTACATTACTTCTTCTATCTAGCCATCGATCAAAGCTTCATTTCACTCTATCTTGGAAAAATCTAGATGGATTGTTAATAAGAATTCTTCTTTAAATTTCTGGTTTGATAACTGGACTGGCTCCCCCCTCATATCAGAGATGCCTAAAACTTTCTTCCCTAATCCCACTAACTACTCTATCAAGGATATGATCAATTCCTCCTGTTCTCAACTCCCTGATCCTATTAAGGAGATTGTTGATAATTATTATTTCACTTCCAATGAGGATTTTCTGCTTTGGGAACCTGCTCATAATGGCATGTTGGATTCTAAAAAATATTATTACTATCATTTCCCAAATGAGGATGAAAATTTTAATTGGATTTCCAAATTCAATAAGGCCTAGATCAAGCCCTCTTGTCTTACACTCATGTGGCATATTGCTCATCAAAAAATCCCAACTTATGTTTTCCTGCAATCTTATGGCTTTTATCTTTTTTCTAAATGTCGATTGTGCAATCAACATCGAGAGGACATTAATCATGTTTTTTTATCTTGTGATACTGTTATGGCCCTTTGGCATTACATCTTTGACCTTTTTGAGTGAAAATGTCTTTTGGACACGTTTATTTTCTCACAATTGAAAAGAACATTGGAGTTTCTGAGGTCTCGCCAAATCAATAATCTCTTTCTTACTACTGTTGCGGAGCATCTTCATATTCTATGGTATGGTAGAAATGATTCTTTTTTCAACAATAACTCTATTAATATTTATGCAGGTGAAATGAGGATTCTTCTTGCTATAAAAGAGGCGGACATAATCCAAAAAGGCTATTGTGAAAATTCTATCATAGATCTTGAAACCCTTCACCGAATTGGTGTCAAAGGTAATTTTCTGAAGCCACACTACATTATTGAAGTCTTCTGGCAGGCAGATCCACCTAAATAGATTAAAGTTAATGTGGATGGAGCCTCAAAAGGAAACCCTGGAATTTCGGGATGCGGAGGAATTTTCAAGGACCATCAGGATCGGATCCTCGAATGCTTCTATGGAAGCTGCAACATTTATTCTGTGCTGGAGATAGAAATGCTTTCTACCATTCATACCATCTCCAATGCAAATATTTTCAACTGGAATAATATCTGGATCGAGAGTGACTCCACTACTATTGTGCAAGCCATCTGGAAAGGTGATGCTCATCTTGCTTGGTCTCTCACCCATCATTGGATAGACTGCCTCACCGCGCTCAATGGCCTCAACTTTATTTCCACTCATACCTATTGTGAGGATAATATGATCACTGATGGTCATTCCAACATGGGTGTCTCACATGAGATCACTTGGAGGAATGAGCTCCCTCCATAGTTGACACCTTTTTTAATTAAGGACTCTAGAAAATTTCCCTTTTTCCATCTCATGTAACTTGTATGCTTCTCTTTTCTTTTGAATAAAACTCTAAGTTTGGGTCTTTTGACCAGAAATCACCCTTTTAAACAAAAAAATAAGTGTCTACTTTGTAATAATCAAGTTGATATGTATAAGTTATGGCATAATTCTCAAAATATCTAAACCTAAAAAAGATCCAGGATGGGATTGAAATTCAAATTATTGACATATCTAAAGATTAAGTAATGTTTAAGGTTGGATCCTTATAGTAGGTTTCAGGTGATGTTTTAGATAACTTTACATGTTATAATATTGTTAATAGAATATCCCTAAAATATTTTTTACATTATGGTCAAATTGAAATGATATAGCATTTGAAGATTACCATTTTTATTCTTCTAAGATATTTTTTTAAGAATGGTTTTTTGTAGAGGAAATAGGTTAGCTGTACTAGGGAGGAATACCGAGGAAAACAACATTCCAAAGAAATATCCTAAGATGGTTAGAATCAAAACAAAACAGTTTGTGGGACTGATGGATCAGTTGACTTAGGTGATAAATGGTGGTCGTGTTTATAGATGATATTTTGATATATTCTAAAAGTTTATAGGAACATGAATGTCACTTAATAAATATATTAAAAATCATAGATGAAAAAAACTATATGGAACACTTAGTAATAATTAATTTAGGTTGAAAAATTTTTAATTCCTTGGACATATTGTTTCTAAAGATGGCCTAACAAATCATCCTTATAAAACAAAAGCTATTAAAGAGTGTCCATGACCTACCAATATCATAGAGATTCATAGTTATCATGGATTATTGGGTTATTACCAAAGGATTGTTGAAAACGTTTCTTTGTGATCCATCCCACTAACTAAGTTAATTAGTAAGAGAGTTAAGTTCATCTGAACCAAAGAATGTGATTATTTTTTTTCAAGAACTGAAAATAATATTGGTAAATCCTCCAGTTTTGGACCTTCCTTTTAGGAATGCTGAGTTTTTTATCTACAGTGATGCATCATTAAAATTAATTGGTTGTGTCCTAATGAAGAATGATCAGGTTATTGGTTATGCTTCATGTTAGTTGAAACATCATGAGTTAAATTACCCTACCCATGATTTGGAATTTGCTTTTGTTGTGTTTTCATTAATGATTCTGAGGCATCATTTGTATCACATAAAGTATGAAATACATACTGATCACAAAATTTTGAAGTATATATTTACTCATAAATAATTGAACAAGATACATGAGATAAATAGGAAATTAATCAAGTATTATAATTTCATGAATCATTAAAATCCAAAAAAACAAAATAATGTGGTTTCTACTTTGAGTCAAGAAAGTAATGCAGCATTTACAATGTCACATTTGGAAAAAGATCCATTGGATAATGAATTGATTAATTTTTCCTTGGATGTTTTTGGTGTAAAAATTCCTCTGTTTTATTTTAGGTGCCAATGAAATCACCTCTATTAAATAAAATTATGAAGCTCCGATGGAAGACAATGAGTTGTAGAAAAAAGTAGAATTGGTTCAAAAGGGTAATTTTCCTAAATTTAACATTGATATTTTTTTGAGATTTGTTAAGAGATTATGTGTGCCTTGTGATTTACAGTTGAATAAAGAGTTGTTGTATGAAGATCATAGTTTCCCATTTTCAGTTCATCCAAGAAGTAATAAGATGTATAGAGATATTTGGTAGTAATATTGGTTGGATGGAATGAAAAGAGATGTTGCTAACTTTACCACGAAATGTTTGACTTTTCAATAGGATACATTAGAATGATAGTTTCCAAAGGGGATGCATCATCCTTTATTGGTGCTTGAGCGGTAATAGAAAAATATATCAATATACTTCATTGTGGGATTTTTGAATACATCTATATGTTATAATGAAATCTAGTTTATTATTGATCAATTGACTAAATACGCTCATTTCCTCCCTATTCAAGATACTCTTTCCTTTGATCAACACTCTCGATTGTATATTAAAGAGATAACAAGGTTACATGTAGTTTCCCTCTCTATTGTATCTGATCATGATACGAGGTTAACATATATTTTTTGAAAAGCCCTTCAAATTTCATTAAGTACTAAATTTAATTTCGGTACAGCTTTTCATCCTCAATATGATTGGCAGTCAGAACGAATAATTCAACCCTTGGAAAACATGCTACGTGCATGTTCAATGGATTACCAGGGAAGTTGGGATCAACATCTTTCTTTGGTTGAATTTTCTGATAATAACAGTTTTCATTTAAGTATATATATGGCACCATTTGTGGCATTATATGAGAAACGGTGTTCAACTATGGCTTGTGGAATGAAGTATGTGAAATAATGTTGGTGGGAACAAAATTGGTTCAAAAAATGGTAGATAAAGTTCAGTTGATTCTGAAGCACATTAGGACAACTTAGAGTATACAGAAAAGTTATGTATATAATCAAAGGATGATCATTCATTCAAGTTATTTGATTATGTATTTCATAATATTTCACTATATAAAAGAGTGATGTGTTTTGGTAATAAAGGGAAGATGAGTGTGAGGTTCATTATAACAAATGAAATCTTGGATAAATTTCATTCATTTGTGTGCCGAGTGGATTTACCTCCAACTTTATCCCATGAACATAATTTGTTTCATGTTTTAATGTTAATAAATTATTTTCTAGATCAATCTCATGTTTTCAGTCCATTGTTAGTTCGGTTGGAAGATAATATTTCCTATGGGGAACAACCAGTACAGATTCTTGACTGCAGATAGAATGTGTTGAGGAATAAGGTGATTTATCATGTAATTTTTTTTTTCAAAAATCCATTTGGTTGAATAGAAAATAGGGGAATATGAAAATTAAATGAGGGAGAAATACCCCCACTTATATGATAAGTAAATAAGACTACGGGGATGCAATTTCAAAAGAGGGGAAGGATGTAACATCCCATGTATTTACTGAATAATACCATTTGATATCTATTAATATTTTTGAATAAGATATTAATTTTATGTTAAAAGGGATGATATATTCAATAGTGTACTCAACACGCAACAACGAGTTTCTTCAAAATCTTACATTTCACACAACACTGAGTTATACCGAAAATTAATACAATAATGTTATTATTATTATAAATGGAAGTTAATGCCTAGTTGTTGTATTGATGGGAAATAACATAACTAAATATAATATTATTTCACATATTTATTAAATATTTTTATATTTATCCAATAAATTTTCGATTCTTAAAATGAGAATCAACCCAATTTTAAACAAAAAATACTATAATATTTTTAAAAAATTTGTTTTACAACCTTTTGATGTTGAACCATTTTAAAATATAGTTTTCCTCAATTTTATATATTCTATTTTGAAAAATAATCTTCTTATTTGGAATTCGTAAATAGAAGTTTAATTGGATGAAATTTTGGTTTTTTTCTGATAAAATTCATATTTCCATGAAAAGTAAAAAATACTTCATTTTTAATTCAAAAGTGTATTTTTTTCTAATTTATATGAATTGATATATTTCCATTTTAGCTATTTTTAAATTATTTTTACATTATTTTATTATCATTTAATCCATTTTTTATAATTGTATGTAATTTAACATTTAAATTGGTCATAAACATGTGTCAATCTTTTGGTACATTTTACTTCATAAAAACCCTGCTTTCCGGTTTTGACAATAGAAATTAATTTCAAATTAATTAATGAAACTTATTTGATGTGAATTTGGAAAAATAGATTAAAAATTTGGAATAAGAAGTTTCAAATTATATAAATAGTTTCTTTTTATTTTTGTACATTATGAAAAGAAACATCAGAAATTATTTTTTACCACAGTTGAAGGGTAAATTTAGTAACTAAGGGTAAAAATAAAATTATAGTGACCTAAAACTACACAAAAACCAATCCTAATCTCCTTATATAAGTCATGGTAGACCAAATTATTCCTTATTCCAATATTTTATCATTTGGGAGCCACTTAGGTGTGGAAATAACATTTTATAATAATAAATTTAAAGTAATGAAGAATATAATAAAAACATGTATATTTTTACTAAATAAATTTAATATAGGGATATATAAATGATCCATTTGATTATAAATAATCATTATAAATATAAAAAAGTACCTAAATAATGTTATTTTATTTATAATTTTTTTATAGTAAATAAATAAATTTATTTAAGATATAATGATGGTGGAGTGATTACCTCATTAATAAAAGATTAAAATAAATGATATTATAAATATTTAAATAAATGTAATATGAAACTTTTTATGTAATCCAACAATTTTCAGGATTATTATGACATGTTATATTTTATTTAATATAGTTTTTTCTAAGGAATAATGTTTTTATGACTTTAACAAAAATACATTTCTACAGAGTTTCAAAATATACGTAATTGAGTTTTAAAAAAATATTATTTTATTAAATGACATAACTATCAACAAAATATATGATATAAAAAATGATTATATAATGTTTAAAATATCATTAATGATCAACTTGAGGTACTCTTTGAGTTTTATTTTAAATATATTAACCATATAGTGTAAAAATACAAGAAGACATGGTAAGAGTTAATTTATTTGACTAAGAGTTGATGATAGAAGATAATGTTGAATTTGTGGACTAAACTTGTCTAAAACATTTTGGTGGAGATTATTTAGTCCCATCCTCATCATATCCTTTAACTACATTTCCTTGGAGCAATTGGAATTCGTAAATAATATTATAATAAAATTATATTAAAAGACATTCCTAAAGTGCTTCTCGCCCTTCTTATAAAAGGCCCCCACCTCTACCCACTTACTCACACCTCTTGATACCCTTGGCTCATCCAAATTCTAAAAATATAATCTACCAAAATACATCCCTTTTTCCTAGAATATTTACCTTGGGAAGAAGTAAATTCATTAAATCCTTTAGGCTTAAATAAAAAGTAGTTGCTTGATTAAGAGGTAACGTCTTCTCTAAATCTTCTTTCATTTATTTTTTTTCCTTATCCAGCCTCCTAACCTATTTTTATTATATTATTTTATAAAAAAACTGTACCCAAAATATACTTGGATGTTTTTATTCAATGGTTTTTACCTAAACATACACACGCGTCCATCTATTGGATATAGAACATATTGTTTCTGTGTACGGTTAACTACCGACTCATGAAACAATGATTATTTAATTTTATCCAACCACCAATCATAGTGGTCGTTGTGTTGGAATGGTATTTATATATTATAGAAATTATATTTATATTTTATCTATTTTTTATAATATTCTTATTATTACATTGCATTATTATTTTCAAAATGTGTTGATATGATAATTTGATTTGAAAAAGTTTTGACTACCACCCCCTCAAAGTGATAGGACTCGCTAATGTCGTACATAAAACATGTCAATGGTGGAATTAATCAACTTATGTAACATATATAACTTATATATTATAGTTTAATTATAATATACCTATATATCCATGAGTTTACATTACATTAATATGAAAATGAAATGGAATTAGTGTTCATGCATACGTACAAACTACCGTCTCTAGGAACGGATCATTTCATTTCTTATCTCAATATATTATTGATATTCTAAAAATATATACTATATATATGGTATTTCATTCATAAATAATATTACGGAGATATACTTTTGACCACATGGATAATATATATCAAAATAGGTTCAACAAGTTCATTTTCAACTGAAATACTGAATATCGAAAAAACTTCCGATATGAACTTAAATAATTATGTAATTATTATAACATGGTAATGAGTGATATAAAAGGAATAATAAACTTGAAAAATTTTCTTAGACATTTATAAATTAACCTATGTTTTTATACAAAAATAGTGATTGTACGTGACGAGTCAGTATCAAGGTAAGGGACTTCACCTCAATATCCTTTCATTGAGGCATATAGTCATTTATAAATGAACATCTTTTATATGGTGTATAATAAACCCATTTCACTTTTTAATGAAAGGTAGTATTTTTTTATGAAGAATTTTACTAAATCAAAAAATGGGATTTTTTTAACGTATTGGGAAATAACAACCTCTCTGACACCAAAATCGTTAATTGATATTTGGCTTCCTCTATAAGATTTAATGTTTTTGTTAAAAGGAAAAGAAAGAAAATATTCAATTTTTGGGTATTTGGGTATTAAATATTGTTTTCAAAGTGTATTTACTATTTCAATGTCTTGAAATGATTTCTTATGATTTCAAATGAAATTTTTTGAGTGAAATTTTGATAAATGAAATAATTTATGTTTTATGATTATTTAATGGTACTTGGACATTTTATGGGTGGTTACATGATAAACTAAATATTTGTGGTTACATGATAAACCATAGATGGTTGGTTCTATGATAATCCAAGGATGGGTGGTTATGTTATCACCTCCAATGCATTGGGTATGGAATTCGGTCGTATAGAAGTACTATTTAATGATTTGTGTTGAAATCGACCATATGGTTATTCCATTTAAGTATGATTATGTCCCAGGAAACCTTTTATATGTTATGGATTATTTATATTGGTTTTATTGTAATATTTTGGTTACCAAAGGGTAATAAATGAGCTTATAATTGGTGAAGAGTATTTAATAGTTTACAAAGGATAAAAGTATTACTTTAGGATAATATGTTCATGGTTTACAAGTTTTCGTAAAGCTAATAGTTTTCCCCCTTTGTGTATCCCTTACTGAGCTTTTTATGCTCATCCTAAGTTCTGAAATTAATTTTATATGATTTAAAGGATAATATAGTCATGTATGGGATCATAGAAAATTTATGATGTTTAAGCATGAAATGAAACCATGTTTTGTATAAAATTTTTTGTTTTATGAAAAAATGGATAGTGAGTAGAAGTTTATACTTTGTAATAATCAAGTAGATATGTATAAATTATGTCATATTTTTCTAAAGTAGTAAACTAGAAAATCTCCTCAATGTGGTCGAAATTCAAATTGTTGACATAACTCAAGATTAAGTAATGTTTATGTCTAGGGCCTTATAATATTTCTCCCATGATAATTTTTTCTCATATGATTATGATCTTACCCTTGATGAAATTTTTATAAATGTTTCTCATAATATGAATTTGAGCTCTCCCCTTTGTTATTTTTTCTATTCACCAGGTTATGAAGATGAGCATAACATATGAGATGTCTAGGATGGGAATTATTATAGCGTGATTATGGACACGTGATCACAAATATGTGAAATAAAATACTGTATATAGAAAATATCAAAAGAGAGTAAACATTTTTTAATTGGATTTTGTGATTATTTTCATGATTTAATGTTTAAATTATGGGATTGTAAGTATGTTTTGATTTATTCATCTCACTTTATATCGAATCCTATATGCAGAAAACATGTTTTTAGATTTGGAACTGGGAGTGTGTGTATAGGGAATCATAATTTTTTATTAAAGGAGTGTTTAGTTATTCTTTATGATAATGGATATAATTAGTGCAGAAATTATGAGTTATTTTAAATATAAAAATCCTCTTAAATTTCAACATGAAATATTGACTATGTGTTTTCCTAGCAACAACATCCATGTGTGGACAATAACAATAAGATGTAGGCAATAGAATAGATTAACCTCATGGTAGTAACACTGAAAAAGATTAGTGTATTATTAACTCAATCTTCACTCAGTAAAAAAATATGGTATTATCAATAAACATAATTTTACACTCCTTATATATATATATTATATGGTAATCCATATAATGTTTATAAACCATTATGATTAATTTAAATGGAATTTATGGATATAATATATAAAAATTAATGATAGAAAAGAAAAAATTCTTGTGACCATGAATAAACTATATTTAAACTTATAGATTCAGGATTTAGGTTGTCCTCATCCATTATGAGTCACTTTTTCTAAGTTTATTATTTTATTTTATGAATTTAATAAAATAATTATTCTCATACTACAAAATTCCTTTTGTAAATGTAATGGTTGAATCTCATAGAAACTAAGTTAACAATGGATGTAATAAGAAATATGTCTATTATAGTAATGATAAACTAAATGATATTGTAGCTGATGTTTAATATATATATTTTATTATCACCTATTTATCACAAGTCATGATTAATAACCTAATCCATAACAAAATCCAATACTTGGAAAAGAGGAGAATGATAGATTTGTATAAAATTTTAGATTAAAATAACCACTGAGGAAGCAACATTCAACATTGTATGTATCATGAATATGTGAAGTAGTATCCATTGAAATGTCTTAAGGGAATAAAAAATTATTTTATTTATATATGGACTATCCACTAAGCTCATAATATTCATAGAGATATGAATATCCCAATCAATTTTATAGCGGGGGAGAAAGTCCCAAACAATTGAACCACATGCACATCGATGTATCAAATGAAATGAACTAAAGAATTATGTAAAATGATTCCCCAATCCTTAGGATAATGATAATAATATACATGTTCAACGTCAAATACAAAGGGACCATTGAAGACCATATTAAATTACAACCACTAATGTGGATCATAATAATTAAGGAACACTTATCCTCGAAAAATATTTGTGGATATATTATTAGATTATATTTTTATCCACTATTTTATATATGGAAAGAGTTACAAGAAAATTAAATCACTACCCTGAAGATTTTATTATCAATGAAAACTATTAGTCACATGTTTTATGTATCCCACGAAAAATAATATGGGAATGTGCTTCATGTAAATATTATTAATCAATCCTTTATATGAATTTGATGTGATTTAAAAAATGGATTTTCTATCTTCATATAGACTCATCATTAATTACTAGAATCAATAAATCGCATTTCAAACCATTAACCAACCTATGATAATCAATCAATATAAATATTTCTATAAACTCTTAATCAATATTTCTTCCTTTCTATGGGTTTTAATTTTTAATAATGAGATTAGTTTCTAAGTCTTATCCATGTTAGATAACATTATATTTCAGTAAAATTATATCTCAAGTCAAAACCACATTAAGAATATATTCACGAGTGAGATAAATTAAAATAATAAAGAAAACAATTAATTAAGGTGGGTAGAATATAACACCAATATATTTCAATGTATATTTTCCTTTAATTAAATACTATGTTGAATAATCATTCTCCACATGAAAAACTAAACAAAAAAATTTCACAAAATGTTATAATTATAATAAAAATGAAAAAAATGTAATAAATAATAACATTAATAGATTAAAAACACCTACATATATAGGATAAATAATAATTAGTATTTACTATTTAAAAAGATATATTTTCAAAAAACTAATTTTTAGGTATTGTGTATTGAATTCAAGTAAATGAAATGAATCACATCTTAAAAATTATTATGATAATATTAAACATTTAAATTTATGAATTAATTTAATAAAATTCACTTAATTTTGAAATGATAGTAAATAGGATTATGAACACTAAATGACTAATTATTATTATTTTAAATAAAGTGGTTTTCTTTATATTTTTTATTTTCATGTAAAAGATAAATTTATAAATTTTTTAAATTGAATTTGATTAAATGAACATAGTTCATAAAATCATTATATAAAAAAATATATTGTTTTATTTTTGGTATTTTTAAAAAAATAATGATTTAAGGTGGATAATGAAATATATTATTTTACAAATACGATCATTTTTAAGGAATTATCATGAGATGATAATGATTTGAAATTTAATAAAAAAATTTATTTACAAAATATTTATTCAAAAGAATGAAAAAAAGTATTTAAAAAAATTATTTAGATTTATAAATCTCTGTATAACACTTTCTAACATAAGTTATATTTTATTATAATAAATTAATTATTTTTTAAACTTTTATTTAATTTATTAAATATCAGTTTATATTCATTTGTTTATTGATTTTAAAATACCAAAAAAATTATTAATACACATTTAATTTTTATGAGAATAAATTATATTTTTTTGGTGTACAATAATTTATATTCATAAAAAGTCATTATTCAAAAAAATTATTTAAATTAAATTTTGTGTACTTACATTAAAAGTTATTTTAACAACCTTTATAACTTTAATCAAATAAAATGGATTATATATTATTAATTATCATAATTAATGTTATTAATTAAGGTTAACATAATTTTATAGAATTTAAATATGTTTCCATGGTAAACTTTTGTCACCACTGTAAGGGTTAAATAGGTAAAATGAGGGGTTATCTTAAACAATATGGCCACAATTATCCCAGATATATTCCAAATTTTTTTGTGTATTTAGACCTTAACGTATGAAATATTTGAAATTGGATAATATTGGAGACACTTTTGATGGGAAATAAATTTATTATATTTAAAAGCTCTTAATATGTACAAGAGTTTCACTCCCCTCACTTATAAAAGGATTTTACACCACCAATTCAAAGACATGCTAAATATTAAAATTATTACCACCAATATACCTCATTTACTTAATAAATAATCATATTCCATTTTTAATCTTCATTTACCTATATATAACACCAGTCCATTCTAAATCATGATTGTTTATAAGATAAGATCATATTATTCTACGTAAGAACATTCCCATCACTTATTATTCTTACATTTATTATTTGTGATACTCATTTTATATTAATATTTCATGGTATTAACATGTTTTTGTTGTCATTAATATTATGTAAAAGTAATATTACCATTATTAAATTTCTTATACTTATTAATTCAGCCATTATAATAACTCTCATTTGGGTTAATTTTACCACTAACATTAGGGGTATTTTAATAATTATATAATGAATTATTAATAATTATTTAATAGAGGTAATACTATATAATAATAATGAATTTTTTTATTTTCTCATAATTTTCTAATGATGGCAATATAACAAAATCATTTGCTAATCATACTTATCAAATTAATTTTATTAGGTTATTACATTGGTTGGATTAATTACATATATGAATAAATCTATTATTTTTTTCATAGACCATTATAGAAACCTAATTAATGGTAATATAGTATTATATTTAAAAAAACTATAATGTCATATTATGAATTTAACTCAATGTAAATAAACAACATATTTTTTCTAAATGTTGTCGAAACAAACAAGTTTAATATTATTCCCTTGCATATAGTAACTAAATGTTTTATGGGATAAACATAGAACTAACTAAACCATTAAGGTACATATATTTATATTACCGTGATGATTTTTTAGATTAAAAATATACAAACAACTAGTGACCACTGAAACCATTATACCAAACAAAACATTGAACTGTCAAAAACACTGATTATCAACAATTAATATAAACTAAAAATAGGTAAAAATTATGTAATTAATGAACATAAAACATTATTTCAAAAGTAAATAAATTTATATGTTGTTTTATAATATATTATTAATAAATTAATGGTTTTTTTATCGTGTTATAATGTGTGTGAGTGAGTAGGAATACAGAGTAACAGGTTTTCTTAACTCAACTACATTTTTGGAGTCACAATTATTACTCTTTGAATATGGTTATACAAGATTATTTTCATAAATTTTATATTGATATTTTTTTTAATTACTTATTATTTTCTATCGAGTCACATTTTACAAATAAAATACATCTTCATTGATGAATTTTCTTCTTTGTAAAATTTCTTGATGTTAAGAATACTTATTAGCCACTCTAAATGAGTTATTATTCTTTAGTATATATATTCAATATTCTAACCATTTTGACTGTCTTTTTATTAGTGTAAAATATTATTTCTATTCATCTTAAAAAATTTAGTACCACTTTTTAAAATGAAATATTTATTACTCATTTTATGAAGTAGGTTTCAAAAATTGATATTTTTAACATTAAAAATATATTTCCTTCCATAATCATAAATTTTATCTCCCACTCCACGTATACTATAGAAAAATGTTATATTTTCAATTCTATTTTTTTGTATTTATTATAAATTTGTATTTTAAAAAAGTCATGTCACACTCATTAAAATGCTTTTTAAGGTGACGCCTAAATTATCATTTTTACAACAAGGTTAGAAATATTTTTCAAAATTTATTTTCCTGAGGTTTCTTATGTTTTAAACATTATATTATAAATATAAAACTATTTAGTATTTATTCTATATAAATCACCATTGAAATTTATTTCTCAAATTCTCTTTTTGGGAGGCTAATTTTTTTTGTGTCAACTGATCTACTTTCTATATCTTATTATTTAATACAATTTCGAAATTATATGAACCTAATTTTATTACATGGGTTTTAATTGTACGATGAATGTCTACTATATTCTAAAATATGTATTGAAGATGATGGGTGGGATACTATATTTCCCTCTAATTCATTGGTTAATATTTTATTTCTCATCATAAAATGATACTGATCAAGGACATGATGTGGTTATTTATGTTCATAAGATTGAGAGTGGACATGATATAGTCAGATATGTTCACAAGATCAAGATTGTACATGATGTTTTTATCTATTTTTACAATATTGAGTGTGTTTGTGTTGATGAAATTTATTTTCAAAATATTTAGCATGGGCACAATTTTTTAGATATGTCCCCAATATTGAGTGTGGAAAATATGTTTCTAACTATGTTAATAATGTTATGATTTGTAATAAATCTTCTTAAGTAGAATTTCTATGTTATGTAATATATATTTTATGCTCCATAGATTATTTTTCTTATCTCAAGATTCAACACCATTATTCAATGATATATTATTAATCATTGTAGTAACATATTCTTCTATTAAGACTTATGAATAACTACATGAATTCCTCATGTTTTTAATATGATATTTTTCACATGCCCATGTTTTCCCATATTATTAAGATCTAAACCATGATTAAATTTAGATAAATATTTCCCTTACTAAGAATTTTATCCCACTACATTATTATGATTTCCATTCCCTTGGTTATAAATATGCATATAACCTAGAAGATGTCTCTAATGGGATCATGTATAGTGAAAATTATGGAGAAATGATAACAAATATATGAAACAATATTTTTATGTAGATAATATCAAAAGACACTAAACATTTATGGGTCATGGATTTTTAAGGTCATATTTAGATATAATAATTCAATTATGTAAATATACGTAAGTTCAGGTTCAACCAACTCACACGTTATCAATTAATGTGTGTAAGGAATGTGTTCTTTAGCATTAGACATGGGAGTGTAGGTCTAGGGTATCTCAAATAGTGACAAAAAATTGATTCAATAGAAAGGGGATTGTGATTTAATATTAAATTATGTATCAAAATAGTAATTTATCATTTAGAAACCTCACAAATTCATTTATATAAACTATTACAAAATATGGTACTTATTCGGTATTTTTCATTTAACCTGAATGTTTTGTTATTTATGGAAAATAAAAAAAAGTTCACCCTACCCTTATTTAAACATTATTATTCCAAAAAATACATAAATTTTATCAACATAATTTTATAAATATGAAAAATTAAATTTTTAAATAAGATCAATATTTTTTAAAAATTACCAATTTTTATGACATGATTAAATTTATGACTATTATAAAAATTACATATATTTTCATAAAAAGTATTTTATTATTTATATAAATATAATTATTTTAGTTTAAAACCATTTTATGAAAATAAAAATTTATTTCAGACTTTTATAATTTTCATATAAAATTATTTTTATGAAAATAAGGAATATATGTTTTCCCATAAATAAAATTATTGTTTCTTTGTGTCAAGTATTTATTTTATAACATTTAAAAAAATTATTTGATTTTGTTATCATAATTTTTTATTTAGTATAATGCACAAATATTATATTACTAATCAAACATTCAACTAACTATTCTATCGGTTAGGTTGCTATTCTAAATAGTTAGGCTGTAGTTCTAACTATATGGTTATTATTCGTAAAAATCAGGTTACTATAACAATGGTCATATTCTTTTTATACTTCTTTGAAATACCTCTTGTTTCTACCATTCATTATTAATTACAATTCATCTCATTGTTATATTAGTCATTTCCAAAAAATATGATTACATTTGTAATGTTTCTTTTCGTGTTAATAGTGTTTTGTGCGAGTGTTATTATTCTAGGTGACCAAAATTTATCAAAGTTTCTTACTCTAGTTATTTTATTTATTATTTATTTTCTCACATTTATATTTTTAATTTTCTTGGGTATATTTATTCTCTAAATCAAATGATTTGGATTATTATAGAAAATTACTATTCAATTCTATCATTTCATCATTTTGTATATAATATATTCCTAAATATGATATTTATTCATAAGTAAATTTCCACACATAAAAGATTTGATAGTTATATTATTCCCTCTTTATTAAATTTATTCCTACAAATATTATTTCACTCACTATGATGATAACATATGACATTAATTTTGTTTCATTAATTCATCAGGTTCCCATGTTTCCTCTTCATACTTATGTTTTTTATTAATTACACTATCAATGTCATTTTTCTTGTTATATAGAATTTTGACTCTATAGTCCATGATATTCATTAGATTCTCTCTGTAGATAATCATGATAAAAATATAACACTTATAGAGATATTTCATCTGAGTGATATGATATATAATTCATCAATTGAGATACATGAAACAATTCATTCACATGATACGGGTTCTGTGGGTGTGCTAGTCGATATGAAATAGATCTGATGTGATCAAGTATCCCAAAAGTGGAAATGTTTCTAGGAAATTACTTTCCATTATTCTACAATCTCATAATTCAATTCCACAGAGATTCATGAAGGAACAATTTATCTCCAACTTGGAACTCTGGGTATAATTGATTACTTTTAGTGTATCTCTTCTATGGACAATGTGTTTATCTAATGTATTTTGGATTGGCATATTACAACTCAACCCTTTATTTAACTAGTTCATGTCCCAAAATATTACATTATCAGTATTATCCCAACATGTGGGAGTTATAAATTTAATCTCATAGATGGATTACCAAGAATCCATATTATTTATTAATTATATCCTATTGTTTTAGGAAAATTCATCCAAAGTAAAATGCTTATCTTAGACTTTTTGATGTCTCTAGAGAAATATCATAGAATATCCTCAATTTTTTAGATTTTGATTTCATGTTGTCCATAATTATGTTAATTATAGGTCATACTAAAGTTAAAATATATTTTTAACTCATGTTTATGACTTTTCCAAAACATTCAGGTGGCCTGTTACTTTCAATAACATACAATCGACAGTTTTTGTAACACCTAAAGATTTTATTATGTATTAATTAAAATAAATATCTTGTTGAATAGTGCCTGATATACTAAAAACCAAAAAAGTGATTAATAAATTATTATATTAAAATAGAATAATCAATACGTTTTTAATATGCAAGGTAGAATAAGAGAAACACTCATTAGTAAATGATATGATATATAGTTAGGAACACTTTATGTTTAAAAGGTTAATTTTTTGATGGGTGAATGTTTTCTTTATATTTTTTATTTTAAAATAAAATATGTAATTATGAATTTATGAATTTTAATATTATGAAATGAAATTAATTTTTCAATATATAATATTATAAATAAATCAGGGTAATGTTTTCGTATTTTTTGAAAATATAGATTTTTTGGTGAATAGTGATAAATACTGATTTTACATATACTAAAACCTTTATATCATTATCCTGATGTAATAATGAGTTTATAGTTAATGAAAAAACTTTTATAGGCCAAAAATATATATAATATGTAACATGACTCAATTTAAAATATGATTTTTTTACTTATATGTCTATTTTTTCCATTTTGGAAGTCTAAGTAAGGTTTTTATTCAGAATAAACTATTTTCGTATCTCATATTTTGATCCAATATTATGAATGTTACATTTTATTATGAGTTTGTTTCAAAATAAAATAATTCTATTTATACTAAATATAGTTTAATTAATTATATAGAAAATAACATTTTACTTCATCATTGGGTGAAATTATTTTAATGCTTATAAAATAAATTTTTAACGGTTTTTAGTGGCATTTTGAAATATTATATTCAAACATAATTTCATAAAATTAGAAAATTTAATCGTAGATAATATATTATATATTTTTAATCATCACATACAAATTTTTTAATGAGGTTAATTTCTTTTTTACAAATAATGAATAGTTATCATGGAAAAAGTTTGTCACCATAGTAAGGGTTAAAATGGTTAAAGAATGGGGTAAAATGAATAGATAACGGTTAAAATGTCTAATTAAATTAAATTTGTTTATGAGTTTATTATTACCTTAAATTAACATTATATTCAAAATTATAACAAATTATACATACTTTCTCATCGAAATATATTTATTATTATTTAAAGTTCTTGATATTTATAGAGGTGCCCCCTCTTCTCACTTATAAAAGGGATCACTCCCTACTCATATACCACACACGCTTTGAAAACACTAAATAGAACAAGATCTATTTATTTAAATTCCCAAATTTCCTTCCCATATCATATAGATATTGATCCCATAAAATGATCAAAAACAGATATTTTTAAACTATATGACAAAGGATGATATCCAAGGTTGAGGTATAAGTCTTTACTGAATTCTTTTATGTTTATTCGTTATTTAAAATTATTAAAATATTTTATAATCATCATGAAATTATTACATAAATCTATTTACTACAATTAAATATTATAATATTTATGGAAAAAATTATTTTTTACCTCCTTTCCATCCAACCGAAAATGAAAATGTTGGTCGTTTCTACGTGCAGAATACCATCTCCCTGAAGTGATATGTTTATTTATTCATAAAACCAAAAAATATATGATTATATATATTGATTTAATGAATATTTATAAAATTTATAACTTAAATAATATATTTTAAAGATGAATTATTTGTTTACCTTCCTTTCATTTCATCCATCGAAAAATGAAAACAATACTCATGTGTACAAACATCATACTCCCTCCATGAATTGATGTCATTCATTTTTTATCACCACCTTACATGGATGTTTATAAAGTATTATACAAGAATAGATATTGTATTTATTAAATTATTAATATTTTAAAGATTGTGATTCAATGAAAAAGGTGACAGGACTAGAATCACTGAACTAAAACATGCATAGAAAAAATAGTTTATGCTCGAATATTGATTTTAAAACAGAATTTTCAATAAAATGTTAATTGGAAATTATGAGTGCATGATATATATAGTAATATAATTATTAATATTTTTTTTATTAATTTATAACAAGACTAAATTTTTTATATAGGATTTACAGTTCATATGATGTAATTCGGGAGTAGAGGTAGGGGTTTCTTATCAAATTCCCATCTTTAAGACATGTTTCATCTCATATTTACACCACATATTTTTTATATTTTTTTGTATATAGTGAAATTTATATTTTAATCATCATTAAATAATATTAAATGCAGTTAACAATTCATCTAATGTTCTATATTTCAGGAAATTTCAATTGAAGAGATAGTAATTTTATAAGGGTTTTGTCATCCCGATTTAACCTCAATAAGATTATATTCTATATTCACGACGATATGTTTTGCTCCATATACTACAAATAATGTATTTTATAATTATTTTCCTAAAAAATTATGGGGATATAAAAATTCATCTAATGTTATTCCTTTTATGAGGTTTTTATTAAAATATTACCAAATCTATAACTGTTTATCATATAATCTCTTTCTTTAATGGGATAGTTTTGTTTCAATTTCCATTGTGAGAAATTATACATTATTTATCCCCAAAACTCATCTATTTTATTATTATATATTATTTATGGGGTGTTCAGGTATTATTTCTATTTCACCCATCATGGGTACTCAAAAATATTTACATTTTTTAATGAAAGTATAACCTTATTTCTCATTTTTTGTCCGGAAACATTCTCTTCCATATATATATTAATAAAATAATTTTATTGGAGTTTGTATCTACAAATAAATTATGAATCAATTTATCTTATAATAACATTAAATTTCCATATAAAATATTATAATTTATCTTTTCAAATTGTTCCCATATGACTCGCTTTTTAATTTTTACAATGAAATGAAAATAATAATTTTTAAAATTTATGGCCCAAACAAATTTTTTTATGATAATTATTCATTATCACTATTTATATAAAATATTATATAGATTTTTATGGAAATAATCTTCTCATTTTTTCAATAATCATTTAGTTTTTTAATGTTATGAAAGGGAATAGATAATTTAACTTGTTTTTTAATTCATATTTATAAAAGTTTTATAAATATATTTTTCATCTATGTCCACATTCATTATGGGTTGTTTTTCTTTACTGAGGACCACACACTTCGTTTATCTATATTTAATATTAATATTATAATGTTTTAATGATGATTCATAAAACCTATTTATTTATCATGGGCTATTTAAATTATGATGGAATGATGAATGATCTTATGTTTTTATAGATTATATGTGGATGGTTTATTATTATGCTATGAGTTGGTTAGTTATATACATCCAATGAATTTTTTAGAATAATATTTTCATGAGATAATTATGTTTGAGTGTTTATATTATGGATGGTAGCTACAATCAATATGTTTGGATGGAAATGATTTTGGTAAGATTGTTCAAAGTTAGAGGGTGAAAATGATAGTGAATATCTATATTCATAAGATAGAAGGTGGCTATGATAGAAGATAGATTTTTAGAAATATTCATGGGTGGACATGATTAAAATTACTATATTAATTATTTCACTGTTCTATATGTTTGTATTTATATCCCGAACCTATAAAATATTATTATAATATTCCTTCATGTCTCACGATTAATTATTAATGACTTCACACTATTGTGAATTTTTTATTTTTTATAAAAAATAATTATGAAATGAATCTTTAATTTTTACCTATAACTCATTTCATTTACATTAATTAGTTATTATCCTGATCTCATATCCCTATACTTATATTATCCTCACTTATTTTCATCAATTGATGTCTTCCATATTTACCCCTATTGATCATTTGAGCTCTCCCATTTGATATTTAATATGATGGTGTTTTAATGTGGTTAGTGATGTTTATGGAGTTTTTTAAATATATTATTGATCAATATTTTACCCTAATATTAAACATGTGATTTAGTGTAATGAATATTTCGGAAATATTCCATTAGGGATATAATTTCAACATACACATAAATGTTGATGTCAATATAGTATTTTATTTTGAATTAATTATAGTTAAAGTGTTATTATAATTTTTTAACATATGTTTTATAGTATGTATAACCATTTTACAAAAAAAATTAATTGTTAGGGGTTTAAAAATATTTTTTATAATTTTCAATTTATTTTTCATAACATTACAGGATTTAATGTGAATTGAAAATTATTGTTTATTGATTTATTTTTTGTCAATGTTTTTATATTAATTGAAGAATAAATATTGATTTATACTTTGGAATAATATGAAATTTTATTATGCATTTATGTCTATTTAGGTTATTTATAGAAATTAGAAGTATAATTTTGAGGATATTTGACTAGGGCATATACATTTTTGTTATGGGACTTTATGAGTGACCGATGTTGTTTAGAGATAAATTTGAAGTTGATATTGGAATAATGTGTGATAAAATAATTCTAATATATTGGTTTATAATTTTTAATAACATATTTATTGGATTTTTAGAGTTGGCTATTTTTAGAATTAACTAAATTAAAATTTGGGAGTTTTGTTGAGATTTTAAAAATTAATGTAGTATTTATTAAAATAAAGGAATATTTATATCAAATATTATATTAATATATGTTATCTTTTTTGGTTTTGTTTAACAAATAAAAATAGGGGTAATAACATGTCATACTTTGTTGGGTCTTATGTTCTATTGAAATATAATTACAGTGCTTCTAAAATAGAAAATTACTTATGGTTATTCAACATTTAGAATTTAAGATGATGAAAATATGGAAAATATTTCAAAACACAACCAAAGGATAACATCATGATTTTAAAATGAATAGAAGTAAACTAATTCTATTTTTCCATATTCTATATCTCAATAGTAAATTAATTCCTCAAAATCAATCAAGTGGAAGATAAATCTATTAAGTTTTATATACAATCTTTTTCTCATTTATCAAGGTATGATTTTTGAAACTCATTCAAAAGTATGAGTATCATAATGGTAAATTAATGGTTATTGAAATATTTACGATGTGAAGAGTTTTCTGGTATTAAAATATAAATAAATGATCATCTAAAAATAAATTAAATCAATATGTATTAAACGGTATTTCTTATAACTTATGAATATTTATTTTTCACTCCACATCCCATATTTTTTCAACTATTTTATGTTTCAATTATTAATGAACATTTTAAATAAATGGTTTTTGAGGTAATCACCCACAACATGGAATAGGTTTTGGGAATTTTTTAAATCCATTTCCATAAATAACATGATATTAATCTCAAGGAATAAACATCATTTAGGGGGTATATTGTAACACCTTGAGATGTTTGTGTCTATTACTTTAAAAATATATTTTTAAATAGAATGTGTTATACACAACACCAAAATAAAATGAATAAAAATTTATTAAAATAAAATTTGAACCTAAATAAGTTATGAACATACAATATCAAAAAATAATTAATTGAAACTCATTGGTAAAAGAAATGAAATATGGTTTAGAACACGTTAAATTTAAAAGGTTCATTTTTATATGAATGTTCTTTTCCACCATATATTTTTTTATTCAGAATAAAAATTATATCTTTTTTAATTTTAATATTATGAAATTAACTTAATTTTTTAATTCATCGGGTCATGATTACCTTAGGTTATGTTTTTTGATTTTTCCAAAAAAGATTTATTTTTAAGTGAATAATGAAAAAGATCGATTTTATAAATATTGTCACATTTATATCATTATCATTTTTATGAATGACATGAATGTTAATGAATTTTTTATAAAACAATCATATATATAATATTTAATATAAATCATTTCAAAATATAATATTGAACATATAAATCAATGTTTGACATTTTTTAATTCTAAGTAAGGTTTCTGTTCAAATAAAACCTATTTCTAGTTCTTCTCTTTTAATCATGTATTAGAAATGTGCGGTAATTTTTGTTTTTTATAGTGAAATTAGTATATTTATATTTTAAATAATCCAATTAATTTCATAATAATAAATATTATACTTCATTTTGGTGTAAAATCATTTTTATGTTTTTAAAAATAATTTTTCTAAAAATGGGCTTTCATGGCATTTTTTGGTGTTTTATTAAAAGTAATTTTTACCACATATAGAAATTTCATCTTATAAAATTCATTCCTTATTTTTAATCATCATGTTTCAATTTTATTAGTGATTTTAAATACATTTTTATTCATAATTAATAGTTACCATCGTAAATGTTTTTCACCATTTTATGGGTTTAAAGGGCTAAAGATGAGGTCATATTAAGAGATAAGACTTCAAATATCTATAAAAATATTAAAAATTATTTTATTAGTTTATTTATACCATTTAATATCCAATAATATAAATTATACTAAATTTCAGGCACTTTCCTTGAGAAATAAATTTATTATATTTTAAATTACTTAATGTATACAAGGTTGCCACTCCTCTCACTTATAAAAGTGCACCACTTATCATATATTATCCACAAACATGTATCCCCATATATTAACAAATGTCACAAATAATACACCCTAAAATTACTATTGACGTCTTGTAGGACTTTTGTTCTCCATAATACCAATCCTAAAATTATTAATGTGTAATCCAAAGGAAGATATCCAAGGATGAGGTGTTAATATTAACTGAATAATTTCATGTTTATTTCTTATTTATCATATTTAAAATATATTATAAATATCATAATATAAGGGAATAATTATTATTTATATACTTAAATATTAATTTTTTGAAAAAATAATAATTTTCTACCATCTTTATATCATATGGATAAAAGAAAACATTACTCGTGCGTACGTGAGGAATACCACATCCATGAAGTGATGTATTTTTTTTAATATACCCTACTAAAAATTTTGGATATAAATATGTATTCGATGAATATATATTATATATATAACATAATAATGATTATTGAAATAAAAATTATTATTTATATTCATTTCTTTTCATCTATTGAAAAATGAAAATATCCCTTACGTGTATGTGAGGACTATTGCATCCATGAAGTGATGTTGTTAACTTTTTAATGCCTCATTAAATGGATGGTCATGAAACTTTATAAATTGAATAAATAGGATATTTATTAAATTATTAATAATATATACGTTAAATCCATGACCAAGGTACAAGTAATGGAATTTTGGAACCAAAACTTGCAAGGAAAACAAAACAATAGACACCTAAATAATGATTTTAAAGATGAATTTTTTATAAATGGGTAATTATAAATTATATGGTAATGATATATAATAATATAATTATTAATATTTAATTTTTATAGACATATAATATGTTTAAATTTATTATACAAGAACTAATAGTTTGTACAAAGCACGTCGGTGCTTCTATAAGGGTTTCAAATAAAAAATCCTTCTTTAAGACATGTTTTGTATTTTGAAAAAAATTTTGTTTATATGTTCTATATAATTACTAAATAAATTATTATATCATGATTCATTATTTAACAGTTATATTTAATGTTCCATTTTATTTTTCCCATTAAATAGGATTTTAATCAAATGCTATAACAATAAAAATGGGTTTCTCATCTTACATTTATTTCATTAATACATATTTCATATTCACTACTTGTTTTATATTTTGTGTTGTATATATTTATTTAGGGATATTTTTGTCACTAATTTATGATATTAATGGTATTTAAAAATCCTTATCGTGTTCAATATTTAATGCAATCTCGATTCAATAGATACCAATATTGTATGGGTTTCCTAATCTCAATTTCTATTCATTGAGATATATTTTATATTCAAAATATTTATTTTTTTGTGTATATAATTATCATGGATATTTTTTAATGAATACATGGTCTATCCTACATGATAAAGACTATTTATTTGTTGAATAAATCCAGATTATAATAGTCTAAATATAGGAAATTTACACATGTTTCTCTAAAGTACATGAAGAAGATCATCTGGAATCTGATTCGACAAAGCCAGCTCATTTCCATTAGCACCCTTATTGTAAATACCATCAGTGAGAAAGTTTTCATATTTAAAAACAAGAGTAACAATGTAATCAATGGATGGGAGATAGTCCATGAAAATAATACATCAAGAAGTAAGATTCCAAGAGAGATCTATAGAGCCTGCTCTAATGGATTGAACAATGACAGAAGAGTCTCATTCATGAAAAAAAATTCCAACCAAAGATTATCACTCACATAATGTGATGTATAACAAAAAAATTCAGGCTCAAGGAAAGAGGTAAAATAATAGAATCCATAAAGACAACCCAATGTATCACCCTGGTGGTCTCTAATTATAGTGAAATTTCCTGAAGGACCTGGATTACCTCTAGGTGAAGCATCAACATTGATTTTGATACATCCAAAAAAATTGGATTTCCAAAAAAACATCAAATGTTTTATAGGGTGGATATAAGTTACCATAATTTCCATGGTTCCTGAAGACTGAATGGCCATGGACTGAATTCTGACAAGACCCTTTTTCAATGTAATTCACTTATATAATGATAAAAAGTATTTGGTCAAAGACACTTGAGGTACAAACTTATCCAGTTCATGATTCTGTTTGTTGGGAGTATTCCATATAATAAAAATCAATTCTTTAGTTACTACATATAATTGATATAAAATTTTAGGGGAAAAGAAAAACCTAAAAAGATTTTGATAAATTATTGGATGGAAGAAATCAAATGCATTATAATTTCAATGAAGTCCAACAGAATGCACCACATAGATGAAGTTGTGGCACAACTCTGAAAAAATTCTCGATTTTATCCCTATGATGATGACAAAGACTGTATAAATATCGTAGAGAAATCCCACAATTCTAGAAAAAGTGATCAGTTTGGAGTCTACAATGTGAAAACCACTAAACCAGTATAGAGTGTG
This sequence comes from Viscum album, assembly GCA_963277665.1. Lineage (NCBI taxonomy): Eukaryota > Viridiplantae > Streptophyta > Magnoliopsida > Santalales > Viscaceae > Viscum > Viscum album. Next base: position 188,077,210 of record OY728127.1, read on the forward strand.
AGGGGTGGATGGAGATCTTGTAAAAACTGTGAATCCACTAGATTCTTGGTCCCACGCCCAACACTCTGAGTGGAGGGAGAAATAATGGTTGTTCACAGCATCATTAGTGTACACATGTTAAGATTCCATGTTATTCACCTTCTTATAAATTGAAATAGAGAAGCCTATATTAAATTCATCATCTAAGAGGGATTTTATTAGTGGGGTTATAATCAAATTAGTAGTCCAAAAAATAGTGTATGAGTTTTTAGAGACCAACCATCTTGATTGTATATCAATCGAGGAGTATATAGATTTAAAAATATCGCTTATAGAGTATTTATTATATAGCATGTTTCCATTATGTAGTTTGGATAGAAATATTACACTATTAAAATCCAGAGACTAGGTTTTATCGTTAACATGTCTCCACATACAATATTAATGTAAGGTCTAATTGAAAGAAAAAAGTTTTTATATGCTCAATCCTCTAGAGTCATAAGGTGTGCGTCATGTAGTCCATGAAATGGTCACTAATTTTCTTTCTAGAATGCACCTACTCCACACAAATTTCATGAGGGAAATACTGATGTTCTTGAAAAGATCAAAGGAAAATCATAGAGCATAATGGAATAAAAAAACATTAATGTGATATTATATTTATCCAAACAAATATGACCATCCCTAGAGAGAGATTTTACATTCTATGAAGTGAGATTACTTCTTAACTGGATAATAATACTAGAAAAAAAATCATGCCTTTATTATTCCTAAAAACATAGGAACACTAATGTGGATAAATTGAAAAACCCCCCTCCATGATCCCCAAATATTTGATAATGTAAAATTTACTAATAACTGAAACACTCCTTCTGAATTAAAAAAATTCCTTCAACTAAATACTTATCCAGAGGCCTCTTCATAATGAAAAATGGATTCCATAATACTTATGATATTTTCCTTATCCCATTGATTAAAGAGGAAAATATTATCATCATAAAGGATATGGGAAGGTCCAGAAAGTCCCCTACCATCACTGATGAATTTTAATTTCCCATTACCATCCATAACGTAATGCATCCTACTGAGATAATCCTCGCCCTTGGAGAAGAGAACAGACAAGAGGGGGTCACCATGTCTGACAACTCTGGATAAAATAATATAACATTTAGGTGAGATATTCATTAGAATAGAAATAAGATTAGACCCCAAAATGGATTTACCATCGAAACCAAAACAAGAAAGGATCTTGTAGATAAATATCCAATCCATAGTATCAAATGAATTCTTAATGTCATGTTTTAGAGAAATGTTTCCACCTATAATGGGTATCTTAAGGATGTTAACACATTATAAGGAAGTAATATAGAAATCATGATTAGTTTTTTGTTTAATGAAACCAAACTAATTAGGATAAACAATTTTATTTGAAATAGAAGCCAACATGTTTTGTATGACCTTGTTGATAATATTGTAAATGGATTTGATGATAGAAACTATCATGGAGTGTTTATTTTCAATGCAATTCTCTAATTTTGAAAAAAGAGTAAGAAATTGACAATTCAATCCAAAAGGAAGGAGTATCTATTTAAATAAATGAATCAAAAGCCTGCAAACAACCAACTGAATAATATACCAATAGGTTTGAAGGAAGAAATTACCAAATCAATCTAGGCTATGAGAAATTTCTAAGTTAAATATAAAAACTGCTTCGTTAATTTATGATTCCAAGGGTATTGATTTGATCTTGAAATTTTTCTGCTGATTGAAAAGGTTTGAGTTCATACCATCCACGAGCTCAAAGATAATAAAGGATCTATTAAAAATTTCATTATAATATGAAAACACATAGTCATAATGATCTTGGTTGCATTCCATGATCTGATCACCATTTCAAAACAAGTATACAGGCCTGGATATCCTTCCAGAACATTTTATGGAATTAATTAATTTATAATTTTTGTCATCATATTTTACATGCATGGATTTGAATGCTCTCTCTGCATAACATCTGTCATATTAAGAAGATTGTTGATCATACGTGAAACTTAATCTTATTTAATAATTCCATAAGAGAAATCATTTCAAGTACTCGGTTCTTGAATAAGATTTAGGAAGGATTCTATAGAAAAAAATTTGTACCAAGAGAGAAAAAAAAGATCCTTTCCCTAAAATTTAAGGTTTTTCTTAAAAATCAATTTGATAATACAAGAAACGGAATATTTTCCACAGTTAGAAGAAGTCCACGCATCCTTAACAATATTTCCACAATCTAGATGAGTCACCCAAGAATTGTTAAACTAGTAAAGAATGCATGGTTTGAAGTACATGATTTTAAAATCAACCAAAATTATATGATTTTTATATTTGGTCCTTGCAAGGTGGTTCAATAGATGGAATCCAAGTTATCTAGAGCCATCTCATTAACAAGTCCAATCAAGATTACTAGAAACCATGACATTTAGATATTTTCAATACCTTTTGTATTTTTCTACTACCAAATTAATCTCAATAAAACCATTAAAATCAACATAATATCTAAACTCTCTAGAGACAATTGGATTATTCACTACACCCAATTTTTCATCAGGGTTCAAAATTGATTTGAAATCACTATTAATAAATCTAGAACAAGAAATGATGATTTAATGATATTAAATATCCAACAAAAGGCTCTTTCGATATGGATATATGTTATGATAATTAATATATAATTCTAATGAATTTATTTTACAATTATTTTAAATAAAATAATTCTTTTAATAAATCTATTTAATTTTTATTTATTTAATGAGGTTCTGAATCACATATTACAAAAGTTGTAATGGTTTATGTTATAATATCACTCTTCATCCTAATTTTTTGGTTTTAATTTATATTATGGAAAATTTTATGTTATTTATAACTTAAACCACAGAAATTTTATTCTTTTATAGTTATTTATTTGGTTCTAATGTATTATTTCTATTCCCATCGTCGTTTTCACTCAAACAAACAAACAGAACATTTTTTTAAATATCCAACCTTATTTCTCCTTTTTGGCCAAGAAAATTTATCTTCTATATTCATTCTATTAAAAATTACTCGTATGAGTTTTTATCTATAGAAATATTATTTAAAAAATTCATTATTTAAGACCTTTTACTTCCTTTAAAAATTATTAAATTCAAATTTTCAAATATTTTTTATACGATCCACTTTTGACATTTTACAAAAGTTAGAAATTTTTTTGAAACATTTTCAACTCAAACGCATTTTCCCACTATCATGAAAGTTATTAGGTATCAAGAATAATTTACATGTTTTATTGATTTTTCAATGAAAATAATATTCCATTTATTTTTTGAATTCATAGCTTTTAAATGATTGAAGAAAAATATTTCTCTTTTTATTTTTCCAATCTATATTTCTAATGATTTTATAAAACTAATTATCCCTTATTTCAACATCATGTAAGTATTTTTATAATTACCTATAGATATAATCTTGTAATACCATCCAATTCCCTTCTTTGTAGGTCTTGTGATAATGATTTTTTATTTTTGTCACAAAACCTGTTTATTTCTAAACAGTTAATTAAACTATGAGGTAATGATGTTTTTTCATATGTTCTTTTGAAAAATATATGAATGGATTATTATTATGTGATTTATTGGTTTTTATAGCCCAAAAATGCATTGGTACAAGTTTTATATCCCATGATATGATGATGTTTGTGTGTGAAATTGATTTTGGGAATATGTGTTAATATATTTTTTCATAGACATGATTTTGGATATTTTGGCTTATTAGTTAATGGGTGGACATGATAACATATAGATATGTTCAAAAGATAGTGGGTGAGCGTAAGAGTGGGTATCGCTGTTCATAAGTTTTTGGGTGGAAATTATTTCAGTTATCTATGATTCCAATTTCATGATATTATATGTTTTTAGATATTCCAAAAACATATGACTTATGAATAAGATATTCTCTTATAGCTCATGATTTATTATTGATGAATCAATACTCTTATCACTCCTATTTTACATTATGAAAAATTCTTTTTTATGCCTCATGATTTATGGTCTATGGAATTTTGAGTATGTTTTTTATGTTATGATTATGATCTAAAACACTTATTATTATATTTTCTCACTTATGATCATCGATTTATATCTCATTTTTCCCTTACTAAGAATTTGATATCATCTTTTATTATATTTCAATTTCCCCATGTTATGAAAGAACGTGTTATGGATGACATAGCTAAAAAGGGTATCATGTGTGAAGACTTTTATAGTATATTTTTAAGACATATTATGGAGTAATAATTTCATGGTATAATGAAAAAATGATCATTTTATTAGAAATACATGGGTCTAGATAAGTAAATGTTATTCATAATTCTATAAAATTATAAACCTAAAGGTTCTTTAGTAATTATATGACTCGATATTTTTAATTGAAATTATAATTATGGAATATTAATTTTTAGTCACTTAGGTATTCATCAATGTTAGTGTGCAATGAATAATATATGCAACATTGGATCTAGGTGGGTGAGTCTAGCGTGTTATAGTGGTGTTCCATACAGGATCACCACTTCTTTAATGAATATATTTACAACATTATTGAGTAATAATACCTCTAAAATTACATTGAAGTTATCCATATTTATAATATATTTCCCTATAATTCCTATGTAATTATTTCCTTTGTATCACTTTCGATGATCCCTGACAAAGTCTATTGTGATGGTCCCACATTGTCTTGTTTAATGGGTAATTCTTTCATCATCCCCATAGTCTTTTCCCATTATTTACTCACTTTTTTCATACCAAGAAAATTAATTTATACTTATCAATCTTAATTTTCATATTATCCCACATTAATTACTCTCATATATAACTATGAATCTTTATACTCCCATGCTGGATAAAAAATGTGGAGCTATGAGCATTATCTAGCAGATTTGTATTTATCACAGCATCTCATGGTATGAATTATCAATTCCCAAACATCAGAAATCATCATTAATAAATTTTTAATTATGAGACTTTATCCTTCCTTATTTTATCATACTTGTTTTATATTATCATATCACCTATTTGATATTTCATAATATTCTCCAAAATGGATAATAATGAATTCATGTGTACAAGGTTGAATATTATTCATTCCTTTATAATTCACATGTCCCTCCATTTCATGTCTAAGTATAATAGATCATATTCAATCATTATCATGGATAAGTATACTCGGTATGTTATAATTAAAGAATCTTACACATTATTAAACTTCCAAGGATGGTGATAGAATGAGCATTCATATACCTTAATTAGATCTAAACATATTTGTTGGTTCATGTTGAAATTCTTATATGTGAATACATACATCAAGTTATTATGATATGTATATATATCACACTTCTCTTCATGGAGGAAATTCGTCCAAATCATCAATGAGAAGATAACTGTAAATAACCCAAGATCATGTTTATGATAGTATTTCTCAAATACATTCACCTATTTTAAAACATAGGTAATCACTGTATCATTTTTCATAATTACACAACAAAACAACATATTTGATACATCATTTTATATAAAAAATGAATCCCCAATTAAGGGTAGTGTGAGTACATGTTTAGTGATTATCCTCTTCTTCAACTCTTTGAAGCTCCATTCACATTTATTAGTCCAAACCAACTTGACTCAATTCTGAGTTAACTTTGTTAGTGTTATTGAAATTCATTAGATATTTCTCAAAAAAATGGTGGATCTTCGAATATGTTAGGTAATAATAGATATCTATTACAGATTTTGGTCTAGGTCATTCCTCAATCTCATTTTTCTTTATAGGATCCACATATATTCTCTTTTTTATAACATTCCCAAAAAAGGTAACTTATCAATATAAATCATAAATTCACTATGCTCCCCATAAAACATCTAATTTATCAAATTATTTATCATAATATTCAAATTCTATTTATGTTCCTCCTATTTTTTAGGTATATGAAAATATATTCTATAAATATTAAAAAAATTTGTTGAGGTTATGTTTAAAGACCCTATTTATTAACATCATAATTACTGATAGAGAATTTCTGTTTTTGAAAGTAATAACTATGAATTAATCTTTTTTCATACCTTATATGAAAGGCAATGATAGAAATATCTTCCTAATTCTTCAATTTTTTGGTATCCTATCTGAATTTCCGCATTAGATAAATATTGATCCTCTCATGGTTCAATATAAAATTCATCAATAAATTTCATGGGATAAATGTTATTTATCGGGTTCTAGTTGAGTTATAATAATTAATGTAGAGACCTATAAACTTCTCCTTATTATATATTTAGAATACTGGTGCACCCTAGGTTGAAACATGTGGGTGTATAAACCCCGTATCAAGATTCAGTTTTCATTTCTTATTCAGTTCATCCAAGTCTTTATATTGGGGCTCTTGGATATGTGAAAATATTTGGGAATAAGTTTGATTAATCACTCAACCACTTTGTTGAAAGTAATTTTAGGAAACTCTCTAGGGAACACGTCATTATATTACATTCTAATGTGCATTTTTTCAAGGATGATACATTCATTTTTCTTAATTAGTTGATCTAGATATGTTTTCTTATATGGAATTAATAACCATTCCTAAGAAACATTTCCAAAAGATATTCATCATTCTCCATTCACATTTATATAATCAGATGATGGTTTGGGACATGAAAAATGATTTCCCACTCTTGTATGTTGTTTGTTGGGTCTATATAAAGACTTTTAATCCATTCCCATTATAGTATTTAATTCTACCAAATAGGGTATAACAAGGATTTATATGAGATTATTGAAATGAAATAATTTCATCACATGATGTTTTCATCCACATATTAACCTCTATGTATTGAGTTGGTCTTTGAATTTTTCTAGTAAACATACATGATAAAAAATAATTCATAGAACCAAAATCAAAGAGGATATTTATTATTCATGATTGGATAATATATTTACATATTACTACAATATTTTCATGATTCATCTAAGTAGTATTGATAGAATAATATCTTTCCTTATATATTATACATTAAGCTTGTTATCATTAGTTATCCCTAAGGAACCTTGGATTATGGAAATAACATATATAGTTTCCATCATCCTTGAAGTTGAAACACTAGACCATAGGTGGAAGATTGTTCAAAACCATTGTTTCTTACATCATATTATTTTGATTTTTTATTTTCCTTCAATATTAATTTGCTTCATTCCCCTTATTTCCACATATGAAACACATCCTAATCCAATAATAATAGGAATATCATTTGGGGTATCACTACATTGATCTTCACATTGGTTTTATAGATAATTTATCCTATTTCAATCCATTTACTAAAATAAAGGAAACTTATGGATGGTAATAACAAAATTAATATGCATCTAAAAGGTTAAAAAATTTACTTATAAGGAATAACTCATTAATGAAATGTATATTATCATATATCATTTTTAGGAAAAAATATAGGTTATTCATAGTAAAATTCATATTAGGTTTTATAAATAATTCAGTAAAAATAATTAACCCTTATATAATAATAACTAAAACAGCCAGATTATCATACAAATATTATTACATGAATTGTATATAAAACCACATAAACTAAAACCAATATATCTAGGGGTATAGTTTCTTTGGTTGATTAGATAAATAATACCTAAAATAAAAAATACATTTTACCATATTTATTTTTTTATAAATAATGTTCTCAAAATTCCCAATTAACATGTTTTACTATATATGATACCCTGGGGACATGAATAATGTATAAGGGTGAGTTAATAAGCTCAGTAATGACACAAACATGATGATGAAGTAAAATATACGAGTCAAGAGGAATAAAAGCATGTCATAAAATAAGAGGATTGTATATAATCACATGGAATCATAGAATAAAGGATATTATATCATAATCTCATGGAATTACAAGATTAAGGAAACAAAATAAACATGGATTCATAAGAATATATCAAGGCTCCCTACTAACACAACAAAATAGTTTGTTGGGCTTATTACTTATACACCACACATGGTTTGTCAAGGGATGGAAACGTTATCCAATACAAGGTGGATTTATAATTATATTCCCACACATCATCTCAAAATGTGTACATATTTATGTGTTCTATATAATGAAAATAAATCCTTCATAAAGTATAAGAATTAGAAGGCCCTTGATATGGGGATGAGTAAGATATTCTTGTCTCGAAGAATAAAAAATGATATAACATAATAATTAAAAATAAAATAATATATTAATGATTTTGAATATTCATAATTGAATAAAATATTATAAATCAAAAATATTGTAAAATGTCAATAAATATTACTTATGAAGTAAGTAATGAAATGAACCTCTAAAATGAAATTTTATGGAATGAGTAAATAATCATTTGAGAAGGTAGGTGAGAAGTTTATTTCATAATATCATAAATGAACCCAAATATTTTTCTATTAAATTTTGGATAATTTTAGAAATAATGTGATGGAAATGGATATAAAAGAGTAGCATGTGAAAGTGAATATGGAATAGAAATTATTTCTTTAATCGGGTTGGATTTAGTTAAATTATTAAGAAGGCACATGAAAAAAATGTGAAAATCCCAAAAAATAAATTAAAAAAACTATGTATATATTCAAAGAATATATATATAGAATAAATAATAATTATGTTTGAATAAGGGAGATATAAGTATAAGTAAAGATATAGAAGTTTTAAATTAAAAGACAACATGGTGGTTAGGGATTACCCTTTACTCGGGTCCCAACTCACTTTGTACATATGAAGGGCCTATTGAACAATCATATGAAATTTATTAATTTATTTTTAATGGCACAATAATTTCATACATAAATGGCACATATTTTTATATTAATATTCAGTACATTTCATAAATGCATTCTCGAGGACTATAACAACTTAATGTCTTTGGAAACTATAAATACAAATTTTTTATTTTTTGAATGATCTTAAATATTTCCCATAAATATCTTCTCATATAGTACTCCTCTTAGGCATAAACTAACTAAAATTATATTCATATACTAGGGAAGCAAAGATATGAAATGGTGATCGTAGATACTGAGTAAGGGTAAACAAAAAATATATAAATATATGATCAAATGAAAAAATAATCTTCAAATTAGGTTATGTGATCACGAAAATTACTTGAAATGTTCAAACACAACATGTCATATATCATAAAAACGAGTCATATAATTAAAAATTATCATTTAAGAGAACATGATCCATAAGAGCAATAAATCATCATAGATCATTCATGAACTATATGTTCATGTTGTAAAATTGTGGAACCATCATAAATATAGAAAATCGTTTCATATTTCAAGTTCCAATATGAAGACCATCAACATAGAAGATCAGGAATTATCAAATGTTTACCATTTTTTATTTAAAAAATCAATTTCCTATAGTGGTTCAAGATGAACCTATTTCCCATAGTGGATCAGGACTCACTAGTTTCTCATAGTGGATCGGGACACACATAGTTCCCATAGTGGAGTAGGACACACTTATTTCCCATATTAAATCAAGATGTACTTGTTACCCAAATTGTATTAGGACACACTGGTTCCTAGAGTGGATCAGGATGCACTTATTTGCCATAGTTATATTAATACCATTGACTTGTTCCCATTATATTAACATGAGATATTAATATTTACCCAATGCATTGGAGGGAAATATATGTTCCATTGACCACATAAATTAAATAATACATATGTTTTACAAAATATCATAAAACATTCATCATAATATAACTCATTAAATGAAATAGATTTCATAAATATTTCATCAAAGTATAAACCATGGAAAAGGTAATAGTTCTCACCATCATATTGTAATTATAAACATTAAACATCCCTAAGAAACAATAAATATGGTATCCATGGATCATATAACTATTAATTATTAATTAAAATAAAATTCTTTCATCTTATATGGAAAATTATTTTGAAATATCACATGGAATAATTATTGAGGAAAATAACTTTCCAATTTAGAAATCACTTTTTTTAAAAGTTATGAACTTATTAATGAAAAAAATTTATTTTAAAATAAACATATAAATATTTAATATATTCTTCACATCGTGGTGGCATAATGACAGTGATGAAATCATATCATTTTGTATAAGATAAAAAATAACATTCCTTCTGTATTTTTGTCATAAAAGTCACAATGAACCTCATGGGGAAAATGAAAAAGAGATTTATTTCAAACTGTTTAGTAATAAGGAAACCATGGAAAAAAATTAATTTAAAAAATTAAATGATAATATTAAAATCCTATTGATGATATTTTTATAAAATATGGAAATGGATGACAAATATTCCCCATTATAGACTTAAACAAAAATTGTCTTGAATAATTATAAGATTGTGACAAAAACCCTTAACTTATTTCTCATTTTTTATTATTAGTGTTAAAACAAAATATATAATAAATATAAATTTATGACACATTTATTCCATAACCATATATCAATCAGAACATTTTCTATTTATTAATGACATATTATCACTTGTTCCTTAATAATTTTTTGTTAAAATCACTTTTATGGGTTATATCTGCTTTGTTTTCCAATAATGTTTTGGTTTGGAAGACGGCATTCTTATAATTTGATCATAGTAAACTCTTTTAAAAAAACTATTCCATGTATAAACATAATATATATTAGTTATATACATATTTATAATCATTTATAAAATTTATATATAGAAAAATGAATTACACCATTCCTGGAGATGGTAGGTCATACATACTCATGAACACAATTTCCATTTTTTAATTGATGTAATAAACAAAATTTAAATAATAGTTAAAAATTATAGAACAATAATTATTTCATATATATCATAAAAGTTAATAAAATTATTCCTTATTACCATCCAAGTGAAATATTAATGAAAACAAATGACAGCGCATTGTGGAGATAGTGGTCCATAGGTACGCAAGAGCGACGTTATTATTTCCCAAAATAATTGATGGTAAGAACATAGACATGGTATGATAATTAAATAAGTATAATTTTTGTTATAAATATCATATATAAAAATAAAATCCATTACAATTACCATACATAAAATTTGGTGATGAAAAATTAATTGTATCTTTATGTGGAGACAATAAGTCGTACGTACGCAAGTATGATGCTTTCACTTCTAATTTGATTGAAAAGATAGTGTATAATGATGTTTTCATAATAATAGTAAAATTATAGAATATTTTGGATACTAAATTTATTATTTTGTTATTAATATCATAAATTTATAGGACTTAAAGAATAGTAGAAAAAGAAAGTTATTGGTTGGACCTATTACCTCTTCTAAGAAATAACTCCTTTAGATATCCTTTAAATGGCACATAGATTAGTCATTTAGTAATACCATCACATCTAAAATGTGTCTATATAATTCTAGAAGATTATTTGTATTTTTTTGATAAATAATGCTGAAAATTTCTAATGAAGTGAGGGTGGAGGATTTTATTTATAATTGAGGTTAAGGGCACTTTTTGAATTTCAAAAAAGATCAAAATACATTAAGAACATTCTAGATAGAAATGCATTAAAATTGCCTCTAAATACAAATGTGATGAATTTTTAGAGAATATATTATCCCTTTTGTGATTATTTTATTTTTTTAATTTTTTTAAATAACATAATGAAATATTATTCTGATAAAATGTCATTATTTTCAATTTTGATACTATTCATTACATCGACTTTAAAAACATCAAGAAAAATATTCATATTCAAAAAATATATTTTATTACAACCTAAAAACTTTATGGGAATATATATAATATTTTTATCACCTTAAATATCTCTCATTAGGGTACTTTTTATATTTTAATATCATCTATTTTATTTTTCTGTTATTTGAATAATTACTACATCAGCATTGTGTAAGAATTTAAGGTAATTAGTTCTTCCCTAAAAATTAAAAATAAATTACCATGATGAAGGAAAATATTTTTCCTTTAATAAAACTATTTATATGCTAACATATCCTCGCGATAGAACTACATTAAAATACTATAGTTATTAAGGACAAGAGGGTGACATGTTTGAGTTTTCGTAAAATAAATTACTATAAAGGTCAAAATATTAAAAAAATTCCAAAAATGTCATAAAATATAAAATTGGATTATTATGAGTGAAATTATCTCACCAAATAAAATATAGGTAGGTTTTGGGGTCATTTAATAATTTTTATCATTTTATTTTTAAGGTAAACTACCTGATTTACCCTTACTGTGGTAATAAAATTACAATATTTACTATTCCAAATGACCAAAAATAAAATGGATATATTTAAAAATGTTGGACCGCTTATTAGAAATATTGAATATATTTTAAAATATTAAACTCATATAATTGATAGAATAAAATTAAAAATTTATTCAGAAAAATGGAATGACAAATAATTTTCTGGAAAAAATGTGTTTTAATTCCCAAAATGTACTTATACCGAAAAAGTAATAAGGATGATTTAAATGTAATTAATTAAAATATATCTAACTAAATTTTAATTATGTTAATTTTAGATAAAATTCAGATAATAAATATATATTTTTTAATAAAAATAAAATGAAATTCTATATAAATTTGTATTTTCACTATTAATTGAAATATTAAACATTTAAGAAAATTATCAAAAAATCATCCTAAGATAATATTATAATTTTAAATTAAAAATAAATTAAAATTTTAAGATAAATTTTATAAATCTTTTACATATTCATTATAATACTCTCTCTAAAATCCATTTTTTGAGAAAATTTATTTTTAATGAATTCAATGAACTTAGTAAATTTGAATGATTATTTAATATTAAGTTATCATTAAATTTATATTGAGTAGAAAATTTATATATATTTCATAATTTATTTATTCATTGTCATACCCAAAAAATTAATAGTTGGGTTATAACTATCACGTTAACTGATAATGTATTATTAGTTTGTTGTGGTTTTTTTAAACTCTGGGTTGCGTAAAATACATGATGTCGATGAAATCAAGTTAGTTAAGCATAAATAATTCATAAAAAACTCAATGTGTTACATTCAAATCCCCTTAAAATGTATTTTTCCTCAATGTTCTTTACATATATACAAACATATGATCGTGCATCTACCTCATAACATCCTCTAGGGCCCACATAAGTTTCTCAAATTGGTGATTTCACCAATAAAATTTTACCATGTGAGTGGTCTTGTTTAATAAAACATTAACTCTATGAAATGAAATATATATTGTCTGTTCTTTGAAAGAAATATATTTTTGTAAAGGTACGGACTTGGAGTTAAACATATGTGATGGATCAGGTATGTACTTCCTCAAGTTAGATACATGCAATACATCATGAACATGAGAGAGGTTCATCAAAAGTTTCAAATGATAATAAAATATCCTGATATGATCAGGTATTCCAAAGGGACTGATATACCAATGGCCTAGTTTTCCATTATTTATTTCATCAATAAATTCATAGAAATACCTTCTCACTATCTTGAAATTCTGGATCACGTTGATGATTAATATCATAACATTTCAGGAAACTTTGGGTTTTCCTTTAATTTTTTTAGTGATTCTTGCCTTCTCTACCATCTCATCAGCTTTATAACCACCCAATAGCTTTATTTCTGCAACTTCATTCCATTATGTTAGATTTATACACTATATGGGACTTCATATTGAGTCATTTTAATTCTTTATTGAAATCTATTGTTGAAAAAAAATTCAACTTGATGAAGGTGTTTATCCAATCCACTGTTTAAATCCATAAAAAATACCTTATCATATTCTATAGTGTCAGAATTATTCTCTCATAATGGCCATCTATCTATGGATGATACATAGTCCTGAAAATCAACTCTGTATAAAGATTTTGCTTATGAATTCACCAGAAAATCAAGGTAAACAGTTAATACCTATTAGATACTATTGAATGTGGTACTCCATGTAACCATATCACTTCATTAAAGTATATTATGGAAAGAGGATCCAAGGATAAATATTCTCTGATAGAAATTAATTGTTATGAATTTGTTTGGTGAAAAAATAAAACCCATAATTATAAAATATAATATAAAACCTAATGCTTTCCAGTACATTTAATCATATGTCCAAAAAGTGTAAAGGTGTTTCTCCTTAAATAAATATTTCTCCAAAACCTATATAAAACTAAAGGGTTTTATTGCTATAAATATCTCTTAAAATATCCCTAATCTTGATAAAATCCAATCACATAATACCGTAGAAGTTTTTTCAATGAATTTGATCTTTTGATCAACCTTAAACTCATAAAATCATTACGGTACCCATAACTCTTAAGTTAGTAGAGACATAAATACTTCTAAAAGATAATTCATCCTTAACTATATATATAATCTCTTATATTATAAAAATATCATTGAACTCTTAGGTTTATCCTTTTACCGATAAAATATCAAAAGTGATTTAATTATTCCAAAATCAATTTAGAGGGAGATAATTACATGAAATTACACTAATGGATAAATAATATGATTTTCATAGTGATCATTCAAATAAAATCAAAAATGATACTTCCAACTAAGTTGGGGAGGATAAGGGTGCCCTAATTATCACGATTCACTTCATCCATTGTTATTTTATAGGATTTCCATCTTCCCTTTTTCTTCAGATGTTGTTTTGGTTTATCATCCACATTATCCCTTATATTGGGTAACCGATTGGGATAATTCCCAAACACCTTACACTTCAAACATTGGAATTTCAGTGGTTCATTAGTCGGGGCCCTATTCTCCTCTATTGAGCTAACCATCACATTAATTTAATTTCAATATTCACTATATTTATGGTTTTACTTTTCAACAATTAGAGAACCTCCTAGTTCCATTCAAGAAACTCCCATAATTATTCTTTCCATGTTTATGGAATAAAAATGCCTAGAATTTCTTTCTATAATTTGAGTTCTCATGATAGGAAGTCTTCCATTTCTTATCAAATCCATTATAATTGTAGGAATATCTAATTTACATTTCTACCTCCAGTTCACATAAAATAAATTCTTCATAACTAATAATGTATATTATATCCAATTCCTTTTAATAAACTGGTTTTAGTCCACTAGATAATCGATCAATTTTCCATTTAGGGATAATGATTAAATGATAATCATACCTTGAAACTATTTGTAAAATTAGCTTCACAGGTAGTAATAAATCCATCAACCTTTTTCTTAAGATCAAGTAATTATCTATTTATTTTTTTCATAGAATATGATGGAAGTACATACAAACAAATACCAATTTAAACTCTTCACATTCCATAGATTTAACTTCTTCTCATTCCACTGTATTCTTAAAAATATTCCACCACTTATTTTATTCTCCTTACAAATGATAAAAAATGTGGTCAAATATTTCATGCATCAAGCATTGATGAATTGAAAATATTTTCTCAGTGGTGTTGTTACATTGCTCAACCACAATTGGGTCATTATATTCCACAAAATATTGTGGTTTTCTACACATGAAAGTTTCAAAAATGTATTGTTCCCTAATATGATCATTTGAAAGCTCATAATTGTTAATATATAGAGAATATTTCATGAGCACAATAGTATGATTCTTATTTCCATATCTAATATTTTTTGGTTTCTCATGAGGATAATAATTGCATTTTTCATCAAAATCATCATTAAAACTGTTCCTTCAGGTTCCATCCACCGACAAAAATAGGAAAACATAGCATAAAAGCACTAATCATAGTTTAAAACTGCATAATCCTGAAAAATAATTTATAGGATGTGTAAATCATGACACCTTATTATCTATATATGAAACATTAGGATTAACCTCGTTCATTCATAGCCATTATCTTTATCCTTCATAATGGTTTATAAATAGTTCTTTAATTTCAAAAGCATATCTACTTGGAGTTTCATCCCAAGTGTCCAACAATACATTATTCTATGCACCAGGTGATGATCGAATCAATCTCAATGTTTCCTTTCTTGGGTTTTTAACCCTTGGTACCTCTGTTCTAGAGTTATATCCACCTGTATTATCTATAAATACATGTATCTTCTTTGAAACACCTTTATTTATCATTAACATTAATTCCATGTTATTTTCCCACACTTAGAAGTATCATAAGACATATCCCTAGAGATATCCTTACACATATCTCTAGAAATATAATTAGGAATATACCTAGGGATCTTACTAATTTTTTTCTATTCATAATCTCCATGTATTGACTAAAACATTCCTCTGATACATACTCTAACGACCTAGTACTTTTATACAAAAATATGATATCCTTTTAGATGAATATTCAATACATTTCATAAACACACACCCAAGGATCATAAACATTTAGAATCATTGGAGACTACAACCACAATATTTTTATTTTGTGAGAGATATTCAACATCACCAAAATAATAACTTCTCACAAAGTACACCTCTTAGGCAAACCCTACCTAATCCTTTATTTATAAACTATATAAGGAAACATAAGAAATGGTGATGTCGTTTTCTTAGTAAGTGTAAACATAGGAGATATCAATCTATCATCATATGAAAGAATAATATATGAATAAGGGTACGTGATCCTGAACATAAATTACAAAGTTAATACCCAACATGTGATAGATCATAAACATGGGTCATGGAATAAAACATTGTCATTTAAGAAAACTATAAGATCATGTCAAAAATGTGTGGAACTATTATAAATGTAGAAAACCATTTTATATTTTAAGGTTAACTACCAAGACCATAAACATAGTAGATTTGGTGTCATCACCCATTTACCATTATGAATCAGGATACACCAATTTCCCAAAGTGGATCAAGACACACCTATTTCCCATTAATGATCAGGAAATGTTTTTTCCCTATAGAGGATCAGGATTCACCAGTATCCCATAGTGGGTTAGGACACACCAATTTCCTATAGTAGATCAAGATGTACATGTTTCCCATATTAAATCATATAGGGCTATAGTGGACCCTGAGATGGGAGGAGTGAATTAGTGTGTCCATTTTTTCTTTTAAAAAAATGGATCGTTTTACAATATTGGAAAGAACAAGTGAAACATTCCTGATGGAATGGCACATTTATTTAAAATTCATATGCAGAGAGTCAAAAAATCATTTTACTTGGATCATCCCTAAGGACTAGTCAAAGGAGCATATTTGATAGTGTATCTATCATAGAAAAATACACTAAGATTCATGATTTTTGATGGAGTACATAAAATCAGGCAGAGTCACTATGTGACAGGCACACAACCTTTACAAGAATTTTAGGGATAACACCCTACCTTAAACGGATCACTTCCATCAACTCCCCCTAGTTAACTACCTTGTATGAGGACTTACTCTGTTTAATGACTTGATGATTTCCTTGATAAATTATACATTTAAGTATTTTTAACTGATTATAATGATTATTTTCTTGCATTGTAGTCCTATGATGATGAAATTTAGATAATTTTTCACTTAAACCAAATCATCAATACTATTGTTCGTGAATCCATCTTCCTTAACGAACCCAATTTTTTTATTTCAAATAAATATTTGTGTTCATGAGCACACACGCATTAATGGAGCTTCCAATATCCATGATGTAAGAGGCCTTCTCAAATCTCTCTTCCTTCACAAATCTCCTAGCAATCAAGGAACTCATAGTCTTCATGAAGAAACCAATCTTCACAAAATAATTTTTTTTGATATTCCTTAGCATTAATTAGTTCATATCTATTCACTTCAGGAAGATTAATCGTGTAAATGATTCTTGGTCTGTGAATATTTCTTAATTAGTTGAACCATTATGAAATTAGAGATATTCACCCTATCCACCAATTCTCTCCGTGATTTTGAATGAGGGGTGGGTGCCTATATATACTCTTTTCCAATCATGATGATCCAAATCTCCCTGCATCCATTTGAAAACCCTATTGTGTTATGTTAGTGAATCTCTATTATTCACAAAGGTCCAGACAAATTGTACCTATTCATGAACCTTATCACAATCATGTATATTCACTATCAACCCATCGTGAATTTGTGATGCTTGTCATATTCAAGAGGAAACCAAATTTCCTTCATGAATTCATGAACCTCCATACCTTCATAAAAAACAAAAATTCATTAATCAAAAAATTCACAAAACCAATTCTTCTTAATACTCATTACTTTATAATATTTTTAAAGATTTATCCTTAGAAAACATCCTTATGTGATTATTTTTTCATCCACTTAATTTTTTGCAACAAATATTTAGAAAACATTGGAAAAAGATGCAACATTTGACAGTGATTCCATTTGCACCATAAGATCACTTTCCTTAAAAACTCCATGGTAAACCATTGTGTGTACTGAAAGAAAAAAACAAAACATACTAAATTTAAAACAATAAAAAATCTATGATTCTAGTAATATACCTCATTAGTATTTTTGTGAATTTGTAGATAAATTAATTAGAAACACCAGCCTTCATAAAAAAACCAAATATATATGAAAAAACTCATACATCACTCTATGTTTTTGTCTGTAATGATCATTATTGAAAACAAGAGTGGGATAATAGAATTTCATACCTCCATAGATCAACAACCAATATGGAAAATCAAAAATTATTTTAATTTAACTTATCTACCCCTTTTGGGATAAACATGAAGAACCAATATTTTTACTCTTAGTGCTCAAATAAATCTCCCCCTATATCATATCTCCCCCATAAACCTGAATCACTTACACAAAAATATTCAAATAGTTAACACAAATGGGGAGAGGGGTTCAACTAGAACCTCCTCATGTAATGGTAGGTGGTTAAACACCTAGGTTAAACATATGTTTCATGAATATTTGTGCTACCAATTGAATATTTAAAATTTCAACCACATGATAATTAGTTCCAGACATGCTACATTTGAATCAAACATTGTTCAACCTTTTATTTCACAAAGTGATATCAAATCATAGTATATTTGGTATGAGATTGTTGAATTGTATTTCTTTCATAGCAATCATGATCTTGTTGTCACAATGTGTCACCATCGGCTCCTTTACCTCATCTACAATATCAACAATTTGATTCTTCATCCATAATAGTTTACTTTATACCTTTATAATAGTGATATACTCTACTTCATTCATACTGATATATTTTCTTTCTTGTTTCTCTCTTATCCAGCCCACACATTTATTGACCATGAAGAATAAACAACCACTTATGGATTTTACATCCACCAAATCATTATCCTAATTAGTATAAAAAAATAATGACATTTTATTATCACTCCCTTATATAAAGGATAAGTTAAAAATGAGAAAACCTTGAATATACATTGTGATTTTTTTAACAATTTCAGAATTATCATCCTTCATATTACTTTGTAATTGAGAATATAATCATGTTTCAATGACTATATCTGGCAGTGTAAATGTCAATTATAATAATATTCTTAATATTTATCTTATACATGGGGGGATCCATATATTTTACATCCGCATACTTTCCAATTTTATTCCCAACTACAATTGGAGTCGTTGTTAGTTTGGAGTCATGCAAGTTGAATTTCATCAGTAGTGCTCTTGTATATTTTCCCTAAGAAATGAAGGTTTAATATTTATTTTGATGAACATGAGGCCCAAAAAAGCATGTGAATTCACCAATAATATGAATTTTTTAGTCATTTTTAATGTCATTACAAAATTATTCCACTGATCCATGACTACATCCACTAAAATTAGTATCATCCACATACACAAGCACCATAAATTAATCTTTTTACAAATTTTACATGAAGTGATTATGGTTGACACCTACACTTTTAAATTATATCCTTTTTAGATAAGCACCCAATTAAGAATACCATGTTTTTGGTGCCATCTTTAGACTATAGAGATACTTCTTTAATCTACAAACCTACATCTCATCATTTCAAATGAAAAATCCTACTTGTAATTCAATTTATTCTTCTTATTTATTAAAATCATTTAAGAATGTGGTTTTGAAATAAATCTGATAAACATTTTACTATATTTTAATTTACATGAAAGGGAAGAGCCTAATATAATTTAATATAGCTATGGGATGAAATTTTTCTCTAACATCAATTCCTTTGTTTTGTGTACAGCGTTTTCACACCATGTGTTCCTTATTTATTATCACATTTACATGCTCATAAATTTTTTCTAACATTCATTTTATTCCAATAACATTATAATTGTCCAATCTCTTAACAAGATATCATTTCAAGTACTTTTCAATTTTATCTAGTTCTTCATTCATAGACATAACCCATCTTTTATACTTTGTTTATTCTTCAAATGAAGGTTGTTTCACAATTGATAAGAAGATAGAATGTGGTTAATTAGTCATTATCCTTGTTTATGTGGGTATGGTCCAGTCCCTAATGATTTTTGATCAGTCAATTTCAAATATTCTATTTCTACTATGAGGTTTTGATTAATTTTGATCAATAATGTTATCCTTTTCTAACTATTCTTCTAAATACTCATCATTTAGTGAGCCTTGAATTTTTTTATCATTCCAAAATTTATTCATTTGAATCTATCTCATGTTCACTTTCTTCTTATTCATCAATCATATAATCATATGAACACCTTGAGGTATTTAGGGTTTTTTCCTCAAGTATTTTTACATCATTACATTCAATAATATTTCTAGGATGATTAGTGCACCATTTGTATGATTTAATATTCATTGAATATCCATGGAATATTCCCTCATATGTAGCATCACCATACATTCCTTGATTTTATTCTTTGTTTTGGATGAATAATTTACTTCAAAAAAAAACATAAAAATAGTTTATACAGGGCTTCCATACATACCATATCTCATATATTTTCATGGTTTCCTCTATAAAATCATCTATTCAATTTTGAGTTTACATTGATATGTTAATAGAATCCTTTCAGTAATAATGAGAAACATAAATCTCAATCAATATATTTCTATCAATTTTTTCACTAGTAAATTTCTATGTTCAATGACCCCATTTTGATAAGATATTGTCACTGCAAATACCTCATGCTTTATCCCATGTTTTTTAGGTAATTTTCAAATTCAATAGATGTGTACTCTTCTCTATTTTCAAATCGTAGAATATTGATTGTGTGGTTAGTTTCATTTGAAGATATTTGATGACAAAACTTCCTAAAATCAATCACTTTATATTTCCTATATCAAAAAATCACACAATTATTTCTATAATAATCAGATTTGATACCATTTTATTCTTCAGTTGATAAGAACTCCCAACCATCATTCCTAGCCAACATGTGTCACAATCCTTTTCTTGATCACACATCAAAATTGGAAATTTTATTACAATGTTCAAATTAGTTATGTGTTCCATTCACTTTTCATTAATGTTCCCCAACCTAAAGTTCTAAAAGTTATTTTCTTCTTTAATTTTTAAGAAACAAGTGTTATATTTACTATTAACCTGTTATAAGTTTCCATATTTTCTACATCCTTTTATGGGAGAGTTCTAAGTCATTAGCTTGATAGTGCACCCATTTTGATTAAATGTCACCACTAATTCTAAGACATAAATTTGAATCACATTTAGGAAATTGTGACATAGACTGTCTATGTAGAGATTATAAATTTTCTTTAGCTCTTCATTTTTTTAGTTCTGTACTTCCATTTCCTTTAATCTAAAAAGCACCATTATTTACAAATATCATGATTCCATCTACCGTTTTATTATAATTATTTAAAAAATCTTTATTTCCTATCATTTTAGATGAGCATCTTCAGTTAAAAATCCGGGTGAAAATGATCATTGTAGCTTTGAGATTGTTTCTATGAGATTATATTTCATTATATTATTCAATTCATTCCATGAGATACTTGATTATGTGGAATAAAAATATTTACTTTAAAATCACATTTCAATATTCATTGGTTCATAATACTCATATTCTTATTACAGACGAGGAAACATATTTTCAATAGTAAAAATGATTGGTTGATGGGTATTGAATTGTCTCTATGTTTTATAGATATTTTTCTCACCATTCCTTTGATGTTAATGAATAAATTTCTAGATGTAGTTAGAATAATGAAAACAATATCCATGGAAACTATTTATTCTATAAAAATAAGTATATTTTTTCATTCTCCTTTTTTGACATCCAGATGCTTCCCATTTAGATAGATCCTTACCTCTTCACATTAAGACATGGTATGAACTAAAAAACTACAAAATTTACATTTCATAACGGAAAATATCTTCGCACATCAATTCCTCTATATGTCCCATTTTTTATTAAATATATATGACTAGAGATCCTATTTTTATAATTGAGGAATATTTTTATCTCTCTTTTCTATTTAGTTCAAAGATTTGTTTTTGGGACAAAAGGAACCTTTTTGATTTGTGAAAAATTATTCTTCCCTTTAATTTGTCTAATCCTGTTTCTATCCATTGATGTTTCTAAATCACATCCCATTCCAATTTTTCCATAAATGTGGATCTCTGGTCATTCTAGGAAATATATTCTCCTTCAGAACCACGTTTATCCCTTTCTAATAGATCTGCATATGAAAATTTTCCAAACTATCATTTCTTCTGAATTTCCTTTGATTTTGATTCCCTTTCGATTTTATTCTTTAATGTAACAACTTCTTCAATACCCTCAACTATCTTATCCTTTTACACCAATAATAAAATAAGGTAATTTATGAATATTTCATTCTATCCAATATTCAGTTTAAATTCCACAAACATTGTTGAGATTTCAGGAGTTATTAAATGTTATTCAGCCTCTCCTTCCAATTGATCAATTTCTATTTCAAGCCAATTAACATACTATGCCAAATCTTTCACCACAGATCTCGTATTTCATTTTCTATTTCTATGATTTTCAATCTAATCAAGTGAACCCTTATGTTCCACCATTAGATCTAAAAAATAAATAAATTTATTATCTTCATCTTTTGTAGGTTCTACCTTTTCAAATATATTCATCATTTGGGTCCACACAAAAACACTGGTTCTACATCCTCTAAAAAGTAATTATATTCTTTTTCTTCTTTTCAAACGAAGAAATTTACCCATAATATCTTTCCTGATTTTTATTTTCCATTGTTAGTGAACCTATTATGATGATTCTCTATGATTTCTACTTCACTTTATACACCATGAAATTTCCAAATTAATTTAGTATAAATGTTTATTACTTTACCAAGATAAAAACAAGACAACATAATATTTCCTTCAAATATTCATTGTCCCTTCATGAATATCTACGAAAATATAGAAATGAGTTCTTAATCATTATTATCACTAAATCTGGGAATATCATTTTTTTCTATGGTTTTTAATACTTAATCCTTTCTTACTCAAGTTAATAAATCTTTTTGATTGACACTCAATTCATAATCCATCAGACTTCTTAGCATCTTAATAAGAAAATTCATAGAAAAACTTCCTTTCCCAATAGCTATAATTTTTTTACTATAAATATTTGGGAACCTCCCCTTGATTTTATTAATAATTTCATTATCCTTAATTTCTTCCCCACATCCCTGAATATATCCAACAACTATATTTATGTAATTAAAGAAACTATCTGAATTTTTATCCGGATGCATCTTCATATCATTGAACTAAATATAAAAGACTTGATTTTTTTCCTATTTTAATTGTTTATTTCCTTCATATTTATGTTATAGTTTCTCCCTCACGGACTTTGATGAAGTGAAACTCATCAACTTTGAATATATTTTATTAGATATTGATATTGTGTGAGAATTTTGATCTTTGGCATCTATATAAATCATTTTCGTGTCAGATTTTTTCATTGAAATATTTTTCACATCAATGACCTGAATCCTCTAATCTATGGAATAAAGAACATCCAAACATAGGAATCTCAGATGAGATACCATCCTATTATTCAAAATCTTTATGCTGATATCATAAAAGAGGGGAACTCCCATAACAGTCACTAAATTCTCTATGAGATCAACAGAGGACAGATTTAGTACTAATAACTTGTACACTATGATACCACTCTTAGGACCCTAGAGTACCCTATTAGGGGAGGTTTGGTTCAGGGTTTCAATGTTTTATTTTAATGTTATGATTGTTTTTCCCACGTATGAAGGAACTTGTAAAACATATCTGATGGAATGGTATAGTTATTAGACATTCGTATACAGAGATTCAACACATCTGTTTTTCTTGGTTTGCCACTAAGGTCTTGTATAAGGAGAATGCGTTTATAGTGTGTTAGTCATACCAAAAACAAGAAAGATTCACTAGTTATTCCGAACTATATAAGCCTAGTAAAAGTCACTCTATGTCAAGAACACTTATTTTTCAATATTTTAAGGGATTGAGAAGTTCCTCTCTCAAATCACTTCCATCAACTCCCCCAAGATCACTTCCTTGGTTAAATTCTTACTCAGTCTAAATTCATGATGGTTTCCTTACTAGATTGGGAATTTAAAATTTATACCTAATTAGAACGAGACTCTACTTATATTTTATTCCTATGTTGATGCACTAGAAATAACTATTCACTTAAACCAAATATTCAACTCTAATATTCATGAAGTTCTCAGCCTTCTGAAACCACTTTTTTATTTCAAAGAAACATTAATTTTCTTAAAACCACTTGAAATATTAGAGATTCCAATAATTATGAATAAATCATCCTTCATGAAGTTTCTAGCCTTTTCAAATCTTCCAACTTTCAAGGAACTCATAGTCTTTTTGAATCTTTTAGTCTTCACGAAACATCCTTTTCTGATATGCCTTAGCATCAATCATTTCATTTCTCTTCACTTCGTGATCCTTAATCCTGCAAAGGATTATTGATTCCTAAATATTTCCTAATTAGGTAGACCTTCATGAAATAAAATCCATCCACCCTTGGCCTCAATTCTCTCAATGATTTCGAATTAGGGGTGTTCATCTATCTATAGACTTTTCACTTTACCAAAAAAATCCCAAGATCCCTACAATTGTTTCACAAACCTTTTATGTTTTATTTGAAAATATATTTTATTCACAGAGATAGAGTAAAATATTTTTCATTATCAATCATTCTCATAGTATCTTAATTTTTAAACCACCCCATCATGCATTCGCAGTGCTTCTCATAGTTTCAATAACACCATCTTTCCTTCATGTGTTCCCAGATATCCAAACCATCACAAAAACCCAACCACCATTAAACACATCCCCTACCAATCATAGTATTTTCAAAATTCTTTCCATTACTATATTCATGAAGATTTGTCGCTTAAAAACTACATGACTAAACTTAGTGTGAATTTTTAAAAAATAAAATATACACTACATTTCAATCTATGAAAAATTCCTCCTTCCAACAAATCTGGATGGATTGGTTTACCATAGTGGGACCAAGACTATAGACTTGTTTCTCATTGTTATCTCAGGGGATATTAAGAATTATAAAAATAATTGGGTGGGGATAAAGGAGCCACCCATAAAATCATACATATATGTTCCAAAATAACATAACAATTTCATCATCATAGAACTCATGAAATGAAACAGACATCAAAAATATTTCATCAAAGTATAAACCATGGAAAACAGAATAATTTTCATAATGATAATTTAATTATAAACATAAATCATCCAACTAAATAATAAGGATAGTGTAATTAGATAATATCCTGGCTAAATCTTATGTAACATAAAATTATATTATCTTCTTATGAAAATTAATATGAAATATCACGTAGAATAATTATTGGAGAAAATAAATTTTCTATTATAAAATAATTTTTTATAAACTTGTGAAAGGATTAATGAAATAAAATTATTTGAAAACAAACATGAAATTTTTAAATTATTAAAAAATAATTGAGCCATCATGATGGAATTAAATTCTCCTCACTAAATTTAATTTAAAAAATATCATTCCTTCCGGGTTTTTTTCGAAAGGTCACAAAGTACCTCGTTTGGAAAATGAAAAAAAGTTTACTTTAAAATAGTTTATTAAAAATTACATCATGGGTAAAAATGATAATAAAAAATGATATAATAATATTTCAAACCTTTTTGAAAACATTTCTATAAACATATTCATGGAAGATAAATATTCCCAAGTGGATACTTAAACATAAACAATCTGTAATTTTGATGAGATTATGAAATAATCTCTCACCAAATGTTTTTCTTTCCCTTGATCAAGATAAAAACAAAAGTATAATAAATATTGATTTATTATAAATTTATTATATAACCAAATAATATTTTTTCAATGTATCATTTATTTATAACATATTATCACCCATTTATTAATATTTTCTTTATTAAAATCAATGTTCTAGGTGATAACTTCTTTGTATTCGAAAAGTGTTTTCATTTTTCTGTCCTAGTGCTTATACCATGATCATACTCCAATAATTATTACAGTTTTAGTAATTTAATAAAAATAATGTATATTAATTTTATACTTATTTATAATAATTCATAAAAATTACATATAAAAAAATGAATTACATCATTCTTGGATATGGTATGCCAAACGCACACATAAATTTTTTTTCCATTTTTTGATTGATGGAATAAAATAGAGTTAGATAATAACTAAACATTATGGATTTATTATTATATAATATATATCATATATATTCAAATAATTCATTATTATTACCATCCATGTGAAATATAAATGAAAAAAAATTTATATGGCATTTTGGAGATGGAAGTCCAAACGTACACATGGGAGATGTAGTTATTTCCATAACTATGAGATGATATGAAGGTGGAAATGATATTATAATTCCATAAATATAGTAATTTTAAAAATATAATATATATAAACATTAAACAAATCCTAATTTCCTTCCATAAAATAGGGTGATAAAAAATGAATTTCATTTCTTTGAAGAGACGGTAAGTCGTACATACTTATTAGAGATACATTCACTTCTTATTTGATGGGAAATAGGGTTTATAATAATTTTCATAATAATACTAACAAATAAAATATTTAATATACTAAATTAATTTTTTTAAGATTAATATCATATATTTATATGAGGAAATAAGATTATAGAAATAAAGTGATTGGTTAGAGTGATTGCCTCTTGTTTGAAATGATTCCTTTATATCTCCTTTAATGGGATCTGGGGTGGTATTTTGGGAAGAACACCACCTCTATAATGTGTATATGTAAATATATAAGATAATTTGGTAGATTATTGTGGCTCTAGAATTATCAAGATGATTTAATGAAGTAAGGTATTATGTATCCTTTTAAAATTGAGATTATGGGAACTTTTGGAATTTCTCAAAAGATTAAAATATATTAAGAATACTCATAATAAAAATGATTATAAATTTCCTATAAATGAATTTGGGATACACTATTAGTCCACATATTTTACCATTTGTGGTTATTTAATATTTTTATTATTTTTAACTATTTTAATAATAAATTAATTCTTAAAAATATCACTATTGTCAATTTTGATAATATTTATTACATTGACTTGAAAAACATTAAGAAAGCAAGTAAAATTTTAACCAAATATATTATTATATACAAAAAATAATATGTTAATCTATAAAATTCATCTATAACCTTAAATGTGTCAAATTATGTTACCTTTAATATTTTTAATATCTTTTATCTGATTTTTCAAATAATTGAATAATTATTATGGAAGCGCTCTGTAATAATTTAAGGTATTTATTTCATAACTGATAATTAAAATTAAATTACCATACCAAAGATAAATACATTATAGTTAAAAAAATATAATATTCAAAAATATAATATTAAAACTCCCATATTAAAATATTATATTTATTATAAACCAGAGTGTGACCTGTTTGACATTTCTTGATATAAATTTCTATAGAGGTCATGATATCCTCAAAATGTACACAAAAGTTCCTAAAACCTAATATTGGTAGAATATTTATGATATTAAATCATCAAATAAAATTAATGAAATTTTTGGTGTTATTTAACAATATTTTGTGTTTTATTTTTAACCAAAATTATCTGATTTACACTAACCATGATAATAAAATTTTTAAAGTTACTATTAATAATGATCAAACATAAAATAAATCTATTTACCAATTATGGACCCCATTATTCCAAAAATTGAAACCATTTTGAAAAATCAAACTCATAGAATGTGGCATAATTTAATTAAAAAATAATCCTGAAAAACACAGTGAAAAATTGTTTTCTTGAAAAAATTATTTTTGAGCTCAAAAATTTATTTATACCAAATAAATGTATAATTATTTTTAAAATTTAATAAATTATAATATATTTAAATAAATATTATTTAATTTACTTTTCATTAAAATTCAAATAATAAAGGGACATTTTAATTTAAGGAAAATGATAGTTTTAAAAATATCATAATTTTTTACTACTCACTGGTAAATTAATATTTTCAAAAAATTACCAAAAAATTCATTCTAAGATAAATTTAAAATTTTTAATTAAAATTTTATAAATATTATTAATATATATTTTCTAAAAATTTTAAAAACTAGGTATAATATTTACTCATAAGAAAAAACATTTTTGGACAAAACATATTTTGGAAGAACTGATTGACATTTCAAAAAATTGAATGATTATTTTTTATGAATTTTGGAATAAATATATATTCATTATGAGGTTTATATATTTAATAAAAATTTTAAGTTTATTTCTATCTTCTAAATTAAAGGAAATATTATAATTGTCACATTAAAAAATAATGTTTTAATAGTGTATCTTCGTTCATTCAAACTCAATGTTGCTTGCAATGAAAGCTATCGAATAAATAAAAATATTTAAAGAGAAATATTTAATAAAAAATAGGGGTGTTAGATAATTTATTTAAAACACTTTTCATATATTTTTCATTTATAAATTTTATTTTATATTCATTTATGATCTTTTTATTAGCTCACTATGATCATATTCACCATTCTAATCATGTTTGTTCCATGGTTTCGAGATGGCATTGGTTTATTGGTAATGATGAAATATCTTATATAATTATAAAAGGTTAATAAAACTATCAAGTAATTTATTATTTATCATTCAATTATCATTAAATTTATATAGCTAAATTGATGGTCTAAATTAGATTCAAATTATGAAAGGTGTCTCAGTACTCTATTTTTGAGTGGTTAAAATTTCTATGATCATTTATTATTAGAATCATTACTATAATGTGAAATTAACATTTAGAGATTCTTAATCATGATATATATAACAAACTTATTTATTAAATTCTTGTTTATTACCATCTATATTAGATGGTAATAAGTGATTTATAACATTATTCATATATGCGGTTGCAACCGACCATGGTGGATAGAATATTAAAAAAACAATAAAATGGATTTTCTGAATTATATGATTATATAAATAATAGAGAAGTTAAATTAGATTCATAAATTAATAATGGTACATTAGTTAAAAAAAATTTGAAACCGGAGGAACCAAACAATGAATTAAAAAATCGAAGAGTTTTGAATCAATAACTCACATTACCCATTGAGATAACTTCCATAGGATTTCTCTTTAAGGATACTAGGAATTATATTCTGATAAGACCATGTCATAAAGGATTTGGATATAAGTCTTATGATTTTTTTTATTATATATTTTTCTATCGATGAATTTAGAAGTGATGTGAAACTAGGTGGTGGAGGGTGGTTCTTATCAGTTCATGAGAGGGTTTTTTAGAATAAAATATTGTATATTCAAATAATGACCAAAATTTGGATTAAATAGTTATTTCCTTGTGATTTAACATTGAATCGTAAAATAAAATTTTAATATATTTTTTATAGAAATTAAAAAATAATTTATATATATTATTATAAAATATGTTACTTCTATGGTATTCTTTAACCTATGTATTATATTATTTATAAAAAATACCAAACATATATACCTAAAAAATATATAAATGGTGATTGCAAAAATGAAATCAAATGTTAAAAATAATTTTCTAAATAAAATAAATTTAGTTTTTTATATAAGATCATTTTTATTGAAAATTTTGATTTTTATAGCATGAATAAATTTATGACCCTTAAAAAATACTTACGATTTCATAAAATTATTTCATTATTTATATATAAATAATTATTTCTTTTAAAACCATTTACTAAAGCATAAATAATATTTTGAATTATTAAATTTATCAGAAAAACTTATTTAAATGAAAACAAAACATATATATCATCTAAAAATACAATTATGGTTTCTTTGTTTCAAATAGCCATTTTATCATATTTAAAACATTTTTATTTCATATGACCTATATTGTGTATTTTATATGATACACAATTATTATTTTACTAATCTAACTATTAAGAAATTATTCTAATGGTTAAGTTTCTTTTTAATATGGATTGGTTATTATTCATGTTTTCAGGTTACTAGTTATGTTACTATTCCAATAGTCATATATGTTTAATAGTTTCAGCGAATACCACATATTTCCTTAATTAATTATTCAATTAAATTACTTTTAATGTTTTACTCTTCATTATAAAAAATTAATTATATTAATAATTGTTTTATTCTTCTTTACAATGTTGTCAGTATGTGGGACTATTCTTAGATTATAATATTAACAATATTTTCTGATACTAGTTCTTTTATTTTTTATGTATAATTTCCCTTTATAATATTATCTATTTTATTGGGTATATTTAATCTCTAAAATTATATTTTAAAACTGTTATAATAATGTGTTAATCATTTTAATTATGAGGAGTATGTATTTTACACTGTATTCCTAAATAATAAATTTATTTATAAGTGAAATTCCATTTATAAGATTATAGGTTTCTACAAAATATCCGTGTTCAATAATTCCATAAGAAATAATTAATGCACTGAATTCCACATTTATAAAAAATACCAATAACGGACATGTGAAATGGAGGATATAAGTAACTTATAAGAGTAATAATATTTGAAAAAAAACATTCTATGTTATAAAATCTGAAATAAATTTCGAATCCACATTTATATAAAATCAAACATTAGTCAAATACTCATTATAATCCAATTTTAACAAAAGAATACTTAGTATCCATATATCAAACACCTTGTGTGAATTGAAATTTACTTCAAAATTAAAGGCTATGAAAACAATCTAAACCCCATTTATTCATATTTTAAAAACACAAAAATAATTAAGAAAAATTATAAGCTTATTAAAAAATTATTTTAAGGGTGATAATGTTTTTAGGAATAAGATGAATCAGATTGAAACATCAAAATTTTACCAATAAAATATATCCACCTTCTCCAAATAATTTGACATTTGGATAAATAAGATCTTTCAAAACCCTTAGAAATTGAAAACCCTATAACTTTGAAAGATTTATAAACATAGAATTAGTAACTATGGCTAGTTAGGGATAATAATATAAAGAATCATAATCAGATAAAAGTGAAATAGAATATAGAATAAATATATGAAGAGATATGAGGAAATTAATTTTCAAAATTTCATGAAAATTGATGAAGAGACACTAAATAATCAGGGTTAGAAATATTTGATGATTTTGGAGCCCCCTAGAAGAGTCTATAACAAATAGAGAAATAAAAGATGGTTCCCTAATTTGAAAATGAAGTCAAAAAATCATATATTAAGAATTTCGGTGGAATGAATGTTTTATATGAATGGTCAGGTAGACCACACACTCACCATGTAGAGGCCTCTGGAATTAAATCTCCTCCTTGCATGGTTGAGGAGCGCTATTAATGTTTTTACTATATATAATTGGATCACTATAAGGGGAGTTTTTAATCAATATTTTATTTTTATTATTATGATTTATTCCCTTTTAATCAACCCTCTTATGATTTTTAATGTTATTAATCCACTCCATGTATTATTAAAGCCTCATCTTCATGTGTTGTAATAATAAATTAGAGAGAATCATATAAAATTTAAATGTTTCAACTAAAATACCTGCTCCTTTCTATGTTTCTTTTACCCCAAACATTAATTCCCCATTATATTCAATAATAATCTATAACGCAGAGTCCATTGTGATCTATATGACTTTTAGAGACCAATCAATGATACAACTACTCTTAAACACCATATCTAATAGATAAATACCTCTATCATACTTCTGGTATTCTATATGCCACTCTATGTTAGTCTTCCACTATAATTAGTTGTGTTAGTAGGTCTTCAAATGTAATTCCTCAATAACATCATTAGTAGTTCGGGTATCTTGACTTCCAAAAGATCTTTTTTGATCTATATCTTCCTCAAGCTTCACGAATAATCAGGTGCACAACATGTCACCTTCTTTTTCAATGCTTTTGGACTGAAAATCATCTCACTTTGATACGGTATAGTGTTGAGGTTCTCAGTTATTCATAATACTTTTCCTTTACTTTTTCAAGATATCTCAATATTTTTACCACTCAAATTTCATCATCGATGAATTCACTATTTATAGTTACAAAATAATATCATTTTATTTGTTTTCCATTTGTATTTAAAAAATCATTAATCTTCATTAAGTGTGCTCTTATATTATTTTAATCTTATTCAAATTCCATAAAATACATTCAAGAATTCTATCTTCGAATACCCCTATTAATTGGACTTAATATTCACTTTTATGAAAAATAAAAATATCAAAATTTCTTTCAGAATCCCCATTCTAAACATCCATTTAAATCTCAAAAAGACTCCAAATTAATTTCCTCATTCAAATCACCCAAATAATGTGGTTTTTACTTCCTTGAAATCCTACATAAAATCCACTTCATTAATTTTTTATAAATTAACATGTGCAAGTCTATATAAATCTTTTCCATATAGAACATCCTTCAGAATAAAAGCATCACCTTCAGTTTGATGATTTTATTCTTAGCATGAATCACACAATCCTTATGATCTATGATCAATTAAAAACATCCCAGAAACCATCATCTGATTTAATTTCATAAAAATATCTACATTCTCAAAACTCATATTTTTATCGAGGAGTCTCACTAAAAACTTCTCTATATACTTGACCAACCTTTAGCCTGATCGACCATATAAGGTGACCAAACTATCTAGATTGGTAAAATGAAGAAAGTATCATCTATGTGGTCTGACTATGTGAATCAAATCTCTAGATCAACAGGGTAAATACAAGAAAATGTTCCTTTCAATTGACCACATAAATATTTCCAACTGACCTTTACTTAGAAATCCAACTAACCATACCAAAAAAGAGACTATATGGATATAGTTCATGAGAAAAGTATCTACCATATCAATTAACCAGGAGATGATGTTTTACTCTGAATCCTATTCCTAATTTACACAGTATATGGACCAAATATATGGATTGATGGCATGTACCAGTCTAGATTATGTCTCGGTCTAGATCGAGGGTACTTTTGGATCGACTATATGAACAACTTTCAGATCGACTACAAAAATAAAATTGAGATCAACCACATGAACAACATTCACATAACCCTCATAAAAAACCTTTATATCATTAAAATAATTTTTATGTTACAATGATCCATGTTTTTAAGTAAAGCATATTATTTTTACTTTGATGTATTTTGTTTTAGAAAACACAAATATATTTATACAAATTTCTCAAAAAAAGGACTTTTCATGGTTTCAATGTTTATCATACTGACTCTATTCATTGCAATGACTATGTTTATCATACTAACTATGTCTATCATACTAACTATGTCCTTCATAATGACTCTATCCATCATAATGACTCTATAAATCATATTGAATCTGTCTATTATATTGCCTTTGTTCATCGTACACACATTGTGCATCATACTCACTTTTCATCATATCAGTAAATTTCACTGAGTAATATTAACCATAATCATATTTTACTTTAATCACATACATGATTTTATTCATTCATCAGAACACATGTTCTATATTAATGGTACTCATGAATCATTTTCGTTTATTTTTTGTTTTAACCAAAATGATGTATTGGAGATAGTTATAAACTAATCAAAATAATATCGTGTTTTCTGTTTCAATTTGAGTGTTTCAATGTCGGTTGCCCAAGTCCCTCTGAGTTTTCCAGAGAAATATGACCATTGGAAAATATATGATTATTGGATCCTAAGGCCAATAAATAGATGATCATATGATGTAGATACATCAACTTGATCTACTTCAGCTACTTCCAAGTTCTAGAGAAAGATCGTGTGACTTATCTCTACTTTGTACAAAAGCCTTGAAATTACAAAATGTGAATGGCTCATTATTAGGTTTTGTATTTAAATAATATCTTTGTTTTTCATTGTGCATCTGATCAAGTGATAATGATCTAGGGCCTTCGGGGATAGGTAGACAGTGCAACCGATCATCGTATTGATGTCTTAACAGTTTTGGTGAGACAGACCTATTATCCTAGGTGAAAATATACACTACTCTTTGGGATAAAATAATTATATTACCTTTTTCTTTTCCGATTCTTATTGTAATAGAAAGAGAATAATTGTATTTCTTATTTCTATTTGTATTCTTTTGTAATTGTTTTAATTACCGATTAAAATTTTTAATTTATTCTATAAGTTATATGGTAGAATAATTTACCATTTTTATTTCTCAAATTTTTGTATTCAATCCGAATACAATTGTTTAATATCATGTGGTATCATATTATATCATCAGACTGATATTAAGTAATTTATTTTTTTTCTTTTATAAAAGTATTTGTGAATTGTTTTTTATAGTAAAATAAAAACCTTTCCTAATGTTTTTAATAGAATATTTTAAAAATAAAATTTACCCCCCCCCCCTCTTGGATTTGTGCCATATCATATCCATTTTGATCCAACAATTGGTATTAGAGGAGTATTTTCCACTACTTTATATATTTTATATACATTGTTTTCTAAATAAACTAGCCTGTATTTGTGGAAAAGAATTTTTTTCCATTATGATGTTAGGCATGATGAATGTTGGTTCAATTGAAAATATTAACCCAAAAGACCACCTATTTTTTATGGTAATGATTTATAATGTTGGAGAAATTGAATGAAGAATTTTATCATAAAAACTGGTGTAGATAACTTTGTTATGCTCACTGTTGAATATAAGATTCCTGAAAAAGAAGTCAGAACGTTTACTACTCAAGAAAAAAATGAATATCAACTAAATTATAAGGTATGAAATTATTTGTTGTGTTCTATGAACAGGAATATTTACAGTCAAATATCTTCATGTAAATATGAAAATAGTTTATGGAAGAAATTAGATATTACACATTTTGATACATCCAAAGTTGTTGAAACAACAAGAGCTACACTAAGAGCTAACTATCAAGAATTTTAACATCCTTATGGTGAACTTGTAGTTATTGTTCAAAAATGATTTATTAAAATATTCAATAGTCTTCAAACTATGGGAGAGAAATATTTATAAGATTAGTTATTAGATTAGAAGATCATATATATTACGCCAAATGAATGGGAATCCAAGAGGACTGATGTTGATGAATCTAGAAAGATTACTAATCTAACTCTTGATTATCTCTTTGGAAATCTATTTCAATATTGAGGAAGTCTTAAGAGAGATGTACATAAGGTGTAAAAGAATAATGGTGGAGTAACATTTTCTACTACATCAAATCCTACCATGTCTCAACCTCCTGTAAAAACAAAATTTGGAATGATAAAGGTTGAAGTCTTATCAGAATCTAGTGATACCAAGTAGTCAGATAATGATCATGAAAATATTTCTAGAATAATGAATATAATTTTTCTAAAGATTAATTTCCAATTTAGATATAAAACTACTTCAAAAGGTAACAATGATAAAAACAATATTCATATGTCACATGGTATGAATGTAAAATAGAAGGACACATTCAACTTGATTGTCCTTTGATAAAAAGAAAGGATAGAAAGGAAATAAATTATGAGAAGAATAAGAATAAATACTAGAATTCCAAGGGAAATAATGTTTTGAACGTTAATGACTCTTGGAGTTCTAGTAGGTGTGATTCTTCGAATACTCTTTTCATAGTGATATCTCAAATCACTAAAATATTGGTCTCCTTTCCAAAACACCTTATCATTTATTAATGGGAAAGGTAGACAGTTTTGAATCTCCGACTAATATTTCCTTAAGTAACAATTATCCTGATAAATATTATTCTTCTGTTGAAGAAAAATCATCACCAAAGAATGATAATTTTCTGCCTTCTTATGAAGAAGCTTCCGAATTTTATAAACTTTTAGAAAATTAAAATTGTAATGTTTCTAAAAAACACATGAAATAAAATACTAGAATTTATATTTTTATAAGAGATGTATTAAATCTCTCTAAATATATTTATTCTAAAATTCTTGAGATTGAATGTTTTTCTAAAAACCATGAAAAAGTAAATTTTCAAAATAACCAACTTTCTCAAGATTTTAGTAATATGATTTTTGAGAAAAATATTTTAGAGGGAAAACTCAATTCTAAAACTAATTCAAATGATGATATGAATTTGGTCCTCAGACTAAAGTCTGAGATTTTTTATCTATAAAAACTATTACAAGAAATCCCTACTGAAAGGAAGGATTTTGATAAAATGTATTCTCAAATTCTTCTTTTAAGAAATAGTTCTAGAATTTGTTATACTCATTCAAAACCAGTTTTTATTAATAACTATTTTTCTCACCAAAGTGCTCCATTGTGAACTAAATGTTAATGTGGTGGACATTGGGAAATAAATTTTTCTTTAAAGAAAACACAATCTTTGGGTTTCCACAAAGCTAAATTTTCAAAATAAATGTTTATTCCAAAAAAATTATTCCTAATGTTTCCAAAACCGAACAGCATTGGATTCCAAAAGTTTAATAGTTTTTTTTCCATGAAAAAAACAAGAAACAATAACAATACATGGTACATAGATAGTAGATGTTCCAGGAACATGACTGGAAACATAAACTTCTTTGAAAAATTTATCAAGAAGTAAGGAGGAAAATTTTCCATTGGATATATTTCTAAAAGAAATATTGTTGGTATAGGTAATATCATTTTCCTTGGAAATATTTTGATTTCTAATGTCTTTTTTGTCAATGGTCTTAAGCACATCCTCATTATTTTAAGTCAATTATGTGATGATGTTTACCTCGTAAATGTTAGGAATGATAAGTGTTTAGTTCAAAATTCCAAGGATTAATTCATTCTATCTTCCCAAATGCATGATAATGTTTACATACTGAACGTACAAGGCCTTAGGATGCAAGAATTATGATATCTATGTGCAATGGAAGACTATTCTTGGTTATGGAATAGAAGGATAGGATATATCAATTTTAAAAATTTGTACAAACTCTCTAATAAATGACTTATTAAAAATCTACCTAAGATTAGGTTTGATACTTCTAATGTTTTTTATTCTTATCAATATAAAAAACAACATAAGTCAAAATTAAAATCAATTAGTAATGTAGAAACTATCGATGCATTATAGTTAGTGCATATGGAGATTTTTGGTTCAACACAAACTGGAAGTATTGGATACAAGTATTATATATTTTTCTTAGTTGATGATTAAAATAGATTTACTTGGGTATATTTTCTTGATAAAAATTCAGAACCCTTTAGTTTCATTAAAACTATTTTTTCTGAAGTTAAAAATGTGAAAAACCTAACATTGATAACTATCTGAAGTGATCATGGTGGAGATTTGTAGATACAGATTTCGAAACATTTTGTAGTAAATAAGGTTTTTCTCATAACTTTTCTACACCAAGAACAACCTATAAAAATGGTGTTTTTGAAAGAAGAAATAGAATTATTCAAGAGATAACAAGAACCATGTTGAGTGAATACTCAATTGCAAAACATTTCTAGGAAGAAGTTGTTACTACTTCTTGTTGTACTATAAATCATGTTTTAATTCGACCTTTTCTTAAAAAACTACTTACGAGTTATGGATAGGCTGAAAACCAATAGTTTCATAATTCAATGTATTTTGTTTCAAAGTATTTATTTTAAATAAAAAACTAACTTACATAAGTTTTCACAAAAATCTGATGAAAGAATATTTTTAGTTTATTCCACCACTTTGAACTATTATAGTGTTTTTAATAAAAAAACATGTGTTGTTGAATAAATAATACATGTCCTATTTGGTGAAACATAACCTTTTATTTTCAAAACTCCTCAACATATTTATTCTGAATTATTTTCCAAAACTGATTATAAACCAATAAAATATTCTTCAATCATTTTAAATACCCCTGAAGTTTTTTCTGAGATATTTACACCTGTTGACATTCTACCTAATGTTGATGAGCATGTTTTTCAAAAAAACTCAGTTATTACTTAGGAATCATCCAAGTGATAACATCATTAGTGACATAAATCAACTCTATGTGACTAGAACCTTCTTAAGAAATGAAATAGTAAATCTTGATTTTCTATCTCAATATGATCCTAAAACTCTAAGTGAGGCCTTAGGTGATGAGGATTGGATTAAAGCAATTGAAGATGAAATAAAACAATTTTAAAGGGCTAATGTCTAGAACATTGTTGAAAAAACTAAGGATACAAATCTTATTGGAGTAAAATGGTTTTTCTAAAACAAATTCGATGAAAATGGTATCATTTTAAGAAATAAAGCTAGACTAGTTCCTAAAGTTTAGAATCAAAAAGAAGTCATAGACTATGAATAAACATATTCTCTAGTAGCAAGAATCGAATCTATTTTAATTCTAGTAGCCTTTGTAGTATTCTTTAAATTCAAACTCTTTCAAATGGATGTCAATTGTGATTTTCTTAATGGATCTTTTCAGGATGAAGTATATGTAGACTAACCCCCTGGATTTGAATATAAAAAACATCCAAAATATGTTTACAAACATACCAATGCCCTTTATGGACTTAAACAATCCCATAGAGCTTGGTATGATAGGTTTAAAGGATTTTTGCAACTAAATAATTACATTAAAGGAACAGTCGATCCAACTCTTTTTATAATGAAAGAAAAAAATCTTATGATTTGTCAAATTTATGTTGATGACATCATTTTTGGATCAAATTAAAAGTCTTTAACAAATTCATTTGTGAATCTAATGATGTCTAAGTTTTTAATGAGTATGATGGGTGAGATAACATTCTTTCTTGGTTTTAAAATTTCTGAAAAACAAGAAGGAAATTATATATTTCAACATAAGTATATCAATGACTTACTCAAAAAGTATGGATATGACAATACTAAAAGTATTACTACTCCCATTAGAACTTCAAACACTCTTGATCTTGATGAAGTTGGGAAACCATTTAATCAAAAAACATTTAGAGGGATGATTGTAAGTCTACTATACTTAACAGATAGTCGTCTAGAAATAATGTTTTTTGTATACTTATGTGGAAGATATAAAGCAAATTCAAAAAAATTCCATTTTAATGTTGTGAAAAGGATTTTCATGTATTTTAATGGATCTCTGGATTTAGGCCTTTTGAATTCATCTGGAAATGATTTTGAATTAAAATGTTTTTTGGATGATGACTTTGGTGGTTGTAGAATGGATAAAAAGTGTACTTCTGGAACATGTCATTTTATAAGATATTATTTAATTTCTTGGTCATGCAAAAACTAACCCATAGTTTCATTTTCCACCACTAAAGATGAATATATAGCAGATGGATGTTTTTTCACTCAAGTGTTGTGGATGTAATGCACACTCACAGAATATGGTACGAGTTTTACTAAAACACAAATATTGTGTGATAACACAAGTTCCATTAATTTAATTAAAACCTTTTATATCAATCTCATTCAAAACACATAGATATTAGGCATCACATTCTTAGGGATCACACACAAATAGGAGACATTATTTTAGAATTCATTGGCATGCAAGAACAAGTGGATGATATTTTTACAAAACAATTACCTTATGATATATTTGAATTTGTTAAACAGAATCTTGGAATGACTACACTAGAATAATCATTCACATATACTTTTTATTATTACAATTCTTCTTACATTAAAACACTCCATTTTAGATGGGGGAACAATTTTCTTTTGTTTAATGTTCTACCTAATTTTGTTTCTCATTTTATTTATTATTACTATATTATATTTTGTATCTTACCATTATTATTTAAGATTATAATTCTATTTGTTTCAATATTTGTTTTATTTTATATACAGTTTGGCCTCACATTTCTTAGTTGGATGTTTCTGCTTATTGGATAGAAGCTCAGACAATCATCTTGACAACTGAGGGTAATGATTTTTCTTCCATCGGCTTATCAACCTAAGGTAATGATGTTTTTTTTCATAGGATTGACAATATATGGTAATGACATTGTTTCCTATCATTATATAAAACAATGTTAAGGACTTTGTTTCCCATCGGCTTGACAACCTATGGTAATGACTTCGTTTTCCATCAGTTTGACAATCTATGGTAATTACTTTGTTTTCCACCATCTTAACAACCAATGTTAATGACTTTGTTTTCTATTGGCTTGGAAACCAATGGTAATGAATTTTTTCCATCAATCTAATAACTAATTGTATTAACTTTCTTTTTCATCGACGTGATGTTTGACTATATTATCTTTTTATTATTTCAAATATTTCTTTTATATATTTTATTGTGATCATAATACTATGAAACCAACAACTTACTTAAAATATCTAACA
Organism: Viscum album; assembly: GCA_963277665.1. NCBI lineage: Eukaryota > Viridiplantae > Streptophyta > Magnoliopsida > Santalales > Viscaceae > Viscum > Viscum album. The sequence continues at coordinate 188,117,939 of OY728127.1, forward strand.
TCTACTTTCTCTTTTATTTTTCTATTTATTATCACTTCGGTTATTGCGTATTTTTTTTCAAAAAAATTAAAAAAACCTATTTTATTAGCCACTATTGGATTCTTTATTTTATAATCTCAACCCTAGAATTCCAGTGCTCACACAAATTCACCTATAAATAGAGGACTCTCCTCCTCAAACCCACATTGGTTCTTCTAATTTCTTGGCGAAGCTATTCCCCCTATTCTTAATATTTGGTCTAATATTTTCTTTTTCTAATCATCTTTATGTATCTGTTTTCTACCAACACTCTTAATGATAGGTCTTCAAAGACATTCTCAAAAATGGATTTTTTTCAGAGAAAGGTTAGTCTCTCATGATTTATTTGATAGATATGACTCATAAATCAAAAGAATTATTTAATTCTGAGGGTGGTAACATCTTTGTGTTGAGAAACCCATATCTCAATATCTGATTATTGTTGAAGATTTTAGATAATTCTACTAAACTGATTCTTTCGAACAAGATATGATGATTAACATTTTTGTTTAAGAAAAAACGTGTTCTATTTCATTAAAAAAAGCATCCCATTTCATCAATTTTTCTACTGAAGGTGACTCCAATTGTTCTTCTCATAATCTATCAGTGGACGTTGGTGTGTTTAATAAAGAATGAGATAAAAAGTAACTATTTCTTATAAATGAGGAGAAAATAAAAGTAGCCCATATCTATGTTGACAACCGGTTTTTTGACCTTTGGATGAAAGGGTTTCTAATTACAATGAAAGTGAATAGATAAACTCTTATGGTTTCTATCATCATTATGCTATATTATCTTGTAAAATGAGAAAGATAAATCTTGTGGAATAAATTTTTGACACTATAATGAATGTGATGTCTGGAGTAATCAAGTCCTATTTTATCATGTATCCTTCTATTCTCACAATGTTAATTCTTGAAAGCTTGAAGTTTTGTAATATTATAGTGATGGAGAATTTAAGGAGATGAAGTCTTCTTGGATAAGTAAGAATATAATAAAGAAATTTAATGTTTCTTTTGATGAAAAGTAAAAAATATTCTTTAAATATGTGGAAGAATCTTCACTAAATCCATCTACACCACTTCTTTTTGAATCAGCTCCAACAATTCTCGCTTCTCAGAAGTAAGATCCTCAAATAATTTCAAAGCCTAAGAAGAAAAAAAATATAGCAAAGAGGTTGTATCCATGTAGAGAAAGGAGAAAGAGAAAAGAAAAGAAGGTGATCCTAAATTTGGTCTTGATCCAGCTGAAGATCTTGATAAGAATATAAGAATAGAAGATACTCTATTGGATAAGAAGAAGAAGAATATTCTTTTAGAAAGTAAAGCTCAAGATTTTGATGTTTCCAAAATCCTAAAAATTGTTGAGTTAGCAAGTTCCCAACTAACAGAAGAATTTCAACAAGAACCAACTATATAGACTTTTCAAGAGAATGAAAAAGGGAAATAAATAGTGAAATAAGTTATTTGATCGGATTCACAGCAGGAAGGTGAAGAAGAAGATGATGAATTTCTTTTGAAGTATCTTTAGAGTTCTAAGAAGAGTATAAAAGAATCATATCTTCAAAAAAAGTGAAGGAATTTAAAATCATAATCCTCATTCCGATCAAAAACAAGTTCAATCCTTAGAAATTTATTCAGATAGAATTTTTTCTATAGTCAAGCATGAGGCTCAATGTTCTCATCCCATGAAATTAGTTTCCATTAGTGACAAAGTTGAAGAATAAATATCTAAAAAATAATAATAAATGGTTGAAAAAAAGAGAAATTAAAAGGAAAAAACCTGATAAAGTCATAATCTGATCAAATGAAATTTAATTGTATGATGATGATAATGGTTTAGAACACACAATTTCTCTAAAGAAAAGTGATTACATTTTACATTTTTTAAAATAATTGAGGAGAATATTCCCTAATTTCCCAAAAAAAGGAAATATTGATTTTATTACAGAGAATCAAAGGAATAAATTTATTTCAGTAAGAGAGGTTATAAAGAAAGTAATGCCAATAGAGGCCGATCTAAAAGTTTTGAGTGATAGTTATATTTCCCATAAGAATGATTGAAAAAAGATGAGTAAAAGGTAATACAAAACAAATCTCAATGAATTAACATGAGGAATCAATTGAAGACTTAAGTATGATTTTAAATTATCTTTCCATTTATTTTAATAAGATTAATAAGGAAATTATTGACAGGTTGACTCAGATATCAAACACCCATAGTGATTATGCTCCTTCAGTAAAAGAGTTGCAAGAAAGCATGAATGCATTGTAGTCGGAGTTTTCAAAGGTTTCATCTTTCAAATATGAAATAGTTTTATTAAAGAAACAAAACACTTTGTTGACTGGTGAAAATATGAATATATAGAACCGAATCAATACTCTTGAAGAAGTGATCATGATTCATGATGAAACCATCAAAAACCAAGATCACATTTTTGCAAACCAATAAGATCTTTTCAAAACTCGGGGTGTTTCTATCTTGGAGGACAAGAAAGAAATTAAGAAGATGGAGTATTTTCTCTATGAGTTGATCATGAATGAAAAATAAAGAGAAAATAAGTGAATGTTTTTTGTATCTTTTTTTCTTCATTTTCTTTTAAAATTCTATAGACCTTTGACAATTCAATGAGTTTTATGTTTTCATTTCCATTATTTTTCATATCCTTTATTTCTATCCTTTTTATACAATTCATGATTACCCCATTTCATTTGGTAAATAACAAAGGGGAGAATATTTTATAAATGGAGAGAAAGTTTCACAAGGGGGAGGGGTATTTTTAATGTTCTACTCAAATGAAATATATCTAAACCAAGGAAAGTCTAGGAATAAAATCCTTAAGAAATTCTATACCTAAGGGGGAGTTAGTTGTATTCATTTCTTTATCCAGAAGAGTTCGTATTACATAGGGGGAGATAAGTATTTATTTCTAGTTTTACTTTGTGTTTTGTGCTTTCAAAAAAGGGGGTATGGTTAAGTCAAAATTATTTTTTTGACCTTTATATTTTTTTTTTTGGAAATAAAAAATCTATTTATACTCATTTCTCAAATAAAGGACTTTTCGCGACTTCTATGTTTATTATATTGACTCGGTTCATCGTAATGACTATGTCTATTGTACTGACTATGTCTATCGTACTAAATCTGTCAATCATAGTGGCTTTGTTCATCTTAATGACTCTATAGGTTGTATTGACACTGTCTATTGTATTAACTTAGTTCATAGTACTCACACTATGCATTGTACTCACTTTGAATCGTATCAATAAATTTCATTATGTAATATTAATCGTACTCATATTTTATTCTTATCACATACATGCTTTAATTAATTCATAAAAACACATGTTCTATATTAATTGTACTCATGATATCATTTTCATATATCTTTTGTTTTAACAAAAACTATGTCGTGGAGTTAGTTATAAACTAATCAAAAATATGTCATGTTTTCTATTTCAATAATAATGTTTCAAAGCTAGGTGTCCAATTCCATCTGTGTTTTCCTAAGAAATATCACCATTGGTGAAAATATGATTGTTGGAACCACATGCCTATATATAGGAGTTCATTTGAAGCAGATAAAATAACTTGATCAACTTCTGCTACTTCTAAGTTCAAGAGAGAGATCATGTGACTTCTCTCTACTCTGTGTTAAATCCATGAAATTACAAAACGTGAAAGACACATTCTTAGTTTTTGTATTTCAATAAGTTCAGTTATTTAACTTTCTATGTCTGATCAGGTGATAACGATCGAGGGCATCCAGAGATAGGCGTACAATGCAACTGATCATTGTATAGAGGTCTTACCTATGTTGGTGATACATACCTATTATCCTAGGTGAATGGATACCCTACTCTTTGGGATAAAGGAATTATATTGCCTTTTACTTCTCTTCTTCTTATTGTAATATAAAGAGAATAATTTTATTTCTTATTTCTATTTTTATTCTATTGTAATTGTTTTAATTACATTTTATAGTTTTACTATTGATTCTATACTCTATATGGTATAATCATTTACAATTTTTGTTACTCTAAAATTTTTATTCAATCCAAATACATTTTTTCATAACCTATGGTATCGAATAATATCATCAGACCGATAGTATGTCTTATATTTTGTTTTCTTTTATAAAAGGCTTTGTTAATTATTTTTACTTATAGTAAACTAAAAAAATTACGTAATGTCTTTGAAATAAAATTTTAAAAATAAAATTCACCTACCCCCCTCGTGTATTTGTGACTTCTCATAACCATTTCGATCCAACACAAGTTTATGTAGCTCTTTGAAAATTTTTATGCAAAGAAGTACTTCATGATAATATAGTCTCACATTATGGACACAAAAAAACAGGCATGGTGGTTATGAAACATGGGGTTTTGGGCTTACCCAATTATTAATTTTCTATTTTTTGATTCACAAACATTTGATGTAATAATAATTAAATGATGACCTTTACATTTTTCAATCATCACATATTGAAATATTGATAAAAAATGAAACCAAACACTTTGGGTAAAATAATTTCCCACTTTTTAATTTTTTTCAATATCCCTCAACATTTATAAATTCAATATGTGTGTTTATTTGTTCCCCCAACCCCATATTTATATTCAAATGAAAAATGTTTAATGGGGTATTCTAATCTCTATAATATCATCCTTTCAAGACAACCACTTTTTTATTATTCTTTTAAAAACATAATTTAAAACACTTGAGTGAGAGGGATGCCACTACATGATTTTCCATAGTATATAGCCTTTGGTTAATCCATGTTATGTATAATTCGGTAAACCTAGTATAAAAATCCAAGGGATTTAACCAAGTATTCCAATACTTTCCATATTCCACTAGTCATGTGATATCATTCATAGATTCTAATTTTGGTGCTGCTCATTTTTATTTATAAATAATGATGTTATATATGAGACATATCTCAAAAATAAAATAAAAATATCCAAATCAAAGAATAAAACAATCCATTTGTTTCATGATTTTATCAAATAACACTCCCCATTCATAGTATATTTTAAATAACCAATAATAAGTGTTATATGTGTGACTGAAGTACATAATACTCTATATTTCATGGGGATATCTAGATATTCTGTAATTTCTGGATTCACACATCCTATGATATATTGATAGATTATTCATTATATTTTCTCCCCCTAAGGGGATTCACTCACTCTATTTACTTCATAGTAGTTGAAGGACTATGAATCTAACCTTCTTTGATATCTAGTAGTGATATCTCTATACCGCTCCACTAATTAAATATAAGTTAATAAATATAAACAATAATAATATGTAATTAATAGGGTATTTTTAGATCATTTAGAAAAAATATGTATATTAATAGTTTAATATAAAACATTTCATTTTGTTCATTCTAATATCATCAACTATTTTCTTATTAATAACCTCAACTGATTAATTATGTATATATTTACCTTGAATTATTTCTTCATGTGAAATAGCTTTCTCTACCTCAAATTTCTTGAAAACGACATGTCATTTCCCAAGAATAATCCATTTTCTTGCTCCCATATTGGGATGGTAGTATTGTTATGATATCCTTTCTATCATTACCTTGTTAGACACAACATTCACATGATTTTTCGTGAACTCTAAAATCTATATTTTTTGAAAAATTATAAAAAATTATAACATATTATTATATATCCACTTTTTTCCTTTTATCTTTATAATCAAACTCTCCTTTCTCTATTCTCTTATACATCTCCAATTGCTATAGCTATATCTCTACGAAAAGTTTTTTGAACTACCCAATGCTTTTGGAATTATCACATGTCTACTTAAAATAAATTGTATTTTATGATTGTTTGAAAATTTTATTCTCATTCGTAGAATAGGGAATCTATTGTCTATTCATAAAATCCATATCATACTGGCCATATTATCAACACCAGACAAAAACATCATCCAAATTCACGAATATATTTTAGTTGGGAATGTTTGGTTATTTTATATCACAAATTGTTTTCTATTTAAATCTATTCATGAATTCTAAACCAAACACTGCCTTGGTTCTTACATCATTTTGGAGATGACATTTTAACCCAACCATTAAACGATTTGTGTCCTTACCATCCCAATCTCTATTAAAAACATCTTAAGTTAGGCCTTCTATTTTGATAAGTAATCTATCAAAAATTTATATATTTTTGTGCTCCTGCAAAATTGAGACACATTATGGATATTTTAAATATTCTTCATGGCTCATTTCTCCCTTCCATTAGCGTGGAAGATTCTTACTCATCCGCTTTCTTGGTCTAAATTTTTTTAACACTTTCTTCTCCTACATTATATGAAATTACATACATATTTTGAGATAGAATATGTAGAAATTTCACTTTCCTTTTTGAACCTATATTTTCACAAACGTCAAACGATTAAAATTTAACCTCATAAAACATACTAAATTATTTTCTAACTTTCAACATATTTTGAATAATGAAACACATTGACTATGTATCTCTATGTTTTCTTCTCTTGTAACCATCATCTCTTCAAGGTCGCTGATGATATTTTCTTGTTTAGATTATCAAAGAAAGTGGATATTGATCTCATCCACATAGCCTAAATCATTTTTTATTTGTTCATATTTTTTCATCATTTTTTATTCTACTTTAGTGTCTTCCTTTTATCATTATTGAGCAATGTAATTTTCTCAATAAAATATTCCAATATTAATTTCATTTCCCAGACATGTTCTTCCCTTTACTCTATATATTTATCACTAAATTATGCATCAAATCTATTATAATCAATAGAAAATAAATTTACATAATTATATAAACTATTATATTAGTCATCTTTATCTTTCTTTCATATAAATATTCTTCTTTTTTTGTTGAATTATATTTATTGTTCCTACATCATTTTTTATCCTTCTAATTTGATTCAGATTCTTCAACCTTATTCTTTAAGATATTGTTTTTAATGTGATCAATATCATCATAATTATAACATCATAATAATTACAAACCATTTATTTTCCATTCTCCATTCTTCAATCTAATTGATGAAATATAAATTTTTTTGTTTAACTTTTCATCATACCAAACATTTAAATCATTATAAATAATAGAATATTATTCTTTGGATTTTCATTCTTCATGTATTTAAGGGTACCCCATATTTTACCTTATTTTTTAATAATGGAGAATTTCACATTTCAAATTTAATTTGAATATTATCAATTTCATACAAGGATAGATCCTCCTCTTATTCTAAATTTGAAACAATCGAATCTAATATATCTAAAAAATTCATTGATTTCTTAACCATGATGTAATGATATAGTTTCTCATAGAATCCATCAATATAACTAACAATTGTATCCACCCAGGTGAAATATTTATCTATATTTTCAATTCCATCCTTTTAAAAACCCTTAAATTTACACCTCTAAACTTGTATTTTGGTTTCCTTTACATTATTATTTCATTCATAGATTCATCAAAAAAATTCCAAATATTTGTTCTTGTTTTAAAATACATTAAATGTTTATATAGATTTTCTAATAGGGAAATCAACATGTAATTTTAAGCCTTTCCATCTAACTCTACATTTATATTATTTTCTTATTTCATAGATGTATCTTGAGTAATAGAGAGAAAATATAATGTAGAAACATATCTAACATTCATTATAAGTGAAAGGAGGAAGGATTGTATCTTATTCCTCCAACTACGAGATTTTATTTCATTAAGGGTAGGTTCCGCATGAATATTTTTAGAATTTAAGTTATACATTATTAGTTTATTATTTAGTCCTTTAAGAGGGAACCGGCTCTGATACAGTGTGTTATTCCTAGATATGATTAGATCAATGATATGGGGATGTGGTGAATTTGTGATCTCTATTATTTTTATGAGTGATTATTTTTAAGCCCAACATCATTACGTTATGAAGGATCTTGATTCATTCAATTAATTCTCACAGTATCACCATTATGAGTAATAATAATAAGGTATATAGTTTCACATAAAATTTACATTTTCCTGTTTAAATATCTACTCCTTTCCATTAGTTTTATACCACCCAACATATATTCTCCATTATTTTCAATAATCATCCATAATATTGAGTCCAATGTACTCTCCATAACTTCCAAAGTCCAATATAAGATAAAATAAGTCTTCAAATATAGATAAAATAAATAAATTTCATTATATTTCACAAAGTGTTCTCAACACCTCTATATATTTTCCCTCCTATATGAGTATATATATTTGTAGGTATGCATTTGAACTCCCCCAAGAACTTTTGTGGTAGTGATGGTCATGAGACTTCCTTAGGATCTTATGTGATTTAGAACTTCCTTAGCCTTCATTAATACTGGGGTTTATATAATATATATTTCTTCTTCATTATATAAGTAATTTGACTACATCTCTTCCTTTTATGTTTTGAGTTTCTTAGGTTTTTGGAATAATTTCCTCAATATTTGAAATACCACTCGATGTCTTCACAAATATAATTTATTTTTTGATACCTACACTACTAAAACTCATATAATAATATAACATGAATATTTTTTTCTTTTTAAATCTATAAACTGTTTGATTTTTAAGAGGTATGATTTTATATTCATTTAATATCATTTAATTCTTGTAAAAATGAGTAAATATTTCTCTCTTTGAATCCCTATAAGACCGGGGATTAAATATCTCTTTCATATGATATTAAAATATCATAATATAATTAAAATCCATTTATTCAAATATTTTTTTTAATATCATTAAAACTCAATCTTACTTTTCACATTTATATCACCAAAAGAATGATTGTTTTACTTATTTAAAATCATCCATAAATGATTCTCCTTTAATTCTACAAAAATTACACAAACATGGTTGCATGAATATTTTTCAGGTGTAACATCCTTTAATATCAAAACACAATCATTATTTTTATTCATTTATTTTTAGAAATAATCACATTCTCATTATAATTTATAATAAATTAAGAATAAAATATGAAGAATTAAATAATTTGATTTAATCATAATATCCACATTCTAGTAGTTAAAATATTCACCTTGTAGAGTCACTTTGAAAATCCCTATGTATGAAAAAGACTATGTGTCAAATCAGCCATATTAAGAGACCACACACTATGAGTCAACTCAAAAGACAAATTATCGATCGTGTGGATCGACTGTCTGAATCATATGCATAGATCAAATGTATGATGATAAGTGGATGTTCTCTTAAATCAACCACGTGAAGAGTTATAATTGACCTCCCATTAAAATACAACTAATCATTCCCTAACTGAAGTTATATAAATCGAAATAATGAAAAAATTATTGACCAAATGTATAGCCAATGATCAGAGTAACTATGTTTCTTGTCTTGGATCGACTACACATATGGATTGACCAAGTGGATTGACTGTGTGAACCCCCTTTAGATAAATCACAAGGACAACCTCAATATTGACCTCATGAACAACTTTATAAATCCAAACTAATGATTACACAACACCACTCCATGTTAATGAATCTCTTGAATGATGTTTATGGACGGCATGACGTCATACTTTTGTAGCCTCACTTGAATGTTACATAACACATGCATGCCTTTTTCTTAGCCCAAGGAGTCATGCATATGCAACAATTCCTTTAAAATTTTCAATCATCAATTATTGGGAGCCATGATAAAAAACACAAATGTTTCAATTTTTTACTAAGATGATATTGACATATTGATAAAAAATTCAACCATTCACATTAGAGAAAAAATTAACACTAATCATTTGTTAACCATGGGTCCTACAATATCCAAGAAAGAATTAACTTTTCAACCCCCCCCCCCCAGAATTCAAGACCCCTTTATTATATAAAACCCCTTACGCACGTCAAAAAATGGGAGATTTACATTGATCAATTTTGAGAAGTTGAAGAAGATCATTCGGAACTAATCATCCTATTGAAAGACAAGACCATTTATTCCTTTATTTTAAATTCAATCTGAAAGTGAATTATCCTTTCGATATATATGGGTAAAAATGATATCCATAGAGTAAAGAAAATAAAAACATCTAATCCATCTATTGGTGAGCTTTCATTAAAGATGAATAGAACCTAATTGAATGGTAATTACAACAGTGGTAGAATCACATTCAAGCCAAATATTCTTCCTACCATGTTGTTTAGCCTTATCAATCGCTATTATAACACCAATCATTTCTGCTTTAAGAGAGGATTCTTGTCCACTAGATCCATGAAAAAAAACAACAATGTATCCATAATGACCCCTATAAATAGCACCAAAACCATCGGGTCCTAGATTGCCTTTTGAGGCACCATTGAAATTGATTTTAATCCAACCAGAGAATGGATCTTTCTAAATAACTTCAATCGTTCCATATGGTGGTCAAAAATTTCCTTTGACCCCTATCCGAGTTAAAACTCAGAGGTCATGAATGGAGTTTGAACATAATAATTTTTTTAGAAAAAAGTATTACAAATAATATTTAATATACCATCGAGCATGAGACCAACCTGGAAGAAGTGTTGGTCATGAATTGCCTTGTTCCTAAGGCACCAAATGCAGTGAATGACCTCTTCTGCAGCCACCTGGAAAAGACACAGAATATTCGGAGATAAGTTGATAGTACTTCATCCCTTCAAAACATCAAGAATCATTGTGACCCAAGGCAAAGACACTTCAAACAGATCCTTCATAGCCTTCCACATTGCCAAAGTAGACGCGCAAGTAAGGAAAATATTATCAACATCTTCCCTATACTGAGGAAAAAAACAAAAAAATACCGATATTCCACAATTTGTCAAGAAAACATTAGTGGGGAAAAAGAAATTTGGATTAGAGCTATCTTAATGCTTAAAGGATATGATTATAGATATTTAATGGGAAATATAAATAACTATATAGTTTGTTAAATTTGTTTGATATATAATTAAAAATGTTTGTACAAATTAAATACTTTTTCAATATGTTTTTTTTCTACATAGAACATTTTAATTAAAATTTTATATAAGATAGAAAATTTATGTTTAAATGTTGATATATTTAAATCATGGTTGAAATAAGTATTATAGATTTTTATGGAATATGTTAAGATTTATTATTAGTAGTTTCCATAATTATCAGATAGGAACATATAATTTTGTTCTTGAAACAAAAATGTATTAATTAACCATGTAAAATAGGTTTTTCATCTATAAGGTACATGTGTTGATTTGGGATTTGAAATGGTGATTAAAATGGCTATGATATATTTGATTTAATGATTTATAAGAAATAAAAATGATGGAATAATTTTAAATTAATAGAAAAAACGTCAAGAGATTCGAAGAATATTAAAATGTCTAGGCATTTATATAACACTTATTTGTTTTTTTTCTTAAATAAATTAGAATGAGTAATTAATATTGTTCCATGAGTAATATAAAATCTATAAAACATATTTCAAAATTGGTTCACAGAACAATTTTTAAGAAATTTATAAATTTTAAATTATTTCTATTGTGAATATATTTATGATAATTTTTGCACAAAACATATTATTTGAATAATTTATGATGGATTTTCCATTATTAATTTATTTAATTGAATATCTATTTTTTTTAATGTCCAAAAAACATATAGCGATAAATTAAAAATTTATAATAGGTTGTTTAGAGACAAAATATATAAAAATTTAATAAACTAATCATGAGATTAAAATATTCAAATTTTCTTAATATGAATTTAATATTTTTAGAGATATTTTAGGAGATATTAGTTAAGATTTAAATTAGACCACTTAGATTAAATGGATTGAGATCATTATGTAAACAAAGATTTAAGTTAGCTAAGAAACATGATATATTTTACTGGGAAATATATTAATATATATGAGTCTATAAATTCAATGATGGATCTTATTTATAAAATATTTTATTTCTAAATTACTTTATTATTATCTATTGAAAATCCTATAAAATATAATATATAAGAGGATAATTAATTATCTATGGGATTCATGAATATCCATAATGACTTTTTTGAAGAATATTATAGAGAGGGGATAATCATCATTTTAAAAAAATCAGATATCTAAATTCATAGAATATTTTTTATAAAAGGGATAAGTATAATAAGTATAAGAAAAACAGAACTATTTCAAAATAGAATCTAGAGGGTGTCATAGGGCTGAGGCCTTGACTAATTAAATTCATATAATTTCAAAGGTAATTTAATGAATATTTATGAACTTCTGTCTGGGATCATTTCTTGGATCCAGGGCCACCCCGTGCATGATTTTCCCTTTTTTAGCCATTTGGCCAAGTTACCTGATGGTATACCATGAATTATAGCATGATTTTCATTTTATTGAGAGTAATTGTATATAAATTACTTGCTTATGTGTTGGGTTCGGCCCAGTTACATGCTTAGCCTAAGGGCGGTGTTTCGTTAAGCCCGTGGGAAACTTTTCTCATGCCTGTGGGTATTAGTTTATGTGCCTCTGGGCGACACCTCGTACGCCTACAGGAAATATTCGTTGTGCCTATGGGTAATCACCTGCAAGATTAGATTCTAATTACCTGATGGTAAGGTTTTTCATGTTTGAGGACTTTTTTTATTTTTCATATTCACCGTAGTGATTTTACATTTATAAATACCAAGCTAAAGCACAGGCTTGGTATTATAATACATTTTACTTGATAAATAGATCATTTTAGTTTTGCAGTGGTATTATTTAGGAGATTATTGGTAGAGGATGAGCCTCAAGAAATTATAATTCAATTATATTGAATTATTAAATAATAATTAAATGGAAATGGAACTGGTAGGAATGGTTACTTTTTAGTACTTCCTGGTTTACTGCATTTCATTATTGCACACTATTGTTGCACAAACTCCCTGATAGTTGGGCACATCCCTTTGGTGGTTGCCTACTAGAATTTATTTATCACACCCTATTTGGGTCATGTCTTGGGCCCAAACAGATTATATTTCTATAGGTGTGGATATTGGAAATGGTCCCTATACAGGTACTTGATTGTTGCAGAGGTGTAGGAGAGCATGGGACCGAGCTTATGCTTGTAATGCTGCTGAGTTCCTGTTGGGCTATTTTATTTTTTCTTGTTGTATTTTTCCTTTGGATTGTATTGTTTCAGATTGCAGTGTATCCTGTTTTGGATAATTTCTTAGACATAGGGACATAATGCATCATTATATATATGATTTTTGGTCTTTAATTACTTCATTACTTTGTCCATTCTACTTTAATTTGTTTACATCTTCAATTTTTATGATATTTATATTTGTTCTAATATGTTACAATTTGACAACTGAGGGAATAGTTTCCCCACTATTAGAACTAGGCCCTCACTGCTAGTCGCCAGCCTCTGGCGTTTGGGGAAATGCACTTGAAGTAATGTGACCAACCGGGTTCAGGACACCCGGTCACGGGACATTACAAAGTGGTATTATAGGGTTTTTCTCTTCTCTGAGTTATTTTATTATTTGGATATGATGAAAAAAGATTGATTTCTAAGGGATTCGGTAATAAATGTGCCTGAGAGTAGCTACCCCGTGTACAGGTAAAGGACAGATTTCTACGAATTAAATTGTGATTTTCTATCTATGATTATTACAGTTGATTTGACATTCACCGTTGGGTGAAACACTTGTGGTGTGTTGTTATATTTTTATACTTGGCTTCTATTTAGTCGCAACCCAATGAGATGAGGGTATTCCATCACATGAATCATTTAGGAACATGTTAAAATCACATGTCATGCGTAGTTTTCATGCCATGTAGGAGCATTAGAAATTGCTTGTTGTTGTGATAGATTTTGTGATATTAAATGCATGTTGTTGTGATAGATTCATTGATAAAATACCTACTATTCGATAGGGTATTGTTATGTAAGGTTCCCTAAATGAACGCAAAACATTGGTTTTTGAGGATTATGGGCCCTCATCAACCGGAATTTGGTGGATCATCGACCCGTTTACCTTGTTATAACATGTATAAGATTCCAAGCTTTGATTTGTAGGGAGTATGGTCCCTCGTGGATTGGAATTTGAAACTTAGGTGTTGGTTTCAGTGTTTTCTGGGATTTGCAGTAGTTTCAAAGGCTTATTGTCCGTATAAACCCACAATACAAGCTGTGTAGTTTTGACGACAAGCCATGTACTCTTATTTTCATGAAGAAATGAAAACAAATTAAGTACATGTAGTGTACCCTAAGTACACACTGTGTAGTCTCTAATCGTGTCATAAGGCATGTGGGCGGAGACACAGGACAGGGAAGTTCAAGAGGGAACACGCCGTGTACTGGTTGTACACACTGTTCATGTTGACCATGTGTCCGCCTGAGTAACTAACAACATGAGTTTGTGTAATCCTTTCTTGTACATGCCATGTCCATCTGGAACATGCCGTGTAGTGTGAGTCATGTATCCGACCGTGTGACTAACAACACGGATGGAGGAATCTTTTCTTACACATGTTGTGTCAATGCCGAACACACCGTGTAGTTTTATCTTGGGACCCGGTCGTGTAAATAACAACATGGGTTGGTGTTAACTCTTCTAGTACACGCCGTGTAGTTATTATACATGTCGTGTAGTATTGATCGGTGAGAGACCATGTGGACTTGACCGTGTGGCTGGGGAAATGGGGTGGTGTACATGCTACGTGCGGGTGTAACAAATCATGTAGTGTCAGCCGAGTAGTCAGTCGTGTCACTAACAACACGGGTAGTTGGAATTTAAGTCGTACATGTTGTGTAGATCTTATACACATTCTGTAGTCTCGTTTAAAGGAGAGTTGTGTGGCTAAGCTGTGTAGAAGGACTCGGGAAGGGGAAGAAATTCAAGTACATGCCGTGTGTGTGGATAATACACCGTGTGTTTGGGGTGTTACATGACCAGTTTTGGCAGAGTACACGCCCAAGTGAAAGACTAGAAAAAACACATTGTGTAGTTATTATACACGACATTTAGTCATTTTTAGTAAAACGTGAATTTTTTCTTTTCTTTGTTCCCTCCTTACTCTTTCGGTTCTTAGTCCTTGATAATCTTGATCTAAGGCGTGTGTTTGACCTTGTAGAGTCATGCCTCTAAGAAGACCTTGAGTCTTTCTCTAGGAGAGAGGAAACAAGTATACTCTAAAGATAGTTGGCCACAGGCTACCGATGGATCCTTTAGCTAAAACAGATGCGGCGATAGCTGTTATACTAGACACGGGTGCGGAGGCGCAGTTCCAGGAAAGATTCATGTGGTTCATGTAGACCTTCCAGGGAGCACCGTCGGCTACCACATCAATGGTAGAGCTGACTCGTATATTCTAGCAGCAGCATATGCCTATGTTTTCTGGGGATGGCAGACCATAGGTTGTGGAGTCTTGGTTGGGTTCTATGCAAACTATTTTTGATCATCTTGTGATGCCTCTAGGGCGGAGGGCCACGATCGCTACATACATGCTACGTGATTCTTCCAAGATATGGTGGGATGTTACCACCCAGACTGAGCATCATTGAGACATAGCGTGGGAATATTTTCTGGAAGTCATCTATGACTTTTTCTTTCTAGAGATTCTATAGGCAAATCAGCCTTGAG
The DNA here is from genome assembly GCA_963277665.1 of Viscum album. Classification (NCBI taxonomy): domain Eukaryota; kingdom Viridiplantae; phylum Streptophyta; class Magnoliopsida; order Santalales; family Viscaceae; genus Viscum; species Viscum album. The sequence continues at coordinate 188,133,574 of OY728127.1, forward strand.
AGTTCACGAATCTGCAGAAGGGTGCCATGTCAGTGATGGACTATTCTTCTAGCTTCACTGAGCTATAACATTTTGCACCTGTTATGGTGGGTAACGGGACGTTGAGGGATCAACACTTCGAGTATGGTCTTTGATAGGACATCCAATCACTGGTGAACGTTTTTAGGTTTCCTAAAGTACATGCTATTGTGAACCAGACACTGATTACTGAGCGGAACCTGCGGGAAGATAGTGGTGCAGGCCAGGGCGGTTCGACACCAGTTTCACGAGATATTTCCACTGGTAAGAGGAAGAGACAGAAGGGTTTCTATAACTATTGTAGTACAAGAATGAATAATTCTTCAAGTGGCCAGGTAATATGCTTCCAGTGTGGTAGAGGGGGGAACAAGTGACCTCATTGTCCACGTGACCCAGTGGAGTGCTCAGTATACAGCAAGATGGGTCATCGGTAGTTCTTTTGCAGGGCGTTTCCACCAGTGACTAGTGAGAGGGGTTCTGTGCAGACTCCATGTGCGGGGGTAGGGCCAGCAGCTTCTTACCAGTCAGGAAATTGGGATACATCGGGACATAAAGGCAGAGGTGGTGGTCTTGGTCATGGTAGCCAGACACTAGGATCTCAGAGAAAGCAGGGCGGGTTTTCTCAGGGTAGCCAGGCTGTGTCGCAGGGCCACGGCACTGGGCAAGAATATGTAGTGCAACAGACCCGACATGAGCAGGATCCCTAACCTTCCACTGTCATAGGTACTATTCTAGTTGCTTCTGTTTTGTCTTCAATACTATTTGATACATGTGCTACTCATATCTTTATATCTATGCCTATTGCGGAGATCCTTGGGCTCTATTTTTCTTCTTATTTTGATGTTATTATGATAGACACTGCATTGGTGACTAGAAACATTAGTGTGCGTCATTGTAGGGAGTACCCCCTAGAGGTTGGTGGGTGTCACTTTCTATGGAACCTTTACGTCTTAGAGATGACGAGCTATGACTTCATTCTCAGGATGGACTAGTTGGTACCCTTTCGGGCCTTTGTAGATTGCTATATTCACAGGGTGAGTTTCACGTCACCGGAGGGCATAGAGTTTCTATACAATGGTGAATTGGATGCCCAGGCAAGCCGAGCTACACCCGAGCGTTGTTGGTGAGGTGGAGTGACAGCCCAGATTGCAAGTTTATATCGGGATGACCAGGGAACTTTTCTTAAATATTTCCCTCCTGTAGTTGATCATTCTAGGGATGACTTCCCAGAGAACATTTCTGGACTTCCTCCAGAGCGAGAGGTGGATTTCTCTATTTAACATGTGCCAGGGGTAGCACCAGTATCCATTCCTTCTTATAGTATGGCTACACCAAAGTTATAGGAGCTCAAGAGGCAGTTGGAGGAGTTACAGGAAAATGGTTTCATTTGACCCAGTACTTCTCCGTGGGGTTCGACGATCCTGTTTGCTATGAAGGCGGACGGTACCCTCAGAATTTGTGTGGATTATTGGAAGCTGAACCAATTCAAGGTCAAGAACTGATATCCTTTTCCAAGGATTTATGATCTTTTTGATCAACTTCGAGGAGCAAGAGTGTGCTCGAAGATTGACTTGAGATCCAGATATCATCAGTTAAGCATTAGACCATCGGACATACCACTTACAGCTTTTCAGAGAAGATATGTTCTATACGAATACTTAGTTATGCCATTTGGACTCACGAACACACCATCTCTTTTCATGGATCTGATGAATCGTGTGTTCCACCCTTTTCTGGATTCTTTTGTGGTAGTCTTCGTGGAAGATTTATTGGTGTACTCTCGCACTCAACACAACCATGCTATCCTTCTTGAAATCATTATGAGTACACTGAGATAGCATCATCTATATGCTATGCTCTCAAAGTGGTGCTTTTGGATGGACCAGATACACTTCCTGGGTCATATCATCTTAGAGGAAGGAGTTGTGGTATTCTCAGAGAAATTTAGAGCAGTAGATTCATGGGATCATCTTAAGAATGTTTTTAAAATATAGAGTTTCTTGGGGCAAGCTGGTTACTGCAGGTGCTTTATACAGGACTTCTCCCACTTAGTAGTGTCGTTTACAGGTTTGACTAAGAAGGGTGTGAAGTTCGTTTGGTTAGAAGCTTGAGAGATAGCCTTTTGGGAGATGAAGGGAAGGATGACATCTGCACTAATCCTGATACATCTAGAGAAAGGGAAGAACTATACAGTTTACTGTGATGCATCAGGTATTGGGGTGGGGGCAGTGTTGATTCAGGGTGATCGAGTAGTTGTGTACGAGTCTCAGTAGTTTAGGTCACATGAGAGGAATTACCTGATGCATGATCTCAAGTTGGCAGTTGTTGTTCATATGTTACACTATTGGAGACATTATCTCATGGGAGAGGATTTTCTAGTGTTTACAGACCAAAAAAATATCAAGTACATATTTACCTAGCATGACATAAATTTGAGACAGCGAAGGTGGGTTGAATACCATTAGTCGTTCGACTTTGAGCTTGCATATACACCTATTAAGGGTAACGTTATAGCTGATGCACTGAGTAGGAGGACTCATATACAGGCAGTGCAGGAGGCCCGTGGTGAGTGAAAGCTTATGGATTTGTTCTCTAGGATGCATTTGGAGGTGCACGATAATCAGGGGAAAACCAATATTTCTTCCTTTTCTGTGACTTCTACCCTCCTGGATTGATTGAGGATGAGAAAACTATCAGATTCAGAAAGCCAAGTTTTATGGGAGTCGGTGGAAAGTGAGGACCCTCCTCCTAGTTGAACTATAGGCGATGAGGAGATGCTACATATCCATAGATGTGTATGGGTCTTAGGGGATATATGCGAGGAGTTGATGTGGGAGTTTCATGCTTCAGCTTGGGCAGTGCTTCTCGGAGTTACCAAAATGTTCCTTGACTTGAGATTTCAGTATTGGTGGATAGCTATGAAAGGAGAGGTATCTGGTTTTGTTACGAGATGTTCCACCTATCACCAGGTGAAGACGGAGCATCAGAGGTGAGTTGGACTGTTACAATAGTTACCCATTCTGGAATGGAAATGGGATGATGTCACAATGGACTTCATGACCGGGTTGTCGATGTCACCTCAATGAAATGATGTCGTGTGGGTGTTTGTAAATAGACTCATGATGGTAGCTCACTTTTTGACAATCAAGGAGACCTTCAGTGTTGATGAGCATGAGACTTTGTATATCTGTCAGGTTTTACATCTTAATGGGGTCCCTTGTTCAATCTTTCCAGATAGGGATGCCTATTTTATGTCTCATTTCTAGTAGTGTTTTCAGAGGGAACTGGGTACACAGGTGCTTCTGAGCACAGCTTACCACCCTCAGACCTATGGCCAGTCAGAGCGTACGATACAGGTTCTAGAGGACATGTTGCGTGGATGCGCCCTAGAATTTGTGGGTTCCTTGGAGAAGAACATACCCCGGGTCAAATTTTCCTATAATAATATTTTTCAGAAAACTATTGAGAAGGAACCTTATGAGGATTTATATGGTAGGCCATGCCGATAACCCTTTGCTGGTTGGAGGCAGGTGAGGCAGCTTTACTGGGACCAAGTCTCATGTAGTAGACATCAGAGTAGGTCCAGTTGATTCAAAAGTGGATGGCTATTGTGCAGTCTTGTCCGAAATCGTATGTTGATCGCCGTAGACGACCATTGTAGTTCGTGGTTGGGGATCAGTTTTTCTTCCATGTTTCACCGAGGTTGGCACATAGGTCAATCAGGATACCGAGTATACTTTCACCGAGTTATGTGGGCTCGTTTGAGATTCTGGAGAGAGTCGGACTGGTTGCCTATTGGTTGAAGTTATGACAGAGGTATCGGGCCATGCACGACATCTTCCATGTATCTCAGCTGTGCCGTTATCGCTCAGACTCATATCTCATTTTTCAGCCAGAGGAGATGAGCTTCAGGCCGATATATATTTTGAGGAGCATCTGATTCGTATTATTGATAGGATCATGAAGGTTCTCTGAGGCCGATCTATTCCTCTCGTAAGGGTGATATGGCAGCATGGCCGAGAGTAGGACGAAACCTGGGAATGAGATACCAACGTACGTGCTCAGTGGCCAGAGTTGTTCTAAGCATTATCTTCACCACCATAAGAAGGGAAATTCAAGGAAGAATTTCTTTAAGGGGGGAAGTTTGTAAGAACCCGGTTCTTATTTTCTTGAGGTATGAGTTTCTTCTTTTCCTTTTTTCCTTTAGTGTTTTTGATAAAATAAGGAAAATGGGGAAAATCCAAAATTTTGAGGGTACACGCAATGTACTTTTCCACATGCCAAGTACTTTGGCCATGTTGGATGAGTACATAGGGCGTGTAGGCCTGTCGGTGATGAAGGGTGTAAAAAATGACTACACGTCATGTACTTAGTATTTACATGTCATCAAATTAGTCAGTAGGTGAATAGTAAGGTGGTGAGAGTAGCCGCTAATGGAGAAAAAATACATTCCATGTATTCCGAAATACACGTCGTGTACTCATGTTGACCGATGAACAATGCGGCGGTGAAAAGTAGCTGCCATAAGAATAGTTAAATGATGGAAATTATACGCCGTGTACTTGAGAGTACACACCATGTAGTTTGTTTTTTCGCTTAAAACGGTCAGTAGACTCCTCTTTCGACAAAGGAATCTTAGAACGCCAGAGGAGCTCAAGAGAGAAGGTTGTATCTTGGGAGAGCCTCCGACCACACACTGGGAATCAGATTCTTCCGCCAATGATCACGTTGGAACGGCGCGGGTGAGTTCTTCCCTCTCCATGATACTTTCCTGCCAATTTTTCCTCTAAGGGAAGTTATTGACATTCGAATGGGAAATATTTTATCATAGATATATGTAGTTCTTGGTCGTTTCGAGAGGCGTCATTCGCGTATACCGATAATAGGAGATCGAGGTAGGTGTTCTGATGTTTAATTCCAACTGGCATGTTGTTTTTGTGTACCATTGTGCTACGAGCCCATGGTTGGGGTGTCATATTGGCGAGTCATTCATTAATTAAATTCCTATAATTACATAATTAATTTAATTAATATTTATAAACAGCTTCCTAGGATTATTTCTTGGATCTAGGGCCACCTCATGGGTACGTTTGCCTTGTTTAGTCATTTAGTCAGGTTAGACGAGGGTATACCATGAATTTTACAATGATTTGAATTTCCTTGAGAGGAATTGTTTATAAATTTATTGCTTACGTGTTGGGATCAGTCCTGTTACTTTCTTAGCCTGAGGGAAGTGTAGAGACCGAAAGCTTGACGTACATGGACATTACATTACTTTTGCAGAATACTTAATGCATAACAAAAACAAACACCAAAGGACCGTAATAGTTTAGTGTCATTGGAAACATGGAATATAATATTCTAATCTTGGTAAAAGATCTCCAACATCTCCCATAAAGATCTTCACCTTTTATTTTCTTACCTAAAACCTTTCGTTAAATCCAGGGGAAAAGAAAACATAAAAAATGGTGATCTCAAATGCTAAGTAAGGGTAAACATAGAGAACATAAAACAATCCATAAACATTTGAATGGAAAAGCTTTAACATAAAATCTAAACATCAAAATCTTGAGCAAAGACATAAATCTTGGATGTATGTAAGGAATATATCATAAAGAAACATCAATCATGATAAAATAACATGGGAATAAAACATGTAATTATGGAGACCATTAAGCACATGATATGATTTCCATAGTAGCCAAGGCATTGCTTCCAAGACCATCTTAGTGGAAAAAGTCCCTTTCTGAATCGAGTTCACTCCTCGTTCCATCCCTGTATTACTAAACCGGATTAACTTACTATTCCAGCCATGTCTATCTCATGAGATAAAAATCTTTACCCAATGCATTGGAAGGAGATATAGGTCCCACCCACCTCATAATGAAATCATTCTTACTTGTGCCACAAAATCATAAGTCACACATCAGAGCATAACCCGTGTAATAGAATGGGATTCATAAACATCATGCCATCATAACATAATCCATATAAAAGAAATGGATATCATTTCATCATAAGAAGAATCAAACCATGTAAATAATTGAGACATTATACTTGAAACATAAACATATTAAATAATGTTATTTTAGATGGAAAATAGTTTTGATAAAACACTTGAAATGAATTCTTGAGGAAATATCCTTTCTTCTTCAAAATCATTTTCTTTTCACAATATGCCATGAAATTTTAAAAGAAAAGGGTTTTTTTGAAAAGAATCATGCAATATTTTAGAGGAAGCTTCATGAAAATGAGCCGTTATGAAACCGTAAAAATCCGTTCACACCGTATAAGATAAAAAAACATTCTCCTCGTACTTTTGTTGGAAAAGTCAAAAAGATCCGCGTGTGGTAAATAAAAAGTAAGATTCCTTTCATAACATGTGGTAAAATTAAAAAATTGGTAAAAGGACATTAAGCATACATTAAAACATTTTTAGAAAATAGGGACATGGATGATAACAAAAACCCCAGTAAATACTTACGAATAAACATTCTCTGATAAGAGCGAGATTGGAATAGTTATCCCTTACCATAGGTCCAATATGCTTCGTATATATCCAAAACTCCTGTATAATGATTTAAATAATGTCATTGACTTATTACAGAATCAAATTCATTGTTCTGATATCATATATAATTTACTTATGACATTATATTACCCGTTATTTTGTAAATTCGATGTAAAAGCACCGATTTGGGTAAAATCGTTTCATTTATTGTACGTGTTTCGACTTGTTTTTCTTGATATTATTACTTATATCTTGATTTACATAATTCCAGAAAGTAAAACATGATTTATATATAATTTATATTCATAAAATACATATATATATGATAGATTGTTAAATGGAATGAATTACACCGTTCATGGAGACGGTAGGTCGTACGTATGCTTGAACGATGTTTTCGTTTCCTTATTGAATTGAATGGAATTAAGTAGATGACACACACATATATATATATATATATACATCAATACAGTATCATTATTATGTCATATATTTCATTATTATTCATAATATATACTTTATAATCATACTTGAATGGTTAATCATGGAAAATGAATCTCATCGTGCCGTGGAGATGGTAGTCTCTACGTACGCACGAGTGATGATATCATTACCATGATGGTGGAATTGTATAGAAGTGTATGTATAATATTTCAGAATCAATATCACTTTAAAATAATCATATATAGTTATTTATTTACACCACTATACCCATCCAAGTAAGGTAGTGGTCGAAAACATATTACACCACGGCGGGGAGACAGTATTTTGTACGTACGCACACGCGGTGATTTCATTTTCCATAAGATGGAAAGAAAGTGAAATAAGGTTTTTTAATATTTATAATAACATATCATTATATAATTAATAGTTATGTTATTACTTTATAATGAGACAACTAAATAAGAATAAGTATAAGAAGAAAGAAACTTGAGAAAATCAGAAGAATAGATTACCTCTTCTTCGACGCACCTCCTTTAAGCTTCCTCTTAAGGAAGTGGAGTTGGTCTTTTGAGAAGAAAAGAACCTCAAGAATGTTTATAAGGAAGTTTATAAGAGAAATGTGCAGGGTTTGGCTGAGCTTAAAGGCTAAAAAGGTTGTGAAGAGAATAGGGAAGGGGTTCCCTTTTTATAAGGGAGGAGAGGGGCACCTTAGGAAAACTTAAAATATCATTTTATAATAAAGTAATATTCGGTTTTAAATAGCTCTAAATTGATTTATTTATATGATAAGCTGGGTATGGGTAGAAATAATCTCAACCAATAGATTTTATACAGGTTTGGGTCATTATATTAACCATATCTTTTAGTTTTAACTCTTAGTTAATTAGATTGACATTTATCTTGTCACATTGTATTTTTATATTATATAGTTAATAAACATACCATATACATCCAAGCGACCCACATGTGGTCCATTAATGATAAACCTATAATGATATAGATATCTTGTCCGAACGTTATATTTTTAGAAAGATAATAAAAATTAATAATATAATATTTGTTTTAAAATCTATTTTATATCAATTTTGACATTATTTGGTAATTGATTTCTGTGAAAATCATAAAATCTTGTTTAGTTCTAAAAAAGTTAATTAAATCAATAATGACATGTCAAATTATCCTATAAAATTAGTTTAATTCCTAAAAAGTCTCAAATTACATTTATTTGGGAATTTATAACATCAATTATGTTAATATTTCATTAATAAACTAATTACTGCATCATCATTGTGTCACAGATAAATGAAATTATTTAATGTCTAATAATTATAAATGAAATACCATTATTTAGGAAATCTTTTTATATTTCTAATGAATATATATAGTTGAATTTATCTAATGTATAACCCTACATTAAAAATTATTTAGTTATTAAACTTTGATTTTAACTATTTTAACCCTTCTTTAAATAAATTAATAATAAATGACCTAATCTAATGCAAGTGGACCTTAATTGTCATATTATATTCCTAAGGTTGTTATTGGTCGAATTAAACTTATAAAATAAAATTAGGACATGTTTTAGGGTAATAATAATATCATTTTTACCCTTAATTATCGTATATACATTTAACCGTGGTAAATAAAAGTAAAAGGTTACTATTCACTAAGAATTATTTTTATCTTATTGAACCAAATTTTACTCCTTGATGTTAACCATGTCTCTAGGATTTTCTAAATTCCACACATAGAAGTGGTAAAATTATGTTTTATGTCAATTTTAAAACTCTCCTAGGAGGTGGGTAAAAGACGGTGAAAAGTTCAATAAAATTTTTATATATCTAAAATTATTAAAAAATGACTCCAATGAATTACATTGATCTTATATAAGTATTATGTATCAATTTAGACCTAAAATAAATTTAAATAAAATAAATAATTATTTAAATAAAAATTCGGTTTTTAAATAGTAACCTAGTGTTTTCAATATTCATCAAAAATTGAAAGTGTTCAAAAAAATACCAAAAATTCACCCTAGGCTAATTTTGATATTCCGAATCCAAAAATGAAGTCCATTTTGAAAGATAAAATTTATAAAATTTCAAAAAGTGGGTATTACTATTCATAATAGCTAGTTTTAATAATATTTTAATAGCATATCGTTGTTTATTGAAACTCGGTATTGCATACAATGCAAGCTATCGAGGAAGGTCGTGATTGGGTGTAAATCAAGCCAAGCTAGTGTTGTGTGTAGTTAAATATTACATTGATGTTGTATATAACATAAAAACAAAATATTTCTCATAAAAATCTCGGGTGTTACACTCTACCCCCCTTAAAATGAATTTCACCCCCAAAATTCGTCAAGGTTAAAAATGGTTTACTATGTGAAAGTTTCTTTAATAGAAACACACGTCGTAAAAAGGGATACCAAAACTTGACTACAAAAACTAAAGTATGAAACGTAACGGTTACCCAAATTAACTAATCACTGGGTTTCCACGTAGTAGAACATAGGTGAAACTATGGATATGGAAGAGAAATATAACCATAAAAATTTGATGAAGAGTGGTAGAGGACATTGCTATGAAAAGGCCAACAATCACAAAACCATAAATTTGTGATGATCTAAGGTACCATCCGATTCATCAGATATGAGAGCACTAGGAAAACATTTTTTTTCAAGATCATTTCCCTAAAGTTAAAGAATTGTTGAATTAAAAGAAATACTTAATTGATTTTGGTATAATCTCACCGTTTCTCGTGCCTCGAACAATTTCCACTTCACCTCTTAAAGAAATGAAGTTGAATTTTTCTTCTGAGAAGTGTTAGCACATTATGCGATAGAATGATAGGTCATTCCATCTACTTCTATAGCCAAAAGTTTAGTAGAATTTATTTAATAACAGAAGCCCATCTATGCTGAGATTAATCATATATGGTTGCTAAAATGGACTTATACTTCAGCTATCATAACGCTTAATAAAATAAAACTAGTTTCTACTAGCCAGGGACTTCCTATAGGCCAATGGTATGCGATAAAGGCCTATCACACTTCAGTTGTCGGTTCGATTCCCACAGCCTTGTCTGATGCGATGGGTTATCGCCCATCCTATGGGTTTTCCTTTTTCTAAAACTAAACTATTATAACATTCTTTCAATAATATCGAAAAAAGTTCTATCCTTAAACAATACTATCTTAATTCATTCTAATCTTTAGGCTTATCTAAAATAATTCAGTCCAAGATCATAGAAAAAAGAAAACAATTACTATGAATGTCATCCACCAAGCATGTGAATACCATCATTTATCCCCCATATATCATAAAATATATCTTGTTGGTCACATTCCAGACATGTGAATACCTTAATCATGTATTCTATTGGAAAATGAATACCCATTGAACCTTAGTGAAAACATGAATGCTGTGAAAAGTTAACTCTTTCCACATACCAAAATCCAAAAATTCTATATACTCAAACCATGATATAACTTTTTCCTTATATCAGCCATGAGCTCATGAATACTGTCAAACATTTCATTTTCTCTTTATCCCTTCATTATGAGCATTTCATTTTCTTTCCAAAAATATCTCAATCACTTTCTATGGTTACTGATACCATAACATTAATGAAAACCACAATATACCAATACATAAATATTACAATATTCCATGATACTATATACAACATTATTTTGGACTCCCATTACATAATCACTTAATCATTCCAACACATAATTTTCATATTCAAAATCTCCAATAGTGATCGCATGTGACGTCCCTTTTTCCTTTCCCTTAAGTGGTTTCTCATGTCGATCATCATTAACCCTCGGATTAGGGCATTGATTAGCATAATTCCCCATTTCATTGAACTTAAAGCATTGAAGTGTTGGTGGTGCATTCTCTGCAGTCTTTTCTTTATTCACATCATTAGCAACCCTTTTTCCATTACTTCGACACTCGGTTGCTCAATGGACATATTTTCCACACTTAAAACATTTTCTAGTCCCTTTAAGATAATCTCCACCATTATTCTTTCCACATTGTGAGCATAAAGAAACATTCAAATTATTTTCATCTTTGTTCTGAGATTTATCCTTGAACTCCATCTTTCGTTTCTTGTCCAAACCATGAGATGGATATGTAACACCAACTTCCATTTCTACCTTGATAGCACAACGCACAATTTCTTCATAGCTACTGATGTCTCTTATAGATAATTCCCTTCGAAGACTTTGTTTTAATCAACTGACGAATCGATCATCTTTACTTTCAGGTTGGATGATAAAGCCAGATTCATACCTTATGAGCCCTGTAAAATTCGCTTCGTATATACCAACAGATTCATCATAATTTTCCTTAAGCTCTAGGATATCCTTTTCTATCTTTGTTCTAAGAATAGGAGGGAAGTAATTATTAAAAAATAAGTTCTTGAACTCATCCCATTCCATGGATTCAATTTCATCTTAGGGCCTCATATTCTTAATTAGAGTCCACCATTGATCTTCTTGACCTTCTAAATGGTAAATAGCCAGAATGAATTTTTCATGTTCCGAACAACAAATATGGAAAATATCTTTTCAATGGTACTAATCCATTGTTCATCAATAAGTGGATTAGAAGACCCACTAAAAGTAGGTCGGCATCACCTCATGAAGGACTCAATAGAATATTGTTCCCTTCTCTGCACATTTAGATGTCCAGAATGATTCATAACTTGTGTAAGTATAGTAATAAGATTTTTCACTCCATCTCCCATAACATTGGTTTTTTCAGGAGGACTATCATTTCATTGTCCATTACATTGATCAACACGGTTCCTTCGAGTTCCAGACATTGTCTAAAACCCAAAAAGAATAGTGTGAAAGGCACAAATCATGCAAGGGAAAAAAAACATAATAACGGGGGAGTACCTTTGATATCTAACATCTTAGGTTTAATTCTAATATTGTTTCCATAATTCTAGGACTATAACCTATACGTATACTTAACCTTAGGGACATCCCTAGACATACCTTAGAAATATCTCTAGGGATCTCACTAATGTTTTCGCATCCTAGTTTCCAAAGGTTAACTAAACCATTCCTCTGATACTAACTGTAGAGACCCAAGGCTTGACGTACATGGACATTATATTGATTTTGAGTAATACTTAATACATAACAAAAACAGACACCAAAGGACCGTAATAGTTTAGTGTCTTTGGAAACTCGGAATATAGTCTTCTAATCTTGGTGAAAGATCTTCAACGTCTCCCATAAAGATCTTCCCCTTTTATTTTATTACCTAAAACCTTTCTTTAAATCCTGGAGAAAATAAAACATAAAAAAGGGCGAGCTCAAATGCTCAGTAATGGTAAACATAGAGAACATAAAACAAACCATTAACATTTGAATGCAAAAACTTGAACATAAAATCTAAACATCAAAATCTTGAGCAAAGACAAAAATATTGGAAGTACGTAAGGAATATATCATAAAGGAACATAAATCATGATAAAATAGAATGTGAATAAAACATGTAATTGTGGAAACCATTAAGCACATGATATGATTTCCATAGTAGCCAAGGCATTGCTGCCAAGACCATCTTAGTGGACAAATTCCCTTTTTGAATTGAGTTCACTCCTTGTTCCAGTCCTGTATTGCTGAACCGGATTAACTTACCGTTCCAGCCATGTATATCTCATGAGATAAAAATCTTTACCCAATGCATTGGAGGGAGATATTTGTCCCACCCATCTCATAATGAAATCATTCTTACTTGTGCAACAAAATCATAAATCATACATCATAGCATAACCCATGTAATAGAATGGGATTCTTAAACATCATGGCATCATAAAATAATCCATATAAAAGATATGGATATCAATTCATTTTAAGAAGAATCAAACAATGTAAATAATTGATAAATTATAATTGAAACATAAACATATTAAATAATGTTATTTTAGATGGAAAATAGTTTTGATAAAACACTTGAAATGAGTTCTTGAGGAAAATATCCTTTCATCTTCAAAATCATTTTCTTTTCACAAAATGCCATGAAATTTTAAAAGAAAATGGTTTTGTTGAAAATAATCATGAAATCTTTTAGAGTAAGCTTCATGAAAGTGAGGCGTATGAAACCGTAAAAATCTGTTCACACCGTATAAGTTAAAAATAACATTATCCTCGTACTTTTGTCGGAAAAGTAAAAAATATCCTTGTGTGGTAAAAAAAGTAAGATTCATTTCATAACATGTGGTAAAATTATAAAATTGGTAAAAACACCATTAAACATAAATGAAAACATTTTTAGAAAACAGGTACATGGATGATAACAAAAACCCCAGTAAATACTAACGAATAAACAATCTCAGATAAGAGCGAGATTAGAATAGTTATCCCTTACCTTAGGTCCGATATGCTTCATATGTATCCAAACCTCCTGTATAATGATTTAAATAATGTCATTGACTTATTAAAGAATCAAATTCATTGTTATGATATCATATATAGTTTACTTATGACATTATATTACCCGTTCTTTTGTAAATTCCATTTAAAAGCAGCGATTTGGGTAAAATCGTTTCATTTATTATACGTGTTTCGAATTGTTGTTCTTGATATTATTACTTATTTCCTGATTTAATTAATTCCAGAATGTAAAACGTGATTTATATATAATATATATTCTTCATATACCTATATATATGATAGATTGATAAATGGAATGAAATACATTGTTTATGGAGACGGTAGGTCGTACGTATGCATGAACGCTATTTTCGTTTCCTTATTGAATTAAATTGAATTAAGTAGATGACATAAATATATATATATACATAAATCCAGTATCATTATTGTGTCATATATTTCATTATTATTCATTATATATACTTTATAATCATACTTGAATGGTTAATCATGGAAAATGTATCTCATCGCTTCGTGGAGACGGTAGTCCGTACGTACGCACGAGCGATGATATCATTCCCATGATCATGGAATTGTATATAAGTGTATGTATAATATATCAGAGTCAATATCAATTTACAATAATCATATATAGTTTTTTATTTACACCATTATACCCATCCAAGTAAGGTGGTGGTCGAAAACAGATTACACCACAACGTGGAGACGGTATTCTATATGTACGCACGCGCAGTGATTTCATTTTCCCTAGGATGGATAGAATGTGAAATAGGTTTGTTACATATTTATAATAACATATCAGTATATAAGTAATACTTATGTTATTACTTTATAATGATACAACTAAAGAAGAAGAGTTATAAGAAGAAAGAAACATGAGAAAATCGGAAGAAGATATTACATCTTCTTCGACACACCTCCTTTAAGCTTCCTCTTAACGAAGTAGAGTTGGTCTTTTGAGAATCAGAGAACCTCCAGAATGTTTTTAGGGAAGTGGATAAGAGAAATGGTCAGGTTTTGTCTGAGCATCAAGCCTCTAAAGGGTGTGAAGAGAAGGGGGAAGGGGTTCCCTTTTTATAAGGGATGAGAGGGGAACCTTAGGAAAACTTAAAATATTATTTTATAATAAAGTCATATTCAGTTCTTAATAGCTCCAAATTGATTTATTTATAATCTATGGTGGGGATGGGTCTAAATCCTCTCAACAAATATATTTTAGACTGGTTCGGGTCATTATATTAACCTTGTCTTTTAGTTTTAACTCTTAGTTAATTAGATTGACATTTACCATGTCACTTTGTATTTTTATATTATATAGTTAATAAACATACCATATACATCCAGGCGACACCCAAGTGGTACATTAATGATACACATATCATGATATAGATATCTTGGAAGAAACATATATATTTTTAGGAATATAATAACAATTAATAATATAATATTTGTTTTAAAAACTATTTTATGTCAATTTTGACATTATTTGGTAATTGATTTTTGTGAAAATCATAAAATCATGATTAGTACAAAAAACGTTATTTAAATAAATAATAACATGTAATATTAACCTATAAAATTAGTTTAATTCCAAAAAGGTCTCAAATTACATTTATTTGGGTATTTATAACATCAGTTAAGTTAATATTTCATTGATAAAATAATTATTGCATCATCATTGTGTCATAAATAAATTAAATTATATAATGTCTGAAAATTATAAATAAAATACCATTATGTAGGAAATATTTTTATCTTTATAATGAATATTTATAGTCGAATTTATCTTATTAATAACCCTATATTAAAAATTATTTTATTATTAAACTTTGATTTTGACTATTTTAACCCTTCTTTAAATAAATTAATAATAAATGTTCTAATCTAATCCATGTGGACCTAAATGGTCATATTTTATTCATAATGTTTTTATTGATATAATTAAACTTATACAATAGAATTAGGATATGTGTTAGGGTAATAATAATAGCATTTTTACCCTTAATTACCCTATTTACTTTTAACTGTGGTAAATAAAAGTAAAAAGTTATTAATGAACAAAAATTATTTTTATCTTATTGAACAACATTATACTCCTTGATATTAACTATTTCTCTTGTATTTTCTAAATTCCACTCATAGAAGTGGTAAAATTATGTTTTAGGTAAATTTTCAAACTCTCCTAGGAGGTGGGTAAAAGACGGTGAAAAGTTCAATAAAATTTTTATATATCTACAATTGTTATAAAACTAATCCAATGAATTAAATTGAAATTATATAGGTATTATGTATCAATTTTGATCTAAAATAAATTTCAATAAAATAAATAATTATTTAAATAAAAATTCGGTTTTTAAATAGTAACCCAGTGTTTTCACTATTCATCAAAAATTGAACGTTTTTAGAAAAATACCAAAAATTAACCCTAGGCTATTTTCGATATTCCGAATCCAAAAATGAAGTCCATTTTGGAAGATAAAATTTAAAAAAATTCAAAAAGTGGGTATTACTATTCATAACGGCTAGTTTTAATGACATTTTAATAGCATATCGTTGTTTAGTGAAACTCGGTATTGCGTACAAAGCAAGCTCTCGAGGAAGGTCGTGATTGTGTGTAAAGCAAGCCATTCTAGTGTTGTGTGTAGTGAAAGAATCCTTTTATGATGTATATAATATAAAAACCAAATATTTTTCATAAAAATATCGGGTGTTACAGGAAGTGTTTCGTTTAGCATACTGGAAACTTTTCTCATGCTTGTGGTTAGTAGTTTCAGTGCCTGTGGATGACACCTCGTACACCTGCATGAAATATTTGTTATGCCATTCGGAAATCACCTTCAGGATTCAATTCTGATTACCTGAGGGAAAGGTTTTTCATGTCTAAGGACATTGTTTATTTTTCATATTCACCGCGGTTATTTTACATATTATACCAACCAAGCTAAAGCAAAATCATGGTATTGTAATACCTTTTACTTATTAAATATCTCATTATAGTTTTACTACAGCACTGTTTAAGAGATTGTCAGCTAAGGTAGAGTCTCAAGAACTTATAATAAAATTATATTGAATTGTTAAATAATAATTAAATTGAAATGGAACTGGTAGCAATGGTTACTTTTTAGTACTTCTTGGTTTACTGGATTTCATTACTGCACACTGTTTTTGCAGAAACTCACTGACAGTTGGCCATGAGCCTTTTGTGGTTGCCTACTAGGATTTATTTCGCACACCCTATTTGGGTCATGTCTTGGGCCCAAACAGATTATATTGTTGTAGGTGTGGATAAGGGAAAGGGTCCCTCTACAGGTACTTGATTGTTGCTGAGGTGTAGGAGAGCATGGGACCGAGCTTTGGATTGCAATGCTGATGTGTTCCTACTGTTATGTTTTATTTTTATTTACTGAATTTTTCCCATGTATTGTATTGTTTCCTATTGCATTGTATCATTTTTTGGCTACTTTCTTAGACTTAGTGATATATTGCATCATTATATATATGATTGTTGGTCTTTATTTACTTTATTACTCTATCCATTCAGCTTTAATTTATTTACTACATATGTTTTTCGTAAATTTATATTTGTTCCACTGCGTTACACTTTGACAACTTAGGGCATAGTTTCCCCACTATCTTACATTGGCCCACGCTGCTAGTTTGTAGCCTCTGGCTTTTGGGGAAATGTGCTTGAGGTCATGTGACCAAACGGGTTCGGGGCACCCGTTGAGTGGAACCCAGGCCCGAGACGTTACATTTTTTTGTGTTTTGGTCTAAAAACATTAAAGAGGAAGTTATTCACCAACAATGAACCTCAAAAATTTTATTTAATTAAGACTAATTGTTATTATCTGAAAGAGACATTCCATCTTAGTAATCCACCAAATATACGACTCTATAAATAAATTTGATGTATAATCATTCCCCCATGGTATCATAGAACCCACTCTCCCTAGTGAATGAAAAAAGGGTGATTTTTCATTGGAAGTTATGGTACTCCAAAAACCACATAAACATTATCTAATCTTTATAATCTTTTTATATATACCCATATATTCTTAATGTAATGAGTAAACTATTAAATGTTTCACATATTCTCCAAATGATACTTGTTTTTTTAACATGAACTCCAATAATCATATCAAACAAAGCATGAATTTTAATGATTAAACATTCATTTAGATATATTATAAAACTGGTAAATATCATATAATGATGTTTAGAAAAAATTCAGTAGGTTAAATAGACGATTAAAGTATAAAGGGATCTAATATCCTATATTTCATCATATTTCTAGTGTATTGATCCATGTGGTATAGTTATAGTTCTCCATATCGTATATATATAGTGTTATATACATATCATATAATGCAATGTGGTGCATTATTGAATATATATCTTTCATTATACAAACAATTTTTACACATTTCCCACCACAAATAATGTTCATGATTATTATATCATCAAAACATCTTTTCATTGTACTTTATTATAAATATCACTCTTTTTTTTAAAACGTAAGTAATATAGTCAATATAAGACCTACAAAATATCTATAATAAGATTTCATATGTTTTAACTGTAAATAGTACTACAAAATTATATATATAAATCAATTAGGATAGAAATTCATTGAAAATGACACATGGTATAAAAATTATAAAAAAAAAATTATTAAATGATTCTAGTTTTTAATGAAATTCCTTTCATAGCCATATATTTATAAAAAAATAGTGAAATAGATACGTCACATACCCTATATAACTTTTTATTATTAAAAAATTAAAGGAAATAGTGATATATATAAAGTTTTTTCATGATATGTGATCATAATATAAATGTTTTATGTTTTGTGAAACACCTCAAAAAAGCATGAAAACTACTCTAGTTGTTTTCTTAAGCTAGATATTTCCAACTCAGCTTCCAATTTTTTATTTCTAAATAAAATATTTGGGGATTCAAGGTAACACCAATCTTTTTTAGTTTATTTAGTGGATGATGTTAATTAGGTGATTTAATTTAATGGATATTTATTCCCATAGAATAATTTTATTAACCATTTTTTCTAATAGTGTAATGTTTTATTTTAATAGAAATTTGATATTTATAAGGTCTTGTATCATATAGGCTTTAATTTGTATAAATGAAATATATGGATTTCAAAGATATAAAATTAGTTTAGAATTTTTTTAGGTGGATTATTTCCACCATGGTTTAATTTAGGGAAATATTATAAAATATTAATTTTTATTTATGTTACTCCATTATGAATTATAGTATAGGATAGGGGAGATGACTCATTCTTTAAATGGCTTGATATGGATAATTTATTTTGTTTTTTATTTAATTAATATATATAATTGGATTGGTTCATCATATTATTCTATTATTTTATCCCTATTTATTTTTTTACATGTGTGGTTACATGATGAAAACTGGTTATCAAATATCTAAAATTTAGATGGATTGCCAAGGTAAGTTCTATAAGTATTTTAGATTCTTCATGAGTTGAATAATTGTATATATAACTCACCCTCAATAATTTAAAAAAAATTTAAATCCCTAAAAATTAATTATTTTCACTATTAACCCTTTAATTTGGATATTTTTGACTTTTGAAGCAAGGTAATACTAAATGGAATGAGCATGTGCCACTTACTAGAATACTAAAATTTGATTATATTTTTGTAATCCTCTATAATAATTAGTTATTAGGGATACATTCCACTCACTAGAAAAAATGTACCCAATTATATAGGGTTACAAAGACTTTATGCTAAATATGTGTATGGATTAATTTAATGTTCATAGGGTTCATGCTCAAAGTACGCAGTTTTTTAAAAATAAATTAAATGGTTGGTTTTATATTTAGATTACAAACTATGATCTAATAAATAATTTTATGATATAACTCTATGTTTTATTCTACAAATATCATTTTTTACTTGTAGAAAGATTCATTGAAGACATATTGGTAGGATACCTTTATTCCATCCCTGGTTGATTCTGATTCCTTGATGTGAGATTTATATAATTTTTATCAACATGTCCTTGAAATACATTTTTTAAAAATAATTATTTAAAATGGATTTGATAAAATTATAGTTTTTAAATTTTTTTATAAAAGTAAAATTTGGAATTTTAATGAAAAATGTGAATTTTATGAGTTCAAAATAAAAAAAATTAATTTGGGGAAATTTAATTATTTTTAGAAAACAGTGCGATTTAGTTTAGATGTTAAAATGGGGTTTTATTAACAAATTTTGAATTAAATTTAAAAAATAGTGATTTTGTAACTTTAACATGTAAAATCATTTAAGGAATAAAATTATATTAAATAAAATAATTAAATCATGGAAGTGACCAATGATTAAGAGAGTCATAAACCGGTTGAAAGGATTGATTAATTATTGGAAGTATCAATATTAACAGAGAGAGTAAATTTAATGAGTTATAATTGGAAGTATCAAGACTGTCATTTACTCTTTTACTAGATCAAATCACCTTAACTATTACAATGTTAAAAACGAGGATGTGATGGGACTCCATCACATTAGGCCACTGTTGGATTTTTTCAATTAACCCCTTTGATTTTATTTTAATAAAAATATTTAATTTTGAGTGAGTAATATGGGTGGGTCCATTAATTGGGATAAACTCGGATGGAATATTATTCATAGTGGGTGAATATATGAACATAGGCTAACATTATTTTGGAATATAGATGTTAATTTCCAATTATTATGTTATATAACATGGAAAATAAACTATTTTAATTTATGGTTGAACCGAGTAGGTTTAAATATACTTTGTAAAACATTTGTTCTAAGTTATTGGAATAATTATCTTATGTGAACAATTTTGATAATTTTTTCTTCAAAATGAGTATATTTTTTTCAAAGGGCGTAGATTAAATGGTTGGGAATAAATTATACATGGTAATTAATGGGTGTGACCCATGAAAGTGTTACTTAATATTATGCAACTCAATACTAACCACACATATTAATGTTTATGAAGATATCATTTTCTATGATGTGGTAATGAGGAATGTTACCTCGTTCATTAGATAATGATCACAAGAGTTGTATTTATTTAAAGACATGTATGTGTTCAGTCATGATTCATTAACGTAGATAGACTATACATAATGGATAATATTTTTTGAATTTATTTAGATTGATTATTTCATAAAAAATATTCATATTTTATTTTCATTGAATTTTGGTTACACGGTTTGAAACACCCCAAAATTCGAAAATTAGAACATTGTATTTGATTGTGTGTACAACAAATGACACCAAGCGAGTAATGGAATATAATATTCACAAACATAAAAATGCTTTAAAAATTTTAAAAAAATTAAATCTATTGTAAATCTTAAAACTCACAATATTATTATTTATCATGCATTACACACCACAAAAACATTCTTTGATAGCTGTGTTGCACGCAAGACAGAGTTTTACTGAACAATAATATATTTTTAAAACATTATTATTTAATATCATAAGATATAACCTAGACAATAAATTAAAATTCGTGAATATTATTAACTAACTTATGAGAATATATATATTATATGTCCTATAAATTTTTTTGACATTCATCCAATATATTTTATAGTCATAAGATAAGAACAACCACCAAATTTTTGTATAAAATCAGTTTTTTTCTAAAGGGAATTTTACCACCTTTTAATTGAGAAACTATTTCAATTATTATTTTAACACATTCAAAGAATTTATATGTAAAATTAAAATTAATTTTTGAAATAGTAACATAAAAATTATATCAGGTTGAATTTTTCGTATTTTTTTGTAATGTTTCGTTTTTTGATCAATAGTGTAAAAAAAATACAGAATTTTAATTCAATACAACTTTTAAATCTAATTTATATATAGAATTAAATTATATTTTATATTTTTTTGAGATTAAAATTATATAAATTATACATGAATTAATCCAATTAGGTCATTATATTCAATTTCACTTTGAAATTGAATATAAAACCACAGTAATCATTGGAACATTTTACTTTAAACCCCGATTTGTTGCCCCATCTATGGGATCAAATTTAAATTAAGTACTACCACTTATGTGATTTTAATTTGTAAAAATAGATTCCATATATGAAATCAAAATAATTTTTAATTTATAATAAGGTAAACATTGTTTTTGGAATAAATTATTATTGAAAGTGATTAAAAATAATTACAATGATTAGGAGAAAAAGCAGCTTAACAACAGACTAAATCTTAAACATAAAGGAAAAAATGAACTAAAACTTCTCAAACCCCACTTTATGGACATCTATTGACCATATAATCTAGTTTCTCTAATTTGGGTCATTATTGGATCCACTTATCAGAGGAAAAAGTGGGGTTAATTCCCCTTTAAAAATATTAAAATAATTCCACTCCTCCTCTACTATAAAATGGCACTAAACCCCATCCTACTTATTCACACCCATTAAAACACTTTTTCTAGACATCATCAGAACAACTATATCCTAAAAATATCTATCCGAATCCAAGTAACCACCCTTTTTGAAGGAATCCATCCAAGGAATCCATATACTTCCAAAAAAATAGATACCCAATGAAAAGGTAACATCCTTCATCAATTTCTTTTGTTTTCTTTTAATTATCCACTTCCCCAATATCCACTTATTACATGATTATATAATAAAACCAGTATCCTAAATATATTTATATGTTGTTATTATCTGTTTTATACTTCAAATTAGACACACTTTAATCTGATGGGTAACGAACATATCATTTATGTGTACGGTGAACTACCACCTCACAAAACAATGTCGTTCATTTTTTCATTACCAACTCTCATAGTAGAGAATTATTAGAAACACACTACATATATAATATATATATTATATTTATAATTTATTTAATTATTTTATGTTTTATTCAACCCATACCCTTATGCTTTCCATTTTATGTAAATATGATAACATCATTTGGGGAAGTGTGGACGGTCACCTTCTCAAAGCGATGTGATTCGTTCATGCTATGTATGGAATGTATAAAGCATGGTTTTAATAAAACAAAATGAAATATATGACAATAATATTTTACTATAATTTTAACATACATATTTATAGTTTACATTTCATTATTCTCATATGATAAATAATTGAAGGTTGTGTTGATGTATACATACGACCTACTGTCTCCATGAACATAGCATTTCATTTATTGTCTCAAAATATTATGTATTATTATAAATACATATATACAAGATATATATTGTATTTAAATAATTTATTAAATTATAGAGATGATTAAACCATGATTGTAACAACATGTAATAAGTCAAAACATATTTGAGAAACGTGGCAATTAACACCATAAATATTGAACATAATGAAAGATTACTAACAGAAGAGTAAAAATATATTATAAGAATATTATTTATCATATCGTAATATTAATATGGTTATGTAACAGGTTATTAACATGTTTAAAATCATTATACAAGAATTTTTAGGATTTTCACCCAAATGGAAATGCTAGGTAAGGGATTCTTGTCTCACTTTTCTTTCTATGAGGCATACACCATTTTCACCACTTATATCTTTTGTATGGTATATATAGAAACCATATTGTATTTTATATAACAAATAAATTTAAATTACTGGTATTTAGAGTTTCAATTGAAGTTATTTCTTTTAAGGGGTCTATAAATCAAAAGTTACCCAGTAGTAAGTGACTTCGTCTCAATTTCCATTCTTAGAGACATTTTTTATTATTGTGAACCTAATTTATAATATATGGTGTACATACATCCACATATATATATAATGTCATTATTAATAAATTATTAATTATATTTTGAGTTTAAATTTAATTATTTTGTCAAATTAAATTTGAATTCAGTGTTTCTAAGTGGAAAATAATTTCTAACCTGATTCTTTTTTATTGTGATATATTGCATCTTCATTGATATTAATATTCATAGAATACTTGTGTACTAAATTTTTATTATTTATTTTTTTAATTAAAAATATTTATGTGGATTAATATTTTTCACACTTATTCTATTCATTTTTGTATTCTCATATAAATGTTATTCTCTTTTCAAGGGTTTACTTCCAATCCTCATTTTTTTAGTATTGTTTATACTTGAATTTTTATCAAAGGAAATTATTTGATCATTGTTCTGGATAATATTTAATTTTATTATCCTCTGGTTATTAATGGACATTACCATGTAATGGCACCATTTCTTCACTCTTTATTATATAAAATGTTTTATGAAATATTTTTAAGAAAACCCAAATTTATTCTCTCTTTAGTTATAGAACCTTTTTTCCTCTAAAAAAATATTTTCTATTATAGTTTTTAAATTATTTTTACCTTTAAAAATGATTTATCTATGAAACATTTACCCTATTTTCATTTTAAAAAAATTTCAAAGTAATATTCTTTTCATTTTTCGAACACGGAATTTTTGTAACTTTTTTATCATGAAATAAGAATATTCTTTTTACATTGTACAACATGTACCTATTTACCAACAATAATTTCTTAAAGGGTTACATTTTAATAATAAGTGTTTACTTTCTAATAAAATTTGTTTTTAAATGAAACTTTTAATGAAAGGTATTTTTCAAATATATATCAAAATAAAAATGATATTTTCCTCATGAATTTTTTTAAAAGATAATTTGATAATATTTCCATTCATTAATGAAAAAACCGCTTATTTTTACTCCTCATGGGATATATTTTGATAATATATTCCGTATTCTTCCTTTGGTTGGTTTTTGATTTATTTAAACTAGGATAGTTTCTACATTAACTTCCAGGATTACATTGTTTTCCCCCTTGAAATATTCAGCTTCATATTATAATTAGACATTAAATTTCCCCTAATTACTCATATTATTTATCAGGATATGTTTATTTCCAAAATCATGTTCCATTTATACATACTTTATTTACTTTTATAGTTATTATATTACTAGAGAAATACGAAAAAATCTCTATTATTTACTCAATGTAGATATTTAATGAAGCATATTACATAATTTTATTATTTGATATGAGGAACTATTTGGAGTGGAAATGATGGGTGGGGCCCAAAAATTATATATCTCCTCAATGCATTGACATTTTCTCATATGGATAATTAGTTAAAAAAATTAAACAAGTTTATATCTATAGTATCTAAATAGTCTTGTGAAAGGGATTAACATGATAGTTTTTCATGTTCCTGAGACATGACGTCCAATAATTAATCATTGCCCTCGTTTTGATTGAGTGTTTATTATCAATGAAATTTTCACTATGAAAAAATATAGGGATTAATTTCATTCTATGTCTATTGATTAAATGGAATATGTTTTTAGTTTCTGACTTTACCATATTGATGTTTTTTCATCTAGTTTTTTTAAATGCCATGTGTTTTTAGTTATTTACCTCTATATTTTCTACACACTTATTTCTTAGTGTATTTATTAAAATGAATGTAGATTTATTTATTACCATTCCATATTAACAATTCTTATTGGTTCACTATTTCTTCTGCTATTCTTGACCCTTATTGGGCATTTGATCTCACCTTTATTTTTTTTTCCGAATATTCCATGAAATGTACAAAGAAAGATATGGAATGACATTTTAGATGGAATAATGTTATCATATTATTCTAATATTAAAAAAATTATGGTCATAATTTGTGTATTCTTTTATAATGTAAGACGCATATATATATATATTGTTTACAAATACTACTAAACTCTTTGGTCTATAGGGATTTTATTCATTTTTATCATGACAATGTAATGGTAGCATGACACATAATCCTGGAATTATGGGTTCGAGTCGCTTTATTTAGAATCATAGGGAATTTTAGTAGTAAGCTTGGAAAATAAATTTAGGAAAACATATATTAGAGAACTTAAACCTAAGGTATACATTGAGGATAAGAATAGAACACCATCATATAATTTTGGTATGGAAGAGATTATGTGGGTTTTTACAGAAATATATCCTTATCTGTATACTCTAAGTGGATGTGGTTATAGCACATATGTACCAAGGGGTAACAACTCTAAAAATGTGCATTGGGATTGACTCAAGAATAACTCTGTATACCATGATGAGCATTACTGCACACCACGTTTTACACTCTTAATGGATATTCTCTGGATAATTCACATTTTCTTTACAAAACATTATGAAGGAATTTAATATGTGATTAAAATGAATATCCTATATTAAACCTAAGTTATTTTAGATTTATAATAAGGTGTCATGATTTATATATCCTATAAAATATCATTTTATTTTCTCACTTTGAATATTTTTACTCACTATATGATTTTTAGTTTCAGTTAATGGAAAAACCATAAGGAGTCATGTTAACTTTGAACATGAAGGAAAATTTGGTGAAAATGGGTAGTCAAATGAGGTGTTGATAGGAGTGAAATATTTTGTTTTTATTCTTAATCAGTTTTCCTAAAATATGATTAATAATATAAAACTTAACCAACATAAAAACTCACCAAATAAGAGAAGGATGGATTTTTCTAAGAGCTCAAGTTGTCGAGCTCATAGAGAAAAGAATTATTGATTTCCATTTTTTATGAAATATGGTAGGAGAAATCCAATAAAGTTTCACAATGTAATGGATAAATAGTGTATTTGTTAGAATGAAATACATAAAATAAATAATTTCTGAGGAAAATGAAGAGTACGATGGAAGGAAATAAATCTCATCCTAAGGATCCATTTATGGTTCATTTCCTTAAATATAGGGAACTTGGGAATTAACCATGTGAATTCCATCTTCAAAATGATAATCCCTAGACCGAGGAAAGACCTATGTGTAAAAAATGGATGGGGTATTAACGTATTGATGTTGTATTGAAAACCATAGTTGAAAGGTTATTTAAAGATTAAAATTAAAGGATATCCATCATATTTATTAATATTGTTTTTGGGAAGGACAACTTGTATGTCGGATAACAACACATAAAATATGGAAATCATTTGGGACATGAACCCATGAACGGAGTATGATAGGTGTTTAATGACAACCACTCACCTATTCAATTTCATTATTAATAAGTTATTACTTATATTTGAAAATTTAATGAGTAAATATTAATGATTAACTAGTAGTATAAATTTTTAGGTTTAGAGATTAATGTATTAGCCTTTTTGTATTTGTAGAATTTTTAGAGAGAAATAGGTAATCCTTTAACCCATTTATGTGACTTAGTATTCATTAAAAGTTTATTTTTATTCTTCAAGAATAAAAGAAATTTTTTTATATCCAATTCATAATGTAATGGATGAATTATAAATTTATAAAAACACAAACAAAGGATAAAAATTATGCCTATAGAAATCTGTTGTGTATGTATATTTCTTTATACTCCTAGGTAGTAAAATAATTACTCAAAATTAAAAGAATGATGAAAAATATATATTCTAATACATTATTTTTTAAACCAATGGTCTTTTGAATCATCTCATATTTATGGCTTTGAGGCCCTCAAATTTCAATTAACCATTCACTTTTTTGTGACTTATTACCTCATTAACTCCCTATAAATCTTTACTCTTTTACTACATGTATGTATCTCTATTTTTTATTAATTTTATCATACCTAGATAGCTAATTGTATGTTAGTCCATGTGACCTTTGTAATTCCCATTCTCTCATTTCTATATGATGTTTTCTGAGCCCTTCTCACGATTTAGGATTTAAACAGAATAAATATTAAACAATTTACTACCATGGTCAAGTTTAAATTTTGATGAAGTAATTTAATTATGATGGAGATAACATAATGCCTCAGAAATATAATATGAGAACATTTTATCTAATAGTGTATATGACAAGAAACACCAAGAACTTAAGGCAATATAATATCCTGAGATATTATAAAATAACTTCTTTTATAAAATAAATTCCATCTATAATAAAGCTTCAAATTCATTAAATGTTGTGTTATATTGCATTACATGCAACAAAAAATTCTTTTGAGAGATTTTGTTACACAGAAGACCAAGTTTAACTAAACAATAATATATTCTTAAAACAATATTATTTCATATAATTAAATATAAAAAGCCATTAAATTAGAGGTCATGAATAATATTAACTAAATTATGAATATATATAATATATAGAATAATTGTTTTTTACATTCATTCAATATATTTTATAGTCATAATATAAGTGTAAACCCAATATTTCATATAAAAATAAATATTTTTCTAAAGTCAATTTTAACACCTTTTAGTGGTGATCCTATTTTAAATACAATTTTTAAACTTCTAAAAATTATATATTTCAAAATAAACATCATTTTTAAAATATTAAAATAAAAATTTGATTATGGTTTTTTTTTAATTTTCTGTAATGTTTAATTTTTTTATTAATAGTGACCAATACTGAATTTTAATTCAAAACTAATTATTTGTATAATTTATTTGTATTGATACATTTTATTTTAATGTTGTTTTAAATTATTATTATATCAATTATATACCAATTATTACATTTTAATTTATTATAATAAATTACACATTGAAATTTAATATTAAAACATAAGAATCTTTTGAACATTTTACTTTAAAAATTTGATTTCTCATCCCATCAACAAGATTAAATTTTAATTAATTTATATCACTTATTTTATTTGAATTTTAAAAATATATTAAATATTATGAATAATAATAATTTATAATTTCTAACAAGTTCAATTTATATTTTCACAAAAAAAATATTAATCAAAATGAAAAAATAATTAATTATAATGATTTGAAGAAAAATTAGCTTAACAAGGGACCATACCATAAACAAAAGGGACAAAATGACCTAGAAACTTACCCATAAGATATTGGATGGACATATTTTGACCATATACTCCATTTCATATAATTTGTTAAATTATTCAAGCCACATGCCATAGAATAAATGTTGGTGGGATTCCATTTTCAAAAATTTATAAGAATGTCACTCCTCTTCCACATTAAAAATGTACCACCCTTCCCACTTATTGACACCTCTAAAGAAACATTGGATGAAAAAGTATCTTCCCATGTTGAACCTAATAATACCTCAAATAATCCTATATGTTTACTTTTTTAATGAATCCATCCATGGAATCTCTTTCATGCAAACCAAAAGGAGTTTCCCAAAGAAGATGTAACATCCTTCTCAAGATCTTTCACTTTATATTCATTCCCAGCCACCTAAAATATTATTATTAAATGATTATATAATAAAAAAATTATCTTTAATATAATGAAATGTTGTTTCTATATAGGTTTTACTGACACATACACACACTTCCATCTAATGGGTATTGAACATACCATTTCTGTGCATGGTGAACTACCACCTCAGAAAATGATTTCGTTCGTTTTTTCATTGCCGTAACTCATGGTAGGGAATTATGATGTAAATGTGGTTTATATATGAAATTTATGAAATTTATAATTTTTTTATGCTTCTTTAATTTTTATATAATACATACCCATATGCTTCCCATTTTATGTAAATACGGTAACATCGTTTGTGGAAGTGTGGACTACCGCCTCCTCAAAGAGATGTGATTAATTCACAATATAAATGGTAGGTATAAAGTATTTTTTTAATAAAACTATATAAAATATATGAAATAAATATGATAATTTAATTATAATATAAATATATATAATTTACTTTCCATTATTTTAATACGAAAAATAAATTAATGTATCATCCATGCGTACTTACGGCCTACCATCTCCATGAATAGTGAATTCCATTTATTATATCCAAATATCATGTATTATAATAAATACATATATAATAAATATATATGATATTTAAATCATGTTTTACATTCTGGATTTTATGAAACCATTATAGGAACAACAATTAAAAAGTCGAAACACACTTGAGAAACTATGCAATTAACACATGAAATAGTGAAAATAATGTATGATTTCCAAAAAAACAAGTCATAAGATATTATTAAAAGATAATATATGATATTATAAATAGTAATTTGGTTTCAGAATAATTTATTAACATGTTTAAAAAAATTATACAGTAATTTAATTACTGTTCATCTGAAATGAAATGCACATTAAGGGATTCTTATCTCACTTTTCTTTCTGTGAGGCGTACACTATATTCACAACTTATTTATTTTATGTGGTTTATACACTTACCCTATTTTATATTATATAATTAATAAATTTCTCCCCATTTTATGTAGAGTTTCATTTGAAATTATTTCTTTTTTGAGGTTTATAGATCAAAAGTTACCAAGTATTAAGGAACATTGTCTCAATTTCCATTCTATGAGACATATTTTATTATTATACACATAATTTATTATATATAGTGTACATATTTCCACATTCACATGTAATATCATTATTCATTAATTATTAATGATATTTTTAGATTCAAAATGAATTATTTAATCAAATGTTATTTGAATTAAGAATTACCAAGTGTAAAATAATTTCATAACCCGATTCATTTTCATTGGGTTTTTTTACTATTTCATTATTGTTAATATTTTAATATTATGTGTGTAATAACATTTTACTAAATATTTTCTTACATCTAATATTTCTATGTGGATTTAAATTTTACACACTATATATATTCATTAATTGAGTCTCACAACAACCTTATGGTCCTTTCAAGGGGTTACTTCACAATCTCAACTTGTTCGGGATTGTTTATACATGAATTTATATCAGAGTAAATTATTGGATCATTGTTCAATAAACCTTATAATTTTATTCTATTCTATATATTAATTATTGTATTCATGTAATTTTACCATTTCCACTATTTGGTACCTAAAATGTTTTATAAAATATGTAAAGACCTGTAAAATTCAAGGAAAAATGTTTCTTAATTTTCTTTGGGATTTTACAAGAACGCAGTTTCTGACGGCACCTGATTCTGAGGCCCAGTGTTCCCGGAATCAATTTCCGAAGTTTAGCTCAGGTACGTTCAGTGAACGAAGGAGCGGGAATTTCTAACATTGAAACCGGTGCTCAGAATCAAATTCTGAGGGCACCGATGGAACCGTAGCGCCGATATTTTCTTAGGAATTTCTATTCCGGAGTTGCGTTCTCACGGGAGGAGTTGTTAAAATTTGTGGCTTAATTGAGGAATGAATAAAATTGTGAGAAAATTTTATTTCTTAAGTCTGAGGTAGTTTTATCCTACATGGGGAAGTTGGGGTGGCACCTAACTACCCATGTGAGGATAAATGAGAGGATAATGTGTGGTGGGGCCCACACGAGCCCCCACCTTTTCAAATTCCCCATAACTCCCTAACTCCTCTAAACCCCCCACTTAAGTTGTGTAACTCTTCCTCTCCCCTATCTCCCTCTTAAATTCTTGCCAACCTATCACTTAATTAATTAGACAACACATTGTTTAATTGATTAAGTGAATTAGGTTTTGAATTTTTGTAAGTTTGAATGCATGGAAAAATAAAAAAATAAGGAGAGGCGTTATTTTATTTTGGGAGTTTTGGTTGTGTGAGAGAATTTGGAAGAGAGATCTTCCCTCTTTTGAAGAACTTCATCTTCAACGAAGAACGACGCCTCTTCAACGACGGAAGCGACGAACGTCAACAACCTTCTTCAACTTCCTCCCTCGGATCCTACCGACGTGTAGTGTCTTCTACAGCCGACGTAGCTCGGGATTGGGAGTGTGTGATGAATGCGGCGAAAGATGAACTTCATCGTCTTCTTTCCGCAACGTCGTCAACGAACGACGAACGTCAATCGACGAATCAAATGTAGGGGTTCGTTTTATTTTGTTCTTGATTCTATCTTTGACGTTCTATGAGTAATGAGAACCCCTTGTTATCGTTTAACGGGAGGAGGCCAGACCGCATGAACACGGCCGATCCTCCTCCCTTTTTATTCTTTCTTGTCATTGCGGTTCGAAAGAATGTGACGCGGTGCCGTCGCACCGCATGGGAAATAACGGAAAGAAAAGTGTGACGACCGAAAGAAAGTGATGCGGTGACGTCGCACCACGTGGGAAAGAATGGCAAGAAAAACGTGACGTCCGAAAGAAAGTGACGCGGTGCCGTCGCACCACGAGGGAAAGAACGGCAAGGGTGTCCGACATCGTCACGCCGCGCGAGATCGAGCGGCAAGAATGTGCGACGTCGTCACGCCACGCATTCAAAATTTTAAACCCTCGTGCATGGGTATTTTGATTGCAAGGTGTTCATATAATTTATTTTAGATAAATTATACCCTCGTCAATGATTAAAATCATGTGTTATTGTATGCCATTTGTTAACACCTAACGCGGAAGGTGTGGACCGAACAAACACGGCCCGATAACCCTCCGCAGCTTTTCTATCAATGTGCGGATCGACGGACGACGACGAAGCAGGCCGCTACGGCGTTTGAATCCCTTCGCAGAGAAGGTCGGGTCCCGGGAGGACCATTGGTGAAGACGGCAGGAAAATGGACCACCAGAGCCCGTCTGGTGGTCCGCGGAAGGCGGGGGCGGTGCGCCGCAGGAAGGTCGGCGGCGGTGGTGCGCCGCCGGCCTCAATTATCGTTGAGGGTGGGCCGCGCACACCCCCGCCCGCGGCTTCCGCTCGGCCGCGCTGGTCGGCCGCGGCTGGCAGGTCCAGCTGGACCGAGCCGGTCAGGCCGGGCCGCGCCGGCCGGGCCGGGCTAGGCCCAGCGGGGTCAGACCCGGGCCAGGACGGGTCGACCCGGTTTGGGCTGACCCCGGGGGGGTCGGGTCGGGTCGGTCCGGGCCCAGAACCCCCGTTTTCGGACCCTCTTTGGTCATTTGCCAATATCTTGGGCTACGGACCTCCGATCGACGCACCATCAGTTGCGTAGAGATACTTGGAATGAGGTCGTAGTTTCGGTATATCACACTCAAGGTTTCGAAATACTTTGGGTTCGTCCGGGTTGGTTCGGATACGAAACCAACCGGGCCCTCGGAGCGGAAACGCTTATATCTTGAGCTCCGGACGTCCGAAAGACGTGCCGTCAACTTTGTTGGATTCCTCTAAGTGAGACGGATCATTTGTCTTACTCTGCATGAGTTTTGGATGTCGTCAGAGTGCGGTCGGGTTGGTTCGCTCACGAAACCAACCGGGCCCCTGGAACGAAAAAGCCAATAACTCACAGACCGGGCATCCGATTGACGCGCCGTCTGTCTCGTTGTTTTCTTCTTGACGAGACAGATCTTTTTTGAATACTTTGCCCGAGTTTTGGTTGCTATTGGATAGTGGTCGGGTTGGTTTGTACACGAAATCCAACAGGGCCCCTGGAACAGAAAAGCTGTTATCTTTCAGACTGGACGTCTGTTTGACGAACCGTCAGCGGCGTTCATGATCACGTTGAAAAACGGTCCCTATGTGCATACCCTATGAGATTTCGGGGTATAGTTGAGTTACGGCCGGGTTGGTTCGTTCATGAAACCAACCGGGCCCCTGGGACGAAAAAACTAATAACTCATAGACCGGGCGTCCGATCGACGCGTCGACTGATGCGTTGAAACCCCTATGACGAGGCGGTCCTTTGAGATACTTCTTCGTGGGACTTTTTGATACTTGGAGTATCGACCTGTAGCTCGTGGAGCGGACCCTCACGGAGACGATCATATAGAGTACGGAGACCGTGTAGTCGGCTGAGTCTTGACGACTGCTTGACCGACTCGACTTGGAGTGAGTCGACCAGCCCAATGGACGGAGCGCACGGTATTTGGCGACAGACCCATGGAGGACGGAGCGCCCCGTAGTTGGCCGCAGACCCACGGTACTCAACAGGAGGAGTACCTCTGTAGGCTATTAGGGGGAGCGCCCGGTATTTGGCGACAGACCCTCAGCGGACGGAGGACTCGGTAGTTGGCTGCAGACCCGCGGTACTCGAAAGGAGGAGTACCTCAGTAGTCTTAGGTTAGGGAGCAGTACCTCGGAGTCGTGACAGGACCACTGTACACTTCAGAGACGGATCTCTATAGTAGTTACGGTTTCGATAATGAATATCCTGGTTTGAGCTGAGACTTTTGACCTTTGTGTTTACCTCATGATTGAGATGGGTCACTTGATAACTTGTGTATATGTATGGGAATATACTTGGGTAGTGGTTATCCATTGATTTCATGATCCCTGTGTTTTCTCATGATTGGGATGGGTTACTTGATAACATAGGTATATGTTTGGGAATATACCTAAGTAGAGGTTATCTGTTGAGGACTTAATTGTGGTTATCCTTGTTGGTTTTAGTGAGACCTTGAGCGTATCGGGGTCCCTACAGAGTATCGTTATACTCACCCCTGCACGGGCTATGCCCGCACCTCGTTGTGTTGGTTGCAGACGACGGGCAGTGCTGACGGAGGCCGAGTGTTCGAGGACTGGACGGTACCCGGAGGTGGACTACACGACGAGTTAGTACCTGGAGGGGGACTACACGACGAGTCAGTATCCAGGGGAGGTTGACGGGCGAGAGCGTTGAGGAGGCTATCGGTACCTACCCTTTAGGTAGGATCCGTGGTGGACGATTCAGGAGCTGCACTATCTGTACCTACCCTTCAGGTAGGATCTGAGGAGGACGACCCAGGAGCTGCTTTCTTTCTTCCAGCTGTTTCCTTTTTCTGTTGTACTTTGTTCAGTTGTAGTTGTACTTTCATTTGGGTTTGCATTCTGGCCCATTTACCTTTCACCACTTCTCTTTGTACTTAGTGTTTTACTTCCGCTTGTACTCTGTAGTGTTTTGTTTACTTTTATAAAGGCAATGTCTTCCCAGTTATCAGAATTTACGCCTCTGGTGCTAGTCACCAGCCCCTGGCCTATGGAAGGCGGGCTTGGGGTAGTCATGGCACGGGCCCCGAGGACGGGTCATGACAAATTGGTATCAGAGGAGTCGGTTCTACCACAAAACTTATAACTCTGATGTTTTATTTCTGTGAAACAATAGTGTTAAGGGTATCGAGTGTGGTCTTCAGTTCAGGGAATCCAGTGTTGGTGCGGGTGGCCGATGTATCCACCCACCAGGACCTTGACAACTGAATTCCGACTTTGTGCACAAAAACACTGATTGCATGTGTGTTTCCAGAAGTTTTATTTAAATATCATCTCAAACTAGGTCTGCTCACTAGGTATAAGTCTTTTGACCGTGTCATGTTTGTTTCTTTCAGGATGCCTCCCCGCGGACGACCAGCTAGAGCCCCGAGAGTTGTTCGTACTGATATCCCGCCGAGCGACGAGGCCTTAGTATAGGGCCATATCCCAGTTGAGGCACCAGCGGAGGCACCAGCGGTACTACTACTCGTTGGGCCACCGATTCCACCAGCCCCAGTAGTAGAGGGTGCACGTCTCTTGAGCGCACTGCACGAGTTCCGGCTCCAGAGGCCACCCAGGTTCCAGGGAGGGACGGACCCGCAGGCGGCTGAGGATTGGATGGAGGCTACGGTGAGAGTCTTCAGGCTAGTGGGGACGCCGGCAGACTTCATGGTGATCCTTGCTGCCAGCCTTTTTTAGGAAGCAGCAGGCAGATGGTGGAGCCTGATGCTCCAGATGCATGATGAGGCGACACTTCTTTGGGAAGACTTCGAGAGCCTGTTCTGGGCAGAGTTTATACCAGCCACCCTTTGAGCGGTGTGTATACAGGAGCTACTTCAGCTGTGGAAGGGAAACATGACAGTGGCACAGTATTCAGCGAGGTTCACAGACCTCTCGTGCTACTCCACAGATATGGTACGAGACCCGTTCTTCAGGGCCCGAACCTTCGAGCAGGGGATCAGGCGAGATATTAGAGCTTCTGTTGTTTCTCACAGCATTCCGACGCAGACAGGGGTGTTGGAGAGAGCCCTCTTAGTGGAGAGTTTCCTTGCTGAGCATTATCCAGCAGGAGGACCTACCAATAGCCGGCTTGCGGCAGAGTTTTGTGCGGCAGGAAATAGACAGATGACGTAGAGTTCCAAGAGGACCAGACCTACCGGTGGCCGACTACACGACTCAGGTTCAGTTGTGCGGGGAAACGGGGGTGGAGTCAGAGCTAGACGTGCCGAGAGTGGACAGTGTTACTCTTGCGGCGGAATTGGTCACATGGCACATGACTGTCCGACCCTCCATGCAGATGACCAGAAGTTAAATGAAGAACCTCCCAGCCAGAGGCAGAGGTTCGATCAGGGCAGACCGTAAGGAGCAGGCGGCCACGGAAGAGGAGTTGGTCGTGCAGCTGGAGGTGGACGACGCTTCGGGGTGTTGCCACCCCCACCACCAGGAGGCCCACCCCAACCGGACAGGACATGAGGACATGGGAGAGCTCAGCATGAGGCAGCTGAGGCCTATGGTCATGGAGCTCCGGAAGCAGATGGACAGGAGCGGTACTAGCTCCAGACCTGGAGGCTATTAATCATGTTGCTTCTAGTTTTGTTGATGTTTGTTTATAGTTGCTTCGTGTCTTTGTACTATGAGCTGCAATAATAAAAAAAGACACTTATCTTTGTGATGTTTTCTTTCATGTCCCTTTTGTTGGGTTGATACTGAGTGGTCCCGGTTATAACTGTTGACTTGACCCTCACATTCGATATTTCTACTGGAGGAGACCTAGTGACCTCACACTGATGCTGACAGTGTGACTCGGCCCTTGGAGGTGAGAGTGATAGTTGGATCTCTTGGTAGTTACGTCGAGGCCTTACGACGTCATCCATGGCATGAATGCATCATTCATGTCAGGATTGACTGTATTAGGCAATGAATGTGGTTCATCCAGGGGATGAGACCGGATTTCTCTTATCGGCAAAGAATAAATCATAGCATCTCTTGTCAGACTAGAGAAGGTCCAGGTCATCCAAGAGCGGATGAGGACAGCACAGGTCCGACAGAAGCCTTATGCTGACATGACTTGGAGGCCTCTAGAGTTCGAGGGTGACGATCACGTCCTTATACGGGTTTCACCTCGATGAGGTTTACGGAGATGTGGCCAAGAAGGAAAGTTATCCCGGAGGTTCAGTGGACCTTATTAGGCCCTCAGCTGGGTAGACGAAGTTGTTTACCACTTGACGCATCCACCTCAGTTGCACCAGGTGCACGATGACTTCCACATATCTCAACTGAGAAGATACGTGTTCGTCACTTCGCATATCATTGACCATGATGAACTGGATTTGGGCGATGAGGTGACTTTTGCAGATTTCCAGTAGAGGTTGAGGATCGATGGGAGTGGGTTCTACGAGGATGGTCGATTCCTCTTGTGCGCTTTCGTAGGCAGCACGAAAACCTCCTGGTGAGCACATGAGAGCGGAAGGCTTAGAAGTGTGTTCAGTACCACTTTTGTTCCCCTAGTTTGTGTTATAGCTTTACAGGGACGTAAAGCCCTGAGGTGGGAGTAATTTAAAGACCCATAAAATTCGAGGAAAATTTTTTCGTAATATTCTTTGGGATTTTACAAGAATGCAGTTTATAACGGCATCTGATTCCGAGGTCCGGTGTGCCCGGAATCAATTTCCAAAGTTTAGCTCGGGTACGTTCAGTGAACGAACAAGCGGGAATTTCTAACATTGAAACCAGTGCTCGGAATCAAATTATGAGGGCACCGATGGAACCACAGCGTAGGTATTTCCTTAGGAATGCCTATTCCGGAGTTACTTTTTCACGGGAGGTGTTGTTAAAATTTGCGGCTTAATTGAGGAATGAATAAAATTGTGAGACAATTTTATTTCTTATGTATAAGGTAGTTTTATACTACATGGGGAATTTGGGGTGGCACCTAACTACCCATGTGAGGATAAATGAGAGGATAATGTGTTGTGGGGCCCACAAGAGCCCCCACCTTTTCAAATTCCCCATAACTCCCTAACTCCTCTAAACCCCCCACTTAAGTTGTGTAACTCTTCCTCTCCCCTCTCTCCCTCTTAAATTCTTGCCAACCTATCACTTAATTAATTAGACAACACATTTTTTAATTGATTAAGTGAATTAGGTTTTGAATTTTTGTATGTTTGAATGCATGGAAAAATAATAAAATAAGGAGAGGCCTTATTTTATTATGGGAGTTTTGGTTGTGTGAGAGAATTTGGAAGAGAGCTATTCCCTCTTTTGAAGAACTTCATCTTCAACGAAGAACGACGCCTCTTCAATGACGGAAGCGACGAACGTCAAAAACCTTCTTCGACTTCCTCCCTCGGATCCTACCGACGTGTAGTGTCTTCCACAGCCGGCGTAGCTTGGGATTGGGAGTGTGTGATGAACGCGGCGAAAGACGAACTTCATCGTCTTCTTTCCGCAACACCGTCAACGAACGATGAACGTCAATCGATGAATCAAATGTAGGGGTTCGTTTCATTTTGTTCTTGATTCTATCTTTGACGTTCTACAAGTAATGAGAACCCCTTGTTATCGTTTAATGGGAGGAGGCCAGACCGCACGAACACGGCCGATCCTCCTCCCTTTTTATTCTTTCTTGTCATTGCGGTTCAAAATAAAGTTACGCGGTGCCATCGCACCGCGTGGGAAAGAACAGCAAGGATGTGCGACATCGTCACGCCGTGCGGGATCGAGCGGCAAGAATGCATGACGTCGTCACGCCGCGCATTCAAAATTTTAAACCCTCGTGCGTGGGTATTTTGATTGCAAGGTGTTCGTATAATTTATTTTGGATAAATTATACCCTCGTCAATGATTAAAATCATGTGTTATTGTTTTCCATTTGTTAATACCTAACGCGGAAGGCGCGGGCCGAACAAACACGGCCCAACAACCCTCCGTAGCTTGTTTATCAATGTGCGGATCGATGGATGATGATGAAGCAGGCCGCTACGGCGTTTGAATCCCTTCGTAGTGAAGGTCGGGTCCCGGGAGGACCATTGGTGAAGACGAAAGGAGAAATGGACCACCAGAGCGTGTCCGGTGGTCCGCGGAAGGCGGTGGGGGCGCGCCACGCCGGCGTGGCGGCGCCGGTGACCGGCGGCGGCGGTGGTGCGCCGCCGGCCTCAATTAGCGGTGAGGGCGGGCTGCATACACCCCCGCTCGTGGCTTCCACTCGGTCGCGCTGGCCGAGTCGCGGCAAGCCGGTCGAGACGGACGAAGCCGGCCGGGCCGGGCCGCGCCCATCCGGGTCGGACCCGGGCAGGGATGGGCGACCCAATTCGGGCCGACCCAGGGGGGGTCGGGCCGGGTCGGTCTGGGCCCAGACCCCCCGTTCTCGGACCCTCTTTGGTCTTTTGCCCATATCAT
Source organism: Viscum album (assembly GCA_963277665.1). Lineage (NCBI taxonomy): Eukaryota > Viridiplantae > Streptophyta > Magnoliopsida > Santalales > Viscaceae > Viscum > Viscum album. Next base: position 188,172,193 of record OY728127.1, read on the forward strand.
GGGCTACAGACCTCTGATCGATGCACCGTCAGATGCGTAGCGATCCTTGGAACGATATGGTCGTTTCGGAATATCGCACTCAAGGATTCGGAATACTTTGGGTTTGGATGGGTTGGTTCGGATACGAAACCAACCGGGCCCTCGGAGCGGAAACACTTATATCTTGAGCTCCGGACGTCCGAAAGATGTGCCGTAGACTTTTTTGGATTCCTCTAAGTGAGACGGGTCATTTTCCTTACTCCACTCGAGGTTTGGATGCCGTCGGAGTGCGGTCGGGTTGGTTCGCTCACGAAACCAACCGGGCCCCTGGAACGAAAAAGCCAATAACTCACAGACCGGGCGTCTGATTGACGCACCGTCTGTCTCGTTGATTTCTTCATGATGAGACGGAACTTTTGGAATACTTCACCCGAGTTTTGGTTACTATTGGATAGTGGCCGGGTTGGTTTGTACCCGAAATCCAACCGGGCCCTAGGAACAGAAAAGTTGTTATCTTTCAGACTGGACGTCCGTTTGACGAACCGTCAGCGGTGTTGGTGATCACGTTGAGAAACGGTCCCTATGTGTATACCCTATGAGAGTTTGGGGTACAGTTGAGTTACGGCCGGGTTGGTTCGTTCATGAAACCAACTGGGCCCTTGGGACGAAAAAGCTAATAACTCACAGACCAGGCGTCCGATCGACGCGCCGACAGATGCGTTGAGACCCCAATTATGAGGCGGTCCATTGAGATACTTCTTCGTGGGACTTTGTGATACTTGGAGTATCGACCTGTAGCTCGTTGAGTGGACCCTCCCGGAGACGAGCGTACGGAGTACGGAGACCGTGTAGTCGGCTGAGACCTGACGACTGCTTGACCGACTCGACATGGAGTGAGTCGACTAGCCCAGTGGACAGAGCGCCCAGTTTTTGGCGACAGACCCACGATGGACTGAGCGCCTGGTTGTTGGCTGCCGACCCGCGGTACTCGACAGGAGGAGTACCTCTATAGTCTATTAGGGGGAGCGCCCGGTATTTGGCGACAGACCCTCAACGGACGGAGCACCCAGAAGTTGGCCGCAGACCCGCGGTACTCGACAGGAGGAGTACCTCAGCAGTCTTAGGTTACTGAGCAGTACCTCGTAGTTGTGACAGGACCACTGTACACTTCAGAGACTGAGCTCTACAGCAGTTATGGTTTCGATAATGAAAATCATGGATTGAGCTGAGACTTTTGACCATTGTGTTTACCTCATGATTGAGATGGGTCACTTGATAACTTGGTTATATGTATGGGAATATAACTGGGTAGTGGTTATCCGTTGATTTCATGATCCCTGTGTTTTCTCCTGATTGGGATGGGTTAATTGATAACTTAGGTATATGTTTGGATATATACCTAAGTAGAGGATATCTGTTGAGATCATCTTTGTGGTTATCCTTGTTGGTTTTAGTGAGACCTTGAGGGTCTCGGGGTCCCTACTAAGTATCGTTATACTCACCCCTGCACTGGCTATTCCCTCACCTCGTTGTGTTGGGTGCAGACGACGGGCAGTGCTGACGGAGGCCGAGTGTTCGAGGACTGGACGGTACCCGGAGGTGGACTACACGACGATTCAGTACCTAGAGGTGGACTACACGACGAGTCAGTATCCGGAGGAGGTTGACGGGCGAGAGCGTTGAGGAGGCTATCTGTACCTACCCTTCAGTTAGGATCCGTGGTGGACGATTCAGGAGCTGCACTATTTGTACCTACCCTTCAGGTTGGATCCGAGGAGGACGACCCAGGAGCTGCTTCCTTTCTTCCAGCTGTTGTCTTTTTCTATTGTACTTTGTTCAGTTGTTGTTGTACTTTCATTTGGATTTTTATTCTGGCCCATTTACCTTTCAGCACTTCTCTTTGAACTTAGTGTTTTACTTACGCTTGTACTCTGTAGTGTTTTGTTTACTTTTATAAAGGCAATGTCTTCCCAGTTATCGGAATTTATGCCTTTGGTGCTAGTCGCTAGCCCATGGCCTATGGAAGGCGGGCTTGGGGTAGTCACGGCACGGGCCCCGAGGACGGGTTGTGACAAAATATTTTAGAGGAAACACGACTTCATTTTCTCTTTAGTTGGAAAACCTTTTTTCTTTTAAAAATAATTTTTCTAAAAAAGTTTTCAAAAATATTTTTAACCTTTCAAAAATGTTTTATTAAATACATTTTTATGAATTTTTTTATTTACATGTGTTTTCAAAGGAATCTTCTTGTCACTTTTCAAACATGTAATTTTTTCTAAACTTTTTACCGTGAAAAAGGAAAGTACTTTTTAGCTTGTACAATATGTAAAAATTTACATTTGGTCATTTTTTCAAAGATTCATTTTCATGTTTAAATGGTTACTTATAAAAAACTATTTAAAAAAAGTAATTTTCAAATAAAATTATTTTTGAAATGTTTTTCAAAATATGATTTATATTTTCCCCAAGAATGTTTTTAAAAGATATTTTTGAAATATTTTCGTTCATAAATGACAAAAAAAACCATTATTTTAACTCCACATGGGATATTATATATTGATATCATCCTTAATCTTCCACTGGACAGTTATTGATTTATTTGGAAAAGGAATGTATTGACATTCATTTCCTTGATTCCTTTGGTAGTCCCCTAAAAATATTTAGTTTACTATGATCATTAGACATCTAATATCCCAAAATTATTCATATAATTTATCATGGATATGTTTATTTCCTAAATAGTATACCATGTCTACATAGAGTATTTACATTGATAGTTATGTGACTATCTGGGGAAATATAGATAAATACTTATCCTTTATTCGATATGGATATTTGATAATGAATTTACTGTAATTTTATGATTTGATAGGAGGAATGATTTAGGATGGAAATTACAGGTGGGTCATGGAATTTATATAGCCCCTCAATGCATCGATAGGTTCTCATGGGAAAATTAGTTTGACAAATTAAATAGGTTATTACCTGTATTTTTAACCTTTCTTGTCAAATGTCTTAAAGGTATAGGTGTTCATGTGCCTGAGACATGGCTTCCAATAAATAAGCATTTGATTCATTTGATTCAATAATTATTATCCTTTATATTTTCACTATGAAAACATTTATGGATGATTTTCATTCTCAGTGATTTGATTAATTGGAATATTATTTATTTTTCTTACATTACCATATTGATGTTTCCTTAGCTGTTTTTTTAAATGGAATATGTTTCTATTCATTTACCTTTCCATATTTTTTATACGCATCCTTCCTAGTTTATTTAATACATGGAATGTATCTTCAGTTATTACATATATATATATATTTACTATTCTAATTGATTCAATAATTTTTCTTCTATACATGACCCTTACTGAGCATTTGAACTCACCCTTGTTTTGTTTCATTCCCTAGGATTATAGGAAGTGTACGAAGAATGATATTAAAGGATATCATAGATGGATTAATGTTATCCAATTATACTTGAATGAAAAAAAAAATATTTCAATTTTTGTATTCTTTTGTAATGTAAGACTCATGTAGATATCTGGTTTACCAGGACTACCAAACTCTTCAGTCTTTCGGGATTTTATTCCTTGAAAATTTTTCAATGTAAAGGTAGCATGACACCAATATACTGAATCATGACTCCTAGTTTCTACCCATTTTACATTAAAAATGTTTCAAATATGTTTTACTTTTTATAAAAATATTCAATTTTATTTTATATACTTTTTTTTATTTTAGTTAAAATTGTTTGTTAATGATTATGTGTTATCCATTATCACAATTTATCATATAATATATATTATGGAATCTTCTTAAAACATTAAAGGGTTTTAGAATGATTACTAAAAAAAATTTCTAGGATCAACGGTTATAAAATTATATCATATAAATTGATTTAAATTCACGATTTGAGAAGTATGAAATGTGAAGATAATTGGGTGGTTTAAACTAAAAATGTACATATAATTAAGTATAAATAACATCTTTATATTATCATATGACTTTCCAGGTAGTTTTAAAGAACTAGGTGTACCTAAAAAGCATGGAAGTATATAGAATTATAAATATTTATATGGAATCTAGTCAAAGGAAAGTGACTTTGTATTGAAATAAATTTTTCATGTCAATGATCTCGGGTAATTATTTCTAGGTATTAAAAAAATTAAATAGTACCATGGTTGAAAAGTGTGATCCCAGAGTTATAATATAATATTTGGATCATGAAGCTCAAATGTACAAAAATAAACATATATATCATGAACATATGTTCCAAACCCCCTCAAAAAAATTATATTTCCATATTCTGTAGAAAATAAAAGTTCTTTAAAATGATTTTTCGATATATATATAAGATCAATCAATCAATACTCAAACTTGGATCAGTTCGTTCTTGATATAATCATATTTTTGTATATCAAGAACATTGTGATATTTCTTTAGGGAAAAATAATTTATTAAAATAATACCCCAACTTATTTTCAGTAAAAAATGGTGTTTATAATTAGGTTTACCTATTAAAAATTCAACATGAGCCCTTGAGAAGGTAACCCTTAAAACCAGCCTATTTATTTCATGAATGACATTAAACATTTCATAAAATTCATTAACATTAAATAAATAATTAATTATAATCTTAAATATTATGATATGAAATTTTAACCACTGACTGATATTTTTTCTCTTGTATTTATTTAATTATCCTTGAAAAAATAATATTTGTTCGAAGAATAATTTTTTATCACATTAAATTTTATAATTAAATAACCTTTGAATAACATGAGAAATAAATTCAATTATCATCATTATGAAATTTAATAGTATAATTAATTTAATTTAATTTTGATTTTTCACTCTAGGATGTTAAACTACTCACACACATGGAGGACACTTTGTATTAAAATCTAATCCATCATAATTAGTGGAACCTATGGATATAATTTATGTATAGCCCTGTAGTCCTTTATCACAATAGAATTGAGTCATAAAAATATCCAATAGCATTATATAGAAACACATCATGACCCCTAAAGTGGCGAGGACAAGTCATAAATATATGACCACCTACAAACATGCATTTTGTAATATGATCTCTTTTTTATTTTGATATATATAAAGTAGGGCACATTCTTTATATTGTTATGAATTGATTATTTAATTATCATTCATGAATGTATTTGATGGAAATTTCTATGTCTACCATGAAAATTGATTTATCTAGGGCACTAATATCCCGATAAAATGTCTAAAGGTATATTTTTCCTTTTATAAGTGAAAAATATTTTCTTGGTCATTAAATCAGTGTCATACCATTAATGATGTACCTGATGTTGGATAAATAACCCCAAACAAATATGTCTTTGTGCTTATCATGATTCAATGTATGTGATCAAATATTAAAAATTGGAAATGATATTATATTGAGATATTTGTAAACATGCTTGTAGAGAGGAACATCCAATGACACCCAAAACATCTTCTATACTTTTGGGTGAGTAAGACCACATGATCTCTTTAACTTGAGATTACCAAATTAAAACATCTTGAGAACAAGTATAAATGCTTTGATCCCCAAACATATATTATGTTCAAATCATATATGTCCTATCAATATTATGTATCGAGACCCTAGAATAGTTGTTTAAGATTAATTTAATTGTATCATGTGGTACCTATTGTAGATATGAATTATTTTAAAATTTTCTTTTGCAAAATAATCTTAGGGAATTTATTTGTAAATAGGACACACATAAGTAATTAAAAAATTATGGTATTATAATTTCATGCATAACTATTTGTATAGATGATTTGGTAATAAAAAATTAATGCTCAATTCTAGTCTTAGGCACCCACTTTTACAACTATCTTGATTGTACTAAACCCAAATTATTAACCATCAAGTTATTAGTTCTCACATGATAATATTATAATTTTTCTCAGTTTGGTATTTATTAATTAGGAATGGCTTGTTTTTCATGGATAATATATTATTTAAAACATCTCCTCATTAATTAAAACTCCCTCATGAGATTAAAACAGTAGGTATATTTATTTTTTTCCTCTATCATAATCATGAAATATTAGGTATTACTATTTTCAGAAGTTTATTATAATTTATATTACAATAATAATTCACATTGTAGGTATGATTCCAAGAACTAGAACAAATCATTCTTTATTTTATATTTCATTTTTAGTTGCAATAGAAACCGTCAGATAATCGGTATTTTAAAATATGTCTACCATTGACTTCAATGAGATTATTTTTCTCATTTTATAATATTACCTATGATATTGGATCAATTTATCTATATTAAGACTAATTTTATATACCTTAATAACTACGGTTACATCCTCTCTATGTACTAGGTAAAAATCCCAAATACATTTTTATATTCAATTACATGGTTTTGAATATTACCTGTATAGTTCATCTATACTTTTTTATATTTATCAACTATAATTTATGTATTGGTTGTATAAAATTTAGTACATATCATTTGTAAAGACCAAAATATTTAAAGATTCATTTTCCATTAATTGTTACCACACAAATGTTTATTTTACTTGTTTATTATTATTAATTTGGTTATTGATGGCTTGGGGTGTGTTTTCAGGTGAACGGGATAGTTTGTAGTTACAATACTACATGCTCCATAGGGTTTAAGGTGTGAATAATTACACTAAAATAAGAAATAAGTGGATAGTGGGGAAGATACCTCTACCATTAAGATACATCTCATGAACCATGGGGTCACTATATAAAACCATCCTATTATATTTTGTTTTATGTTTTATGTTCTTTCGATTTGGGTTTTTAATTGTTAGGGGAGGCCCTCTATTGGAAAAAGAATCTATGAAACACATCTATTTACCTCCACTCATTAAAATTGGGATCTCACTTATTTATCACACATTTGGATGTCATCTATTATAAATAAAAGATTAACGTAAATCTACCCCACTATCTTTGATAATTATTAGTTTCTCTAATGGTGTTTTTGCCTCTCATAGTTTCAGTAATATGATATGTTTTTTAAGTTATTCTTATGATTGTAAATTGTCAATTAGAATTCAATGTAGAAAAAAAATGAAACTATTTTAATTTTCATCTATGATAATATTATAGGGTCTTCTTAAAAAATTCCATTAAGTCTCATATTTTATTGATTTTTTTGACATTTGGTCATGTTGACACAACCAACAATCGACCAAAAAATTAATTCCATGTTTATTAACCAAAAACCAAGGAATCTAAATTATTCGTGGTCAATTGGAAGTCTGTTTGTTTGTATACTAGGATGTTTCCACTATCTGGGATATGTGTGACTTTCGGGAAGGAATCAAGAAATTTAATGTGCTCTGACGGGTTATTATGACTTGATATATGATAGGGGATTAGTGATGAGGGATTCATAGGATATAAATTAAGGCCCAATAATCATGGGGATCATGGGAGGTCAATGTAACGAAATTAATTACAGTGCATATTTATTATTTTAAAACATTAAATTGATAACTACAACAAACAATTCCATGGGTGTAATCCCTTAGGTTTGGTGATGAAGCATGTTACTTGAAATGCCATGTTTATAATCCATTTGGTTTATTGATGAAGTCTGCTACCCAAAATTCCATTGGTAAAATACCTTATGATTGGTGGTGGAACCTACTATTTGGAATTCCTTGAGTGTAATCCTTTAGGGTTGGAAATGATGTATTCTCTTCTATAATTCCATGGGGTGGCTCACACCATGGGTTTGACAATGTTTCTTTACTAACTGCATGGGTCTAGTATTTGTTACATGATTTAATATGGACATAGACATAGTACATGGGAAAAGAAGGTATGGTCAACCATTGGTGTCCCCAATGAATTCGATGGTTGATTTTATTACTTATTTGTATTTATCTTCAATATTTTATTTATTCACCTTAGCATGCACATATTAATCATACTAGATATGTTTTAGACACTATTATTTATGGACAATTGAGATACACCCACACCCTACTTAGGATGAAGTAGGTTACCCAAATTGAATTCTTTGTTTTATATTATGACAATGAAAAGTGGCATATGACTGATACAAGATTTAGACTATTAGATCAAAGCATGGGATATAAAAAAAGGACAAGGACTAGAGACTAATTTTTAATAGTCTTCCTGATATTGATTTCTTTTTTTATATGACATGCCGATGTATGTCTACTAGAAATTGTAGATAGATAATTTTGATATGGCATTGGTTTTAGAATTTTATTTGAAATTTCATTTATCTCACTTCAATATTTTATTTATTTGATTGGATGTATATAATTACACTTATTTACATTGTTATTTTACTCTAATATACATGAATAGTATCCCCACTATATCACCTCAGACTCATCATGCAAGTCAGAAACCTATGGTTTATGTGGAGGCATGCTTTTGGTCTCATTAACCCTTTGATTCATACACATATGAGTGTTCAGGGTTGGGATGTTAAAATGTTTTTTCAAAGACACTTTACATTTTTCTTATGATTTTTGTATGCTATACATGAGATAGGATATTTTATGGACACTTTATAAAGCTCATACATGGTATTTTGAGGCCCAAATATGAGGGGATGGTTAATATACTAGGGAAAATATTTATGCTATTTCTTTTCACATAGCTGATTGATCTATTCTCACCATGTCTGATGCACATGGGTTTTTCTTGTTCATTTCTTGGATTTTACACTCTTTCCATGTGTCTTAATAAATCATACTAGAAAATTGGGATTATTTTTTAATCTTCGTGATTGCATGGGGTTTGGTGTGGGACATTGGTGTATGATCTTTTATGCAATGTTTTAGTAGCAACTTATATGGAAATTCTCACATATGTGTGTATGGTATCATCTTACTTTCCTAATTCCAAATATTAATATCAAATGGTTGTGTGATTAATTTATTGGTTTATTATGGGGTTTAAATAGAGATCCAATCCTTTTACACATATTATTAAATGTTTCTTAAACATAAATATCTAATAATAACAAAAAATGGATTGTAATGTCATAGTGACTTTAAAAGACTAGCTTTATAATACATCAAATGAATGTAAAACCTGGATTCCTTAATTTATTCCCCATATTGAGCTCCTAAATTAAATTTGCGATTCTAATACTACAAGGAATAAAATAAGTAATACACAATGAAATGGGTTATCTAAAAATCCTATAAAGGGAAGAAACATTTTAAGGAATCAGAACATGTGAGTCAATGGTATAGCATGATATTATAATAGAGAAGGCATGTGAGTAATCAAGTGGAATAATAACAAAAACATTATGGTATCATAAGTTCATGGACACATTTGAAAGGGGAAATTACTAAGAAAATGATATAAATATTAGTCAAGGATAACTCCCAAGACAACATCGCATGGTCGACAAAATCCCATAATGGATTAGGTTCACTCCCAAATCCCATACTATACATCTCATGAGACTAAAATATTAACCAATTCATTGGAGGGATATATAATCCTAGGACCACCAGTCACATTTATCCCATGTGCATGAATATTCATATCAGATAAGGATATTAATCATAATTTATAAACATAATAATATCTCATGGAAAGAAACGGGTTACATAATCATCTCCCATAACACAATAAATAGATATTTCTTAAAAAGGGACTTTGAGAGAAGGTCGTATGGCATTTATTTCCCCATAAACAAATAAGGGAGAATATGCTTATTATACATGTGGGAGACATATATATAGAATTTAAAATAATTCAATAAAATTAATGATCATTTTTATGGATTATTCGAGAAAACATTAAAAATATTAGACAAATGGTTGACAAAAATATCCTTTCCACTTTAAAAATCAGTTTTCAAAAACTAGATTTCCCCTAATATTATGAAAAAACTTTATTTTAATGAATTATTGTAAATTTTTAAGGTAATATTTTAGGAAAATAATTATCATGAAGGTGAAATATATCATTCATATCGTAGATTTTAAAATAGGGATTCCTTCTACATTTTTGGTAAATGTTAAAAAGTACTGTATTCATTAAATAAGAAGAATATTTCTTTTAAAATGTTTTTTTAAATGTAAAAAAATGGTTAAAACAATTTTAACCGTCATATTAATATAATAAAAAAATTGAAATTATTTTTATAAAACATGGACATGAAAAAAAAAGGATCTTCGACGGAAGAGAGAAATGATGTCAGATTTTCCCAAATACATTTTGTCAAAAAATTTATTTACCAAAGGGAAGAAAATTGTACTATTAACTGTAAATTTAATTAATAAATAAAATTAAATTAAATTAATGGGGTTTATGATACAATTATCTTATAATTTCATAAATTGTAAATTCAAGTAAAAACAATCCTGACTAAATTTGAGATTGAAACATAAACCCTTAACTATTTGGGAACTATTGAATCCTAACTTCTCATGAATGATTTAGATGAAATGTAAAATAAAATTATCATGAAGTAGAGAATATTATTGATTTATTATTTAAACGGGTGGTATATACAATAATTAAATGAATTTTGGTGCATAAAATAACATGTGTCTTAAATAATGAAGTTTGAGATGAGACTCTTTCAATGTTTGTATCATTAAGTTGAGAGTTAATAAGCGGGGTGATTATGTGTAAAAAAATTATATCCACACAAATAAAATGGTAAATAAAACATTAATAAATATAAATTAATTTCAAACAATATTTTTCCATAATATAATCAATGAAGTAGTTATATAACCCAAAGAATGTAAATTGAGTTAAAAACCCTTATGTTAAACTTCCCTTTTGTTGAGAACTCTTTATCATCTTGTATGGTGTTTTTAAAAAATTTATTGACATAAGAATAAATCATATTATTATTTATGATATCATATAGGGTACTTTTAAAAAATATTATTATCAATTAGTTAATAATACTTCATTATGACAATTATTTCGGGTGTTAATTTCCTTGTTTTCTCTTTCATGTTTCATAATTAAATTTCAAAAAAATTAACATAAGTTATATTTCCATAATATACAAACTGTTATTAATGTTATAATTATAATTTTCCCATTATATACATTTTTATAATCATTATTTAATTTTGAACATGGAGAATGAATCACATCGCTTTGGGGTGATGGTTGGCCATACGTACGCATGAGCAACGTTATCATATATTTAATGGGTGAAGGGGAAAGGAATAGGATGGTGTGTTAAATTTATATAATAAATATTATTTCATATATATTAAATATTTTCATTAAAATTATCTTTTATTTCTTTCTATTTAAATCATTAGTGAGAAATGAATCGCCCCACATCACGTGGCGGTAGCCTGCCATCCACACAAGTGATTTTATTATTTATCCAATAGATGGTAAGGTAAGAAAGTATATGATATATTTATTTTCCATAAGTATTAATATTTAATTAATATAACATGTCAATATAAAATAAATTATTATTACCTTACATGTAAAGTGTAATTGAAAAAACTAATCACATCACTTCGCGAGGTGGTACTCAACCGTACACATGAGTGATGTTATCTTATTCACTACAGAATGTAAAGTAAGAAGGTATATATATTATTATAATTAAAAAATTATAATTATATCATAAATAAAATATTTTAAATTAAAATATTCATCTATGATATTAATTAATGGAAAATGAATAACATCAGTTCGCAAGGAGGTACTCTGCAGAAAACACTATCAATGCTGTCATTTCTTTTTTGAGGGAGGAGGAGAGGATTGTAGGTAATTAACATAACATAAAAATAACTAATTATATGTAATATATTGAGGGTATTATATCATTATTGGTTAATAATATCTAAAGTATGTAGAATAAGAAATAAAATAAAATGTTTACTTATGGACAATATCTCTTCCTTAGACAACTTCTTTGGGTTCACACCAAAACCCTTCCAAGGATGAATTTATGATCTTAAGAAGGATTATAAAACTATGGGATGGAAATATGGAAGTTATTTTTGAATTTATTTAATGAACTAATGGTTTTTAAAATTATTTAAATGACAGGATAGGAGGTCTTCCTTTTATAAATGGGTGAGAGGATGTACTAAGAATTTTTTAAAAGAAAGGATTTCACCCACATTTTTCAATTCCCAAAAAGTCAGAAAATAAACCATTTTTACAATTTATAAGATATAATGTCTAAATATGACCATATAACATTAAATAAGGAACTTTTATTTCATTTTAAACCATTATATTTTTAGTTTATCCCCATAGAGAACCTGTTTTCACCTTAACCGCAACAAATAATTTTTACTATTTTCATTATTCATTATGGTCAAAAATTTAAAAGTTATTTGATAATATAAATTATGATTATTAAAAATATGTAATAAATTGTTTTAAAATCAAAATTATATAAGTGGTGGAATATAACTTAAAATTAAACCCACATATGTATCAAAAAAAATTTCCAAAGAAAAATGTTCAAATGTTTCAACATAATTTATATCATAATTAAATATGAAATTGATTAAAGTGACCCAAATTAGTTAAATTTTAATATAATTTAACTACTTTTACATTAAAACGAAATAAAAATATAATTTTCCTTTTTTAAATAATTTAAATTAAATGCAGTTCTTAATAAGAATCCTTATTTTTTACTTTTCATCAAAAAATTAATATTTTCAAAATTTTCTATAAAATATCACCAAAAATAATTTTGAAATTTATATTCCAAAAAATTATATTATTTTTTAAAATAAATTTTATAATATTCTGACAAATAATTTTAAATTATTTGTGTTAAGAATGACTAATCTTTCTTTCAAAAAAATCAGAAAAATTTTTATTTATCTTTTGAATGGTTCTTATTTTATTTTAATCAATAAATAGCCATTGAATTTATTTTATAAATTTTTAGAACATAATTTATAAACATTACTTAATCCTATTCATACCCTATAAATTAATGGTGAGATTATAACGGTCATATTTAAATAATAATATATCTAATAGAGTATTATGTTTTTTTTAAACCCAGTGTTGTGTGCATCACAGGCTCTCAAAGAGAGTAAATTTATTTAATATATATATATTTATCATAAATTATTGGGGTTTAACATTTATTATATTCATTTTTTTTATTTCTATATACTTTGAAACATGATAGTCCTCTTTTAATATATCTTGGTGTTACATTCTACCCCCTTAAATAAATTACATCCATGTAATATATTCCTGATCTCTGTAATCAAGTGTTTGAAAATTGAAAATACATTTATTAGAAACCAGCATCATGTGATGGGTGAATATAACTTCCTTTAGATAATACAATAATGGATTTATAGATTTGATCCTGAATATCACATTTTTAGGCTTCCATCTAAGAGAACATTAGAAGGAAAAGAAAACATAGACATAGAATAGAATACTAATAACCAAAGATTAATAGAGAGTGAAAGATATCCTTGATCATAAAAAATGTGAATTGTAATGATAAATTCAAGAACCCAAAACCAAAAATAGGTAATGAATAAAAATTCCATAGATTCGTCAGATATAATGTTAAAGGGGTAGATTTTTTCTTTCAAGATACTTTTCCTAGAGTTATGAGATTCTTTTTCAATCAAGATAAATAACATAAAAAATATATATACTGAATATATATTTTTTTCATAAAAAAATTTGAAAATTTTTTTCTTCGATCAATTTCCACTTTACCTCTTCATCTAATTATATGAATATCCAATATTTTTTCCCTGAAACGTTATAATTAACTTCTAATAGATCATAAGATCCATAAAAGAGTAACATGATGTTCCTAAAATCATTTTTAAAAAAATGGTTATCATATGGTATGATAATGAACAAATTTAATATGAATATATTAATTTCCAAAATTCAAAAATGAAACCAATGGTTTGACATAGATCATTCCTCAAATAATTAACCCACTATCCTAAATACCCTCAATAGTATCAACATGAAATAAGGTTTTAACCTAAAAGGTTATCTCATACCTTTTCAATTTATGTCTCCAAAAACATAATATCATTCTTCCGAGATAATCCTTTACATTAATCGTAAATGTTATATATATCTCAACACAATAAAGTTTTTTCCCAAAATATCATTAATCACCTCAAAATCCTAAAAAGTCAAACAAATTAATTCTAAAATATGCTTCCTGAAATAAAAATAATATTTTTCCACCAAAAATTTAATGGAAATAATATCATATTAACAATTACATCACATAGGCTAGATGTAAGAACTACACCCTTGTCACCCTTCGGTTTTGGGTCAAGACTCATAGAATTTCTTGATGTGATGGATTTTCACCAGACTTGTGGGTTTCCCTTTTCTAAAAATAATTTAATCTATTTCCTATAACATTCCAAAAAATATGATGAAGATAATAAAAATAATTTAATAATAATAAATTATTTTAATATTTTATGGTTTTTTATTAATCTCATTGTATTGTACAATCCCAAATAATTTTAACTACCTAAAATTAACTATAATTACTTAAATATACAGTACATATTAGAGATTATTTTTTCCAAACTCATGTTTCTTTAAAAAAATACCACCATGCCCTTAAATAACATTCTTGGTTATTAGTAAAATTCAATATATTCTTTAAAAAGATTAATGAAAACTATTTTATAATATCCCTTGGATATTTTATGATTATTATAACTAGAATACCATTAAAATACTATACCCCCATGGTTTTTAAATTCTAAAAACCAAAGCGCTTAAATCGTTCAACTTGAATGATTTTCATACCATAGGACCTTATGATGTAGTCCATGTAGTATGGAATTTCGTGGATAATTAAAAAAAATCCCATATATAAGAAATATAATTCCTTGGAAAAAATTATCTATATACTTTATTTAAAAATATAATGCAGCATCCCTTTCATTTGAGATATTATTATATGTTCTTATACCCACATTCTTTACTTATTGTAAATTGAATTTTATTTTATTTTCCATTTTTAACACATTAACTTCCATGAGATGTCATCCTACTCTTTTATAATGTGTTTTTAAATTCACTATATTCCAATTTTTTATCGTAATTCGAGATAGCATATTTAAAATGATAAAAATATCTCCATATTCAATTCTAGTTAGGTTAAACATCTCATTAGTAAATCCATTACATTTCCCATAGCATTGGTTTTTCAAATTCATTCTCCTATTACAAATCATTAACTAAAAATATTAAATGAATCACGATTGGAATTTCATTAACATTCTAACCATATATTTATTAACCTAGAAGGAATAACTTATAAATGATAAATATGTCCAAATTTGTGGCCCAATATGTTTCAATATACATTATCAATGGTTGTTATTCTTATTAAGTTTTATATCCGAACAATTAGTTCTTTTCATTAATAATAGTTCATAAAGAGTTTTTAAATTTACAAAAAATATATTTCATAGGTTTCAAACGTGGTCCATAGTAATGCTTATTATCATGTACTAAGTAATGCTCGATTCAAGCCCAAAATTCCATTTTTTGAGCTATTAACCCTATGTATATATGATCTAGAACAACATCCACTTTTAGTATCCAGACATGGATGTCATTTCTCAAAAACCAATCAATCTATACTTCACTAATATTCCATGATATTTTTATATGTTTTGTCTTATGCTTAAACATATAATTATATTTATCCCTAGGTTTCTCACTAAATCTTTCACATCCTAGTTTCCAAATGATAAATAAACATTTCCTATAATACCAACTATGATTACCCCATAATTTATAGCATATTATGACACAATTCATTAACATAAATATCAAATAATTACAATATAAGTATCAAAAAGGCCTAGTGTGTTTACGAAGACGAGGTTCACAATATACCATGAAAAACTCAAATATAGAATCCTTAATTTATTCACTATATTGAACTTATAAAAACAATTTTAGATCCTAAAAATACATGGGATATACTTGGGAATATATAAAGAAATGGGTGCTCTCAAAATCTCATCAATGAAATAAACCTGATAAGGAATCATTACATTAGAGTCAAAGATATAAGAGGGTATCATAAAATTAAAGGTACATCAGTAATCAAGAGTAATCCTAAAATATAGATCATAGTATCATTAGGTCAAAGAAATATTGGAAATTGGTAATTAAATATTACATTATATGAACATAATTCAAGGCTATCTTCCAAGAAAACATCTCATAGTGTACAGATTCCCAGAATGGATTAGGTTCACTCCCAAATCTCATACAAGACGCCTCATGAGACTAAAATATTACCCAATTTATTAGAGGGGTGTATAATATTTGTTTTGACCAACACATTAATTTCATTTGATTCCATATTTGTTCCATATATGTATATCAATCATAAGGCATAGACATAATAATTACTCACGTAAAGAAATGGTTTACAAAATATTTTCTCATAACATAATGAAAAGAGATTCCCTAAAGAAGGAATATAAAAGATGGATGTAAGGAAGGTATTAACTCAAAAATTTAAAATATAATTATCTCAGTATAAATGTGTGATAAATATAAATATATAATTTATAATCATTCTATGATAAAAAAATTTCCATTGTTTAATATAAATGACTTAAAAATTATTACAAACATTCTTAAGGAAAATAACCATTCCACTTTGAAAATCACTTTAGAATGACTAAATTTTAAAAAATATTGTCAATATAATTTTATTTAAAAATATACTTGTAAACATATAAGTGAGTATTCATGGAAAATAATTGGAATGAAGGCATAAAATCACAATTATAGAGTACACAATAAAAAAAATATCTCAATCACATTTTCAATATATGTTAAAAATTACCTTTTAAAAACTGATATGAGGATTCATTTTGAACCATTTTATAAAAAGAAAACCATCGATAAATTTAATTTTCACCATTTTCAGAGAATAATAATATCATTTTTGAAAAAAAAAAATAGAAATCAGGGACACTGAAGAAAAAGGATTTTCAACTAAAGAGAGAAATGAAGTCAGATTAAAAAAAACGATTCTCAATATTTTTAATTACCAAAGAGAGAGAAATATTAATATTACATGAATATTTAATAAATTGAAATGGGATAAAAAATTAAATGTTTTTATTACAAAATTATCAAATAATTTCCTATAATTGAAATTAAATCCTAAACATCCCTGATTAAATTGAGATTGAAACAGAAACTCTTATCAATTTCGGAACTTCTGAATCATAACTTCCCATGATTGATCTGGATTAATTGTAACATAAAATATAATGAATTATAAAATTTTTATGATATATTATTTAAAGGTTTGTTATATACACCATTTAAAATAAATTAGGTTCATAAGATAACATGTGTCTCAAAGAAAGAAGTTTGAGACAAAACCTATACAGTTTTCATATCATTGACGTGTGAGTTAATAAATATGGGTTATTATGTGTAAAAAATCTATATCAAAAGAAATAAAAGTTTAAATAAAACATAAGTCAACAAAAACTCATTTCACACATTAATTTTTCATAATATAATCAATAAACATGTCATATAACCCAATGAATATAAATTGAGTTAAGAAACTTCATACCTCGCACTTTACTTTAGTTGATTGACCATTAAACACTAGTATAGTGGTTTTAAACATGTTATTTACTTATAATGGAATATTATTATTTATAATGTCATAATTTATCCTTTTATATCAAATTATTACCTTTTAATTAATAATGTTTCATTATCACTATTGTTCCAAGTGTTTGTTTCCTTATTTTCTCCTGCATGTTTCATCGTGAAAGTTTGGGATTTTGAAAATAGGTTATAGTTACATAATATTCAGAATTATATTAATGTTATAAATATAATTTTTTCATTAAATATATCTTAATAATAATTATTTAATTTTGAACATGGAGAATGAATCACATCACCTCAGGGAGCCGATTGCCCAGATGTATGCATGTCTTACGTTATCATTTCTTTAATAGGTGAAATGGTATGGAATTGGATGGTGCAATAATTTTATAGAATAAATATCATTTAATATATATAAAATATATTCATTAAATTTATCCTTTATTACCTTTCGTGTAAAGTGTTATAGAAAAAAGAATCACATAGCTTCGTGAGGAGGTAGTACTCCAAACACAAGAGCAACATTATCATTTATTTAATGGATGGTAAGGTAAGAAATTATATCTTATATTTATTATGAATAATTATTAATATAACATGAATATAATATATCAAAAAAATTATTCCTTATTACCTTTCATGTAAATTGTAACTCAAAAAAATCGCATCACTTTACGAGGGGGAAATCGGTTTTAAACAGAAGAGATGTTATTGTATTCTCTACGGAATAGAACGTAAAAAGGTATATATATGATATCATAATTACATAACAATAATTATATAATATATATAATATATATCTAGATAAATAATTATATTCATATTTGATAAGTGGGTATGGAAAATAATTTATGTCTATTCGCGAGGCGTATTCTGCTGTACACATAATCAATGGTTCTGTTTCCCATTTGAGAGATGAGTATATTGTTTTAAGTAATGAAAATATCATTAAAAAATATCATAATATGGAATATCTTTATTTTATTATATCATATTTTTTTAATAATAAATTAATGGTTTGGAAGAAAAAATAAAATAAAATGCACGGTTATGAATGTTACCAATTATTTGGAAAACATCTTTTGGATTGCTTCAAAGGCCTTCCTAGGATGTATTTATGGTCCAACCAAGGATTATAGGATTATTTAAGATAATTTATAATGTAATTTTTAAGTTTTTTTCAATGAAAATGTGTTTTTAATGTCTATAAAGATGATAATATGGTTTTGGTTTTTTATATCTTGGGGAGCGGACACACATGGAATTTTTTAAAATAAAGAATTACGCACACATTTTCCACTTCGAAAAAGTGTCCAAAATATATCATTTTAAAACATTATAATCTATAAGTTCCAAATATGATCATAATTTAGGACTTATGAATGTTTTTGGAAATTTTAACCCTTATTAGTTTAGTCTAACCCCATAGTAAGAACATTTTTACCTAAACTGAGGTATTTTTTTTTTGTTTTCACTATTAATTATGGAGAAAAATTAATTTGAAATTATTTGATAATATAAATTATTAAAATTCAATATATCGAATCCATTTTTCTTAATTCTACTCACATAAATTGATTAATTTATTTTAAAATTAAACTCGTATACCTGTCAAAAAAGATTTTCCAAGGAAAAACATTTAATGTTTTAAAAAAATATTTATATACAAATTAAATATTAAATTGATTTCAATGAAATAAATTAAATAAATTATAATATAATTTTACTAATTTTACTTTAAACACAACTTAATAAATATTTTATCTTTTTAAATAATTTAAATTAAAAGGCAGTTCTCAATAAAAATTAGTATTTTTAACTATTCATCAAAAAAAATATCTTTTTAAAACATTCCAAAATGTTAACCAAGAGATAATTTTGAAATTATGATTTAAAAAATGAAAATTATTTTTTGAAATTAATTTTTTGAAAATGGTAAAAATGAATTTTAATTTATTTGTGAAAAGAGAGACTAATCCACATTTCATAAAAAATACAGTTTTTGAGAAAATATTTCATTATTTTTCTAATAGTGGTTATTTTATTTCTATTAAATATATAACCATTTAGTTTATTTTATACATGTTTAAACATAATTTTTCTAATATAGGTAGTATTATTCATAAATTCTATCTTAACTTCTTGGTTATATTTCTCGTTTTCAAATAATAGTATTTTTAATAGAGTATTGTGTTTAGTTTAAACTATATGATGCATGCATCGCAAGCTATCAAAGAGATTAAATTTATTTAAAAAGTATCATATTATAAAGTCTCAAATAGTTAAATTATCTTTTAATGATGTTTTTTAATTTCCTATATTCTATCCAACCTGATTTTACTCTTTTAAAATCTGGCGGTGTTATAGTTTCAACTAAATAAAATGCTAGTTAGACCTTATAAAGTTTTTTCAATTAAAAATTATACATTAAATTTCACACAACTGAGCCTCCATGTTAAAAATTATGATTAATTAAATTCATAAGAGTTTATCACGTGATTATTTCACTTAATTAGTTATTGGTACTAGTTATATAATATTGCAATTTCAACTTTTAAATTATTTTCATCTATAACTAGAAAATATAAATTTAATTTATCCAATACTAGGGTTAGAATGTTCTGGATAAACCAATTTGAAAAATAATTATATGATTTCATGGATCATTATTTTATGATATGGATATTATATATTTTATGTTGACCTTACATATGGGTAGACATGACTAGTAATAGTGCATGGGGTTATGGAATTCTTATGGATGGAAAAGTAAAGGCCAATGGGTTAGCATTCCTATTATCGATTTCCATAAAATTTTATCTACATAATTTCTATAGTAATTTTTTCATAGGAATATGTTTTTCATTATAGATATATACCACCTTGAAATCCACCAATTGAGAGAACAGAGGGTAGTGACAATCACACCCCAGAGGTTATTAGTCTAACGCCTCCTGTAGTAACTGGGAATGTGAGGGAAAATCATAGTAATGTGAGATTATTATTATTGGTGAAGTCTATGGAGAGAGAGGATCCTTAAACTACAACTAAAATTTCAGAGATTATGAGAGAGTTTCATCTTCATTATCCACTATTCTTTACCAGTTAGGGTTCTTCCTAGGAATCTGAGTATTACTTCTTTTCAATTAAGAAAGTTTTAGATCACCTTGAGACACTACTGGATAGGAGAGTGAAGTTGCATATGTATATTATTTGGGGATTTGAGGATAAATATATTTAAGTTATCATCTAGATATAATAGTATGATGGGTTATGCTATATGGAATTTGACACTTGTTTTCCTGATAATTTCGACCTAGATACCTTTAAAGATTATATAGATAAGGATTTTATTCATCTTTCGTATGGGAATTCATATATCATGGAATATGCTAATCATTTTTCTGATTTTCTATCATTCTTCCCTATGATTTGGGGACATGATGAAGCCAAAGCAAGACACTTCAAGAATAGTTTATAATTTTATATTTGAGTACATGGTAACATCTTCTTCCTCGCATAATTTCCTCATAAAACAACTAATACCTTATTGTTGAAGGAAACATATTTGAGGGTAGTGATTATGGTTAGATGACTACTACTGATAGTAGATGTAGGAATTATTTCGGCATAAAGAAGCATTATTAGTGTAGTTCAAACAAAAATAGTGGTAGGAATAGTTTCATGGATGGTTGATCATCCCTTCCTCATCAAGGAGGTAGTGAGGTGTATTGTCACCAGTGTTCCATGTTTTTTCATATTCAATCTCACTATTATCAACTGCTTATTTAGTTTCAATTTTGTGGTCATATGGTTCTCCTAAAAAGTTTATATAGGAGCATGCAGTAGATTACTTGGGACTAAGGTTCCAGACATTTTCTAGATTCTTGAAGAGGATCATTCATAATGCTTTAAAGGGAGCTAGGGTTCTATCATTAATTTAGGAAGAGGTGGTGGGTTCACCAAAAAAATTCAGGATTATGAGTTCTTCTAGGGAGGTGTAGGTTATGTATCTCTATTAGCAGATACAGGACATGGATAATGAAATACAATATATTTATACGAACAAAAATGTAGAAACCATTATAATCAAAGGTTTGGTTTTCATGGACTCTATCTTGGCTTGTGTTCTTTTTTATAATGGGGATTCACATACCTTTATATATGCATGGATTTTTGAGTGCCTAAATTTTATTATAGAGAACTTATATGAAGTTATTTTTATCAATACAAAACTAGTAATTAAATTAGATGGTACTTGGTAGTGTATTTGTTGTGTACTAGAGTTTTATGGCTATAGGTTCTAGTATGATATTTTTATCTTAGATATGACTATGTTTTATCTGATTCATTTGATTGATTGGATAGTCTTTTATGGAGCCCACATTGACATTTATCATTGAATACTGTCATTTTTGCCTCTTGTGGGTGGAAGGTATATCCATAGAGGGGAGTGGGGTATTAGTTTGGTTGTCCAAGGCCTCACCGTCGACTATTGGATGGGATTACATCCTAAGAGTCTAGTTTGATGCTGGTTGATTGGAATGTATAGAATCATATTATCACCATTATCAACAAGTTTAAAGATATATTACATAGTTAATTATTGATTCGTCCACCCAAGAGGGAGGTGGAGTTCACCAGCAATCTCATATCAGGGGAAAATCCAAAATGCAATCCTCTATACTGTATGTAAGACATAGTTAAAATAAACAATAGTATACTATTGAATTATTATAATTTAATGTGATAGTTATGGACTATCTAATTCATTGGGTGGTATGAATATGAAAAATTAAATTTTGAAAAAATATTATTTACAAAGGTATACAATTTATTCATTGTTTACAAATTTTAATGAAAATAAAATAATAGTATTTTAATGTAAAAATTGTTGTTTTTCTAAAAACTATTTTTATGTGAGCAATGAGTTTATATTTTAATAAATTATATTAATCAATAGTGATGAAATATTTTATTGAAATTTATATATTATATAATAAAAATATATTTTAATCGTCATTTTATATTTGTTTTACTAGGAATGGAATGAAAGTAAACTTAGTTTCATGATTAAAATGCATTTTTTCAAAAAATGGTTACGTTACATTTTTTCACACTTATTTTATGATGAATTTTAAGTAATTATAGAAATTGAATCTTTTAAAATGGATCTCATATTCAGAATCAAAATAAATAAAATTATTTATTAATTTGAACAATTTTTTGGTCATTATGTATAGTAACATTGGTAAAATATGTCAGTTAATATGGTAATATTTAAAATGGATTAAAAGGGTTATTACTAAAATGATAAGGGGAAAATTACCTAGAAACATATATTACTCATAATAGTTGGTTATATTTATATCCTATCACATCTCATATTTTATGTTGTGTCATTTTGAAGTAATTGTTCTTCAATAATACATTAATATATTTTAATCATTGGAAAAATTCGAGGTGTGTCATCTCCCTCATTTATAAAAGGACATCACCACTCATATCTTCTGTACACATTAATAAAATGTTAGATCAAACAATAAGTAAGAAAATAATTATATAGTACTCCTACCCAAATCCTATAGGTCCTTTTTTATCATAATTCCATGCTTTCAAGGTTTAAGGTTTAATCTAAATGAGGTTTCTCAATAAAGAGGTATAACACTTAACTGAGAATTTTCATGTCTATTTCATCATCCAACTTATATAAACCTATTATATCCATAATAAAAATTTTATTTAGTTATAATGAGTATATTTATATTTTATTATCATGATTTTAAAACAACTTTTCACCTCCTTTCCTTCAAATGGAAAATGAGAGAATCACTGCTGCATACATGTGGACTACCACCTCTATGTAGCGATATGATTCATTTTCAACCACCATATTTCATATATTGTTATAATAATTGATTTAATATTTATATATTACATTAATTACATAATTAATCTTTTCTAATTATATTATTATATCTACATTCTTATATTCACATCCTTTTAAAAACAATAACGTGGCTCGTGCGTATGTGTGGGCTACCACCTCCACAAAGAGATGTGATTTGTTCCAACTTTTTTCATTACATGGAAGTTAATAAGGATATACTTAATGAATATATATGATATTTAAGATATAATAGTTATTATATGAATTTTATTTAATATTTTCCTTTATTTAATTCCATCCATATAAATGTGGAAACATCATTTGTATGTATGTACATATTACTGTCTTCGCGAAATGATGTAATTCTATTTTTCTTCACCCAATTTTTTGAATAGTTATATAATTTTATATAATGATTTAATATTATACTTGGTAAATTATTAAGCTTCTATATAGCATATAAAAATTATAACATTATAATTTCTATAACTACCTAAACAAAACATGCATGAAAAATCAAACAATTATCACCAAGAATAGTGATTTTAATAAAGAATTCATAATACCTTATTGGTAAGATGTTATAATTAAATAATATATGGAATGATTTATATGAATATATATCTTTTTTTTATTTATAACAAATCTATATTTATTAAATAGGATATTTGAACCCATACAAAGAGAGATGATACTTGAGGTAAGGGGTTTATGTTACAATCTCATTTCATTTTGGGATTATCTATGTTAAATTTACATTGAGAGAAATTATATAGTTTTTATCCTATAAACAAAATATATTTTCATAAAATATGATTATGATTATAATTTTTTTTATAATTAACGTTTTTCACTCATTGATACTTCAAATGATCGAGAAATGTTTTTTAAAGAAAATTGGACATCATTTTCTTTTTCGTAGAAAAACATTTACTTTTATGTGAATGATCTTAAAAATAGTCTTATAGAATTTTTTAAATATAAATGAAATTTTTTACAAATTTCATTTACATTACATTCTACTTTATTTAGAAAGGTTAAAAATTAATATTTTAAATATAATCATTTTCCGAACAAGTAGTTTTTGAATTTTTGTAAAAGTGTGAAAATAATGTTATCTTTTAATGTATATGGTCCATCCTAAGAATTATTTCATTTGAATATAACATTAAAAGTTTCCATTTTAATTTTTAAATAAAATAATTTTCTCAATATTCTAGTAATTTTTAGTTCATATGTTATCCAAATAAAACGATATTTTTCTCATGTTTTCAAAGAAAATTCTGAATGTTATTTTAAAGGTATTTTTTATCTTCGTCAATTTCCTATATGGATTGGTATCCTTAACTAGTGGTATGATCTTATGATACCATATACTTTATTCATTTGGATTACTTAAGATATTTATGTATTAAGGAATATTCATTAAAACCTATTTATTCCCCATGGGATAATTAAGTTATGATGATAAATATATAAAACTCATTTATTTTAAATGGGTTATGATATGATGTAATGATAAAATGTTTATGGATATCATTTCCTTTCTATAGGGGATTATTTATGCTATGACAATTTTGTTATGATATTTTATCACATGTATGTATGGTTTTTATTTTTTGAGGGAAGGGATAGAAATTATATATTCTTCAAAGGAATTTTGAAAAGTTGAATTGATCCTGAGATAACTTTGTTATGTTTAAACACAATTAGATGTTCATAGAATTCTCTCTAGACCTGGTTTTAGGTCTATAACATTACATGATGATCTAATTTCATGTCATTAACTAAATGAGTGAACCAGTTATGATTTATACATGTTCATAATGTTATTATTCTATGTATATTTATATTTCTATATTTATGATATACAATTATAGATCATGATTTATTAATTATGATTCAAAACTTATAATTTCTTGTATTTTTTTATGAAAATCGCATTAATGACTCAGGATTGATGATGTTTAATTCATTAGGTATGAAATTATTATATCATGAATATATCCACTTACCCTAATTCTCACATATGATCACTGTTTGATATATCCTATGGTAAACATTACCTATCATCTAATCTCACCTTAATTGTGTTTTCATTCCCTGTGTTTTAATGGAAATTGTTTTCTATGATATGTCTATAAGGGTACTAATATGAAGAAAATTGTGGAAGATGCTGATGATCCATTATAAAATAATTTATTTGTGTATCTAGTATCCAAAGACATTAGACCATTATGGATTGAGGTTATGTATAATGGTGATATGTATTCATTATTCATCCAAAATTATGTAATATTTGTTTATGTTATGACTAGTTCCCCTTTGATGGTATCAGATTAGGGATTATAAAATTATGGAGTTTAGGATTAGATTTTTTTTTAAACATGGGGTTACGTCTAAGTATAGGATAACATCTAAAAGTTATTGTAAAGTATATATTGTGTGTTTTCCTAGAAAATACCTCGCTATCTTGATATTTCCATGTGGATAAAGTAATGTAATTGATGCACCTAGGGGTAATAAGAATAGAAGGGGAATATTTGTTATTATATTAATCATTATCATTCATTTTGCGGGGACTAAAGTATTCAAAACATTCTAGAAACTCCCAGAGGATATTATTTGGTTAATTTTCATTCTCTGTATGAACTAGTATGATGTATTTGAATAGGGGATTACCATTGATGTACAAGGTTAAACCTAAAGTGTCATAGGTTGACAATAAATTTTCATATATTAGGGTGTCTCAGGAATGTTTTTCATAATTTTGTTATTTTTTTCAGTGATTATTATAGCATGGTTCTTACTCAATGTTTTTAATTTTATCCAATAGATAGAATTATAATTAATCACGTGAATAATGAATATTATGTCCAATGAAAAAATCATCCACATAAGAGAAAAAATGGCTTGTAAGGTGGGATGTAATATATTATAACCATGGTCACTCAAATATCTCAAGCTATACTCAGTAACTTGGACCATATTGTTCTCAAAAATTCACAAATGAATGTGAAACATGCCTTTAAATATTTAATATGACAACATCCACCCTTCTTCAGTGGGTCTTCTGATTCACTAGTTATTGAGTAATGAATAAATGTAAAGGAAAATATATTTTCTATTCTTAAGAGCCTAGACCATTAGAATGGTTTCTTTTTTATATCAAAAGGATGGAAACGATGATCAATGGTAATGTCCTGTCCAAAATATGGGGTAAGAAGAACAAATAAACTCCATGGAATAGTGGGATTTTTAGAGGGTATTTCTCAATAAGCACATTCCCAAACAAAATTGTACTAAAATAAAGAGTGACTTTATAGAGTTGAATAAGAAAGATGATAAATCTGTATAATTTTTTTTAATTGTAAAATAATTGATATTAATGGAGTTAGAGATAAATCACCCTCAATTTATTGCTTTAGATGAAAGGATTTCTAGCACAATGAGAGCCAATTCCCTAATCCGAGGTCTAATGAGGATAATAAGTTTCAGGTACAATTGAATTCAAAAGGAAAAAGGGAAATATTATGTTATCATAGTCAGGGAAATGATTTAGGAGAGATTTTTGGTTATTGGTACACTTAATATCCACTTCATAATTGAAAACATATTGTTTTATTTATGTTCTACCAAATCATTTATATCTGCAGAATTTTATAAAGGTATCATATCCCCACCACAAGGATTAGATATTGAGTTAACTGTAAAAGCTCTTAAGATATGATGATTTAAAAAATAATGTTTATAACTCTTATATGATATAATTTTATTGTAATTTTATTCCAAAAAGTATCATAATTCTTCCAATAATTTGATTTGATATCATTTTGGGCATGTATTCGCTCACTGAGTGTAGAACTCAAATCAATTTCTTTTGAACTAGAGTTCTATTCGATATTTGGAATCATCATGTGATAATTTATTAGTGAAAGGATGAAAATAAACATCTAATGTAAAATACATCCATCATATAGTTTTTACTATCTATTTATAAGGTATATTGATCTCAGATGGATGGGGAGAAACTCAACATTGAAAATATGCCAATTTTTTGACATTTATTGATATATCACCTAAGTAATTTCCTTTCCTTACCATGAATCATGAAGTTAATTTTTCAATAGTACTCATACCTGGTGATAAAACTTTTTCAAAGAATATATATAGAATGTACCAGATTTAGTTATAGGAATTAAAGTAGAAAATCTTGGAGAATCTTGATAAGGTATTTATTTGTCCTAGTGCTTCACCATGGGGTTCATATGTTCATCTTTTTAAAAATAAATATGGTTCAATGTTTATTTTTCATTTATTATCATGAAATTACCAATATCATTATTAAGAAAAAGTCTCATCTACAAACCATTCATGATATATTCAATCAATTATGAGGATCTCAATATTTTTCAATGATGGAAATTTGATCAGGATATCATTATCCAAGGGTAATGAAGGATGGTATTCCAATGGAAGTTTATAATATGATGTATGGTCATTATGAATTTATTTTAATTCTATTTTTAATTTCTAATTATCATTTTATCAACAAGAATTTAATGGATAAATTATTTATAAATTATAGTTTTTAGTTTTTAGTAGTCATTATAGATGATATAATTATTTATTCTAAGAGCATGAAGAATATTTTATGATTTTTTTGGGGCCCCAAGGGAAGGAAAATATCTATGAAAAAATTATAAAGTATGAATTTTGGATATATAAGGTATCATTATAGGGATATATAATTACACGTTAGGGTATTTTGGTGGATACTTTAAAGAATATATTTGTTTAAAAATGGCATAGACCAACTGTGGTGACTGATAGCTATCGTTTTCATAGATTATAAAGATACTACCAAAACATTATGAGAAATTTATCACATCTATCAAACCCACTAACCATGTTGACATGAATGGGATACAAGATATTGTGAATAGATGTGTGTGAAAAAAATTATTAAGGAACAAAAGATATGGTTGTTCAGTTCACATGTTCTTACAATACCCTATAGTGGAGAAGGGATTTTTATATATAGTAATGTATCAAATAAGGGAATGGAATGTTTCCTACTGTATAATGATATAGTCAGAACTTATGCTTATTTTAAATTGAAAATTCATGACAAAGTTTACTTGAATAATGATTTATATCTAGCAGTAGTAATCTTGTTATTGATGGTATGGTGGTATTATCATTATATAGAAAGGTATGACATATATAATTATCATGAAAATATTAATGAATTTATTTACATATAATGACTTGAATATGGTCTATAAAATATTGTTGGAGTTGATCATATATTATGAATACTTAATACATTACCTCTCTAAGAAGTTGAAAAAGGTGGATGATACTCTGAGTCCTAAAGAATATACTATTTTTTACATAATGAGGATTGAATTAGATATAACATTTATGGATTTAAAAAATATGGTTCTGGAAATCATGAGTTAATGGGACAAAACCTATATTTATCAAATGAATTTTTAATCATCCATCTATGAGATGATTAAGAAGGTATATAATGATAATATAAAACTAAAGAAGAAATTGAGACATATTCCAAAGTGCAACTGAGATAAGGATAAAATGATAAGGTTCATGAATCCATTATGTTTCTCATAAATACCACACTTGAACAATTATTTATTGGATGAATCTCATAGTTCCTCATTATAAAGTAATTAAAAATGTCTTAATATGTATATATATATATATAATAAAGAGTATTTCTGGTAAGAAAAAATGAAAATGGATATTGCATAATATATATCCTAATGATTTTTCTATTTGTAATTTAATTCAAAGAGACATAAGTCTAAGTATATTACATTACCCTTACCCATACCTAAATTCAAATGTAAAAATTCACATGTATTTTGTTGAAATACTTCCCAAAACATATAAAGGTATTAATTTTTTTTATTCTTTAGTATATCATTGTATAAAATCAGCACATTTCATAGGCATCAAGGATGATTCCACTCTTGATAAAGTTAATGATATATACATTAAGTAAATGGTGAGACTTCATAGAGTATCACTCTACATTTTATATGATTTGGATATATGGTTTAACTTAATGTTTTAAAGAAGTATTCAATGGGATATGGATAAATAGTTGGGTTTCTGTACTTCTTATCACCCTCATACGGATTTTTAGTATGATAGGGCCATTAAAGCTCTAGAATACATGTTGAGAGATTAATCTATGGATTTCAAATGTTCTTTAGATTAATTAATTCATTTGGTGGAATTTTATTAGAATAATAGATTTAATTCGAGCATTCAAATTTCTTATTATGAATCCCTATATGGAAGGAAGTTAAGACCTCCAATGTACATATATGAAGTTGGAGAATGGAATATATTGGAACATTATATAGATCAGTAAATGGAAGATAAGGTACGATCCATTTAGTAGTGTATTGGGGAAGTTCAGAGTCATTATAACTGTTATTCCAAGAATCATTAGTGAGATCTAGAGCTCAATATTGGTGAAAAGGTAATCATATGAATATATCGATGGAATAAGGTTATGAAATTTGGAAATAATTGAATGTGTATCCCCTGATATATTATCCAATTCCAAATTATTGATCATATCAGGATAGTTGCAAATATCTTGGGGATTATAAAAAATCTCTCTCAAGTTCATGATGTTTCCACGTATCTCTCCTGGGGATGTAAATACTTGATCATCCTCTTGTACCAAACTCAAATGTCATATGAATGGAATATCATTCCTATTATAATGGACAACCTATTTAGATTTTGGATCTAAGATAAAAAAATTCTATCAAACAAGACTAGTCACCTGGTCAATATTCAGTGGTGAAACAAATTTGAGGAAACTTTGTGGGAACCCAAGGATGTGATTAGGTAAAAGTATGCCCAATTTGTTTATACCATAATGATACTATATCAATGGAAAATTTTTAATAATGGGGATAGAATTTAACACATTTATTTTTTTGAAATATTTATTTTTAAGTAGTTCCAATTTCTATAACAGCTTTTTTTATATGAAACACAAAGTTTAAATTAATTGCAATATACTGTTGGATTATTATCATTATTTAATGACACAATTATCACCTAGAAATTAGATTATAGGGTAATAATAGGAATTAAAAAATTATTAAAAATTATTTTTTATATATTTATAATATTAATTAATTTGTTATAAATTATATAGAAAGGAAAATAATATTATTTGAAACTAGAAAAGGAGTGTTTTTCTGAAAAACTATTATTATGTGTACAATGTGTTTTTATATTACCAAATGTAATTAATCACTATTGATGAATAATTTTAATGAATTTTTATATTTTATATTAAATAAATTATTTTAAAAATCATTTAATAGTTTTTACTAGTAAATGAATGAAATTAAACTCAGTTTTTGTGTTTAAAAATATTTTTCTAAAAATGGTTTCATTGTGTTTTGGGAAATTATTTTAAAAGGAATTAATTACACTTTTATAAATTGAATCAAGTAAAATGGATCCCATATTTTTAATTATAATATTTAAAATTATGTAACACGTTCAACTTAATTTTTTCATTAATAATGGTATCTTTGTTAAAAAAAATCAGTTTTCATGGTAAGAGTTAAAACAAGTTAAAAGGGTTGAAAATAAGATGACCAGGGTTACAATTTTATGAAAATTTATTTAAATCCTATTTATTTTGATATTTAGTACCTATCCCATCTCTTATCTTATTATGAGTTATTTTTTATCCATTTATCTTGAATAAAACATTAATATATATTATTTTTCTAAAACATTTAATGTGTTTCATCTCCCTCACTTATAAAAGGAAACCACCTAACATCTATTGTACTCACTTTAAGAGCCTCTTATATAAAATATATACACCTAAATCCCTTTCAAAAATCCCTATCAATGACTTAATGTTCCTATTTTGATCATAATATCATACTTTCAATTCTTAATGTGTAAGCCAATGGAGGTTTCTCAATGAGGATGTATAACTTGTAACCGATTATTTTAATTTTAATTTCTTCTTGCACATTTTCAAAACCCTTTTTATCCCTAAAAACATGATTAATAGAATATCATAATGATATTCGTATGTTATTATGATGATTCAATAACCATTTCCCACCACTTTACCATCAAATGGGAAATGGAAGTTTTTCTCTTCTATATCTGTGCACCACCACCTCCGCATAGCGATGTGATTCATTTTACATCACAAAAAAATCATGATAGTGTTTTATAATGGATTTAATTTTTTTATAATATATTTATGATATAATTATAATTCTATAATTATAATACCTTATTCACATTTTTACATTCCCATTTGAGGGAAAATGATAACATTGCTTGTGTGTACGTGTGGAATACCACTTCCACAAAGTGATGAGATTCATTTTTCATTTCCACTTTGAATGGATGGTAATAAGAACAATCATAATGAATATATATAATATTTATAATATAATAAATATTTTCAATGTTGATTTATTATTTACATTTCTTTCATTACATCTATTGATACATTTAACCATGAGTTGTGTGTTTGTACATATTACCATCTCTATAACGTGAGGTAATTAATTTTATTCATGTCTAATTTGTATGAATAGTTATAAAATTGTATACAATGATTAAATATTATACCTATTACATGATTAAAATTCAATATATTTTAAAATTTTGTTCAAATTACAAGGAATAGAATTTCCAAATTGAATCATTCATGAAAAATTAAACAGTTGTCACCTGAAACAGAGATTTTATTAATGAATTATTAATAAATCGGTGTTGGGATATTATAAGTAAATCATATATGGAATTATATTTATTAATATGGTAATTAATTATATTTTTAATAAATCAATATTAATTTTATTTTATATTTGATATTTTATAATGAAAAATGGGACTTGCGTTAGGATGTTTATGTTACAATCTCATTTCTTTTTGAGATAATATATGTTAAATTTTTATTAAGGAAAATTTTATGGATTCTATCTTTTAAACCACATATATTTTCTTATAATTTGGTGATTCATGGACTTTTTATGTATTAGTACCATTTTCATCACTTTGGTACATAAAATGTTTGAGAAATTGTTTTATAATAAAAGCTGACATTACTTTATTTTTGGTCGGTGAACTTTTTCTTATGTTTCCAAGATCTTAACAATTGCATAATTAGGGTTTTTAATGATTCAAAAAAATTTCTTATAAAAATAATTTTCATTATATTATATTTAATTAAAAATTATTAAAAGGAAACTTTTTAACTAATATATTTTTTAACAAGTTGTTTTTAATTTTTTTAAAATTTGTGAAATGAATGTTTTCTTCTAAAATGTACAGTATGAATGGATTTTCCCATATTTATGACCAATCATTGTTTTGAAATTTTTTTATAAGTTTTCATATTTATTTTCACAATACATCCCCCGGGGCCCGTTTTGTGACTACCCCAAGCCTACCTTCCATAGGCCAGCGGCTGGCGACTAGCACTGAAGGCGCATTCCCTAAAACTGGGAAGACATTGCCTTTTTAACCTATAACACAAATAACCAAGCACACAGTAAGATACGAACTCAAGTAAACTGAAAAATAATCAAAGTGAGTGCAGTAAGTAAAAGGGTCCAAAATATTGACCCAACTAGAAAGTACAAGAAACTGAAAGTATAACTAAATTTATAGGGGAAAAGCAGCTCCTGGATCGTCCACCACAAATCCTACCTGGTGGGTATGTACAGCTCATGAATGGCTATCTATCAGTTCGCCTCCTCTAACATCCACCTCTAAGCCACCCCCAGTCCTGGTACTCTCTTCCTCAGTCTGCATTGTTCGTTGTCTGCACTAAACACAAAAAGGTGTGGGCATAGACCGTGCAGGGGTGAGTATAATGATACTCTGTAGGGACCCCGAGAACCTAAAGGTCTCAACAAATCCCCAAAGGATAAACCACAAAGCATGAGAACAACTTTCAACCCTACTTAGGTATATGACCATACATATACCTAAGTTATCAAATATACCCATCTCAATCATGAGGAAACATAGGGTCCAACCCAAAAGCCCAAAGATCAATCGTTCCACAAAGGAAGGAAAATCACAAAGGTAAGTACCATAGAGGTACGCCACACAGAAGATTACCACCAAGGTATTACCATGAAGGAAAGTACCATATGTTATAGACTTTTCTAAAACCAGAAATAACTTAAGTATAGTAGTAGAGATGATTAGATGTAACTGCTGAAACATCTTACTCTGTTAAGAGGCCCTACTGCTGACCCACATAGGATTTCTCAGTGTGGACCTAGACAGGATCGCTCGGTGCTAACCCACATAGGATCTTTAGCTGCTGACCCACACAGGATCGCTCGGAGCTGACCCACACGGGATAACTAGGTGCTGACCCCCATAGGATCGCTCGGTGCTGACCCACACATGATTTCTCTTCATTCTTCATGTCACAGCAACCCAGAGGGTTCCTGAACTACGCTCTCTTATCTCTGAAAGGGTCATCTCCACAATCCACTGGTCGATACTCCAACTGCCACAAATTCCCATGAAGAATTACCTCAAAGTACCACCACGTCTTAGGGGTCTCTACGCAACAGAAATGCATCAATCGGGCGCCCGGTTTGTATGTTATTATCCTTTTAGTCCCGTAGGCCCGGTTCGATTCGTGCTTGATCCAAACCGACCATACCCCCAACATAATCCGAATCTCCAGTGGGGTATACCAAGGAACCGGCTCGCTCCATGTTTTCTAGTGCCTCAGACGGTTCGTCAAATGGTCTTCTAGTGCCAAAGTTATGGCCAAAGAGCGTAAATGGGTCAAAGTGGGTCGGGCAGGCCGCAGAGGACCGCGGAGGCCTGCAAGGGGTCGCAAGGGGGGCTGTGGAGGTCACGAGTGGCTGGGAGGCTACAGAGGGTCGTGACACCATGGGGTGGCGCCGATTTCCATGAGGCGGCGTGGCGAGGACCCAGGGCGGCGATGATATGGGGTTGTGATGCCGCAGGGCGGCGCGGTGAGGCCAAAGGGAGACGGGGTCGCGTGGAGGCATGGTTTCTGTGGGGTGGTGCGGTGAGGCGGTGGGGCAGCTTGATGAGGCCGCACACTGCTATTTTTGATAGAAATGCGGCAAGGCCGTGGGCGGCATGTCCGTGGAGCGGTGGAGGCCGCAGAGCGGTGGAGGTCGTGGGACGGTGGGGTCGTAGGGTGGCAGAGGCCGCGAGGTGGCGGTTCTATGGGGTGGTCGAGGCTGTGGGCGGTGGTGGTCGTGGATGGCGGAGGCCATGGGGCGGTAGAGCGACGCGGGGCAGCAGGGCGTCATGCCTTCGTCGGCGGCCTTCTTGACCAGCCGCCCTTCGTTCGTCACCTTCGTCGCAGTTCTCATGTTCCACCAGTGCCAACTGCCAAAACTGGTCGCCATCACCATCGCAAAGAACACACAAAGAACCATGATTTGTGGGGAGGAAGGTCCTTTTTTTCTCGCACTCTCCGCGTTAGGGTGGTATCGAGCGGCTATAATTTCTTCCTTGATTCATGAAGAATTTTCAATATGGGACGGGGAATAATTCAAACATCCACCCTACCTTGTTTGCTTGTTGACGTCGATGAGAGAAGTAGAAGTTTTTGACGCTCGTCACACCCACCACATGCCTCTGATCCCGAGATCTTTAATCGGATAAACGCTCTTCTATGGAGGTGGTTCTTTATTTTTGAAGATGTCCACCATTGGAGGATTTCTCGAGGAAGAAGTTGAATTCATGTGTCGGTGTTCTTCATAGGAGGATCTCTTCATTAGAGGATGTGTTCTTCCATGTTCTCTTCTTTCCAACCCTTTCCCCTCAATTCCACAAAAATGAAAAGTTTCCCGCATAATAGAACAAGTTGACAATTATGTTTGTTGGCATAATTTCAAATTATATTAATTAATTAAGTGAGTATTTGGAATAATTAATTAAGGGGTAGCATAAATAAAGTGGGGGAGTTAAAGTGGGTTTTCACCCATAAAGAGGGGAGTTCAAGGGGGCCTTTGTCTCGGGTCATCCCCACCACCATAACTAACATGGGAGGTTAATTATGGTGGTCCCCACCTTCATAACCACACATGGGAGGTTTAGTTCTGGTGGTCCCCACATCTCAACATTCACATGGGAGTTCCAAATAAAAAAAAGTTGCACAATTTTATTTTATTTTATTCTTTCATGAAAAACCCAAATTCTATCATTCACCCTTGACCTACTTTGGTCAAGATGAAAATCCATTAAAGCGAATATCGGTGTTGTGAGTTCAACGGTGCCCAGAGATTTCAATTCTGAGCACCGGTTCAAAAGTTACAAAAACCCACTCGTACATTTAATGAACTTACCTAAAACAAATTTCAGATATTCATTCTGGGCACTCCGGGCCTCAGAATCATTAGCCATCAATTTTTGAAGACACATTTAATTCCCATATAATTAAAAAAAATTACATGTAATTTTTAGATCTTTACATTCTCCTCACCTCAGGGCTTTACGTCCCCAAAAGCCACATCACAAACATGGTAAACAAGTGGGGGTACTGGGCATGTATCTGTGCCTCCCACTCCCATGTGCTCTCCTGGATGTTCCCGTGCTTCCAACAAACGTGCACTAGTGGTATCGACCACCCATAAGAACCCACTCCATTCAATCCTCAATCTCTACTGGAACCTCCTTAAAAGTCTCCCCATTTTCGACATCCAGCTCACCGTGGTCGATGATGTGAGAAGGGTTGTGCATTTATCTCCTCAGCTGGGATTTGTGGAAGACGTCGTGCACCCAGTGCAACTGAGGTAGAAGAGCTAAGCAGTAAGCCACTTTTCCAACTCTGTTGAGGACCTGAATGGGTCCAATGAACCACGAAGATAACTTTCCACCTCGGCCAAATCTCCAAAAACCTCATTGAGGTGAGACCCATAAAAATATGTGGTCTCCATCCTCGAACTCCAGAGGTCTCCATATCTTGTCGGCATATGACTTCTGCCTTCTCTATGCAGTCTTCATCCGCTCCTAGATGATATGCACCTTTTCTATGGTAGCACGTACCGTCTCTGGTCCCATGATTGCTGACTCCTCAGGGTCACTCTAGTACAAAGGTGATCTGCAAGGTCACCTGTATAATTCCTCGAAAGGTTCCATCCCAATGGTGGAGTGATATGTGTTGTTGTATGCAAACTCCACCTATGGTAAGTGATCCTACCAGCTATGACTGAAGTTGAGGATTCAAGCATGTAGCATGTCCTCGAGGGTTTGAATGGTCCGCTTAGTTTGGCCATCCATCTAATGATGGAAGGCGGTGCTCAAACAAACTGCGTCCTGAAAGCCTCCTGCAACCCCTTCCATATCTGGGAAGTAAAACTTGCATCACGATCAGATACAATCGTCGAGGGTACCCCATGTAGACACACAATATCCTGCACATAGAGGAGTCTCAAGCTCTCTACTGAACCCTGATCTCCGATTGATATGAAGTGGGCTGACTTTTTGATTCGATCGACGATCACCAAAATAGAGTCATGACCCCTAGATGTACATGGAAGTCGTTTCACGAAGTCCATTTATATCCCATCCCAGATCCACTCTGAGACCTCTAAAGGCTGAGCCAAGCCTGCTGGTACCTGATGATCCACCTTCACTTACTGATAAATGAGGCACCGAGAGACAAACTCTGCTGCTTCTTTCTTCATTCCCAGCCACCAGTGCTATCATCGGAGATCCTGTTACATCTTTTCCACTCCTGGATGTACCTCTAGAGGGGATGTGTGGAACTCCCCCATCACTTACTCTCGAGGAAACCATGGTACCTCGGTACGTCCTCTGAAGATAATGACATGATCCCCACCATTAGAAAATTCATTAGGTGCCTGCCCTATGGATATCTGAGCACATCGAGCCTCATAGTTAGCATCCCCACAATGTGCCTCCTTGACTCACTGAAGAAGTGAGAGAGTGACTATAAGATACTGAAGAAAAACTACTCCATCCTGATCCACAAAGGATATCTACAAAGCGGCCAACTGCTTCGTCGCCTCACCTAGCAGCTTTATACCTGACCTTCGGCTGAGTGCATATGCTACAACATTCCTCTTACTAGGAATATATAATATCTCGATGTTATAGTCCAAAAGGAACTCAAGACAATGTCGTTGTCTCAGGTTCAGGTCCTAATGAGAGAAGATATACCTAAGACTATTGTGATCAGAGTACACTGTAAAATGTTCGCCCATCAGATAGTGTCGCCACATCTTCAAGGAAAAGACCACTGCTACAAACTCTAATTCATTGGTAGAGTAGTTATGCTCATGTTTTCTCAACTGTCAAGAAACATATCCCATCACTACTCGCTCTTACATTAAGAAACATCCAAGCCCGGTCCATGATGTGTCGTAGTAGACTATGTACCCAACACCCTCCTCTGGAAGCCACAAGATGGGGTTACTAGTCAGCCTCTGCCTTAGCTCCTAAAAACTCTGCTGGAATCTCTCTAACCACATGAAGGGTTTCTCCATCTTCATCAATGATTAAAGTGGTGCTGTATCTATGGAGAAATTTGGGACAAATATCCGGTAATATCCAGCCAATCCCAAGAAACTCCAAACCTCTGTCACACTCTTGGGTGGCTCCCAAGCAAGTAATGCCTCAATATTTGCTGGATCCACTGCCACTCTAGCCTTCGAGATGACATGTCCCAGAAAGTAAACCTCTCGGATCCAGAACTATCACTTCAAGAGCTTACCTTAAAGATGATGCTCTCGTAGTGTTTCCAGTAGTACCCATAAATGATAAGCATGATCATCCTCAGTAGTCGAGTAGTTCAGAATGTTTTCGATTAATACTACTACAAAGAGATCAAGGTATGGCTGAAAGATAATGTTTATGAGTCCCATGAACAATGCTGTAGCATTGGTCATGTCGAATGGAATATGAAAGAACTCATAATGGCCATACCAATATCTAAAAATCGTCTTCTGCACATACCCGTCTCATACTCTAAGCTGATGATAGCCTGATCTGAAGTCTATCTTTGAGAACCACCATGCTCCCTTCAGCCGATCAAAGAGATCTTCAATACTAAGGAGTGGGTACATGTTCTTCACAATCACCTGGTTCAGGTGCCGATAGTCAACAAAAAGCCTCAAGCTCCCATCTTCCTTCTTGGTGAACAAAATCGTGGCTACCCAAGGAGGTACACTAGGCCAAATGAATCCATTCCCCTACAAGTCCTCTAGCTGTACCCCTAGCTCACGAAGCTCCGTGAGAGCCATCTGATATGATGGTCAATATATTGGCACCATCCCAGGGTACAAGTCAATGTAAAAGTCCAGCTCTCTGCAAGAGGGTAAACCCAGAACATCATTAGGGAAGACATTAGTGTACTATTCCACCACTATAGGATAACTCAGACTCTCCACATCAACCGCTTTGAGGTTAGGTTGGACAACTGATGTGTTATCGTCTGCATCCACTTCTAGGAATGTCCATCCTATAATACAAAGGCTCCATTCTCAACAGTTAAGGTAAACCTGGTCCCATCCATGCAGACACACCGCACTTTGTGCCTAATACAGTCTATCGGAGCCTGTACTGTTGATAACTAGTCCATACCCACGATGATGTCATAAGGCCTCGATGCTGCTACTAAGAGATCACAACTGAATGGCTCACCTCCTAGAGTAATCTCACCTTGCTGGAACCAGTGCGTAATCATCGAATCCTCTCCCGTAGGAGTCTCTAGCCGTAAGGATTGAGCCAACGGCTCTGTTGGAATCTCCGAGCTCCGAACGAGGGCAGTGGTAATAAAATAATGACTAGAACCTATTTCTATAAGTATTACAGCTATGGTGGAGTAGACACAGATCGTATGTTGTATCATCTCTAGAGCACCATGGTCGTAGGCCTCAGCTGCATAGAGCTGAGCTCGCCCCTCTCCACCTGCTCCCTATGGTCGGGGTGGACAACCTAGTGGTGGTGGCGGTAACATCACGAACCGTCTCCTACCGGCAGCTGCACGACCAGCTCCTCTACCATGTCCGCCTTCTCCCTGCAGACCACCTCGATTGAACATATATCTCTGCCTGGGCGGTCCTTCGACCATCTACTGATCATCTAAATGGTGTGTCAGATAGTCACGACCCATGTGACCCTATCCACCACATGTGTAACACTACCTGCTCCTGGCATGACTGGATCTGCCTTGGGTTCCCCGCACAACCGACTCTGAATCCTATAGTTGTCCACCTGTTGGTCTGGTCCTCTTGGACATCTGCGACATCTATCTACTCCCAGCTGCAGAAGACTCTACTACGTGATTCCTGGTGGTGGTTCTCGCAGCTGGTGACTTCTTAGAAAGAAAACTCTTCACTAAGAGGTCTCACTCTAACACCCCTACCTGCGTTGGGATGCTGAGAGAAATCATCGAAGCCATGATCTCTCGCCTGAGCCCCTGCTCGAAGGTTTGGATCTTGAAAAATGGGTCTCACACCATATTTGTGGAGTAATGTGAGAGTTCAGTGAACCTCGCTGAGTACTGAGCCACAGTCATGATGCCCTGCTGCAGATGATTTAGTTCATAAATGTGCACTGTGCGAAGAGTCGCTGGGACAAAATCTGCCCGAAACAGGCTCTCGAAGTCTGCCCAGCGAAGTGTCACCTCATCATGAGACTAGAGCATAATGCCCCACCATCTGCCTGCATCTTCCTATAGAAGGCTGGCGGCAAGGATCACCATGAGATCAGCTGGTTTCCCTACCAGTCGGAAAACTCTCACTACGGCCACTAGCCAATCCTTAGCCGCATGTGGGTCCATCTATCGCCTGAACCTGGGTGCCCTCTGGTGCTGTAACTTGTGAAACGCACTCAACCTCCATGCACCCTCTCCTACTGGGGCTGGTGGCATCAGTGGCCCAATGGGTAATGGTATGGCTGGTGCCTCTAATGGAAGTGGTCCCTGCACCGAGGCCTCATCGCTCGGTGGGCTATCAATGCGTACCACTCTTAGTACCCTAGCTAGCTATCCGCGTGGAGGCATACTAAAAACAAATAGGTGCACCACATTCAATAAGTTATACCTGGTGAGATAACTCAAGAGATCACAATGAAAACTCTTGGAAACACATGCACAATCAGTGTTTTCGTGCACTGAGTCCAAAATCAGAAGTCAAGGTCATGGTGTATGGATATGTCGGTCGTCGCACCAACACTGGATTCCCTAAACTAATAACCACACTCAGTACAAATAACACTATTATCATTATAATGATCAGAGTCCCATGTTCTATGGTAGAACAGACTCCTCCAATACCATTTTTCCCAACCCGTCCCCCAGGGCTCGTGTCGTGACTACCCCAAGCCCGCCTTCCATAGGCCAGAAGCTGGAGACTAGAACCGAAGTTGTATTCCTTAAAACTGGTAAGGAATTGCCTTTATAACCTATAACACACACAACCAAGCACACAACAAGATATGAACTCAAGTAAACTTAATAGTAAACATAGTGAGTGCAGTAAGTAAAAAGGGAAAGAATATAAGCCCAACTGGAAAGAATAAGAAACTAAAAGTACAAGTAAACTTATAGGTGAAAAGCATCTCCTAGATCTTTCACCATGAAACCTACCTTAATGGTAGGTACAACTCATGAATAGCCTTCTTTGTGGTTCTCCTCATCAAACATCCACCTCTGAGCCACCTCCAGTCCTAGTACTCTCGTCCTCAGTCAGCGTTGTCCATCATCTACACTAAACTCAATGACGTGTGGGCGTAGCCTGTGCAAGGGTGAGTATAACGATACTCATTAGGGACCCCGAGACCCTCATGTTCTCACAAAATCCACAAAGGATAAACCAAAATTCATGATAACAACTATCAACCCAACTTAGTTATATACCCATACATATACCTAAGTTATCAGGTATACCCATCTCAATCATGAGGAAACATAGGGTCGAACCCAAAATCCCAATGACCAAACATTCGAAAAAGGAAGGAAAACCACTAAGGTAAGTACCAAATAGGTACGCCACACAGAATAATACCCCCAAGGTATTACTACGAAGAAATGTACCACAAGGTACAAACTCTGCTCACACCAGGTATAACTTAATTACAGTAGTAGAGATGAGTAGATGTAACTAATGAATCATATTACTTTATTAATGGGATCTACTGCTGACCCACATATGATCTCTCAGGGCTAACCCACACAGGATCGCTAGGTGCTAATCCACAAAGGATCACTCGGTGCTGACCCACAGGGGATCGCTCTTCATTCTTCACGTCACAGCTAGATACAGGGTTCCCACACTACGCTTGATTGTCTCCAGGAAGGTCCACTTAACAAGCCACAGGATGATACTCTAACTTCCATTAATTCCCAAGAAGAATTATCTCAAAGTACGGCCACATCATTGGGGTCTCTATGTAACATATGGTGCATCAATCGGATGCTCGGTCTGTATGTTATTAGACTTTTAGTCCTGAGGGCCCAATTGGATTTCTGCTCAACCCAACACGACCAAAAACCACTT
Source organism: Viscum album (assembly GCA_963277665.1). Taxonomy (NCBI): domain Eukaryota; kingdom Viridiplantae; phylum Streptophyta; class Magnoliopsida; order Santalales; family Viscaceae; genus Viscum; species Viscum album. Next base: position 188,214,299 of record OY728127.1, read on the forward strand.
AATCCAAATATTTAGTGGGATATAAAAAAGCTATCATCTCTCTCCAAGTTTTCTGGAGCCACAGACAGTTCGTCAAACAGTCTTCAGGCGCCAAAGTTACGGCCAAAATAGCGTAATTTGGTCGAAGTGGGTCCAGGTCCGGTTCGACCCAGCCTGGACTGACCTAGTTTGGGTCGACCCAGCCCGCTAGGCAGCCCCGCCCACACTGGGCAGTTCAGAAATCCACGAGGGTTGTGGTGGGCCATGAGGGGCCGTAGAGGTCGTTATTGGCCGCGACACCGCGGAGGACTACAGAGGGCCGGGAGGTCATGGGGCCATGTGGAAGGTCATGGGGTGGCGCGGGGAGGCCACGGGGCGGCGATGCCATGGGGTGGAGTGGTGAGGTCGCGGGGCAGTGAGGTCACTGGGTGGCGCAACAGCCAAGGGGTGTCGCGGCGGGGCCGCGGGGCGATGTGGCATCCACAGGGCGGCGCAGCGAGGACGTGGGGCGACGTGTCGAGGTCGGAGGGCAACACGGTGAGGCCGTAGTGGGGTGGGGGGAGGCCATGGGTGGCACGTCTGTGGAGCGGCGGAGGTCGCGGGTTGGCGGATGTTGTGGGACGAAGGTTCCAAGGGGCAGTGGAGGTCACGGGGTGGCAGATCCTGCGGGTGGCGGTGGCTGCGGATGGGGGTGGCCGAGGGGCGGCGGAGTGCCACGAGGTGGTGGGGCGTCGTGCCTTTGTTGGCAGTAGGCTTGACCAGCCACCCTTCATTCGTCGCAGTTTTCAAGTTCCACCGGTTCCAACGGCCAGCACCGGTCGCCTTCACCATCACAAAGAATACACAAAGAACCAAGATTTGTGGAGAGGATGGGCCTTGTTTGTTTAGTCCTCACTCTCCACATTAGTGTGGTAGCAAGCAGCTATAATTTCTTCCTTGATTCATGAAATTTTTCTAGAATGGGAAGGGGGAAAATTCAAACATACACTCCTACCTTGTTTTATTGTTGACGTCAATGAGAGAAGTTGACGTTGTAGACGTTCATCGTGCCTGCCACACGCCTCCGATCCTGATCTCGTACGTCGGACAAATCCTCTTCGATGGAGTTGGTTCTTTTTTGTTGAAGATGCCCACCATTGGAGGATGTCTCAAGGAATAATTTGAATCCATGCTTCGGTGTTCTTCGTTGGAGGAGCTCTTTGTTGGAGGATGTGTTCATCCATGTTATCCTCTTGCCAACCCTTTCCTCTCAATTCCACCAAAATGAAAAGTAACCCACATAATAGAACAAGTTATCTATTATGTATGTTGGAATAATTTCAAATTATATTAATTAATTAATTGATGAGTTGGTATAATTAATTAAGGGTGTGGAACAAATAAATTTGGGGAGTTCAAGAGTTTTTTCTCCTATAAATAGGGGAGTTCAATGGGGTTTTAGTCTCGGATGGTCCCTACCACCATAACCCACATGCAAGGTTAATTATGGTGGTCCTCACCTCTATAACCTCACATGGGAGGTTTAGTTTTGGTGGTCCCCACCTCTCAACATCCACATGGGAGTTCCAAAAAAATTAAAAAGTTGCACAATTTTATTTTATTTTATTCTTTCATGAAATACCCAAATTCTATCTTTCACCCTCGACCTACTGCGGTCGAGGTGAAGATCCCCTTAAGCAAATACTGGCGCTATGAGTTCAACGGTGCCCTCGGATTTCAATTCCGAACACTGGTTCAAAACTTACAAAAACCCACTCTTATGTTTACTGAACATACCTAAAAAAATGTTCAGAAATTCATTTCGGCCACTCCGGGCCTCGGAATCACACGCCGTTAATTTTCATAGACTCTTAAAATTCCCTTATAAATAAAAAAAATACATTGAATTTTTGGTTGTTTACATTTATTTTCAAACAATCCAATTTTCTAAATGTTCTATAAATTATTTTTTAAAATGTTTTCCAAATAAAAGGATATTTTTCTCTTGTTTTATAATAAAGGATTAAATTATCTTTGAATGGTATTCTCATCTATGTAAAAATACATTGTCGATTATGATTATTAACTAGGGATGGGATCTTATGTTGTCGTCCACTTTTTTTCTTAATATATTTTATGATAATGATGATTTATGGATGATTATATGAAAATTATTCATTTCCCACAGGTTAATTAAGTTATGATGAATCATTTATGAAAACTATTTCATTTAAATGGGTTATACTATGATGAAATGTTATAGTGTTTATGAAACACATTTAATTTATTTGGGTTATGGTATGATGTTATAATGAAATTTTTATGATTTTGTGGAAACATATGTATGGTTCTCATTATGTGATGTGTGGGTTATGAATTATATATCCATCTAAGTCATTGGTAAATTTGAATAACTCCTAGAAAAAAAATGTAATGTGTAATCCTGATGTCATGTTCCCAACATTATGCATAAACCTAGATTCATGCTCATAACATTTTTTGAGGACATAATTTCATGTCCTTAACATAATGACTGAACCTATTCCAATTTTTTCATGTTAATAATGGTATAATACTATATTTTTTCTACATTCTTATGATTATGATACACACTCAAGGATCATGATTCATGTTTGATGATTATGTACTCTAATAAAGAAGAAACCTATGGCACCTTTCTCTCCAGGAATATATCTCTCTTGTGCTCTAGGGATTCTCCTCCCATACCCCCCCCCCCCATTACTCACTTTTAGTGGTTTCCTTATTCCACATCACTAATACCCCTTGCATCATTCTTCAAGGCGGGTGCATCTCTATTTTATTCTTCTCTTTCATTAGGATTCTTTTAATTTTGGATTTATTTTTCTCCTCAATTTCGTTTCTCCTTTATTTTGTTGTCTTGTGAGGCTTAGATTATCTCTATTCATTTTTGTTCCCTGAATGTCTCTATCATTCTCTTATCACTAAAATATTGAGGCCAAAACTAGACTTTGGTTTGACCTGATCTTTCTCTGGTGTTTTTGGATCCATTACTACTGATGCTCAGTGGCTCTCATGTTTGATCAAACGCTCATCTATACTCTTTCTACCTTTCTCAATGTACTGGAATCCATATTAGATTTCTATATAGGTTTTTATGGCCATTTTCAGATTTTTTTTGTGGTATCCTTCATTATTAAGGGCTCCTCTATACAGTGTGTCTCTAATTCTTGGTCTCTATAGTCATGACTTGAGTTGGGTCTCTTCAATTTCTCAATATCACAACCCTTAATTGGTTATTTTTTGGTCTTTCTCGTCTTTTTGGTGATACATTGATCATGGAGGTGTGAGTTTTCCTCTAATGATGTTTCTCCTGGTGAAATTTATGATTTTATTATGGTGTATCCTTCAACGGTTTTCTCTTTTCATTTGATTTTTTGGATGTTCAAGTTTGGTGATTTTTAGTTTTCATCCATCTGATATCATCAGTGTTCGGTAATGGTTTTTCAATTTGGATCTGATGATGGTTTTGTTTCTATAGTTCAGTTTCTGATGTGTGATATTTTTTTTGTAACTGCAAAGATATTTACAACTCTAAGGGATTTCTGGTTTGTAAATAATTATTTGGTTTTTCGAGTTCTTCGTCCTCTTTTTTCCCCATTGGTTGTGGTGCTCGATGTCATCAATGGATTCTAGTGGTGTTTGGTTCATCTTGTTCTTTTGGGTTGTTTTTTGTGGGCATGAAAGTAATTATTCAGGAAAAAATTATGGTTAGGTCTCTATCGGTTGATCTTGATGGTGTTGTGGATAAAAATGTGGGATGGGAGAGCCATAGTTTGTGGCTCGGGGAAAGTCATTTCATAGTTGGTAGACTGATGTTGTGATGTGGAACATGTTTTTTGAAATTTGAATGTGGTGAGTACCTGACAGTTTTCATGTGTTTTTTGCAGATATTTTGAAGTTGTTTTGAAAACCGAGATGGTGGTTTGGTATCTTTTATTTTAAATTTTAATTTGGTGTATACATGGAAGTTTCCATGTGATATTTTTTGAATTTTTTGAAGTTTTTCTGTGGTATTTTGATATTGGTATTTGGAAATTATATGGTTCCCACTCAACCATAAAGTGTTTTTTATGGAAAATACAAAAGTAGAGATTTTCAGATTATGAAATCTAATGATTTTATTATTTTTAATGAAAAATAATTTTTCCATGACTTGTAATTAAGTATACTTAATTGATTGGGTATGAATTTTTTAGGTTATGAATATTTTTATGTTTGATCATTGATTGATATCTTTTATGTTTTCCCAAACTGAATATATAATCTCACACATTGATATATTTTCCTTCCTCATGTTTTGATGCAAGATTCTAATTATGTAATGTCTAGAAGAGTTCTACAATGAATAATATTGTGGGAGATGGAGAATATCCATTTTAAAATAAGATTTTTATTTATCTAGTATCCAAAGACACTAAACCTTTATGGTTTTGGGGGCTATATTATAGTGTCATGTATTTATTATTCTTATAAAATTATGTAGTATTTATGTATGTTATGATTATGCCACATTTATTACAATGAAACTTTGAGATCTTAATTATTAACTAGAGTATTTGGAGGAAAAGTGATTTATTTAACCAAACAAATTGCCTTAGGGTTATCCTATCTTGTTCTCTAAGAAAGAAGACACTTACTTGAGATTGTGCATTAACTATTGTAGGTAGAACTGAATGATAGTTAGGAATCAATATCCACTTACTTGGATTGATTAATTGTTAGGTAAGAGGAGAGGTTCCTCATTGTTCTCAAACATCAATATGAGATCATATTATCACCAACTGAGAATGTGGTCGTCTAATATAAATCCTACTATATTCAGGATCATGTTTGGTTTATATGAGTATCAAGTCATGTCATTTTACCAGATGAATACATCGATAATGTTCAATACCTCAATTAATCAGGTTTTCCACCTTATATGGACATGTACATTTTCATTTTTTGGATGATATTATTGTTTACTCCAAGTATAAAGTTGAACACATGTAGTACTTTGAAATTGTTTTGAGTGTACTATGGGAGCATCATATATATGCCAAACCTTACATGTGTCACTTTTTGATTGATGGGGTAACATTTTAGGCAATGTGATATCAAAGATTAGTGTCTCTATAGAACCTGAGAATGTCATATCTATTATTTCTTAGGATTAGTCCAAAAATTACTTTTATACAATTATTTTTCTATGTTTGATTGGTTATTATCATAGGTCTATTCCAGAATTCTCCAAATTAGACATGCCAATCACATTCTTGACCAAAAATGGAGTGAGGTTTTTCTAGTTTTATGCCTATTAGAGTGCCTTTTAAGAGTTAAAGGGATGGATGAATATATCTCAGATCTTCACCTTACATGAGATAGGTAAGGAGTACACCTTGTATTATGATGCATTAGGGATTGGGTTTGGATATGTTTTGATGAAGGGTAGTCCAATGGTCTTATATGCGTCCACAATGTTATGTTATCTTGAGCATAACTACCATGTACATGACGATGAGATAAAAGAAGTAGTGTATTCCCATAGGTGTCTGATACATTACCTACTAGGAGAGAAATATTTTTGGTGTATTGACAACAAAATCCTGATGTATATATTATCTTAGAAGGATTGTAACCTTTAGTAAAAAGGTTTTATCGAGTATATATATGTGTTTAAATTTTATATGGATTACACACCTAGAGAGGAGAATGTAGTAGATAATGTGTGGAGATGCAATACACTGAATTAGGTAGTCCATGAGTCTAGTGGTGAGTCATAACTAATGGATCTCTATATGGGGATATATTTGGATATTCATAAGTGTCTGGGTCGAGCGACCTGAACATAGTTTTCCATTACACCCTTACATATTAGTGGGATCAAGAGATGGAAGTTATCAAATACAAAGGGCTTGGACCTAAGGGATAGCATATATGGTGTAGACCCTCAACTAGACAAATTCATTGATGATTATGAGATTCTCCACATTCATGGTCATGTTTTGGTTCCTATATGCATGTGGGAGGAGCTTATGTGAGAGTATCATGCTACTATGTGGGTGGTGTATCTAGGTATTGATAAGGTGCATCATGACATGTGTCAATTGTACTCGTAGATGTGGGTGAAGAAGGATGAGGTGGGTTTTTCACCCAATTCCTCACCATCCAATAGGTGAAAGCTAAGAATCATTGGCACATAGGTCTTCTGTTGTCATTTCCCATTCCAGAGTGGAATTCGTTCGATGTAACTATAGATTTAATGTTAGGGTTTCTAAGTAAATCCCGATCTAGCAATTCAGTTTGGGATATAGTGAATCGAATATTGATGCTAGCTCACTTATACTAATCTGGGAGAATTCCCCTATGGATGAGATGGGAAACTATATTTTCATGAGATTGTGCACCTACAAGGGTACACCATAAGTATTGTCTCAAATAAATATTCTCAATTTACATCTTTGTTCTAGAAATCCCTATATAACACACTAGTTATGTACGCCCATTTTTGTAATTCCTAGAATCTATGGTTGTATGGGAAATATTATTGGACTATATAGGTCTTGTAGGACATGTTGAGGGCATGTGTCTTGGATTTATATTATTATTATGAGATCCACGTATACTTAGAATCATTGTTATAAAATAATAGTTACCATGTGATGATTTAAATGGAATATTTTGTGGATTTATAATGTAGTCCATGTTGATCACCAATGTATTGGTTAGTGTCCAGTGAGTTTGTGATGATTGTGTTGAGTCTCATACAAGATTCTTTATAAAATATTCACTTGATCTGGGATAGGATAAAAACTTCCCCAACTAGGTAGATATTGAAAGTAGAATGGAAATTCCAAGATATAAATTTCAATTTTGGTTATTGAGTGACCATTCGAATGTCCCCAAAGTTGAGACACCATTATTTACAGAGAAAAGGGAACCTATGCCCTGGGTATTTGTGGTCATTCGATATAGTGGAGATGATTGTTATATTGACATATTAATGGGCTCTCCCATGGCGTATTAGTACTATGCATAATGTTTTCATGTATTAGAGTTGTGGTAATACTATGTTGAACTATCCCTTGTTATTAACACTGACGATGTCGAGCATGAGGTTAGGGTTTCCATTATGGAGTGTCCAATGTGAATTTTTGAGCAGAGTAAAAATGGAATGATCATCCCTTGGTTGTAGGAGAACTAGTGTTATGGACATTTTCAGGAGGATAATTAGGAATTAGAGTGTGATTTGTGTCCCAAGGATCGATATTGTTCACTAAGGAGTCCCACTGATATTTGTGATAGTATCTAAAGGAAAATTTATCTTATTTTTGGGAGTTTTTGAATCCCTAACCCATTCAGGATATTGTTTCCCTAAATTTTCTCCACAAACTTCTTTATCTTACTCATGTATATGTCTTAAGTGGGTTAAGAATAGCTCATGATACATTTTAGGGTGAATAGGACAAACTGCAATTTCAAAATAATGGATTTTAGTTTGTTTACAGTGTGTTTCATTACATCACACCATGAAATAAGTATACATATTGGAGGAACCCATTTCCTTGATGATTAATAGAATAACCCTTGGGGTCATTCCATAAAACCCTCATACTATATTTTTTTATCTTTTTATGTTCCTTTTTTTATTTAATGGTTTGGGTAACCCATCCCATGGAAGAATTAGTAATGAAAATCCTTCTTGACCTCCCCCTTACAAATTAGAATCTCTATTTTTTAAAAAAAAATTATATACCATCTATTTTAAATCAAATGTTAAAGTAAGTGTGACCCCACCATAATTTATTTTTCATAATTTTTGTTGGGGTATTTTGGTCTCCTAAAATTTCATATATATACCATAGTTTTTAGTTAATTCTTCTATATTCCCATTTTCTATTAGATTAGCATAATGAAAAATCTAACACTACAACCGTTGTTGTATACAATAATATGGTTGGTGGATTTAAAAATTTTCCCCAAAATTTTCTTATTTTATGGATTCATGTGAATTTAAATCACACCAACACATTGTACACCAGACCAAAAATTTAATTGAATATTTTTTAGCCTTAAACCATATAACAGAACATTCCCATGGGCCATTGGTGGTCTGTTAGTTTATAGACGGTTGTTTTTTCACCCTTCATGGAGTCTATAACTTTATGTATAGAATTTTTAAATTAAATGGAGGACTCCTAGGGGTACATGTGACTTGATGTATGAACAAGTTTAGGTGATCAGGAATTACTAGGATGTATATTCGGGTTAGGTGAACTTTTGTATCATGGGTGAATGAAGGAATTAAATGAATTAAATTACTTGTTGATTGTTGGGAAACATTAAATGGATAAATACTTATTAGTTATAAATTGGTGTAATCCCTTGGGTTTGGCTATAATTCTTAAAAATTGTAATTCTAAGCATAAAATCACTTCGGTTTGGTTATGAAACAAGCCCCTTTCAACACCTCAATTAGAATCCATTTTGTTCATTGATGATTCATGAACCTGGAAAACATTGGGCATAAACCCTTTGGTTCGGTGATGATGCATGATCTGTTAGAACACCTTAGGGTGATTCCCCCTTGTGTTTGATAGTGTTTCATAATTTCTCTAGACTAACTGAGATTAACCCCCTTGGTATAGTATTTATGATAAGAGTTACTACGGTTAAATACATTTGGATTAGTTTGAAGCAGGTTTGGTCAACCTCCGATGTCACTAAGGAACCTGAAGGTTGACGATTGTTTCTTTTATCCTCTATATTTTATTTATAAACCTAGGCTAACATATATTACTATGAATGGATATGTTTTAGATGATATTGAATGTGGAATAAAAATTTATACTCACACCCTTTTTTGGTCACCATTAGGTACCCAAGAAAACTCCCTGTTTTTATATCATAACATGGGAAAACTCCCAATGACCGCTGAATGATTTGGATTGTTAAATCAATATATATTATATCAGGAAAGGGATAATATTTGATAAAATATTTTTGGATTCTTCTTGTTTTTTATTTTTTGTTGTTTGTTTTAGGTATGAAATCGCTAGAGTATTACTTCTTGATATTATAGACTGACCATTTAGATATGACATGGATTATAGTTATTTATTATCAATTTAATGTATATATCTTAATTTTTTAATTTATTTGGATGAATTTATCTTATATTACGTATTTCCACTATTATTTTACTCTTATATATGAGTATAGTATCCCCACTATCCCAGTTCAGACTCACACAGTTAGTTAGAAACATCTCGCGTTTAGAGAAGTGCTCCTAAGGTCCCAGTACCCCTCCAGTTCCGAAACATATATCTTTTCATAGGATTTGGACATTAAAAATTCATATGTAATAGTTATATCACTATATTTTATTCATTTATATTTATCATTTTAATCTGAACCAATTTTTTACACATGTATTCTTAGAGAGATTTATCTCATGGTACATTGCAAACACTTCCATCTTGAATTGTTCCATTTGGTATGTTTCTATAACATGATAGTATCATAACATTGAATTGATCTATGAAACCCATAGATATAAATAAGTGGATTTTTTTTCCAAAAAACATGGGTTTATACTTTAATTTATTCCATAAAGAGTTTCTTTCAACCTAGTCTTAACTAATTGTATGTCTAATAATTGATTATCATATGTCATCAACACATTTTTCTAAATACCATAGAACTCCAACTAAAATTTTAATGAAATTTGGAAAAAATAATTATTCCATTATTTCTATGATAAATAAATGGATCCTCCTATCATTTAATTAGAAATCATGGTAGCCACAATGAAATTTTGATTTCAAATGTATTTTAGCATCTCAATTAGTGAAATTATTCTTTGCCTCAGTCAACACTTTGACTGATCATAAGAGTTAAATAGACAATATTTCATAATAGGGAATCACATTACCATGAATTTAAATTTTTACCTCAAATTTACATTCTAAAACAATGTTATATACATTCAATGGAGAAATTATCAAAATACGGACTTGATTTTTGTAGATTGAATCCATTATCGAATTCATATTCACTAATCATTTTAGATAATTTTATACATTCTATATTTTCATGGGATAAATATTAATCATTCTCAATGAATAATTTATCACCTAAATCAGTGATAATAAAACAATATTACTTTATAATTATGGTTCTTATATAGTTTGTGTCTCTATAATTCTCATTATCAATGAATTATCATGGAAATTTTTCTTATTCTAACTACATGTGCATCCAGAGCCTTTTATTTATCCAAGTATATATTTATATAAATATATAATATAGATATGTGTACGAAATTAAAGATATATTGTGATTAAAAGGACTATAAATTTTCTATATAATGTATTTAGGAAGTATCCTAGAAAGAAATTATGATAATTAACTGAGGTTGTCATTTTTTATTCATGTAGGTTTTTTGACATTTAATTAACAAAATCTTTATATTTAAACACAAAAATTAAAACATAATTCATTTATTTTATATTATAAATTATATGACTTCAATTTTTCATTATAGATGGTATATAGTTAATGTTTGACACTGATATTTTTCAAAGCATTCTCAAATGGAATAATTGAAGATTTACTAAACCTATAAGACTCATCATCGACCCTCATTTTACTAACATAATGAAAAATATTTGTGTAAGGAAATTATATTTTAGGAATTAAACCACACTAAATTTTAATGTTCTATTAATGTTTTGTTAATATATTCTCTTTCTTATATGCTTGTAGCATCTCACATATTATAAAAAAATATATTACATTCTTCAGTTTTACATTACATAAATCTACTAAAGGAATATCCTAAATTATATAAATGTAACTATATATTATACATTAAATAGTTCTCATGTTCCATTTTTAACTATTTAGAGGAACTTTTTGTATTTAACACCTTTAATGTTAGAGGGATTCTTGTTCACATTAACCCTTATAGTCAATCATGTCGAATATATAATTGATTAGCCGTAAAAGGATTATAAACACCCATATTGGTCTTTTTTTGTAATTTTATTCTATATTTACTTTATAAATAATTAACATGAAACAACTATGTATTAATTGAGTCCTATATTTTATATTAATCATTAACTTCAAAGATTGGGAATATTTTTTTTAAGTGTAATTAAACAATTAATTTAGTATGGTACACCATAACAACTTCATTTTGAACATAAAATAAAATTCCATTATGTCTAAGATAAACATGAGATAATATCATCTTCAAAACACATTAAATAATAATATTTTTTATATATAAGAAAATTTACAGATATATTTTTGAAAATACAATATTATCTAGCTAAGGTATGAGACATTCTTTATCAAGAAATTAAATATTCCCTTCACCCTTGTAATAGTTTTTTTTCTTCCATGGTTCATGTATTTCAATACAATTATATAAGTCCCATATTGTATCTAATACCCAAGTTGTAAAATGGAAATATTATATTCAATTATGAATATAAATTGTGGTTCCCAAGACCCTCACTCTCTAATCCAATACAAAAAAAACATACTTTTGTAAATTAACATTGATTTCATGTGAGATGATTTATAAAAAACATGAAAAAAATTCACATTAGTATTAAATCTAACAATAATCTCAAAAAACATGTTGAACCATATGGTCTGTTTTCTTTCAGGAACATTTATATTGAAATGTTATAGAAAAAATTGTGAACATCTCAAAAAACAAAACCATAATATAATCTATTCTAGACTTACCATAGGTTACACTCATCTTTATAATATGGGGAAAGAAAACATAAATAATGTTTTATATTAATCACTCTGTTAGCATAAACATAAGTGGTAAAAAACAAAGATCATAAGTGAGTAGAATATGGTCATATGGGTAGAATCATGAAACATAATAATTTTATACCCTACAGGATGTAAATTATAAGCCTTTTCATAAGAAAAAAGTTGTGAATCAAAAGATTATGGAAAATATAGTTAGTTGACATGATCCATGGGATTTTAACCTTTGGATTCCTTTGAAATGTGTCACAATGATTACTGTAGGTAAAATAACTTTTATTATCCACACCCTCAGTGACCACGCTTATGAGACACAAAAACATACTCTTGAATACTAATATCATAATATATAAACATTTAATAAATGGATTTGAGAGATATATAATACCCCCTAAATCATCATCCATATGTATGAGTTCCACATTAAATAAATCATTCATCATATCAAAAATAACCAATGGAAATAAAATAAGTTTCATATCCTTTTTAAATGGAATCATGTAAGAAATAATTTCAAATTCCACCAATAATCATAATATGATGAACACATGGAAAATAAATTGATATCCAATAATATTAATTAAATATATAGTAAAATACCATTAAATAAAAAATAGTCATATTGTATAAACACTATATACGTAAAGGGTATAAAGAGAATTCAATAATTTCTATAGTCAGTCGATGTATTGTATCTAAGTTGTAATATCCCATATTTCACTATAAGTTATGTTTTACTTACGTCTTAGTTTAAGACTCTTATTTTGGTCAATTAAGTGAATTCCAAAGTCCTTAAAGAGGATCGGGGGTGTTTCGGGGGTCCAGGACACAAAAAATGGGGGAAATGAGTTTTCTGGGCTAGCCACACGATCTTCACACAGTTAGTGCTAACTGTGCGAGATGCTCATGTAAAACAGGCAAGAGGAAGATTTTTAGACAGTAGCCTTCAAACATTTTCTGCATGGTTTGAAAAATCATGCAGGTAAACCATGCGAGGGGGATCTCTGGGACAGAAGAATCTACATGGTTTGGGCACGGTTTGGAAAACAGTGCGGGAAAACCGTGTGGCCTAGAAACCTTAAAAAAATTACAAAAATTCCACTCAAAGATTTTATAACCCACTCGGTATTTTCCTCCTCCTCCCTTGTAGACTTAAGAACTAACCTAAGGGACCAAGAGCTCCAAATGATCATTCTCCTTTGACTCTAACCCATTTGGAGCATCGACAGTTGTGGATTGAAGATCCGAGTAAGGCTAATCTCCCTCTTTCTTTTATTTTTAATTTAGGGTTTCTATTTCCTCTCCCTCTGTGTCCGAAGCTATCAAACCCCATTTTTCATTGAGTTTTAGGTTAAAGATTCATGTTTTGGTTTAATCATGATCTAAGGTTTTGGTTGGGAGTGTGTTCACTAATGGATTCAAGGGAGGTGGTCTATAAGTTATATTCCTTGGGTTTTGAGTAGATACGTACATGTAGGGCTTTATTTATTGCCATCTTTTGATGCATTCTTAGTAAAATTAAAAAAATATGTTTCATTGGGTATCTAAACAACATAATGAAACCCCTAGGATCCTTGTGGTATGCAAGGAGGATTATACGACCTATTTTGGGTCCACCCATGGGGTGTGCCAATTTCTCAGACATAGAGATTGCTAAGTAAGTGTAGGACATTGTGAAAGAACAAGTATCTGTTGAGTCAATAAGGTTTTCCTTATGACTTTTCCATTCCTTCATGTTTTGAAAATCACAAACACCTTATCTTTAAGGAAAAATGCTTTCTTAAGGAAAATCGCTTTTATAAGGAAAAATGCTTTCTTAAGGAAAATTGCTTTTATAAGGAAATTTGCTTTCTTAAGGAAAAACTATTTTATAAGGAAAATTATCCTTATCATATTTTCATCAATATTTTTCTTAAGTATAAGTTTCGGATTCGTTTTCTCGGAGTCATTAAAACTTTGATATAAAAGCATTCTGTTTTTAGGATTCGGTTCTGGACAAGAACTATAAGGAAGTTTCATTCCGAATTCCGGATATGAATTCTAACTAAGTTCTATTCCAGATTCAGGATACAAATTCTGAAGAAGAATTCTCATTACGAATTCTAATGAAGAAATTCCATTCCGAATTCTCATTACGAATTCTGAAGAAGAATTCTCATTACGAATTCCAATGAAGAATTCCCATTACGAATTCTAATGAAGAAATCTCATTTCGAATTCTCATTACGAATTCTGATGATGAATTCTCATTACGAATTCTGATGATGAATTCTCATTACGAATTCTGATGACGAATTCTCATTACGAATTCTGATGATGAATTCTCATTACTAATTCTGATGATGAATTCTCATTACGAATTCTAATGACGAATTCTCATTACGATTTCTGATGACGAATTCCTATTCCGAATTCCTACTCCGAATTCTCATTCCGAATTCTCCTATTAAACAGAATCTGATTATCATCGTTTTATACACTCTGAATTTACTCACTCCGAACCTTCACTCCGAAGTTTCTATTCCGAACCTTTATGTTAGAGTTTAAAACGATGTCGTACATTCTGTTTCACTTGTTTTGTTATAAAATGATGTCGTCCATTTTGTTATAAACTAACCGTTGTCTAAGTGACACGTGTACAGGTCCCTCCGAACTTTAAGGAAAATATGACCGTTGGAGAAGGATCCGACCTTACCTATAAATAGGAGCTCATTTGAAAGAGCTCGGTGCTGTTGGAAAAACAACTGAGTTTGTGCCTACATGCTGTTGAAAGTGATTTCTAGAGAGAGAGTCTCTTATTAACTCTCAAAGCTTCGTGCGACTCCGAATGTTGGTGATTACATTCGAGGGCTTCCGGGGATAGGAAGACAGAGGTGACGACTACCTTAACGATCGAGGGCTTTCTTGCTGAGAAAGACAGAGGTGCCGACTACCTTAAAGATCGAGGTCTTTCTTGCTGAGAAAGACAGAGGTGCCGACTACCTTAGAGATCGAGGGCTTTCTTGCTGAGAAAGACAGAGGTTGCCAACTACCTTGAAGTTGAGGGCTTGCAGGGATAGCAAGACAGAGACACCGATCTTCGTATCGAGGGCTTACCCTAGTGTGGGTAAGACAGACTTGCTTGAAAGTATAAATCAAGGGACCTTTATCCAAGGTTGTTGGATACCCTTCACTTTGGGTTAAAAGACTATTATCTTGTTACTAGTAGTTTTAATACTTCTCTTTATTCCGCTGCAATTTGTATCTTAAGGAAAGTATAACTTTCTTATACTTCCTTACTTACTCTGGTTAGTTTAGATTCTATACGCTTTAAGGTAGAATCTCATATTGTAACTTTTGTTAAGTTTCAATCTTCAGAATCATATTTCCAGAACCTACTTTTGGAATCCCTTTCCAAGTTCAGTTCGGTGTTAGAGGTGTTGTGAATTTACTTAGTTTAACTTTGTTAAACTTAGCTCTTTCCTTTTCTTAAGGAAACTCTAGTTATTCATAACTAACTTTAAAGGTTCCAAAGGAATTTTTAAAGTATACAATTCACCCCCCCTCTTGTATATTGAGCATCTCATATTATATTTCGATCCTACAATTGGTATCAGAGGTTGGAAACCTCTTACTCTATACCATTCATACATTTGGTATCAGAGCCAAGGTTACTGAAATACTTGTACTCACATACAAGTTTTTCTTGCTTACTTTTCTATTCCGAACTTTGTCATTCCGATTTATCCATTCCGAACTTTTCCCATTCCGAACTTTGTGATTTCGATTCTAAGCTACTAACAAGTTTGTATCCAAGTTATTATTTAGTATGGCAGGAATTAATGTTGGATCTATTGACAATCTGAATCCTACAAGGCCACCAATCTTCGATGGTAATGATTATGAATACTGGAGAGATCGTATGAAGACTTTTGTTATCAATACTGGAGTAGACAACTTTGTGATGCTTACTGGTGATTATAAAATTCCTGACAAGGAAGTCAGAACCTTTACTAACCAGGAAAAGCAAGAATATCAACTCAATTATAAGGTATGCAATACTTTATTATGTTCAATGACTAAAAATATATATAGCCAAATTTCTTCTTGTGAAGCAGCTAACTGTATATGGAAGAAGTTAGAGGTTACACACTTTGGGACTTCTAAGGTGATTGAGACTAGAAGAGCTATGCTTAGAGCTGAATATCATGGCTTCAATTTTCCTTATGGAGAACCTATCTGTAAAGTTCAAAAAAGATTTATGACAATCGTCAACAGTCTACAATCTATGGGAGAAAAAGGTTTAGATGATGAAGCTCTTGTGGACAAGATAATTGATATTATGCCCAATGAGTGGGAATCCAAGAGAACAGCTATAGATGAGAACAGGAAGGTCACTCAAATTACTCTTGATGAATTATTTGGAACTCTTCTACAACATGAGACCAGAATGAAGAGAGATGCTGACAACATCAAGAAGAAGAATGGAAATGGTACTGTTGCTTTTACTACAACTTCGAATCAGATGAAAGCTAAGACTCCTGAGAGAGTAACCAGATCCAAATCTAAGAAAGTCATTTTCCAATCCGAATCTAGTGAAAGTGAAGTTTCAGAAAATGAATTATCCAATATTGCTCGAAGGATGAACAAGATAGCTGGACAGAGAAACTTTCAATCCAAGTATAAGAAGAAGGACAGGAAAGATAAGAAAGATGGAGAAGTTACATGTTATGAATGTAAGAGAGCTGGACATATTAGACCAGATTGTCCTATGTTCAAAAAGAAAGAAAGGAAGGAAAGACATTCAAAAAAGAACAGGAAGAAGTATTACAAAGGCAAAGCTAAGAAAGTTCTGAAATCTAATGACACCTGGAGTGCCAGTGGTGGTGACTCTTCAGATGAATCTTCTGAATATGAATCTTCAGGACAGAAGAATCATGGTCTTATAGCCAGATTACCTATTGATAATCATTGTCTTATGGCTAAGGTACGAAATGCTGAATCATTGACCAATGTTTCTTTAAATCCTAATGATAGTAAGTATTATAACTCTTCTAATGAAGAATCATCTTCTGATGAGGAAAATACTTTACCTACTTATGAAGAAGTCTCTAGATTTGCTGAACTTCTTGAGATTGAGAACTCCAAACTCAACAAGAAACTTGATAAGGAAAAATCTAGGAATTCTATTCTTACTAAAGAGATATCAGATCTTTCTAAAGATCTTGATAAGAAAAATGCTGATTTTGAAAGTATTTCAAAAAATCTTGAGGAAGTAAGTTCTGAGAAGAATAAACTTTCTAAAGAATTAGAAAAAGTAATTTCTAAGAAAAATGTTTTCGAGCCTAACTCTAGTTCCAAAACTAATGATTTTGAGGATAAAAACTTGGTTGTAAAACTCAAATCCGAAATTTTTTCCTTAAAGAAGTGTTTATCAAACTTTACCCATGGTATGGAAAATTTTGATAAGATGTATTCTCAAATACGACCTTTAAGAAATAAATCCGGATTTGGTTATACCCATGCAAAACCAGTTTTCAGTAACAATTATTTTGTTCCTCAAAGTGCCCCATTTTGCACTAAATGTCAATGTGGTGGTCACTGGGCAAGAAGTTGTTCCTTAAACAAAACCCAATCTTTAGGTTTTCATAAAGCTTACTTTTCTAAGAAAATGTGGATACCTAAAATTTTATTGTCTGGAAATCTCGGATCCAAACAAGTTTGGATTCCGAATATCTAACTTTGTTCTTAATTTCAGGAAAATAAAGAAAGTTCCAGCAACAATATTTGGTACATGGATAGTGGATGTTCCCGGCACATGACTGGTAACAAAAGCTTTTTTGAAAAGATTATCAAAACGAAAGGAGGAAAGGTAACTTTCGGAGACAATGCTAAGGGAGAGATTGTTGGTATTGGTAATATAGTTCTTTTGGGTAAAACTTTGATTTCAAATGTTCTTTTTGTTAAAGGTCTTAAGCATAACCTCATTAGCATAAGTCAGTTATGTGATGAAGGTTACCTTGTGAATTTTAGGAATGATAAATGCTTAGTTCACAATTCCAAGGAAGAATTTATTCTCTCAGCCAATAGGCAAGAGAATGTTTACACCTTACACTTAGAAGACCTAAGAAGCCAAGATTTACCTTGCCTAAGTGCAATGGAAGATCATTCTTGGTTATGGCATAGAAGATTAGGACACTGTAATCTTAGGAACCTATGTAAACTCTCTAAGAAGAAACTTGTTAAGGATCTACTGGAGCTTAGATTTGATTCTTCTAAAGTTTGTGATCCTTGTCAATATGGCAAGCAACATAAATCTAGTTTTAAGTCAATCGGTGAAGTCTCAACAACCGATGCATTACAGTTAGTGCACATGGATCTTTTTGGTCCAACACAAACTGGAAGCATTGGAGGCAAATACTATGTGTTTGTTCTAGTTGATGATTACACTAGATTTACTTGGGTCTATTTTCTAGCAAGGAAATCTGAAGCTTTTTCTTATTTCAAAAGTTTTAGAGCCCAAGTTAAAAATGAGAAAAACCTTCCATTGAAAACTATTCATAGTGATCATGGAGGAGAATTTCAAAATTCTGATTTTGAAACTTTTTGTAGTAAGAAAGGTATTACTCAGAACTTTTTAGCACCTAGAACTCCTCAACAGAATGGTGTAGTTGAAAGAAGAAATAGAATTCTTCAAGAGATAACTAGAACCATGTTGAGTGAATATTCTATTTCTATACATTTCTGGGCTGAAGCTGTAAGTACTGCTTGTTATACTATAAATCGAGTTTTGATTAGACCTTTTCTTAATAAAACTCCTTATGAGTTATGGAATGGTAGAAAACCAAGACTTTCCTACTTCAAGGTTTTTTGTTGCAAAGTATTCATTTTGAATACTAAAGATAACTTACATAAATTCGCACCAAAGTCTGATGAAGGAATTTTCTTAGGTTATTCCACAACCTCTAAGGCTTATAGAGTTTTTAATAAAAATACTTGTACTGTTGAGGAAACAGTACATGTAAAATTTGATGAATCAGACCCTTTTGTTTTTAAAACCTCCCAACCTACATCCTCGGATGTGTTTTCAAAAACTGATTATCAACCGTTGATAGAAGAACCTTTTGATAAGGAAATTGTTCTAGAAGATACTTCTGAAACATTTACCCCAGAAGACTTTCTACCTTATGTTGATGAACAGGTTTTACAAAACCCAAATCAGGTGTTTCTTAAGAATCATCCCAGTGATAGTATCATTGGTGATGTAAATCAACCTGTAAGGACTAGAAGTTCCTTAAGAAATGAAGTAGAACATCTATCATTTCTTTCCCAATTAGAGCCTAAAAGCACTGATGAAGCTTTAGGTGATGATGATTGGATCAAAGCAATGCAAGATGAACTAAATGAATTCGAAAGGAATAAAGTCTGGACCTTGGTTGAAAGACCTAAGGAAACTTCTGTTATTGGAGTAAAATGGATTTTCAGAAATAAATGTGATGAAAATGGAGTCATTGTTAGAAATAAAGCTAGACTTGTTGCTAAAGGCTATAATCAGCAAGAAGGAATAGACTATGAAGAAACCTATGCTCCAGTAGCTAGACTTGAATCTATCCGTATTCTACTTGCCTTTGCAGCATTCTTTAATTTCAAACTTTTCCAAATGGATGTGAAATGTGCTTTTCTTAACGGTTATGTTCAAGAGGAAGTTTTTATTGAACAACCTCCTGGCTTTGAAGATACAAAATATCCAGATCATGTTTTTAGACTTACCAAAGCTTTGTATGGCCTTAAACAAGCCCCACGAGCATGGTATGATAGACTTACTGGATTTTTGCTTCAAAATAACTATGTTAAGGGAAATGCAGATCCAACCCTTTTTATAAAGAAAGATAAGAAAAATGTTTTGATTGTTCAAATTTATGTTGATGACATTATATTTGGTTCATCTCAGCAATCTTTGACTGACTCTTTTGCTAGTCTAATGAAATCTGAGTTTGAAATGAGTATGATGGGTGAGTTAACATTTTTCCTTGGTTTTCAAATTTCTCAAAAACCAGAAGGAACCTACATATCCCAACATAAGTATATTAAAGATCTTCTTAAAAAGTATGGTTATGACAACACTAAGAGTATAAGTACTCCCATTGGTACCTCAAACTCTTTAGATCGTGATGAAGCTGGGAAACCAGTAGATCAAACATCTTTTAGAGGTATGATTGGAAGTCTACTTTACTTAACAGCTAGTCGACCAGACTTAATGTTTTCTGTATTCTTATGTGCAAGATATCAATCCAATCCTAAAGAATCTCACTTAAAGGCAGTAAAAAGAATTTTTCGCTACCTTAAGGGAACCATGGATCTAGGATTATTTTATACTTCTGGAAATGATTTTGTTCTAAAAAGCTTTTCTGATGCTGACTTTGGTGGATGTAGAATGGATAGGAAAAGTACATCCGGAACTTGTCATTTCTTAGGAGATACATTAGTTTCTTGGTCATGCAAGAAGCAACATTCTGTTGCACTCTCCATTGCTGAAGCTGAATATGTAGTAGCTGGAAGTTGTTGTGCACAAGTGTTGTGGATGCAACACACACTCACAGACTATGGCTTGAGTTTTACTAAAACTCAAATTTTGTGTGATAACACAAGTGCCATTTCCCTAAGTAAAAACCCTGCACATCACTCTCGTGCAAAACACATAGATATTAGGCATCACTTTCTTAGGGATCACACACTCAAAGGAGATATTATTCTTCATTTTATCGGAACGCAAGATCAACTTGCTGATATTTTCACAAAATCCTTGCCTTCTGATAGATTTGAATATATTAAACAAAAGTTAGGAATGATAACCGTAAGGTAATCTTCCTTAATTAACTTTCTGCTGAAAAAATCTCCTTACAGTAATAAACTCCTTTTCATAGGGGGAGTACATTTGATTGTTTGTTTAACAAAGTTTTTCAAAATTTGTTTTCAAACTTTTCGGAACGAAAATTTCCGGAATGGAACTTCCGGAACTACCATCTTCCAGAATGGATATTTTCGTACAGAATACTTCTGGAATGAAAGTATTCGTATTGAAAATTTCCGGAATGGAAAACTTTCGTACTGGGACTTTCATAACCAGATTTTCGTACCAAGTTTGACTTTTCGTATTTACTTTTTCGTATTGACTTTTCGTATTTAGTGTTTCGTACTGAGTTTTTCGTAATCATCTTTATATTACCCATTACGAATAACTTTCCTAAGCTAATCCGAAAGGTATGATTTCCTTACTGAAGTTTTCGTAATCATATTTTACTTGCTGGAAATTTCTTATAGTTTGTTTTTGGTTTTTGGATTTCTCAATTCTTTACTTTAATAAAACCTCAAAAATATCGGATTCAAGCTTTCAACCATTAGATCTGATCTCAGATCGTTCTAAACCGTTAGATCAACCGAGGAAGTTGAACCGTCATTCCATTGCCTATATAAAGGGGACCCTATTTTCTCGTCCCACATCGATTTCAAGCTTTTGCGTGCTGAAGCTCTGACTCTCCGATTTAAGGCCGTTCCGAACCACAGTTTTCTCAGTTCCGAACTTCAGTCTTCTCTGTTCCGAATATCTCAGAGGACTTCTAATCCGAATGTCTGCAGAGTTAGCTTCTCAAGAAATGTCTTCAACCAATCCCATTTCTCAGTGGTTAGTCTACAGAGAGAGGTTAGTTCATCCGAATTTCTTCAGCAACTACGATTCTATTATTTCAAAGAATATCAAGTTGAATGGTTGGGATGGTGTTGCGGTATCAAAAACCGGCAAACAAGATGAAGTCTACTCTGACTTGCTTGTCGAGTTTTATGAGTCGGTTGCTTTCTTCGAGGAAGATAATAGAGAAAAATTTTCTTTCAAATCGTATGGCAAGACATATAAGCTTTCTTACACCAAGGCTGCAAGCTTGGTAGGGCTGAGTTATGAAGGGGAAGCTGAGTTTAATTCCCACGTATTGCCAGACTCTTTGGGTAGTTTCAACAAGGAGAAAGCCTTAGAAATTCTCGGATTGGATGATGACAAGGCTCCGAAAATAGCAAGTCTTTCTACAAACTTCCGGATTCTGGAGTTATGGGTGCAAGGGCTTATCGTACCGAGAAAAGGAGATAAGGATAGCCTGAAGAAGAGTGAGATATATATCTTATATTTTTTGATAAATCTAAGGAAGTTCAACTTGATGAAGCATATCCTTCTTAATATTGAGAATCTGAAGAAGGGGAATCTGAGAGCTCAGATTGTGATGTATCCGGCAATATTGTCAAAGCTCATAGTTCGGTGCCTAGAATCCTTCAAGGTAGCTTGCAGTTCTAAGCCGAAAGTTTGTAAGATCATGCTGCTTAGTGATGCCACTCTTAAGAGAATGAATATAGCTTTTAACAAGGACTCAGGGAAGTTTATTGATCTACCTCCTCAAGCAGAAGTGACTCCGAAAGTGGCTGATCCGGAATCATCCAAGCCGGTAAGGAAGAGGAAGCTGAAAGAAGTGGTAGTCGAAGCTGAGGAACCTAAGTCTAAGGAAGTCCACTCCACACCTCCTAAGTCTAAGAAGAAGAAAACCTATACTGATGAGGTTGCAGCAAAGTGGAGAGCTGATAAAGAGAAGAGGAAGGAAGGAGATCCGCAGTTCGGATTGGATCCTGCAGAGGCTAAAGCTCTGAAAGAAAAGGCTGCTGATGAGCTCGAGAAGCAAGCAAAGGAAAAGAAGCTTAAGAAGAAAATGTCTGAGGCTGAGGTAGCTCAGGCCTTGTTAAAGTTCAACGAAATGGTTTCAGCAACCATTCCCGTTCCGAGATCTTTCTCTCTGGAATCTCTACCTGAGACTCCAGGAAGAAATCTTGTTACTCCGGAAGAGGCTGTTGCTACTGAGGAAGTAGAGAAAGTGGAAGAAGTTGAAGAAGCTGTTGAAGGAAGTGGTGAGACAGGAGATGTGCTCAAACAAGTAGATGAATATAAAGGAACTCCTTCGGAACATTTGTCGCTCCGAACATCTGAAGCTCAATCTTCGAAGCTTGTTACTCCGACTATGGAAGAAGAGAAAGGTGAAGAAGAAGTTTCTTGTCTGAGAGAAGAAGAACATCTTTTACTTGATGCTGCTCAGAAGGCAAATGTACAAGTTGCTGATGAGGAAGATTTGGTTGTTCAAGTGTCTGATAGCGAGAAGAAATCTCCGGAACAGGTTTCTATTCCGGAAAAATATAAGGGGAAACGAATTCTTGCTGATACCCCGAGTTCAGAAAAGAGTATGAGGAAGGAAGCTGGTAGTTCTTCTAAGAGGAAGTTGGAGCTTATTGAGTAAGAAAATTCTCCTAGCAAGATTTCATATTCAGAGTCATCATCGTTGGGGCACGATTTTGTTGTTCAGTCCTTGAAGAAGTTGGTGGGAACCATTCCAACCTTCTCCAGTATTGACTCTAGATGCCAGATGCTTCAACATGCGCTGAATCAGAAAACCGACTCCGTATCCATGGTAATGGATAAGTGTGTAGAGATTGAAGCTCAGTTCAAAACTTTCTTCGTTGGTTACGAAGCACATAAAAGATCTTGCAAGAGGATGACAAGCTGGTCGAAGAAGAATGTGGAAGAGATGAGGTTGCTGGATGAGTTTTAGGAAAATATTAAGGATGCATTTCAAACCGAGGACAAGAAGTTTCATGAGATGACTGCATCATTCGATGAGAAATTGACAGAAGAAAAGAACATTCGGATTCAGGAAGTGAGAGATCTGAATGGAAAGCTCAACTCCGTTAATCAGAGTTGGAAATTTGAAAGGGATCATCGGATCAATTTTCTAGAAAGAATGAAGGCTCAGGAAGAGAAGATGAAATCTCAGGAAGAAAATTTGAAGGCTCAGGAAGAAGTAATTGAAGCCCAGTCAGCAAGAATAGTTGCCTTAGAGAAGCAAGCAGAGGAAGATCATAAGGACCTCAAAAAGATCAAGACAATTCTTAAAGGGCTCATGTCGAAGGAGAAAGATCCGAAATGACCAATCCGATCTTTTTGTTGTAATCTGTTTTTGTTGCTGACATTTCAAATATAATGAGAATTGTGCTTGTTGATTCTATTGTTGTCATTACTAATCTTTCAGGTACTTTGTCATTTTTTTCCATTCCCTCCAATTCTTTTTGAAAATCACAAAGGGGGAGAAGGAAAAGATCCTTAAGAAAAAGAGGAAATCTAATAAGTGCTTATCAAAGGGGGAGAAAGAAAAATACCCAAGGAGATAGAACTCTAATAAGAGTTTGTTTAAGGGGGAGTTTTTCTTAAAGAAACATCACTCCGGAAATATGAATACGATCCTTAGAGATTCAAAGCCTAAGGGGGAGTTAGTCGTATTCATCCATTTCTTAAACCAAGGGAGATAAGCTTTAATGTTTTTCTTTCTTCTTAGAATAGATTTTTCGTAAGGATGTTTGTGCTTTCCAAAAAGGGGGAGATTGTTGAGTCAATAAGGTTTTCCTTATGACTTTTCCATTCCTTCATGTTTTGAAAATCACAAACACCTTATCTTTAAGGAAAAATGCTTTCTTAAGGAAAATCGCTTTTATAAGGACAAATGCTTTCTTAAGGAAAATTGCTTTTATAAGGAAATTTGCTTTCTTTAGGAAAAACGCTTTTATAAGGAAAATTATCCTTATCATATTTTCATCAATATTTTTCTTAAGTATAAGTTTCGGATTCGTTTTCTCGGAGTCATTAAAACTTTGATATAAAAGCATTCTGTTTTTAGGATTCGGTTCTGGACAAGAACTATAAGGAAGTTTCATTCCGAATTCCGGATATGAATTCTAACTAAGTTCTATTCCAGATTCAGGATACAAATTCTGAAGAAGAATTCTCATTACGAATTCTAATGAAGAAATCCCATTCCGAATTCTCATTACGAATTCTGAAGAAGAATTCTCATTACGAATTCCAATGAAGAATTCCCATTACGAATTCTAATGAAGAAATCTCATTTCGAATTCTCATTACGAATTCTGATGATGAATTCTCATTACGAATTCTGATGATGAATTCTCATTACGAATTCTGATGACGAATTCTCATTACATATTCTGATGATGAATTCTCATTACTAATTCTGATGATGAATTCTCATTACGAATTCTAATGACGAATTCTCATTACGATTTCTGATGACGAATTCCTATTCCGAATTCCTACTCCGAATTCTCATTCCGAATTCTCCTATTAAACAGAATCTGATTATCATTGTTTTATACACTCTGAATTTACTCACTCCGAACCTTCACTCCGAAGTTTCTATTCCGAACCTTTATGTTAGAGTTTAAAATGATGTCGTACATTCTGTTTCACTTGTTTTGTTATAAAACGATGTCGTCCATTTTGTTATAAACTAACCGTTGTCTAAGTGACACGTGTACAGGTCCCTCCGAACTTTAAGGAAAATATGACCGTTGGAGAAGGAGCCGACCTTACCTATAAATAGGAGCTCATTTGAAAGAGCTCGGTGCTGTTGGAAAAACAACTGAGTTTGTGCCTACATGCTGTTGAAAGTGATTTCTAGAGAGAGAGTCTCTTATTAACTCTCAAAGCTTCGTGCGACTCCGAATGTTGGTGATTACATTCAAGGGCTTCCGGGGATAGGAAGACAGAGGTGACGACTACATTAAAGATCGAGGGCTTTCTTGCTGAGAAAGACAGAGGTGCCGACTACCTTAAAGATCGAGGGCTTTCTTGCTGAGAAAGACAGAGGTGCCGACTACCTTAGAGATCGAGGGCTTTCTTGCTGAGAAAGACAGAGGTTGCCAACTACCTTGAAGTTGAGGGCTTGCAGGGATAACAAGACAGAGACACCGATCTTCGTATCGAGGGCTTACCCTGGTGTGGGTAAGACAGACTTGCTTGAAAGTATAAATCAAGGGACCTTTATCCAAGGTTGTTGGATACCCTTCACTTTGGGTTAAAATACTATTATCTTGTTACTAGTAGTTTTACTACTTGTCTTTATTCCGCTGCAATTTGTATCTTAAGGAAAGTATAACTTTCTTATACTTCCTTACTTACTCTGATTAGTTTAGATTCTATATGCTTTAAGGTAGAATCTCATATTGTAACTTTTGTTAAGTTTCAATCTTTGGAATCATATTTCCGGAACCTACTTTTGGAATCCCTTTCCAAGTTCAGTTCGGTGTTAGAGGTGTTGTGAATTTACTTAGTTTAACTTTGTTAAACTTAGCTCTTTCCTTTTCTTAAGGAAACTCTAGTTATTCATAACTAACTTTAAAGGTTCCAAAGGAATTTTTAAAGTATACAATTCACCCCCCTCTTGTATATTGAGCATCTCATATTATATTTCGATCCTACAATTGGTATCAGAGGTTGGAAACCTCTTACTCTATACCATTCTTACAGTATCCCATGATGAATATGTTAATATGTTTTATGGATGTGTAATTGGTGTTTTTTAATGCACTTAGGTTGGGTAACGGACTTAGGGGTTGTTTGGTTTGCATGAAAAGGGGTTAAATGGATTAATGGGAAATTTCTAGGGGATTAGCTTATTACTTGAATATGCTTAGTGAGATAGACATGCTAAATGGGAATCGAGACTAAAGGGTTAAGTAATATAAATGATTAATGTGTTAATTTATTTAGGAAATAAGTTATTTTCCCATTTATTTAGATTATTATGATGTCGTAAATAATGTTGTCTATGTTGTTGCGATGTGGTGTTTTTGTGTTGAATGATAAAAAAGCATGTGCACATGGATTGGATGAGTGGGGTATTGACTTTAGGTTATATTCCAATGGGTTGAGTTGGAATGAGGTTCTAGCTCCTCCCCTAAATGCATGGGTTGGGGAAGGGGACAGAACTCTATTCCCCTAACAGTTGCATTCCACCCCGACTGAGGCGTCGAGGTGAGGATTCTAAGATTGATATAATGTGACTCCTAGTGAGATAGGGATTTATTTTATTTCCATATTCTGAATGACATTTAATATTCATAATCCTTTGGAAACATAAATAGGGGATATTAAATAATTAAATGCCTCAGTTGTGAACCCTAATTCGTTGGATGTATAAATAAAATGAACATAGGTTAGAATGACCTATTGAACTGTTTACCTTAATTTTTCTCCTTATTTTCATTTCCATGCACTATCTACCTTGATGGATATTTTTTATACACCATTGGTTGTGTCCTACTTAGTTATACTCACACCCTCCTTGGGCCGTCGTTGGGTACCCGAGCAGATTTCATGCTTCTAGTTCGGGAAAAGGGTAAGGGCCCTATGCTAGGGGGATTAGTTCGACATGGGACATGTTTGGTTGAGGTTCCAGTCATAGAATCTAGAAAAATTTTTGGATTCTATTATTTATCTTTTTTTTGTATCATTTACTTTACATTGTACCCTAACATGACATATTTACTATTGTACGTGGTTGTACCCAGTTTGGGGAGTTGGTTGTTTATAGATGTTATGGATTGTTCTCTTTTCTTCCCACTATTTCATTTATTATCTAATGTGGATTACTCGGGTATTGATGGTATAGTCTCCCCATGTGAGATTTTTGGATCCTCAGTGCTAGTCGGCAACCTCTTTCGTATGGGGAGGTGCGCGTGAGGTCTTGTTACTATGCGGCTCGGAGCACCGATTTAGTAGCTCTTTGGTTGGGGACGTTACAAAGTGGTATCAAAGGAGTTTATTTCTCTTTCATGATACTTGGGTATGGTAGATATGGTATTATGATTGGGTTAGGCCTTGGTAATGAGCTTGTTCTTGGAAGTAGCTAACCCATGAATGAGGGAAAACCAAAGTCTCCTTGGGAGGGGTTTTTTGTTCTTATTGTGTGTTGTTACATTTGATGATATTTACCCATAGGGTGATGCACATGTTATGTGATTTGACAGTTTTAGGATATTTCTCTCATGGATGGAAAGGTATGAGTTTGTGCATTCATTTATCATTTTAGGCACCTATGTAGGGAAGTGACATGCATCATGATAGACACACACACAGGATGGGTGTGCAGGATGTAAATGTTAGGATACATATGTTCTTTTAATAGTAGTAAATTATCCCTAATAAGATGGTATGAATGAGTAAAAAGGGGAAATAAAAATGTGTAGAATTAATTAAAAAATGGTATTTGATAAAGAAGTAAAAGTAGAATAATTGTTGTAGGGGTAAATTCGAATATGAAAATGGTTCAAGTGGGAGTAAAAGATAAGTCGTGTAACAATGATAATTAGATACATCGTTGGCCACAGAATTAGGGAGATGGCCGAGGGTAGTGACCTAGTTGTGAGTGGTATTTTTTGGGTCATGTATGTGAACATATTTGGTTATTAAAAGTGAAAATCATATCTATATCCCCTCTTTCTCACAAAAGAATTATGGTTGCATTTTAAAGCTCGTGTTTGGCATTATAGAGAAATATCACCTTGAAGACGTGAATTGGTTAGATGACATGAGGAGGTTGTCGAGAACGATCCTCCAATATTGGATCAAGAGAATGTGTTGATCTAATGAGATAGGGAAGAGAAGTTCCAAAATAACTTTTCTCGTTTTGTGCTGATGATGGAACGAGACCTAGGAAGGGTTGCGCTGAGCATGTTGGAGCTGACTAGGCACTTTCTATAGTAGAACCATCCAACCTTTACTGGAGAGGGTGGACTAGAAGTAGTAGAGTTCTGGATAGATTCCATATAAACTATTCTCAACCATCTAGATACTCCTCTCGATAAGCGAGTCTAGTTAGAAACATTTTTGCTGAGGGGGACAATGAAGCGTTGGTGGGACATTATGGTTCTGAAAGAGTAGGATGAAGGGATGATGTGGAACGATTTTCAGGAGAATATTATTGAGCAATTTTATCCAGAAACCTAGAGGAAGGAGAAGCCAATAGATTTTATGAGTTTGACCTAGGGGACAATGTTAGTGATGGACTATGCAAGTCGTTTAACAGATTTGAGATGCTTCATTATGATGTTGACTAGAGATGAGGCAGCTATGGAGAAACGCTTCCAGGACGAGCTGACACATGAGATCAGATCTCAAGTGAATATATTTCACCTAAAAGGTTTGTAAAAGTAGTGGATCAAGCCCTTATCTCAGAAGGAAGCCTGAAGGGAGCTTCAGGTAGTAAACTTCTGGCACCGGCTGGGTGAACAAGTGGTGAAGCATCTAATAGTAGGAATCCCCACATTGGAAGCTTTCAGCAGGGTGGAAGCATGCAGAGAAATTAGAAGAGGGGTTCAACTTCTCAAGGTGGTGACTAGGTATTCAGTTTTCAGTGTGGAAGGCTGGGGAACAAGTGTGACCAGTGTCCCTGCCCACTAGTAGAGTGTCGATCGTTCGGCAGGATAGCTCACGTGCAGATATTCTGCAGGAACCCGTGGAAGTCGGGGAATTATGGATGTTAGAGGCAGGTGCTGAGTGTGAGCAGTGGGTCGGTTACCTGTATCAGGCAAGAATTTGGAGCTCCACTGGTTGTACTGGAAGGGGAGATGGACGTGGGACTTCGGGACGAGATCGCCATTGCTAGTAGAGAAGTGTAGTGTAAGGTACTCAGGTTGGAGCCCAGGGTAAAGGGGTAGGTCATCTCCATGTAGTTCATGCTACACCTGAGGGTGGTGAGGCAGGACCTTCTACATTTCGAGGTATGATTCATGTAGCTTCCATGTTTTCTAGTGCTTTATTCAATACAGGTTCTACGCATTCCTTTATTTCTGCTCAGTTTGTAGTTGTGTTAGGATTAACTATAGAGATAGCATGTGGGGTAAGGTCCCTTGATACGCCGCTAGGGGTGCGAGTCAAGGACTTCAAGAAATGTAAGGGTTGTTCTTTTGAGGTTGGTGGGTATCATTTTCTGTGGGATTTTTTTGTCCTAGATATGTTAGGTTTTTACATAATCTTGGGAATGTATTGGCTGGTGTTATATCAAGCCCATATCGATTGTTACTGATGTCGGGTAACATTCACATCTCTCGTTGGGAGAACACATATCTATCATGGTGAGTGGGATGATCGGGTCGGCCACATAGTACTGTTATTCCATCAGGTGGGGGATCTCACAACCCAAGTGGAATGCCTTATGATAGACGATGGGGAGAAAGGACAGCCAGTCTTCCCTTTTGATGTGGACCAGTTTCAGGACGTGTTTCCATAGGACATCTCAGGATTACCACCCAAGAGATATGTTGAGTTTACAATTGAATTGTTACCTGGAGTGAAGCCATTTTCCATCACACCTTACCAAATAGCGTCAGGAGAGCTACAATAATTAAAGATTCAGCTAGAGGAATTTGAGCATAAAGGGGTTTATACATCCTAGTACATCGCCTTGGGGATCTCCTATGCTGTTTTCTATGAAGTCTAATGGGTCACTAAGGCAATGTGTCTATTATAAGAAGCTGAACCAGATGAAATTTAAGAACTAATACCCCTTTCTGAGAATTGATGACCTGTTTGATTAGCTTCGAGGTGCCTCAATGTTTTACAAGATTCCTTTGGGATCGGGATATCGTTAGTTGAGGGTGAGACCTTTTGACATACCCCAGATGGCATTCCGAAGTAGGTACGAGTTGTATGAATTCTTGGTAATGTCTTTTGGTTTGAACAATGCACCAGATATATTTATGGCCTTGATGAACTGGATTTTCCACCCATATCTGGGTCAGTTTGTAGTTGTTTTCATTGACGACATCTTTGTGTACTCTAGAACTCACGACGATCATGCCAAACATCTTTACAACATCTTAAGTACACTAAGAGAGAATAGGTTTTTCGCTAAGATATCAAAACAGCATTTTTGGATTGATGAGTTGAACATTTTTGGACATATCATATCTAAGTCAGGAGTTTCAATGGATACATAAATTGTGCAGGCTATCGTGTCTTGGGAGCAGCCCAAGAACGTCACTAATATTTAGAGTTATCTAGGTTTGGATAGTTATTACTGAAGGTTAACTGGATATTTTGATCATTTGGAAGCACCACTCACAGGACTAACTAATAAAGGGGTTATGTTCAATTGTTCAGGGGCTTGTTGGAATGATTTCTAGGAGCTGAAGAAGTGGTTGACCACCACACTGATTTTTATCTTACCCAAGCTGGGAAAGAATTATACCTTGTTCTGTGATCTGTCTGGTGTTGGACTTGGGGCATTGTGGATGCAGGATGAGCGGGTTGTGGCTTATGAGTTGAGGCAGTTGAGGCCACATGAAATAAATTCTTCTACGCATGACCAGGAGCTAGCTATTGTGTTTCATGCCATAAAGTGTTGGAGAAATTATTTTTTGGGAGAACCACTTACGGTGTTTATCGGCCAAAAAAGATTCAAATACATCTTTTCTCAACAGGATTTGAATCTTTGACAGTGATGGTGGGTCGATTAACTTCAGTATTTTGATTTTTAATTGGTTTACACACTGAAAAAATGGAATAGTATCACTAATGCTCTTAGTCGGAAGACTTGGAATCAAGTAGTCCAAGAATCTAGTTCAGAGTGGGTGATTATGGCCTTGTTTGTGGATATGCATTTGGAATTATAGGAGGGGAATGAGTAGATGAACCTTTCATATGTAGAATTTGAGTCCGTGAATTTGATCCGACTTAAAGAAAACCATTTGGTAGATCCGAGGTGTTTGGCTTAGAAGGAAATTCTTAAAGGTGGGGAGTCACCTTCAGGTTGGACCTTTAGTGTCGATGGAGTTTCATATGTTCATGGTCGTGTTGTGGTACCTGCAGGTGTACAAGAGGATTTGATGCATGAGTTCCATGCATCAAAGTGGGTATTACACCCGGGGTTGACTAAGATGCACCATGACCATCGTAGGCAGTTTTGGTGGTCGTGAATGAAGAGAGAAGTTGTGGGTTTTGTGGCACGATGCCTTACCTATCAGCAGGTGAAGGACAAACATCAGCACCCAGGTGGGCTGTTGCAGTCATTACCTATTCCAGAGTGGAAATGGAATGACGTCACAATGGACTTCATAGTGGGTATTCCAAGGAAGCCTCGGAAGAATTATTCCATTTGGGTGTTTGTAGATTAGCTGGCCAAAGTGGCCCATTTCTTGCCCATTCAAGAAACCAACACAGTCGAATAGCTGGGGGAATTGTATGTTCGAGAAATAGAACAGTTTCATGTTGTGCCGAGAACCATAGTTTCATATCGTGCCCCACATTTCACCTCGCACTTCTAGAAGGGGCTACAGAATGCACTTGGTACCTTGGTTTTTTCTGAGTACGACCTACCACCCACATACTGATTGGCAGTCAGAGCATACAATTCATGTATTAGAAGACATTTTGAGATCATGTGTTCTAGATTTTGGTGGCTCATGGGAAAAGAAATTTTCACTTGTTAAGTTTTCTTATAACAATAATTTTCAGGATACAGTTCAAATGGAACCTTTTGAGGCACTCTATGGGAGACTATATAGATCACCATTATGTCGGTTAGAGGGAGGAGAGTCTGAGGTGTTAGGGTGATGTTTTCTGAAGGAGATGTTAGAGAAGGTTCATTTGATTCAGAAGCTTATGTGAATAGATCATAGTAGGCAGAATTCATATGAAGATCGGCGTCATAGACCTCCAGAGTTCAAGGTGGGTGATAGTGTGTTTCTTCGGGTGTCACCAAGGTTGGGTCATTGTCGGATTCGGAAACAGGTCAACTTGGCACCTAGATATGTGGGGCTATTAAAAATTGTGGAGAGGATCAGATCAGTGGCTTACCATTTGGATCTCCCATAGTGGTGTAGTAGGATTCATGACGTTTTCCATGTTTCACAACTCTGACAGTATCACCTTGACCCATCTCATGTGATAGATGTCGATGATGTTGAGCTTGAGGCTGATGTGTCCTTTGAGGAGCACCTGGTTCATATTGTGGATCAAACCAGATTTTTTTGTGGGGTAAGGTTGTTCCCCTAGTTCATGTTATATGGAAACATGGACGTGTTCATGAGGAAACTTGGGAATGGGAATTTGATATGCGGGTCTAGTGGATAGATCTATTTTCTTTAGAAACTCAATGATGCTTAGGAAGATCAGCTTGAGGATGATCCATTATAAGGTGGGGAGGTTCTAAGATCCCGTATTTATCTATAAAGTATATCTCAGTTTAAGCCCTTTATTTTGGTCCATTACATGAATTTCAAAGTCCTCAAGGAGGACTGGGGGTGTTTTGAGGGTCCGGGAAAATAAAAAGAGGGGGAAATGTGTTTTCTGGGCTAACTATGCGGTCTGCACACAGTTAGTGCTAATCATGCGGGCAACTCAAGTAAACCATGCAGGATAAAAAATTTCAGATAGTAGCCTCAGCATGGTTTGTGACTGGTTTGAAAAACATTGCGGTTAAACCATGTGAGGGGGCTCTTTGAGAAAGAAGAATTTGCACAGTTTGCACACGGTTTGGCAAACCGTGCGGGCAATCCTTGCGGTCTAGAAGCCATTAAAAATTTACAAAAAATCCACTCCTGGATTTTATAACCCACTCAAGAGTTTCCTCCTCCTCCTCCCTTGCATCCCTAAGAATGATCCAAAGGGACCAACAGCTCCAAAGGATCAATCTCCTTTGATTATAATCCATTTGGAGCACTGTCAGTTACAGATTGAAGATCTGAGTAAGGCTAATCTCCCTCTTTCTTTTCTTTTTATTTTTGGGTTTCTTTTTCTTCTCCCTCTCCATACGAAGCTCTTAAACCCCACTTTTTCTATGATTTTTAGGGTAAAGTAACAAGGGTTGGTTGAATTGTGATCTATGGTTTCGGTAGGGAGTGTGTTCGCAAATAGATTCCTTGTAGATGGTCTAAATGTTATATTCGTTGGTTATTGATCAGATATTTGCATGTAGGGTTTTAGTTATTTCCCTCTTTTGATGATTTCTTAGTACCTTTGAGACTATATGTTTCATTGGGTTTCTAAATATCCTAATGAAACCCTCATGATCCCTGTGGGATGTATAGAGGATGATATGAACTATTTTGGGGCCACCCATGGGGTGTGCTGATTTCTCAATCCTAGAGTTATCTAAGTAAGTGTAGGTCATTGTGAAAGAACATAGAGCACATGATGAATATGTTAATATGTTTTATGGATGTGTAATTGGTGTTTTGTAATACACAAAGATTGGGTAATGGCCTAAGGGGTTGTTTGGATGGCATGAAAAAGGGTTAAATGGATGATTGGAAAATTATTAGGGGATTAGATTATTACTTTAATATGCTTAGTGAAATAGACATGGTAAATGGGAAACGGGTCTAATGGGTCAAGTAATCTAAATTATTAAGGTTAATGGATTGAGGAAATAATTTATTTTCCCATTTATTAAGATTATTGTGATGTCATCAATTATGTTGGAAATGTTATTGTGATGTGGTGTTTTAGTGGTGAATGAAAAATAAGCATGTGCACATGGCTTGGCTGAGTAGGGTATTGACTTGACATTCTATTCCCATGGGTCGAGTTGGACTGAGGTTCTAGATCCTCCCCTAAATGCACATTTTACAAAAGGGGATGGGGTTCAATTCCCCTAATGGTTGCATTCCACTCAAATTGAGGCTTCGAGGTGAGGGTTATGAGATTGATATAATGTTATACATAGTGAGATAGGTCTTGATTGTATTTCCATATGCTTGAGAACATTGAATATGCCTTATCTATTGAACACGTAGAAAGTAGAGTTTGAATAATGAAATTCTTGAGTAGTGAACATGAATTCATTAGCAGTATAAATAAAATGAACATAGTTTAAAATAACCTATTGAACTATTTACCTTTATTTTTTTCATTATTATCATTTTCAGGCACTACCTACCATTCTGGATAATTTTTAGACAACTTTGGTGGTGGCCTACTGAGTTATACTCACACCCTTCTCAGGCCGCCGTTGGTTACCCGAGAAGATTTCATGCTTGTTGGTTAGGAAAAGGGAAATGGCACTATGCTAGGGGGGTGAGTTGGACATGGGACATGTTTGCGTGAGGTTCCAGACTTGGAGTCCAGAAAATTTGGGGGATCTTACTATTTTTCATTCTTTTGGGTTTCGTTCACTTAACACTGTAGCATGACAAGACATATTTACTGTTTTATAAGGTTGTACCCAGTTTTAGGAGTTGGTTTTTTATGCATGTTATGGATTGTTCTCTTTTCTTCCCGCTATTTCATTTATTATCTGTTATGGATTACTCAAGTATTGAGGGTATAGTCTCCCCACATGACCTTTTTGGACCCTCACTGCTAGTTGGAAACCACTATCGTATGGGGAGGTGTGCTTGAGGTCATGTAACTACTCGGCTCGGAGCATTGGTTTAGTGGATCCGGGGTCGGAGTAGTTACATAAGTGAACACCCTTCAATCAATGGAAAAAAATAGGGTATTCACAAAGGGATTTCATTGAAAGAAAAATTGTGGTTATATACCAATGATGATTAGGAATGATAAAATAAATAATATATAATTTCTCTTATGGTGATTTAATGTTTCTCATTTGTTAAAACATTGGTTAATAATCAACCAGTATATGTATAATAATTTTAGAAGAAAAGTAGAATTTTACTTTGAAAACCATTATAAAAATGACCCTTTTTCAAGGATAACTATTTTTAAATGAAACTCATAAAATAATGGAAAATTAATTCATTCTATAAGACCATGAATCATGGGTAATATCATTAAAATGATAATAAATCCACTCTTCTGAAAAAAATCGAAATATAAAGTTCATTTTATTTTATTTAAATGAAATGATATATCAAAAAATCCGTAGTTTATTTTGAAAATCTAGTTTAAATATTTTTTGAAAGAAAACCTTTGAGATACATCAAAATATCACTCTTTAAAAAATACCAAATAACTTTTTTTTGAAAAATACATGTAGGTTTTATATGAAAAAATGGAGTGGAAGATAATTAGGATATCCATGACACATAAAACCTTTAATATTATGAAAGAACTATTATTGAAAACTCACATCATAAATAGGGTAATAAATTTTCCATTTGAAAAGAGATGATGGGACCTAAAAGGATCACATTAATTAATACATCTCTAAGTTACCAAAAGTATATGAAAATATATGGGGGATGTATGGACTTGTAGAAGGAATATATTTTGGAAAGAATTTGAGTTTTTCTTACAAACATCAAAATTTTATTTGATAAGGTATTTCAATGAAGAATATGATAAAGATTATTAAAGTGACATCCATTTTGAAAAATAGAAGTTAGAATTTGAGAGTAAATTGATGGATAAAATGGTTCTTATAAGATAATAACCAAGTAGAGAATTTATGACTCTAGGGGAATG
This sequence comes from Viscum album, assembly GCA_963277665.1. Taxonomy (NCBI): domain Eukaryota; kingdom Viridiplantae; phylum Streptophyta; class Magnoliopsida; order Santalales; family Viscaceae; genus Viscum; species Viscum album. Next base: position 188,250,363 of record OY728127.1, read on the forward strand.
AATTTATGTTGGGAAATATATTATGCATTATGTAATATTTTAATTTAAACAACATTAATGAGGGGAGATTTAAATTGAATAAATTATAATTCGTGATATAATATAACAAATAAAAAATATATTTACCATATACAATAAAATTGGTTCGTAACAATAAGTATGTCTCAAGAAATATTAATTGAGACCAAGAAACCCTTTCATGTAATATAATATTTGATGTAAGAATCATTTGTTAATAAGGTTATATGGAAAACATTTAGATCCATAGAAAATAAGGAAAAATGAAATAAAATATACACATTATGTAGAATAAATCAAACATGGAATGATAGAGTTCAATAAGAAATTTTTTTACTCAATGGATGAAAAATGAGTCAGCATAAACACTTCATGCGTTTGTGATTTTTTAATAAAAACCCCATGGACGAAAGAAATTGGAATAAAAAATCGAATATCAAGAAATATATTATAATCAACATAAAAAATATTAATGGGTTAGTACACACACCCTTCCAAAAAAACATGGTTTTTTATTATCAATATGTCTCAAGGTATTGAAAACTAAAACAAGAAACCCTTAATGAGGTTGATATTTTCACTTCGCATGTGCCTAACATCCCGAATGATCAAATTAAGTTTATTAGATTTATTTTGGGGAACTTACTCATATATATATTTCATTTAATAATGAATTTTTATTATTTTAATCTATTTATTTATTTTATTGTTTTTTCTTATGTTTGTAAATTTTCTATAGAAATTGAATTGGTGTCATCTTATTTAAATAATTTAAGTGATAGAATATTTTATTTTAATAAAGATTTAAATAAATCATATTAAATTTTCAAAAACATAAAAAATATTTATTTTCGTACAAACCTACTATTTTTTAAGGTGATTCGTGTTGGCATGATGGTTGGTTGCAGGGGTTTGAGTTTTGTGTGATCATTCACATCAATATCAATATTTCTAAATGATTTCCAATGGGTTTTTTCATATAACTAGAAGCACCCAAAAGTTATATATCTATGGGGACCTTCTTTCCAAATGAAGGCACTCATTGGGATATTTGGGAAGTGATTCGTAAGAACTCGTGTTATTATATAGTAAGGGAAGTTAGGCTCATCACACCCTTTTTATGGGAATTTTTTCCTACTTCGGGATTCTCTTATATATTTAAGATGTGTTCATGAATAATTAATTAGTTCTCAAGGTTGAAGTGGGTCACCCTTGAATTAAAAATATATTATTATCATGTATGGAACTTAGAATAAACTATATTTATATGAGGTTCTACATTAGTTGAAGTATATTTATGTAACTAGGTTTCTCCGTCAATGGTATCCACTTATATCCTTATTAGAGATTCATTGGTCATTATTAAAATGATGATGGTTTTCTAGCCACATGGAGGGGATCTCTATAGTGTGTCATCATCCTGGGAGATGCGATTTGTTTTTATATGGATATCAGACCAATGATATGGGCCTCCTACATATCCTTGTGAATGGAATCAAAACCCACATAGTTTAAATCCACTTAATGGGAACACTGTACCTTTTAGGGTCATGTGATAATGACCAGACCATGTAGTTTAATTTCATGAAATAAGGAAATCTAGTCCAAAGGTTCCTAGTAAATTCTGGGTGTGGGAATTATACCAATTAGGCCTAAAGAAATTGGGAGGGATGTGAATTTTGATGTTCAATTAGACCCTATTGGTAGTGTTGGCCAGAGAGAGTAGGTTTAATTTGGGATCTTGGGTTTGAACCTCATAGAGGATTCCTATGTATCCTATCTAGATAGGAATCAAATCCAATTTCATTTAGTTATGAGGGATCATGTCTATGAAGGCCCTATGATGTTTTTTCATGCATGGTAGTATGAATCATTGAGATGGTTATTTTGGTAATTATTTTTAATGAGGATTCCCTGATGAATGAATTTGGGTCTATGAAAAGTGTCCAGACTCATGGAGCTTTATGGGTTTGGTTCAGGGCTTACTCTTAATGAGTATGTCAGGATTGTTTGACATTTGGCTATGAATTACTCCTAAAAATAATTCCATTAGTGAATCAGTATGGTTTTATTTGGGTATTACTCATTATGAGGGTGCCCATGGTTTAGATATGATTAAGGATTACATAGAAATAGGAGTCCCATTAATGATTTGGGAAATACAATTTGAATGTTTTCCTATTATAGGTTTATTTGGGGATTACTCCTATGGAGTATGCCCAGAAGGTTTGGGATCATGTGGATTACACGGTCACTGCCAACCTCTATGACCCCACATGAGTCATGATCTCTGTGAGAAACAAGAGAAAATCGTCTATACAAGAATCCACATGATCTGCTTTTCCTTGATATTTTGTACATGACATTTATGAACTATGCTAATGGAAACACTCTGAATGAAGGTGATAGAAATAATCTAGAAAATATCCTTTTCCAAAACATGCATCCGACTATGTGGATTCCATGATAATGATTATCCCCTAATCTTGCCAGTTGTGATGGGTCATGCTTAAACATGAGAAAAAAATAGGAAGCATACAATCCAGAAAACCACACACTTATTCTACCCCACTGATAGAAGAGTAAAAGTCTACAGGAGAAGAAAAAGGGACTTGTACACACCTATTCCCTCTCCCATTATATCCAGGATAGTCAAATATAACTACTTATATAGACACAACCATTAGGGATTAAGGAGGATCAATACTTAAACCTCGTGCAAGAATGGATTGGGGATTACTATAGGGTATTCTCTTTTTCAAGTTGGGTCTTATTCTTAAAGATGATTCAACTGTTTGTAAATCATGAGGAGTGTCTTGACTCATGGTGATTTAGAATGAGAGGTGGGGTTATTTGTGTTGCAGCCCAAAATTTCCTAGTATCGGGCCAAAACATTCATGATGTAACATTCCATTTTTCATGGGGTCTAGGGATGGTAATGAAGGGAATGGCCCTGAGGGCCCGGAAAATATCCTATCACTAATCCAGAATGGGGGTGCAGGGGTGAAACACGCATGATACAGACTAGTTTGATCTTCTATGTAGGTTTCCAAGGTGGTTTATCCCGGCTATGGGTCACCTAGGTGCGGGTCACCCAGGTGGGTATCACCCAGGTATGGGTTGCCCAATTGTGGGTTTCCTAGGTTTGGGTTGCCTAAGTGAGGCTTTACCAAGTGTTGGGATAGGGTCCTCTCCCTAGTGAGATAACAATATGGTAGGTCACCCATGTAGGGATGTAATACTAGGGTGAAGGAGATGTGCAACTAGATCCCTCCCCTCACTTAGTCACCTAGTAATTTGGCCATCCTCCGAAAATTTCGGGCTAAGGGGTCTATTTATGGACCTACTAGTTGGCATGTGTGAATGGTCCTATTAAAATGGGCATATTCTAATGGGCATGTGTGTATGGACCTACGTTAATGGGCCTACATGAATGGGATTATGTGAATGGGACTGTGTGAATGTGCCTGTGTGAATTGGCTTACACGAATGGTCCTTTTTAAATGGGCATGTGTGAATTGGAATGCATTAATAGCCTTCACGGTGACATAAATTCCTTTAAAAAAATTTATGACTTCTGATAGCCATAAAATTTGATCTGTGAGTCTGTTTGGGCTTCACAAATAGTCAAATCGAATATTTTGAACATATATACACTTTTTGATATGGTTAATTCACCAAATGATCTTGAAATAAATAAGGAATTCATATTTTAATGCATCGACACCTTTTTATAATCGATCTTAGAAATCCATTACCTACTCTTGAATGGGGGGGGGGTTCTTTCCACATATCCCTAGTCTTGAGTGACATGTAAACCTAACCAGCATCTTTTTCTGACTTAGATAAAAATATCTACTCAAAATTGATGTTTGTTTTCTAAGTTAGGTTCATGTCATGGATTCTATAGCAAAGTGAAAGAAATGTATTTTTTACTATCAATAAAAAAACCTCTTATAATTTGATTCGATCAAAATGAAAAGAATCTAGTTCTATGTTAACTGTAGGGATCTTTGACTTATTACAATATCATCTGGTTATATATGGAGTTATCACAACTATGGAAGGACTCTCTAATTTTTTCCTAATCCATTGGTCCAAGCGATCACATATAAACTATTTCTATGGTCATATGTGAAACCCCAAAAAAGTGTTTGTTTTTTGTAATTGCCTTTATTTTTTGATAATTCCAATATGAATGAGCCTTGGAGGGATATATTTTACATTTTCTTAGAACTCCCTTTTCAGGTTTCCACCCAGAAAAGTTTTTAGAATTTTATTTTTTCATTACTTGTTTTTTTCTTAAACCATATAAATTACAGGTCTAGTGAACTAAGACATGACATTTATCTATAGTATCCTTTTTAGGTTTTCAATTTGTTTAGTACTATGTATCTATTTTTAGGTAGTTTAGTGTTATGAAATATGTACTAATGTGATTGGTTTTTAGTTCCAACAACTTTTACCAAAAGTTTTCAAATGATGACCTAAATAAATATTGTTTTCTAATAATGTTCCAACATTCTTCGGATATCTAATAGGGAATCTTGAGCAACGATTTTGTTGTTCTAGATTCTAAAACATGATATTCTTGAATAGATGAGGTATCTCCTAATAAAGAAGTTACCACTTGTTGACAGACCCATTTTGTAGGCTTCTTTATGAAAATCCAAGTGGGTCATGTTACAGTATAGGAAATAGTGGCATCCTTCAGTTGAAAATCCTATTTTTTGACACATTATGAAAATCCAACTAGGAAATATTACAACATAATCAAGAAAATGAGTTATTATTAATTAGGAAATTTCATTATTGATAATTTAAGGGATTTTATGGCGATATGGATTTCTCAACACCGTGATGGATGGGTTTTTCAATGGGAAATGTCTAAGAATGAATAGAGAATCTATATTGACCCTGTCCTATAATTGGAAACCACTCTAACATAAATTTGGACTATGTGGGTGAGGGTATATTTTGTTAAATAAACAATGTCAGGGGGAAGGTCCCTCTTTGTAAAGGGTTTAAGTATCGTTTAGTTTAATGTCATGTTACCTTGACATTAACCATGTATTTTTAAGTCTTATGGTGAGGAATTTGTTGCACTATTTAACATCTTATGATTAGGATGTTATTCTATTTAGTTTAAATTCATACAGAATGTATATTATGCTATGTAGTTTAAATTTTTGTATCAACGACATTAAACGGGATATATTTCAAGGTCTTTGGTTTTGACCAAATTTTTAATGAATCTACCATTCTAAGTAATATTTATAGGAATGTACCACAATATTCACATATGGGGATATAAAGTTCTAAGATGTAATCTAGTGAATCTCGAATCGAAAGAGTGGTATGGGGAAATGGATTATGGTGATATAAGTGGTCTCTCAAAAGGACTAAGTTATAATGATTGAAAAACATGTTTTGTGAGATAATTTATTCCAAGAGAACTGGGTTGTATTACATCATAGTCAATAGTGACATCCATTGGCGGAAGAAACCCCATTTTTTTGATACTTTATGAAAATCCATCTGGGGAGTGTTATAGCATAGTCAATCCAAGATGTTCTGAGGAATTATAATGTTTTATTTCTGATGGAAGAATAATGTTTATGTACATTTGAATTTCCCTAGGAATAGATTCTCTCTTATAGATAGAATTACCAAAATAAGGTAGGATCATTTCAAATCAAAATTACTCCATAATTGGGAGAAATGGTTCCCTGCTAAAGTATAATATATAGTATATAGGGTTCCTATAGTTTTAGGTCATATTCCTAGGACCATAATATTATTGAAATGATAGCTGATATGTGCCCTACCAAACCAAGATCATTCTGGCATTCTCTGGACATGAGGAAGGAAATTTAAAACCATGTTCTTAGGGGTTTTCAAATTGGGATAAAGGATATGGGAAATGTATGAAAGAGATGGCCATAGAGTGAAATTGAATTATGGGTTCCAACATAATCTCATCCAAACATATAAGTACATAATTGGATTCTCCCAAGGGAGAAGTTATTTGTAGTTGAAAAAACCCATTTTGTGGGATGATTTATGAAAATATAACTAGGTTTTGTTACAGCATAGTCAATAATAGAATACATTCACTGAAAACACTATTTTGTGGTAAACTTTATGAAAACCATCGGAGTTATGTTAGAGAATAGTCAGGCAAAAGAGTCCCCGTGTATCATACATTCTATCATTGGGAGCTGGAGAAAAATTATGAATATCTAAAAGTGTCCATGATTAGGTGTATGATGTGTGGAAGGGATATATCCCAGAAAAAAAGGGAATCATTTGGACCGATATTGGCCATGAATTGTAGAGTACATTTCATAGATCTAACACATATGTAGAATGGGGATATCTCTATTTCCTTAGTGGACCCCCTAATAAGGGGACCCAAATCAAGAGTTCCAATAAATATCATTATTTTTTAATAGGATACTGGGTACTATTTTTTACCCTAGGGTTGGCACCAGGATAAGAGGCATATGTATCACTATGTATCTCATTGGAATGAGAATCAAGCCATATGTAGTTCTTGAGGTACTATGGAGTTCAATGTCTTGTAGTTAGGACATTATCCATGCAGTTTAATATCATGTGTTAAGGATGAAGGTTCTTCAACATGAAGAGAATGAGAATACTATGGTTAGGCTAGGTAATGTGACCCAAGTTTCACTGCATAACTTTTTGGAGAAAGGATGAAGCCACATGTAGTTCTAGAGTAAGGATCCACCACACTAATTGAATTTATGTGTGGAGGAAATGGGGTTTTTTTAATATGTGTTCATGCAAAGGATGACAACCCATATTGGATCCTCCCAGTTAGATTTTACTCCTAAATGGGAGAATGGGGGAATTTCCCACATTGTTTTGTGGCTATGAAAAGGATTAAAGACTTGTAATTCACTATGTATCTCATTGAAATTTTAATCAAGCCACATTTAGTTCTCAAGGAAACCATATAGTTTATTTTCATCAAAGAGAACATCTGTGTGACTTTTATTGTCTTAAAACCATGACCATGATAGACCCATTGTGAATTGATATTCCTTAATTGTGTACGAAATCCTTTTACCAAAACCCCTAAGCCCACATGAGCTATGATCTGTGTGAGAAACAAGGTGCAGAAAAGGTTTCTTCCATAGAATAAATAAAAATCAACTGATGGATAGGGGAATATAGGTTCTATGGTGTTTGGAATAAGATATATGATCCAGGCATTACAATATATCTCATTAGTATGAGAATCAAGAAAGACATCAATCTTGAAATCCAATATAGTTTAACATTGTGCAGTGAGGAAAAAGATGCACTAATGAGAAAGAATGGAAATGTTGTGGTTGGGACAAAGGATGGAAATCTTGGAATCACTATGTATCTCATAGGAATTATAATCAAGAGACATGAAGTTCTTGAATAACCCTATAGTTTAACATCATGTCGTAAGGATATGAGCTATCCAACATGAAAATAGGTATTGTGGTCGGGCCTAAAGAAAGATCATGGGTGTCACTATGTATCTTGTAGAAGAAATGATCAAGCCACATGTAGTTCTGGGAATCCCATGCAATCTACTATCATGTCATGAGGATGAAGACTATGTATTTTAACATCATGATATAAGGATATGGGTAACCTTTCATGAAAGGAATATTATAGCTGGACCAGGATATAAGATTCAGGTGTCACTATGTATCTTTCTATAGAGAGAATCAAGACATGTGTAGTTCTTTAAAATTATTCCCCACATTGATCAAGATTTGACATGGGGAAAGGGGATTTCTTGTTTTCTAGAAACATGTAGTTTATGGATCATTACACATCCTGTTGTAGTGGGAATCAATCCATGTGTCCTGGATAATTTCCATCTGATGATCTAATTAACACATAGTGAAAATGAATGGGTTTTGCTTTTCTGTAATCATGGATGGACCCTGGATGGATGTTCTGGGCATCACTACATATATCACTCTAATGGGAATCAAGCCACATGAAGGTCTTGAGAGGATCACGTAGTTTATTTTCATACTATGAGGACATGATAGTTTTGGGAATTGTTCCCATAATGGTTTCCCAAATTCCACTATGGGATTATGATGGTATGAGTGGGGATTATGCATGTGGGAATCCCATCCTTTCTCCCTCATGTATGGACGAGAGGGAATATATACACACTTAGTGGTTATAGGGATGCAGTTGGGACTTATACCTAAGGTGGAGGCCTAGATTTAAGGGATAATGGGGAGTTTCTCATTTCGGGGTATTTAGGGGGTTACTTAACATCAAATTATATGGACATTAACCATGTAGTTTAATGTCATTCAGTGAGGATGAATGGTGTCTTGATGTTTTAGGTCATACAACTATGACTATATGTCATGCAATTTATTTTCATTTGATAAAGACTAACTACATTGTTTTACATCTTGTAGATTAGATGTTCTTCATGTGGTCAAACTAAATATTCCTTTAAGATCCTTTCATTTTTCAGGGTTGTAATAATATATCCATCAATTGATATTAAGGAATAATCTCTGTTAAAGTATACATTGTGTATGGATTAAGGTCCCTCCCACTTTGGTTCATTCTTTAGAGGGTTCATTCCTAGTATCATTAGATTTATAAGGACCAATACAAGTTCTCCTTGGAGGAAGTAACATAAGAAAACTTTCTTGTTAAATTATCTCACTATCCCATTTTGATAGACCTCTAGGTGATGCAAGGTATAACCTTTTTTCATCTAGTCTCTCTAATTCATCCAGTCATTTATGGGATTTCTCATATATGGATAACTGATCACATATAGAAACACCGAATAATGAAAACTAAACCTCAATGGGTAAGACTGCTTCTATTTTATAAGCTTTTAAGTATGGGGTATCCCATGTGGAAGTACGATTCATAGTTTGGTAATCCCCTAAATATTGAAACAGCTTGTGAGGACAATGCTTTTAATCTTTATCCACCATATTTTGGAGTAATTTTTATATGGTTTTATTTAAGGCCTCTATCTATCCATTAGTTATTGCATGATTGTGGGATGAATGATTAGATTTTATATTGTACTCCTATTATAACATTTCCACCATAGTAGAATTGAAATTTTTTCCATTGTCTATCAGTATTGTTTGTGGGACACCAAATATTGTAATGATGTTCTGTTTCATGAAGCCGAAAATTATTTTGGCCCCAAATTCTTTGAGGGTAAATGCCTCAGAACATTTAGAAAATAATTAAATTGTGTTTAAGATGCATTTTAATTGCTTGTCCCTACCAAGAGGGTATGTCCTTATAATATCCATTCCCCATATTAAAAATGTCCATGAGTATTTAGCTAAATGTAGAAACTCTAGTGGCTGATGGATGAAATTGTAATAAACTTATAAATAATGATATTTCTTGGTGATTTTTTTGCAATTCTACATCAATGAAGGCCAGAAGTATCTAAGCCTTTATATTTTATCATATATTTTATACCTGGACTAGTGGGAACTAAAGGAAACCACTTGTACTTCTTCTATAATAGCCATATTATCTTCCTCTTCGATAAATCTAAGTATTACTCCATCAAATCCTCACGTATAAAGGACTTTTTGGTTATTTGACTACCATAAAGAGTGAAATAGACGGCTCTCTGCAGGATTTTCTCCTTCCCATATCTTCCTGATGGAAATAATACACCTTGGAGTTATTCAACGATGGGATTCATCTATCCCATAGTAGGACCATATTTATCAGAAAGTTGGATGAATTCATTGATTCCCACTATTATTAAATTGAAAAAAAATAAGAAACCATTTAGTGGTGGGAAATGTTGATGACCGTTTGGTCCTAGATTAGATCTTCCAGAGTTGTAACTATTTTTTCCGATGCATATTCTTGGGAATTTTTTTATTACAAGGGATGAGTAAATGTTGTCTTTGGGTGGAACTCTTCCATTAACCATCAAACATATTCAACTAGGGGGGGTTATCTCTTCTTTTCTAAAGGAGTAATCCATGTTGATCTATTTGATTAACAAATCTGAGTCACATATCACCTTCTGGTGGTCCACTGGTAATTTGAGTGTCAGTTCTATGCCTGTAATGATGGGTTAATATTCCAAATCATTATATGTATAGCCTTAGGAAAATAGTAAGGAATGCGGTAAAACTGCATTCGCTAGATAAATGATTTTATCCCCTAATCCAACATTATTGAGATTAGGGTATTCTATTTTCTTCCTTTTGGTATCCTGTATGACTTATTAAAATAAATATCCCATTTTTTGGGGCCTCCTGGAATGTATAATATCTCTTTATCTATTAGTTCATTATTTAAGGATGTTATTTCTACATATGAGTGTTCTTCTAGGAAATCTGTCAATGCCTGAACTTTCACTACTTTCTATGGTGAAAATTATATATCAAACTATTATAGGATAACCAACCACCATTCCATATCTCCCATCAAAATAGGAGGAATAAGGATATATTTTTTAAGGTTATTATAAGAGACCAATTGGACCTCATGTTTCTTCAAGAAGTGCCTTAGTTTTTGGAACATAAGTATTAATTTGAGATATCTCTTATCAATGTCTTCCTGAATGGACTGGAGGCCTTCAATTTTTATTTATTTTTGATAATCCCACTTTTAAGGGATGAGGGGGGACCCTTAAAAGGCCCTAAGTCTTAAGTGACATTTCATGACTTGTAGGTATTAGAAGATCAACCCAAACAAGATAACATGGAACCTCCCCTCCCTAGAGAATTTTGTGATGTCAACTCTCCACCTTCACATGGTTGGTCAGCTGGCTATCATGTGTGGAGCTATAGAGGCTTAGTACCGATAGAAATTTCACACCCTATCAATCATCCATGTTTGTTTAGCTTATCTTTGGTGAATGTGAATGCTCTGAATCCACATCTGGAGCCTTGTTCCTTGTAATCTATCTTGTACATCTACATTTTCAAGTGTCCCAATGTCCTTGAGGTGGACCTAAGCCCTTGTGGTGACTTGAAGGCCTTGAGGTGGCCCGAAATCCTGACTAGCTCAATGGTCTTGGGAGGCCTAAAGGCCTCAAATGACTCGATGAACAAATCGGTGGACCAATGTCCCAAATATATGAATAGTATGGTTGTTACAGTTCCAAATAGTACCTACTACTGTACTCCTATAGTACTACTATAGTAACCTGAAAATATGCCTCCTCTTAGATTTTATCTCAAGTCTCTTGGATGCACTTGTCGATTCCTCACAAACTAGGATTTGGAACATGTGATTATTGATATCTTAATAATGATTACCAGCATTGATCAGGGTTTGACTGAGAAAATAAAGGTTTTATCAATCCCAATGTCATTATTTTTTGAATGGAAGGCTCCTAATGATCCGTCCAAAGATGTTATATATAAGATGAGTGACCTTCCATTAATGAGTAGCATTAATGTCTCTAGACTCAAGAGATATTTCTTGAGGGTGTAAAATGCTTCATGTAAGTCCATGTTCCATTGATATGTGGAACCCTTCTTCATTAGTTTGGTAATGGGAAAATGAATTCATGTAAGGATGGATATGAAGCACCGAATATAGGAAAAATTTCCTTGGATTCGTCTAAACACTTTATGTTTTCTAGGTTATAACATTCTCAATATAGATTTTATTTTCAAAAGGTCAACTATTATGTCGCAATGGTGTATAATGAATCCAATATACTTCCCCAAGGTTGCACCAAAATAACATTATAAGGGTTTTATCTTCATGATATATTTTCATAACTTGTTGAATATGGTCCCCATCTCAGCTACATGGTCAGAAAATCTTTATTACTTGAACATTGAATCATCAATGTGGCATTAAAAAAAATTTTCCAAGACAAGGTTTAAAGATGCGATGCATGGGGCATTGGTATGTGGTATTGGAATTCTTCAAGAAAAATGGAATTACCCGATAGAATAATAATCACTAGGGAGTTATGAAGGCGATTATTTCTTCATCTTCAGGGTTATATAAAATTTAAAATTCCATGAATATCAATCCATTAAGTTGATGGATTTCTAAACAACTATTTCATTAATTTGTAGTTTTCTGATTAGAACTGATTATTCATCCTTCATACAATACCTATTGGTATCTATGAAGTTGAAGTATACTCTGATTTTCATATTTTTCTTCTTTATACAGACAATTTTATCTAGCCACTTTAGATATTTTACCACTTGGATGATGTCAACCTTGATTATTTTGTCAACTTCATCCATAATTTTGGAGGATTGATTTTGGTGTGTCCTTTGGGATACATTATTGTATCCTTAATGGTCTTCCACCAAACCCATGTGATGTGTTTCCACCTTAGCATCAAGGCTTGGTATCACTATGTAATTCTAGGTGAACATGTCCCGGTGTTGTTTTTGGATGGAAGTATACAGCTCTTGTTATTTTGAAGTCATGGACACACTAATCAAAATGGTTTTTGATCTTATTTTATACCGAGATTTACCTCTTTGATTCATCATTAGAGTTGGAGAAAACTTCCTCAAATTCTAGTGGGGGAATCCTTGAGGTATTCCTCTTATTAATCTTCCTCATGATTTACCTCTTTCACCTCAACCAAGGAAGTAGGTGATGAATCAATTTCCTCAGGTTGAGGAGGAGTGACCATTTGGACATCTGGGGTATGAGGAATCTATTTCAGGCCCACCGGTTTATTTAATGACTTTTGGGGATATAAAGGGGAAATGAGGTTCTGAAAATTAGCCTCTTCATTTACTCCTATTGAAAAGAAAAATTATCCCAACCCAATTGGATGGATTGGGATTTTTTAGAGTTTAGTGGATATATATTTTCATCCAGGATTTCATTATTTCTTAGAGTAAAAACATATTATCCAAATCAATTGGGCTCGGTTTGCATAATTGACATCACAAAAGTCGTTGGATGTGTGATAAAATTTGAACCCACCAAATTGATTTGGTTGATGGGAAGAACATGCTTTGTTCTGAGAATTATGAAAGAATTGGTCAGAATCATCTCCGTACCATTTGGGGCATTGATCTGAGCGACATTATCAGCCATGGATTGTCTCTCATCCTTATCATAGAATCCTACGTCAATATATTGTGACTCACAAGATTTGAATGGAAACTTTTCACCAAGAAATGTCCCAATTTTACCCTTGATATAATATTTGAGGAATTTGTGGTATAGTGAAAGAGTATTTTCATGCTGATGTAGGAAAGGTCTTCCCAGTAGAACATTGAATGTTGTATCCTTTCTAACAACCATAAATTTTGAGTCATACGTGAGATCCCCATACTGACTCCTTAGTTTTATTTCACTGATAATATTTTTCTACTTCATGTAATAACCCTTTTACATTAGGGTAAAGGGGTACAAGTGAGTTTCATTGAAACCCAATTGATGACGCATTCAGATTGGGATGAGGTTGACTCCTGATCCATTGTTAATGAAGGCTTGTTGGGTATCAATGTCATTTATTGTTACAGATATATACAATGGTCTAACATTCCCATATATGATGGAATCCTCATCATGGTATGTGAAATAGATGACCATATGGAATTCTGTAGAATCGTACTCTTCATGATACACTTCAGTAGAATAAGTAATGACATCAAATTCCTCAGGTCTTGATGAGGCCTTGATAAGTGCTTATTAGGGATCATTATAGACTCATGGCATACAGTATTGAAAACTTAGCTGGAACTAAGGCTAATTTATTCAAAACTTCATATTTATGATTCAAAGGCCTGATATTCCCAACATGGGGGGTGTGCTTTTTTAGGTTCTTTGGTAGAATATTTTCCTAATGTAGACGGATCATTCCTTGAAATAAGAGTCTAAGGTGCTTCTTATCTTGGCGGATTAGTCCAGTAAGGTCTTCTTACACGTTGAGGATGATTAGGTAGTGGAAAATACTATCACTGATCATCATGGATGATCATGTTACAACATACCCGTTTATGTGTGGGAGAAATTCCTTTCTCTTATTGATCTTGATGGATAGATATAACATTAGTTTAGGTCATTTAGATAGTTTGAGTAGGGACATGATTAATGTAGTGATACCCATCATGACCAAGTCTTCCCCTATATCCTATACTCGGATAGCCTCTTCTCCTAATTACCAAATAATTTGTATAGAATTCAGGTTCATAATTGTGTTAATAATTTGATAATGGATCTATTGAGTGGATAAAATTTATTAAACCAAAAATCAACTCCTCATCTGATGAATATTTCATTTGGATGGGGGACTGTTCTTGTACCATTTGGTGGGGAGGTTCCCATTCTTTTGATACTACTAGAATAAAGTCTGCTAAGGTAAAGGATAACATTAGCCTTGACACGAGGCCATATTCCTAAATTTTCTTCTTACCCTTCCATATATGTCACTTTCTAGAGGGATGTATTTTAGAGGACTAAGATGACGAAAAGGTTTTTTTGTTGTAGAAAAAGAGGTCGGAGGAATAGTTGGAAATTGTAACTATGTTCAAATAATAGAATGAGTTCAGTTTATTTTTTTTCTTACCATCCAATCATAGAAATTCTTTGTAACCTTTCTCATAACTTCCTTCCATTCATTATCATCCCTTTGATCGATATTAAAGACACATAAAACTTGAAAAGGTAAATTTTTCAACATCACGTGTCTGGATTCCACCATATTTTTCAATATCTCTTTAAAAACAAAACACTCCTAGACATTGCACCCCAATTACTTTATTGAAGGGTAAATAATTTACGAGATCTTATTAACTCTCTTAATTGGGCTTCCTGGACTTTGGTTACTTTATCCCATTGATTTCTAATACAGATATGAATTATTCTAGGACTTGGTCATTTTGGAATGAATATAGCTTTTTTCACCTCCTAAAATTGTTATTTCCTTTACTCTTTCTGATCGTCCTGAAGAGGCCAACATAGTTGAAAATTCAAATGAATTTCAGTTGCACGATATGGTGTGGGATTTCGAGTAAGAGTATGTACAGGGGCATATTATGTTTAAAAATGAAAGCCTCTACTTTTCCTATTATCCTTTCCTGATTCAATATAATTACACTTGATTTTTCCTTAGTCTATCTAATGGAGTCCTCTGCTTTTCATTCAATTGTGATAGGGTCCTAAAACCCTTTTGTGTGTTTCATAGATATTATTGGTGTGTGAAACTCATAATAATGATTCTCTATATGGATGGGAAATAAGTATTCTTGATGGATTGGTATGTTTAAGAAGTATTCCAATCCTTTCCGCTGAATAATGAAATACGAGACCCTTTAATTCTCATTTTTTTTTAGTTTGAGCGATCGAGGACTATCTTTTTTTACATTGTCGAACTGAAATTGAAGAGAAACTTCTGATGGAGGTCTTACAACCCCGTACCTGACTGATCTTGTAAAATTTGGTACCATAAAAGGTTGGTACCTATAGTGATTTCATGAATAATCTATGTTTCTTTACTCCCTATTTTACAGGGGTCTCAATCATGGGATAATAATGAGAGTTCAAATTTTTTAAATGATGCTCTAGGACTCCTGAGATATTAAAAAAGGGAAGTATTGGATTCCCAAGGATTGTTGAGGGAGGATTCGGATCAACCCATTCAGGGTAAGGCTTGTTTTTTAATTTTATTGTCACTCACCATTCATCTATGGATTATAATAATGTCATGAGTGAATAAAGATATTTTATGATCCCTAGAGTAATATCTAGTTGGACTGAAGCATTAGTGGGCATATCATCTGGTAGAGTCATGGGTGGTGGTACCAGTTGTATCTGTCATGGGTAGCCCATGAGGGCAGTCCAATAAGGATTTGTTTGACCCTATTCTGACTGTTCACCCAATGAATGAAATTCCTAATATTCTATTATGGGATCCAAGACTATCGGTGGTTGGTATCCTATATTTATCAAGTGATTCAGATCCACTTCAGTTGCTGTGAAGAACCCTCTTTGGTGAGGGAATCTGATTAGGATGGTTCAAGTTGAGTATCCTCTTGCAGAATATGTCTAACAGAAAGGTTTATTAAGTGTTGTTAAGCATTAAGTCTCCTCAATTCTTTCATCTCCTCTACCTATTAAGAAAATCAGTCATCCAGATAAAGTGTCTTAACCTCGCTGGGAGGTGGGTGAGGCACAATCTAAACATTACCCTTTTCTTTGTTAGATTTTTTTAGGAGGTAATGATGGATTAATAGAGAGAATTACCATATTTAGAGAAATATTTTGTTCTATGTAAGCATACCTCCTTTAATATTTTCAGTGTGGACCAGATAATAAACTAGAACTTCCCCCATTTATTTCTCCTCTGGATTGTATTCGCATTATAGAGTTTCTCCAAGGTGGGTATTAACGACATTTATTAATGTGTAATTCATGGTAGGAATTATGTTAGTGTATTTATGAGACTACCTTCTTGCACACAACCCATGAGGCATCTTCCTTCCCTTTTATTGTTCCTTAGGATCTATTTGGTGGACATTAATATGAAGTTAATCTTGAGATAGTTTATTCATGCATGTTCCTTGTGACCATACCAGATCATGGGATGGGATGAAATGGGAGGATCCATTTTATGGTGTTTCTCCTAATCGTGAGAAGAATGATTTCCACTGATTAGGATGTTGTTTAGGAGAAAAATATCTTAGCCCTGAGGATTGGGGATATTATCTCTCCTCCTTCACAACTCTTTATTCCTTTTTTACTAACCATAGAGGTTGTGTCAAAAACAACTCCAGTCCAATGGGTTGTGTTTACTCCTAAACTATCATGGATTCTACTGTCACAACTTCCATTCTAATTATATGTAGTTTTATCTAAACATGGGGTAGGTGCGTTATTTGGTATTTTCTTAGATCACCCATTTCCAATGATTGTTGTGCTATTTTTGACGTTTTCACTATCTGATAGTTGAATTCTCCCAAATGGGAGGATTTCTCACTATTTTCACATGCATGGTCAAAAAGTATATCAATATCATGCTCTCTTTTGTCCCAAAATCGGTGGGAGTTGATCTAGACCTATTTTTTTTTAGAAAATCATCAATCAGGGATGAGATTTATTTTTTGAAGCCAGTGTGAATCTATAAAATTGTATGCTACCAATTTCAGCATGATTTTATTTTTGGGGAGTGAGGTGGAATATAATGCTCCATGTCCACCCAATCCATTGATATGAAAACCATAAGGGGTGTATGTGACCAGTTTTCACAATAATTTTAACGCATTGATGTATGCATGTTGAAGGGACCCTTGTTTCTCTTGGTATATCATATAGCTAGGAGGGTTTCCAGATCATTTTGGAGTTCCATACCTTATATTACCTTGACATGAATTTGATACTCATCATAGGGTAATATTGTATCTCTGAATAAAATAAGAGACATCCACATATTGAGGTGGATATCATACACACAATATTCTAAAAACACTTCCAAAATGTTGTATTAAGGTATGGCCAAAGGTTATTAGATTACAAGTATGTCATCTTTATCTAGTTTTTTCTCATGTTTAGCATGTCATAATAATATTTTTCTAGAGGCTCTTATACCAAATTTAACCAGAGCAAATTCTTTCCTACCACTTTATAAAAAGTTTCAATATTTGTATGTACAACTTTTGTTACACTATAAGTTAGGTAGCCCAAGGGTGTTTCGGATAATGACCATCACCTTTGGTTGTATTCTAGTTGATAACAGATTTACTCTATCAATTATAAGGAATCAGACATGAATGTATTTGTACTCTCAGGTGCCTCATGATAGGAGATATATTTCATTACTATGTTTCCAATTATAGGATTCTTTTGACAGCATGAAATAATACTATGGAGAGAACTTTCGTAGTGGGTTCCATCATGGGGAGGACCAACATTGTGGACTATATAGAATAGTATACCCTATTGATACTTGATATTATTGAAATGTGGAAGGATACCATGACTCTCAAAAATATATGGGATATTGAGATCAATCAAATTATAGTCATGAATCAAGTCTTCATGGTGGAATTTTCAAGGACCGTCGGAATTACTACTACTACTCTCATAATTTAGTAATTAGAGATTATGATCTTGATCTTTCGTAAATAAGCATCAAAAGTATATAATAAATCTATAATTAAGTATATCAGGATTTTAGATCAAGTCTTTTTCTTCAAGTTGTCTTTGGGGAGGCTTCTTCTTAGATTAATTCTTGCAAGAAACTAGGGACACTTTCTAGGGGAAGTGGTTTTTAGGAATGAAAGATTGTTTACCTAACTAATGTGTTTCTATCAGAATTTACCAATATGCTTATGGAATTTATGTTTGGGTTTGTACCTACCTCAGAGTGGCCATTGAGATGGGATGATTACCTCTGATTGGACCAGGTTTATATTACTGATTCTGTTATCTGTATATCAAGTGGGAGTTTTCCCCATGTCCCTCATGGATGGGAGAAGAGGTGTGTGTCTGCTCAGGGGTGACATGATGATGATCCACCCCATTGGTTGGGATGGAGTTTTGTATCTATCCCAATGGAACAATTGTCATCACTGTAATGATTTTTGGATAGGCTTGTTAGATGTGAGTGTGGATTTGTGTCTGGTCTTTCACTATTTTCAGGATATGCTTGGTGACTTCAGTCTTTAGAATGGGGGTATGTGCTCATTCCCTATCTATATTAGGGGTATCACACTTCTCTTATCTTACCTTTACTATTTTTTGGTACTGATAGTAATCATGTGTAGGGGCATAGAGTCAGTTCTTCCCTTAATTCATCATCGAGTCTTTCTGACTCACTTCTCTAGGTGGTGCTAGAAAAAAACACTAGAAGGCTTGATGAATGTAGGTAATTGTGTCTTCATGCTCATGTATTACTACCAAACATAGTTAGAGAGCATATTTTAGTTTTTGAAGATGAATCTACTATAATTCTTGGTGGGTGCAAGTTGGTATATGTTTTTTCTTGTGTAGTGCATCCATATTTGAATGGCGGCCTTCCATGGATGTTGTAATGAATGCTTAATTACTGCCTTATTTAGGGTTTAAGGTTGTATACCCACTTTCAAAATTGGCCTCCAAATTTTATTTTCAGGAATATACATAGGGGATATGGGTGTGTCCCAACTTCTTGGTGAGCAGTTGCTACCACTGAGGAGCCATCTTATAAGCATGGGTCAGGATGAACTGGGCTTGTCAGTCGAGGATGGAACCATCATCATGTTGAGGGATCACTACCATGTGGTGTTGGAGGTGAATATTTCTAATAGGATCTATTTAGAAGTACCCATGTGACTTTTATATTATTATGTATGTGGCATCTTGATCCACCTCCATGAGATATGGGAGGGACTGGTTGTCAAGTTCTAGGGATAATATCCTAAAATAGTTGAAGATGACATTCAGCATCATGTTTCTGGACCATCGTTTGTCACTGACTAGATGAGAAGTGGGGCTTGGTGGGATGGAGGTAATTTCAAGTTCCCTCCATGGTCAGAATGGTATCATATTGACAATAATCCTAGACCTGTATATTCAAGACCCAGTGTTGAAGATGTTATATTAGTGACGTCTTCCTTTGCTTGGAAAAATACCCATGGTGAACAGTATCCAGGGCATGCATTCACGGAAGATGGAAGGATATCATTGGATAAAATGGAGTTCTGAGAGAGAGTTCTTGAATATATGAGAAATACAAACAACAAAATCATGTCAAAGTAGAAATTAATTTGAATAACACATGCATGATTGACTTTCTTGTCTGGCCCTCTTCCATTTTGAGAGTGAAAGGGGCCTAAAAGATTGGTGATACTATCATTGTGGTTAATAATTCTTTTGGGGTCACCATTTTATATTTTCAATGATGATTCATGTTGCCCTTATGGTTTACTATAGGGGTTTGAGGTTTCTTTAGTCATTTACTTTGGGTACACCAATTTTTTTTCAGATAGAGATTTATGTTCTCCCAATGGATGATTGTAGGGGTTTGAGTTTTTTGTGATCATTCACATTTGGTACACTATTTATGAGTGGTTTCCAAAGGGTTTTTTGTGGAACCGGAAACACCACATAGTTCTCTATCAATGGGGACCCTCTTTCCAAAGGTAGTTCCTCATTAAGAGATTTGCGCAATGATTCTGAGGAGCTCACATTGGTCGAGAGGATGAGAGGTTGGTCCCATAAAAATATTTGGGGGGAAATTTTTTCCTACTCCAAGACTCTATAATAAATTTAGGATATTTTCATGAATTCTTCATTAATTACCAATTTTGAATTGGATCACCATTGAATTAACAATCAATTATTTTCATATATGGAACATAGAATCATCTGTATGTATCTATGGTTCTTCATCAATTGACATATCTATATATATATGAGGTTCTCAATTAATGGTATTCACTAATATAATGATTATACATTCTTTGGTTTTTATTACCACGAATCTATTTTTCTAGCCACACACTAGGGAGCTCATGAGTCTGTATTCATACAAGGATATAAGAGTTTTTTTGATATCAGGATCGGACCCATGAGATGGGCTTCCTATATATCCTTGTAAAAGGAATCAGAACCCATCAAGTATGGTTACACTTAATTGATAACGTCATACATTTTATGGTCATGTGATAAGGACCAAACCATGCAGTTTAGCATTGTTGGCCAAGGAAATCTAGGAGAAAGGTTCCTAGTCAATTCTTGTTGATTGAATTATGCTGAATCATCCTAGGGAACATGTAAGGGATATGAATTTCCATGTTGAATTACACCCTGCTGGGAATGTGTCCTAGAGAGGGAAGAGTTGATTTAATATTTTGGGTTTGAATAGTAGGGAGGATTCCTTAGTGTCCCATTTGGATGGAAATCAAATGCCACATAGATTGGTTATGAAGAATCACGTCTATGATGACCCTCTGAAGGTTTGTATCATATGAGAGTATGTCTCTTTTAGGGGGTTATGTTAAGGATTACTCTTAATGAGGATTAATTTTGGAATTAATTTGGGAAAATGAGAAGTGGATTTAATCCATGATATTTGGGAGCTTCGTTTGGGGATAACTATTTAGGAGGAGGCCAGGATTACTTGATGTTTTGATGAGACTTACTCATCAAAATAATGCCCTTGGTGAATGCGTATGGTTTGGTTTGGGGTGTACTCTTGAGTAGGACTCCCATGGGTTATTTATGATTGGATATTACACCAAATAGGAGGAATGTTCATGATTTGGGACTTACACTTGTAATGATTCCCAATTATAGGTTCAACTTGGGATTACTCCTGAGGAGGACACCCAGAAAGATTGGGATCATGCAGATGTCATGATCAACATAAACCTCTAAGCACGTGTGAGTCATGATCAATGTGAGGAAAAAGAAAACAAATATGAACCAATAATTCACATAATATTGTTTTCCATGAGACATGATACATAACATTGACTACCCTCACTTACAGAGAAACTCTAAAGGACTGTGGGAGAAATATTAGGGAGAATATTCTCTTCCAAAACATACATCTGACTGTGAGGATTCCATAATCATAACTATCCCCTAAGACAAAATTTCATGTTGATTCATGATTGAATTTGAGAAATAAGAGGAATTAGAAGATTCAACAAACAACTTGCTTCTCCTCCTCAATTGATGTAAGAGGAAGATCCCACATGAGAATAAAAAGGTACTTGGATGTTACCCTTACATCTCCCATTATGTCTAGGATAGTCAGATATGACTACCCTATGGACACAGCCCTCGGGGAGCAAGGAGGATCCAGAGTGAAAAATCTTGTAAGAAAGTTTTAGGACTTACTCTAGGTGGATTCCCCAGTTCTGGTTGGGGATTATTCCTAAATATGATTCCCATGTTTAGGAACCATGAGGTGTGTCTTGAATAATGGTGATTTGGAATGAGTGTCGGGTTGTATGTACTGAAATCCAAAATGTACTAGGCACAAGATAAAAATTCATGGTGTGACACTCCATTTTTTATGGGGACTAATGATGACAGTGAATGGACTAGCTTGGAGGGTCGAGACCATGACCCATAACAAATCCCAAAAGGGGGTGTGGGGAAAATTCCCCACGTTATGGAAAAATATACCCCCTACGTAGGTTTCTATAGTGGTTCACCTAGGTATGGGTTTCCCAGGTATGTTCCCCCTCTGTATGGGTCACCCAGGTGGGTATCACCTAGTTTGGGTCACCCATGTGTGGGTAGGCCTAGTGTTGGGATTGGTGCCTCACCCTGTAAATAACTGGCCATCGTATCTCACCCAAGTGGGGATGGATGACTTTGACGAAGGATATGCATGACCAGAGCCCTCCCATCACTTCTCCATCATGGAGTTCATCCATCCTCCAAAAATATGAGGATAAGGGGTGTATATATAGAACTTCTGGTGGACCTGTATGAATGGACCTATGCGAATGGGCCTATGTGAATGGGCATGTACGAATTGGCATGTGCGAGTTACCTATACTATGATGAAAATTCATTTACAAAATTTCTATGGATTCTAGGAGCCGTAAATTTTGACCGATGTGTCTGTTTGGGATCTGTGTCAAGTCAAATTGAAGATTTTTAAGAGACCTACACTTTTTGATATAGTGAATTAACCAAATTTTCTTGAATGATATTCAAAAATAATATTTTAATGTGTTGAAATCTTTTTATCATCGATCTTAGAAATCCATGTCTTACTCCTAGAGGGTGGTTCTTTACACATATCCCTATTCTTAAAGAACATAGAAATCCAACCTACATGTTATTATGAATTGGAGAAACATCTCTACTGAAACATGACGTTTTTTGTCTAGGTGTGGGTCAAATCATGAATTATGTTGAAAAGTGCATGAAATGAATTTTTTGGTGTCAATACCAATAATAATACTTTTATTTTGGTTCACATATTCAACCAAGATATATTTTTATAGCATCATTCATGTAGGTGGTTAAACCTTCTCAAACAAGTACATGTTATAACTGGATGGGTGAGTATAGTTGAGGAAGTTTATATTATAATTATACACAAAATAATGACATTAGTTAGTTTTTTTTGTTTGTGAATCTAATTTTATGTTTTGGGATAAATAATGAAAATCAAGATGAAAACAAAAATCATTACTTCATGGATGTGGTAATCCGCACAATGCATGGTTACTGTATTCATTTCTTGATGAATTAGATGGAATGAAGGTGGAATATAATTTGTCTATTTATAATCATAATTATATTATATATGTATCATTTATTGTCAAATTCCATCCTTATAACCAATTAATTGACGTGGTGGTGAAAAACAAAATACATTGCTTCATGAAGATGGTATCCCACACAACACACAATCAATGTTTTTTTGTATTTCTATGTGGATGGGAAGGAATAAATAATGGTATTTCCATTAAGATAACAACTCTTTAGTATAATAACGATTCTAAGGTCATTATATTACTGTGGATAAGATTGTTTTGGAATATAAATATTAATATCAAAATGTAAGGAGTAAGTAATATTTATATCGGGACCTTGAATGTCCTCTTGATAAGATCCTTAGAATTAAAGGACATAGGATAACTTCTAGTGACCATGGTCTTTTGGAAATGAAAGGTACTCCTAGGAGAGAAATATTTTGTTGGTTTAAATGATATTTAAATGGTAATGTAGATAACCATTAGGGTTGATGTGATCCCCTTTCATAAGTTAATAAAAGGACCCTTTTGTGAATACCCTTTACATTTCAATGATATAATTGCACTATTCAACATCCAATGAAATCCAAAATATTGAAATAAAGGATTTTTGGATTATTTTTGGTCAAACCATCCTCAAAATATTATTTCCACACATTTTTTAAACATTTATTTTTCATTTAAAATAATATTCTTACTTTTACCTATTATTTTTATCACGGTAACTAGTTTTTACCCAAATTCTATTTTACAAAATATATAAAGAAAACACTCCTATGAAATTTAGGTGTGGTAAAATGAAATTTCACCTCAATTTAATCAAAATCAAAATCTAAATAATATAAAATTAACTTCTAATGAGAGAATATTTATAAATAGAAAAATTATTTTTCTTTAAAAGTGATGGATTAACCATTAGGTGTTCTTAATATTATTTGGAATTGATCTTCAATTAAATGTGTGTTAATATAATTATGTATATCAATAAAAATAATATTAGATATATTATTTAAAATAAATTAATTTATTATATTAGATAAAAATTACACAATATTAATAGAACAATTATTTGAACCAAACAATTTTACCATTATTGTGGTAATTAAATATAATCCTCCTAATAATATTTTTTTCATAAAATTAATTGGATCTTATTACATAGTATGAAATTTTTTATCTAAAATTTTTAATCTATTTTTTATGTTTCTAAAAAATATAAAAACCAATTTTTAATATTTTTTAAATAAAATCTGTTTTTAGCGTAAAATTGTACTTGTGTTTCCAAAATTTTAAACATGTGTTTTACAAATTCAACATAGTTTTTTAAAATGATCTATTTTAACTTATAAATAAAAAATCATAGAAAATAAGTTTTCTAAAAAAATTATTTCATAAAAGAGGTGTTATTAGAAATATCGTTATTTTTTCATTATTCAACTAAAAACAATAATTTTATAAAAATATAAAAAATAAATCCCAATATAATTTTAAAATGATTCATCCCAAAATAAATTTAATTTTTTAAAATTAAAATAATAAAATAATAAAATTTATTTTTTAAATAAAATTATAATGTATTAATTGAAATTACATTTTTTGAAAATTTATCTTTTAAAACATTAAGTGTTCTTACAATAATTTTATATGTGTTTCTTTTATTAATATCTTTTTCTATAAAATAATTTTTATTATTTTAATAATTTTTTTATCTAAAATATTCAATATTATTTTTGTTTGGTGTTACATGTTGGAAAATCTAGTAACATAATGTTTCTTTAAATAAAAACAATTATATTGAAAAATCATAGGTCACTACATTATTCCCCACTAAATAAATCTTGTCTTATAAATTTTAATTGTTACTCATTGATGAAACCAGGAGATTTATTCTTAACGTATTAATTATTATGATATAACTCATATTATTAAATCTAATTTACACTCTTAGAATATATTGACATACATATCATTACTCAAAAAAAATTTATCATATACTCAAGTGTGTATATATTATAGTTATATATTCTCCAAAATATAATTTTGTAAAACCATCTAAATATCCAAGACATTATTCATAGGTGAAACCATGTATTCTTCAAAAAAATTAACTCTATCTCTAACCCATTAATTGTTTTAAGGAATCGTTTAAAAGTGTACACACTATTCACTATATAAAACAATCCCAAAAATGAGAAAAATGTCATAAAAATATCATGGAATAAAAATAAATCCCAAGGTTATCAATACTACCTATCTCATTTTTCTTAAAAAACAATCATCATTCTAAAACTAATGGTTATTTGTCCCTCAATCACAGATTCTTCAATATTTATCCCTAAAAATATAAACTTTTAAAAAAATACGGGTTATTGATATCATTTGATATATGTTTCTAGAATATTATAGAAAAAATACTAAATAAGAGTACATGTATGTTTCACATAATCCTCATAAATTTTAGAATACACTAAAATATCATCAATAAATGTCACTCACTGATGAAAATATCTATGATTTGGAAGATTAAATTTCTAATAAGATATCAACCTTACTACCTTATGTATGAATAAAAAACTCACATTTTCCATCATAATAGGAATATAGTAATATTCAAAACCATTTAACTATGTTTTCTTATTTGGTTATAATATATAGTGGTTTCTATATACAAACATTTTTTAGATTCATTTTCCTAGTCTTGTTTCATCAAAATACTAAAAACAAAATGGTTTTGCTCATATCCAAAATATGAATATAGAAACCTCAATCTGAAGATGCCTTCCCCTATAAAACTGTAATTTTTAACATATGATACATTTAGTTCTACCTATGACTCTCTTGGTTTAATCCATGGTTATCCATGGTCATTTTAATAATAGTTTCACTAACCTAATTACTTAACATCATACTGAAATCTTTCATAATAGTTCATTAGAGATAATCTTAATTGAATATACCATATCCCTTATGAGTGTAAAACTAGGTTTATGGTTATGGTATTTTTTCATGAACCAGGTAAAAAATTAGTTAATAACTAATATTACATTTTCTTTTTATTACCCCTATGAACATTAATTTCAATGATTGCATTCACTTGAAGTATTTAGACAGTGATGTATTTTCTAGAAAAACCACACAATATCTAATTTACCAAAATTACAGGATGTTATATTATATATATCCTTATCTCTTTCAATTATCATCAATGATTTCAACAATTTTCTCTTATCCTAAACTAATAACTAAAATAATCCACATAAACAATAAAACATGCCTTTGATACCAACTGGGGATCCCCAGACCCACACTATCATTTCGGGTTCTAAATAGTTTTTAATAAAATAAATTTGATACTCAGTGAGATGATACAAACTAAAAATTCATAAGATTCACATTATTATTATATATCACAATAATATTTCTTAACTAAGATATACAGTTGGTTTAGTGTCTTTTAGGACCAATTACATAAGAAAATTATTTAAAAAACCTGTGAACATTTCTCCATGTTCAAACCATACTAGACTCCCTTTTATACTTCCCATATGTTAAACTCGACTATATAACCTAGGGAAATAAAATATAAGAAATGGGTGACTTGAAATACTCATTAAAATTAAAAATAAGAGTTAGTATTTTAATATCATAAGTGATAATAAGATGATAATATGGGTATAATCAGGATACCAAAGTTAATTATACCTAACAAAGTGTAGATTATAAATCATGGCATAAGTAAAAACTAATATATCATGATAGTGTATAAAATTTAGTGAATAAACATGAAATATGATAACATAACCATATGATACCTTAGAAATTTTTCATAAACATTAGTATATGGAACATTACATTCATGATCTACACTATCGGTGCCCATACTTATGATCAACTAAAACATACTCATGAATACATATCACATGAGATATATATTAATAAAAAATTCATTGGAGGGTGATATATTACCCCAACCATAATCATCCAAACATATGATAACCACATGAAATCAATCATTCATTATATCACAAAGAACCCATGGAAGGGTAATGGGGTTCATATACTTTTCAAATGGAATCGCATAAGGAAAACATTTAAAATACCATCAATAATCATCATATGATAAACGCATTGAAAAACATTATCCAATGATATTAGATAAATATATAGGTAAATACCATTTAATTAAATTAATAAATCATAGGATATTTACACCATATAAATAAATGGTTTTCAGTTAATTCAATAATTTCCCGAATTAATTGATGTATGGAATCTATGTGAACACCATTCAATCAAAGAATTAAAAATAGGTTATTCATATAGGAAAGGAATGGGAACAAAAAAAATTCTACACACCAAATATGATAAGGCTAGAAAAATGTAGTTAAATATAATTTATTTTATACAGATTTAATGTTCCTTTTTTTTAAAAACATAGGTAATGAATCAACTAGTATATGAACAATACTTTTAGGATATTGATAGAATGTTTCATTGAAATTCATGATGAAAATGAACTTTTTTTAATTAAAACCTATTCAAAATAAAAAATAGAATAATGTAAAATAAATTTACTTGTCAAACCCAAAATCAGGGGAAAGAAATTTAAAAAATATAGGAAATACATTCTTGTCAAAAAAATTAAAATGTAGGTTGTTTTCTTATTTTTTCATTAAAAATGTCGTTGATATAAATTTCTGAGTTTACTTTCAATATTAATTTTCAAAAATGTTGGAATGAAATATTTGGAGATATATTAAAAAATTAATTTTTTAGAAATATATTCTTATAGAGTCTTGAAAATGGGAAAAATTATTCAGATAATACTGAGTATAAGATAAAAAAATATCCATTAGACATAAAACATTTTAATATTTTGAAAAAATGGTTTCTCAAAACCCACATCATAAATTGGGAAATAAAATTTCAATTTGAAATTTGTTAATGATAATTAAAAGTATTACATGAATTATTCTATATTTGAGTACCCAAAAATATATATAAAACATTTTGTGGTGAAAAACATGTACATGGAGTAAAAAGATTAGTTGGAATGAATCTGAGTTGTTCATACCAAATTAAAATTTTACTAAGTAAGATATTTCATAAAATAATATTACACTGATGAAATGAAGTAACTTTAAAAAATAAAAAGATAAATTACCAATGGAAGTGGAAATGGAATGATAAAAATTGGAATATAATATCATAACTAAATAGAGATTTTATGACTCACCAAGGAATAATTTGAGTTGGGAAATATATTTCATCTCAAGTAATATTTAAATTGAGACCACTTGAATAAGAGAGAGATTAAAATTGAAAAAAATATAATTCATGATATAATATAACAAATAGGAAGAATATTAACCATATAAATGTAAATTGGTTCATAATAAGAAGTAAATTTCAATAAATTGTTAATAGGGGCCAAGAAACAATTTTCAAGTAATATAATCTTTAAGGTAATATTCGTTCAATACTATGTTTATAAGTAGTAATAATTAACCCAATAAAAGGAGGAAATAAAATAAAAAATATTCATTAGTTATTACAAATCAAACATGGAACAAAAGAGATTAACAAGGAGGTTTGTTACTCAATGTACGAAAATTGAGTTAGCAAAAAACCCTTACAACTTTTGTAATTTTTTATTCAAAACTCCATGAGGGAAATAACATGGAATAGAAAATTTAATATTAATAAATGTAAAAAAAATTATAAATAATATTTAATGTGTGTTATATACACCATTTCAAAGAAACTATGTTTTATAATAATAAATATGTTTGAAATTTCAAAAATTTGAAAATAACCCCTTATCGGGGTCCAGAATCACTATGTGCACGTGCTTAACTTCTTTTATAATCATATTATTTTAATTAGATAGATTTTTTGGGACCATATTAATTGATATTTAAATTATAAGGGAATATGTATAATTATATTTATTTATTTATTATATATTCATTGATTAGGTTTTTTATTTTGCGTGAATATTTAGTAAGTGTTGACTTATTTGTGTTATTTTTACGATCCAATATGGTATTTTAATAATGATTTAAATATACATTATAAACATTCATAAACTTAAAATGATAATCATTTTCTTTCTAACTTATAATAATATTACTATTTATGTTCTCATAGTCATCCATGATAGAGTTTTCTAGTGTTATTCATGCAAGTTGTTAAACCGACTCAAGCAAGAATGTGTTATAACTTGATGGGTGAGTATGGTTATCAAATTTTATATTATCACTATAATAGATGAATAAATATATTATTTATATTTTTTCAGTTGGATTATCATATTTTGAGTAGTTGGGATAAGTAATGAAAATCAAGATGAAATACAATAAAAATTTGTTACTTTACGGTGGTGGTAATCAGCACAACACATGGTTAGCATTTTCATCTCCAAAATAATGAGAGGGAATGAAGGTGGATTATAATTTTTATATTAATAGTAATTTTTATATTATATATTTCACAGTTATTCTTAAATAACGTCCTTATATCTTGTGAAAATAGTCTATTGAGAAAAATGGAAGATTTCGCATTGTAGATGTAGTTTCCTATACAATGCATAGTCAATGTTCTTTTTTTATAAGTGGATGAGAATGAATAAATATGATTTATTTAATTAATATGATAACACTTATTGCTATAATTATTTTCATTCCCTTATATTAACATTTTTATGTTTGGTTTAGAGGATAATGATTAAAAAGAAAACGTAAAGAGTAAGTAATACTTACATCGAGACCTTGAAATTCCTATTGATAGCCTCCTTAAAGTTCATGGAAATTAGAGAACATTCAGTTAATAGAGTCATTAGGGAAAGAAATTAAATTCCATGATATTCTTTTTTAGAATCATTTAAAAGATATTTTGTTCAAGAATTAGAGCATTTTAAGTGATGGTGTGACCCCCTTTTATGGTGATGAAATGGGAACTATTGTGAATAACAATTTATTTTAAATGATATAATTACTCTATAAAAGTTAAAATGACCCCAAAAGATAGAAATAATTTGTTTTTGGGTGATATTGGTTCGATCATTCCCCAAAAAATTATTTATGTTCATGTTTGTTGTCATTTTCTCTTATATTTTTACTTTCACCTTTTTTTATTTTTATTGGGGTAATAAGTTTTTAACCGATCAACATATGTTTTAATAAAAATATAAAATAACCCATATTAAAAACATTCAATGTTATAAACCCAAATTTAATCACCATTTAATCTAATTTAAATTCTAAATAAGTAAAAAATAATTTTAAAAATTAAAATATTTGATATATATAACATCTTTCTGTAGAATAATATTATTTTAACCATTATGAGTTCTTAATATTATTTCTAATTTATTACCAATTAAATTTTTGTTAATATTATTATTAATATTTTAAAAAATAATATTATATTCATTAATTAAAATAAATAAATGTAGCTACTTAGTTAAAATATATAGAATATTAATAAAACAATTATTTGCAAATAGAAATTTTAACATTATCATTGTAATAAACTTATTCATAGTAATCATATTTTTATAAATAAAAATGAAATTGGACTTAACAAATAATATATACTTTTTTATAAAATATGAAAAAAAACTTTCTTTTAATTTTTATAAATTATGGAAGGTAATTTTTTATATAAGTAAACACAAAGGTTTTTGATTAAATTATATCTTGCGTTTCCAAAATTTTAAACATGTATTTCCTAAATTCATCATAGTATTTTAAAATTATTTATTTTACTTTAAAATAATATATTTTTATAGAAATTAAGGTCTCATAAACTTTTAATACATAAATGTGATGGTATTAGAAAATTTAATGTTTTCACTATTCAACTAAAAATTAATTATTTTAGAAAAATATCAAAAATACCTCATAAGATAATATTTAAAATATTAATAAAATAATTAAGTTACTTTTTAAATTAAAATTCTGAATTTTAAAAATTTATCTGTAAAATAAAATTACATTATAAAAAAGAGCGTCACTTTTATTGAAAAATTCACTTTTAAAACATTAATTGTTCTTAATAATATTTTTTAATGAATTTATAACTGATTACTACCATTTTATATACTATGGGAATTATTCTTCTTATAATTATTATATATAAAATGTCATGGATCAATTTAGTTTAGAGGTTCATATAGAATTATATATAAATATGACGTTTATTTAAAGCAAAAAATATACAGTACAATATTTAGTCATTGGAAACATGAAGTAGAAGTTTATACTTTATTCTTATTCACTTCATTGAGATTTATCTTCCTTTGAAATTGTATTCCACATGTGAAACAAATAGCCCCATTTTTTACTCTCTGACTCTTCTTCTTTGGTTTTTTAGAAGAACATTGGGATTGTTTATATGGAATTGCTCTTTCCATTTTCCTTTGAGTCTTCTCTTTTTTCTTATTCACTATGAAAACTGTAGATTCGTATTTATTAAAATTCTTATAAACTAGGAAAAATGTATCAAAATGATATTCATGTGGTTTACACTTACTAATCATTTTATAATTATCAATGAAACTGTAGTAATATGGTGATAGGGATAAGAGAATAAGATGTATTGAAAGATCATGTTTCGTCTTAAATCCAAATTTTCTAATAATTCAATATACTATATCATATTGAGTACATTTTTATGAGAATTGATTTCATACATTAATTTTCACATGTTTAATGTAAATAATATATCATTAATTTCATGCTTCACTTCCTCCCCACATTATTCTTGGAGATGGGAAGGCATGGTGTAACAATCCATGTCCTCATGTTTCCTTTACAAATAATTAGGGGTTTATTATTACATTATAAAGTTAATATAACATTTGGAATATATGAGTCTCATTTAAAATCCTTTTTTAACTCACATGATTAATAAGGTGACATGTTGGGCAGTGGGGAGTTCATCACATATATTTTTCTTTCATCTAATAGTATTATGTGCAGGAGCCAATACCACTCTTGGAAATTAGTGCTAGTATGAGAGTGTTAATCATTCAGTATTGATTTAAATGTTTATATATTATCATTTGATGTCTATATACAAAATTATACTTAATATGAAAATTGATTTTATCTTTATTACATATTTAGAAATTATATATGTATTAATCTTAAATGTTTCCAAATATTTTTTTCAAATCCTAGTAGCCCTCAACTACTTGATTAAAAATACTTAGTATCTTGAGTATCCTAATAGTATAGGATTCTTAAACCTATATTCATAACTTTATATAGGGAATAAACACTATTACAATAATTTAAGGTAGGGTTTTGGATGAGAAACTATATTAAATCAGGCCTCCTTGTTCAGTTGAGTAGAGTCATGTCTCCTATGAATCATAAACATGGACCTGATCAACACTTTCCTCTAAAATTTCATCTAAGGAAGATGAAACAATTTAAATTTACAAAACATAATATATCCTAATTCATATTATTTTGTATACAATTACCGGACACCTACCAAGTATCTAATGAAAATAAGTTTTAGTATGAAATTGGAATTAAAGTGGTATAGTGGTGGAACGACTCTTTACATGTTTTATTCACTATTATTTGGATCACCATTACTTAAAAGCACCAAATATGGTTCCCTATAGATCAAAAAATAATGTATCATTATCCCTGAAACTTTTATTGATTCTATAGTTCTATATAAAAAAATATAAGTTCTTTACGACAGGCATTCGATCACTATAAGATCACATGATCGGTCCATGAACATGGATTGGTCCGTTATTCATATTCCCATTAGATTATCTCTATAAAAAATTAGAGAGATCTTATAGGAGATAAAATTCACGAAATTTTTCTACATTTATCATTTTTTTGTAAAATGTTTTTATAATTAGATTTAACTCTTTAAAATTGCACTTAATCCCATAAAAACATAACCCTTAAAATCCAACCTACATTAGTCATGAACTACTTAGTAAATATTTCATATGTATCTAGAACATTTCATCAAACAACTATAATGCTCATAAATTTCATGTGATGATATATGGTCTAAAATCATGGATCGTTTCTTCCATATTTATTTAAAAAAATCATGAACGTGTAACATTCATTAGAAAAATAATATTTTCTCATATTCACTTTTATAATTAAATAAACCCTAAATAAATTTATTAATAAATTAAATAATAATTATTTTAAACATTATTAATATAATTTAAAAAAATTACTTGTGTTTTCTCACACATGAACATTCACTGAACCCGATGTGTGGGACCCACTTCATCTGAAACTCCAATTCATCTAAATTGGTAGAAATTGTGTGTATACATTATGTGTGACCCTTTAGTCCCTTATCCAGTAAAAATGAGTCATATTCAAAGAACAATAGTTATATCTAGAAGCACATTATATCCCCTAAATATATAAGTAAAAGTTATATCTAGAACAACGTTCTACAAAGACACACTTATAATATAATTTCTTTTCCTTTTGGTATCTTATAAAGAAAGATCCATACATCATGTCATCGTCTATTAATAAATAATTTATTTGTATTGACTATGTTGTATGGAACTAACCTAATCTACCATGGAAATTGATTTAGTCAACGACCTAGTGTCCCAATCAAAATCAATAAATATATTCTTCCTTTTGGAAGTTGTAATTCCTTTTTAAGTCATTCAATTGTTTCTATGTGACCAATGATTCACCTAACGCACACTACCTCACCACAAAACAAAAATCATAGTTTTTTTTCATTCATAAACATACAAGGTCAAATTATACACATTGATAATGATCTTGATTCAAGACACCAATACATATGATCATAGATAGGAACATCTAATAACACCCAAAACATGTGGTGTTCCAATTGGTGAGTCATTCCCCATAGTCTTCTCAACTCTAGATCACCATGTAAAAGCATTTTGACTAGAAGTATCAATGCTTATAGTCCCCCAACACCTGTTAGTCACACATCATCTATACCATGTCAATATAATTTATATAGACTATATAAAATATTTTTAATATTATTTCTATAGTATCTCAAGGTTATCAATATTGTTGAAAACTGTTATAACCACTTGATATGAAAATTATACTAGGAAATTACCATAACGATTTTTCATGAAGATGTAATAACAGTATTATAGTAAGATAACATCATGTATTAATCTTAGTATACATGATATAGTAATGAAAAATTACCACTCATGTTGGGTCTAGATACCCCACTTTTACAATAGAGTTTGGGTATGATAGGTGAAACCATAATCATATTTTGTGCTTCTTATGTATCAATAACCACAGTTAGTTGAGATGGGAAGTGTGTTCATTCATCTTGGTAGGCAGATATGGATATTATATAAACATATTTGGTATTTTTTAAATTTATTTTATTTCTTGAGATTTTATTTTTAAATTATATAAAAAAAAATTTAAGAAAATTTATTTAAATAATTATGTAGAAATTATTTTTTTGTCTAAGACTTGAACTATGAAATGATATTAGAAATAGATGGTGAGTATATATATATAGAGATGTTGATAAAATTTCATTCGTTTGTTTTTTTGAACTATCATGATCTGTGTAGAGATTATTTTTATTCCTTATTTTATTTTTTGTTTTTATAGCATTGTAAAAATGACTCTTTTTCTAGAGATGTTGTCTAAACTAAGATTTGGGAGCAAGGAAAGTGTTCCTAAAATCTGTATTTTATTATTATTAATAATTAAAACAGTAGTATAGGTAATATAACAAGAGTTTCCAAAGGAAATAGACTATGTCTCATTGATTTTAAGGTAGAATCCACTAAATTTTAGGAGTGACGGTGGGATGAAAACAGGTATGGATTGGTCTGAAATAATAAAATAATATCATCAAATTTTTACAAACCATATACAATTTTATGGTATAGTTATAAAATCATTTTTATTATAGAGTAGATTAAAATTACTAAGAACATTAGTGTAGGAAAATATTTATATTAATTTGAAATAGATTATCTTATATAAGATATTTAATCAATATTTTTATATTAATACATTAAATATTAGGAATACTAAAGAGTTTTTACATTATGATATTTTAATTTATATTTTCCTTTGAAATTTAATGTGTTCTATAGCTTGTAATGAAGACAACATCGAACTAATAAGAAACAAAAAATATTATATAACCATTAAAATATTGTTATAGAATTGTCAAGTGAAAGAAGTGGAAATTGGATTATGAAATATATGAAGAAATAAAGAAAATGTCCATAATAATATTAATTAATTTATAAATTTCATTTAATATAGTTAAATTAAAATTAATAAACTTTTATTCTAAAAATTTATTTTAAATACTACTATCTTTCTATATGCTTCATTTTTTAAAAAATATATCATAGATGAAATATATTATTGATATAAATAATTTTTTGACCCTAATGTAATTGGTAATTGATAGTATATAAGAATAGTAACAGTTGCAATTTTTAAAATGTTATTTTCCTGTAAATACAATTTTCATTATATTTTTATTTAAATGTTAAATTCTAGAATATTATAATTTTAATTTTATCAAAATAACTAAAAAAATATAATATTATTATTATCTTAAGAAGTATTTTTTCAAAGTAGTTGATTTTTAGGTGAATAATGAAAATATACTAATAATTCTTAAATTATCACTTCTCTGACATTATCATGATGCAATATTGAATAAAATGTTTTTAAAACTATATCTATAAAATATATATTTCTATAATTAAAATAAGTCATTTAAAATTACATTATTTTATTAATAAAACTCATGTTTATCATTTTGGAAACATAAGTGATATTTTTATCTAAAAATTATTTATTTGCATATATTTAAAAATTGTTTCATCACTTATATAAATTAAATAAAAAAATGGATTCAATATTTAATATTGATATAATCATATCATTTAATAATATAAATTTTATTTTGGGGTATAAAAATATGATTACTATGATTAAAATTAATTACCAAGATAATGGTAAAACTATTATTTTTAAAAAGTTTATTTATTAATATTGTGTAATTTTTATCTATTAAAATAAATTAATATATTATATAGATTTACATTAATATATTTTTTAAACATATATTTAAATAAATTATCACTCATTTAATTTGTAACACATACTAAATATGATTAAGAATTCTTGTGGATGAAAATAATATTTTTCTACAAAATAGTTTTCTATATAAAAAATGACTTAATTTAAAAGTTATTTTTTACATAAAAATAAATCAAATTTTATTAAATGAAGATTTATTTTTGATTTATAAAAGCTAAATTTTGAAAGAAGGTTTATTTTATATGTTTAGTATAATATATGTTACTTGGGAAAAAACTAATTACCTGGTAAAAATAAAAAAATGTAAAAGTGAAAAGTAAAAGTATAAGAACTTGGTTTTTTAAGCATAAGAAATTCCATGTGAAATTAAATTTTAGTGATTATAGTGTGGGCCATTTCTAAAATAGAACTTTATAACTTAATTATGATAGTGTTAATTCTTCAAAGTGTTTTTTTATATAGGGATAAATGATCGAGAACTTTCCTGAGTGGCTCGAGGAGTTTTGGGAGCACCAGACCGAAAAAATATTGTATTTTTGAACCTGAAGGGGGCGCATGGTTTTTATAAAATCATGCAACTCATAGTAGGTAACTATTTGGATTCTTATAGGTGAGTAATATTAATTTCACACATGTTTGGCATGGTTTTCCAAAATGTGCACCAATCCCACACTGTGTACTATGGAGGAAGTAGCCTCGCACTGTTCACCGCATGGTTTGCACTTGGTTTGGAAAACTGTGCGGGTCAAACAATGCACTTTACCCTATTTTAATAATTATAATTAAACTAAAATTAAACTAAATTCAAATAAAATTAAATAAAAATTTAAAAAATACCACACCCCTCTCCACCCTCATATTCAACGTATAACCCCCCTGGTTCCGATTCGATGCGTGATGGCCCCCTCACCATGATCCCTATCTTGTTGCTGATTTCTCTCGGTTCATTCATGAGTATTTTCTTATTAGTTGAGGTAAGGCCTTCTCCTTACTATACTATTCATTTCTATCAAATTTGAGATATATTTGTCTCTATAAAAGGTTCATTTGAGACCCTAACTTATGGTTTGATCTTGATTTTTGTGTTTCATCTGATATTATGGTGTAAGAAGGATTAATTGGGACACATGGGTTTGTATTCTGACATCCTCTACTTATGGTGAGGATGATATGTTATTTTAGGCTCACCATAGTAGATTGGGGTAAGTTTCTAAACCCGTTGTTTTGTTTCTCACCCCTTATTAAAGAGTCTTAATTTCTTTATGGGTGCCAGGAAATATTTTTATTGGGTTTTGATCAATTTTGGGAGGATCACATGCATGTACTCAGGTGTGTGTGTGTGTGTGTGTATTCCATATATTTATTCCCTCATGGTGTTTAGAATAAATTCATCGGATTAAGGGTATATATATGTGTGTGTGTGTGTGTGATTGTTTGTCGGTATGAGTGCACGACCACTTAGAGTTAGAAAGCATGAAGCGCTGAAGTGTTCAATTGGTATTATTTTAGGTTGGGTCCCAAACCTTTCCCTTGTTTTAAGAATGAATTAGTTTCCTATTTAATTCTTCTTAATAAGTTGAATTAAAATTCTGTAATGGACTATTTATTATGGTTCAAATGATTTGTTTGAGAAAAAAATTCGTGATTTTATAATGAAATCCCTCCAACGGAGGTGTGCTTCCTTCAATAAAATCTTTTTTTTGATTAATTGTTCAATGTATTCCAGTCTAAATTATTTTTAGTTTTCACATTCATTAATAAATAGATTAATCTTTATTAAACTAAGGGGAAGTGTTTTTATTAATTAAGATATTTTTTCCTACCTTTCATATTGATTCTCCTGGGATACATGGTTTTATTGAACTTGAAAGGCACTAAATGAGTGGGTATAACCGTGTTAGATGAATAAAATCTAATGATAATAAATCGTTGGGTATACCCATGTGACATGGTTGAGGGTGATTGGTTAAATGAGTGGGAATACTCAATAGAATTTTTTAAATTGTTTAAAGGGTAAATTAAACAACAATGGGAATTTGAGTGGGTAAACTTGTGATATATGTGTATCTTAAATGTAAGGTGTAACACTAAGTGGGTATACTCCTTAGTTGCGTTAGGTTTTTAATAGGGATTAATGAGTGGGTATACTATTTTTAGGAATTAAATTTTGTTTATAAAAATGATGGATAATGAGTGGGTATACAAATTATATGCCTCTAATGGGAATTGAAAAACGAGTCGGTAAACTCATAGGATGTGTTTAAATGTGAAAAGTTAACATGAGAGGGTATGCCCCATATTTGACTTTGGATGTGCTTATTTATGAATTGGTATACATGAGTGTGTATACTCATGAGATGTATTTGCTTATGAAATTTGATTAATTAGTGGGTATAATAAATCTATTATTTAAATGTTTATGTTTATATATTAGTGGGTAGAATCATATAGAAATGAGTGTTATCTAATATGAAAATAAAGCATGTTTGTATAGATTCCATGTATGGATCTCCAAGGATATTGAACACGGTAGTAGATTCCTTCGGTTGAGCATTCCCCTTAGGTAATGATTCTGTATGATGTCTTGGGACTTTCAACCCCTTGGATCTGTATTTCATGGAATCACCTAGCACATGTTGGTAGACATTCTCCTAGGACTCCAACCAGTGCCTTTACCGGGTTTCTATTGAGATTCTCATGGGACTCGATGAGGATTCCTTGGTCTTTGACACCTTGAATCTAGACCATTGTGGTGTGACTCAGGATATACTGCTTGGCCATGAGGTATATGATACACTTAAATATAAGGCTTGGTTATGGTAATTGGGTCATGTGATTAAAGGGTTTGGCCATAGATACTCTAACTCTTCTAGTTGTACGGCAAGGCTGTGATTTATATGACACATGGTGTACACGGAAAGGTCGTGATATTATGACATGTTTGGATGAACAGAAAGGATGTTTTTTTTTATGATTTCATTATTTTTGGATTCCTTGTAATAGGATTGGGACTATTTTGTGCAGGTAGCCTTTAGGGGTCTTTTGTTATCACTATTTTATCAGACTACATTACATGGGAATTTATTACATGCATTTACTTCTTACCTATTTACCTACACAGTGCCTGATTTATATATTGCACAAAGTGGATTGTCTTGACTCTATGGGTGTTGTCCTACTAAGATGTTATCTCACACCTTGTTTTTGTACCATTGGTGCATGAGTATATCCTTCTTTATTGTACGTTGTGGACCTGTTATTATGTTGTTTTCTTGTACCTATGAGTTAAGAATAAAGGAACAAACAAGATATTGGGATTCTTGTGGAGATTTTCCATGGGGCTTTGATGTAATTTCTTTATTTTTGTACTTAAATGTAAATCATGTTGTATGTTACTCTTTTATCTTATGTATCATCATCCGGCATGCATGCAACGTATAAATTTTCATTGGTCATATCCTATATTCAGTTGTTATTATAGTTGGGTTTTGATATTTTTGTTGTTGTTTTGTACTACATTGGTTGATATCTGAGTTTTATTATCTATTTATGTAGCACCCTCGGTTTGAGGTATGTGACAATTTTTATGCCTTTTTATGAATTTAAAGATATTGGGTAATGTTTGGGAGAGTTTGGGAAGGTTATAGAAATTTTTGGAAGTTTTTTTTAATGGCCTACGATTTGATAATAGTTATAGGAACCCATACATAATCCATAGGTAACCGTGAAACATGAGAAAGTGGGCCATCAGATGGTTTTCACGTAGTTTTTAAACCATGCGAGGAGGTCATGTGAAATTCACATTGAGGAAGTAGCATGCTCATGGTTTTCCTAACCATGCAAAGCAATAAATATATAGTTTTTAAATCTAATATTTTTTGGGATTTTCCCTAAACCATCCATTATTCTCTTCCTATAAGTCTTTACTCTTGGTTCTCTCTTGGTTTTCCTTATATCTAGTTCTCCGTCTCTCTCGATTTTCTAGATCTACACCCATTTCATGCAGATCAAGGGGTTTTTTTCAAAGTTGTAATATTTGGGATTTTTTTGATAGGGAAGGGGATATAAGGTGGTTTAATGGATTTTTCACCCAAATTTAGTGTGCGGTTGTGTAGTGGGTCGATTTCACCCGAACCCTAATGTAGGTGGATTATCTCTTCACTATATTTTTCTAAAACTAGAAGCCTAGCTTTCAGTTAATTGGTTTTTCTGGGGTTTGGTTGTAATTATGACATGTGAATCTTATTGTAAATCCATTTTTGTGATAATTTTTTGATTTTGGTAAAAGGGGGTGGTTACAACAAAAAATTCATTGTGGTTAGATTTTAAAATGTTGATTTTAAAATCAATGGCTTGGTTTGATTTATGAAAATGGTTTGTGAAAGTGGTTTTCAATAAAAGGGGTTGCTTTATTGAAATTTATTGTGGCATGGATGATGTTCTAAGGGATTCTTTGTTTATGAAATAGTTTTTTCATAATTTTGTGTCCTTGGCATGATATGTGCTGGTTTATTAGTTTGATTATTTTATGCTTGTGTTGAAATAATGAGAAGTGGGCAGGGATTACCACTATAAAAAGGGTATGGATAGTGTATGGAAGAGCCTCCATCAAATATAAGTGGGAGGGAAGTACCACTATATTTGAAAAGTAGTAAACAAGCTTGGATGAGATGTCCCACCATGTTTGTTTACCAGTTTGGGTATGTGAAACTCTATAGTTATTCTTTTTTGTGTATTGATATGCAAGGTGAAACTTATTGTGCTATTATGAAATGGTGAAATGTTTTATGTCTTTCTTTTTTTATTTCACTTATGTTTTATGGTTTTGGGTTAAAAATGGATTGGTAAGGGTGTGTTTGCCTTGTTGGAAATTGTTTCACTATTTGATGTTTTATATAAGAAGTTTACATAAATGTGCTAATGGTTCTATCCTAATGGAGTGTGTAGGGAATTAATTTTGGGAAAACCAACTATGTAATGTACTCACCCACTATTTTGTCACTTTGCGGATTTTTTAGATTTCATTTATCAGGACACATGTATGGGTAAAGCATCTCATTTTTCTAGCATATCATCATGATGCTTGAATGGTGTTGTGGTGCTTGGAGCATGGAACATGGCTTTGAATTATGGATTTGTGTCATAGATTTTTGGGTTTTTGTTTTATAGTCTTCTTCTTGGTACTCTGATTAGAGATTCTTTTAGTTTTTTTTGTATTGGTCTTTTGGTTTCGTTGAGTTGTACACCTTGTTTACCTGAATCATGTAGTTTGGTTGGTTATGACTCATTTGGTTTGTTTCTTTTATTCTAAGGTAAAATGATTCCCCACTTTTTCTTGAATCCTTCGACCTTAATTTCCAACATTTAGCACCTTGGGAACATCTCCTACGGACAAGTATCATCTCACCACTTTCTCAAGCTAATGAGGAAGGGGTGGGATATTACATGTGGTGTCATTTTGTTCGTCCCTTGACTTTAAAGTTGTTTGATTCCTTGACATCAGTTGTCATCCTTGGTGTTGGAATTTGTTCTTTATCTATTCCTTGGGTTGGGATGGTAGTAAGGAATAATATTGTGAGAACTTGAAATGTGTAGAATAAAAGGATGTAGCTCACACTTTTATGTTGAACATCAAGTTACCAGGGATTCGGGTACATAAGTGTTTTGGAGACACTTATAGGTATTGAAAATATCATTAACATTGGTGTAGATAATGATATGGGCCTGACATGCATGGTAGAAATGACTTCCCACTAGGATGCATATTTCATTGGGTATAATTATTTATATTGTGTTATGAATATATTGATTTGTGAAAAATATTGAAATTATTTTCAAATGTGTGGATTTGAAATGTGAACAGTTTTGGTATTTTGAAAATGGGTCGATTTTCAAAAACATGGTAGATTTTTCAAAAATGGTACAGTATGGAAATGTGAAATTTTGGAAAGAATGGTTGTGATAGTTGCAATATAATTTAATTTAAAATTTTAAGCCTTTTTTTTTACTAAGGGAGTGAGACTTATGGTAGTTTTTCTATTGATAGAAATGGAATCGGGTCGACGTCGTAGAGACCAACCGAAGGACACTAGTGAAAATGTGGTTCCACCTGAGCCCTAGGTGACCTAGTATCCAGTGCAGTGTATAATGCAATATTTCCAAGCTACGGAAAGTGGTAATAAAGTAGATGAGCCAAATAATTTGGATCATGTAGTTTAGTTTCAGAAGAAAAATCTGCCAGCCTTCATGGGTCATTTGGGGCTGCAAAAGGGAAGAAGCATGGATGAATAGAATGAATAGAATATTTGAATTCTTGAGAACATCAATAGAGGAGATAGTGAAGTCAGCCATGTACATGATGGAAGATATTTCCCTTCAATGGTGGGAGTTAGCGGTCCAAGCAGAAACAAACCAAGGGATTTCATGGGATGTTTTTGAGGAATTTTTTAAAAAACAATTCTACTATCATATAATCATAATTCAAAAGACAATGGATTTATTTAGGTTAAAGAAAGATAACCTCTCTAAAATAGAATATGCAGCTAATTTTATGAACTTACTATGATTTTCTCATGAGGTAGAGCATAGTATATCAATGAAGGCATCGATTTTTGAAGTTGGTTTGAGGCAAGAAATTTATTCTAAAATAACAGTTATATGTATAATTGTTTACACTAAAATGGTGAATATAGAATCAGTAGCTTAAGAGGATATCTTTAGTTCTATAGGTAGTGGAATCATGTTGGTACCCATGGGGAACAGTGGGAAATATAATGCTGGGTTCAAGTGGACTATGGACAATTATATCTTGGGTGAAATTATGGCTAAGAATCTGATTGCAGGATCAGTGAATATTCCTCCAAAACCACAAAGTATTCTTATATGTTTTCAGTGTATCTATATGGATGACATCAAGAGGTATTGTACAGAACAAACTCGAGCATGTCATAACTATAATCATATAGGCAATCTTCAGAATTGTTATCGTAATTCTTCAAGGTCGGGTATTCGTGACAATCCTCAGGGGTCGTAGCTGTCATATTCCTCGACAAGACGAGGACAGTAGCATACCCCTCCCCAATAGAGTAAAGTTATTCATGGTGATTCAAGGAATATCATGACTCCTTAGTAGGGTAATAAACAATATAGTTTTTAAGGAAAGTAGTTTTTTGGATCTGACCAGGTTGTGATGGATGATCAGTCAGGACCATCCATAGTGGAAGGTATAGTTATTTTAAATTATACCTTGATGAAAGTATTTTTTTATAGGGGTGCTTCCCATTCTTTCACTTCTTCTCATATCATTGATTTGTTGGGTTTAACTATGGAAATTATGCCTTCAGTTTTAAAATGTTAAACTCCTCTTGGTCAAAGAGAGCATCGAGCCTTCCTATGTAGATCATGGTGTATATTTTTTGAATGGTTTGTATTGACATGATATTTATCAATAATTGATTTGGATGTTTTTTATATAATATTGGGAATGGATTGGTTGGAAATGTTTAAGTCCCACATTGAATTTTATGTGTGAAAATTTAATTTCATGATGGATGATGGTTTTGAACACCTCGTTAGAGAAGAGAAGACTGAAAAGTTGGGTGAAAAAGGTTTGTCGACACCAACTGTTGGCATGATCTTGTATCAGTTAGTGTCATTGTTATTGGTATAAATGGAAGAAGTTTAGAATAGAATTTTTATAGTGGGTTTTGACCAGTTTCTGAATGTCTTTCCCAAATAATTATCAGGGTTTCCACCAATGAGGTAAGTGGAGTTTACGATTGATATCCTTCTAGGGACCAGTCATATCTCACTTTCATCTTACCAAATGGCACCAACAGAATTGCGGGAATTGAAAGTTTCGTTGGGGGAGTTATAAAACTAATGGTTCATACAACCTAGAACATCTCTGTGGGAAGCACCAGTTTTTTGTTAAAAGATGGGTTGAAGTATTCATTTATGTGTTTGTTGTCGTAATATTAATAATGTTATGATCATGATCTGATATCCACTTCCACAAATTGATGATTTTTTCCCTAATTTTAGGGGAGCTCAGTGGTCCTCCAAGATTGAATTATAGTTAGGATGTCATCAAGTGTGACTGTGGAAGGAGGATATTCCGAAAATAGCCATTAAAAGTAGATATGGCCGTTATGAGTATGTGTTTATTCCCTTTGTCTTGATGAATACACCCATGGAATTCATGGAATTGATGAATGAGATATTTTAGAGATATCTAGATTCTTTTGTGGTGGTATTTATTTATGATATATTAGTGTATTCTAGGAAAAGAATGGAGCATGAGAAACACATGGAGATAGTGATGGGGATCTTGAGAGATCGTCTCTTATATTCCAAATTGTCGAAATTTGACTTTTGGATACAAGAGGTTCTTTCCTTGGCAGTGTTATTTCTGAGAAGGGTG
Organism: Viscum album; assembly: GCA_963277665.1. Lineage (NCBI taxonomy): Eukaryota > Viridiplantae > Streptophyta > Magnoliopsida > Santalales > Viscaceae > Viscum > Viscum album. The sequence continues at coordinate 188,295,089 of OY728127.1, forward strand.
TTTCAGTTGATCCCAAAAATATAGAGGATGTTATTTCGTGGGAACTCCCAATGAATTTTTTTGAGATACAGAGCTTTCTTTGTCTATATGGGTATTATCGGCATTTTATTCAGGATTTATCATGATTTGAATCACCAGTAAAATATTTAAAAAGGAATAATGCTCCATTTCAATGGAATGAGAAGTGTGAGAAATATTTTGAATAGATTAAGTTTCATCTTACATCACCACCAATATTGGTTTTTCCAGAACCAGGGAAAGGGTAAATGGTGTATTCTAATACTTCAGGATTAGGTTTGGGTTGTGTTCTAATGATATGGGATCACATGGTTTCATATGGCTCATGAAAGTTGAGGATTCATGAGAAGAACTACCCAACACATTATTTAGTGTTAGAAGTAGTGGTTCATGATTTGAAAATGTGGCGTTATTATCTCTTTAGTGAGAAATTCATAGTGTTTACCGATCATAAGAGTTTAAAGAATATTTTCTCACAAAGATATTTGAATTCTAGGTAAAGGATATGGATAGAGTATATCTAGTTGTTTTATTTTGACTTAATGTATACATCGAGTAATGGAAATTAGATGGAAGATGCATTAAGTAAGAAGTTGTATGCTCAGGTGGTGAAATAGGAATCAGATCAGTGGTAGTTGACGTCAGTCCTAGACAGCATGTGGTTGGAATGTGGGGAATGGGGTGATAGAGTGGTTTTCATTCTAGTCTCATTGCTTTTCTAATTTGGTTGGGTTGGTTTAAGATTCATAGACATCTAATTCTGTGTGTATGGAGATGAGGTTGAAACACAATGGCGGGGAGACCACGAAGGGTTGGGAACTAAATGAGAATTCAGTTTTGTGTTTTTAGAATTGGATAGTTTTACCAGTTTCTTTTAAGGAGGAAATTCACATATCTTATCATCATTCTATATGGTATGTCTATCTAGGAATTCATAAAATTTACAAGGTGTTGAAAGACTAGTTTTAGTGGGCTGGTAAGAAAAGTAAAGTTGTGGAGTTTGTTTCTAGATGCTTGAATCGTCCAAAATTCATGGTAGTGCATTAGCGACTAGAAGGTATGTTTCAATCATTACCTATCCATTTATGGAATTAGGAACCAATAGTGATGTATTTTTTATAGTTCTCCCAATAAAGGTTAGGAAATTCAATTCCAAATGGGACATAGTGGAACATCTCACAAAGTCAGCCCATTTCTTCCCTCTTTGTGAATCTCATATGATAGAGGATATATCTAGAATTTTTATCTGTGAAATGGTATTGAGGAATGGTATTCTAGTTTTGATTATATCAGATAGACATATGTGGTTCACATCTCAATTTTTTATATCCTTACTATAATCCCCTGGCACACAATTGACAATGAGTATAGTGTACCATCCTCAAATGGATCGTAAATTTTAGAGGGTGATACAAACATGGGAAGATATTTTTTGTGTTGTTGTGATGTATTTTGTTGGCTCATGGGAGGATCAATTTACGTTGGTGGAGTTATAGTATAATAACAGTTACCTAGCCTCTACACACATGGCTCTGTTTGAAACATTATATGGGTGCCCATGCCATTCTCCACTTTTTTGGGCGGAAAAAAGTGAAAATTCGATGTTGGTACCAAGCCATGTCCAAGAGAGTACGGATAAGATTAGGTTGATCTGGATGAGAATGGATATGGCTCAGAGTCGTTAGAAATATTATGCAGACAATTATCAATGGTTGTTTTCATTCAAGGGGGTGATCATGTGTTCTTGAGAATCTCGCCTAAGCTTGGACATTGTTGGTTTTTTAAGTAGGTAAATTTTTATCCAAGGTATATTAGGTCTTTTGAGATACATGATAGGGTTGGAGAGGTGTCTTATTAGTTGGATTTTCCACTGTGGTTTAGTACGGTGCACAATGTCTTCAATGTTTCTCAGTTGAAGAAGTATTAACCAGATCATGACCATGTGATTCGATGGGATCATTTTAAGATAGAGACCTATGCTTCCTTGGTGCACCTACCAGTGAGGATATTTTATAGGAAATAGAAATAATTTTTGGTTAAATTAATTGTTATAGTTTGGGTTTTGTGGTTGCAAGGTCAGATTCAAGAGGAGACTTGGGTGCGAGAGAAAGAGATGGCTGAGTAATGGCCTGAGCTCGTTCGGAAAAGAAGGTGGTGTGTATGTAAGTCATTTGCGGAAAAACAACTGAGTATTTCTACTCACCACCTTCTTTGACACTTTGGTGATTTTTCATATGCCGTTTTCCCAAATACAGGTAAGGGTAAAGCATCTCATTTTGATAGCCAGTCATCGTGATTCTTGGTTGGTGTTTTTGTTCTTGGATCATGGAGAATGGCATGGAACTATGGATTTTTTTCATATATTTTTGTGTTTTGGGTTTGTACTATTCTTCTTTATACTCTGATTATAGATTCTTAGGGTTTTGTTATATTGGTATTTTGGTTTTTCTGATTTGTAAACCTAGTAAACATGCATCATGTAGTTTGGTTGGTTATGAATCATTTGATTGGGTGCTTTTATTCTAAGGTAAAATCATTTCCCTCTATATTTTGAATCCCTAGACATTAGTTTATATCCTTTAGAGCCTTGGGAACATTGCCTAAGTCCAAGAACATCTCAACTCCTTCTCAAGACAATGGGGAAGGGATGGGATTTTACAGTTTAGATTTTTGAACTCTGAGCAAGAGGGAATCGTCTCCCAACTAAACTACTAAAACACCCTTTCTGTTTTTTTGTAGCCTTTGGCATATACAGAGATGATCTTGAGGTCATGTGGCGACTGGTTCGACTACCAGTTGAGAGATCAATCAGGTCGGGACATTACAAAGTGGTATCAGGGCTTTCTTTTCATCTGTATTACTATTTTAGGATGGTCGATATGAGATGATGAATATTTAGGTTCTTAGATGATATTTGTGCATGATACTGATCACCCCATGTATGGGAAACAACCAAGTGGCCAGAGTTTTTAATTGTTTCTTATATTGTTCGATGATACAATTGATATAATTTCACCTCGGGTGACTGGTGTATTTTCCTACTGCCTATTGATTTTGAAAATTTTAGAAATTTTCCCTTAGCCTATTATGGAATGTATGGAGAATTACATGAATTATATTAGGAAAAAAATTCACATTCAATGCATATGACATTCCATGTAGTTTCATTAGTAGGATGCCTGCTAATTTTGGTTATGTTCCTTTGATGTAATTCCATTCCTTTGATTTTATTTAGCATGCCTCCATGTATAAAATGTTTAGATGATTATATTCCATGATTCCTCTCCCTTTATCATGTTTTTCAGTTATTCCAGGATTCTGTGTTATATCATAATTTTTTGTTATAACTTTTTAATATATTCTAGAGAAATATTGATATGTAAATAGTTGCAATGGGGGATTTTTGTTGGTTGTAGTTTACGCGGGAGCTAGTTATCAATTATAAGGTGCGCTGGTTTCTTTTGATTTGGAAAAGGGTAACTAATTTACAAAAACCATCATTGGACATTTATAATTTTTGAAAACCCTTGTTGAAATGGAAATGTATGTTAATGTTGAGTGTTGAAGTGGAATTTTTTAAACTAATGGGAGCCAAATTCCAACTATAAGGTGTATGGGTTCTTTATAGATTAGTAGATAGACACCCATCTAAATGACCCTTTATATAACCATATAATATTTGTAAATGGTTATGATAATAAAATATGATATGTTTTGAACATCAATGGCTATAAAACTTTTAAAATTCTCAACAAGACCAATTTAGGTCAGTTGGGTCATGCCTTAGTAAGATAAACTATTATGGTGTTTATGCTTTCTTTAGTTAAAATTCTAATTTTGGGTTGTTTTTTAAAAATCCATGTTGGTTTAATGGGACCCTCATTGGTTATCTTATTAGTTAAATGGAATTCATGTGCTAAATTTCCTGATTATGATAGAATTTCAAGGAATGTTAAACATTTAAAAAGGAATTTGGTGAGACCTACATGTTTTTTCATTGAGCTGTTGGATAAAGTGAAAAACATGTACCTTATTAAATAAAATTGCACTTGAGGTTTATTGTAAATTTATTCAAATGCTTAAAGGATGAATTTAATTAAGGAAATGAATTTAATTTGAAAACTGAAATGATTTTCTCTATTTATACCATAGTGTAAGGGTAGTTAAATGTCTCCTATGGTATTCCTTGGAATAGAAATGTTAGTTTTTATCAATAGGATGATTCTTTTTATAAATGTAATAAATCAAAATGTGGCTCTTAATCCTAGTGAAAACTATTTTTCTGGACCTAGTGATAGTGTCAGTGCATATGCTTCATAAGGGGCTATCTCATGGTATGTTTCTCCCTTAGAGCGTAATTCCTTTATTTCATAAGGATATTTTTAAATTTTGTGTCATTTGGATGTCATTGTCCCTAGTAGTATATTTGGTTTTTAAAAGGAAACCCTTATTTTGATGGGTGGTTGTTGTATCCTGACTCTTGATATGGGAATAAGCATTGAGAAATCTTGGTTCGGTAGCTTAGACATGCCTCAACCATGGTCATATGCTTAAGAGGTTGTCCAAAACTCACTTTTCTTCAGTGATGGATGACGCGGTACATCATCATCTTAGTTATTGTTGTTGAGATGATGTGATTTTGAACCAATTTCCATGTGATACATCTTATACTTGATTGCATATGGAAGACAACCTATGGATAGTACTCAGGATGTGATGTTTCCCTTATAAACTCTGGGTAGTATGTGTTGACATACACAATACCCATCGAGTGTTAAATAGTGTAATGAATATATTGAGTTTGGAATGATTTTTGAGCCTTGTGATGTTGAGGAAATTCTTGGATCAACACTGGAGTTGAGTGATTAGGGTGTTAAGGAAACAAGTTTGTCCCACTACTCATGTGGGATATTTGTAACTCATGTGTTTTTACACACTGGTCAATTTAATTCTGGTTTCATGGAAAATGTTTTGACATAGTGATCATGTTTTTTGGAACATCTCATAGGAATTTAAGTTTTTTCTACGATAGAACACTTTTGATCAGTAGGTCAATCTTTCTGATGACTTGGACACTCCTAAGGTGGAGAGAATCACATAAGTTTTGATGTACATGTCACTTCTTTCTTAGCAGCATGACTTTGCTAAGGTTGGTAGTATGAAATTCCCTTTATAAACTCAATGATTCATGTAAGAGTTTATGTGGTAAGTTTGAAATGAAAAATAATTCCTTAGGAGATATAGGTATCGGGGTTCGGTTGACGATGTGTTGGCGAGTGAAGTAGGGCTTCTTGTAAATAGTCGACTAGTAGTTGTTTGACTGATCTTCTTCGAAACCTTGGCATACTCTTAGTGTACTCCTCTGGATGAGAGCATCATTTCCCCTATCTCGACGTCATCATAGAGTCAGTAAGATAGTTCTGGTCTAACACCACACTAATGTTTGAAAATTCATTGGGCTTGATATGTGGTTGTTATCAAGGTTTCACGCTGGATGCGTGGTTCTTTGGAGGTTACCCCAGACTTATACTTGGGCTCGTAGGTATGTTAAAAATCATAATGAATCCCAGTGGTCTAGATATAGGTTACACCATTATTCATTCTCATGCACACTAGTTTTAAAATTTCCTACTGATGGTTTTATCTGGTAATGTCATCGGGAGTCGAGTAAGGACTTTAGTGTGTGTGATAGTGTCAACTAATTAATTCCTTTTGGAGAAAGGCATTGCGGTTCAGGTTTAGATGTGCCCGCCATCTATGTTGGGTATCTTTGAGAATGATTATATGGAAATGGATTAAATTATTTCCCTTCTTTCTTGTGGTATAAGGTTGCTGAATAAACCCTTTTTAAAGAATGTATCCCGTTTAAAGGCAAGTGTGGTTTATGGGTTCGTGATGTATTTTGAGGGAAGCATGGGTGGCTAGACCTTGTTGGTCAATTGAGATTTGACCACTTCCTTTGATGGGGTCTTTTTTATGGAGTCACATGTAATCGGGTTCTCTTAGTTAAAGAGGTCGCATGAGAAGTTTCATTGGAATGCTTATGATGTTCCCTTTTTGTAAATTCCAATGGTGGAAGAGTTGTGGTTTAGAATTGGTCGTTAAATGATAAGGCCGTTGATGGAAAGTATCAATGGGGGTGGTTAAAGAGACAATAAATAGATCATGTCTCTAGTTATTTGGGTTCTATTATTTACTTCCTTGATGTTTTTATTGGAATTTCACCTTTGGCATGGGTTTTAAAAGCTTAAGTTCCTTAGGCTTGAGATATGATTTTAGGAGAGTTGGGTGTTTGGAAAAGTGCCGAAACTTTTTGCACAAAGATTCATGACCTTTATAGTTTGGGTGAGGTTTTTCCCCCCATGACTTATTGGGTATAAGAAGATCTAAGGTGGGGATTTTGTAAGAACTGGTGTTTTTTAACCAAACAAAATTCCATGGGAATTTGAATTTTGGTTATTACTAGGTCGATCGTTTTTAAAGAAAAGCTTAATAACATAATTCTGATAGTTTGAATTCTTCAATATGATGTTTTGGATAGGGATGAAGGTCCAAGAACTTTCCCAGGTCGCTCAAGAAGTTTTGGGAGAGTTGGACAAGGAAAAGAAGGTTTTTAAGAACCAGTAGAGGGAGCACAGTTTTTCTTAAACCATGTTTCCCAAAGTATGTAACAATGTGAATTCTTGTAGTTAAGGCAGAGGAGATTTTCATGGGATAGGAACAATTTTACAAATCATTCACCTAGCCCGTACAATGTGCTTTTGAGGTAGTATACTTGCATTGTCCCTACACAGTTTGCTTGCGGTTTAGAAAATCATGCAGGTCAAATGGTGCGGTTTACCCTATTATAATATTTTTAATTAAATTAAAATAATATAAATTTAAAACATAAAATTTAATTCATCCACCTCCCCCCTCATACATGATTCACCCACCCACCCCCCCCCCCCCTCCATACCCTCACACACACACCACTTGGGTTCCCCTTCGACGTGTGTTGACCCCCTCACCCATCTCCCTCTTTGGTTTCCAGTTTCTCCCAGTTCCTTCATATATATCATCATATTTGGTGAGGTATGCAATTTTCCTTCCTCTCCTCTATTTTTGGCTGATTTTACATCCCACCATTTGAAACACTACATAGGCGTTTGATCCAGATGTTTTTGTTTCTGTAACGCCCCGACCCCAGTTACCCAGAGTCAGTGCATTGTTACATAACATTGGCATGATCACAAAAGATCAAGTCTTGAAAGACCGATTAGTTTAGAATCCTTGGAATCACTAGATACATTCATAAGTTTTACATTACATCATAAAATCTACAATAATATAGTCTCCATAGTCCACACTCATATCCCCTTCAGACAATCCCTGCGGGTCAGTCATAATATATTTCTTCACATCCTAGGAAAAATAAAACATATAAAGGGGTGAGCTCAGATGCTCAGTAAGGATAACAATATAGTGTAAGCTTTAATAAATAAGCATAAACATTTGAGGCAATGTATAACTAAAACAAAATCCTTTAAAACTTGAACATCAGAATAATATGGAAAAGATAAAATGAAATAATTCCATTTAATTATTCACATGGATATTCTACTAGTCGAATAATCACATGAAATATTAATAACCACTTTTATAATGATAGAATGCATAATGCCAAAATTTAATTTTTGTGTCATGGCATCATGCCATGACCTAAGGGATAACTGTATCCCGAACCCAACCCGGAGAGCCTCGGTAACCGGACTCCAACCTGGAGTTCCTCTAATAACCAGACACCAACCTGTAGTGCCTCAAATAACCGGACACCAACCCGGAGTGCCTATAATATCCGGACACTAACCTGGAGGGTCTGCGGTAACCGGACCCCAACCCGGAGGGCTTACTTTTACCGGTCCCCAACCCGGAACATACTAGTCCAACACATTCATCTTAAGAAGAGGATGAAATATAACATAAACATTCGTATTAAAACTAGCATACGAAATGCCAAAAGATTAATAATAAGCCATTAATGACATAAAAATAACACATCCATAGTCAAAAATATCACAAAACCTTACATACAATATGGATGATTTGTATGATAATAAATCAACTTCAAATAAGTGTAAAATTTATCAAAGGATGTTGACATAGATGAAATCAAAACTATTTGAGAGAAATATCTCTTTTTTGAAATCATTTAAAAGTAACATAATTATAAAATAAAACATTTACATTAAAAATATCCTTATTATATTGGAAGGGAATATTTGAAGATTTTATAATGGCAGAAAATAGCCGCACCCTCCGTATAAGTTAAAAAAGACATTCTTACCTTAACTCTGTCAAAAAGGTTAAAAAAGACCTTTTTTGGAAAACGACGAAAAGATTCCTTTATAAACTTCTTATAAAAAGTCAACAAGGGTAAAAATGACATTAACCCATAGTCTATAATATAGTAAGAATGATTTGAAAAACTTTTTTTTAAGAAACATGGATGTGGATGATAAAGAGATCCCAGTAGATAATTATGTATAAACAACCTCGGATAATGAAGAGATTGTGAAATAAACTCTTACCAATTTGGTAACTTACGAAAAAGACACCCCATGAAAGAGGTATCATAAAATGAATATGTAAATACACATATATTAATGTGTATTACATAAGGAATACAACTATGGTCAGTATATACACCGCACAAAAGGTAATAATGGCAATATGGCATGAATCTCACGGGAATAAGGAGTGAGATGAAAACCCCTAAGCTTGTACTTTTCCTCAGTTGAGGGTAGATTAACATCATGTATAATGGTGAAATAATTGTTATTAAATTAAAAAAGAATCATATACATTAATATGATATCATATATGATCTTTTAACATTTCTTTGTTAATTATATCTTAGTATTATCATCGTTTTGGGTGTTAACTTACTCGTGTTCTTTTATATATTTTGTTACATAAGACGTGTTTGTTATGGATAGGTTTCATATTATTCATATCAATAATGATATCAAGTCATTTAAAATTATTTTTAATCATCAAATGAGATTTATACTTGAATGGATACGACGGGGAATGAATCTCATCACGTTCGTGGAGACGGTAGTCTGTACGTACGCATGAACGACAATATCACTCTTTTGATATTAAAATAATATATAATTGGATATTATATAATATATAAAGAATAATTATCATTTTATATTTATAATTTACATTAATTACACATCATTATTATACACATCCAAATAATAATGTTTTGAATAACAATTACACCACGACGTGAAGATAGTAAGTCGTACATACGCACGTATGGTGACATGTCATTCAAAGGATGGATAGAATGATGAATATGGTTGTACCGTATTTATAATAACATATCTTTATATATAATATACTAAATTTATTATTTTATAATGGGAATAAAAAATAAAGAAGAAGTTGAAGAAGAAATGAACTTGAAAAAGGGTGGTGAAAACATTACCTCTTCTTCGGGTTCTTCCTTTTGATTTGATCAAAAGGGCTCATTAGGATGGCTTTCTGATCAAACTAAGGCCTCTAGGTTGAATTGAAGGAATTTTAAAGAGGATTTTGGCAGGGGTTTTCTGAAACAAAAGGCTTTTGAAGGTGTGAAGAATTGGTTATAAGTTTTGTCTTTTTATAAGGGGGAGGAGGGGCTCTTTAGGAAAAACTTAAAGTATTAATTTATAATAAATTCATATTCGGTTTCTAATGGCTCCAAAGTGGATTATTAAAATTATAAGGTAGGTATGAGTCGAAATACATCCAACCAATAGATTTTAGACTGGTTGGGGTCATTATATTAACCATATATTTTAGTTTTAACTCTTAGTTAATTAGATTGACATTTACCATGTCAATTTGTATTTTTATATTATATTGTTAATAAACATAGAATATACAAACAAGAGACCCCCAATTGGACCATTAATGATACACCTATCATGATATAAGTATATTTTCCAAACCTTAGATTTTTTAGGAATTGAATATCAATTAATAATATATTATTTGTTCTAAAAACTCTTTTATGTCAATTTTGACACTATTGGGTATTTTGTTTTTTATAAATTAATAACAGCATTATTACTTCAAAACGAATTTATATAAACAATACTAATATGTCATATTAACCTGTAAAATTATTTTAATTTATAAAAAGTCTCAAATTACATTTATTTGAGTATTTATAATATCAATTATCTTAATCATTCATTAATATGATAATTAATGCATTATCATTGTGTCATAAATAAATTAAATTATTTAATGTATAAAAATTATACATAAAATACCATTATGTAGGAAATCGTTTTATCTTTCCAATGAATATTTATAGTCGAAAATATAACTTATATAACCCTATTTAAAAATTGTTTTTCTAAAAGGTATATGCTTATGTCATTTTTGTTTTTATTTTAACTTAATTAATATAAAGGGTCCTTATCACCTACAAGTGGATCCATGGGGTCCCAAAATCGACCCAAAGATACCCATGGTCGGACATGTATCCACAAATAAGGTTAGAACACGTTTTAGGGTAATTTATTGTTATTATAATATTATTTTTTACCCTTATTTACCGGATTTACCCTTTAACCATGGTAAATAAAATATTTACCGAAGTAATTATTCAAAATGTATAAAAATAAATGATACCTATTTAAACAATTTGTACATCCCAATTTCAAATATGAAATCCATTTTTCCAAATTCAACACACAGAAGTAGTAGATATTAATTTAAAATTAATTCCCGCTGTCAAAACAAAAAACGTGTTTTTAAGAAATAATAACTATCAAAAGATTGACACTTGTTTATGTCTGGTTTAATTTTGAAATCATGTCCAATGACCAAAATTGAATTAAATGGTAAATATATATTATAAATATGCTTTAAAACCACACAAATTTATAATTTATCACTATTAATTATTTTGATTAAACAAGTTGTTTTTAATTAAAATTTAGTAATTTTCACTATTCATCAAAATATTAAAGTTATCCTAAAAGTACCAAAATTTCACCCTAGGCTAAATTCATTATTATTAATCCAAAAATGAAGTCCATTTTGAGAGAAAAAATTTATAAAATTTAAAAAAGTGGGTATTACTATTCAAAACGGCTACTTTGATTGGTTGTGGTGTGTGTTAGAACTCGAAGTTGCGTACAACACGCACTACTATATTATTCAAAGAGAAGCGTACCATGGAAGCTTGGGGTGTTACATTCTCCCCTAATTCAATAAATTTCATCCTCACAATTTGAAACTTTACTTCAAAAATTAAAGGTTGAAAATAAAAAATACCCTTGTGGAAAGCCCACATTGGAAATAAGTTTAAAAAATTTAGCCTTAATAAGAGGGAGGGGGAAATGAAAAATTCACCACAAAATTATGATCTGGATTAAGAGAAAATTGGTGGAAATTAGAGACATATAATTAAAGGAAAAATGTAAATATTTTTAGGGAGTGATTGAGGTCATCAATCACAAACAAGTGTGAAATTGAGGGCATCAAAGCCTTCAATCTATGTTGATTTAAAATATCATCAGTTCAACAAAACGTAAGGTATTAGGATAACACATTTTTTTGTTTTAATATCCCTTTCCTAAAGTTTAAGAATTAATTTATTCATATAATAATAGATAGGTACATATATATACTTGACAAGTAGAGTTTCAAACTTCAACTAATTTCTACCACAAACTCATCCTTCACTCAAAAAGACAATAGAACTCAAAAATATTATATTTATCCTAATCGTACAAGGTTTCAAACATTGAAACAAACCATTTAGATTAGGAAAACTATTTTTTTAATAACCAGGGACTTCCTATAGGATAGTGGTAGGTAATAAAGGCATGTCGCACTATGGTTGTGGGTTCGATTCCAGCAGTTTTGTTTGACACAACAGGTTATCCCCCAACTTGCAGGTTGTCCTTTTCCTGAAACTATAGAATTATAATATTCCAAAAATAATCTTCAGAAATGTTTTAACCTTAAAAAATACTATCCAAAGTTAAACTTAATCCATTTCAACCTTTATAGTTATCCAAAATACCTCGGTCCATACTTTCTCTAAAAGGTCTCTAAATTCCAAAATCAATTCATCAGATTCCCCAAACAAAATAAAGTTTCTATTATTGTCACATACTAAAAATATAATTACCTTCATCATATTAAAACCTTACTGAAAACAACAAGTACTGAAGTACAATCCTTATATATATCACATTATTCTTATAACCATAATATAGTCTTTGATTCCTAAAACACAAATACAATAATTATTCCACTTCAACTATAGTAACAGCATAAGATTGGCCTTGCTCCCTTGGCCTTTTATGAGGTAAGTTTCCTTGGCGCTTAGGGAATTCATTTGCATAATTCCCCATCTCTCTACAATTTTAGCATTCAAAATTGACATCCTCTTCCTTTCCCTTGAAATCACGATCCTGGTGACCTTTTTCTCCACATTTATAACAATCTCCCATTCCTTTTAGGAAAGTACATGGGTGATTCTTCACACAATTATCACATAATGGAAAATCCTTCTTTCCCTTTTTCCATTTATCTATCTCTTTCTCCATCGTTCTCTTCTTCTCTTACTTTACTTTATTGTCATATGATTTAGAGAATTCATTTTCTGTCTTGATAGCACATGAGACTATATCTTCGTACATTGAGAAAGATTGTGAGACTAATGATCGATGAAGAAATGGTTTTAACCCATCAAAGAAACAATCAATATTACTTCTTGTGTTATGTATATAATCTATATCATGCCTTGCTAACCTTGTAATGTTAGCCTCATACTTTGCGACATTCATCATCCTTTTGTCTCAGACTTAGAAATTTCCTTTCAATATCTGCTCGATGGTCATGAGGAATGTATTTTTCTAATAAAATCTCTTTGAACTCCCTCCATTCCATATTTGATACTTCATTATCTTCCTTCATGTTTTGAATCAACAAAAACCATTGATCAGCATCTCCAGTGAGGCGGTAAACTGCCATGGAAACTTTTTCCCTTCTTTTACTCCCCAAGGCGTGGAATATTTTTTCTAAGGAATTTATCCATTTCTCAGCTACTAAGGGATTTGTACTCCCATTGAGTGTTGGTGGTTTTTGCCTCATGAAGCGATATAACATTGATCCTCCACGTTGTGGGTCAGGGTGCCCCATACGGGTAAGGTTATTATTCATAACCTGAGTGAGTTTTTCTAGTATGGTGATTAGTTGATCAGCACCAGTTGCATCACCAGCTCCAATATAATTATTGTGACCAGAAGGGAAATCCCTACATGTAGTGCGTGCATTGATACAGTTTCCATTTCTTCCACTAGGTACCATTTCTAAACAGTGGCATAAACTAGATCAATTTATGAATCAAAATACATAATTCCATACTTGTAAAACACTTAACATAAATTGAACTATTTATGGATATAATCCATAATCATTAAAAAAAAATTTTCTTTGAGGAATTATATACTCATAAACCCTTCATAATGGTTTGTAAAGAAAATGAGAATTATCCTAAGCATATCTCCCGAGAGTGTCATAACCAAGAGTGCAGCAAGGCCCATTGTCGTGCACCAGTTCATGTTCGAGTCTAGCTCAAAGCGGTGTTTTTGGGTTTTACCCCTAGGTACATTTGTGCCAGAGCCGCCTCTACCTGCTCATATCCATACAGGGATGTATTGCTCGGAAAACTCAAAAAATCTCTAGAATACCAAAATTCTTGGAAGTTCTTATATACTAATCTTCAATGTCCATCTTAGGTTTATGTTCTCTAATCAGAGTTTATGTAAATCTAGCTTTCATGGTTTGTACTAAACAAACTCTAATACCAACTATAACGCCTCGACCTCAGTTACCTAGAGTCGGTGCATTATTACATAACATTGGCATGATCACAAAATATCATGTCTCGAAAGACCGATTAGTTTAGTAGCCTTGGAATCACTAGATACATTCATAAGGTTTACATTATATCATAAAGTGAAAAACTAAAATAATATAGTCTCTATAGTCCATACTCATATCCCCTTCAGACTATCCCTACTGGTCAGTCATAATATATTTCTTCACATCATGGGAAAAGTAAAACATAGAAAGGGGTGAGCTCAGATGCTCAGTAAGGATAACAATACAGCGGATGCTTTCATAAATAAGTATAAAAATTTGAGGCAATATATAACTAAAACAAAATCCTTTAAAACTTGATCTTCGGAATAATATGGCAAAGATAAAATGAAATAATTCCATTTACTTATTCACATGGATATTCTACTAGTCGAATAATCACATGCAATATTAATAACAACTTTCATAATGATGGAATGCATAATGATGAACTTTAATTTCTGTGTCAAGGCCCCGTTCCATGACCTAAGGGATAACTGTAACCGAAACCCAACCTGGAGAGCCTCTATAACCGGACTCCCACCCGGAGTGCCTCTAATAACCGGACACTAACCCGGAGTGCCTCTAATAACCGGACACCAACCTGGAGTGCCTCTAATATCCAGAAACCAACCCGGAGGGTCTGCTGTAACTGGACCCCAACCCGGAGGGCTTACTTTTTCCGGTCCCCCACCCAGAACATACTAGTCCAACACATTCATCTTAAGAAGAGGATGAAATATAACATAAACATTCATATTAAAACTAGCATACAAAATTCCAAAACATTAATCATAAACCATTAATGACATAAAAATAACTCATCCATAGTTAAACATATCAAAAAACCTTACATACAATATGGATTATTTTTATAATAATAAATAAACTTCAAATAAGTGTAAAATTTATCAAAGGATGTTGACATAGATGAAATCAAAACTATTTGAGAGAAAAATCTCTTTTTTGAAATCATTTAAAAGTAACATAATTATAAAATAAAACACTTACTTTGATAATATAATTATTAGCTTGTAAGGTATGCTTTGAAGATTTTATAATGGCGGAAAATATCCTCACCCGCTGTATAAGTTAAAAAAGACATTCTTACCTTAACTCTATCGAAAAGGTTAAAAAGGACCTTGTTTGGAAAATGACAGAAAGATTCCTTTATAAACATCTTATAAAAATTAAACAAGGGTAAAAATGACATTAACACATAGTCTATAATATAGTAATAATGATTTGAAATAATTTTTTTTAAGAAACATGGATGTGGATGATAAAGAGATCTCAGTAGATAATTACATATAAACAACCACGGATAATGAAGGGATTGTAAAATAAACCCATACCGATTTGGCAACTTACGAAACATACATCCCATGAAAGAGGTATCATACAATGAATATGTAAATACACATATATTAATGTATATTACACAAGGAATACAATTATGGGTAGTATATACACCACACAAAAGGTAATAATGGCAGTATGGCATGAATCTCACGGGAATAATGAGTGAGATAAAAACCTCTTACCTTGTACTTTTTTAGGTTGAGGGTAGGTTAACCTCCTGTATAACTGTGAAATTATTGTTATTAAAATATACAAGAATCATATACATTAATATGATATCATATATGGTCTTTTAGCATTTCTTTGTTAATAATATCTTAGTATTATCGTCGTTTCGGATGTTAACTTACTCATTTTCTTTTATATGTTTTGTTACATAAGACATGTTTGATATGGATAGTTTGTATCTTATTCATATCCATAATTATATCAAGTC
The DNA here is from genome assembly GCA_963277665.1 of Viscum album. NCBI lineage: Eukaryota > Viridiplantae > Streptophyta > Magnoliopsida > Santalales > Viscaceae > Viscum > Viscum album. Next base: position 188,310,831 of record OY728127.1, read on the forward strand.
TTTTAACATTATTTTTAATCATCAAATAATAATTAGACTTGAATGGATACGACGGGGAATGAATCTCATCACGTTCGTGGAGACGGTAGTCCGTACGTACACACGAATGAAAATATCACTCTTTTGATATTAAAATAATATATAATTGGATAGTATATCATATATACAGAATCATTATCATGTTTTTTTTATTTACATGAATTACACATCATTATTAGACCCATCCAAATAATAATGTTTTGAATAACAATTACACCACGACGTGGAGACGGTAAGTCGTACGTATGCATGTATGGTGACATGTCATTCAGAGGATGAATAGAAAACTGAATATGGTTTTACCATATTTATAATAACATCTTAGTATATATAAGATACTGGATTTATTATTTTATAATTGGAATAACAAATAAAGAAGAAGTTGAAGAAGAAAGGAACATGAAAACGGGTGGTGAAAACATTACATCTTCTTCGGGTTCTTCCTTTTTATTTGATCAAAAGGGCTCCTTAGGATGAATTTATGATCAAAATAAGGCTTCTAGGTTGAATTTAAGGAGGTTTATAGAGTATTTTGGCAGGTTTTGGCCGAAACAAAAGGCTTTTGAAGGTGTGAAGAATTGGTTATAAGTTGTGTCCTTCTATAAGGGGGAGTAGGGGCTCTTTAGGAAAAACTTAAAGTATTAATTTATAATAAATTCATATTCGGTTTATAATGGCTCCAAAGTGGATTATTCAAAGTCTAAGGTGGGTTTGAGTCTAACTCAATTCAACCAATAGATATTTGACAGGTTTGGGTCATTATATTAACCTTATCTTTTAGTTTTAACTCTTAGTTAATTAGATTGACATTTACCATGTCACTTTGTATTTTTATATTATATAGTTAATAAACGTACCATATACATTCAAGAGACCCCCAAGTGGTCCATTATTGATAAAAATATCATTATATAAGTCTCTTGGCCGAACCTAAAGTTTTTAGGAATTTAATATCAATTAATAATTTAATATTGTTTTAAAACCTCTTTTATGTCAATTTTGACACTATCGGATATTTTGTTTTTGATAAATTCGTAATAGCATTATTACATCGAAAAAAATGTATATAAACAATCATAATATTTCATATTAACCTATAAAATTATTGGAATTTATAAAAAGTATAAAATTACATTTATTTTGGTATTTATAATATCAATTATCTTAATCTTTCATTAATACACTAATTACGGCATCATCATTGTGTCATAAATAAATTACATTATTTAATGTCTAAAAATTATAAATAAAATACCATTATGTAGGAAATATTTTTATATTTCTAATAAATATTTATACTTGAAAATATAACATATATAACCCTCTATAAAAATCATTTTTCTAAAAGTTATATGTTTGTGTCATTTTTGTATTTATTTTAACTTAATTAATATAAAGTATCCTTATCACCTACAAGTGGCTCCATGGGGTCCCAAAATCGACCCAATGATGACCATGGTCGGACATGTATCCACCAATAAGGTTAGGACACGTTTTAGTGTAATTTATTATTATTATAATATTATTTTGTTATCCTTATTTACTGGATTTATCCTTTAACCATGGTAAATAAAATATTTACCGAAGTAATTATTCAAATTTTCTAAAAATAAATGATACCTATTTACACAATTTGGACATCCCGATTCTAAATATGAAATCTATTTTTCCAAATTCAAAACACGGAAGTGGCAGAAATTAATTTAAAATTAATTCCCTCTATCAAAATAAAAAGCATGTTTTAAGAAATAATAACTATGAGAAGACTGACACTTGTTTATGTCCTATTTAATTTTGAAATCATGTCCAATGACAAACATTGTATTAAATGGTAAAAATATATTCTAAATATACTTTAAAATCACTCAAATTTATAATTTATCACTATTAATTATTTTGATTAAAAAAAGTTGTTTTTAATTAAAATTTAGTAATTTTCATTATTCATCAAAATATAAAAGTTATCCGAAAAGTACCAAAATTTCACCCTAGACTAAATTTGATATTCCAAATCCAAAATTTAAGTCCATTTTGAGAGATAAAATTTATAAAATTTCAAAAACTGGGTATTACTATTCATAACGGCTACTTTGATTGGTTGTGGTGTGTGTTAGAACTCGAAGTTGCGTACAACACACGCTACTATATTATTCAAAGAGAAGCGTACCATGGAAGCTTGGGGTGTTACAGTTTCTTCTGTTATTAGGTTGTTCGAAGGATTACTAAGGATTTGAGGGTTTTTATTCCTACGAGTTCCTCTGGAGGAGACATGAATGGGTTCGTTTTTTCTCTCCTCCATAAATTGGGGCATGTTTTTAAACCCGATGGTTTGATTTTCTCCCCTTATTTGAGATTCTTCATGTTTTTATGGGTGTCGGGAATTGTTTGTAGTGGGTTTTGATCAATTTTTGGAGGATTGAACTCATGTACTCAGGTATGTATATATATACATATATCTTACATCTATGTATTCCCTCATGGAATGGGGAATACATTCATTTTGTTAATGGTATATATATATATATATATATATATATTTACATGGATGTACATGTGTGTGAGGGGATAGTGAAATCAAGTTAGAAAGTGCCAAGTGACGAAGCGTTGACATGGCCTTCTTTGAGGTAGGGTCCCTAAACATTCCATTGATTTAAGAGAGAATTGGTTTCCTATTTTATACTTCTTAATGATTTTAATTGAAATTCTAGAATTAATAGCTTATTTTGGGTTAAAGTATTTTTTTGAGAAAAAAATCATAATTTGATATAAAAACTCCCTCTAACAGAGGTGCACAAGATTCAAGACAAAAAGTAGTGATTAGTTTATTAATGCGTTCTTGGATTTATGATTTCTTGCTTTCTCTTATTTTCCGAATTAGAGGAAACATGATTAAACTAAATGGAAATTGGTTTTTTAATTCAGAGATGTTTTCCCTCACTTGCATGTTGTTTCTCTTGGGATAAATGTTTCTATTGAACTTGAACAATAATTAATGTGTGGGTTAAGCCATGATAGATGAATAAAATTGAAAGGTAGTAAATGGTTGGCTATACCCATGTGACATGGTTGAGGGTAATTAGTTAAATGAGTGGGAATAATCATTTGGTTTCTTTTAATAATTTAAAGGGTTAATTAACCAACAGTCGGAATGTGAGTAGGTAATTTCATGTTTTATGTGTATCTTAAATATAAGTTATAATAACGAGTAGGTATAATCCTTGGTTTCATGTGGTTATGAATAGGTATTAATGATTGAGTATACTCATTTTAATAATTGAATGTTTTTATAAAAATGATCGATGATGAGTGGGTGTACTCATTATATGCCTTGAATGGGAATTGAAAAACGAATGGGAAAACTCATTGTATGTGTGTAATTTTGAAATTTCAACCTGAGATGGTATACTCATTAGTTGAATTAGGATATATTTATTTAAAAATTGGTATAGATGAGTGCTCATACTCGTGAGATGTTTTTGGTTTTGAAATTTGATTAATGATAGGGTATACTCATTGTGTTTTATTTTTAAATAGTGGGGTTTTGGTTAAAGAACAAAACACAAAATTTATTAAAGAAAAGTTTTAGATGAGTCTGAAAGATGGGATTTAAAAAAAACCCCCCATCATAATGTTGAAAAAAAGGGAGTTTGTTTGACCATTTAATGTCATTGTTGACTCCCATATTAGCTAGTCCATCCATGACCATGTTTGCTTCAGGAAAGGTATGAGTCACAATATATCTGGTATACATAAGCAAATGTAGACAGTCCATATAACAGGAAGTAATCATCTATGCAAGGTTCACTACACCATTCCAAATAGCTTTCACAATGGTCATCGAAGCACTTTCGATACATAGATTATTCCAGTCATGTTTCATTAAAAAATTAATAGCGTGAATCAATCCCATCATTTTGGCTTCCAGAGATGAGGGGACACCACAACTACCATAGAATAACCCTACTGTCTTCCTAGAGTGGTTTTTATATATAGAACCACAACCTGAGGGACCTAGGTTTCCATTAGAAGCACCATAAACATTAACATTAATCCAACCCGGGAGAAGATCGTGCTAAAAAAATTCAAAAGTGCATCTAGGATGCGGATAAATAGCTTTCACCCCAAGCCACTACAGAATCCAAAAGTAGATGCCTTTGTTAATGCAAAGACCCTTCTGAATCAAGGTGGATTCTTGAATAGTAATTAGGATTCTCTTCTTTCCTGCATTAAGACTAAATAAGTAGTTGCTATGAATATGAGTATTTCTATCATACCAGTTCACATGGAGAGCTCATCTATGGAAGTTATGAATAGATTCTTAATTTTTTGAGAGCCATTCATATACACACAACATTGTAGTTGAGTGTTGGAAGAGTCATGATGTAACCATATTCAATAAAAAAGATCAAAGTTGTAATTCCAAAAAGAAATGGTCATAGCATAAAAAATAAACAGGTGTTTAATGTCTTCCCAATTTTGATTATAGAGACCTCATTTAGAGAAAACTTGAGTCACAAAAAAATTAATACAAGTTTCACTAGTAACCCTTTTGTGTACAATACACCAAACAAGAATGAATCTCAAGGGATTTAACCATAATTTGTTATAAAAATTTATCCAACACAAATGTTTTTCAAGATTACTAAGAAGAATGTCATAAAACATTTTAGGGCCAAGCATACTATAATGAGAAGTTTCCCAATTTAAAAAATCATCATTGATCGAAAAGGTATAATGTTCAATAACCCGGTTAATATTGTCAGGTAAATTTAATCGTCGAGATCGTAAAATATCTATAATGGTAAAATTTGTGTTCTCAGGTGGTTGAGTGGGGGAAAACATTGAAATGAGAGAAGCACCGGTCTTGTTATCAAGGCTGAAGTCTAAAGAAAAGTAGTTTCTCATCATCCATCTAGAGTTAGACATGATGTTGGAAAAGTAGTTTTTTATAGTAGGCCAAATGAAATATCTCATATAATTTAAATTTCCTTTCTTTAATTTATCAAGAAATCGGTTTTTAAGGAAAGAAAAAGAGTTAGATTTATTATGATGAAGGTTCCAAGTGAGTCTGGAATATAAGGCATCATTGAAGTGATCGATATTTTCTATGTTGAGACCATCTTTATCCAATGTCTTGCAACATGTAGACCACAGAATAGTCACCAGTTTCCTTTCAAGCATACTTCCACTCTGCACAATGTTTTTATGACAAATTTTTTTTTAATGACCGGAATGCCATTTATAAACCATCATAGAATATAAAATTTTAGAAACAATTATGGACATGATAAGACATATCCAACCATACATGGAGAGGGACTTCCCATTCCATGAGGAGTGTTGATGGAGGATTTGGTCAGCATTGGTAGAAAAATAACTAGACTAGGGTCTGACCCAAAAAATGGGAACACCAAGATAGTTTAAGGGGAGGGATCCTTCTTTAATGCCTAAAACATTGATAATATTGGATTTTCTATTAGAAGGAAACCTATTCCCAAAAAACGATGGAAGATTTTCTCCAACTGATGGTTTTCCTAGAAACATCTTCATAGTGTGAGAGGGCACATTTGAGATTTTTGAAACTTCATGTATCACCTTGTAAAAAAGTATGATGTCAATAGTGTTTAAGAGGGGTGGGTACACTCAAATTCTTGGAGGCATGTATCTGTATAATCTTGTTATGATCCACAAGATGAGTGAGTAAAATGCTTAAGTAATCTTCGGAAATCGATAAAAGAATGGCGTAGAGTGGGTCACCCTATCGACACCTTTGGTAAATTTAATGTAAACCTTAGGAGAGTCATTAAAAAGGATTGAAATGAAGTCTAAATTGAAAAGAGATTTCATTCTACTAATTAAATAGTCATTAAATCCAAAACCCTGCAGAACATTAAAAATATAACTCCAATAAATGGTATCAAAAGATTTCTGAATATCAATTTTGATGGAAATATTTCCACCTCTACTATATTTATTTAATATGTTAATGCATTCTGAGGCAAGGAAAATACAATCTTTGATTGACCTTCCATTAACAAAACCAAATTGGTTCAAAGATACAATTTTATGGATGATGGAAGGAACTATATTAGAAAGAATCTTGGTAATGATTCTATAAGGAGTATTAATAAGGGATATAGGTATGAAGAGATGAATCTCTGAAGTGTTATCCACATTAGGGATTAAGAAGAGGAATTGGGAGTTCAGACCATGGGGAGGATGCCTTTAGAAAATAATGTCCTTAACAATCTACAAACATCAACTTGAATCACATCCCAAAATTACTGATAGAAGCCAGTATTGAATCCATCCAGACCCTAAGAACTATCTAGATTTAAGATAAAGATTTAGTATCTAATATCATGATCAAGGGAAATTCTATTGAGAAAGGAGTTGTCATCTTCATTCACCATGACTAGAATGAAATCAAGTAAAAGGTCTTCATTAATGTCATCCCCATTCAAAATATTTTAAAAATAAGAGACAACATGATTAGAAATACCTTCTTCAGTATAAATGAGGTTGTATCCATCTCTTTGGAAGGCTAGATGCCTACACACTTTCCTAATCCTTTGAAGGGAAATTGAGAATTTAGTATTTCTGTCAGCATAAGTGAGCCATTTTACTTTGAATATTATTTTTTAAATTTTATCCCCAAAGGTGAGAAAGGAAACATGTTTCTTAATAATATTTATTTCATGTTGTGGATCATATGATAAATTAATACAAATAGTGGTGTTTCGAATATGAGAAATTTCCTATTAAAAAACAAGGATGTTATTGTAAATTTGTTTAGATTTTGATCAACACAATTCCATAAGAACCTGTTTTAGATTTTTTAAATCAATGATTCAAGAAAAATTATCATTGAAATTTTATATGGAGGACCAATGAGTTTTTATAATGTTAGCACAATTAGGTTTTGAAGACAAAGCTATATTAAATCTAAAAGGTAAAATAGGCTTGGATTTATTGAAAAATAAGCTAACCAGGAGAGGATGGTGGTCATAAATAATCTTAGGAAGGGTGATTCTAGAGATATTGTCCCATTTATCTAGGGATAAAATATGTTTGAAAGCACTATATAATTTTATGGAAACCACTCTATTATAATGTTGTCTATAAAACATATACATATCACCAATGAGATTAATTTCAATAATATTATTATCCTCAATAGAGGTTTTAAATTCCCTTGAATAAATAGTTTAGTGATATGGTTTTGTTTTCTCACATGGGGAAAGAATGGAATTAAAGTCACTAACTACAAACCAAGGGTCATGAAGGTTATAACTAAGGTGGTAGATATCATTCTAAAGGGGTCTCATATCTTGGTATCTGTTATTATCATATATAAAATTATTGTGCATATGTAAGTGATAAATGATAAAATCATGGGTAAAGGAATGCTTAGAAATATCAAATATGATAAAATTCTGTAAAGAAGAGTGAACAAATATCCAACGGGTCTCAACAGCTGAGCAGTTTTTACAATATCCAAAAAAATATATCCAAACTAGTATTGATGCAAAAATCGAGATGTAAAACTGACTTTGTGCTGGGAAAAAGCAAAAACATTAGGATTATGAGTATTGATAAATATTTTTAAGATAGTAAAGGGGTTAGGGTTTTCTATACCCTGGCAATTCCAAAATAAATATTCATTAAAGCCTATTTTTTGGGGTTCGAACCCCCTTTTCTAATATTCCCATAGCCCATCTTTCTAGATGATCCCTTGGGCGTTTTAGCCATGGTCAGGTAAGTTTTATTTTCTTACATACTCATAGTAGAAACATGGAGGATGTTAGTAGCACCTACACTATCTTCAATAGATATTGGGTCACACATTTTTGTATTTTAAGGAGAGACTAGTTGATAGTTATTTTCAGTCATTATATTCTCATTCGGTATAGGCATGTTAGTATTAGACATTAATGAATCATAAATTGAAAAACATGGTGTAAACTTTATGGAATATATAGTAGTAACATGCTATTTTCCATTATCAACACATGAATTCTGGTTACTGGGTGTGCAAATATTATCAAGAGAATCATATTTGTAGTCTTGGTCAATCTGTATATTGTTAATAAATCCCTGATCCGCAGTATTAATATTTGTTTCCTCAATACTGTTTATATTAGGGGGAATTTTTGTGCTCAGCATGGATAAAGACACACGCGTCAACAGAAGTTCCCTGCTCTCCACTCTATGTGATGATTGCATGACCTACATTTAGGTCACCCAATTCACTAGTGGGGGCACTGAAATGTTATAATTAAACTCATTTTACTTAGTAGGTAACCTTAGAGGATCAACATCTTATTTGGGGATTCTATGGTGCATAATTTTTGACTCTGAAATCATATTTTTAGGTTCAATTTGGAACTGTTTGAGGATCTCTATGTTAATTTTTTCAATTTCCACAATTAAACATTGCTCTTCAGTTTCATTTACATGTTCTTCCACTAACTCAGCCTATGATTTTCCTACTTCATCCCCTGTGAGATTAATTATTTTTAATATTACTACCAATTTTTTATTTTTCTTCCTAGAGGGATCAATTTTATCTTAGGTAGTTTATTTTTCGTTATTTTTCCTCTTGGCTTCGGTCCATTCAGTGTTGGTTGGTTGGCTGACCTGTTTCTTCACCACTCTAAAGTTTAGAATTGAATGGTATGTGATTTTTCAATACTCACATAATGGAGGATTACGCTCATATTCAACCATAACATCAATCCTATAATCATCATCTTTAAAAGAAACACTTTTTTGTAGCTTATATTCTAGATTAACTTCAACCATTACTCTAAAAAATAGACCTAGTTCACTATTTAATGTTCTCTAGTCAATATATATTGGAGTACCTATGCAAGAGGATATATCATTTATGATCTTCAAGTTCTATAAAAACCAATTAAGGTTATGTAATCTAACCCAAATTAGTGCCATAGTGTTCCAATGAGTGTTCGGGTTAAAAGAAAAATCACATTCAATGATACGTAGTAGGGTAGGTTTAAGTTGAATATTACCTATCTTCCATACCCGGTCAAATTCATCTTTAGTGGTATGTAGGATATGAAAATAGCCTTTACCTAGAGGGACTAGTTTCCAATTTGAAAGGCCCTGACATTTAGCAATCTGGGGTTTTAAATCCAAATATGACTAAGGTTTGTCACCTTTTAAGTAAGAAATGTGATCCATAATTGAAAATTTACACATTTGGGCTCACTGTTTAAGTTCCAAAGGATCAGACTCTACTAAAAGTGCTATATAATTTAGCTTTTTGTACATTGGAGGATTCGACGATGTTTTCTTGAGTCGATTAGAACCCTTAAGCACCACGAGGAAGAAAATCCCTTTAGATTTGTTCTACGGTGCTTGGTTAGGATAATCGTCCACAAAGGTTTTTTCTTACTTCTTTTCTGAAGAGCTGGAGTCAAAAGAATGCTCCAATTCAGGATCAAAGGATGTCATGACTCAATTGATCTATTGAGTAGAGACACAAACATCTCCAATATTGTAAGGATTAGGGTTTGCACTATGAGGGTTCATTGAGCCATTCAAAGAGACACCCTGCATCGCACCTCCCATGAAGTAAGACTTCTATACACATTATGTGATTAAAATGTCAATGTTTATATATGAGTGGGTAGAATCATATGTTGATGATATTTAACTAATATGAAATGAATGAATTTTTGAATATATGTCATGGACAGCTTTTCATGGATCTTGGACATGGTATTGGATGCCTTGTGTTGAGTATTACCCTTGGGTCTTGATTCCATAGGATGCCTTGGGGCTCGATATCCCTTGGATATGACTTTTTTAGACTTGCGTATGAGATTTTGGTACTCATTCTCCTAGGATTCCAACAAGTTCCTTTATCCTATTTCCATCGAGATGATCATGGGACGCGATGATGATGCCTTGGTCTTCAACACCTTGAATTCATCCCTTCATGGACTAACTCTTAATGTACAACATGACCATGAGGTATATGATACACTCTAATATATGATATGGATGTTTTAATTTTGACATGTGATTAAATGTCCCTATTGTGGATACAATGAATCTACTGGTTGTACAAAAAGGTTGTGATTTATATGACACATAGGGTATATAACAAGGTTGTAATGGTTTGACATGTTTGGACGAATAAAAATGTAGTGTTGTTTATTTTTTTCATTATTTATGGGTGCCTTGTTATTAGCTTTGGAATATTTTGTGAAGGGATCCTTAAGAGGCTATTTTTGTATCCCTGTTTTAGCATACTACTTTCCATGGGAATTTCTTACCTTTATTTACTACTTACTTATTTACCCACACACCACCTGATTTACATATTGCACAAATTGGATGGCCTTGACACAGTGGTTTCCAGCCTACTGAGATGTTATATCAAACCCTTCTCAGGTACCATTGGTGCCTGAGTACACCCGTCTTTTTTGTAGTCTATGTACATCTTCATTTGTTTTTTCTTGTACATTGGTGTAGGATCAAAGAGCAACCAAGAGCTCAGGATACTCGTCGAGATCTCCCTTGGGGATTTGATTTCATTTCTTTATTTATATACTAAAATGGGATGCATGATGTTTTTTCCTCTGTTTGATTTTGTTTCAGTATTTGGAATGCATGGAATGTATAAATTTGTGTTGTTCATATCCTATATACAGTTGTTATTACAATTTTCTACTTCTATTTTGATTATTTCTTTATACTACATTCACTGATATCAAAGTTTAACTATATTTTTACCAATTTTCACCATTACTATGACGGTATAGTCTCCCTACTGAACTACCTAAACACACTTTCTACTAGTCGGTAGCCTCTCGCGTATGGGGAGATGTGCTTGAGGTCATGTGGCAACTGGTCCGGGTACCGATTTTGTGGTCAGTTGGGCTGGGACGTTAAAAAAGTGGAAATGACTTCTAAATTTTTTAAAATGTGTGTAGAAATATTTTTTTCAAGATTTATCAACCAAATATCACCTCATAATCCATTATTTATCACTTTTATAACCTTTTACACTTGAATAGTTTCATTCCATAATTAAAAAATAATGGGTGTTCACAAAGGTGAACTTTTATTCACTTATAAGAAGTGAAACTTCTACACATTCATGGAACACCCACTATTTTGAAATTACTCCTCATAATATTAAATATTTATCCTCATAGAAACCTATCTCAATTTCATAATCCCCTATTCTCAATTATTCATCCTAATCCAATTATTTCCAAGGATACTTTTAAAATAAAGTTTAAGGTCCCAAAGTGCATATTACTTAATTATTATCTTTTTAATCTTATTATTTATCTTCTAAAACAATAATAACGTTAATTATATAATTACCTTAGTATCATTAGTATACAAAATTGTGGTTATATAAATTTAATAACCCACATTTATTCCATCTCAACCACATATAAAAACAAAATAATGACGCTTGTGTGTTGTGCGGACTACCGCCCCCACAAAATATCATTTTTTAGATTATTATATTGATATTGATTATTTATAAAAAATAAAATTAAAAATAAAAAAATTATCTAAATTATATCATTATAATTATTTTATAATTATATTATTTATAAATATAAACTTTTTAATCCATAATTACCCATCAAATTTGGTTATATTTGTGTTTTGGTTGGTCAAACTGCCTACTGGAAAAATGTTATATGAATCTATCATGAATGAATATGGGAACATAGATAGAACCATTATTTAAAAAATAATTTTATTATGGTTATGAAAAATATATATTAATTATTTTACATAGTACTAAAATATCATTTTTTCACTAAATTACCAAAATAAGCTGACATTGATTCCATTTTCATATACACGTAAGAAAAAACTATATAATAAATAAACAATATTTGATGATAAATAATATTTATTAAATGATATATAGATTAATAAGGTTCATAATATTGTATATAATTGGTTTTATTTTATTATTCGTGATGTTAGGTGGGTGTATAAAAAGAATTAGGACCATGGTAAGGGTCTCTCCTATCTAAATTTCCTTTCGTTGAGTTACAAACATTCTTATTGAAGTAAAATGTTCAAAGTTTTATTTATTACAAAAAATGAATATATTATATGTTATTTCATCATTTCCAATGGTTCTATAATTATTCTTTATAACATTATTATCAAATGATTCTTACACAAAATATTATGTTACTTTTAAGGGTTTCATTTCTCAAAGATTCCTTCTTTGAGATATATTTCATATTATACACCATTTTTTGTTTGGAATAGTGTATATTACACCCTTTTAAAATAATTTATTATGATCCTATAATAAGTAATTTTTTTAACTTTTTTATTTGAAATTTTATTTTTCAAGTTTTTTTGGTTCAAAAGTTTATAAATGTTTAAGTGTTACTGGTCTCTATTTTTAATTACTCGAGACTTGTATGATATTTTGCAGAAAATTATATTTTATATGGTGAATTAAATAAACTATTAACTTCATGTTTTATTAATATATTTCATTTAATTATATTTACATTTCATTGTATCCCTATCATGTTCATGTGAGTCTTACATTACCATTATTGTAAGGGTTTTTGCAATTAAATTTTGTTACATTGATGTATGGTTCATATTTTACCACTTGATTCCTTTTTGTAGTGTATATATTTGAAATTTATTACTTTATATATCCTCTCAAACTCTTTTCAACTAGGGGAATAAAATTATAGAAATATTTCAATGCCTTTTTTATTCTAAACCATCCTTTGTTATAGGCAATATTTATCTCCAAATGCCTTTCTATTGTGAACAACCTATATTTCCTTCTTTAGTTAACGTGTGTTCACCAAGATTCCATTAATAAATTAAATGGGTAAAATAATGACATAACCATATACCCCTTTATTTTTATGGTGTTATTTTTATGGATTATTCTTTAGGAATATATTCTATTTATTGATTGGGTAAATATTGAAAATATGTCTGCCTGTTATTTTAAAACGTATTTTTGTGGATTTCTAAGACAAGTTGATTGTCTATTGTTTAATCATTCACTTTATTTATCTATATATATTATTTCCATGTTATCTTGTTTATTTATTTTTGAGGTATTTATGTTTTGTATTTTTTATCATAATATATATTTTTATTGATTCGTAAAGCATGTTGACTATGCACTGTATAGTTATTCATATCATTCATATGGTCAATTCCTTGGATATTAAAAAGTGATGGGTGGTGACTGGTATTAAATGAAACTTGGATGCATAAGTGGATCTCGTTAGACCAAATATCTTGGGTAATTTTTTTTATCCCTACCTAGAATAATTCTTTCCTAAACATAGGTCCCTGACAGTAAGATCATGATGTCTAATATCATGATGTATTTTCTTAGGGCATGGAATTATATGTCAAAAATTATGCATTTCATCCCCAATGAACTAGTTATTTTTAGCCATGTTTTCTTTTAATTTTAGTCATTATCCATGGATATATTATTATTTTAGTTTCATTCTATTATAGAAATATTTTTTAATATTTGTTTCCACCGTATTAGTCATTCTCATCTTATTCTCATTTATTATCTTTTACTATTATTGCTTATGTTTTCCCTAACTAAGTGTTTAAGCTCACCCTTATTAAGTTTTCATTTACATAGGTTATTAATTAATTTATTTCATAACTATTTAGAATAGAATATATTTTGAAGGGAAATGTTTTGTGGATGATTAATACTTATTATGGATTATGTAGATTCTTATATAGTTGAATCATTGACATTTTGATAATATATACAAGTTATTTGTTAGTAAAATGTTTTTTCACAACAATAGGAAACTATAAACCTAAAATTCCCCTCAAATTTATGTGAATCAATATTTTTTTAGTGATATTTTGTTTATTGACCACTAAAATTGGGTGACCCTAGAAAATTTCATGTTTGTTATATAATCATTTTTTTATGAGCACTCGATCTGGTAGTATGAGTCTATGTCATGACAGATGCTATAAAATGAGGGTTTAGATTACTTTAGATGTTATGATATTATCAATTGATAATATAATTATTATGATTGTAACACCCCAAGTTTAAATTTAAGTTTTATGTTTTGGAAATGTTTCCAAGATGTAATAAAATAAATTACCGAATGCAAATATATAATTAGCAAGAACTTTATTCATACAAATTCCAGAATACACCCTTGATACACAAAAACTAACCCATTAAACCCACTGCTATTGATAATAAAACAATTGGAAGACTACCGAGAAACACAACGATGCCGATCGAGTAGTTATCATCTCTTGGATCTGATAGAAGAACAAACGTTATGGCAAGGATGATAGCAATAAAACTAAAAATAAGAGGAACATATAAAACCATCTCCAAAAGCAATGGCGTGAGGGTCGAGGTATTTTTCTTCTGAGTGTTTGAACGACCCATAAAAAATTAGTATTTATAGAGTTTTATCCGACCGTTACAAAAAAAAACTATCTGTTATTACTTTTAAAAATTTAAATAAAAATGACTATTGCTGTATTAATAAAATAACTGAATAAAAAAAATTACTAATTTAAATATTATTACTGAAATTAATATATAATAAAAAAACATTGTGTTTTTAATAAATTTTATTAACTAACATATATATATATAAAATGTTAATTTGAGATATTAATATTATGTTGTAATTCATCATCTAATTTTACATTGTTTAAATATAGAAATACATATAAAGAACATTAAGTGTTTAATATTAAAATAAAACCAAAATAATGAAGTTATAAAATTAATGTAGTATATTAATATTAGTTCGGTAAAGATAAAAAAATTATATGATTCAATAGGGGTAAAGAGGGGTTCCGTGCAGAGGTAGGGTTTTCGATGAGGAGGGGTCTGTCGGGTTTCCTTTCAGCGTGAAGGCAAGCCGATCCACGATGCTTCGTCCCTGTAGAAAATCGAACCTAAGGCACTGCGCCGAATTGAGAAGGACCGAGCGAGGTCGCGGGGATGAGCTTCAAGCTCGGATGAGTTTCATTTCCAAAGATCAAGCTCAGACCGAAGAACTAAATCCATTTTCGCGTTTAGGGTCCCAGTTTCTCTTTTGCAAAGTCTATCATGAGGTATGAATGCAGTCTAGGATTCAATATTCAGATTTGTATAATTACCCTGTTTCAGTTATTGGGATATAATCCTTGGATTTTATCTCAGCGTAATAAATTCAATATCGTTGTTTTATTTGTTTTGTTCTTAATCGATTTAGACATTGAGTTTGGAAATCGTCTCAATAATGCAAGTAGGTTCGTTTTTGAGCGCAGCAGTAGGGTTTTGAGCGTGTTAGATGTCGGGCTGATTCGTCGAGGAGGGTTCGTCATTGCGAAGAGGAGTAGTAGGGTTTGTCGCGGATGAGCTCTACCAAGACAGGCGGAGCCTTCAGGCACAGGTCGCGATTCGGGGGGTTTGAGTAGCGTTCGATGCCAAGGGCGTTGATGTCGAGGCTTTGGGGGCCATCGATTTTCGTCAGGTTTTCATCCGAGAGTTGATTCTGAGATACAGATCGATGTTGCGGATGAAATTAAAAGCCATCCTTTCTTTATTCCAGGTTCATTTCATTTAGATCTGCAATTTGGTATCCGAATCTAGATTTAGATTCAATTTTTTTTAGATGTCGATTTGTTGTATTTATATATTTTTCCACCTCCGTACATCATTCTGTTTCTAGTCATTGATGTTGTGGTATTTTAAATAGTAGTCGTTATCCAGTATTATATGTGATCTATCTGGTCGACATTTTTTTTATCTGTTTTGGATCATTTGCTGTGTGGATGAAGTTTGATGCTAGTTTGTCAATTTGCTTCGAAACTAGTGGTCCTGTTATCAGATGATTTCGTTTTGGAATTTTTTTATTTCACACTAATTGAACTCGTCTACATCCTTTGAATTTATCCCAGTTTTTCAATGTTATATCAATTAAATATAATAAATTTGGGGACACACTTGTTGTTTTCTTTATTAGGATAATCCAATTGTATAAAATATTTATATCTCACTGTTTTGGCTTGACATTGATTATCTTGTAGTGAAAGCTCATTTTCAAGTGGAAATAAAATATACTAATAGTTTCGTCCCTCCAAATGAATAAATAGAGGAGTCTGAGAGGGGTATGCGATATATATTTCTCTTTGTGATGTGTTGTGTTTTTCGGTCCTGAATATGAGATTCGAGTAGAAGTTTTAAGGAGTGAAGTATTCCAGTCGTTCACAATTTGGTAAGGGATTTCTAAGATTTATTTTAGCAACTTATTTTCCTTCCTAAAATAATAATTGTGTAAGGGACTATTTAATTTCAATTATGTAGCATGCAATTCCATTTTACTTTAGGATAGGGGAAAATATTAATTTTCCAACATTTGGTTCTTTTGAACACTTATTTCCGTAAGGAATTATGTATTTTTAAAAAACATTCTATGCAATTACATATTATTGTTTTTGTAAGGGAATAATTGTTTTAATCTATATTTTATTATGAGAAAATATTATAGTTTTTATGATTTCTTGGTGTGCATAAAGAACTATTTCCAATCATTTCAATTTCTACAAAACTTTTATTATATAATTCTATGCAGTTTAATAATCTTAAGTAGACTTCAATCCCTCCTCTTTTAAAATCATCCAAATAGGTTTAGTGATGATTTTTTAGAGTTTGTATACCTAAAATCAGTGTAAGGGATAAATTATTTTTAAATTTATATTGTTTATGTATGGGTTGTAATGCTCATTTACCATCAAAATGACGATTTGTATTTTATGATTCTAATGTGAGGTTCAAACATCTATTTATTTTCCAGAAGTATTTACAAGCTTTGATTCTAATTGTTTTCTAAAATTATATAAAGTTATATAATCTGTATTTTTGGATATTCATTTCAGAATCCCAAAAGGGTTAAAATGTTATAATAAGTTAAGATTTATTTTTATGGATATACATATATATATATATATATATAGATGAAATTACCATTTTCATAATCCTACTACCATGTTTATAATATTATTTTCAGTTTATTGTCATGTTTCACATTACGTATCAACATGTTTTATCAATATTATCGGTATTACACTTGCATATACATTTTCCATGTGTTTATGCATATCATCGACGTTCTTTTCGCTAAAAGTAAACTTATAATTCGAGTTAAAAAGATAAGGTTCTATTCTCAAATTCACCAATTACAATAATTTCATTAAAAAAATTGAACGTCAAATTTATAATGTTTTATTCATAACTTTATTAATTGTTAGAGTTAATTTAAATTAAAACTGCACATATTTGCAACAAAGAGGCTTTGAGAATGAATGATTAATCGAAGGGATATACCTTGTAAAGTGTAGAAGAGTTGGTCATAACCAAACTTGTAGATGATAAAAATATGGAAGTATTTATTTAATTATGTTGTATTTATAAATACATGTGTACTTTAAATACACTGATAAGTTAAGGGCAAAAACTCTAGTGACCAATACTAGTATATATGTAAAGCAAACTCTAAACTTTTTCTTAAAATATCGGCTCTTGTTCGTTGTAAAAATAGAAGGTCATTGGGGAGTGAACCCATCCTTCATTAAGTGGGTAGGCCCAAGACAGCCTTCGACGAATTAAGTTGCCTCAAAATGATGTTTTGTTTTCATGAAGTTTTCTTAATATTTTCCAAATAAAATCACTAGAATAGTTTACAAGTTTTTTTTAAGTATAATTATCTTTCAAAAGGTTTATATTATTTTATAAAGGTTGTTTTACAAATGAATTTACAATTGAAATTTTTCAAATGTATTATTGAAAGGATATTTTTCTGAAAGTGATTTATCAAAGGTTTTCAAAACCCCTTACTGGGCAACTTTTGTGCTCACCCTACGTTTTTGAAATGTTTTTCACAGGTTACCTTGAATCCCAGAGTTGGTCATCTTTGTTGTAGCGCGCAGTGGAAGAGTAGTGGACAGTTGTGTAATTGTTTCAGCTCTGATAAATGTAGGGTTATGTCTAAATATTCTAGAACCTAGACCGGTAAAAGATCCTCGTTTTGTTTAAAGTGTTGTGAAATTTTTAAGCTAAGTTTATAAAAAAAATTATTACACAACATTTTGAAGCAATGAGTCCGGAAGAGCGGGCTCGGGGCGTCACAATGATGGGATGATTAGGTAGGGTTTTCCAAAATTTAAAAGGTATCGAAAAAAAATCTAGGTTTATTTAAGTAATATATAATATCTTAGATTTTGGGATATGATATTTTTAGTGAGAATCCTAAGGATAACATCATGAAGTTTCAATAAACTAGATATTGTTTGGTTCTATTAAAAATTATATCACTGTATGTGAATTGGGAAGTATAAATAGTTTTGGCATAGATGATCCTATGGATATTCAACTAGAAAAAAGGCTAGTTGAGACATGTATCAATCTTCACTCTGGTAAATGATGAGTGGGTCGAAGACTTCACATCTGGATAGAAACTTATGGTTTATATTATTTTATTAATCACATTCAATTTAAAAGCCTTTATAATGAATTTATTATATTATATAATTTGGTTAAGGAATATGAGAGAACCCAACCAAAAGAAACCTAAATTTAATTGAGAGTGATTTAGTTTGAACTGAAATATAATGTAAAACGTTTTATGAGTAAGAAATTATGATATTGAATTTAATTATCTTAAAATAATTATATTATATTTTTCATCACTCGCATTAAATTTTTTTATTTTATAAATTCATGAATCTCAATGGAACCAAGTTAAAAATGGATATCAGGGAAAATGTGAAGATTATCTCAGTGATAACCCTAAGGGATAGGAACTAGAGTGAGAAATTTTTTGATTATTCTAAACCATATCTCATGTATTACAATAACAAATTTGAACATAGTTTAGTATTAAAATATACTAAAGAATATAATCATGGTTTCGCCTTAATGTTTTAGTGATTAATATGATGATAGAAAGAAGATTCACCTTCCTTTGTTTCAAAAATATGGTATGGATCACCAAGGGGAATGCCTTAATTGAACTAGAAGATGATTTAATCATGGAAAAAAAAGTGAATAAGGAAACTAATTTCCATGTAAAATTGATGATTTTTGTCAAAATGGTAAAAGGAAAAAATGATTTAATCCTAAATTACCACTAATAATTCACTATCTTAAATGTGGGAAACTTGTACATTATCCAATTTAATATCTTAATCCAAGGGCTAACCTGGATGATTCGCACCTATAGCATCCAAGTCAAGGGAATTATTATGAAACCAAAACTTTAGAAACAAGTTCCAATGATGATGTGGAGTGAGGAACATTGATCATCCACAATGAATTGTGAGAGTCATATTTTATTATTATTCTACCCACTCCTTTATACCTTGAATGATTTATAAGAACATCGAATCGCTACCCCAATTACATTATATCATATCATTAGAAATAAATTTTAGTCATGTGATTATTGAATACCTAGTCTATATCTATTATCTTGTCAATATTTATGTTCTCTGTATAAAATTACATTTTCCGTCATTTAGTTGAATTTTATGTTTTATTCGGCATGGATTTGCACTCTATATATAGAAACCATGATAGTTTCAAAGATAAAAAATACATATTTAAAATCCTAAATTAACCCATGAACAACTATTAATAAAATGATTACTATAAAATCCCTATGAAAAACTACTCACATTATATTGGAGTATTTATAAAAAAAATTGTTAAAGGAAAACCCAATATTAATTATATTCCTATTATAAGGGGAAATGATGTGTTTTCTAGTCAAACCATGAATAGTGAGAATGAGAAATCATTAGATTTTAAATATAGTGTCAAGTCTATCTTATGGACAAATTTAATTATTTAATTTGTTAGGAATAAAAAAAATTGTGAGGACACACTTTATTTGAAATGGGGATATGACACCCCAATATTTTAAATTATATTTTTATTTGAAATTAAATATTTTTTATGGCATATAAAGAATGAAAAATTGAACCAATACAGAACAAATAACATTATATAAACATTAAAATATATCCACTGAATTTTTGGGTCAAAAGAGCGTGCATTAATTATTATTATATGTAGAAATTAAAATAAAGGTCCATGTTAATATTAACGAATTGATAAAATTAACTTTATATGGATAAATAGCTAATAATACCATTTTATTCTAAAAATGTATTTTTTTAATTTATATTTATTTTAACATGATATTTAAAATATATATATTATAGATAAAATATATTATTGATATGAATAATTTATTAACCATAATCTAATTGGTAATTGATAGTAAATAAGAATTAAAATAGGTGTAATTTTTTAAAGTTACTTTACTATAAAAACAAATTACATTATATTTTTATTTAAATCTCAAATTACAAAATTTTAGAATTTTAATTTGACTAAAATAATTTCAATTTTTATTTTATATAAACAAATCTCTTAATATTGATTTTTTAATTTTTCTAAAGTAGTTTATTTTTAAGTGAATGTTGAAAAAATTATGATATTTCTAAAATTTTCACTTTAATGACACTATCATAATAAAATAAAGACATAAATATTTTTGAAACATTTTGAAATAAAAATATATAAATATAATTAAAATAAATCATTTAAACTAATTATTTTATATTTATAAAACCCATGTTACTCTTTCTGGAAACATAAGACTTATTTTACTCTAGAAACTATTTTAGTCAATTATATTAAATAATTATTTTTCATCACATTTAGAAATTAAATAAAAACAAATGGATTTAATATTTTAGACCAAAATGATCATATTATTTAATCACATCAATTTCATTTTTTTCTTAAAATTATGATTACTAAGATTAGATTTAATGACCATGATAATGGTAAAACAATTATTTTCAAAGAAATGGTCAATTAATATTGTGTAAATTTTATCTATTAAATTAAATAAATACCATATAAAAAGTAGATTAAATATAATATTCCATCCTATATTTAAATAAATTATCACGCATTAAATTTTTAATCAATAATAAATATGAATAACAATAATTAATTTTGAAAAATACATCTTTCTACAAAATATTTTTTCTATATATAGCATTTTAAAATATAAAATTTAATTTTATCTTAATTATAAATTTAATTATATTAAATGGAGATTAAATTTAGGTTCAAAACACCCTAATTTTGAAATATTTTTCATTTTATATGCTTATTGAAACATAAGTTACTTGGTATAAAACATGCTACCCCACCAAAAGCAAAAAAAAAGGTAAAAGTAAAACAATATAAGTAAAATGACTTCTAACATGTTTAAAACTTGTGTAGAAATGATTTTTTGAGTATTTATCAATTCAGTATCACCCCAAAATCAATTATTTCTCACTTTTTCAAATTTTACCATTGAATAGTGTCATTCCATTATTGAAAATAACGGGAGTTCAAAAAAGTACAATTTTCCTCACTCATAAAAGGGGACTATTATACCTCTTTGAGCCAGACCCATTCCATAGAATTTATTCTTGAAACTCCAAAATTTTTCTCTTACTAGAAAAATATCTAATTTTTAAAAGATTCTAATTTCAATTATTCTCTTTAATACCTTTATTTCGAATGAGTCTTTCAAGAAAAAGTTCAAGGTCCCAAAGTGAGTATAAATTAATCATTGCCTATTTCTTTTTATTTTTTCCCTTACAATCCTACCCTAACCATATTTATATAATGACCCCAATACCATTATTATATATAATTAATATTATATTAGTGAAAAAGAAGATATTTATTTCTTTGCAGCCAATTAGAAAATAAATTTAATATACATAGTGTATTGTTCGGACTGTCCCCTCCACGAAATAGATTTTTTGTTTTTCATTTGACATTAATTATTTATCCAAAACACATAAAATTTGATTAAAACCCTTAAAAAATTATAATATCATTATTCTTATATTATAATAAAATTATTTCAAAATAAACATCTTCTTATCCATAGTCACCTAATGAATTATGGTATTTTCATGTTTGGGTTAGTCTAACCACCTACTTGAAAAATGATAAAACATTATATCATGGATAAATGTGGGAACATTAATAATAATATTATTATAATATAATAATAAAATAATTATTTGACTATGGTTATTAAAGTCTATAGTAAATATTTACTTAATATTAAAATATTATCTTTAATCACTAAATTACAAAATTAACTCGACGTGGATATTATTTTCACCCAAACATATAGGAACGTTATATAATAAATCAATAAAATATAATTAAAATGGTCCTTCTAAAATTAAAAATAGTTTAATAAGGTTACTAATAAGGTATTTAATATACTAAAATTTATTATTAAGGATGTTTGGAATATAATCAGAATGAATCAAGATCATGGTAGAAGATTTTGGTAACTCAATTTTCTTTCATTGAGTTACAAACTTACTTAATTACCTCTATTGTAACAGGTTTTATTTATTATACCAAATTGATAATTTTTATTTTATTTCATAACTTATTTTTAGTTTTATATAGTACTTCCTTAAAACCTCATTATCAAATTTATTCTTACGACAATAATTATGTTACTTTTAAGGGTTTTCTATCAAAAAATTTCAATCAGGATATATTTCTTATTATAAACCATGTTTTATATTAAATGATATATCTAATTTCACTTTAATATTTTATATCAATACACTCTCATTATTCATGGTATTTAATGTTTATTTTTAAATTCAAGCTTTAATGTAGTTATGATTTGAATGTTTCTAATTTTGTAAGTATTATTTGTGTCTGTTTTTCATTCCATGAGACATGTTTTATATTTTTCACCACATTTTATTTTATATTATTCATTAACTTACATATTTCCTTTATGTTTAACAAATATATTTCATTTAATTATATTTTATTTTCATGTTATCCCTCTCATGTTCAATTGATTATTATGTTACAATTACCATAAGGGTGTTTTGATATCAATTCTGTTTCATTGTGATAGAATTTGTATCTCAACAATTGTATAATTTTATTAGTTTAATTATTAAAAATTTATTACATTATGAATTATATCATACTATTTTACCTGGGGGATTAAAAAATTTCAAATCTATCACTCCCTTTTTCTTTCTGAATCATCCTATTTTATAGGAATGACTTTTCTTCCAATTGATTTCCATTGTGAACACTCTATATTTCCTTCCTATAATTAAAGGGTGTTCACCTAGATTTTATAAAATGATTGATATAGAAAATTATTGACCTAATTGTATACACCTTGATCAATATGGTGTTATTTTAATGGATTCATACATAGGAATCTATTCCATTTATTGATTGAATGAATATTGAAAATCTGTAAATTTGTTATTTCATTAAAAATTGTTATGGATAACTATGGAAAGTTTATTTTTTATTATTTAACCATCCTCCTTTTTATCTAAATGTATTATGTCCATGTTATCCCATTTATTGATTTGGAAAGTATTTATGTTTTGGAAGTTTGTTTCTTAATATAAATGTTTAATGATTATTAAGGATAGTTAATTATGAATTGTATTATTATTCATATCCATTATATTGTGAATGAATTTAACTTAAGGAAGTAATGAGTAAGGACTATTATTATATATCCCCTTGATCAATCAACAGTTTTAAAGATACAAACTAGATTGGATCTTTCAGTGTATTTTGGTTGTAACCAAGTATTTCCTAAACAAAGTTCCTTAATAGTAATATCATAATGTCTATGATCATGGTGGCAGGGGTTAATTCATGTAATTAGATGTTTGGAATTAGGATTTCCTTAATATGGATCTAGTTGTTTTTATCCATGTAATATTTTTATTCCCATTTTTATTCATGGAAATATTATTCTTTATCTTTCATTATATTTTGGAATTATTTTTTGTTATCGATTCCTACCATATTTTTTATGATCATTTTATGCTTAGTTGTGATATTTTATTATTATCACTTACATTTACCTTTAATGAGAGTTTTATATCACCATTCTTATGTTTTAACTTCCCCAAATAATGAATAAATGTGTTACACATAATGTGTCTAACGTAATTTCTTGTGTAGATAATTTTTTTGGGATATTCTGAAGACATATTATGGATTAATGAGGTTCTTAAATTGAAAAAAAATCGTTTGATGAGATACACATCTACTTTTCTAGTTAATATTTTTTCATAATTATATAAAAATATAAACCCCAATTTCCCTTTGAATAGATGTGAATTAATATTTTTTAGTGATATTTTATTTATTGATGGTTTAAATTGGTTCCATCTAGTGCATATCAAATATGGTATGTAAATAAATTATTTTTTAGAACTGGTTCTATAATCATGAGTCTAGGGAATCATAGAGTTCTTGGATTAAGAATTAGTAATTGTTTTTTTATTTTATTACACAATTAATTTTTGGGAATTAGCTCACCTTGAATGATATATAGTAAAAAAATATTAAATAAAGTTGTAAATATTTGATAAATGTCAAAGACATGAGATTATTTAAAAGTTTTTCATGTTTAATATTTCCACCTATGTTGTGGTTGTGAATAAAGAAACTATAAAATAAGTGTATATGATGGATTCTAAATGTGTGGTCACCTTTATTCTTCATCCAGATATTGGTAAGAATTATTATTATAGATATATGAGGAAAAATAATAAATCCTAGAAGGGAGGTACCTAGGAGATCTTTGAATGCTTGAACTCTTCCCAAGAGAGGAAATAGGTTGGGTTTTAATAGTGTTGTGGCATGGAACACAAATATTATGACTATCTTAATGACTGTTGGATATGACATTATCATGTCAGGATTATACATTTAAATATTTTTCCAATTGAATATTCTGAGGATTGAGTATTGGAGGTTCCATATATAATTAAGCATGGATGATTCCTATATAGAGACTATAACACCCCAGACCTGTACGCAATGATCTAGTGTTATATCCTTTAAATATTATCATTGATATTAAATAAAGTGACTCAAACATCTATAATTAAGAAATAAATATCTAATAATGATTCACCTACATACACAATATGTGTTAGGTATATAATTTTATAGAATTATAAAATACCATTAAATAATAGAACACATATCTTTCTCATCCAAAGGAAATGTTTTCCATTATACCAAGAACATGTTATTTAAAAATTTCCCTTCAACATATCCTATAATAATTATCCACATATAATACCCCTACTAAAAAATAAATAATACTCCCCTTCATAACCTGTGGAAAAGAAAACATAATAATAGTGATCTTAATTGATTGGTAATGATAAACATAATTGATGCCATTCAGATATCATAAGTTTTCATAAGATAAACATAACTATTTCAGATAATAATCATGGTACGTGAATAAATCATAAAAACCCCATACCCAATTAAATCATGGATTGTAAATCATGATTTATAACATGAATCTTGGAATATGGAATGAGTTAAAGGGGAAAGAGAGAATGAGATAATAATCGGGATCTATGAAAACATAACATAGATATGTGTCAACATCTTATCGTAACAATTCTATAAAAAATATCGTAACAATGAATGAAATAAAAAAAATAATCCTGAAGTTTATTTTTTATATTAAACATATATAAAACTTAAAATAACACTAAACATGAAAATTAAAATCAATATTATAGTCACTAGTATAATGAAATAAACTACCCAATTAATTCCAATATATTTTTTCTAGAGAATAAATCATCACCCAATACATTGAAGGGATATAAAGGATCTGAGAATCATAATAAAAAATATCTAGGAATTAAAAAATGGATAATATACATAATTTATTTTTACATTCATCATAAAACTCATAAAAATACTCATGAAACCTTCGAAGCTTAATTAACCCTTGGAAAACAAATGGGTTTAATTATTATTTTCATAAAACGTCATCATAATCCATCTATATAAATAAGGTGGGTGGTATAATTTATCATATGAATAGTGAGGCTTGATAATCATTAAAGTATGTTCCCATTGATGATAAATAAATTTATAAATTAACTAGAAATAGGTATTGAAAAATATTGGTTGTATATAATTTTATTTTGGTAAATTGTGAAAAAGAAAAGTTCATAGGACATTTAAAATAGAGTTTAATTCTAAAAAACATAAAAACATGGAAATTAATTGTAATAAAAAATTAATAGTCATGGTGGCGGTAAAATTAGTTCAATGGGTAAATGCTAAAAAACATTTTCTTTGCACCGTTATAAAGAAATTCAAAAGTGACCCATAAAGTAAATGATAAAAATATTCCATTTTAAACCATTGTAAAAATTAAAAATTAGTTGAAAATTAATTTAACAAATCATTGATTTTTGTAGAAGAAAATTATTAAATAAATAAAAATAATATGTATATGGGGGAGAAATAATTATGTAAAAGATATCAAAACCTTTAATGTGATGTTTTTGAAGAAAAAAACATACAGGTTTTTAAAAACAAAATACATTAAAGGAAATAACTTTAAAAGGAACATTAAATACCATAAATAATAGAGAAACATTGACTATAATGTTTAATGTATTTTATGTAAACCATATAGATGAATATATCTGGATAATATGAAATGTGTCATAATGATGTAAAATTGAGACAAAAAACATTATGCCTTTGGTGATTTCTAAATCAAAACTCATTGAATAACAGAACATGAAATAAAATATTAAATATCATTAATAAATACAGAATAGTGATATATAATTTCAAATAGTAGTAAAATAAAAAATATTAAAAATAGTTCCACCTTACAAAATATGTCTCAAAGAATGAAATTATGAGATGAGAAACCCTTACATATTTCATAACACCTAAATAAAATTCTATTTAAATAAATAAATTTATTTGGACTCATAAATAAAATTAATTGTATAAAATTAATATAATACATTCATGGGTTATTAAATCAAAAGATAATATATTAGGAAATATAGAAAATGATGAGAAACATGTATCAAGGAATTGAAATTGAAACCAATAAATCCTTACTCCTTGAGTAACTTTTGAATCAATACCCATTTAAGGGAACCTTATATGGGTTTTTAAATATCCTCAGATGAATCTAAGTCATTATGAAATGCATTCATGGGAAGTATAAACACCACATAAAAGTAAACATGTGGTGAATACGAATCATATCTCAATAAATGGAAATTAATAAAAGAAACTCTTTTAAAGATCATATAATTTTTAGTAATAATAAATTAATTAATTGATTACATTCAAAAAAATTAAATCCATATAAAAAGTATAATGTAACATAAAATAATCAGGGGTGATATTATACATGATCTTTATATATTATATTAAATGACTAAATGATATAACCCAATGAAAGGAAATTGACTTAAGAATCCCCTTACCTTATACTTTAATTCAATGGATGCTCTCTAAATTCTAAATACAAAAAATTTTGTTTCATTATTAATATCATAAAGAATTGTGTTCATAGTTAAATTATTTTATACAATCCATCTATGTAACACCCAGAGTTTTTGTGGAACCTTTTTTAAATGAATTTATTTTAATTTATGTCTATAATGGAACTAAGTCAAACATTCCTTTTATAATTCATTGAATCTACATATATTACATGAAACACTGACTTAGGTCCTGAACACACACAATAGAGAGCTTCTATAAAATATCTTTTTTGTTATAATTTTTTAAATATGTAAATTATAACCTATTAATTAAAATCAGTAATATAAATAATTTTTATTTATTATTTATAATGGTTTATATAAATAAAAAATATTTATAATGAATGATATAATTTTTGGTAATGTCCTTATATGTTTAAAAATACTACTCTCTAAAATTAACTTTTTTCATGTCCTTCTATGAAAAATAATAAAGTTAATTTTAGAAACATTTAGAAATTTAATTTGATAAAATAAAATTAATTTTTGAATTTATAATTTTGGAATTATCTTAGGTTTAATGTTTGGGATTTTTCTGAGAAACTTTATTTTCTAGATGAAAAGTGTAAAATAATGAATTTTAATTCAATACTACTTCTTCATATCATTTATTTTTATGGTTATTTTATAATTTTAATTGGAATGAAATTTTAATTAGATCATAGTTTTATCAATTAATCAAATTTATTTCATTTTAATCAATTTCACATTGAAATTGGATATAAAAACTAAGAAACCTTTTGACTATTTTTACTTTAAAACTTGCATTTTCATCCCATCTATGGGGTTAAATTTAAAATTAAATTATATCAATTTTGTGATAATAATTGGTAAAAAATGATTAAATGTTTTTAGTAATAATAATTTCTAAATTATAATCTATTAAAATTTTTATTTATCTAAAAAAATTGGGGAATATGATTAAAATTAATTACAATTATTGAGAGAAACATTTTATTAATAAAAGACTAATCCTTAAACTTAAATCCCAAATCGGCCTAGAAACTTGTCAAAAATCAATTATAAGGCCATATTTTGAACCTATTCAACATTTTATCTCATTGGGTCCAATATTTGATCCATTTAATGTGTGAAAAACATGGGTATAATTCCTTTTCTAAAAAAATACAACAGTGCCACTCCTCCTCCACTATAAAAAGGTATCCACTCCCAATTCTTCACACCTCTAAAACCACATAGTTCGGCCAATATATTCTCAAATATCAGTAAAAAACACACCACTCATACTTTAATCCTTCCTCTATGAATAAATCCATCCAAGGAATCCCTTTGGTGCAAACAAAAAGGAGTTCTCCAAAGAAGATGTGACATCCTTCTTCAAGATCCGTTCTTTTATTTTTTTTCTCGACCACATCAACACACCATATTAAATGCATATATAATAACACCAGTGTCCTCAATATAATTATATGTTTTTATACTAACGGTTCTACCTACACTTATACACACTTCCCACTAATGGGTATCAAACTTACCATTTCTATATACGGCGAACTACCGCCTCATGAAATGATGATTGTTCATTCTTCCTAAAATGCCACTCATTGTGTATATTGTGATGGATAATCAGATTATATATAATATATATGCTATTTATTATGTATTTATACTTATTTAATTCCTTTATAACAAATAACTTTATACCTTCCATCTTTGGTAAACACGATGACATCATTTGTGTACGAGTGGACTACCGCCTCCTCGTAGTGATGCATATCGAATTGATAACAAGAAGGTGATATAATGTCATAATAAAAACATATATGATATTAGATATATAAATATGGTTCTTTTATATAGGTATATTAAACAAATATTTATTATACAGGTAACATTTATGAGTATGAAGATAGTCATGACATAAGGTAAGGGAATTTCAACTCACTTTTTATTTCCATGAGATGCATGCCTTATTCACCCCTCATGTATTTTTGTGTGGTATAAATACTGAAAATTAATGTATAATATGTATATTATACTTAAATTTATTGGTATTTAACTATCAATTCTATTAACTTTATTTCATGGGGTGTATGTTTCCAAAGTTAAAAAATTGGTAAGATGGTTTTGCCTCAATTTTCCTTCTTTGAGACTCATGTTTTGTTATGAACCAAAATTCTTTTTCGAGGAATATTTTCTTGCATTTTACATTTTATATCATGAATATAATTCTTTTCATGATATTTTAATCTTTATTTAATTTCATTTAATTACATAGAGATTATGATCCCACGTTACCATGTGGTAAGATTGTTGGGAAACAATCTCATCATTGTTTAGGATTGTTTATGATTATACTTATATTAAAGAAATATTATGACCCATCTCTCAATAACACTCATGATTTTCAATATCCACTTCTTATTCATTATATATCCATGTATTAGTAAAATTTTCTATTCATTTGAACGTAAAATAATAAAGAAAATTATTTTAAAAAAATATGATGGTATTTCTATATTCGATCAGAGACCTACTTTCTTTCCAAAACCATGGTTTCAAAAAAATTTCCAAAAATGTTTTCAAATAATTCATGATTATAATATTCAATGAAAAAAGTATTTTAAAATATTTATAGTTTTCAAATCATCTTTTATAAGTTTTCATAGTTATTTTAAAAGAAAAAGGTCATGAAATATTTTGTTTAGAAAACAAATTTTCAATGAAAAAAGGATATTTTCCTCAATAAATGTTTTTAATTGATATCTAAAAAATATTTTCATATATGATTACATCTATTGGTGTTACTCAAGCCTTTACGGAAAAATTATTCAATTTTTTCATTCATATTATTTCTATGAATGGTTTATGTTTTGATGGAATGATGTTTATAAAACTTGTTTCTCTTTCATGGGTTATATGCTTTTGAAACTCACTTTATTTCGTAGGTTATTATTTTGATGAAATGACTGAAACCAGAGTAATTTTAAAAATGTTATGATAAGATTACTTGTTTCTTATACCGATTTCATTTCATGGGTTATGATATGATTGTTTATAATTTTGTGGCCCATGTACATATGATTTCATTATGAGATGGGTGGGACATATATCTCCCTCTAATGCATTGGGTAAAGATTTATATCTCATGATATAGACTAATATGGTATTTATGGAGAACCTTGACTACTAATATGGATATGGGAGTGAAACATTACTACCAAGATGGTATGATGAGTAAACTCATGCTATTAAGGTGTCCATGGCACTGAACCATGGTATCCAAGATCGTATTGGGAGTGAACTCATACTACTATGATGATCATGGAAGGGATGTCCTGAATACTGTAAAAATCATATTATATGCTTATGTATTTTCCATAATTCTATGTTTTATTCCTATGTAATCTTTTCATGGATTATGTTTTTTATTCCCTTATGATTCATGTCTTATGAACTTCCAATCCTTATTCAATTATTCTTGTAAATTATATTTGATATATATGGTATGATCACCTATTTATAGGATCATGTTCTCATACCCTTATGCTCATGATTAGGCTTACATATATCTCACTTTTACCCTTACTGAGATACTGAGTTCACCCATTTTTATTCTTCCTTCACCAGGTTACGACGATATGTATTATGTTTCATGTGTCTAAGAAGAGTGATAGTAAAGAAGATACCATTGGGAGATAATGTCCCTCACTTATGTATTGGTGTTTATGTTTCCATGTTTTCTAAGTTAGTAGACTAATATTGTCTTTGGGTATCTGTTTGTATAATTTTTTCAGTATTCTATAAAAGTTATGTAATGTTAATATATGAAAATTGATTTTCTATATTTTTGGTATCAGAAAAAAGGTTTAGTTAACCTTTGAAATCCAGTATGATAAAACCTTAGTGATACCCCTAATGAAATGTCTAAGGATAAGTCTACGAAGAAGGAAAAGTATAGGAAAATGTCATGGAATCTTGGTAAAGGATAGAGTGAGTGGTTTCCAAGAAATACATCCATTTTTGGATACAACAAGTGGATGTCGCTCTGGTAGAGATTTACCTAGGAGTAATGACTATGAAAAGGTGTTTTAATCTTGACTTGGTGTAACATAATACATGAAAATGGGTCTTACTACACACTTGCTTTGAAACTCTTGGGGGATATTCTTTGGGAATACAAAAACTCTTCCAGAACCGTCTTAAATAATTTAAATAGGTGTTGGATATGAAAATTATAGTATAAATCTATGGTGTCAAAGATTAAATAAGGTTTCATAAGTTAAAAATATTATATTTGACTTTTAATGATTATATGGTTCCACACTATGGTAATTATTTATTAATATATGATTTTTTCTTTTAGTCAATGTACGGAACCTAATGAAACCATGTAAATGGGGAGTGAGATGGAAAATGAAATGATTGTCCTCCTTAGAAACTAAATTCTATGGGAGATGGAATGAAAAATATTGTTTATATGCTCACCCAAATCTCTAAATATATGAATCATGGTGGAATAAAAAATGACCAAATGAGGGAACAACATTCAATTGATTCCTTCATGAGGAAACATCCACCTTCTCTCTTACGGTCTTTTGATCCACTTTTTGTTGAAAAATGGATTAGTTATACTAAAAATATATTCTTTGTTCTCATATTTTCAGATCATGGGAAAGTCATTCTGGCTTTTTATTATTTATAAGGTGAAGCATACCAATGGTGGACTCTAATCAATAATATGAGGCCTCAAGATGAAATTGAATCCATGGATTGGGATGAGTTCAATAACTTATATTTCAATAATTAATTTAATTGTATTCTTTATAAAAATATGTATAAATAGTTATATTAGTTGATAAAAAATTATTATTAATATATTGGTACCTATGAGGATAATTTTACAAGGTTTGTGAGGTATGCTTTAGGAACTATCATCCAACCTGAAAGTAAGGATGATAGGTTCTTCAGTGTCTTAAATTCAAGTCTCATAAGGTATTTCTCCATAAGAGAATTTTGTAGCTACAAAGATATTGTGAGTTGTGAAATCAATATTGAAACAGAGGTTGGAGTCATGTATCAATTCCATGGTTTTGAAAAGAAAAATAATATAGAGATTAAATTAAATACAAAAACCATGAAGAGAAGAATACGATATTTCATTTATTTTCTAAGTGTGGGAAAATCCTAGAGGAAA
Source organism: Viscum album (assembly GCA_963277665.1). Classification (NCBI taxonomy): domain Eukaryota; kingdom Viridiplantae; phylum Streptophyta; class Magnoliopsida; order Santalales; family Viscaceae; genus Viscum; species Viscum album. Next base: position 188,343,517 of record OY728127.1, read on the forward strand.
TTACCTTAAGGGTTTTAATAAAAGTATTAAGTGTGGAAGAAAAGTCCATCGGGCATTTGATTTCTGAAGTGATGGGAAGAAGTTATAAAAAAAATATGAATATAGAAAAAGTTGTACTGAATGAACCTCCCATGATTCATTGATAAAAGTGTAAGGAGAGTAGGAGTTATTCAAATCAATTCCCAAAACCAAGGGATGGTGATGATGATATATGTCATCAACCTCTTCAGCTGAGGGACAAGAAGAAATATCATGAAATATCTATTTCAAACGAGGGGTGTGAGGAAGTTATTATGAAAGGTAAACATAACATCCACTCTAGAACTTATAATTTCTTATTTTATTCTAGATCTACCCACTCTTTCATATATAAATAATTTTCTAAGGGTGTTAAGATTGCACCAAAATGATTATATGTGTAATTATAAGTAAAAAAACTATAATGGTATGATGATTGATTCTCAAGTGTATGATTCCTCTCTAGTTGATGTCTATGGGAATTTTCTTCCTAAAAATCTTTTCAATCATCCCTTGGTTGAATTTGAAGTCATCTTAGGCATGGACTCTATTTTTCTGCCAAAATACAACATTAATTTTTGTGGAAGGGAACTTACGTTTTATAATTCAAACCCTCCTATGATTGTTCATCACTGTAACGATAAGTATGAACTTCCTATGGAGATCACATCTGGTGTGTGGGTATTAATTCCCATTCAGAAGGGTTGTTAATCTCAAATGGTTGGGGAGAAAATCAATGTTGTTGATATGCCTATTGTTTTTGAATTTGTGGGATTTTTTTTCAAAATAGTTTCATATCCTTCCATCAAAATGTGAATTTGAGTTCTCCATAAACATTTATACCTAGTTCCACACCAATTTCAAATACTCCCTATCAAATGGACCTAATTGAGTTACATGAATTGAAGAAGAAACTCTAAAAAAACCATGACAGGTGATTAATTCATCCAAGTGTGTCACCTTGGTGTGCACCTGTTCTTTCTGTGAAAAATAAATAATGATCAATTTGAATCTTCATTGATTATTAGCAGTTGAACAAGATCACAATCAAGAACATGTATCCCCTTCCTTGTATTGAGTACATGTTTGATCAACTAAGTGGTGCTAAATTCTTTTCCAAGATTAACCTTCACTCTAGATATCATCAATTGAGCTTCAAGGAAAATGTTATACCCAAGATGGCATCCCAAAAAATGTATGGACACTATTAATATGTAATAATTCCTTTTGGTCTTACTAATCCCCTTTCAATCTTCATGGTTTTAATTAATAGAGTCTTTAGAGATTACCCTGATCAGTTTTTGGTTATATTTATAGATTATATTCTTATTTATTCAAAGAGAATATAAGAACATGAAAACTACTTTATAATTGTACTAATGAGCCTAAGGAAGGAGAAGATGTATATAAAATTTAAAGTGTGAATTTTGACTAAATGTTTTTTTATTTTTTGGGTATATAATCTCAAGATAGGGTATTATAGTAGATCCATCAATGTTGGAGGCTATTGAAAGCTAGTCTAGACCAACCAAAGTGAATGAGATTCATAGTTTTATTAGTTTAGCTAGATATTAATGATAGTTTGTGGATAATTTCTCATGACTTTTAAATCTAACAACCATGTTAACACAAATGGGATTCAAATTATTCTGTATAGAAGAATCTGAGGAAAATTTCAAGGAATTGAATATAAGGTTAGTAATTTCACCTATTCTTAAATTAACCTATAGTATATAAGGGTTTCTAATCTTTAGTGATGATTCAAAGAAGTTTTTGGAATGTGTTATTAATAAGAATGACATGACTATGGCTTATTCCTCGTGGTAGTTGAAGATTCATGCGAAAAACAACCCAACTCATGATTTAAAATAACAATAATAATTTTTGTATTAAACATATTGAGGAATTATCTTTGTGGAGAAAAGTGTTATATATATCCAAATCATAATATTCTTAAATATATATTCAAATATAAGGATTTGAACATGCTCCAAAGAAGATTGTTAGAGATGATAATGGATTATGACTGCTTAATACATTACCACCTTTGGAAGATGAACATGGTGTTCAATGCATTGAGTGGAAATGATAATTCTAGATTATCCATGATGAATGTCTCAAAAGATTAAATATTTCAGGATTTTCAAAGGATAGATCTAGAAATCATGAAGGAAGGGGTAAACCTTATCTTTCTTAGATGAATGTTCATCCCTCTATCCAATTGAAATATAAGGAGGTGCAGAAGGAAGATATAGAGTTGTGAAAGAAAGTTAAAAATGCCCCCAGCGATTAACATTAATTAGGATGGAATGATTAGGTTTAAGAACTGTGTATGTGTTCCTTCCATACCAAATTTTAAGACTTAGCTATTAGATGAATCTCATAGTTCTTCATTCTCTATTCATCCTGAAAGTTTAAAGATGTAAATGTATTTCATGTAATACTTCTTATGGGATTTAATGAAGAAAGATATCATAGAGTTTGTATCTCGGTGCTTGTTATGCCAGTACATTAATCTTTAAAGAAAAAATTATAAAGTGATTTTGCATCCATTACCCACACCAAAATGGAAATGGTAGAACACCACTATGGATTTTATTGTTTGACGACCCAAAACCTCTTAATGGTTTAATGATTTATGGGTGATATTTAATCACTTTGATAATTAATCACAGTTCATTGCTATTAGATAAGGCATCTCTTTGGATCATCTTTATATGATATATATTGAGGATTTGGTAAGGTCTTATGAAGTACCAAATTCTATTATGTCGAATCGGGATCTAAGGTTCACCATTATGTTCTAGAGAATTCTTCATCAAGAACATGATATGAAATCAAGTTTTAGAACTTCTTATCATCCTTAGATAGATTTTCATACAGAAAGAACTATTCAAACCCTAGAGGATATGTTTAGATCATTTCTCAAGATTTCAAAAGTGGTTGGGATCAACACCTTCCTCTTCTTGAGTTTTATTACTACAATAGTTCACTCAGTCATTCATATGCACTTTATGGATCCCTCTATGAGAAGAAATTTATATCTCCAACATGATGGGATAAATTTGGAGAAAGAAATATATTCGGACCAAATATTGCTAAATAAATGGAAGATATGGTTAAAACCATTCAGAAGCATATCAAGGTAGCTCAAATTCGGTAAAAAAATTATGTTGATAATCATTGGTGTGATCTAGAATTTGAATTTGGTGAAAAGGTTTTTCTAATAATCTTTCCCACCAAGAAGGTTATGAGAATCATGAAGAAGTGAAACTAAGCCCTAGGTATATTAATCCTTTTTAGATTCTTGATCGTATCAGGATGGTATCCTATCACTTCGAACTTCCTCAAAATATCTCTCAATTTCATTATGTATTCCATGTTTCTCTCATGGGGAAGTACATACCTAACTCATCACATGTACTAAACTCAGAGGTCATAATACTAGAGTAAGATCTTTCTTATGAGGAATAACCAGTTGAAATTCCAAATCATAAAGAGAAAGTTATATGAAACAAGACCACTCAAATGGTCAAATATTTGAGGAGAAATCATCAGTTAGAGGAAGATATGTGGTAACTTGAGGTTATAATGAAGCATAAATACCCTCATTTTTTACCAGAATGAAAAATTTCTAGGACAAAGTTTTTTTTAATGGGGGTAGAATGTAACACCTGTAGTTTTTATAGACCATTTTTTAATTAATTAATTTTCATTGATGTCTTTCATTGCACTAATTCAGTCATTACTTTCATAATACACTAAATCAACATGTGTTACATGAATCACCAACTTGGAATATGTTACACTCAACACCTACTTGGCATTTGTTACATGCAACACTGAGTTTCTAGGAAATATCTTTTTTTGTTATAATAATTTAAATGATATTATTATAATCTATCCATTAAAAATACTAATATGAATTTCAATAAACAATTTTCAAATATTATTATAATGGTTTTATATAAAAAAACATGTCGATAATTAAATATATGATTTTTGGTAATGTCGCCATATGTTTAAAAATACTATTTTTTCAAATGAACTACTTTTATGTCCTTCTATAAAAACAATAAAATTAATTTTAAACACTTTTATAAATTTAATTTGATAATATAAACTTCATTTTTTAATTTTTTTAATTTTTTTAATTTCAAACTTATCTTGAGTTGATTTTTTGGGATTTTTCTGATAAACTTTATTTTTTGATTAATAGTGGAAAATAATGAATTTTAATTCAAAACGCCTTTTTCATATAATTTATTTATAAGGTTGAGATATATTTTAAATTAGTTTAAATGTTTAATTATATCATATTTTTATTAATTAATCCAATTTAGTTCATTGGAACCCATTTCACATTGAAATTGGATATAAAAACTTAGCTAACATTTGATATTTTTTACTTCAAAAACATGCATTATCATCCCATATGTGATATTAAGTTTAAATTATTTTTTTCCAATTATATTATTATAATTTGGAAAAATGGATTAAAAATTTCAAATCATCATAATTTATAATTTTTAACAAGGTCAACTTAGTTTTTTTACCAAAAACATTAGTGAAAGTGATTAATAATAATTACAATGATTAAGAGATAATTTAGCTTAACAAGGAAATAATCCTTAAACTGAAGACCCAAAATGATCTAGAAACGTTTCCAAATCTATTGTAGGGAGTTATTTAGACATGATCTTCCCTCAATCCTACACCACTTTAAAAAGGTCTCCTCTCCTACCACTTTTTCTCACCTCTCAAACCAATTATGCTCGATGAAGATCTACTCAAAAAAACTCCAAAAAACTATATATTCCTCATTTAATCCTCCCTTTTTTCAATAATAAATCCAATTAATCCATTTGGTAAAAACAAAGTGAGTTTCCCAAAGAAAAAGTAACATCCTTCCTCAATCACCCTTCTGTTATTATCTTTCTCCACCTCTTAAAATCACCTTATTTTGTGATTATATAATAGCACCAATATCTAGAATTTATTGATTTATTTTTATATTAATGTTTCAACCTAAATTTACACACACTTCCATCTAATGGTTAACGAACATACCATTTTTGTGTACGGAGAACTACCGCCTCACAAAATGAGAATTGTTCATTCTTCCATTACTGCCACTCATGGCAAGAATTATGATGGAAAATCTTTTTATATATAATATATATGATAATTATTATGTTTTTATACTTATTTAATTATTTTATAACACATAACTGTTTACTTTCCATCTTGGGTAAATATGATAACATCATTTGTGGGCAAGTGGGATACCGCCCCCTCAAAGCGATGTGATTCATTCACAATCTATATGGAATGAATTAATTATGGGTTTACTGAAGTTATATGATATGTATGATGTAAAAATTCTACTTTAATAATGTTATATATATAGATATATATATATATATATATGTCATTTACATTATTTATTTCAATGCGATAATAAAACGGAAACAACGTTCATGCGTGCGTACGACCTACCATCTCTGTGAATAGTGTATTACATTTCATACTTCTATATTATAGGGATTATTATCATACATATATAATAAACATAAATTATATTTATATCATGGTTTAAGTTCATGAAAACATTATATAAGTATAAGGACCAAAGATATAACAAATTAAGACACATACGAAGAAAAAAGTGGATATTAACCAAAGTGAAACCTTAACATAGAATTATTGACAAGTGAGTAATATCAATTCATTGTCAAACAATATATGGTATTAAATATAATAATATGGTTCTATGAGAAATTTATAATAAAATTAAATTTATTTTACAGAAAACATGTACGATTATGAAGAGATTCACGACATAAGGTAAGAGAATTTCATGTCACTTTTTATTTCTATCAGAGACATGCCTTATTCACCACTCACTTCCTTTATGTGGTGTATATACTACCCATGAATTTATTATATGGATCGTATACTTAAAATTATTCATATTTATATATCCATTATTTGATCTTTCTTTCATGGGGTTTATTTTTCAAATGTTACCAAATCGGTAAGATAGTTTTTTCTCAATTTTCCTTCTTTGAGAATCATGTTTTTTTATGCACCTAAATTATTTTTTGAGGTGTATATACATCTATTTTAAATGTTATATCATGACTATAAATCTTTTAATGATATTTTAATATTCATGTGTTTTTATTTATTTACATTGAGAGTATGATCCCAGGTTACCATGTGGTATGATTTTGGTGAAACAATCTCAACATTTATCAAGATTATTTATGATTGTGTTTCTATTGATGATATATTATGATCTATTATTCAAGAAAACTACTATGTATATTAAAGTTACTACATGTATAAGTACCATTTTCACACTATTTGGTATTTAATATAATTAAGAAAATGTTTTTAAGAAAAATATGATTGTATTTCTCTCTTCAGTCAGAAATAAATTTTATTTTAAAAACCATATTTTCAAAATGGTTTCAAAAATTCTTTTTAGGTGATTCATAAAGACAATTATCGAGGAAAAAGATTTTAAATTTTTTTATTGTTTTAAATTATACATTAATATTTTTTTATAGCTATTTTAGAAGAAAATGGTTTTCAAAAATGCTTTATGTTTTAAAAAGTATTTTTCAATAGAGAATGGAAATTTTCCTCAAGAAATATTTTAAAAGAACATTTCAAAAAAAATACCATCTAAGATGACATAATTTGGTGATACTCGTGCTTTTATGGGAAAATCATTCCATGTTTCCATTCATATTTTTCTATTAATGGTTTGGGTTTTGATGAAATAATTTTTATAAAACTTGTTTCACTTTCAGGGGTTATATTACTTTGAAATTTGATTCATTCCACGAGTTATGATTTTGATGAAATGATTATAAAACCTATATACTTTTCTATGGGTTATGATATCAGTACATGTTCTGATACCCATCACATTTCACAGGATATGATATGATTGTTTATTATTTTTTAGAACATGTATATTTGATTTCATTATGAGATTGGTGGGACCCATATCTCCCTCTAATGCATTGGGTAAAGAATTATATCGCATGGGATAGAAAAAGATGGTACTGGGAGTGAACCTTAACTAATAATATGGTCGTGGGAGTGAACAATGACTACCAAGATGGTATGAGGAGTCATCTCATGCTACTAAGATGGTCATGGGAGTGAACCATGACTACGAAGATGGTATGGGGAGTGAATAAATTCTACTTAGATGGCCTTCGAAGCACTGTCTTTACTACTATTGAAATCATAATATATGATTATGTGTTTTCAAAAATTAGACATTTTATTCATACATTTTCATTTCAAGGATTATTTTCTTTATTTCATTATGATTCATTTATTATTAACTACCTATCCTTATTCCATGATTCCTGTACATGATCTTTGATATGTAAGGTATGATCTTCAATTTTCATGATCATATTCTAATACCATTATGCTCATGATTATTCTTACATATCATCCATATTTACCCTTACAGAGCAACTGAGACCACCCATTTTTATGTTTCCTCCTCCAAGTTCTAAAGATGTGTAGTATTTTTTATGTGTCTAAGAAGGGTTATAGTTAAGAAGAACCCAGTGGGAGATAATGTAGCTCACTTATATACCAGTGTTTATGTTTCTATGTTTCTAAAGGCACTAGACTAAAACGGTTTTTGGGGGTCTACTTTTATAATGTTTTTTAAGTTTTCCAATAAACATATTTAATCTGACTATATGAAAAGAGAGGGTATCTATAATTTATCACTCATTATTACCCATATATTAATTTTTTATTGTTACAACTATCATATGGGTGTTAATCATTATTCATCTATTATACTATCTGGATTGGAAGTTATAGTACATTACACTTTTTATAGTTTAATTACCTCTTTGATTTTAATTTTATGGTAAAAAAATTTTTTGATATGGTTATGGGGTCAAATTTTCATCTCATGATACTTATGAAGTGTGTTCTCAAAAAAAATTTGATATATCTCTTTTAAATTTCTATTTAATTAAGAAAATAATTGAACTTATAAATACAAAGTTACCTTCAAATATTACAACTCATGATTTATGTAAATATATTTAATTTTAAATTATTAAATTTTATTGGAAATATTTACATTTTAATATTCATTCATGAGAAATACATTATAAAACTTTCATTTATATAATAAAACTAACCAAAACCTGAACATTTTATAATGATTAAATGAGTAATAAAATGTTTTTTTTATAATGATAATATAACTTTTACGGAAGCATAAATTTTAAAAAAAATATAGTGCTAAAAATTTCAATAATTGGTAGATGAAGTAGATAAAATGAGGGGAATATTAATAATTTACTACTTACAAAGTGTCTTTGTTTGTTCATTTTTGGATTTTCAATTTTTTTAGGGGCATTTATTGTTAATTTTAATAGAATGAAAAAATTATCATTATATAAACTTAATCAAGTTATAAATATCATATTTTTCACTTAAACTATTTTTATAACCATTAATATAAGTAAGTGATGAAAAATGAAATATATCATTCCTAGAGACGGTGGTCCATGAGTAACATGGGTGATTCTTTATTTTTCCAATGGATTGAAGGGAAGTATATAATCATTATAACAGTAACATAATAAAATTTTAGTTTAATATTGATAATTATTTCATTATTTTTTTATGGTTATAATATTTTTTGGATAATCATAAAGAATAAATAAATTTGAAACAACTTATTTAAGACCATTACATCATTTAGTTCACACTTTAATTGTTCATAGATTTTTAATTTAGGGAAACCAAAACCACTAAGATGTGTAAATGTAGTTATGGAAGTTTTTTTCTGGTATTTTTCAAGATAAATTTCTCAATTTATATGGAAATTTGAGGTGGTTATGGTCTCCTTCTATAAGTGATAGGAGTATCACTTTTGTAAAGAATTATTTTCTTCATGTATAGTAAATTTAATACTTAAGTAAAATTCTTATAATTAGTCCCATTTTATATACAGCATATTAAAGGTTAATAATAAGACCATCCAATCAAATTTAATCTTTTTTCATGAAATTTTTTTCCATATGATTTCACTGAACCCTTGTTTTAACACTTATAACCTTCATCATGGTGAAAAACGTTTTCCATGGTAACATATTTTTATTCCAAAAAAATAATATTTACCTTATTAAAAAATTTTGTAACTTTTTATGTCAAATATGAAAACTATTTTAATAAAATGAAATTTTTTTAGGTGGTAATCATTTTTTATTAAAGTGCACATAATTAAAAGAAAATGGTTATTAGAAAAATTCATTTTTAATCATAAAAATGAATCACCAATAAAATCATACATAGTGTGGATTCACATGAAATTATTGGTTTATGGATAAAAAATGACAGTTACATGAATTTAAAATAAATCCATAATATAATAGTTACTTTTGAATAATAAATTAAAAGAAAAAATCCAAAATTTTGTTTTTATTAAAAACAAATATAACATAGGTTCTAAAATGTGAAATATATTTTTATAAATTGATCATAATATTTTTAAATGATTTATTTTACTCGTTAAATTAATATTTGGTTGATTTTAAGGTTATATAAATTGGTATGTCATTATTATACCTTGATAATTCCTTAAATTTTATTGTATTTTTAAAAACTATATTTTTCAATATTCATCCAAAAAAACCTTTTTAGAAAAATACTAAAAAAATATACCCTAGGAAAAATTTTATATATTGATTCAAAAAATGAATTTCCTTTTTTCGCATTAAAATTATAAAATTTACGTTTAATTAAAACCATATAATATAACAAAAATATTTTCTTTAAAATAAAACATAATTTTTTTCAAATAAAAAACCTACATTATTATTTCTAATCTTTATAAATTTATTTATCATAGTTAATATGACTATGAATTTATAGAATAGACAAAAAATATCAATTTATAACATATAAATCAATTAAATCATTCCATAAATATTTCAAAGTAATAAATTATTTTTTGGAATTTTACTTAACCTTTAAATAAAACATCCCTTATGTGATAAACTAAACATTGTAATATTAAATTTTTAATTTTGATATAGTTGGTTTTATAATATCCTATGATACATGATGTATAAATATAAAACTTTTTATATAATATCAATAAATTCACACTCATGAATATTAATAAAGCATAAAAATGATATATTTTTAAAAAAGACATGGGTTGTGACATTCTCCCCTATAAAATAATTTGTATAATTGTATTTTTATCTTGAATCCAAAGATAATAGATTTATAATTTTCATAAGTAAAACAATTTCAAAATACATTTTATAGGGTAAAAAGGGATTCACAAGTAATAATTCTGAATTGAATCCCCAATAAGACACCTGAAGAGTAAATAAAGGAAATAAGAACAAATGTATAGTATAAGATAAAATAAATATATAGAAGTGTAAGGAAGTATCCTATGGGTTTTTTTGGAGTGTTTGTAAAGAAACATACACTAAAAACAAGATATAATATTTATTTCTAATTAGAGAAAATGTGAAATATGAATTATTTAAAAAATAATATGTATTTATATTCCAAAATAACAAAACCTATGTGGTAAGAATGAAAATGGGAATAAAGGAAAAAAATAATCCATATAGAGGATGGAAATTATTATTAACAGTGTCATAATGATTCATTAAATAAGAAGAACAATAAAATGTAATTTCCCTTAAGAGAAAAATAAAATAAAATTAGACAAATTGAATGATATAATATTATAATTATGTAAGAACATGGTCAATGAATAAAAAATATCACTCAAGAAAAACATAATGATTCAAGAAAGTTCCTTCTAAATAATTTGCTGTGTGGATTAAAAATCTATAATAGTGGAAAAGAGACCATGAATTCATCAAAAATTGAAGAAACATACTCCTTTAAATTTCATTTATTTGAGGAAATGAATAGAGGTATATATAATAGATCAGTAACATTCATTTAGTACTTAAGACTAGGATACTTATCATATTTTTTTTAAAATCATGTTTTTGATTTTATAAGACACATACTTATGAATGATTTTCTAGGTCATGCCTTGATATTCAACAAATATTTTTTATATAATAAATGATAGATTTTTTTATACCTCTAAAGAAGTTTGAGGAATTACTATACCATTAATAAATATAATATTTTAAAATATACTTACTTGATGTAGTTTCATTCTATAAGCACAATTTCATGCTTTGGTTTTGTGTTTTGATCAATTTTTACCAATGACTCATTTAACATTCTAAATAATGAAAAACCAATATGATTTTTTCATGCCTAAAGAATGAAATTTAACTCTTAATGGGTTATAAAACCCACTAAAGAATAATGTTCCTCATCATATAAAATATCATTATAATAATTTATTCATTCTACTTCTAACCAATTACAAAAACCAAAATAGTTAGAGTGAGTAAAGTTAATACCCAATGAAATATTAATAAACGATCATATAAAGAAGAATTAATTTAATCTCAAAAACATCAATATAAATATTATAAACCATATTTAAATTAAATAATTCAATAAATAAATAAATAATAAAACTCTTCAATACGTTCTTAAACAAATTAGAAACACAAAATTAAAAATAAAAAGTGGATCACACATTTTCAAAATAAAACATAACCCATTATTCCATTTAACCATATATTTATCAAAATAAAATCTAATATTAAAACTAAGTGTTATATATACCTAAATAATCTATTAATACTAAGTAAATATCTCTAATAATACCAATAATATCCTTAAAATATCATCACATAAAACATAAGAATGTTCTTTATACCTTTAAAATTATCATCGACTGTGGACTTATTAACACATAATGGTATTAAAAAACGTAAAATATCTTTATATAAATACTTCCAAATAACTATAGTTATTTAAAACCTGATTTGATACCAACTATAATGCTCCAAACTCATACAACTAGATCTTGTGATATATCCATTACATACTAAATTTGATTCAAAATAAAGTAACCCATCCATAAATATCTATACTCAAAAAATCAATAGAAAATATTTAGTCGCTTATATACTCAAGATGTTTTATGTTTAGACTATTAAAGAGTTAGAAAAAACATAAATTAATAAAAATCATATATTTCTCATCCAAATGAAATTTTTCTATTATAACAAGAACTTATTATTTCCAAATAGGTCTTTAACGTCTCCCACAAAATGACCACACATGATACCCTACAAGAAAAAACATATATAATAATCCTATTTATATAACAGTGAAAGGTAAATATAAGAATGGTGGTCTCAAATTATTAGTCATGTTAAACATAAATGATGTCATCTGAAGATCATAAGTGAGCTTAAGATAAACAAGGGGTATTGTATAATAATCATAGTACATGAAAAACTCATAATAAATTAAAATTTAATAAAACCATAGATAATAAATCATGAGTCATAACACAAATCTTGGAATTTTACATGAGTAAAATGAATTTTAGAGAATGATACAATAATCATGATCACTGAAAATATAACATATATACATTTTGACTTCCTAAATCAGTAATTTTGTGAAAAAATATCATAGTAAATCATAAAAATAAAATAATTATCATTAAAGTTACTTGGGACATCATATCCATATCAAACTTATAATCAAAATAAAAATCACTTTTAAAATGGAATAAACTTCTTGGTTAATTCCAACATATTTTTTTGGAGAATAATTAATTGGTTAATGAATTAGGGAGATATAATGGATCCACCCATTATTATAAATAATTTACAGGAACCATAATATGAATAAAACATTGATGATATTTTACTTTAATCATAAAACTCATAAAAACATTCCTCATTATTTAGTATATTCATTAACCCATGGAAAAGAAATGGTTTTTATGAAAATTTCCTTAACATCATCATAATTCATGCAGATAAATAAGGTGGATAATATCATCATATAATATCCCTAGTGAAGCATAATAATCACTAAATAATATTGACTTGGATTAAACTTATATAATATATATTCAATAAAATGTTTTAACATTCATCTAATTATTTTTACTAGGCATGGAATAAGAATAAATACAGCTTTATTCATAAAACCCTATTTTACATAAAATGGTTTCTATTGTGTTTTTTGGAGCTTATTTTAAAATTAATTTATAACACTTATAAAAATTGGTTACATATTTGGAATTAGAGTTTCCAAATTTCGTAATGATTCAACCTTTATTTTTAGTCATAATGAAAAGTAAAATATAAAAAAATGTTATCACGGTTTGGCATAAAAGGTGTCTTCAAGGAGGTTAAAGTAAGATATAAGGGTTAAAATGACACATAAACTAATCTGAACATTATTGTTTGAAGACTATTCAATCTTATATTGTCCTTGTAACAACACTGGAACTTATAAAATGATTTTTTTCATTCTAGAATTAAATAGTTAAATGTGTTATAAATGTATAATGAAATAAGTGGTATTTATAAAAATTAATGAATCTACACTAATGGAATGGTATAAGGCCCCAGCCTTAAACCTTACTTAATCTTGAGTTATTACAAGATTACACGTTGAGGATCTTTTCGGGTTTAGAGTTTTAGAGAATTAGATCATAAAACTTGCATTACATTCCACATATAAACAAAGTGGTTACATAAAGATAGTATTCTTAATTCCCATCAATGGAAACACATTTAAAATAAAACATGGATTATTTCTTGACACATCCTTGACTCTATCATCTTATCATGTACCTTTCCCTTGACCTATGAAAAACATTTCAAAAACTTGGGATGAGCATAAAAACTCAGTATGGGTTATAAAAAAAGCATGGAAAGGAAACATGACTTCATATATAAATAAGAATGAAATCATACTTTACCCATAAAACATAGGCACTTTAACATACCTCATAAAAACATGAATAAATCATATAAATCATAATACGTAAAGGTAACTTGAGGCATTCATAACATTCTTACGTAGGGAGTAACCCTCTTGGTTACGTTTGGAATACCCATCACAGTATATTCCCTAAAATCTCTTCGGAGAAACCTTAACGTTTCACTCCTTCGCGTTACCCAATGCATTGGAGAGCTATAACGGGCTCACCCGCCCTTAGTTTATCACGGAACCACCCGTTTTCATAATAATGCCCAAGAACCATAACATAATCATATCACATAAAACATGCATAAAGGAAACATAAAATTTCCACATTTCAATCACGAGATATCAATACAACACATTGATATAAAAACATTATGAAAACCATTTTCAATACCAAAATAAAAGAAAAGTAAAACATGGTATTTAATTTTCTTTTAAAAAGAAGGTATGGCTTGTAGAGGAAGCCGAAACTCAAATAACGGTTACGACGGCGGAGAAGTCGTTGTCGCCACATACGTACGACAAAAACATTCCCTTTTGTCGTTTAGTAAACGCTTCGTATAAAAAATATTCCTTTTGAGTAAATTTAAAAGTCAAAGGGGTTTATACACCGTATAAAAGAAAGTTGTGTATAAAATAAAATATGCCTCAACGAAAGGAGATTGAGACGAAGTCCCATACAAAGATAATTTTTAAAATAAAATAGATATATTATGTGCATACTCTATAATTACACATAAATAAATTACAAATACAAGATATGACATAATAATATAATGACATACTTTGAAAGTACGAGATTAACCCAAAGAATGGAAATTGGGTTAAGAAGTTCCCATACCTCGTATCTGACTTGACCCGACCGTTCTTTAATCTCCTGAATAATAAACTTGAGTTAATCTCTACTTGATTATGAATCTTTTTCAAGTTCATTATTCCTTTTATACCATGTTATGAACATCATGTAATTAGTTAAGTTAATAATGTTCATTTTGTCGGTATTTGGTTCTTAAGTCAAAAATAGACCTCTTACACTTACGTGTTGTTAATTTGGTCAAAGGTTCATTATATTCAGAATGTTATTCATGATGTAGATATCATATATGTCATATATATCCAGTACATTCATGCCTTTATACTATTACATAATCATTTAGAGGTAAGAAATGAAATGCACCGTTCATGGAGACGGTAAGTCGTACGTACGCATGAACGCTACTTCCATTTCTATTTCATATTTCATGGAATGGATTCATAATGGTATAAGAGTATGTTATAACTCCAGTATAATAACATATATAATATCATTAACTTTATCCTTTACACATCCCACATATGGTATTAACGAATCAAATCACTTTTAGGGGGCGGTAGTCCGCACTTCCTAAAATGAAGATATCGTGTTTACCCATAATGGAAACCATAAAGTATGACCAAAATGAAGAAAACAGAAGCTTAAGGAAAACATATACATAATATATATCATATATAAAAATAGTGACATCATAATGGCCACCTTTGAAGGTGTTAAATGAGTATTGAACAATCATCGTTTCGGGAGGCATAATTTCGCCATCCACGGAAAACGTATGTTCTTTAACCATTTGATGTAGTTGTGTGAGAGTGTAGTTCAAATAACTCTTATAACAACATCCTAGTATATTGAAGATACTGGTGTTGTTACAAAAGAAGTAAATAAAAAGAGTTTAGGGGGTTGGAGAAGCAAAATAAAACAAATGAGCATGAGAGGATGAATTACCTTAAAAAGTGTAACTCCTTTTGATTTGAGCCTAAAGGCTTCCTTTGAAAGGATTCTGCCCAAGGGGAATCCTCTAGGATGAGGAGAGGGATGTGGAGAGAGCAAATGGGCAGGGGTTGGCCGAGCCAAAGGCTTGAGAGGTGTGTGAAATGAGGTAGAGGTGGGGGCCTTTTATAAGGGGAGAGGAGGGGCACTTTTGGAAAGTAAAGAAACATTACATTATTTGAAAATGTGTTTCGGTTTTACAAGGTCCCAAATTGATGGAATTCGTGGATAAGGTGATAAGGCATCGAAATCCATTCATCCAATTGGTTTTGGACATGTGTAGTTCATAGATTTTATTTTATCTTTCCATTTTATTTAAATCGTCAAATAATGATGTCATCGCTGCATCATTATTATGTCATAAATAATTTAATTTATTTAATGTCTAAAAATTATAAAACAAATACTATGATGTAGGAAATCTTTTTATCTTTCCATTGAATATTTATAATCAAAATTTGGACTTGTAAAACCCCACTTAAAAATTGTTTTCGCAAAACATATTATGTTTGTGTCATTTTCACTTTAACATTTAATAAAAAGTAATTTATGTTATTTCCCAACAAAAGTGGATACATGGGGTCCCCAAGTTAGGCCATGGCTTGTCTCGGTCGGCCATGACACAACCAATGAGGTTGGGACATGTGTCTAAGTCATTTTATATTATTAAAGCATTATTTATACATTAAACTACACTAATTACCACTAATTGCGATTAAAAACTTAATAAGTTACTATTCACCAAAAAATTATTATAATCTCATTGAACCACATTTTACTCCTTAATGACAACCATGTATGTCGGATTTTCAAAATTCAATACACATTAGTGGTAAACTTTCATTTAACTGGAAAATCAGTTTGCTTGATTACCACTTAGTGGTTTCACTATTCATCAAAAATTGAAGTTTTTCAGAAAATTACCAAAAATTCACCCTAAGCTATATTTGACATTCTGAATTCAAAAATGAAGTCAATTTTACAAAATTCAAATCATATAAGTCACATTAATTAATTTAATAATTAATTCCCGCTGCCAGATCAAATAGCGTGTTTTTACAAAACAATAAGTATCAAAAGATTGACACCAGTTTAAGTCTAATTTCAAATCGAAATTGATTCTAATGACCACCATTGGATAAAATGGTAAAAATATATTCTAATTCCACTTCAAAACCAAATCAAAACATAATCTAATCATATCAATAAATTAGATTAAAAAGCAGTTTTGATGTAAAATGCAGTATTTTTCACTATTCATTAAAAAAAATGAACATTGTCAGAAAAATACCAAAATTTCACACAAGGTAAATTTTGATGTCCCAATCATAAAGAATAAGTTTATTTTGACAAACATAGTTTATAAAATTGTCAAAATATAGATTCAAAAATGGTTTGCCATCACAAGGCAGTAAAACAATCTTTTAAGAATATTAGTGTATTCCATGCATAAGATTGTATTTATTTTCATTTTAAGCCTCTATAACACTATCTTAATCATTAATAGACATAGATAAAAATATCTATTATTCATTACTTACTTGGGATGTTACATCCTTCCCCCCTTTAGAAAATTGCGTCCCCGCAATTTATTTACTTATCGAATAAATGGGGGTACTTATCCCTCATTGCATTTTCAGATTCCCATGTTGCCTCTTCAATCACATGGTTTTTCCAAAAAACCTTTACCTGATGAATCACCTTATTCCATAACACTTGCTCCCTGTGGTCAAGAATCTGGACCGGTTGTTCCTCATAAGATAGGTTCTCTTCCAGCTGAACTACCTCTGGACTCAAAACATGAGATGGATCTGGCATATACTTTATCAACATCGAAACGTGAAAAACATTGTGTACCTGAGATAAACTCGGAGGTAAAGCCACTCGGTATGCAACTGATCCAACTCTCTCTAGAACTTCGTATGGTCCAATGAACCTTGGACTCAACTTTCTTTTCTTACCAAATCTCATCACACTTTTCCAAGGAGAAACCTTGAGAAAAACATGATCACCTACCTCGAAAGATAGATCCTTCCTCCGGTTATCCGCATAACTCTTCTGCCTGCTCTGAGCTGTTCTCATGTGTTTCTGAATCAGCTGAACTTTTTCTGCCATCTCTTCTACCAATTCTGGTCCCATCAACTTTCTTTCACCCACTTCATCCCAGAAAGCTGGAGTTCGACACCGCTTCCCATATAATGCCTGAAATGGTGCCATCTGTATACTGGAATGAAAACTGTTATTATATGAAAACTCAACCAAAGAAAGATGCTGGTCCCAACTTCCCTGATAATCCATAGAACAAGCTCGTAGCATATCCTCCAATGTCTGAATTGTTCGTTCTGACTGCCCATCTGATTGAGGATGAAAAGCTGTACTAAAATTTAATTCAGTACCCAACGACTTCTGAAGGCCTTTCCAAAAGTTAGAAGTAAACCTGGGATCACGATCCGATACAATGGAGAGAGGAACTCCATGTAACCTGACTATCTCCTTAAGATACAAACGGGAAAGTTGATCAAGAGAGAAAGTATCTCGTATAGCAAGGAAATGAGAAGACTTGGTCAAGCGATCAACAATAACCCAGATTGCATTATTACCTCGAGACGTCTTCGGTAATCCAACAACAAAGTCCATGGATATATTCTCCCATTTCCACTCTGGCACTGGTAAAGGCTGAAGCATCCCTTTCGGTAACTGCCGCTCAGCTTTAACCTGCTGACAAGTCAAACACTTCACAGTAAAATCAGCAATATCTCTTTTCATTCCATCCCACCAGTAATACTCCCGCAGATCTCTATACATCTTAGTACTGCCCGGATGAACTGAAAACGGAGAACTATGAGCTTCACATAACAACTCTCTCTTCAACTGTGGATCAGAAGGCACACACAATCTCTTCCCAAATCTCAAAACGCAATCATTATCAATGTTGAATTCAGGCAACTTACCTTTCTGAACCAGCTCTACCTTTTTCTGCAACTCACTGTCTTGCTTCTGTGCATGCTTGATTCTATCTGATAGAGAAGATCTCACTGATACCTGAAACAAAACAGAAGGACTTCCTGCACCAACAACTTCCATGCCAAAGTTCATCAAATCGTTAACCAAAGGATCACGTTCCAACCGCAACATTGTTAAAGAAGAATTACTTTTTCGACTCAAAGCATCAGCCACTTTATTTGCTTTCCCCGGATGGTAATGAATTGTACAATCATAATCCTTGATTAATTCTAGCCATCTCCTCTGTCTCATGTTTAACTCTTTCTGAGTGAATATATACTTTAAACTTTTGTGATCGGTATATATTTCACACTTTACCCCATACAAATGATGCCTCCAAATTTTTAAAGCAAAAACAACAGCAGCTAATTCCAAATCATGTGTAGGGTAATTTACCTCATGAGTTTTCAACTGTCGTGAAGCATAAGCAATTACCTGATCATTCTGCATTAGGACGCAACCAAGTCCTTTCAATGAAGCATCGCTGTATATAACAAAGTCACCATTCCTGGAAGGTAGTGCCAAAACTGGAGCATTCACCAATCTTCTTTTCAATTCCTGAAAACAATCATCACATTCTTTTGTCCAGATAAACTTAACACCCTTCCGAGTTAGCTTAGTCATTGGACTAGATAACCGTGAAAAATTTCTAACAAACCTTCGGTAATAGCCCGCCAAACCAAGGAAGCTACGAATCTCGGTTACATTTGTGGGTCTTGGCCATTCTTCCACAACTTTTGTTTTTGCAGGATCAACAGTTATTCCATCTTTAGAAACAATGTGCCCAAGGAAAGAAATTTGTTGCAACCAAAACTCACACTTGCTGAATTTCCCATACAATTTCTTTTCTTTTAAGGTTTGCAAGATAACCCTTAAATGTTTTTCATGCTCCTCTTTACTTTTAGAAAACACCAAAATATCATCAATGAAAACAACCACAAACTTATCCAAGAACTCATGGAAAATTCTATTCATTAAGTCCATGAATACAGCAGGTGCATTGGTTAGCCCAAAAGGCATTACTACAAATTCATAATGGCCATATCTCGTACGGAATGCGGTCTTCGGAATATCTGCCTCCTTTACCTTCAGCTGATGGTACCCCGATCTCAAGTCAATCTTTGAAAAAAACTGAGCTCCCTGGAGCTGATCAAACAAATCATCGATATGAGGCAAAGGATATTTGTTCTTAACAGTGATATTATTCAAGGCTCTATAATCAATGCAAAGTCTCATAGAACCATCTTTCTTTTTAACAAATAAAACAGGAGCACCCCATGGTGATGTACTAGGTCTAATGAAACCCTTCTCTAATAAATCTTGCAATTGCTCCTTCAACTCTAAAAGTTCGATTTGTGCCATTCGATAAGGGGGTTTTGAAATTGGCTTAGCATCAGGAACTAAGTCAACAGTAAACTCAACTTCCCGATCTGGTATTATTCCAGGCAACTCATCAGGAAAAACATCAGGATACTCATTTACCACTGGCACATCATTAATCTGAACAGTTCCTTTATTTTCAACGACGTGTGCAAGGTAACATTCATTTCCATCTTTTACAAGTTTCTCGGCCTCTTCATATGTTATCAAAAGTAATGGTTCATTCTTGTAAACAAACTGAAAGTCTTTCTGAAAAGAAACTTCTTTAGCTCTACAGTCAATCTTAGCATGGTAAATAGAGAGCCAATCCATACCCAGGATAACATCAAACTCTACTAGAGGTAGAACAATAAGGTTTGCAAGTAGGTTCTTTCCACAGATAAGGATAGGAAGATTCTTATAAATTCTTTTTGCCTCGACACTTCCCCCAGGTGTTTTTACCAAAAGTTCAGGAGTCATTTCTTGAGATGGTATTCCCATTTTACTAGAAAAGGTTTCAGAGATGAAAGAATGTGTAGACCCCGAATCAAACAACACACTGGCATAATCTGAAAAAACAAACAAAGTACCTGATACAACTTCATTAGATGGCCCGACGTCTGCTGAAGTAGTTGCAAAGGATTTTGCCACCCCTTTCTGCTTGTAGTCTAACTGCTTCCCATCACTCAAGCTCCTTGTCGGACACTCGTTTTCATAGTGACCCATCTCATTGCACTTAAAACATTTCACTAACTGTAAATCAAATTTGTTCTTACCTTCACCTTGATCCTTTTCAGTGCAATCACGAGCCTTATGTCCCATCTTACCACATCGGTAGCACTTCCCAGAATTCAGAAGACATTCCCCAGCATGCCTTTTGCCACATTTATCACAAACTGGAAACTTAGTTCTCTTACCATCAGACTTCTTTGAAGAATTCTTACCTTTCTCCTGCCACCTCGGTCTCTTCTTCTGCTGGTTGTTATAGAACACTTGGTCATCGGCAAACTCCATTTCCACCTTCTCAGCACATCGAACAAGCTTTTCATAACTTTTAAACTCACGAGAAGCCAATGCCCTTCGATACTTTGGCTTTAATCCTGAGTAAAAACGATTGATTTAACTATCAAGGTCCCGGATAAAATTTGGAGCATACCTTGCCAATCGAGTGAACCTTTCTTCATAGGCAGCCACTGAGTCTTCCTCTTGCCTCAATTCCAAGAATTGCTTTTCCATCCTAAGTCGAACAGCCTTAGGAAAATACTTCTCAAGAAAGATACCTTTGAAGTCATCCCAGTCAAGAGCATCAATCTCATCGGTATCCCTGATGTTTTTAACCATAGACCACCACTGATCTGCTTCACCCTCCAGACGGTAAATAGCAAGGCTAACCTTTTGATTGTCTGAACACCCCATGACATCAAAAATCTTCTCTAGTGCCTTAATCCACCCTTCAGCTAGCACAGGGTCAGATGATCCTCTGAATGATGGTGGATGTTGCCTCATGAAATGTTCCACCACTGACATGTTCCTCTGCGGTTGGTCTGGCTGATCTCGTGCATGGATACCTCCACCATTTATCGCTTGAGTCAACTGCGCCATTACTGCAACAAACTGTTCAGTTCCAATTCCGACCATTTCTGGATGCTGATTCGGAAGGTTATTTCCTTCTGTATGCCTTCCTAGCACAGCTTCCCTGTTTCCTCTGCGGAAAACCATTCTGAACAAACATGTCTTAGATGAAGCAACATGGTAATCTTTAAATGCTATATCATTTCGAAAAAGAAAAAAAAAATATTTTTGGATAATCATTTAATAGAATTCTAACTCCTAAAGTTATCTAAACCGACCTTTGATACCAACTATAAGGCCCCAGCCTTAAACCTTACTTAATCTTGAGTTATTACAAGATTACACGTTGAGGATCTTTTCGGGTTTAGAGTTTTAGAGAATTAGATCATAAAACTTGCATTACATTCCACATATAAACAAAGTGGTTACATAAAGATAGTATTCTTAATTCCCATCAATGGAAACACATTTAAAATAAAACATGGATTATTTCTTGACACATCCTTGACTCTATCATCTTATCATGTACCTTTCCCTTGACCTGTGAAAAACATTTCAAAAACTTGGGATGAGCATAAAAACTCAGTATGGGTTATAAAAAAAGCATGGAAAGGAAACATGACTTCATATATAAATAAGAATGAAATCATACTTTACCCATAAAACATAGGCACTTTAACATACCTCATAAAAACATGAATAAATCATATAAATCATAATACGTAAAGGTAACTTGAGGCATTCATAACATTCTTACGTAGGGAGTAACCCTCTTGGTTACGTTTGGAATACCCATCACAGTATATTCCCTAAAATCTCTTCGGAGAAACCTTAACGTTTCACTCCTTCGCGTTACCCAATGCATTGGAGAGCTATAACGGGCTCACCCGCCCTTAGTTTATCACGGAACCACCCGTTTTCATAATAATGCCCAAGAACCATAACATAATCATATCACATAAAACATGCATAAAGGAAACATAAAATTTCCACATTTCAATCACGAGATATCAATACAACACATTGATATAAAAACATTATGAAAACCATTTTCAATACCAAAATAAAAGAAAAGTAAAACATGGTATTTAATTTTCTTTTAAAAAGAAGGTATGGCTTGTAGAGGAAGCCGAAACTCAAATAACGGTTACGACGGCGGAGAAGTCGTTGTCGCCGCATACGTACGACAAAAACATTCCCTTTTGTCGTTTAGTAAACGCTTCGTATAAAAAATATTCCTTTTGAATAAATTTAAAAGTCAAAGGGGTTTATACACCGTATAAAAGAAAGTTGTGTATAAAATAAAATATGCCTCAACGAAAGGAGATTGAGACGAAGTCCCATACAAAGATAATTTTTAAAATAAAATAGATATATTATGTGCATACTCTATAATTACACATAAATAAATTACAAATACAAGATATGACATAATAATATAATGACATACTTTGAAAGTACGAGATTAACCCAAAGAATGGAAATTGGGTTAAGAAGTTCCCATACCTCGTATCTGACTTGACCCGACCGTTCTTTAATCTCCTGAATAATAAACTTGAGTTAATCTCTACTTGATTATGAATCTTTTTCAAGTTCATTATTCCTTTTATACCATGTTATGAACATCATGTAATCAGTTAAGTTAATAATGTTCATTTTGTCGGTATTTGGTTCTTAAGTCAAAAATAGACCTCTTACACTTACGTGTTGTTAATTTGGTCAAAGGTTCATTATATTCAGAATGTTATTCATGATGTAGATATCATATATGTCATATATATCCAGTACATTCATGCCTTTATACTATTACATAATCATTTAGAGGTAAGAAATGAAATGCACCGTTCATGGAGACGGTAAGCCGTACGTACGCATGAACGCTACTTCCATTTCTATTTCATATTTCATGGAATGGATTCATAATGGTATAAGAGTATGTTATAACTCCAGTATAATAACATATATAATATCATTAACTTTATCCTTTACACATCCCACATATGGTATTAACGAATCAAATCACTTTTAGGGGGCGGTAGTCCGCACTTCCTAAAATGAAGATATCGTGTTTACCCATAATGGAAACCATAAAGTATGACCAAAATGAAGAAAACAGAAGCTTAAGGAAAACATATACATAATATATATCATATATAAAAATAGTGACATCATAATGGCCACCTTTGAAGGTGTTAAATGAGTATTGAACAATCATCGTTTCGGGAGGCATAATTTCGCCATCCACGGAAAACGTATGTTCTTTAACCATTTGATGTAGTTGTGTGAGAGTGTAGTTCAAATAACTCTTATAACAACATCCTAGTATATTGAAGATACTGGTGTTGTTACAAAAGAAGTAAATAAAAAGAGTTTAGGGGGTTGGAGAAGCAAAATAAAACAAATGAGCATGAGAGGATGAATTACCTTAAAAAGTGTAACTCCTTTTGATTTGAGCCTAAAGGCTTCCTTTGAAAGGATTCTGCCCAAGGGGAATCCTCTAGGATGAGGAGAGGGATGTGGAGAGAGCAAATGGGCAGGGGTTGGCCGAGCCAAAGGCTTGAGAGGTGTGTGAAATGAGGTAGAGGTGGGGGCCTTTTATAAGGGGAGAGGAGGGGCACTTTTGGAAAGTAAAGAAACATTACATTATTTGAAAATGTGTTTCGGTTTTACAAGGTCCCACATTGATGGAATTCGTGGATAAGGTGATAAGGCATCGAA
The DNA here is from genome assembly GCA_963277665.1 of Viscum album. NCBI lineage: Eukaryota > Viridiplantae > Streptophyta > Magnoliopsida > Santalales > Viscaceae > Viscum > Viscum album. The sequence continues at coordinate 188,367,911 of OY728127.1, forward strand.
ATCCATTCATCCAATTGGTTTTGGACATGTGTAGTTCATAGATTTTATTTTATCTTTCCATTTTATTTAAATCGTCAAATAATGATGTCATCGCTGCATCATTATTATGTCATAAATAATTTAATTTATTTAATGTCTAAAAATTATAAAACAAATACTATGATGTAGGAAATCTTTTTATCTTTCCATTGAATATTTATAATCAAAATTTGGACTTGTAAAACCCCACTTAAAAATTGTTTTCGCAAAACATATTATGTTTGTGTCATTTTCACTTTAACATTTAATAAAAAGTAATTTATGTTATTTCCCAACAAAAGTGGATACATGGGGTCCCCAAGTTAGGCCATGGCTTGTCTTGGTCGGCCATGACACAACCAATGAGGTTGGGACATGTGTCTAAGTCATTTTATATTATTAAAGCATTATTTATACATTAAACTACACTAATTACCACTAATTGCGATTAAAAACTTAATAAGTTACTATTCACCAAAAAATTATTATAATCTCATTGAACCACATTTTACTCCTTAATGACAACCATGTATGTCGGATTTTCAAAATTCAATACACATTAGTGGTAAACTTTCATTTAACTGGAAAATCAGTTTGCTTGATTACCACTTAGTGGTTTCACTATTCATCAAAAATTGAAGTTTTTCAGAAAATTACCAAAAATTCACCCTAAGCTATATTTGACATTCTGAATTCAAAAATGAAGTCCATTTTACAAAATTCAAATCATATAAGTCACATTAATTAATTTAATAATTAATTCCCGCTGCCAGATCAAATAGCGTGTTTTTACAAAACAATAAGTATCAAAAGATTGACACCAGTTTAAGTCTAATTTCAAATCGAAATTGATTCTAATGACCACCATTGGATAAAATGGTAAAAATATATTCTAATTCCACTTCAAAACCAAATCAAAACATAATCTAATCATATCAATAAATTAGATTAAAAAGCAGTTTTGATGTAAAATGCAGTATTTTTCACTATTCATTAAAAAAAATGAACATTGTCAGAAAAATACCAAAATTTCACACAAGGTAAATTTTGATGTCCCAATCATAAAGAATAAGTTTATTTTGACAAACATAGTTTATAAAATTGTCAAAATATAGATTCAAAAATGGTTTGCCATCACAAGGCAGTAAAACAATCTTTTAAGAATATTAGTGTATTCCATGCATAAGATTGTATTTATTTTCATTTTAAGCCTCTATAACACTATCTTAATCATTAATAGACATAGATAAAAATATCTATTATTCATTACTTACTTGGGATGTTACAAATGGTAACGTGACCAGTGGAATAGTAATGTGACTATTAGGAATAATAATATATCCATTAGAATAATAACCTCACAGATGAAAGTATAAATAAAATTTAGGTATCTCATAAATAAAAATATAATATGTTTATACAATGTCATAAGTAAATAAATGTTTTAAAAATAATAAATAAATTTTGGTATCTTTGTGAAATGTAAATGTTTATTAACAATTTTATAATTAATATAATTATTTAAAAGAAAATTAATTTTTCATAAAATAAACTGATAAATTATTATTTTGTTCTATTACAATTATATTTTCCAAGACCATAATAAATTTTTTAAAGTTTCATAAGATCGGTTATAATATTAAAATAAATATTTTTTTAATAAATGATAATTTTATTTAAAAGTTAAATTTTTCATATTTAAAAAAATTCAAAAATGAATTATATTTTTCAAATATAAATATCTATAAATAGATAGGGTAAATTTTTTCGATTTTTCTGAAATAGTTGAATTTTGGTGAATAGTAAAATATGGTAATTTAATGTATTTAACATTATAAGTTAAATACATGAATTTTTTATTCATTTATATTTTATGAACCCATTAGTTTCAACTCACATGCACTAGTTACTGTGCTAATTCACATGAATCAAAACTATTGGTAGTCTTGAACCAAAATAATAAAAAACACATCTCTCATATACCAATAAATACCACTTCCTCCCACCTATTCTACTCACACCATCTATGTCTTTAATATTTTATAAATTCTACCCAATTAACTTCCCATGACTATTACCACATATGATACCTCCTAGTCTCACCAAAATCCATAATCAAGTGCCTTAAGGAGGTTCTCAAAGAGATGATAATCAAGAGGTAAAATCCTCCATTCATTATCTTTTTAATTCCTTCATTCATTATTTCTTTCTATGTCATCCTCACCTCCCCTATCAGAAGTGGAATGATAGATCTAGTATCAAATATATACTAGAATGTTATTGTGTTATCGTAATATCCATCAATAAACCTCTTCTCTTCTCCTCTTATTTTAAAAAATGAAAACATTGTTCGTGACGTGTCGATTCATCGCCTCCATGGATGATGAGTTTTCATTTTCATTTACCAGCTTAAAGGATTGTTATAAAACCAATATTATGATTATACCAAATTATAATATATATATTATAACTTTTTTAACGTCATGGGACTAATTTATAGACATAATATTAAATAAAACAAAACTAGTTTATGATGGTTAAAAAACAGAAAAAAATAAACCAAACATTTATCATTAATGTTTTATCTATGGATTCATCCTCATATGAGAAAACAAATTATATATGGGATCATATAAAATTATGGAAGTATATTAATTCCATTTCTTTCTACTTCTTGATTTTTTCTTCCATTTGGCGTGAACTCCCATAATTATTTTCGAGGGAACCGACCATAAAACCATGAAATGAACACTCCCAGAACAACCAAATTGAACTCATTAACTCACCCAAATGGCCATAAAAACCCTAATAAAATTATAATAAATAAAATAAATGGATGATAGGTTCTTCATTTAGTATTTAATTAATATAATTTTATTATCTAGTACATTGAGTAGAAGTGTATAACACTTTGGTACATAATGTAATGGTGTTCTGAACCCAATTTCTTATATTTTGGTTAAACTTATACTTCATTGATTATATCGTGCTATGTTTATCTATAAAATTAATTTTTATTAAATTAATTTTTAATTATGTGTATTTATATTTTATAAAAATATTCCATTAATTTGATTAATTCTCACTTCAATGATATAATATTTTTATGGAAATTTATTTTGAAAATACTCTTTTCATGTTTCAACTCTTTTTATAAAATTAGTTAATTTTTACTTATATGAAATAAGAGGTCTTTCCCACTTTCATGATTCCTTATTTATTTATTCATAATTTTGAATTTTATAAGTCTATTTTAAAATTAATATTTTTATTTATATGTGCACGGCTTCTTGAAAATGAGAAGGGATTTCAAAATCGGAAATTTATTTTCCTCAAGAATGTTTCTTTTATGCAATCTTTATATGTTATGATCATGTTATGGTTCTTGGGATCTGTTATGATGATGGGAGGATTTGTGATAAATTTAGGGAGTGTGAGCCTATTATATCTCTACAATTCATTGGGTAAAGGCATGGTGTTCACCGATTAGGTTTCACAAAAGAGATTATGGAAATATATTATGATGGTTTTTCCAAGTGTAACCAATATGGTTACTCCATCTATAACTAAGAGAGGTAATTTATAATAGTTATATATAAATGATTCCATAGGTTACCCTTTATGATTTACGTATGATTTCTATGTTTTTACTGAAAACCTATGATTTCATAAGGTAATCTAAATAGATTATGTTTTATGTGTAAAAGTTTTAACATTGTGAAAATGTTTTCATTCATAGAGTAAAGGTTTATTTCATCCTTTTATATATGATAATGAAATTTTTGGGCTCATAACAAATTTAGAATTGTTTTCATAGGTTTTATGGAAGTCTAAAATAAAGGAATCATTCATGTTTTAAGTCGTTAATTTTTTTACAGAAAGAAATAATTTTTTATTAATGTTTCATATTGCGAAAAAATGGATATTGAGTAGAAGTGACTAATTTATAATATATGAGTTTCTATGTATGATTTTATGACCTGATTATATAAAAATAAAAACCTAAAAGATTTTTTGGAATGTAGGAAAGTTATATTGAGTTGAATTAACTAGATTATGTAATGTTTAAGGTCGGGTCATTATATCTAGTATCATAAAAAGGTTTAGAAAACTATATGGGTTAGGATAATGTAAATTGAATACCCATAAATGATTTTTTCATTGTGGTTAAGTTGAAAAGATATATCAATTAAATACTACCAATTTTATTCATATAATATATGGTTGTTTAAATGGTTTTCCATAAAATAAATAGGGAAGGTGACGTAGTGAGGAACCAAGAGGACGATGTCTTTCTGAATACACAACCTAGAATTGTGGGAATTCAATATGAGAAATTTTTGATAAAAATGGATTAGTTGATACAGGATAAAAATGGTGAAATAATTCATGCACAAGATCGTCTATATCTACCTCTAAGGAATATATCAATGGTAGAACATTTTATAAGGAAACACCCACCTATATTTAGTGGATATTATAACCACTTGGTAGTTGCAGGGTGGATTAAATTCCAAGAAACGTTTTTTGATGTCATGGGGTGTTCATACCATCAAAAGCATAGTCTTGTTTTTTATTATTTTAAAGGTGAAGATATCTATTGGTGGTTAATGTTTGACAATATCTGGGATAGTGAATATATTGAAACTTTGGAATGATGTGAATTAAAATACTTACATAAAGAAATATTTTCCTAAGGAGACATCACTTTGGATGGAAAAATAATTCATGAAATTGAGATAAGAGGTTGATTTAGTGGATATATTCAAAGAAAATTTCACTCAATTAGTGAGGTACACTATAAATTTTATCTAGGATATTGATAGTAAAAGCAAACATTTTTACTCAAGATTGAAGACAAAATATAAAAGGGAATTGGATTATCATGAATTAAAAGGTTATGATTTTTTTTGATGTGTAGAGAAGGTTGAAATAGAGATTACGAATGATCATGTGATCTTTGAAAACTAGCAAAAAAGAGGTATAGCTGGAAGGAAAAAAGGAAATATTTCATTAAATAAGTTTTATGATAAGAAAATTACGTTTTAAGTTTATGAGAATTATGGTAAAAACACACAGGAGAATGTATTTTGAAGTTTGGTAAGTGTTCCTAGTGTGTTAAGTTTGGGTATATATCTTTTCATTTCAATTAAAAATATTCAATTATTATTAAGAAAAATTATGATATACAGATACCAAAATTTTGTAAATGTAATGAGGTGGGTCATTATTCAAATGAGTGTTCGGAGAGGAACTCTGATGATTGGAAGTAGCCAGACTATAAATAGAAAGGTGTGGGGAAATCGATTGCAACTAATTAATCATATATTGGGTTATCCAATGAAATAGTATTAGGTATATTTTTTGTTTACTCATATTTTTCTAATGGATTTTATGATTCCAGGTCGATACATTCTTTCATATCTTAGATATTTTATTGTGAATTGAAAATTTCACCCTAATAAATGAATCCAAAACATATGGTAAAAACTCATGGGATAAATAGTAATGAAAAAATATATTATAAGAATCTTTCGGTCAATGGATGTAGACATAATTTACTTTCAAACCTTATTCTCTTACACATGGTATAATTTAATGTTATTCTTAGAATTTATTGTCTTTCTGTTTTACATGCTATGATTGATTGTAGATCCAAATAAGTTTTTTTAGAAATATTATCTTTTTGGAGACAATAATGAACTTATACCATTGCTATCATATCAAGAATATGAAAAAAAAATATTAAAATATGGAAATGAATTTTATCTTGAAATTTTTTTTTTAAAATAAGGTAACTGATAGGATTAAGGATTTTTTGGAAGTAAACGAGTATCTGGAAATATTTCCTAATGGGTTTAATGTTATTATATCTGATTAAGAGGTTGGTTTTACTATCTAATTATTCACTGATGTTAAACCTATTTCAAAACTCACTTATCAAATGGATCAAGTATAACTTCTAGAATTAAAAACAATTTTCATGAGTTTCTAGATAAAGTTTTCATTCACCTAGGTACTTCAGCTTGGGGTAATCATATTTTTTTAAAAAAAATATTGTTATATGAGGATTTTTATTGATTACAGAGAATTAAACAACATCACTATTAATAATATGTATCATTCACCTCATATCGATGACTGTTTGATCAGATCGAGGTAGCTCGGTATTTTTTCAAGATTGAATTGAGTTCTAGGTACCATCAGCTGAAGGTAAAGGAGGAAAAAATTATAAAAATAGCATTCTATAACAGAAATGGGAGTTATGAGTATGTTATTATTCCATTTGGTTTAAGAAATCCCCCTTCTATATTTATGGATCTTATGAATACAATCTTCCATGAAAATTTGGAGAAGTTTTTTTTGTTTTTAATGATGATATTTTTATTTATTCCAAAAGTTTTTAGGATTATGAAAAATATCTAAGGATTTTTCTCTAAACCCTGAAAAAATCATTATATAACGAATTTATAAAATTTTGTTTTTTGTTACAATAGATTTTTTTTTCTTGGTAACATTGTCAATAATGATGGAATAAAATTTTATCACTCCAAAACAAAAGTGGTCAATGAATGGCCAATACCTAAAAATGTGGATGAGATTTTAGTTTTCTTGGATTATCAAGTTATTGCCAAGGGTTTTTTAAAAGATTTTCACAATTATGTATCTCGCTAACTAAGTTAATATGATAAGTGGTTAAACTTATTTAGACAAAATAATGTCATGTTTTTTTAGGAACATTAATGGATATTGGTGAATTCTCATGTTTTGGACTTTCCTTCTAGAAATACAGAGTTTGAAATCAATAATGGTGCTTATATAAAGGGACTTCATTGTGTTCCAATGAAAAATGATTAGGTAATTTATTTTTCTTCATATAAACTGAAACTTCATGAGTTAAATTATCCACCACATTATTTAGAATTAACATTTTTTCACTTTTAAAATTTATAGACATCATATATATAGAGAAAATTAGGAAATATATACTAATAATAATATATTTAAGTATATATTCAATCAAAATGAATTCAACATAAGGCAGATAAGATGGTTGTAACTGATAAAGGATTATGATTTCATAATCAATTACCGTCTTTGAAAATCAAACAAAGTGGAGGATTCCATGACTCAAAAACATCATACTACATTAACCATATTACATTTGTAACATGACCCCTTGGTTAATTATATGTTTAATTTCTTCGTTGAAATTTTTAGTTTAGTAACTAAATTTTTTTCTTTCTAGTTTCACTAAAATTATCTCTATCAGAAAAAATTGAGAAATCATTTAAGGAAGATTGTACGTTACATAAAAAGGTGGAATTGGTTAAAGCGTACGTTTCCAAAATTTGACATTGATAAAAATTGTGTTTTTAAATTTTTGAATAGATCATGTGTGTCCTATGATTCATAGTTGAAGAAATAGTTCTTAGGTGAAGATCATAGTTATCCATTTTTAGTTTATCCTGGAAACACTAAGATGTATAGAAAACTTTTCTTGTATTTCTGTTGGGATGGAATGAAAAGAGGTATTGTTGATTTTACCATGAGAAGTTTGAGTTTTCATTAGGTAAAATGAGAATGAATATTACTTGAGGGGATTCTTCAACCTTTGTTAGTGATGGAGTGGAAATGCGAAAATATATTCATGGATTTCGTAGTGGTATTACCAAAAACACAACGAGTTAATAATATGACTTTTGTAATTATTGAAGGATTGAATAAATATACAAGTTTTCTTCTTATTTGATAAAATATTTCTTTAGATAATATTTATTGATAGTACCACAAAGAGGGTGTCAGGTAACATAGTGTTCCTCTCTCTATTATATCTGAACGTGATCTCGAGTTCACTCCTATATTTTTGAAAGACCTTCATAATTAATTGGGAACTGAATTATATTTCATAACTTCTTTTCATCCTCAATCTAATGTATATTTATAGTGAATAATTCAGAAATTATAGGATATTATTTGAGCTTGTTCAATGGATTATAATGAAATTTGGGATCATCATCTTTCTTCAGTTGATTTTTCCTATAATAAATGTTTTCATTCTAGTACACAGATGGAACATTTTGATGCATTATATTGAAAGAGGTGGAAAAATCCAGTATTTTGTAATGAACTAGGTGGAAGAAAGTTGATGGGACTAGAATTAGTAGAGTAAATGGTAGACTAATGTCATATGATTCAGCGACACCTAATGATAGCTCAGACTAGGAAGAAAATACATGTAGATAACCATAGAAAGGATCTTTATTTTGAGGTAGGTGATCATTTATTTTTCAATGTTTTTCCATGGAAAAGTGTGATGTGTTTTTATAAAAAGGATATATTGATTCCATGATTCATTGTAAACTATGAAATCTTGGATAATGTTGGAACATTTTCTTATCGAGTGTCATTGCCTCTTATTTTTTCTTGGGTACAAATTTTTTTTTTCATGTTTTGATGTTAAGGAATTATGTTCTGGATTTATCTCATTCCATGAGACATGAAATAGTTTAGTTGTAAGAGAAACTTTTTTATAAATAGAAACCTCTTTAGATTCTTGACCATAGAAATGATTTCCTACAAATTATGGTAAACCCTTAGGTTATGGTTTTTTAGAGAAACCACATGATTGAAGAAGCAACATGGAAATATAAATATACTTTGAGAGAATGGTTTCTTCACTTGTTTAATAATGGAAAAAAATTATAAGGACATAATTTCCAAATGGGGGAACGAAATTAAAAATCCACTCAAATATAAAATAATTAATTTGTTTCTAGAATTAAATAGTAAAATTCATTATAAATTTATAATGAAATAGTGGGAATTTATAGAAAATAAGGAATATGTACTAACAGAATGGTAACCTAGCAATTGGAATAGTAATTTGGCTATTAGGAAAAGTAGTATGACCATTAGAATAATAACTTCACCTATTAATGTATAAATAATATTTAGTTATCTCAAAAATGAAAAAATGATATATTTATATCATGTAAAAAGTAAATAATTTTTTCGGAAATGATTAATTAAGTGTTGGAATTTTTGTGAAACGTAGGTGTTTATTTAAAAATTTATAATTAACATAATTAATTAAAAGGAATATTATTACTTATAAAATATCTTCATAAATTAATATTTTCTTTTATTTTAACTATAAATTAATTTTATGACACCTAAATTAATTTTTCAAAGTTTCATAAAATCGGTTATAATATTAAAATCTGTATTTTTGGAATAAATGATGATTTTAATTAAATATTAAATTTATAATATTTATAAAGTAATTTTTCCAAAAATGGAGTCCATTTTTCAAATCTGCACATCATAAGTTGGTTATGGTGAATTTTTGGGATTTTTTTGAAATCGTTGAATTTTTTGTGAATAATGAAATATGATAATTTATGGTATTTAACATTATAAGTTAAATAAATGAATTTTTCAGTTATTTATGATGTTAAAAGACATTATTTAGAACCCATATTCACTAGTTACTATACTTAGTCACATGAATCAACACTATTGATATTCATGAGCATGAATAATAAAACAATTATTTAAATAATCAAAAACACCCCTCTACTCAACCTATAAATACAACCAATTATCCTCACACATTTTAATCCTTGAAGCCTGAATAAATTCTACCCAATTCCTTTAACAATCCTCTTCTCCACATACAATATCATTTATTCACACAAAAATTCCTAAACCAAGTTCATCAAGGTGTTTCTCAAGGAGACGTTCTTCAAGAGGTATAATCCTCCATCCTTTGTCTTTTAAATTCCTTCATTCTTTCTTTCATTATACATTATCCTCACTTACCCTATAAAAGGTGGAGTAATAACTCCATTATAATATATATAATTTATTTTTATTGTTTTAATGGAATGTACATAAAAAACCTAATCTCTTCTTCTCTTATTCTAAAAAATGAAAACATCGTCTCTAACGTGTCGATACACCGTCTTTGTGGACAATAATCGTTCATTTTTCTTTACCTCCTTCATGGATGGTCATAATACCATTTTAATAGAGAAAAATATTTTAATATATATATTATAACTTTTTTAATATTTTGGAACTAATTTATATACATAATATTAAATAAAACGAAAGTAGTTTTTGATTATTATAAAAACCTCCACAAATAAACCAAACATTTATCATTAATTTTATATCTAATTAATCATCCTCATATCAAAAAATTATTTATTTGATAATGTAAAATTATTTAAGTATATTAAAACGATTTCTTTCCAATTCTTATTTTTTTCTTCAATTTGACAAGAACTCCCATAATTATACTCAAGGGGACTAACCATAAAACCATGAAACGAACACTCCCGGAACGACGAAATTAAACTCTATAACTCAACCAAATTTCCATAAAAACATAATAAAATTATAATAAATAAAATAAATTTAAAATAAGTTTTAGATTTAGTATTTAAGGAATCAAATTTTATTATTCAGGACTAAGTACAAGTGTAGAATGATTTTGCACACCATGTTAATGAATTCTGAACCCAATTTCAATCCTTTGTGTTAACCTTGTACTTCACTGATTATGTGGTTCTAAGTTTATTTATAAAATTAATTTTGATTATATTATGTTTAATTTTTTGGATTTATAGTTTATACACATATTCCATTCATATGATTAATTCTCACTTCAATGATATGATATTTGTAAGGAACTTTTTAAAAAAATCCTCTTTTCATGTTACAACTCATTTTTTATGGGAGAAATGTTTTTTTACTTATATGACATAAAACATTTTATATATTTCATGATAAAAAAATGATTTTATATTTCCTTTATATGTTTGAAAGTTTTTTTTAAAATAAAATGATTTCATTTATAAGTATGAAACTTCTTAAAAATGACAATTGATTTCGAAATGGAACTTTTTTTCCTTAAAAATGTTTCTTTTATACAAGCATTATGTGTTACGACCATGTTATAGTTCTTCAGAATTTTTATGATGATTACGATTATATGATAAACCGAGGTTGGTTATCTAGTTATAGATATCCTATGCATTGGGTAAAGGTGTGGAGTTAACTGATTAGGTTTATCCTAATAGATTATGGCAATATATTGGATGGTTATTCTGAGAAAAACTAGGATAGTAACTCCCTATGTATCTTTGAGATATAATTTATATGAGTGATATAAATATGATTCCACAAGTTACCTTTTAATATTTATGAATTTATTCTATGGTTTTAAAGGAGACTTGTGATTTCATAAGTTAATTTGATGATCTTGCTTTTTATCTGTTAAAATTTTAACTTTGGGAAAGTGTTTTCCTTTATGGATTTATAGTTTCTTTCTTCCTTTTTATGTCCATTATTGATATTTTTGTGCTTGTCCAAATTTTAAAATTCTCTTCATAGGTTTTTTGGATAGGTAAAGAAAAGGAATAATTAATGTTTAAATTCAATAATTTTTTTATAGAAATAAATCAATTTTTATTAATGTTTTATTTTTTGAAAAAATTATATTTAGTAGAAGTGTCTACTTCATAATATATGGGTTTCTATGTATGAGGTTGAGACCTCATTCTCAAAATCTATAAACCTAAATAATATTTTATAATATTAGAAATAGAATTCTGGTTGAATTAATAAGATTATATAATTCTTAAGGTTAGGTCCTTACAGTCCTAAATTTTAATACATTTCCATTTTGTTCCACTTTTACATGAAGGTGACTTTATATTATTTAATTATTCTAAGTAATCCCATATGTGTATCTTTCATTTATTATAAATAGGGAAATAATATCCTCCATTATTTACACATTTGTATCTCAATATCATAGCCACTACCTATGAAAAACCATCCAATCTTACTTCACTTAATTCTTGATCTTATGGTCTTGGCCTAAAACTATCCTAGAGAGTGTTAAGTTTTAAGCTAAAGTAAGTCTCTCAAAGAAGATGCAATCATCTTACCTGACTCTTTCAAAGACTAATTCTTCTAATACATCCTATAAATAAATTTTATTCTATCCTAAATTAATGAATCCAATATCATTAATATACTGAGATTTTATTATGTTTATTGAACAGCCATTTTCTATTTCCTTCACATGCATTGTAAAATGATAATGTCTCTCTTGCGTACATGTGGACTACCACCTCAATAAAGCGATATATTTTTTAAGTTCCTTATTATATAGATTTTAAATATATATATTTAAATAAAATATATGATATTTATGAAATAATTATTATTATATAATTATGAATAATTATTTAAATATCTTTTATTCCATTCATTGAAGATTAATAACATCACTTGTGTATATGTATGGACTACCATCACCACCATGTGATGTAATTCCTTTTTCATCGCCACTTTATAAAAATGGTTATAAAATAATATATAATGAATAAATATTATTCTTGTATTATTTTTAATACTATGGATATTATGTAATAATGACCAAGTTGTAAGTATCAGAACCATCAAACCAAAACATGCATTTAAAATGAAATATTTTCACCCAAATATTCATTTTAATAATGAAATCGTAAATAAAAGAATAAATAGAAATTTTAAATAAATTATACATTCAAATTTATGTTCTAATATAGTTCTATAATATATTTATAATAAAAATATATTTATTATAAAATATATCTAAATTCATATGGAGAATGATGGGACTTGTGGAAAGGTTTTCGTTACAATCACATTTCTTTTCAGGATTATCTATATTAAATTTACATTGAGGTAGATTATATTGGTATAATCCTTTAAAACCCATATATTTTATTCACCTATTGTTATTTCCATAATTTTCATGTAATAGTATAATTTGTCATATCTTTGGTTTGTAAAATGATTCAAAAAATGTTTTTATGAAAAACTTACCTTATTTACTCATTGGTTGAAGAACCTTTCATTCCATATCTACATTCATTAACAAAATAAAGAATTTTTTTTATATGATCCAATGTTTGTTTAAATTAGTTATTATAAATATTTCAATTTCTTTTAAAAGTATTAAAAATTAATTTTTATAATGTTTTCTGAACTAGTTATTAATGAATTTTTATAAAAAGTGTGAAAGGAATACGTATTTTAACATTTATAGCATGAATAGATTTTCCAGATATCATGTATAACATTTTATTTGAAAATAAATTATAATATAAGATAGATATATTAAAAGAATATATTTTTCTCAACATTTTAGGAATTTATAGTTTTAAAAATACTGAAAGAAAAAGTTATATTCTCAGTTTTCAAAGGATTGTTCCAATTCACTTTTAAAAATATTTTTCATTTATGTCAACATCCTTTATGGATTTTTATACTTATATGGGGATATGACCTTATGATTCCATCCACTTTAATTCTTGGTATGGCTTATTATTAAGATGAAGGATGATTCTTTGAAACTTCTTTATTTCCCACTTTTTGATTTAGTTATGATGAAATATTTTTGAAACCCATTTCTTTTCCATAGGATATACTATGATGAAATTGTGTAATTTTTATGAACCTATTTCATTTCCATGGGTTATGATATAATTAATTGATTATTTTTTTATAATCATATGGAACACACATGTATGGTATTCATTATGTTATTGGTGGTCCTGGAATTATATTTTCCTCTAATGAATTGGGAAATAATGATATCTTCGAGATAATACACAATGGAATGGGTAGTGAACCTTTTCAGTAGTGGATGATGTGAAATATTATAATCTTTAGAGTTAACCATGACTGTGGAAATAATGGATTTATTAGTGAACCCAATCGACTATAGTAGTTTTGGTAGTGAGCCAAAACTAAGGAAATGATTTTCTATATTTTTGTGACTGCCAAAAACCAAAGTATTATTCTTATGATATATTTTCATGGATCATGATTGATTATTTATGATTCTTTAATCTTATAACATATGTAATTTTTTATCAAAAAACTTATTCCATGATTCATGATTAATTTCCATTAATGGATTGGGTGTATCTTTATTAAATTATTATCATGTTCACATACATTTATTTTTATTCTCACTTATGATTATTGATTGATATCTCCTATTTTTACCCATATTAATCATTTTTTATCACTATTTCTCATATTTTCATTTTCCCCTAGTTATAAAGAAATTTATTATGTATATAATATATAATAAGGGTACTATGAGAGAGAAAAATTGTGGTATATCTTAAATATATTTTATGAAATAAGTTTATTATGTTTATAAATTCCAATTAAAGTAATCCTTTATAGAACATAGGAATGTATTATTTGGAAATTAATTAAATATTTATCTAAAATAATGAAATATTTATATATGTAATACTTAGGTTTAATTTGTGGATGTAATGAAATGAGAAATGTAATGCCCCGACCCCAGTTACCCAGAGTCAGTTTATTATTACATAACATTGGCATGATCACTAAAGATCAAGTCTCGGAAGACCGATTAGTTTAGTTTCCTTGTAAACACTAGATACATTAATAAAGTTTATATTACATCATAAAGTGAAAACTATAATGACATATTGTCTCCACAATCATATCCCCTTATACTATCCCTATAGGTCATTCATAAAATACTTCTTCATATCCTGGGAAAAATTAAACATAGAAAGGGGTGAGCTCAAATGACCAGTAAGAATAACAATATAGTGGAAAATTTCATAAATAAGAATAAACATTTAAGGTAATGTGTAACTAAAATAAAACCTTTTAAACTTGAACTTCAGTATAATATGGAAGAAATAAAATTAAATATTTTCATTTACTTATTCACATGGATATTCTACTAGTCGAATAATCACATGCAATATCAATAATCATTTTCATAATGATGGAATGCATAATGTCAGACTATCATAACCACATAGTCAAGGACTTGTGCCAAGACCACAAATAAGATTTTGTAAAAGCCTTGTGCCAAGACACTAGTTTGTCCCATGAAACCTACCAATGCACTGAAGAGCTATATCGGGCTCCACCTGTCACTTATTAAGTCCAATGCGTTCCTCATATGAACAGGTTTAAACATAACATAAACATTCATATTAAAACTGGCATACGAAATGTCAATACTTTATCCATAAACCATGAATGGCATAAAAATAACATATCCACAGTTAAACATATCACAAAACCTTCAATAAAATATGGAAGTTTTGTATCATAACAAATCAACTTCAAATAATCTTAAAATCCATCAAAAGATGTTGACATAGATGAAACCAAAACTATTTGAGAGAAATATCTATTTTTTTGAAATCATTTAAAAGTCACATAATTATAAAAGAAAAAATTTACTTTGGAAATATTCTTATAATCTTTTAAGGGAAGATTAGATGATTTTATAATGGCAGAAAATAGCTGCACCCACCGTATAAGTTAAAAAAGACATTCTTACCTTAATTCTGTCGAAAAGGTTAAAAAGGACCCTGTTTGGAAAATGACAGAATTATTCCTTTATAAACTTCTTATAAAAAGTCTACAAGGGTATAAATGACTTTATCCCCTAGTCTGTAAAATATTAATAATGATTTGAAATACATTTTTAAGAAACATTGATGTGGATGATAAAGAAGTCTCATTAGATAATTACGTATAAACAACCTCGGATAATTAAGATATTGTGAAATAAACCCTTACCTTGTAATTTTCCTTGGTTGAGGGTAGTTTAACCTCCTATATAATGGGGAAATATTAGTTAATAAATTATACAAGAATCATTTAAATTAATATGATATCATATATGATCTTTTAACATTGCTTTGTTAATAATATCTTAGTATTATTGTTTTTTTGGGTGTTAACATACTCGTTTTATTTTATATGTTTTGTTACATAAGCTGTGTAACTTATGGATAGGATGAATCTTATTCATATCCAAAATAATATCAAGTACATAAACAATACTTTTAATCATTAAATGAGAATTAGACTTGAATGGATATGATGGGGATTGAATCTCATCGCGTTCGTGGAGACGGTAGTCCGTACGTACGCACGAGCGAAAATATCATTCTTTTGATATTAAAATAATATATAATTGGATGGTATATCATATATACATAATAATTATCATGTTAAATTTATTATTTCCATCAATTACACATCATTATCATACCCATACAAATAATAATGTTTTGAATAACAATGACACCACGACGTGGAGACGGTAAGCCGTACGTACGCACGTATGGTGACATGTCATTCAAAGGATGGATAGAATACGGAATATGGTTGTACCATATTTATAATAACATCAATGTATATATAATATATTAGAGTTATTATTTTATACTGTAAATAACAAAGAAATAATAAGTTTAAGAAGAAATAATCTTGAAAGAGGGTGGTGAATACATTACCTCTTCTTCGGGTTGTTCCTTTTTATTTGATCAAAAGGGATCCTTAGGTTGGATTTATAATCAAAATAAGGCCTCTAGGTTGAATTGAGGGAATTTGGGAGGATATTTTGGTAGGGGTTGTGCGAGCCAAATGGCTTTAATGTTATGAATTATAGAGAAGGGGGAGTGCCCTTTTATAAGAGGGGTGAGGGGCACCTTTGGAAAAGCTAGAAATATTATTTCATAATAAATTAATATTCAGTTACTAAGGGCTCCAAACTGATTTATTTCAAGTATATGGTGGGTATGGGTAAAAAAAACTCAACAAATAGGTTTTAGACAGGTTTGTGTCACTTTATTAACCTTATCTTTTATTTTTAACTCTTAGTTAATTAGTTTGACATTTACCATGTCTCTTTGTATTTTTATATTATATTGTTAATAAACATACTATACACTTCCAAGAGACCCCAAAGTGGTCCATTAATGATACTCCAATAATTATAAAAGTCCTTTGGAATAACCTTATATATTTAGGAATAGAATATCAATTAATAATATAATATTTTTTTAAAAAACTCTTTTTTGTCAATTTTGACACTATTGGGTATTTTGTTTTTGATAAATTCATAACAGCATTATTAATTTAAAAATAAATTCATATAACTAGTATTAATATGTCATATTAACTTGGAAAATTATTGGAATTCATAAAAAGTTTCAAATTACTTTTATTTGGATATTTATAATATCAATTATTTTAATATATCAATAATTAGGTAATTACCGCATCACCATTGTGTCCTAAATAAATTAAATTATTTAATGTCTAAAAATTATAAATAAAATACCATTATGTAGTAAATATTTTTATATTTATAATGAATATTTATAATCGAATTTATCTTATGTATAACCCTATATTAAAAAAAATATTAATTAAACATTGATTTTAACTCTTTTGACTCTTCTTTGAATTAAATAATAATAAATGTCCTAATCTAATCCAAGTGGACCTAAATGATAATATTTTGTTCCTAAGATTTTTTTGGGTCCAGATAAACTTTTCCAATAGAATTAGCACATGTTTTAGGGTAATATTAATATCATTTTTAACCTTAATAACCCTATTTACTTTTAACCGTGGTAAATAAAAGAAAAAAGTTACTATTCACCAAAAATTATTTTTATCTTATTGAACCACATTTTACTCCTTTATATTAACCATGTCTCTCAAATTTTATAAATTCCACTCACAGAAGCGGTAAAATTATGTTTTATGTGAATTTGAAAATCTCCTAGGATGTGGGTAAAAGACGGTGAAAAGTTCTAAAAAAATTATATATCTAAAATTATTATAAATAGACTCTAATGAATTACATTAAAAATATTTAGGTATTATGTGTCTATTTTGACCTTAATTAAATATAAATAAAATAAATAATTATTTAAATAAAGATTTGGTTTTAAACTATAATTCAGTGTTTTTCACTATTCATCAAATTTTGAAAGTTTTCAAAAAAATACCAAAAATTCACCCTAAGATAATTTAGATATTCCAAATCCAAAAATGAACTCTATTGTGAAGGAAAAAATTTATAAAATTTCAAAAATTGGGTATTACTCTTCATAACGGCTAGTTTGATTTGTTCTGGTGTGTGTTAGAACTCAAAGTTGCGTACAACACATGCTACTGTATTATTCAAAGAGAAGCGTACCATGGAAGCTTGGGGTGTTACATTCTCCCCTACATCAAATAATTTCATCCTAGAAATTTCTAGAATACTACCACATGAAAAGACTCGGGTGGTTCTTCAACATAAGTTCCTCGGGTTCCCACGTTGACTCTTCCATCTTATGGTTTCTCCATAGATCTTTTACCAGATGAGTCGTCCGGTTTCTCATCACATGTTCTCTCATATCAAGAATCTTGACAGGCTCTTCGCAATAAGATAGATCGGGTTCCAGTTATAATTCTTCATAGGTGAGTACATGCATTTGGTCAGTCAAGTATTTTCTCAACAGTGATATGTGGAACACATCATGAACTTTGGAGAGACATGGCGGCATTTCTAAACAGTAAGCTACAGCCCAGATTCGTTCTAGAATTTAGAATGGTCTGATGTACCTAGGACTCAATTTTCCTTTCGTACCGAAATGTATAACACCCTTCCATGGAGATACCTTCAAGAAAACATGATCTCCTACCTAAAATTCCAAATCCTTCCTTCGGTTATCGGCATAGCTCTTCTGCCTACTTTGAGCTTCTTTGATGTGGTTTTGGATTACCTTTACCTTTTCCATTATTTCCTCCACCAGTTCTGGGTCTACAAGTTTTCATTCACCAACGTCATCCCAACTGGTTGTTGTACGACATCTTTTTCCATATAACGCTTCATATGGTGCCATCTGAATACTATAATGGAAGCTATTGTTATAAGAAAATTCTACCAGAGGTAAATATTTATCCACATAACCTGAAAGTCAAGTGAGCATGATCTCAACATGTCTCTTAAGGTTTGAATAATCCGTTTTGATTGTCCATCTATTTGAAGGTGGTAGGCAGTGCTCAAACGAATATCAGTATCTAGGGCCTTCTGAAGACTCTTCCAGAATCTTGAAGTAAAATGGGGATCACGATCAGAAACAATCAATTTGGGAACTCCATGAAGTCACACAACATCATTAATATATATCCTTTCTAGAGGTTCAAGTGGTAAATCTTCCCTTATAGAAAGAAAATGTGCTGACTTGGTAAGACAATCAACAATAACCCATAATGCATCATTCCTTCTAGGAGTATTTGGTAGTCCCATGAAAAATTACATCGTTATATTATCCCATTTCCACTCAGGTATGGGAAGAGGTTACGATACTCCACCAGGTTGTTTCCTTCTAGCTTTCACTTATTGACAAACCATACATCTTGACACAAAATCAGCAATCTCCCTCTTCATGTTGTCCCACCAAAAATGTTCCTTCAAATCTCTATACATTTTGGTGCTCCTAGGGTGTATAGAGAAATTGGAACTATGAGCATCATCCAACAATTCCCTTTTTAGATTAGGTATATCGGGAACACAAAGTCTCTTACCAAATTTCAAAATTCCATCTTTATACACAAATTCATTCAATCTCCCATCATTCATAGCTTTAATATTCTTTTGAAATTATTCATCATTGGTATAAGAACTCTTTATCCTTTCTGTTAAATATGGATTGGTAACCATTTGAAAAGGTTTTAAGGTTTCACCATCCATGGTGATTCCCATATCCATATATACTAGATCCATGTATATAGGATCCTTTTCAACTCTAATATTGTTTAAAACTCCAACATCATTTTATCTCAAAGAATCTTCCACCTTATTTGCCTTCCCCGAGTGGTAGTGTATCGTGCAATCATAATCCTTGAGTAGTTTAATCCATCACCTTTTCCCCATGTTGACTTCTTTTTTAGAAAAAATATACTTTAAACTCTTGTGATCGGTATATATCTCACAATTTTTACCATAGAGATAATGTCTCCATATCTTCAAAGAAAAGATCACAGCTGTTAACTAGAGATCATGAGTAGGATATATTTTTTCATGACCTTTCAGTTATCATGATGCATAGGCAATAACTCTATCATTCTGCATAAGGACACAACCAATTACTTTCATTGATGCATCAATATAAATAACGAACCCATCATTCCCTGATGGTAGATTCAATATATGAGAATTGACTAATCTTTTCTTCAATTCTTCAAAACATTCTTCACACACTTTTTTCCAAACAAATTTAACCCCTTTACGTGTGAGCTTCATTAATGGGTTAGCAATTGGGAAAAGTTCTGGACAAAACTCTGATAATAACCTGCTAAGCCAATAAAACTGCGTACCTCGGTGATAGTCGTTGGTTCTGTCCATTCTTGGATTTCCTTGGTCTTAGAAGGATCAACAGAGATTCCATCCTTAGAGACAATATGGCCAAGAAAATAAATCTCCTGAAGCTAGAATTCACACTTGCTAAACTTCCCATATAATTCATGTATTCTAAGAGTCTTCAGGATAATGCGCAAGTGATTTTCATGATCCTCGTAGCTTTTGGAGTATACCAAGATATCAACAATAAATACCACCACAAAATCATCTAGATATTCCTTGAAACACTATAAATTAGATCCATGAATACAGAGGGTGAATTAGTCAATCCAAAAGGCATTGCTGTAAACACGTAATGCTCGTACCTGGTTCGAAATGTTGTCTTCGGAATGTCTTCCTTTTTCACACACAACTGATGGTATCCATATCGAAGGTCAATCTTTGAAAACTATTGAGCTCTATTCAGTTGGACAAATAAATCATCAATCTGAGGTAGGGGATACTAGTTCTTTATTGTTATAGCATTGATTTCCCTGTAGTCGATACATAACCTCATAGATCCATCTTTCTTCTTAACAAAAAGGACAGGGGATCCCCATTGAGAAACAATAGGGAGAATAAACCCCTTATTACTCAATTCCTCTACTTGTTTCTTTAGTTCAACTATTTCCACAGTGGTCATTCTATAAGGGGTCTTCGATATAGGCCTTGAACTAGAAATTAAATCAATGGAAAACTCAATTTCTCATTCTAAAGGATGTGCAGGTAAATCTTCCGAAAACACATCTACATATTCTTTCATAATATACACATCCTCTATTTGAACATTCCTTTCCTTACCCACAGTTATTTCATTCTCTTCCTCCCCAATAATTGAATTTAGTTGAGCTACTCGGGGTGGATCTAGATAAGAATCAGGTGGTGAAGATTCTACTCTAATGATAAGGTGTTCATTATCATCATCATCAAAAATCGTAACCTCCTTCTTATTATAATAAATTTTCACATCATGGTCTGAAATCCAATCCATACTGAGGATTATATCAAATTTAATCATGGGTATGACGATGAGATCAGCAGATAAAGAACATTTATATTCCCTAATGGGAACAGATCCTCAGAACATAGTAGCAATGATACTTCCCTTAGGAGTTTTAACTGACAACTCCCTTGTTAAATTAAATTGGAAATATCTAATTTTCTTATCAAACTGGGAAGATATGAAACAATGAAATGATCTAGAATAAAATAAATCATTGGCTAAACTTTAGGAAACCATTAAATTACCTTCCACCACGTCTTTCAGAGCTTCAAACTCAGTAGTAGTGATAGCATAAGCTTGGCCTTGATCCCTTGACCTTTTCTGAGGTAAGTTACCCTGACGCTTAGGACATTCATTTGCATAATTTCCCATATCCCTGCAGTTGTAGCATTGAACATCGGTAGCTTCTTTCTTCCCCTTACAATCACGAGCTTGTTGGTCTTTTTCCCCACACTTGTAACAGCCTCCCATTCCTTTCAAGCAAGTACCAGGGTGTTTGTTCCCACATTTACTACAGGATGGATATTCAAATTTTCCCTTCTTCCCCTTATTTCCATTTCCAGAGTAATCATAAGATCTCTTCTTCTCTTGCTTTACTTTAAATTTGTAATACTTAGAGAATTATTTTTCGGTCTTGATAGCACATGAGACAATATCTTCATACAATGAGAAGGTTTGTGAGACTAATGCTCGATAGAGAAATGGTTTTAACCCATCAAATAAATTATCAATATTTCTTCTTGGTTTATGTATATAATCTACGACATACCTCGCTAACCTTGTAAAGTTAGCCTCATACTTTACGACATTCTCACCCCCCTTTTACCTCAGACTCAAGAATTGCATTTCCATATCTACTCTATAGTCATGAGGAAAATATTTTTCTAAGAAAATCTCTTTGAAATCCCTCCATTCCATATTTGATACTTCATAATCATCCTTTGTGTTTTCAATCAATGGACACTATTGACCAGCATCTCCAGTGAGGCGGTAAACTGCCATGATAACTTTTTCCCTTTCACTACTCCCCAAGGCATGCAATATTTTCTATAAGGAATTTATCCATTGCTTATCTACTAAAGGATTTGTACTCCCATTTAATGTTGGTGGTTTTTTCCTCATGAAGCGATCTAACAATGATCCTCCACGCTGTGGATCTGGGTGCTCCATACAAGTAAGGTTATTATTCATAACCTGAGTGAGTTGTCCCAGTATGGTGATAAGCTGATCAGCACAGGTTGTATCACCAGCTCTACTATAATTATATTGAGTAGGAGGGAAATACCTACATGGAGTGCATGCCTTGATACGGTTTCCATTTCTTCCACTAGGCGCCATTTCTAAACAATGGCATACACTAGATTAGTTTATGGATCACAATACATAAATCCAAACTTAGAAAACACTTAACATGAATTGGACAGTTTATGGATATAATCTCTAATCATAAAAATGTTTTCTTTGAGGAAGTATATACTCATCAACCCTTTATAATGGTTTTTAAAGAAAATGAGAATTATCCTAAGCATATCCCTCAGGAGTGTCGCAATCAAGAGTGCAGCAAGGCCTATTGTCATGCACCAGTTCCCGTTCGAGTCTAGATCAAAGCAGTGTTTTTTTGTTTTACCCCTAGGTACATCAGTTTCAGAGCCACCTCTACCTTATCGTATTCAGACAGGGTTGTATTGCTCAGAAAACTCACAAAATCTCTACAATACCAAAATTAAAGGAAGTTATTCTATAATAATCCTCAAAGTCCATCTTAGGTCTATGTGTTCTAATCAGTGTTTATCTAAATCTAGCTCCCAAGGTTTGTACTAAACATCCTATGATACAAATTGAATCGCCCCGACCCCAGTTACCCAGAGTCGGTGCATTATTACATACAATTTTCATGATCACAAAATATCATGTCTCGAAATAATGATTAGTTTAGTAGCCTTGGAAACACTAGATACATTCATAAAGTTTACATTACATCATAAAGTGAAAACTACAATGACATCTTGTCTCCACACTCATATCCCCTTATACTATCCCAACAGGTCCTTCATAAAATACTTATTCACATCCTGGGAAATATAAAACATAGAAATAGGTAAGCTCAAATGCCCAGAAAGGATAAAAATATAGCGGAAAATTTTATAAATATGCATAAACATTTAAGGCAATGTATAACTAAAACAAAAGCCTTTTAAACTTGAAATTAAGCATAATATGGCCGAAATAAAATGAAATAATTCCATTTACTTTTTCACATGGATATTCTACTAGTCAAATAATCACATGCAATATCAATAACCACTTTCAAAATGATGTAATGCATAATGTCATACTATCATAACCACATAGTCAAGGCATTGTGCCAAGACTAAAAATAAGATTTTGTCAAGGCCTTGTGCCAAGACATTAGTTTTTCTCATGATACCTACCGATGCACTGAAGAGCTATAGAGGTCTCTACCCATCACTTATTAAGTCCAATGCATTTCTCATATGAATAGGTTTAAACATAACATAAACATTTATATTAAAACTAGCATACGAAATGTCAATACTTTATCCATAAACCATGAATGGTATAAAAATAACACATCCACAGTCAAACATATCACAAAACCTTAAATAAAATATGGAAGTTTTGTATCATAATAATTCAACTTCAAATAATATTAAAATCTATCAAAGGATGCTGAAATAGATGAAACCAAAACTATTCGATAGAAATATCTATTTTTTTGAAATCATTTAAATGGCACATAATTATAAAAGAAAACATTTCCTTTGAAAATATTCTTATCATCTTTTAAGGGAAGCTTTGAAGATTTTATAATGTCTGAAAATAGCCACACCCACCATATAAGTTAAAAAAGACATTCTTACCTTAATTCTATCGAAAAGGTTAAAAATGACCTTTTTTGGAAAATGATAGAAATATTCCTTTATAAACATCTTATAAAAATTCAACAGGGGTATAAATGACATTAACCCCTAGTCTGTAAAATAGTAAGAATGATTTGAAATACATTTTTAAGATACATGTATGTGGATGATAAATAAGTCCCAGTATATAATTACGTATAAACAACCTCGGATAATGAAGAGATTGTGAAATAAACCCTCACCTTGAACTTTTCCTTGGTTGAGGGTAGGTTAACCTCCTGTATAATGCTGAAATAATTGTTATTAAAATATACAAGAATCATTTAAATTAATATGATATCATATATGATCTTTTATCATTACATTAGTAATAATATCTTAGTATTATCGTTTTTTTGGGTGTTAACTTACTCGTTTTCTTTTATATGTTTTGTTACATAAGTTGTGTTTGTTATGCATTGTAATAGACCGAGTTTTTGGGGTCCATTACTTTGTGAAATTATCAAGTTGGTTTTTATGGTTTGGGAATCTCAGTGAAGTTTGGCCTAATGGTAGGCCTAACGGTAGCCTTAGCCTACAGGTATCAGGCCTACCGGTAGCTCGGTCTACCGGTAGCCGCACCCTACCGGTAGCTCTGTCTACCGATAGCTTGGTCTACTGGTAGCTACAACGTACCAGTAGCTCGGTATACTGGTAGCTACAGCATACCGGTAGCTCGGTCTACTGGTAGCTGCAGCGTACCGGTAGCTCAGTCTACCGGTGGGTGTAGCCTACCGGTAGCTCTCAGCTACTGGTCGCTCTAGCCTACCCCCACAGGTTTTCCAGTAGCACCTCCCTTTTGTGCAAATTGGGTTTTAAACCCTATTTTGACCCCTTTTTGCTTGTTTTAAAGCCCAGTAATGCCCATAAATGTCATTTAATTAAATATTTAATGAATTAACCTGGTGTGTGCATTGGTTTAAACCACCCAAACATTAATAATGTGTGGGGTGTCTCAACCGCATGGTCACCCCATGACCCCGCTCCTTACACGGTTTCACATTCTTATCTCAATCGTCCCCGACCTTTATAAACTAAAGGGTTCTCTCTAGGTTTCTTTTCTTGATCACCCTGTGCTAGAGTACCCTTCGTTCAGACAAGCAGCTTTTCATTCGGACAAGTCGCATCGCTATTCGTGAAGTTCTGCGCCCAACCTTAGCATCGATCATTGATCAACAAGTATGGAATTATCCTTCATCTCCCATTTCGTGTATCATGCGAGGTGGGCATGCTTTTGATTCTGTATAATTGGATGAACCAAACCTAAATAAAGATAATTAATGGATTCTATAAAGAACGAAGGGGGGGGGGCTGTGATTGTTGATGCTGCTCTGTTTGATGATCTTCTTTTCTGAATTTTGTGGGCTTACGCCTACTGAAAATCATGGCCGTTAGTGGTCTTTTCTCTGTGCACCAATGAACCCATACCTAGGGTGATGTTTAAATGGATTGTATTTGTGAACCCTTGTTGTGTAAAATAATCTTGGTTAATTACGTATATCTGGCTAAATAAATTGAGGCACCAGGATCAATCCCTTGTTGTGATAACACCGGTTAAAGCACACAGAAATTGAAATCATGGAGTGTGTTAAATCCTATAAATCTTAAAATACAGGCATGGTCCTACTTATTGGTGGTGGTTTGGTTGTTTTTCTTTTACAGGTTGTTTGCTGGGTAATGTGGGTGGGGATGGCATCCCCTGTTATTATACTCTCGGTGGTTGTGAAATTGGGGATGGGATCAACTGTGTTATTCTTTCAGTGGTTGTGAATTTTAAGACCAGGTGGTTACCTTGTTTATATCACGAATTGGGGTGGGATAATCTATTGTTGAGAAACCCTTTTTGGCTCCTAGATATTGGAAATGGGGCTGCATCATGGGGTTTTCTTTGGTTATGGTGGCTTTATAAGAGAACCGGGTGTGGGTGTTATGGTTGATGCTTGACTGTTTTCTTTCCCTTGACTTGTGCTTATGATTACTGGTTTCCCAAGTAGGTGTAGAAACATATTTAATCATTATTACTGAAAATATAAACTAGGATGGGACAAATGGGTTTTGGTTTGATGTGTGTTATGACTTGGATGCAGTATTGTTTGTGTTCTTTAGACGGGCTGAAGAAAAACCTAAACTTTGGGTGAGTGCTTGTTACCTATACATATACTTGTAGTTTTTTTTCTTATTCGCGCCGCACCCATGTTTAGAACTTAGTGCCGAAGACCCCCATTTCATGGGGGGAGGGTGTTTTTCCCAACACTACTATTAGTGGATGGTTATTAGCTCCTTTTCTGCTTCCTTTCCCGAATAGCTCAAGTATCTCCGGGCAGGCTGTGATGGCCTAAAGTCCATTATTAGCCCAAGAACCTTCGGGCAGGGTAGTGTGGTGGTTACGACCCAGGTGTGTGCGGGCAAGTGGTTTTCCCAAGTATCTTCGGGATGAGGCCCAGGTTTCTTCGGGCGTGGCAGTGGATATTCTAGCCCAGGTGTCTTCGGGTGTGGTGGTGGTTGTTCTGGCCTAGGTGTTTTCAGGCATGGTTACGTGTGACAGTTGTGGCCCAGGTGTTTGTGGGTGGGATTCAGCAGTGGGACTGTGTGTGGTTATGGCCCAGGTGTGTGCGGGCGGGGTGTGGTAGTGGGACTACGGTGAGAATGGCGGGATTGGTTCGATGCGTAGGATGTCTTCAATAACCAGTGGGAAAGTGGCACGGGGTACCCAAACATCGATGTGCTATTACTACACTTTACTTGACTTGTGTTATTTGGAGAGTGTGCCTTGGTGAGGCTTGGGTGGTTATTTTACCTTGTTAGGTGTTTGGTTTACTCTTTTTCTCAGAGGACTCCAGTACGTTCCCCCCACTTGTGCACGATAGCATTAGGTTTTTCCCAATTGAGTATACGTGTATGCTCACCCTACGCATATAAAATTGTTTCCAGGTTTCCAGGAGGACTTCAGGGATCGTGATGGACTGTACTAGCTCGGACCTTTGGGGCAGTTTCACTCGTTGTTTTTCTTTCTTTCGTACTTTACTCTTGTATTAACTTGTACTTTCTGGTTTTTTTACTTTTGTAACATGCATTGGGAGTGGTTCTTGGCCTTGCTTTTACTTTCTGCTTTTGGTGTTGTTGGGATATACCATTCTATCACCTGATCCTATTAAAAGAAAAAGGGTAATGCCTTCTATTTAGTGGGTGATTCTATACCCTTGGTGCTAGTTTCCACTTCGGGACCTATTGAAGGCGGGTCTCGAGGGTCATTATATCTCCTTCAACTTAAAGATGGAAGGGCCTGGAAATCTGCTGACCCTTTCCTCCTATTGGTGAAGGCGGGTCGTGACAGAATGGTATCAAAGGGAGGTTGGTTGAAAGATAGGATCGAGTCTGGAGTTAGGCATAGTGAGGATTGCATGGGA
The DNA here is from genome assembly GCA_963277665.1 of Viscum album. NCBI lineage: Eukaryota > Viridiplantae > Streptophyta > Magnoliopsida > Santalales > Viscaceae > Viscum > Viscum album. The sequence goes on from OY728127.1 coordinate 188,395,523, forward strand.
TGGTAGGGAAACAGTGTTGGGTGACCTTGGTGCATGAATTAGGCCAGGGAAGACTGGCTAGGACACAAGATATTAGGGCCCCCCGTGATCTGATGCAAGGACTCTAGACCAACTGAACGACCAAGTGGGGCCACACTGATTGCAGGGTAGAGACCCTAGGAAAGTTACATGCATCATAATGACTTGTGTTCTCATGTTTCTGGGGTGTCTTGGGAATTAAGAATAAATAAAAAAAGTTTAAGAAGTTTTAAGAACAATATTCCACATTACTTGGGCTTAGGCGTTCCTCGTTTACCTTACAGCTATGGCACCTAGAAGGCGACCACGTTTGGTGTGGGTGATCGAGGCCCCGGAGGCTGCCATGGATGATTGGCAGAGAGCTGATCGAGAGGAGGAGGACGACCAGTGGCATAAGGCACTTCGGGCCTTCCAACAACAGACCCTCGAGAAGTATGAGGGCAACACCTCTGATATGAAGATGGAGGGCTGGCTAGAGGAGATAGTGATAGCCTTCGGCTTGATCCGGGATCTGGCCGAGTACTGGTTTCCTCTGGCCGTCAGCCAGATGCGGGGAGCAACGCGTCAGTGGTGGACGCTTTACCTGGGGGAGAGGAGAGAGGAAGAGGTGGCATGGGCTAATTTTGAGAAAGAGTTCCAGGTGCAATTCATCTCTTCTACGATGAAGGTAGAGAAGATGTAGGAGATACTCTCCCTCCAGTAGGGTAGTATGTCAGTGAGGGATTTAGGAATCAAGTTCAAGGACCTCCTACATTTTTCTCCGGACCACTTTCCCGACGAGGAGTCTCAGGCAAGACGTTTAGAGGAGGCGCTCCGACCCTCCCTCCAGAATGTTGTTACTCCCTTTTACCCAGCCGATGTACTTGGAGGTCCAGAAGAATACCGGAGTGGTGGAGAGGATGCACGCTCTAGGAGGTGTGTCACGAGAAGGGATCTAGTTGGGACCATCGAAGGGGAAGGCCGTCAGCACCAGGCCTCCAGTGTCAGGACCCTCCAGGTTCCGACCAGTAGGGAGTAGGCCGCGGCAGTTTCAGTTTCGATCTCTTGGTACTCTCCATTTTCCCTCAGGCCCAGGACTGCGGTGCTTCATCTATGGAAGCCATGGACATATCCGGAGTCTGTGCCCGGACCAAGTACAGTACGGTGGTGATGGACAACCCTAGCACCCTACCCAGCAGTAGCTTCCAACCAGGCCTTTCCAGCAGCAGCAGTAGGGACAGTGAGCTCCCGCTCCTCTGAGGGCAGACGTAGGAGCAGGATGCCGACCTCAGGTCTCTCCTCAAGGACCTCGACCGTGGCGTGGTCGGGGAGGTGGACGAAATCCAAGGTGAAGAGGAGCTGGGTGTGGGCAGTTCCACGCTGTGGAGTTAGCAGTTCCAGTAGGGTTGGAGGTTGTTCGAGGTACGATCATCTTGTTCAGTACCCTTTCTTTTACCTTGTTCGATACCAGAGCTTCGCACTCCTTCGTTGCACCTAGTCTAGCCAGTGATTTGGGCCTCGACACCAAGAGACTTCTAGTGCCCTTGGTTTTGAACACACCAGTCAGAGGTCAGACCAACTTGTTGGCCGAGGATGCAGACTGATGATAGGGCCACATCAGTCGGTCAGGGATCTTCTTCTTCTACAGATACAGCCATACGATGTCATCCTAGGCATCGACTGGATGTTCTCTATGTGTTCCGTCATCGACTGCTTCCGAAGAAGGGTTGTGTTCTCAGACATGGGCAGCGGACGTGTTTTTTTGACCGGTGAGCGGAGCAGTCAGAAGGGAAGAATACGAGAGGAACCCCTCCTATTCTTATTAACAGAGCTATCAGTGGAGTCAGTGGATGCTGATATGGTGGAGGTTCTAGGGATAATCATCGAGTTTATGGACATATTCCCTGAGGAGGTGATGACTCTACCACCTCGATGTGATATTGAGTTCGGGGTAGACCTGTAGCCTGGTGCTCGTCCAATTTCGATGGCTCCTTACCGGATGGCACCTTTGGAGCTACGGGAGTTGCGGATTCAAATTGGCGATTTGATGAAGAGGGTTTATGTTCGACCAAGTTTGTCACCGTGGGGTGCTCCAGTATTGTTCTCCAAGAAGGCAGATGGTGGTCTCAGGTTGTGTATAGACTACGGGAGGCTGAATCAGGTGACGGTCAAGAATCGCTACCCTCTTCCAAGGATAGACGACCTTTTCGACCATCTGAAACGGACAGGGTGGTTCTCGAAGATCGACCTGCGGTCTGGGTATCACCATTTGAGAGTGAAGGAGGGAGACATCCCGAAGACGGAATTTAGGTGCAGATATGGACACTTCGAGTTTATAGTCATGATTTTAGGTGTTACGAACGCCCCGGCTGTGTTCATGGGACTTATGAAATCCATCTTCCAGGAGTACCTGGATCGGTTTGTAGTCGTGTTCATCAACGATATCCTGATCCATTCAAGATCAGATGAGGATCACGCGGAGCACCTGGAGATGGTTTTGGAGGTTCTCCGACAGCACCAGCTCTATGGTAAGCTGTCGAAATGCATGTTCTGGACCCGAGAAGTGCACTTCCTTGGGCACGTAGTGTCCGAGAACGGGGTAGCGGTGGACCCATCAAAGGTTGAGGCATTTGTTTCTTGGCTAGCACCCAAGAATGTGGCAGAGGTTCCCAGTTTCCTCGGGTTGGAAGGTTACTATCGTAGGTTCATACCCAACTTCTCTTGAGTTGTAGCCCCTTTGACGGCCTTGACCAAGAAGGATCAGGTTTTCGTGTGGAGTGAGCAGTGTGAAGCAGCCTTCAGCTATCTGAAGGAGAAGTTGGTTAGTGCCCCAGTGCTGAGGCTACCATAAGAAGGGGCGGTGTATGAGGTGTTCTGTGATGCTTTAGGTCAAGGCCTCAGATGTGTGTTTATGAAGCAGTAAGGAGTGATCTCTTATGGGTTTAGGCTTCTACGCCCTCATGAGCGTAATTATTCCACCCACGACCTAGAGCTTGCAGCAGTCGTTTTGGCGCTAAATTTATGGCGGTATTACCTCATCGAGGAACGCTTTGAGGTCTTCACAGATCACAAAAGTTTGAGGTATATCTTCTCCCAGTGTGACCTAAACTTGCAGCAGTGAAGGTGGATGGAGTTCCTCCAAGATTATGACTTCGAAACTTCCTACACTTCAGGGAAGGGTAATTTAGTGGCTGATTCCTTGAGCAGGAGGACACAGAAGGATTTGGTTCGAGAGTCGATAGACGCCTGGAAAGCGATGGAGGAGTTGGCTTCCTTGCACCTAGATGCAATGATGGATAGCGGTAGAGGTTGCCTATATCATATGATAGTGCAGTCGCCTTTGTTTCTGCAAGTGGAGGAGTCTCAGTGGGCAGACCCATAGTACGAAGTGATGCGTGACCGAGTTGACCAAGAGCAATGCTTCGGAAGGATAGACGGAGGATGGTCAACACCAGATATTTTTTCAGGGGAAGCTGTTTGTTCCAGAGGCGATGTGCGGAAATGTTCTCAGTGAGTTCCACAACTCACCCCTAGCAGTACACCCTAGAGTTTCCAAGATGTACCAGGGACTGAAGAGACAGTTTTGGTGGCCCAGAGTGAAGCGAACAGTGGCAGAGTTTGTGGCCAAGTGCTTAGTGTGTCAGCAAGTGAAGGCAGAACACCGAGTTCCAGGCGGCCTACTGCAGTCTCTAGATGTCCCAAAGTGGAAGTGGGATGACATCTTAATGTATTTCGTCATGGGACTACCCAAGGTCCAAGGGGGGTATGACGCCATTTGGGTAGTGTGGACTGGCTGACAAAATCGGCTCACTTTCTGGTGTTCAAGGAGTCGAGTGTAGTGGATGCTTTGGCCCGAAGGTAAGTGGATGAGGTGGTGCGATTTCATGGAGTTCTGAGGTCTATAGTCTCGGATAGGGATGCACGATTTACCTCGCGAGTCTAGAGAGGATTGGAGCATGCTTTTGGCATCCATCTACGTCTTAGCATTGCCTTCCATCCCCAGATAGATGGACTGACAGAGCGCACCATCGAGACCTTGGAGGATATGCTGCGGGCATGTGTTCTGGACTCAGGAAGATCATGGGTGCGACACATGCCTCTAGTAGAGTTCGCCTACAATAATAGCTATCACTCTACCATAGGTATGGCCCCGTTTGAATCCTTGTATGGTAGGATATGTCGTTCACCTATGTGTTGGACCGAAGTAGGAGAAGCAGGTGTTCTTGGCCCGGAGGTGGTGTAGAGCACGATAGAGAAGGTTCAGCTTATATGAGAGAGGATGAAGGCGGCTCAAGACCGGCAGAAGTCGTATGCTGATACCAGGAGGAGGCCCTTGGAGTTTGAGGTTGGAGACCACGTGTTATTGAAGGTCTCCCCTCGGTGTGGACAACAGAGGTTCGACAAAGGGAGTAATCTTTCTCTGCCGTTCATCGGACCCTTTGAAGTGTTGCGGCGGGTCAGTGAAGTTGCTAATCAGCTAGTGCTACCACTGCCTCTACTGAGGATACATGATGTATTCCATTTGTCCCAGCTTCATCGTTACCTACACGATGATTCACACATCCTTGATTGGGGAGAGCTAGACAACAAGGATGATGTGACTTTTGTGGAAAGACCAGTGATGATCGAGGATCGTGAGGAGAAGGTGCTCCGTGGGAGAACCATCCCATTGGTTTGTGTATTATGGAGACATGGTGGGATTGAGGAGAGTACATGGGAGAGGGAAGCATAGATGTTTGCCTAGTACCCAGAGTTGTTTTGAGTTTTGTACTGATCGGTTTATAGCTCTTGTGGTAGAACGTTTTACCTTGTTGGCTATGGAATACTAGTTTTCTTTCCTCTGAATGTGTGTGAAAAGTTATGGCTGTGGGGAGGGGAGGGCCTGACCCCTAATGAAGATGCATTAAGGTGGATGCGATTAAACCCGTGTGGGCGAGTCAGTGCCGCCCAAAGTGGATAGTATCTTGACATCGGGAAGGAGGCTCCCTAACCCACATGGCTGGGGCAGTTTGACATGGTATGTTTCTTGGTTCTTGATAGAAAGGCATTCTTAGTTAACAATGAGGGTCACTTCTAAGAGGTATCTTATGAGGTGGTTGTTCGGACGCTCTTTCCATCTGGGTTGTTTTTATTCTCGGGGACGATAATAATTTAAGAGGTATATGATGTAATGGCCTAGGTTTTTGGGGTCCATTACTTTGTGAAAATCTCAAGTTGGGTTTTCTGGACTGGGAATCTCGGTGAAGTTTGGCCTAATAGTAGGCCTACTGGTAGCAGGCCTACCGGTATCTCGGTCTACCAGTAGCTGCAGCCTACCAGTAGCTCTATCTACTGGTAGCTCGGTCTACCAGTAGCTGCAGCCTACCGGTAGCTCTCAGCTACCGGTCGCTCCAGCCTACCCCCACGGGTTTTCCAATAGCTCCTCCCTTTTGTGCAAATTGGGTTTTAAACTCTTTTTTGACCCATTTAGGCTCGTTTTAAAGCCCAGTAATGCCCATAAATTTCGTTTAATTAAATATTTAATGAATTAATCTGGTTTGTCCATCGGTTTAAACCGCCCAACCATTAATGACGTGTGGGGTGTCTCAACTGCGTGGTCAACCCACGACCCCGCTCCTTACGCGGTTTCGCGTTCTTATCTCAATTGTCCCCAGCCTTTATAAACTAAAGGGTTCTCCCTAGGTTTCTTTTCTCGATCACCCTGTGCTGGAGTACCCTTCGTTCAGACAAGCAGCTATTCATTCGGACAAGCTGCATCGCTATTCGTGAAGTTCTGCGCCCGGCCTTAGCATGGATCGTTGATCAACAAGTAGGGAATTATCCTTCATCTCTCTTTCTGTGTATTGTGCGGGGTGGGCATGCTTTTGATTCTGTATAATTTGATGAACCAAACCTAAATAATGATAATGAATGGATTCTATAAAGAACGAAGGGGGGGATGTGATTTTTGATGCTGCTCTATTTTATGATCTTCTTTTCGGAATTTTGTGGGCTTACGCCTACTGAAAATCATGGCTGTTAGTGGTCTTTTCTCTGTGCACTAATGAACCCTTACCTCGGGTGATGTTTAAATGGATTGTATTTGTGAACCCTTGCTGTGTAAAGGAATCTTGGTTAATTACATATATCTGGCTAAATAAATTGAGGCATCCGGATCAATCAATTTTTGTGATAACCCCGGCTAAAGCACACAGAAATTGAAATCATGGAGTGTGTTAAATCTTATAAATCTGAAAATACCTGCATGGGCCTGTTTAGTGGGGGTCATTTGGTTGTTTTTCCTTTACGGGTCGTTTGCTGGGTAATGTGGGTGGGGATGGTATCCCATGTTATTATACTCTCGGTGGTAGTGAAATTGGGGATGAGATCCCCTGTGTTATGCTTTCAGTGGTTGTGAATTTTAAGATTGTGTGGTTACCTTGTTTATATCATGAATTGGGGTGGGATCCTCTGTTGTTGAGAAACCCTTTTTGGCGCCTGTATATTGGACATGGGGCTGCATATTAGGGTTTTTTTGTTATGGTGGCTTTACAAGAGAACCGGTGTGGGTGTTATGGTTGATGCTTGAATGTTTTCTTTCCCATGACTGGTGCTTATGATTACTAGTTTCCCAAGTAGGTGAAGAAACGTATTTAAGCATTATTACTGAACATATAAACCTGGATGGGACAAATGTGTTTTGTTTTGACGTGGGTTGTGACTTGGACGTAGTACTATTTGTGTTCTTTAGACGGGCTATAGAAAAACCTAAACTTTGGGTGAGTGCTTGTTACCTATACATATACTTGTAGTTTTTTGTTTCTTATTCATGCCCCACCCAATTTGATCACTTAGTGCCGAACACCCCCATTTCATGGGGGGAGGGTGCTTTCCCAACACTACTATTAGTGGCTGGTTATTAGCTCCTTTTCTGCTCCCTTTTCCGGATATCCCAAGTATCTTCGGGCAGGTTGTGATGGCCTGAAGTCCATTATTATCCCAAGAACCTTTGGGTGGGGTATTTTGGTGGTTACGGCCCAGGTGTGTGCGGGCAAGTGGTTTTCCCAAGTATCTTCGGGATGAGGCCCAAGTTTCTCGGGCGTGCCAGTGGATCTTCTAACCTAGATGTCTTCGGGTGTGGTGGTGGTTGTTCTGGCCTAGGTGTTTGTAGGTGTGGTTACATGTGACAGTTGTGGCCCAGGTGTTTGCGGGCAGGATTCGGCAGTGGGACTGCGTGCACTTATGGCCCAAGTGTGTGCGGGCGGGGTGTGGTGGTGGGACTGCGGTGAGAATTGTAGGATTAGTTCTATTACTATACTTTACTTGACTTGCGTTATTTAGAGAGTGTGCATTCGTGAGGCTTGGGTGGTTAGTTTACCTTTTTGGTTTTTGGTTTACTCTTTTTCTCATGGGACTCTAGTACGTTCCCCCCACTTGTGCACGAGAGTTTTAGGTTTTTCCCTACTGAGTATACTTGTATGCCCACCCTACGTATATAAAATTGTTTTCAGGTTTCCACGAGGACTTCGGGGATCGTGATGGACCATACTAGATCAGACATTTGGGGCAGTTGTAGTCGTTGTTTTTATTTCTTTGGTACTTTACCCTTGTAGTCACTTGTAACTTCTGGTTTTTTACTATTGTAACATGCATTGGGAGTGGTTCATGGCCTTACTTTTACTTTCTGCTTTTGGTGTTTTTGGGATTTACCATTCTATCTTCTGATCCTATTAAAAGAAACAGGTTAATTCCTTCCATTTAGAATGTGATTCTATACCCTTGGTGCTATTTTCCACTCCGGGACCTATTGAAGGCGGGTCTCGGGGGTCATTATCTCTCCTTCAACTTAAAGAAGGAAGGTCCCGGCAATCTGCTGACCCTTCCCTTCTTTTGGTGAAGGCGGTTCATGACACGCATAGGTTGTATCTTATTCATATACATAATGATATCAAGTCCTTAAACATTATTTTTAATCATTAAATAAGAATTATACTTGAATGGATACGATGGGGAATGAATCTCATCAAGTTTGTGGAGACGGTAGTCTGTACGTACGTACGAGCGACAATATCATTCTTTTGATATTAAAATAATATATTATTGGATGGTATATCATATATAAAGAATAATTATCAAGTTTTATTTATTATTTACATAAATTTCAAATCATTATCATACCCATCCAAATAATAATGTTTTGAATAACAATTACACCACGACGTGGAGACAGTAAGCCGTATGTATGCACGTATGGTGACATGTCATTCAAAGGATGGATAGAATACGGAATATGGTTGTACCATATTTATAATAACATAACAGTATATAGAAGATACTATAGTTATTATTTTATAATGGAAATAACAAAGAAAGAAGAAGTTGAATAAGAATGGAACGTGAAAGATGGTGGTGAAAACATTACCTTTTCTTCGGGTTCTTCCTTTTTATTTGATCATAAGGGATCCTTAGGTTGGATTTCTGATCAAACTAAGGCCTATAGGTTTAAGTGAGGGAGGATGGGAAGGTATTTTGGTAGGTTTTGGCCTAGAAAAATGGATTTGAAGGTATGAATTATAGAGAAGGGGAGTTCCTTTTTATAAGAGGGGTGATGGGCACCTATGGAAAAGCTAGAAATATTATTTTATAATAAATTCATATTCAGTTACTAATGTATCCAAACTGATTTATTTCGATGCTAATGTGGGTATGGGTCAAAAAAAACTCAACCAAAAGGTTTTATACAGGTTTTGGTCACTTGATTTACCTTTTCTTTTAGTTTTAACTCTTAGTTAATTAGTTTGACATTTACCATGTCTCTTTGTATTTTTATATTATATAGATAATAGACATACTATATACTTACAATAGACCCTAAAGTGGTCCATCAATGATACACCTATCATTTTATAATTCCTTTGGTCGAACCTTATATTTTTAGGAATAGAATATAAATTAATAATATAATATTTGTTTTAAAAAATCATTTATGTCAATTTTGAAACTATTGGGTTTTTTTTATAAATTCATAAAAGCATTATTAATTCGAAAAAAATTATATAACGAGTCCTAATATGTCATATTTACCTAGAAAATTAGTGTAATTCAAAAAAAGTTTCAAATTACATTTATTTGGATATTTATAATATCAATTATTTTAATATTTCTTTAATTAGATAATTACTGCATCACCATTGTGTCATAAATAAATTAAATTATTTAATGTCTAAAATTTATAAACAAAATACCATTATGTAGAATATTTTTAGATTTCTAATGAATATTTATAATCGAATTTATCTTATGTATGAACCTATATTAAAAAATTCTTATTAATTAAACTTTGATTTTAACTCTTTTAACTCTTCTTTGAATTAAATAATAATAAATATCCTAATCTAATCCCAGTGGACCTAAATGATAATTTTTTCTTCCTAAGGTTGTTTTTGGTCGAGGTACACTTGTCTAATAGAATTAGGACATGTGTTAGGGTAATATTAATATCATTTTTACCCTTAATTACCCTATTTTTTTTAACCGTGGTAAATAAAAGTAAAAAGTTACTATTCACCAAAAATTATTTTGAGCCTATTGAACCACATTTTACACCTTGATATTAACCGTGTCTCTCATATTTTCGAAATTCCACTCACAGAAGTGGTAATATTATGTTTTATGTGAATTTGCAAATTCTCCTAGGATGTGGGTAAAAGACGGTGAAAAGTTCAATAAAATTTTTATATATCTAAAATTATTATAAGTTGAATCTAATGAATTACATTGAACATATATAGGTATTATGTATCTATTTTGAACATAATTAAATTTAAATAAAATAATTAATTATTTAAATAAAAATTTGGTTTTAAATAATAACTCAGAGTTTTTTCACTATTCATCAAAAATTGAAAGTTTTCAGAAAAATACCAAAAATTCACCATAAGATAATTTTGATATTCCGAATCCAAAAATGAAGTCCATTTTGAAAGATAAAATTTATAAAATTTCAAAAAGTATGTATTACTATTCATAACGGTTGGTTTGATTGGTTGTGGTGTATGTTAGAACATGAAGTTGCGTACAACACATGCTACTGTATTATTCAAAGAGAAGTGTACCATGGAAGCTTGAGGTGTTAAAAAAAATTAAGGATATACCCTCAAGATATATGGAAGAACAAAGTTAATATTTAGAACAATAAAATTTCAAAAGAAACACTTCACCTACCATAATTAAACACAATACAAGAATCCATGGTTCGTAGGATATGGTTGGTATTGTGGAAATATCGTACACATTCCCACTGATTGTTTTCATAATACACCAATGTATGTAAAAAAGAACAACATTAAAGGTGGGTAGAATTTAATGTAATAGAAAATCAGATAAGAAAACCCAACCCTCAAATAAGAATTTTTTTTCTTAAAATCAAATATTTTTATGTATCATAAAAATTTCCATGTATGTTGTGGAATAAGTGGTCATCGTGATGAATGGTGATTTTTTACTTTTTCCAAACACAACTCAGCTAAAAATCATGAAAGAAGACCCGAAAATCCAAAATAAAATAAAATAAATACAGATATTAATTCTACCTTATTGTGAAAAAAATTAGGAGTTTTAAATAAGGTTCCACCCAATAATAAAGTAACTGGATATGTGAGGACTAATAAAAAATGCTACTTGTGTGGATGAAAAGTCCATTTCAAGGAAAATTGTAAAGTGACCATGGTTTTTCAATATAATGGAAGTAATAATAATCAACAAAGTGAATCAATCCATGAAATACACAAGTGGGTTAAAATTTTGGAAGACGTGTTAGATGAAGAAGTTTAATTTAACCAAAAATTATATCTGAAGAGTACCTTAATCAAAGATAAGAAGATTTTTATAATTTTTAAATTGGTCAGACACACTCCGAAAAAATCATGACAATATTATTAGAGTATGAGATGTTGGCCGGAATAGTTAATCAAACATTAGAAGAAACCAAGGCTGATGTTAAGAATAATAATTGACATAAATATTGGAAGAAAAAGATTAGGAATAAATCCATGACAACTAAGAAGGTTGATTCTTATAAAGTTAAGGGTGAAGGCATGATGAAAAATGATGTTAAGGAAAAAGTCTATGGGTGTACCAAAAATTTGTCATACATATTTCCATAATTGAAGACAATGGAAGATTCACCTTATTCCTAATTAATCCAATTGATTTTATTGGAAATGGGACTTAAACTGATGTAATTCTGAGGGTCTTTGAAGTAAAGATAAGATTAGTTATTCTATAATCTATATAATTCAAATCAAAATAATCATATTATTAACAAAAATATCCCTCTAACATCGGATGCTAAAAAATATAGTTACTTGAATATTGAAGTCCTCATAGAAAAAATCCTCAGATGATGATGAAGTTCTGGATATTAAGGGTCTAGATAAATAATAATCCTATAATCTATCATTCACTCTTTTATACTCTCCCATCCACATATAAAAAATTATGTTTAAATAAAAACTGAGAAAACTAATTTACTGAGAAAACGTAAGAATTAAATTATAAAGGGGAGAAATTTTATTTTTATACATGAATGTTTTTTATCTCTTTGTTAAGGTGGATGTAGTAAAGTACGTTTAATGAAAATATGATGAACATACTCCTAAAATAATATTTTATAAAAATTTTAATCACTTGGTATTTTTATGGATACCTTTAATAACAAGATTAATCACTCTTGTTTTTTATATCGAGAATGGAACATGTAGACATAGAGTTAGTTGATTTAGGGATTATTTATTTTATAAGAGTATTTTTATCCTTATCTTAATAAATTTAATTCTTATATTAAATTAAATTAAATTAAATAAAGAATACTAAAATGTGTACAGAAATTTCCTCCCTTACCATAAGATGAAAAACTGTGGAATTCAAATTCAGATCTTCAAGGGGAAGGGGATAAAATTGATAAATAATGCCCCTTACGTAATTTTGTTAGAATAATGAGATAAAAGAGGCATTCAATTTATTTAAAATATGGTAAAAATATCATTAACTTCAATTTTTTATGTGTATAAATAAAAAATCCAAATAAGGAGATTGAATTCCCCCTTGGATGATAATGATGATGATATATTATATTTATTGTCAATAATTTCAAAAAAAGTCAATGATTAAGTTGATATAAAAGGTTCCTATGGATGTTCTAAAATAAATTCCCCTAGAAGAACATGCTCTAGAGGGTGGAACCATCAGAAGTCAGAACAACATAATGCGAGACTGGAAGATGAAACCCTCTAATTAGATGATGGAAATAATTTGGGTCTCTAGAATTGATAAAGAAAAGTGGATTTATTCATGTGGATGGAAAAAGGATAAATTCAAGAAATGTTTATATATGAATTATCCATATACAAGAAATGTTTTTTGAACTGATCTTCATTGAATTTATAACTAGTACTGAAGGGTGAAGAAGCATTGTCAACAATATTTGGAGTTGTAGAATAATGTTTCCTGAATTTGGTGATCAAGAAGATTAATGTACCAAATAAATGGGGAATTTTAAAAGATCCAATTAAATAATTAATCAAGCATATAGTAATATTGAATACCTAGTTGATAAGGATGGTGTTTCAAGTTAAAAACTAGCCAAAATAATTCAACCTAGATTTAAACATTGTACTTCCAAAGAATCATTAAATACCTAAAATTATATGATACTTGAAAGTTATGAAAATTGTATAATTGAAATGATGAACCAAACATAAGAATTTATATATTATCTATGATTCATTCCTGATGGATTTGAGGTGACCTTATCCTTAAAAAGTTATTTTCTACAATAAATATAGTAAAGGGATGAAGTGAACCAGGACTATAAGATATACTGAGCTTAATACTCTAAATTATATACATAGATTATGTTTAGTAAGTTATAAAACCTAGACTAATAAAGTGTTCATATGTCCTAAAGGAGATTCTAAAAACATATTTTCTAAGGAGTGTTATGAGTTCACCAAATATGAACACTTTAGTTTTTGTATCATAAATATGTAATTCTCTGAAAACCGATGTTACTAAAACAAGATGAGAAACCTGAATAACTAAATTTTTTAGAAGAAAAAATTCATAAGATTCTAAATAAATCATTCAATTAAATAACATCACTTTAATGAAATACCAATAGTGATCCAAGATGAGTTGAATCTAAAAAATCTTTCTTAGAAAAATTTTAGGACACATATAATGAATCATGATGTTTTGATGTTACCATAAGATGGAGAACCAGTGTAATAAATAATAAAGAAAAGGAAGAATGAAGAGGTTCTTAAGAATATTACTAATATAAATAAAATCATAAGATATAATAAGAAATCTCAGTTTTTCTAAAGTTCAATGCACCGGAAGTCAAGAAAGTTATTAATGATGATAAAATTTGGTTGATGTAATTTTAAAGTATCAGAGGTCATGCAAGTATAGGGGATTAATTAAATGTAATAAGATCATGAATCCTAGATGAATCAGAAATAAAATTATAATTTTATGGAATCTAATTCAACTGAAATGTGATCTTATAGAAATATGAGGAATCCCAAAAGTGTGAAACCTAAAAATTATAATATGTTGGTGGATAAGTGCATCGAAAGAAAAAAATATGAGTTTATTGATGAAAGGTTTTTAAAAAGATCAATATTGAGTAAAGTCAAGGTATATAATATTTTGAATATAGATTTTCAAAAGGAATACTCATAGGTTGATGCAATGTTGATCAGAAGATGAAACTCAAGTAGGAAGTTAAGATGAGTCCAAATAAGTAGAAGTTCAGAACATCAAAAGATGGTGGATGAAGTTGAGTTGATCAGAAGAAGAATCTACAATATGAGTTCAAAATGTATGAAGGTTCATTGGATAGAGAACATTAAAAGTGCAAGAATTATTTTGGAGTATGTTTTACGTAAATAAGGATATATAGGATTGATATTTTTTAGGTGAAGGAAGAATCATATAGAATTCATATTTTATTTCATATAAGAAAATTTTTTAGAAACTTATCGATGGAATTTACATCATTATACAGTTAAAAAATTGCTATTATTTGAGATGGATTTTCAGAGTATATTATTTTGGAATTTTTATATCATGATTGAATTTGTGATTTGAGTAAGAGTTGAATATTTTTTAAACTAATTTATGTGGGTTTTTAATTGAGTCAAATCTAGATATCTTTAGAAGGTTTTAAATGTGTTTAATTAAACATTTGAGAAGGTAGGAATTTAAAATTTAATCTCAGGGGTTACTCACATTTATTATAGGAATATTCCCTATAAATTTTAGGGGAACAATGCCTCAATTAGTATAAAGGAATTCAAATTCAGAAATTTGTTGATTATTAAAGAGAGAAAGTAGTCGACCAATAACTTCCCCCAGAATAGCATAATGGTAAATGTTTGAGAAGACTAGAACATTAAGTTTGAATGTATTAAGTTTTTTCCCTAGACTCATAATACTGGAAGGAGGAATTCTAGATCAACATCAAACACTAACTTATGAAATTTCAAGATGTTAAATTTTCAGCTAGTGAGAGCTTCAAAAGATTAGACTAACCAAAGTAGATATATTTAAGCATTCATGATAACTATAGTAGATGTTTAATAGGTGGTCAAATATCAATTCAAGAGGAAGTATAAGGAGAATACTTCAATACTAGTGGCTCTGGTAAAAAAAATTCCACATACCAATCAGGACAAGGTATGAGATTTTTAGGAAGTTGATCAACATGTGTGATGTCAATATTAAGATATAGTTGAAATTCTATATGTGTTGGATTCATAGTGGGGTAAAGATAATAATTTATCACACAACTTTAAATATATTATAAAATTATTTATTTAAAATCCACGACCCAATGGGAGTCAACATGGGAAATATTGTGTTCTTACATTGAGTATGAACCATATAAAAATCATGGTGTGTTATTTAAATTATATTATCTCCATATAATATTGAAAATTGGTAGGGGATCATGATTATGATTCATACAACCTAACTAAGGATAGAGGTTCAATCAACTGGATGGAAAGAAGAAATTAAGTGGAACATAATCATTAAAATTTGGTCACCCCATATTCACCCCCACCTCTTAGGTTCATTGCATGAACTCCTGGGACTCTGAGTTATAATATAGGATTAATGTTTGGTTTATAGGTTTTGGATGGGTTGTAATTTTTTCATGATAATAATGGATTTTGAGAAGTGATTTACATATTTTTTTGACATCATGAATTAGGAAATACTTCGATATAGGTGATTAAATAACTATCCTTCTATTTACTATTATTTATATGTTATTTCTAGGATTAGCATTCTTATAAATAGATTGATCAAATTTATTAATTATTTAAATTAAATTTTTGTTTACAAATATTGTGAGTAAATTATGATATATTTATATATATATTCATAATTAAAATTTTACATTTTATTTTGGCTTATATGATTAGAGTGGATATGTGATAAGTGACGTTGAACCACTGAAAAATAATATTTGTAATACCTAACTAAAATTAATAAAGTAGTGACCAAGGTGAAACCATAAGGAATGAAATATTTTTTGAACCGATGAAATACAAAAAAAACAAAAATAATTATAAAACCTTACCTCTAAATGAGTTGAAATGGTGAAATATAGTAGGTGAAAATGTGAGCGTGTGATTTTAGTTATGCTAGACATAAAAGTTATAGGGAATAAGACATGAAAAATGATGATTGATTGGGAATTAAAATTGAAAAATCATGTTAAAGAGACGATAATCTTGATAAATGAGTTTAAAAGAAATTAAAAACCTAAGGGGTCATTTATATGATAAAGTATCATTTACCAATGTATTTCCTTAAAAAGAAGTGAAAAAACTCATTATTGAAGTATGTGTTCTTATTTAAAAAATGGTGATGTGAGGTACACATGGAATTACATGGGGGGTGAAAAGAGCCACCATAATATATCTATATATCAAGGACCTGGTTTGTGACCTGAGGACTGGATTTCATATCTAGAAGTTGCAGAATTCATTATGAATATGAATTGAAGCAACCATATAACCAAAAGTTTAACTAATAATGGTGATGTTATAAGATCTATTTAATTCACTATAAGTCCTTGAATCTGAGTCCTAGTGAAATCAAAAGATAATATCAAAATATGTAGATTAAAAGATACAAACATTAAACTGGTGTATGTTCCAAAATTGGTTCTTAAAAGATGAAAATTTATGAGATATCTATAAATTCATAAAGTTTTACTAGATAATTATACATATTAATAGTTATTAGAATATTTATGGAATGTATAATGTTGAGTTATTTGGATAATAAAAGAATTATTTTGAGATATGGAATCGTTTCCAAATTCTTGCCAAATTTTTGGGTGCTAAAATTTGGTAGAATTGTCATGTATATTTCCAAACAAAAGGAAACATTTTTTTAGAAGTTTATAGATTTTGATAAAGTTTTATAAAATATTATTGGAAAAGGAATATTTTCCACATTGCAAAATCATTACAGCATAAAAATAACATGGACCGTGTAGAATTAATGTGGCTAAAAAGAAAGTACACATGAGACAACCCACATTAGAATATCATAAAGGAAGTTCACGATAGGTATTTTTATAAATTAGGGAATAATTTATGGTCAAATGTGGTAAAACTATGTGAAAAATATAGATTTAATAATATGTGAAGGATTAAAAGGGGTTTTATTTGTATTTGGAATATAGTGAATCAGAGTGGCCCATAAAGGAGGATAATTTGTAAAGGAGGTCTCTGGTGGATTCTACATAAAGTGATTACTTCTAAGAGTATTTTTGTAATAAAAAAATTGGAGAGTTTATTTGGGGTATTTTTCTATAAAAACCTACATAATACTTTTATTTTAATAAAAAATAGAAGAATATAAATAAAATTTATAGATTAATCATAAATATAATTTAATATAGAAGTTATCAATGAATTAACATTTTGAAGAGGGGTAGATCGACATAATAGTACAATAAGAAGATTACATGTTGTAGCTTTATGAAAAACTATTCAATGATGTCATTTTTTGAAGAGTAGTACGTGAAGTAGTTACATGTGGTTGGTTTATGAAGGGTGTTCTATGAAAATTTTTGGGAATTATATTACCTCATAGTGCAAGGTAATTCATTAGAAAATTTATTGGCGAACATTGTTATGAATTGGATTTATGGAAGGTAGTTCAAAAAGGTGTATTAACATGAGGAATATTACATGAATGAATTTTTTATTAATTTTAATATAGACGTAAATAAACATCAAAAGGACATTCCATTTAGATATCATAACAGTGGATATCAGGTTGCAATAGGATATTTCTAGTGCATAATTTTCCGCATCTAGATAAGAAGTGTTTCTATAGTGACTTTGTAGAAGATAAATACTCAAATATCACATTGAGTTGTAAATATTATATTGTTTTTAAGAAGAAGAGTGTGGTAACATGAGGTATAATGATGTATCAATCTAGAAACTATATTTCTAGTGGTGTATTATATAGACTTGCGGGGGACCATCTTGTTGAAAATTTATTGAATCATACTTTATGCTGGTAAAATAAGGAAGAAATAATTTAAATTAATGAGTAAGGTGGGGTCGATAAAAGTGTTCTATGGAAGGTAGTGCACTTTTCTTGAATTCATTATAAGGGTAGTATGTCTGGCATGGACTAACCATGTCCAAAAATTTGTATCCACTAAACTAGTGATAATTAGTGGATTTTTTTCACATATACACATCTTCAATGTGGGATCCATAGACGTCGACCAATATGCATGACCCAAGTAAGCAACCTTTTTATTATTTAATTATTTATATTTATACATATTTTTTAATCATTAAGTGATATTTTAGGGAAGGTTATTTATGAAATAGGTTGAACATTGTTTCTAGAAACATGGGAAAATATCCATAATAAATTTAATAAGTAAAAATGAAAAGGTAATAAAAATTCCACAATATTATAATTCACCCCCCACCCTTTGGGTTTATCAAGTGGTTAAAATTGGCATTATAACCTAATATTTTTTCATTGTTTTAGACCATAGAGGGTATTTTTGGATTTCTTTCCCATGTGTATTATATGTTTAAGCCTCTATTTTTTAATTGGAGATAAAAGTTTTTGTTATAATAAATAAATGAACATATTTATTTAGGCACTTTTTAAGGATGTTATAGAGTTAGATCATTAAGATGATTATCTAAAAATGCACATTGAAAAAATTGGTAAAGAAACGATAGAAAAAAATATTGATTAAATAATTTTCTGATGAAGATTACAAGAATGTCATGCATTATGATATCACCTATTAAATTTAGAAAACATTAGATCTATTTATGAAAAATTATCCAATTTTAATGGGAAGGATGTATCACCCAATAAAAGTTAAAACAATTTTCCCATGTTAAAGATAATGAAAAAGATGAATAAGAAGAAGGGTCCTATGAATAAGAAATATGTATTTGAGGTGAAAATTTATGATTATATTATTAAATATTAACCTAAAAATGATTTAGAAGATTCCTTAAAACCAAGAAACACAAAATTAACCCTAGCGATAAAAAAATTATGGATTTTTTAGGATAAGTAACAGTGAAATCTAGTCATCAATCTAAGGGATGTTTATATATAAATATAACCAAATACAAGAACAATAAGGGGTTTAATGGTGGATTATTCATGATGTATAATATGATTTCATTAAAGATCTGTCTATGCATAATATTAGACAAAATCAATTGAAATTTTCTTTGAAGTATACAAACTGAAGATCAGTATAAATATTAAGGGACAATGTGATATTACTGAGGAACTTTCATAAAAGGTCAACAAACAAATATCCATGAAGAAATAATTAAATTAAATTATTCTCCCTCTTAAGACACATGTTGAATAGAGGATAAAATATATATATAAATAAAGATCTATGTTGGAGAAGATGGATTCCTAAGATAAACATAAATATGAAGAAATATAAGATCTTTAAGAGAATCTTTGAACTTGGTGTGAAAATAAGAAGACCTATCCTACAAAAACATAAATAATTTAAAGGAAAGAAGCCCATTCCTTAAGTTTTTATGTTTTGAAAATCACAAACACTTTTTTTCTATGTTCTGAATATTTTTTCAAGTCCTATATTTTTCTTAAGATCCAGAATTGTTATTCCGATTTTTTCATTCAGTTATTTTTGCAAGATATGTCATTACTATTTATGATTCTGAATCTGGTGTATTTCTGATTCAGTTTTTATGATTCTAAATCCGGTGTATATGTGATTCAGTTTTTATGATTCTAAATCTGGTTTATATGTGATTTAGTTTTTTATGATTCTAAATCCGGTGTATTTGTGATTCAGTTTTTATGAATCTGAATCTCATGTATATGTGATTCAGTTGTTATGATTACGAATTCAGTGTATATGTGATGCCGAGTTTCAGTACCGAATTTGGTGTATTTGTGATGCCGATTTTTAATACCGATTGAGGTGTATATGTGATGTCGATTATAAATACCAAATCTGGTGTATATGTGACTCCAATTTTATGATCATATTTTCTTGATAATGTTATTTCTAAGAATCCATTTTCCTAATTTCTTAAGATTCCGTTTTGTTGATAATTTTATTTCTAAGAATCTGTTTTCCAAATTTCTTAAGATTATGTTTTCTTGATAATTTTAGAGTTGTTTAAATGTATCATTACAATGATATTATACTCTAAGTTATATTATACTTAACATCGTTTCTATTACTTGAAACGATGTCATACAATCTATTATAAACTAAACAATTTATGTTTTCCATGTGTCCAGGTCCCTCTAAAATTTAAGGAAAATATGATCGTTGGAGAGGAGCTGAATGTTGGGAAGTTTTTCCTATAAATACAAGATTATTTGAATGGGAAAAGAACTTGATAGTTAACAAGCTTGTGAAGTGATTTCTAGAGAGAGGCTCTTAAAAATCGCAGTGCTTTGTGCGGGTGTTGTGAACAACTTGTTCAGGCATGAAAAACTTGTTTAGACTTGCTTCGTGCAGAGTCTGATCGTGCTGATCGTGGGATTCTGAGTTTGGAAAACAGAGGTTCTGATTTCCTTCTAAATCAAGTTCTTGTAGGGATAGCAAGACAAATATTGATCTTCGGATTGAGGGCTTACCTGGGTTTGGGTAAGATAGAATTTCTTGAAAGTATAAATCAAGAAAACTTTATCCAAGGTTTTTGGATACCCTTCTATTTGGGTTAAAAGAATCCCATTGTTACTTGATTCCTATTTAAAGTTGTTTTAATTCCGTTGAATTTGTAACTTTGTTAAAGTTAGAAAATATATATTTCTTATACTTATTAATTCTATTACTCTGATTATATTAAAGATTCTATATTCTTTAAGGTAGAATCTTTCTTTTATGAAATTATAATAGGTTTCTTTAAGAGGTCTTTTTAATGTTTGTTTAACCTTGTTAAACTTAACATTAAAGGTTCTAAAGGAATTTCTAAAAGTATAAATTCCCCCCCCCCGTATATTGAATATCTCATTTTTACATATTAAATCCTACAATTGGTATTAGAGGTTGGATACCTCATACTCTAAATCAATATATCAATTTATATCAGAGGAGGTCTCTGAAATACTTATATCCACATATAAGTTTTCTTGCTCAAGTTTTCCTTTTCATAATTTCTTTGTATTTGTTCTTAAACTTTTACTACAAATAATTTTTGTGGAATGAAATACCTTTTTAGTGTGGCAGGAATTCATGTTGGAACTTTCGATAATCTCAATCCTACTAGACCACCGATATTCGATGGAAATGACTATGATTACTGGAGAGATAGAATGGAGGCCTTTGTGGTAAACACAGGTGTAGACAACTACATTATGTTAACTAGAGATTATAAGATTCCTGATAAGGAACTTAGAACCTTTACTAATCTAGAAAAGGTGGAATATCATCTGAACTTTAAGGTACGTAATACTTTGTTATGTTCCATGACTAGAAAAATTTATAGCCAGATTTCATCCTGTGAAGCTGCAAATAGTATTTGGAAGAAGCTTTAAGTAACTCACTTTGGAACTTCCAAAGTTATTGAAACTAGAAGAGAAATTCTCAGGGCTGAGTATCATGGTTTCTTCTTTCCTTATGGAGAACTTGTATGTAAGTTACAACAAAGATTTATAAAAATTGTCAGCATACTACAATCTATGGGAGATAAAGGTTTAGATGATGAAGCTCTTGTAGACAAGATTATAGAAATCATTCCTAACTAATGGGAATCCAAGAGGTCTGCTATAGATGAGAATAAGAAAGTTACTCAAATTTCTCTTGATGAAATGTTTGGAACTATTCTTCAATATGAAACCAGAATGAAGAGAGATGCTGATAATATTAAGAAAAATAATGGAAATAGAGGTGTTGCTCTCACAACTACTTCAAATAATATGAAATCCAAGACTCCTAAGAGAATTACAAGATCTAAAGCTAATAAGGTTGATGTTCAATATGAATCTAGTGAAAGTGAAGCTTCAGAAAATGAGTTGACAAATCTTTCTTAGAGGATGAACACGATTTTTGGGTTGAAGAACATTCAATATAGATACAAGAAGAAAGATGGAAAAGATAAGAAAGATGGAGAAGTTACATGCTATGAATGTAAAAGAACTTTTCATATTAGGCCTGATTGTCCCTTTCTTAAGAAGAGATACAAGAAAGACAAGAATTCTAAAAGAAACAAGAATAATTCCTACAGATCAAAGCATAAGAAAGTATTAAAATCCAATGACACTTGGAGTGCAAGTGGTGGATATTATTTTGATGAATCTTCATAATATGAATCTTCTGGGTAAATGAATATTGGTCTAATATCCAAAGCTCCATTTCAAAATCATTGCCTTATGGCTAAGGTACGAATAGCTGAATCCATAACCAATATGTCTTTAAGTGAAAATTTTCCAGATAAATGTTTTTATTCAGATGAAGAATCTTCTTCATCAGATAATGATAATAATTTTCCTTCTTATGAGGAAGTTTCTAGATTTTCTAAGTTTCTTGAGAAAATAAATTGTAAATTTTCTAAGAAAATTGATAAAAAAAATTCTAGAGAATCTATTTTAATAAAAGAAATTTTAGATCTTTCCAAATATCTTGATGATAAAAGTGTTGTTTTAAAAAATCTTTCTGAGAAACGTGGAGAAGTTAATTCTGAGAAGAATAAACATTCTGATGATCTTAAGAATCTGTTTTTAGAAAAAGATATTTTAGAGGATAAACTTAACTCTAAATCTATTATTCTTGAGGATAAGAATTTATTCTTGAGACTAAAATATAAGATATTATCCTTGAAGAAACTTCTTGAAAAATTCACTTTTGGTAAGGAAAATTTTGACAAGATGTATTCCCAGATCCAACCTCATGGTAATAGTCAGGGTTTAGGTTATTCTCATTAAAACCTATTTTTAAAAATAATTATTTCGTTCCTTCTAGATCCCCTTTCTGTAATAAATTCCAAAGTGGTGGGAATTGTAAGAAAAACTATTCTTTAAATAGGGTTTAATCTCTTGGGTTTTATTAACCTTATTTTTCCAAAAAAATATGATTACCCAAGCTCTTATTATCTAATAATTCCAGATCCAAGAAAATCTGGATTCCGAAGATCTAACTCTTTCTTTTTCAGTAGAATGATGGAAGTATCAACAACCTATGGTACATGGATAGTGGATGTTCCCGACACACTACTGGTAATAAATACTATTTCAAAAATATTTTAAAAACAAACGGTGGAAAGGTAAAAAAAATTGATAACTCTCAAGGAGAAATTTTCGGTATTAGTAACATTATTCTTCTTGGTAATGCTGTTATTTCAAATGTTCTTTTTGTAAAAGTCCTTAGGAAAAACCTCATAATCATAAGTCAATTATGTGATGAAGTTTACCTTGTGAATTTTAGAAATTATAAAAGTTTATTTTATAATTCCCAGTGTGAGTTTATTTTATCTTCCCTTCGGTATGAGAATGTGTACACTTTAACCCCAGAAGACCTTAGAAGTCAAGACCTACCTTGTCTTAGTGCATTTGAAGATCAATCATGGATTTCTCATAGGATAATATGACACTCTAATTTAAGGAATCTAAGTAAGGTTTATAATAAATGACTTGTTTAGGATCTACCAGAACTTAAGTTTGAATCTTCGAAATTCTATGATCCTTGTCAATATGGAAAGAAACATAAATCAAGATTTAAAAAAATAAGTGAAGTTATGACTTCTAATGCCTTATAGTTAGTGCACATGGATTTATTTGGTCCAACACAAACTGGAAGTATTGGAGGAAAATACTATGTATTTTTCCTAGTTGATGACTACACTAGATTTACCTGGGTCTATTTTCTCGCAAAGAAATCTGAAGCTTTTTCTTATTTCAAAATCTTTAGAGATCAGGTTAAAAATGAGAAAAACCTACCGTTGATAAAAATTCATAGTGATCATGGTGGAGAATTTAAAAATTCTAATTTTGAAAATTTTTATATTAAAAAAGTATTACTCACAACTTCTCAGCTCCAAGAAATCCTCAACAAAATGGTGTTGTCGAAAGAAGAAATCGCATTCTTCAAGAGATGACAAGAACCATTTTGAGAGAATATTCTATAGCCAATAATTTTTGGGCCGAAGCTGTATGTACTACTTTTTTAAAATAAATAATGTTCTAATAAGACCGTTTCTTAATAAAACATCTTATGAGTTATGTACTTTCTGAAAACCAAAAGTTTTTTACATCAATGTTTTTGGTTGAAAAGTGTTTATCTTGAATACCAAGGATAACTTACATAAATTTTCACACAAATCTGATGAAGGTGTTTTATTAGGTTACTCTACTAAATCTAAGGCATATAGAGTTTTTAATAAAAACACTTGAACTGTGGAAGAAATAGTACATGTTAATTTTGATGAAAATGATACTTTTGTTTTCAAACAACCTACATCTTCAGATGTGTTTTCTAAAACTGATTACCAACCTTTGATAGAAGATCTTTCAGACAAGGATAATGTTCAAGAAAATGTTTGTGAAACATTTACCCCTGAAGATTTTCTACCTTATGTTGATGAATAGGTTTTTCAAAATCCAAGTCAGTTGTTACTTAGGAATCATCCCAGTGATAATATCATTGTAAATGTTAATCAACCAGTAAGAACTCGAAGTTCTTTAAGAAATAAAGATGAACATATTGCATTTATTTCCCGATTTAAACCAAATACTTATGAAGAAGCCCTAGGAGATGAATATTGGATAAAGGCTATGCTAGATGAACTCAATGAATTCGAAAGGAATCATGTTTGGACCTTGGTTGAAAAACCGAAGGAAACTTCTGTTATTAGAGTAAAATGGGTTTCTAGAAAAAATGCAATGAAAATGGAGTCATTGTTAAAAATAAAGAAATATTAGTTGCAAAAGGATATAACCAACATAAAGACATAGACTATGAAGAAACCTATGCTCCTATATCCAGACTTGAAGCTATTCATATTCTTCTATCCTTTGTAGAATTCTTTAATTTTAAACTCTATCAAATGGATGTTAAGTGTGATTTTCTTAACGGTTTTGTACAAGAGGAATTCTATGTAGATCAACCCCCTAGATTTGAAGATATAAAATATCCTAATCATGTTTATAAACTTACCAAAGCTTTATATGGACTTAAACAAGCCCCTAGAGCTTGGTATGATAAACTTTCAGGGTTTTGGATTCAAACTAACTATGTTAAGGGAACTGCTGATCCAACCCTTTTCATTAAGAAAAATGATAAAGATGTTTTGATTGTTCAAATTTATGTTGATGACAACATCTTTGGATCAACTCACCAATCCTTAACTGATTCCTTTTCGAATCTTATGAAATCCGAGTTTGAGATGAGTATGATTGGTGAGTTAACATTTTTTCTTGGTTTTAAAATTTCACAAAAACCAGAGGGAACATACATATCCCAACATAAGTATATCAAATATATTTTAAAGAAGTTCAGGTATGACAACACTAATAGTATAAGTACTCCCATTGAAACCTATAATACTCTTGATATTGATGAAGCAGGGAAACCTGTAGATCAAACATCTTATAGGGGAATGATAGGAAGTTTATTGTACTTAACAGAAAGTCGACCTGAATTAATGTTCTCAATATGCTTATGTGAAAGATTTCAATAAAATACAAAAGAATCCCATTTAAAATTCGTAAAAATAATTTTCCAGTATTTAAAGGGAACTTTAGATTTGGGACTATTTTATTCCTCTAGAAATGTATTTGAACTTAAATATTTTTCGGATGCTGACTTTGGTGGTTGTAAAATGGATAGAAAAAGTACATCTGTAACTTTTCAATTCATAAGAGATTCCTTAGTTTCTTGGTCTTTCAAGAAACAACACTCGGTAGCACTTTCCACTGCTGAAGCTGAATATGTTGCAGCTGGAAATTGTTGTGCTCAAGTGTTGTCCATGTAACACACACTCACAAACTATGGTATGAGTTTTAATAAGACTCAAATTATGTGTGATAACACAAGGTCCATTGCCCTAAGTAAAAACCTGGAACATCACTCTCGTTCAATGCACATAGATATTAGACATCACTTTCTTAGGGAAAACACACTAAAAGGAGATATTATTCCCCAATTTATTGGAATTCAAGAGCAACTTGTTGATATTTTCACAAAGCTTCTACCTTCCGATAGATTTGAATACATTAAACAGAAGCTATGAATGATTTCTGTAAGGTAATCATTCATATCTACTTCTTGTTTAAATCATCTGACAACATTAAACTACTCTTTATTTCAGGGGGAGCACATATGTTTGTTTATTTTCCTTCTTTACAAAAAATTCGGATTGAAAATTTCAGATTTGAAAATTTCAGATTTGAAAATTTCGGATTTGAAAATTTTGGATTTCAAAATTTTGGATTTGAAAATTTCGGATTTGAAAACTCCCAAGAAAAATTCCTATAATACGGATACAACTCTCAGAGTATTGCAAAAGGTAGACTTCCTTAATGCTTATTTTCTTTATCTTATGTTTTGGTTGTTAGTATTTCAAAATTTCTTAAATTCTGGTTTATATTACTTCAAAAGATCAAAATTCATATTTTCTATATCCATTCTCAACAGTAGATTAGATCAGGCTTCTATCAGCCGTTTTATTATCATATGGAAGTTGAAACGTCATAGCCATGTCTATATAAGGGGTGCCTCTTTTTCATGTATCACTCCATACTTACAGATCTCAGTGCCGAAGTTCTGTTGCCATCAAAGCTTTTTTTCTGAAGTTTTATTTATCTGAATGACTCTGGAATCCTCAGCATATCAGATATCGATTAGCAAGGAGATAAAGTATTGGTAAATATTTAGAGAAAGGTTGGTATGCCCTATGTTCTTTGAGAAATATCATTCCCTTATTTCTAATGTGATAAGATATAATGGATGGGAAATCGTTTGTGTTGCTAAGGAGAAATATCAGGATCCAGTTTATTCGGATCTCCTTATTCAATTCTAGGAATCAGTTTCTTTCTTCTAAAAGGATGGTAAGGATCTATTTATGTTAAAATGCTATGACAAGACATATACAGTTCCTTCCAAGAAGGAATCAAATGTTCTCAATATTCCATATAAAGGGGAATCTCTTCTTTTCTCCCAAAAAATTCCTAAGAAGGAAGGTTCTTTTGAAAAATCCAAGGCTCTGGATTTTCTTGGTCTCAAATTTGTTAAGAATATGAAGATCACGAATCCTTCAATGAACCACAAGATGGTGGCCCTCTGGATTCAAGGATTTCTTAAACCATGAAAGGGAGATAAAGATTATTTAAAGATTTGTGATATCTTTATTTTAGACATTATTGTAAACTTATGGAATATCAACTTGGTAAAGTACATCTTTCTCACCATTCAGGAAATGAAAGGCGGATCCATCAGATCTCAGATCCTTATGTACCCATCAACTATTTCAAGGATAATTTTTCTATGTCTTCATGAAATGAATGTTCCATGTCGATTAGTCTCGAATCCATTCAAGATATTGTTACTAAGTGATGACACTCTAAGGAGGATGAAAGTAGAGTTCATTACAGAATCAAAAAACATTGAAGAAATGGTTGTACAGAACAAGGGTGATGTTCCAGAATATTCAAAGTTAGTTCCTAAGAAAAGGAAACTTGTTGAACTGAGCTTTCCAGTTCCACCTCCTGCTGTCCCGATATCAGCACCTCCTCCTTCTAAGAAACTGAAAGCTTATTCAGATGCAATAGTTGCAAAGTGGAGAGAAATGGAAGCCACCAGAAAGGAAGGAGATCATTCTTTTGGTTTGAATCCCGTAGAGGCTAAGGCCTTGAAAATCAAGAAAGCTAAAAATATTGAGAGTAAAATAAGGATAATAAGTTAAAGAAAAAATATTTGGAAGAGAAAGTTTGTTAGTCTCTTCTAAAATCTGTAGAACAGAAATCTCAGGAAGTACCAGAACCTCAATTTGTTCATGTAAAGCTGCTAATGACTCCGAAAATACAGAATGATAATAAAGTTTTATCTTTATCAGAACCAGTTCAATAAGTAGAATTTCAGATAGTCCAAGAAGATGATGATGATGTTTTAAGGGAAGTGGAATATTATGTTGGAACTCCTTCAAGTTCAACTTCCAAATCTGTAGAGAAAGTTAGAGAATAGGTTGAAGAAGAAATTGAGGAAGAAGTTGAAGAAGAGATAGAAGTTGAGGATGAAATTGAAGTAGAAGAAGAAGAACAAGTAGAAACTGAAGTGGAAGAAGAAGATAAAGAAGAAGTTGAAAATCAAGGAGAATAAGTGGAAGAATTTAAAAAGGAAGAAGATGAACAAGAAGATCTTAATGTTATCCAAGTATCTGATGAACAAACCCCAGTTCGAAATCCCAACAAAGACAAGAGTATTTTGGTTGCCTCACCAGATAAAGAAACTCCTCATAAGTCATCTAAGAGAATAGAGAGACAAGCTTCCTTAACTCCAAGAGGAGTTGAGAAAGGGAAAGATGTTTCAGGATCTGAGTCCTCTTCATCTGTTGAGAATGATTTTTTCAATCTATCTCTAAGAAATTTTTTAGTACTATTTCAGTTCCTGCAAACATAGATTCTCGGAGTCAAATGTGTAAGAGACCCTGAATCAAAAGACGGAATCAACCAATATTCTTATAGAAATGGTTGTCAAGCAAGAAGTAGACTTTAGTAATCTTTTGATTGATTACAAAGCTCAGAATGTGACTTGTAAGAAAGTCATTAACTGCACCAAAACCATCAATGAAGAGCTTAGACAGTTTGGTGACTTCATGGATTCAAAAAAAGAGCCTTTAATACTTGTGAAATTATGTTCAATAAGGTGAAGACATCAATCTCTGAGAAAGCTAGTCAACTCAATTCTTTTGCTCGATCTATTATCAATGAAAAGGAAGTCAGAGCTGAATTAGAGAGAAAGGACGATGCTCAAGAAGAGAGGATATTTTCATTAGAAAAGAAGAATCTAGATCAATATAAATTACTGAAGAAGTTTCAAGAAGATCATAAGGAAGTGAAGAAACTCAAAGCTCTGATGAAGAAGATTTTGTCTAAGCAGAAGAAGATTCGATGATTTTTTTATTTACATTCCGATGTTTTGTTTTAATATAAACCTTATTTCTAAAGTTTTATTAAGAATTTTCTTGCAAATCTCTCTCTTGTTTTTGAATGTATGCTCTCTTAACATTTCAAGTATATCTTATACTTCTCCATTCCTTTCTTTTTTTTAAAAATCACAAAGGGGTAGAATTTATTTAAAGGAGAAATTTAATCTCTAAGAAGGAGAATCTAGTAAGGGGGAGTATGGAAAGAATGGATAATTTCCAAGTAAGGGGGGTTTCTTTTAAGAAGAAATGTTTATCTAAGGGGGAGATATTTCCTAAAAAAAATAACTTCAAATATCAAGAATAAAATTCTTTGGAAACATAACCTTAGGGGGAGTTAGTCTTATTCATCAGAAATTACATTCAAAGGGGGAGATAAGTTTTTCATACATGTTTATCTAAGTCAATATATTCTTCCTTATCAAAGTTGTTTGTGCTTTACAAAAATGGGGAGATTTTTGAGTCAATATGGATATCTTATGACTTCTCCATTCCTTAAGGTTTTATGTTTTGAAAATTACAAACACTTTTTTCTAAGTTCTGAATATTTGTTAAAGTTATTTATTTTTCTTAAGATCAGGAATTGTTATTCTGATTTTTTTCATTCAGTTATTTTTTCAAGATCTGTCCTTATGATTTATGATTCTTAATCTGGTGTATATGTGATTCAGTTTTTATGATTCTAAATCTGGTGTATATGTGATTCAGTTTTTATGATTCCGAATCTAATGTATATGTGATTCAGTTTTGTATGATTTCGAATATGATGTATATGTGATTCAGTTTTTATGATTCTGAATTCGGTGTATATGTGATTCAGTTTTTATGATTCTGAATCCAGTGTATATGTGATGATGAGTTTCAATATCGAATCTGGTGTATATGTGATTCTGATTTTCAATAACGATTCTGCTGTATATGTGATGCCGATTTTCAATACTGAATCAGGTGTATATGTGACTATGATTTTATGATTCTGTTTTCTTGATAATGTTATTTCTAAGAATTAGTTTTCCTAATTTCTTAACATTCCATTTTCCTGATAATGTTATTTCAAAGAATCTGATTTCTTGATTTCATAAGATTACATTTTATTGATAATGTTAGAGTTGTTTAAATGTATCATTATAGTGATATCATACTCTAAGTTCTCTTATACTTAACATCATTTCTGTTACTTGAAACGATGTCGTACAATCTGTTATAAAAAAATCATTGTGTGTTTGCCACGTGTCCAGGTCCCTCTGAAATTTAAGGAAAATATGACCGTTGTAGAGGAGCCGACCGTTGGGAAGTTTTTCCTATAAATACAAGCTCATTTGAATGGGAAAAGAACTTGATAGTGAATAAGATTGTGAAGTGATTTCTAGAGAGAGAGGTTCTTACAAATATCAGTGCTTCATGTGGATGTTGTGAACAACTTGTTCAGGCATGAACAACATGTTCATACTTTCTTAGTGCAGACTCTGATCGTGTTGATCGTGGGCTTCTGGGTTTGGAAGATAAGGGTTATGATTTCCTTCTAAATCGAGGGCTTGCTGGGATAGAAAGACAGATACCGATATTCGGATTGAGGGCTTACCTGGGTTTGGGTAAGATAGACTTTCTTGAAAGTATAAATCAAGAAACCTTTATCCAAGGTTGTTGGATACCCTTCTCTTTGGGTTAAAATAATCTCATTGTTACTTTATTCCTATTTCAAGTTGTTCTAATTCCGTTGTATTTGTAACTTTGTTAAAGTTAGAAATTATATATTTCTTATACTTTGTAATTATATTACTCTGATTATATTGCAAATTCTATACGCTTTAAGGTAGACTCTTTCTTGTAAGAAATTAGAAAAGGTTTATTTTAGAGGTCTTGTGAATGTTATTTTAACCTAGTTAAACTTATCTTTAAAGGTTTCAAAGGAATTTTTAAAAGTATACAACTCACCCCCCCCCCTCTTGTATATTGAGAAAATCATTTTTACATATTCGATCCTACATGGTAAGTTTCTGAGAGGGAATTTTTCAATAAATACTCTGTTAATCATTAAATTTATGGAAATGATGAGAAGTTAAAGAATATCTAGTGTTCAATCTGAAAAAAAATATACATGTTTTTTATGGAGTGATAGTTTGTAGTGTGGTTATTCAAAATGTAGTCTGTGAAGGATATTATATGTACTTATTTTTTTTAATTATTTTACCATGAAGGAAATTTTTGAAGAGTATTATGTTCAGGTAGTATGTGAGGAAGGTTTGCAAAGGGTTTTATGAAAATTAATTCACAAATCATAGTGCCACATTGTTTAATTTAATCAAGATAATATATGGTGAATAATGGTCATTGTAGGATTTGATAAATTAATTTCATGAAGGAGAGTTGTGTGGGGTAATATATAGAGGAATGAACATGGGAAGAGGATATTACAACAATATATCATGTTATAGGAGAGAATATTGTAACTACATAATTCCATTATGTAATTATCCTTAGTAGAATATAAAATAATTCTATAGTCATTTTGTGGAAAAAATACCAAACTCTAATATTAGGAAGTTTATCATATACATAATTGAATGATAAGATAACATAAAGGTAAGTCACAACACATAATTAATCTTGGAGAAATGGTAAAAGTAGAGTCTCACATTGAATAGAGATAGACTATAATGTCCCTAATCTATTGAAGTTACCATTAATTAATTAAAATGATGACAACTTCATCTGAGGTACATAGCAAGGAGGTGTTAATGGATGTTATCTGATGGAGGTTGTGCAATATCCCTAAATTCATTATAAAGTCTATGCACTTGGAATAAACTAACCATGACCAAAAGCTTTTATCCACTGAACTAGTAAAGATTAATGGATTTTGGCACATTGAAACATCATATATGTGTGATCCTTAGAAGTATACTAGTATGAGTAAACCAAGTTAAAATTATTGTGTTCTTGCATCCTTTATATTTCTGAATATATTTCAATAATTTGATCAGATTTTGGGGAATGGTGTTGATGAAAAATATTAAACGTAGCTCCCAAAAACATGGTAATAAAATCTGAAAATATTTTAACATGAAAAAATGAAGCATTATTATATTTTTGCATACACCTTGATTCACACCACCTCTCAGGTTGTATATGGTTGAAACATGAAGAAAGGAAACCGTAACTTTAATGAATTATCAAACTAAAAAAATTAAACCTATCAAGAATTTTGACAACAATGATTAATAAATAGGTGGATAGAATAAGAAATAAAATTATAAGTATAGAATATCCAAAGAGTAAAGACAATTCTTATATATCAATATATTATCTATCTCCTTACATAGTCTTTTTCTTTATTCCACATTGAAGATTTAGCACATACATTCCAGAGTGGACCTACCCCTCTACTTTAGAATACTTCTACCAATATACCCTCATCGTATCCTAATTTTATCTAGAATATTATGGATTAATTTGAGTAAGTTAATGATCCAATTTTTAAATAACTCATCTAACCAACCTTGATAAATTATCCACCACAAATATCCATCAAAATGTTTTATGTGTGTGAGTATAATTTATTAGAAAAATATTTCCCATAGAGTGACTTTGGTCACTGCTCCTATAGTCTTATCAAAAAACCCCAATAAATTCTTCCTCTTATGTAAGTTTTTAATTTCTCCATATGTTATCTTCACCAACATGAAAAAAAAATCTTGGTACACTCCTCAACACTAGTGAAACTCATACTAGTATCAAAATAGAGAAACCCACCAAACAAAAAACATTGATCGACATGGTTTATCAATTTTGAAACTCCTTCCACCATTATTCAACTATAGTCACTTGATCAGTAAAAACAACCAATACCATTTCCATTTACATTTGGAAGAGATAACCTTCAAGATTCTCTTATACTTTTCTAGAATCAAACAAAAAATTCATATTTATTATTGGTTAACTAAATCATGAAGTTATGTTCAATATTTGTAGATCAAGGTCCTTAAACCAGTGCATGACAAACCCAAGTTCTCTAAATAGACAAGTGGTAATGGATCCAATTTCACATAGGAAAGAAGTCAAGAACCTGGTGTTCAATCATTTCTGTCCTCAAATCCAAAAAAAACAAAAACATTCAAAGCCCCATAATCTAAATCAAATAGAACTACAATTAAACTAAAACCATTTAATAAATATTCTTTTTCTAGAAATTATAATTTCAATTGAAATTATAGGTTTGTTTCAAATTTGATGAATGTATGAAACCAAAAAAACTCAACTCCATCCTATATGTTATAATAATTACCTCAATAAATCTAGTCTTAGTTCAAAATTATATTTGGAGAGAAATATCCTTAATCCTTTCATCTTCTGAGAGGACCAGCTAGGGATGTGTAATACATAGATAGGTGTGTGAATCAATGTAGACATTCAATTTATCATTTGTTGGTACCTTCACACTTTTACCTCTTTTATTTTTATGTGATTATCCACTTATTCTATCTCTCTATCGATCTTGTTCATTATTATTTAAAGAAACACCAGTTAAAATACTCAAACAATATTCATAAAAATTTACAAGGTTCGGTATTCAATAAGAAATTCTTGTCCTTGCTATGATATGGGTTCTACCAAGATCATGATCTACTAATATCAACTTATGAATAAAATATGGCATGGATTATCTTTTTACCCATATTTTTTGTATCCCAAACTTGAAAATATTCTGATGATTCTACATACTATAATCTTTATAGTTTATAATCTAGTGTAATAAAAATAAGAAATTCTAACACCAATTTAGAATCTTTACTTGATGTTGATGTACATCTTTATCACTTATTCTTCTACTTTAATTTGTTCAAAATCATGCAATCACCTTCACTAATTCTGTATGCATACAAAAAGCAAACAACTCTTTTCTTCATAATAGAAAGTATTTTTTTCTACCTTTATAGTACTAGTTACAAGAATTCTGCTCCTTCTTCGCTACATAATCTCTTTGTTTCACAATATATCATCTTATCATTCTATATTTTCATTATTCAATGAATAAATGAAATGTACTGGATTTATTCACTATCTTAGATACATAGAAATTATACATTAAGATCAGTGTTGAGTCTCTATTCTATTATATAGACCATATACACAAGTATATTTCAAATAGTATCTCTAACACTTATTCATATCCTATATTCAACGAATATACTGTTTTTCACCTACTCTACTTTTTTGGGACCTGAAATTCCATTTTGAATAATTGAATCATATACCCAATACCTGGAAAGTATTTACCATTATATTAAACCTGTAAAATCACCCATAATACCTCCAAAAAATTGTCCATACTCTTTTCAATTATCTCCATAATTGAAGACAAATAACTACTTCACGTACTAATGATAGTGTATGTTTAAACAAGATTAAAATCCCCTTTGATATTTCTTTTTAAACAGATACAACCAAATTTCAAGACAGCTTGAATCAAGGCCTAAAACCCAAGGAATAATATTTAGAAACATTAAAAACATAACTAATGCATCCCTAGAGTGATTTATCCTGAAATCTACACACCTTTCATCGACACTCCTTAAACCATGCCTTGGTGACAAATACATTTCTATTTTTCATCCAAAATGTCAAGAAACATAGTTTTGGTCCTTTCTGGACATTTTTTTTTCAATATTCCACCTTTAAACCATGTTAGCCTTCACAATGGGTTTCATCCATCCTATTTCAGACTCCATTGAAATATAACTTGTACATAACATCTTCACAATATCTAGGATCACAAATTTTGTTCATTTTCCTCCAACATGCCTATAACCATTGGTGTGGTATCTACTTATCATTACATTTTGGCTAGTAGATTAACCTATTGAAAATATCCTCCTTAAATATGTGTGTAGTCACCACACTTGGCCATTTTAGATAGGTACATAAAAATCTACCACTGGGACCACCATGGTCATGGTCCCTTCCTAGTTTCTCTCTTTGGGAAAATCTACTCCAAAATACCCTTCACCAAGGGTGTGGGATTCCTAGTATCTTCTCCATCTTCACCATGGACACCACTAGATCCCTTTCTATATTGTACAATACATTTATAAAACTCACTCCACCATGTATGTGGACTTAGATATATTAACCAACATGCGCTACATCGTGGGAATACTATTCCCGTATTGCCCCTCCTTTCCCCATACTTCTTAAATATTCATGAAAGGAAAAAATCATAATAATTAAATAATTAAATTTACATGAATGAGGAACACCTTAATTGTCATAAATTTATTTAGCTACATCCAAAAATAGATGGATTAACCTTATTCAAACTCCTTGATTATAGATAAATTAAGATAATATTCATCAAACATTAAATCATCGAACCATTATTCTACACATTAAGAACAAAACAAACACCACAATATTGAGGATATCCTTCTCTATACTTATTATATTCATTATTAATAATCAATAAATCATAATCAGCATGCTTATTCTTCACATAAATTCCTAATTCAATGTATTAATATCCATGTATTATCTTTTTCCATTGAAAATCATCAACACTAAATACCATCTTACAATGATATGTCAATATGTGCTCATTAAACCTCCTTATTAAATTGTATTTTATTTCTATCCCCCTTTCTCATCAAACTTTTCATTACACTTTATCTCCCCTATATTAATAACAAATAAAATGTATGTGTGAAGGGGTGTCAATTAATAATTTGAAAATAGTCACTAACCATTACACTCTAATTCTATTGATCCATGCTTGGTGTATAAAACAAGAGGGTTTGAGTTAGAAAACTAATATATCTATAATCAATTAAACTTTATACTAATCACAAATAAAACCACTTACAATCTATATTCAAGAGTATTTTAAAATATATTTAGGTTGATAAAAGTCAAAGATATTCATTGATATATATATTATAGTAATATATATCAATCCTGAATTTCTTATGTCACTTGAATACATAAATTAAATCATTTCAGACATTGGAGGATTTGATAACAGACCTAACACTACATCAAATTTCCACTTCTTATCAATGATTAAAATTATCCCCATTTATGTTAGAATTTGATTTTGATTATTATTGATAAGATATTATGATAATGAATCGTTTTAATGACACCACCTTTAAGAGATTCTATAAAAAAAGATTCATATTTTCATGAGATAATATTTTCTATAAGTTTCTTTATCATTCTTCACTTGTCTCGCCATCAACTAAAACACTCTTTAAAATATTCATAAGAGTGAATATCTAAAATAATGGATTTTAAGAAGTTAAAATATGTAGAATATACCAATATGTATTCCTTTATCTAGCTATCGATTTTTTTTAACAACTATATCCTCACCATGGATGGTATTTTCTAATGCATACTCATGAGAATAGAGAAATCACACTAGGATGGAATCTTTGTCTTCTTATTGTAAAATGATTACAATATTTTCTTAAACTTCATTAAGGATAATTATCTATTATATTTCTAGTATTCCATTTTTGGATCCACTTACATGATAGTTATTTCTTCAACTTTGTTATCCATAAATTACAAAACTCACCCCTTCTTAGGTTCTCCCTCTATGACCATGCTTCAAAATAAATTCTCAACATTGAAATAATAAATAAAATAGATAGATATAATGTAATAAGTTGGATCATCAAATTACTCAATATGAAAATTATTTTTGAGGGGTTTTTCTCATCCAATTAGTCTAGTTTCCTCTATTATTCATAGGTGCACATCTGGCCTCCAATTCTGATTTAACATGGCACAGCATGGTACCCATCAATTATTTTATTTCAGTGTGTTTGTGAATTTACTATTGTCAAAATCCTTTATTGGATTTTTATCACTAGATGATACTTTCATAGTCTTTAGGAACACTTATTGTAAAGAATTATTACAGATAATTCTCAGCGAGTGTGTCCAACCTTTTTGCTCCTCATATATAGAACTTCCTAAACAAAAGGTTTTTCATTTTTTAACAACATATCAGTAAATTTGAATTCTTCATGTGGAACTTCTTATCCTCCTTTTCCAATATATTTTTCTTTTGATTTAATCATCTTTCTTTTATTCCCAAGAACTTTTGGCCAAACAACTAATATATATTTGTGGTAATTGGTAGTTTTATAGTATTATTTACAAGAAAACTTATGAGTTATATTATTCACACCATTAACTTTTTATTTTCTACTCTTCCTAGTATTATTTGACTTTCCTTGAATAATTTTATTTATTTATTTTTTGTCCAGGTATGACTCTTCCTTCTTCTCAAACTTCATGGTAACAATTTGTTTTATTAATTTCTTTAACTTATATCCCAAGTATGAATATTATTCCTTTAATAAATCTTATGTAATTTTCCTCTCATTCTATTTTGATACATTTTGTTATTTACATGAATCACTTTTGGGATCACAACCATTGAAAAAATCATATATGTCTCCAAGATTCTAAAATTTGTTTAATATTCATAGATATTACTTAAGCTATTATTGTTTCATCTTCTCAATATTTCTTCACATAAAAATGGTATTTATATGATATTTATAATATAAATGATTATACCAAAAATCCAATGTAAAATTTCAAAATTTATTTCATTTCCAAAAAATTCCATCAAACATTGATCTCATATTTCAAACGACTTGTTTTCTAAAATTTCTAAATTTGTAACGAAGTTGGTTTTGAGTATTCTTCACCACATTCTATAATAGTATTGGGGAACTAGATTCCTCACACATTATTTATATCAATACAAACTTCTCATACATATATATTACATCATAATAGATGAATATTCATTACATTAAACAAACACACACATAAGGATAATAAATGTATAGTTCCTTTGGAAACTTGGAAAAACCAGTTGTTTCATACTAGTTCTATATCACCTCTTATTTAGTTCCTCGTAACTAGAACCCTTATTATATATATATGTTATACCTATTATCATAATCTAGGAAAATGAAACATAAAAAATAGTGATCTCATATGCTCAGTAAGGGTAAATATGGGAAATACATAAATAGGAAAAATTCATAAGGGTATGAGAACATGAGCATAACATTTCAAAATAAACTCCTTCGTATAAAATATCAATATCATGAGTCATGATATAAATATTGATAGATTATAAGACATGAATCATAAGGAATGAAAATTACATGAACCTTTAGGGCATAACATTGGAATAATACATAGAGATATCGCATACACATAATCATAAAAAATGATATGTCAATGATATCCATAAAGAAATTTATAACATTTTAGGCTTAATATCACCACATGTGTACCTACTTCATGATTTTGATAATCTCTGTATACCCTATTTAGGGCTTGGGATAACCTACCATGTAGACTTTCAGCTCATATAGCATTAATCATTACCCAATTTATTATAGGGAGATATAGTTACCACCAATTACATAATGAAAATCCTACATATGTGATCCATAAGATCATAAAAACATTCATCATATCAGAACCCATGAAAAGAATCGGGTTTCATAAATACTTCATAATATAATAACCTATGTAAAAGAAACATGTTTCATATTCATTTCATCATTTCATCATAACCCATGAAAAATAAGCCGGTTCCATATTCATCTTATCATGGTATAACCCGTGGAAGAGGAAAGGGTCTCATAAAAAACTTGTCATAATAAAGATAAAACATATAGAAAAATAATAAAGATGATATCATTGGATAATATACATAGAAAGTATAAAATTACATAAAAGGAATTCATCTTAGATGGGAAATTATTTTTAAATTAAAATAACTTTAAAAATTTCTTGAGGAAAATAACATTTCCTTGAAAATCACATTTTAAAACTGGAAATTGAATGTTGGTTATTGAAATAATTTTCTTTTAAAATAACCTTGAAAAATTATATAGGTGGTGTTAAATATATTTTAAAATATTTCAGAGGTAAATTTATTTTCCACTTTAAAAACACCTTTTAAAATATAAAACATTTTAACAATTATTTTCTATTAAAATAACATTGAAAAATAAGAAGGAATCCTTGAGGATCATATGAATATTTCTTCAAAAAAATAAACTTTCAATTAAAATAACTTTTTAATGAAAAAAAATAATAAAAAATATTATAAATACTTTTCATTGAATATAAATATTGAAACATATAAATGAATCTTTAAAAAATTTAGCGGCCTTGATTTTAGGAAATTTCGTACATAATAAAACAAATATTCTTTTCATATTTACAGAAAAAACCAAACGGGCCTTGTTTTAAAAATGAAATCAATATTTATTTTAAATAATTTCTTTAAAAAAAATTAATTAATGGTAAATATTTCATTAATAAACTCTATAGGAACATTAA
The DNA here is from genome assembly GCA_963277665.1 of Viscum album. Taxonomy (NCBI): domain Eukaryota; kingdom Viridiplantae; phylum Streptophyta; class Magnoliopsida; order Santalales; family Viscaceae; genus Viscum; species Viscum album. The sequence continues at coordinate 188,434,594 of OY728127.1, forward strand.
GACGTTTATGAAAAAAAATTAGAAAATATTTTTATGGAAGAAAAAAGGTTTTTTACATATGAGAGAATTAATGTCAGCTTTCATTAAACACATTATTTTGGAATCATGAGTACAAAAATGGTAAAAAAAATAAATGAAAACATGTATTATAAATAAATAACAAAATTCAAATAAAATCCATGATTTTTTAGATTTAGATCATAATATTTCATTATTATAAGAATAGACATAAACAATCCTAATAAACGATGAGAATTTGTCACAAACCCCTTACCACTTTTGGTAAATTTGAACCATAGGCCCCATGAAGGAATAAAATTAAATAAAACATGAAATAACATGGGAATAAATGAATTAATTATATTAAATTTAAAATGGTTTATATATAAACCACATAAAATAATGTAGTTTCATAAGATAACGTATACCCCAAGGAAGAAAAATTGAGACAAAAATCACTTACCTTAAGTCTCGACTTCCTCCATACATGCTCACAACTCATATATAATAAAAATAATTTTATTATAAATATATTAAATAAACATAATTATATATATCATACCATAAATTATTCACATATGAAATTTTTTTACCCATTAAGTAACAATTCCTTATTAAAATCATGTTTCAAGTACCAACTACTTTTTTTCATGTTTTTTTTTTGATTTTGGTCCTCTTACTTTGGTCATGGTTAAATGATATAAATAATTTTAAACATTATATAAATATCATATATATTTAATAAATTGGTATTTATATTAATCCATACAATCTTGATATATAATATGAATTACACCATTTTTGGAGACGGTGGGTCGTACGTACACATGAACGTTGTTTCCATTTTATCAACGGATGAAAATAAATAATTTTAAATAATATATTACCATTACAGAATCCTTTTTATGTCATATATATCAAATATATTCATTAAATTTACTCTAATTACCTTCCATTCAAATATTTTGTGAAAAAAAAATCACATTGCTTGGTGAGGTGGTAGTCCATTGCACACACAAACGACGTTGTTGTATCCCCCATGGAATGGAAAGTAATAATTTTTATGTGATATAATTAATAAAAAAATAATAATAATGTTATTAATATCATATATATTCATTTAATATATCATTATTACCATCCAAGTAAAATTGAAATGAAAAGAGCATTACATCAGTTCATGAAGTGGTGGATTGTCGTACACATCAGTGACATTTTTGTCTTCCAACCGGATTGGAGGTCAGAAGTTATATGTCGTATTATAATTAAATATGTATAGTAATGCCATAAATATTATATATAAACATTATATATATAATTTTTTTTATCTTTGAGGGGTGGTGATGGAAAATGAAATCTATCAGTTGACAAGGCTGTAGTCCCCTATACACACGATCGACAGTTTTGTTTCCCATTTGATGGAAGTCAAGATGGATAAAACTTATGTAATTAAAATAATAATATATAAGTATATGGGAGATAATATTTTTTATTATATCTAAATAAATTAATAATATTTTAAATATTTATTATAATAAGTAAAATAAAAATGTATACTTTAAAGCATTACCACCTCTTTGGACAACCTCTTTAGGTTTAACCTAAAGCCTTCCAAAATTGGATTTCTAATCACACTAAGTACTAAATTATTTAGGGGGGTTAATGAATATATTTTTATAGGTAATTAAATAACCAAATTTTTTTGAATCATATATAGGATAGAAGATGTGTCGGAAATTTATAAGTGCGGTCAAGGACATACATAGAATTTTTTAAAAATATAGTGTACCAACGTTTTTCACATTACAAAAGGCACAAAGATGCGAAATTATAGAACCATATAGGACATAATTTCAAAATATGGTAACTAAATGTGATTTTTAAAAGTTTAAAGTTTATTTTACCCAATATAGTTTTAGTATAATACCCTAGTAAACAACTTTTAACCTTAAACCTGGTAATTGATTTTTAATATTTTTAATATTTATTTTAAAAAATATTAATTTCACCTTATTATAAAATTTATTTTATTATTATTCAAAATATGGAATCCATCTCTCTAATTTCAATTCACAAATGTGAAAAAAAATAATTTAAAATTAAACTCAGAGACAAGATGAGAAAGCGATTTTCTAAATAGAAAACGTTTGAAAGTTTTAAAATAGTTTTATCAAAATTCTAAATTAAATAGATTCTAATGAACTAAATTAGATTAGTAGATATATAGTTTAACTAATTTTAATTTTAAACCTATGTTAAATAAAATTTATTTTTTAAATTCTATGAATGATAGGGTAGTTTTTTAATAAAAAAACTTATTTTTCATTATTCACAGAAAAAATTGATCTTTTCATGAAATTATAAAAAATGACTTCAATATAATATATAAATTATGATTTAAAAAATGATGTTAATTTTTTAATATAAATTTTCTAAATGTTAAAAAAATAAGATAAGTACGCAAAATGCGACAAAATTTCTTCTTAGAAGAATATAGTTTTTAACCAAAAAAATTGGATTTATTCTTATCTCTTGACTAGAAAACACATCAGATGAATGTTAAACATTTTATTGAATATAAAATATATTTATTTTTTAAGATCTCTCAAAAAAGTTATTTATTTAATTTATTTAGATAAAACATGTTTGTGCACATAAAAATAGATTCTTTCATAAAAATTTTTCATTTATTTTCAAATGGTTATTATTTTAATTTCTAATTCACTGGTCACCAAAGAATTAATTTAAAATAAATTTATAAAACATATATTATCATCAGTTATTTTATCATATTCATGACAAAAATTCAAATGGATAGGTGATAACTATCATATTAAATATTAATATTTTAATAGTATGTCATGTTTCATTAGAACTCAATGATGCATGTAATTTAAGCTGTCAAAGAAATTGAATTTTTAGGGAATAAAATTATGTCATAAAATCATTAGGTGTTATATTCTACCCCCAATAAAATTAATTTCAACCTATAAATTATTCAATTTGATAAAAACAAATGAGGATACTACGACCCCATTACAACCTCAGGTTCCCATATAACTTCCCCAAGCTGGTGGTTGCATAGAAAAACTTTTACCTGGTGAGTGGTCTTGTTTCATAGCACTTTCTCTATATCATCCAGAATCTAAACCAATTATTCCTTATATAAAATATCTTTTTGTAGCAGTATTCCCTATGAATTCATTACATGTAAATGATCAGGTGTGTACTTCCTCAATATAGGTACATAGAACACATCATGGACTTCAGAGAGGTTCGGTGGAAATGAAAATCGATAGGATAATGTCTTGCTATGATCAATAATTTTAAAGGGACTAATATACTATGGTCCTATCTTTACTTTATATCATAATTAAAATTTCAATCCTTGATTTTCCTATGATCAATTTCCATATCACCTCTTAATCTAATAAATGTAGATTAATTTGTTATTCCTAAAACACTAACTAATCCCATGATCCATAGTAGAATGATAAGTAATTCCTTTTATCACTAGTTATCATAATAAAAAAAAGGTCAGAACAAGTTATCCAATTTGAATAAATATTAATATAGATAATTAATTCATTAATCTCTAAAACTTCATCAAAAGATCGACTTAAGACACTCTATAAATAGTTAACCTTAAAACCCTTCCAAAATTCAAAAATTATAAAGAAGGTTATTAAATTTTGAAAATTAAACTTAACATTAGTTTACCAAATATCATTTAGTAGTTATTAATGGTCAGGTACCAAATAAGTGAATACCTTGGTCATATAATCTCATAAAACAATGTAATGGCCATAAATACTATGCAATCTTAATGAAAACATACATGCCTCCTTATTGCATGAATAAAACAACAGATTATTAAATATATTCAATAAATTCAATAATTTTGTAAACTCCATCAATGATAATATAACCCACTTTTTCATAAAATCATTAATATGTTCCATGGTTATAAAAACTATCCAATTTACGTCATTCCTATCAATCACCTCTTTATCCTAACATCATTATCTCAGTATAAAGAACATATTAAGTCGTATCATACCATAATCATGTGTTTTCCATAAATACCACATTTCCAACAAATATCTTTTATACTTCATTGGTACTATTAAATATTTTCTTGAAAATCCTTAACAAAAAACATATACTAAAAAAGCTTCTACATTTCATGATTCAAATAATATAATTCTTGAATTCCAATATATAAAAACTTCAATAATCTGAATTAATTCTTAAACCGTTTACAAGGATTTATAATATTATTCTTGAATAGCTATTTCCTATAATATGGAATATCAATCACGTATTAACATTCATTGAACTCAATTTAATCATGCTTCTTATATTTAACATATATAATATTTATAAAACAACCCACACTTTTTTTGTGGAATTCATTATCTCTTCATCATTAATAGTATAACCATTACTCATACAACAGTTATGATTTTATTTATGAGAATTACACCTAACATCTATTTTCATAATTCCCATACTTTTTATTTTTAAAACATTCAACCATTGATGATACGTTAGGGAGACCAGTATTCTCATCCATTATATTAACTGATCTTTTCATTTTTCTTCATCAGTTAATTACTCCATCCCATTATTCTCTATACATAAAACATATTATTGTTCTTTTGATACATTCCATAGAGTTATTATTACCTCATTCTTGACATATAGGAAATTGAATCTTCTTTCCTCTATGGTCTCAACCACATGAACTCTCATCGAAAACTATCTTTCTCTTATTTGGTGAGTATGAGAGCTTTTCTATGTACAAGTTATTAATCATATATTATGAAAACTGATTAGGAATAATCATAATATCCTTTACTCTAGTCATCATCCCATTTGGTTTCTTTTCAACACATTGTCTATCACATTCAATGTTAACCCAGTTCCTTCACATTCCTACCATTTTCTAAAATAAAAAAAGAAAATTGTGAGCAACAATATTCAGAGTGTAAAATAACATAATCATGAAAATTACGTATATGATTTATAAATCGTGAAACCTTCTTTTAAATCTATGAAACCTTGGGATTATACTAGGTCATTCATGGACATAGTATATTTAAATCCTTCATAATGGTTCATAAAGAGTTTTTGAATTACTAAATCATAGCCCTCACGGGTTTCAGACTAGGTGTTTAGTAAGGATTATTATCGTGAACCTGGTGATGATAAATTCTAGCTAAACATTGCATTTTTTGAGTTATTACCCCTGGGTAAAACCATTATAGGGCCATATACACCTGTAATATCCTAATATGGATATAATCTCTTGGAAAACACTCACTCTATCATTCAACAATATTAATTTCATTTTTTCTTATACAAAAAAATTATCCTTATACTTCTTAGATATATACCTTGGGATATCACTAAATGTTTTTCATCGAAGTTTCAAAAGGATAATGAGATATCTCCTATGATTCCAAATATAAAGACCCAAACTTATCATACATAGTTATTACATATTAATATATTAATATTCATTAAATTACAAAAACACATGCCTAAGGATCATAATGGAATAGTTCATTTGGAAACTTGGAAACATAAACCCCTAGTACATAGAAGTTATAAATCTTCTCCAACTTAGATCATCATAACTATAACCCTTCTTAGACATATCACACTTAATACCTAACATCACAACCTGGGGAATGGGAATATAAGAAATGGTGTACTAAAATTCTTAGCAAGGGTAAATAAGGGAAATGAGTAAATATAACAAGATCATAATGGAACCAGAACATTATAATAACAATGAAAACCATACCCTACATATCAAAGATAAAAATCTCAAGTCATTTCATAAATATTTGTAGTTCATAAGACATGAATCATAAGGAAATCAATGAAAATGGGCCATGAGAGAATAACATTGGCATAAGACATAGAATTTTGGAATACGCAAAATCATAGAAAATATTATGTAAATGATATCTACCAAGACATTTATAACAAATTTTTCTTAGGCTAACCACCTTTTTAACAACTTTGGTCTTGACATAACCTCTTTTGTACCCTCTTTTAGGATTGGGATAACCTCTTGTGTACCCTTTTTTGGGCTTGGGATAACCTACAATATACCCTTTATGATCATGTAACATTAGTCATTACACAAAGCATTGGAGTACAATATAAGTCTTACCCATCACATAATTAAAATCATACATATGTGTTCCATAAGATCATAAAACATTCACTATATCAAAACCCACAAATAGAAATGTGTTTCATAAACATTTCATCATATAATAACCTGTGTAGAAGAAATATGTTTCATAATAATTTCATCATTTCATCATACCTTGTGGAAAATAATAGGCTTTCAAAATAATTTTATCATTATATAACCCATGGAAGAGGAAGGATTTTAATAAAAAACTTTTCATAAAAAACATAAACCATATACAGAAATAATAAATATTTTATAATTGGATTATATCCCCAATAAAGAAAATGTAAAATCAATACATGTAATCTAAGATGGAAAAATATTTTGAAAATAAAATCACTGGGAACATTTTCTGATTAAAATAAACATTCTTTTAAAAACACATTTTTGAAACTAGAAATACAAAAAAGTATTGTGGAAATTTAGTTCTTTGAAAATAACCTTGAAAACATATAAAGGAATATTTAAATAACATTTAAAAAATTTCTTGAGGGAAACGTATTTTCCACTTGAAAAACACTTCCAAAAACCTAAATATTTTCAAAATTATTTTATTTGAAAATAACCATGAAAACATATCATTGAATCTTTATGGATCATTTAAAAAAAATATTGAGGAAAATAAACATTCCTTGAAAACCAATTTTAAAAACTAAAAATTCACTCTGAATTGTGTCAATGCTTTTCTTAAAATTTAACTTTGAAACTTATAAATTAATATTTAAAGAATTCCTTGTTTATAAATGTAAAGACTTGGAAATTCCTGTAATTTTTTTAATTAAATGAGAATTTTATGAGTCTGCGAAAATTGATGACGTGTGATTCTGAGGCCCAGAGTGCCCAGAATGAATTTTTGAACTTTTATTTAGGTACGTTCAGTAAATGTATGAGCAGGTTTTTGTAACTTTTGAACCATTTCTTGGAATTGAAATCCAAGGGAAACGTTCAACTCGCAGCAACAGTATTCTATTAAAGGGGCCTTAACCTTGATCGTAGTAGGTCGAGGTTGAAAGATAGAATTTGGGTTTTTTGTGAAGGAATAAAATAAAATAAAATTTTGTAACTTTTTATTTTATTTGGAACTCTGATGTGAATATTGAGAGGTGGGGACCACCATAAGTAAACCTCTCATGTGAGGTTATGGAGTTGGGGACCACCATAATTAACCACCCATGTGGGTTATGGTGGTGGGGACCACTCGAGACTAAAACCCCTTGAACTCCCCTATTTGTGGGAGAAAAACCTCTTGAACTCCCCCACTTTATTTGTGCCACCCCCTTAATTAATTATACCAAATCATCAATAAATTAATTAAACTAATATGAAATTATCCCAACAAACATAATAGATAACTTGTTCTATTATGTGGGCTACTGTTCATTTTGTTGGAATTGAGAGGAAAGGGTTGCCAAGAGGATAACTTGGAGGAACACAACCTCTAACGAAGAGCTCCCCCAATGATGAATGTCAATGCATGACTTACACTTCTTCCTCGAGACATTCTTCAATGGTGGAAGTCTTCTACAATGAAGAACCACCTCCATCGAAGAGTGTTTATCCGACGAACGAGCTCGGGATCAGAGGCGTGTGGTGGGGACGACGAACGTCGACATCTTAGACTTCTCTCATCGATGTCAACAATCAAACGAGGTTGGGTGGATGTTTGAATTTGTCCCCTTCCCATTCTTGACAATTCTTCATGAATCAAGGAAGAAATTATAGCCACTTTCTACCACCCTAATGTGAAGAGTGCAAGCCAAACAAACAAGGTGAATCCTCTCTGAAAATCTTAGTTCTTTTTGTGTTCTTCGTAATGGTGATGACGACCAGTTCTAGCGGTTGGAACTGGTGGAACTTGAGAACCATGAAGAAGGTGAAAAACGAAGGGCGTCTGGCCAAGCCAGCCGCCGATGAAGGCACGGTGCCCTGCCGCCCCACGGTGCTCCTCCACCCCGCGGCCTCTTTGTGCTGCCCCGCATCCCCCACACCACCGTGTGGCCTCACCGCACCGCCTCGTGGCATCGCCGCCCCGCGGCCATGTCCCACCGCCCCCACGGCCTTCGTCCCTCTGCATCCTCGCGACCACCCACGACCTATGCTGCACCCCTCGCAGCCCCTCACGGGCCTCTTTGGCCCTCGCGGCCTGTCGAACCGCCCAGCGTGGGCTGGGCCGACCAGCACAGGTCGAGTAGGACCCAGCTAGTTGGGCCAGACCTACTGGGTTAGGCTGGCTTGACCCAAACTGGGTCCGCCCAGGCCGGGTCGGACTGCACCCAGACTAGTTTCAACCCTATACTCTCTTTTGGTCATAACTTTGGCACCGAACGTCCGTTTGAAGAACCATCTGCGATGCTGGAAACCTTGGAGCAAGACGGTACCTTTGGTATACCCCACTGAAGATTTGGATTAATATGGGGTATAGTCAGATTGGATTGAGCATGAATCCAACAGGGACCTCTACACTAAAAGGCTAATAACTTTCAGATCAGGCATCTGATTGACGCAATGTTTGTTACATTGAGCCCCCTATAATGTGGCGGTCCTTTGAGATACTTCTTTGTAGGACTTCGTGGAAGTTGGAGTATTGACCAGTGGATTTTAGAACAGACCCTCTTGGAGACAAGAGGGTGTTGTGCGGGAACCCTGTAGCTGGTTGTGACGTGAATAATGAAGAGCAATACTATGTGGATCAGCACCGAGCGATCTTGTGTGGGTTATCAACTTGTGATCCGGTGTGGGTCAGCACCGGGCGGTCATGAGTGGGTCAGTACCTAGTGATCCTGTGTGGGTCAACACTGAGCGATCATGTGTGGGTCAGCACTAAGCGATCCTATGTGGTCAGCAGTAGAGCCTCTTAATATAGTAAGATGATTCAGTAGTTACATATAATCATATCTACTATTATACTTAAGTTATACCTGGTGTGAGATAAGTCTATACCTGTGTGGTACTTTCCTTCATGGTAGTACCTTTATAGTATTCTTCTATGTGGCGTACCTATGTGGGACTTTCCTTTATGGTATTTCTTCCTTTGTGGAATAATTAAGCTTGGGGATTTGGAGTTGGACTCTGTTTTTTCCTCATGATTGAGATGGGTGTACTTGATAACTTAGTTATATGTATGGGCATGTACCTAAGAAGGGTTGACAGTTATTTATATGTTGTGTGGTTTGTCCTTTGTGGATTTTGTGAGAATTTGAAGGTCTCAGGGTCCCTAGTGAGTATCATTATACTCACCCATGCATGGGTTATGCCCGCACCTTGTTGTGTTTGGTGTAGATGATGAATAGCGTTGATTGAGGATGAGAGTACCGGGACTGGAGGAGGCTCGAAGGTGGACTTTAGGCGAGGTGAACTGTAGAGATGGACATTTGGGAGATGTACCTACCCTTCAGGTAGGATCTGTGGTGGACGATCTAGGAGCATCTTTTCACCTATCAGTTGTCTTGTACTTTCCCGTTGGGCTTGTATTCTGGCCTCTTTTACTTACTGTACTCGCTCTATTTACTGTACAACTTACTTGATTTCGTATCTTGTTGTGTTCTTGTTTGTGTGTGTTATAGGTTATAAAGGAAATGCCTTCCCAGTTTTAGCGAATACACCTTTTGTGCTAGTCTCCATCCCCAGGACTATGGAAGGCGAGCTTTGGGTAGTCATGGCATGGGCCCCAGGGGATGGGTCATGACAAATTGGTATCAGAGGAGTCAGTTATACCATATAACATAGGACTTTTATCTTTATTTTTTAACGAAAATAGTGTTAAGTGTAGTGAGTGTGGTTATCATTTTATGGAATCTAGTGTTGGTGCGGAGGCCGATGTTTCAGTACACGAGGACCCTGACTTCTGATTTCTGACTCATTGCATGAAAACACCGATTGTGTCTGTGTTTCCAAGAGTTTTCTTTGTGATCTATAGAGTCAGATCACCAGGTATAACTTATTGACCATGGAGCACCTATTTCTTTTTAGGATGCCTCCACGCAGATAACTAGATAAGGTTCCAAGAGTAGTATGCACTAATAGACCACCAAGCAATGAGTCCTCGGTGCAGGGTCGTCTTCTAGTAGAGGAACTAGCAGAGGCACCAGCGATACCATTACCTGTTGGTCCATTGATGCTAGAAGCCCCAGCAGCAGAGGGTACATGCCACTTGAGCACATTTCACAAGTTCCAATGCCAGAGTCCACCTAGGTTTATGGGAGAGACGGACCCACAGGCGGATGAGTATTGGGTAGAGGCTGTGGTGAGAGTCTTCCAACTAGTAGGGACACCACCGATCTCATGAAAATCCTTCCTGCCACACTTCTACAGGAAGCAGTAGAAAGATGGTGGAGCTTCATTCTCCAAGTTCATGATGAGGTGAAGCATCTCTGGGCAGACTTCGAGAGCTTGTTTTGGGATGATTTGTTCTCAACGACTCTTCGCGCAGTGCGCATACAGGAGCTTCTTTATCTGCAGCAGGGTAGCATGATTGTAGCTCAGTACTCAGTGAGGTTCACTGAACTCTCACGTTACTCCATGGATATGGTGTGAGACCCATTCTTCAGGGCCCAGACCTTTGAGTAGGGGCTCAGGCGAGAGTTCAGGTATTCGATGATTTCTCACAGCATCCAGTTGCAAGCATGGGTGTTAGATAGAGCCCTCTTAGTGGAGAGTTTTCTTGATGAGAAGTCACCAGCAATGAGACTCACCACCAGGCATCACGTAGAAGATTATTCTGTAGCTGTCAACAGATAGATGTCACAGAGGTCCAAGAGGACCAGACATACAGGTGGATGACCACAGGATTCAGAGTCAGTTTTGCGGGGCACCCAAGGCAGAGCCAGTTATACTAGGAGTGGGAACTATTATGCATGCAGCGGGTAGGGTCACATAGGTCATGACTGTCTGACCCGTCTTACGGATGATCAGCATATGGTCTAAGGACTACCCTGGTAGAGACAGAGGTTTGATCTAGGTGGTCCGTAGGGATAAGGCATACGTGGCAGAGGAGCAGGTCGTGCAACTGTCGGTGGGTGATGATTCTAGATGTTACTGGAACCACCACCAGGTGGTCCACCCTGACTAGAGGGAGCAAGTGGACAGGGGAAAGCTCAGATCCAGGAAGCTGAGGCCTACGACCATGGCGCTCCATAGATGATACGAGGTACGATCTGTGTCTATTCCACCTTAGCTAGAGTACTTGTAGAAACAGGTGTCAGTCATTATTTTATTGCCACTGCCCTCGTTCAGAGCTTGGAGATTCCAACAGAGCCGTTGGCACGATCATTACAGCTAGATACTTCTAAGGGACTGGATTCGATGATTACACACTGATGCTGGCAGTGTGAGATTACTCTAGGAGACAAGACCTTCGGCTGGGATCTCCTAATAGCAGCATCTTGGCCTTATGATGTCATCTTGGTTATGGACTGGTTTTCAATAGTCCATGCTGATATATATTGTATTAGGCACAAAGTACAAGGTGTCTGCATCAATGGGACAAGTTTTACCTTCACCGGCGATAAGGGAGACTTTTCATCACAGGATGGACTTACCCAGAGGAAGGTTCAGCTGATTACACATCAGTTGGCTAGCCTTACCCTCGAAGCGGTTGATGTGGAGAGTCTGAGTTATCCTATAGTGGTGGACCAGTATGTGAATGTATTCCTTGATGATGTTCTGGGTCTACCTCCTCACAAAGAGGTGGATTTTTACATTGACTTGTACCCCAGGATGACCTTGATATCTATACCAGCATATCAGATGGCTCCCATAGAGCTTCGGGATTTGCGGGTACAACTAGAGGACTTACAGGGGAAGGGGTTCATTCGACCCAGTGTTTCTCCTTGGGTAGCCCCAATTGTGTTTTCCCAGAAGGTGGATGAGATCTTGAGACTTTGTGTCGAATATTGGAGCCTAAAGAAGGTGATTGTGAAGAACAAGTACCCACTCCCGAGAATTGATGATCTCTTTGATCAGCTGAAGGGAGCATGGTGGTTTTCGAAGATAGATCTTAGATCAGGCTATCATAATCTCAGAGTACGAGATGAGGTTGTGCAGAATACGTCTTTCAGATGTCTGTACGGCCATTATGAGTTCTCAGTTAAGCCATTCAGCATGACCAATGCTCTAGCAGTTTTCATGGGACTCATGAATAGGATATTTCTGCCATACCTTGTTCTCTTTTTAGTAGTCTTCATCGACAACATTCTGATCTACTCAACTACTGAGGAGGATCATGCCTTTAATTTGCGGGTTGTACTGAACACACTCTGAGAGCACCAGCTTTATGATATTCTCTCGAAGTTCTAGTTCTGGGTATGAGAGGTTCACTTTATGGGACATGTCATATCGGAGGCTAGAGTTTTAGTGGATCCAAAAATGATTGAGTTGGTACTTTCTTGGGATCCACTCAGGAGTGTGACGGAGGTTCGGAGTTTCCTAGGTTTGGCTGGATACTACCAGAGATTTGTGCTACATTTCTCCAGAGTTACAGCACTAGTTTCAGTGTTGATGAAGATTGGGAAACCCTTCTTATGCTCTGATAGATACTAGCAGATTTTTCAATAGATGAGGAAGAGGCTGACTAGTGCCCACATCTTGAGGTTTCTATAGGAGGGAGTTCGGTGCGTAGTCTACTACGGTGCATCAGGGACCGGTCTTGGATGTGTCCTGATGAAATTGCGAGTAGTGATCGCATATGGTTCTCAATAACTGAGATAAAACGATCATATCTATGCTACCCATGACCAGGAGTTAGCAGCAGTGGTCTTCTCCTTGAAGATGTGGTGACATAACTTGATGGGCGGACGTTTTACAGTCTACTCGAGTCACAAGAGTCTCAGGTATATCTTCTCTCAGAAGGACCTAAACCTGAGACAGCGACGTTGGCTTGAGTTCCTCCATGACTATGACTTCGAGATAGTCTTTAATCCTAGGAAGGGGAACATAGTAGCATATTCACTCCACAAGAGATCTGTTATATAGTTCCAAGGAGACGTGACGGAGCAGTTGGCCACTTTGTATATATCCTTTATGGATCGAGATGGAGCAGCATTTCTTATGTCTCTTATGGTTACTCCCTCACTTCATTAGTGATTCATCTAGGTATAGCAAGGGGATGCTGACTGCGAGACTCGATGTGCTCAGATATCCACAAGAAAGGAACCCGATGGATTTTCTAAAGGTGGGGAGTACATCATTATATTCACAGGACGTACCATGGTACTAGTGTCGCTTCGAGAGGAAGTTATGAGGGAGTTCCACACATCCCCTCTAGGAATACATCTAGGAATGGCGAAGATGTACCATGGTCTCTGATGACCGCACTGGTGGCCGGGAATGAAGAAAGTAGTAGTAGAGTTTCTCTCTTGTTTCCTCACTTTCTAGCAAGTGAAGGCAGAGCATCAGGTACCAGCAGGAATGGTTCAGCCTTTAGAGGTCCCAGAGTGGAAGTGGGATGTGATACCCATGGACTTCATGATAGGAATTCCATGAAAATCCAGGGGTTATGATTAGATTTGGGTGATCATCGACCGACTCAACAATTTGGCCCACTTCCTACCGAATTGAGAGCAGGGTTTAGTAGAGAGCTTATGATGCCTCTATGTGCAAGGGATTGTTCAGATACATGGAATACCCTCGATTATTGTCTCTGATTGTGATGCACGTTTTACTTCTTGGTTATGGAAGGGGTTGCAGGAGGCTTTTGGGACGTAGCTTTGTTTGAGCACCACCTTCTATCCTCAGAAGAATGGTCAGACTGAGTGGGTCATTTAGACCCTCGAGGACATGTTTCATTCTTACATACTCAACTTTGGTCATAGATAGGAGGATCACTTTCCTTTAGTGGAGTTTTCATACAAAAATGGCTATCACTCCACCATTGTAATGGCACCTTTCGAAGCGTTGTACGACCAACCTTGTAGATCTCCTTTGTGCTGGACTGACACAGGGGAGTCAGCACTCATGGGAATAGATATGGTACAGGCTACCACAAAAAAAGGTGTAGATCATCCAGGAGCAGATAAAGACTACAAAGAGCAGGGAGAAGTCATATGCCAATAGGAGACAGAGACCTATGGAGTTCGAGGATGGAGACCATGTCTTTTTACAGGTCTCGCCTCGACGAGGTTTGCATAGATATGGCTGAGTTGGAAAGTTATCTTCGAGATTTATTAAACACTTTCTGTTCCTCAGCAGAGTTGGCGAGGTGGCTTACTGCTTAGCTCTTCCACCTCAGTTGCACCGGGTGCAAGACATCTTCCATGTATCCTGGTTGTGGAGATACATGCACGACCCTTCTCACATAATCGACCATGGAGAGCTGGATGTCACGGATGAGGTGACTTTTACAGAGGGTCCAGTAGAGATTGAGGATCGACAGGAGAGAGTCCTTCATGGGTAGTCGATACTTCTGGCGCGCATTCATTGGAAGCATGGGAACCTCCAGGAGATCACATAGGAGCGGGAGGCTCAGATTCCAGCTTAGTACCCCCACTTGTTTTCTTAGTTTTGATTTGTGTCTTATGGGGATGTAAATATCTGAGTTGGGGCGAATGTAAAGACCTGGAAATTCTTGTAAATGTTTTTTAATTATATGGGGATTTTACGCATCCTCTAAAAGTGGTTTCACATAATTCTGAGGCCCAGAGTGCCTGGAACAAATTTCTGAGATTTTTTTCGGGTGCATTTAGTAAACGTATGAGCGGGTTTTTGTAACTTTTGAACCGGTTCTCAGAATTGAAATATGAGGGCATTGTTGAACTCGCTACGCTAGTATTCGCTTAAGGGGACCTTCACCACGATCGTAGTAGGTTGAGGGTGAAAGATAGAATTTGGGTTTTTTCATGAAAGAATAAAATAAAATAAAAGAGTGTAAATTTTTATTTTATTTGGAAATCCAATGTGGATGTTGAGAGGTGGGGACCACCAGAACTAAACCTCCCATATGAGGTTATGGAGGTGGGGACCACCATAATTAACCTCCCAAGTGGGTATGGTGGTGGGGACCACCCAATAATAAAACCCCCATGAACTCCCCTCTTTGTGGGAGAAAAACCTCTTGGACTCCCCCACCTTATTTGTTCCACCCCTTTAATTAATTATACCAACTCATCAATTAATTAATTAATATAATTCGAAATTATTCCAACAAACATAATAGATAACTTGTTCTATTATGTGGGCTACTTTTAATTTTTGTGGAATTGAGAGGAAAGGGTTGGCAAGAGGAGAACTTTGAAGAACACATCCTCCAACGAAGAGCTCCTCCAACGAAGAACTCCAAAACAAGACTTCGAATTCTTCCTCGAGACATCCTCCAATGGTGGACATCTTCATCAAAGAAGAACTACCTCCATCGAAGAGAGTTTATCTGACAAACCGGTATGAGATCAGAGGTATGTGGTTGGTGTGATGAACGTTGACAACTTCGGCTTCCCTCATCAATGTCAACAATCAAAAGAGGCAGGGTGGATGTTTGAATTTTTCCCCTTCCCATTCTTGATAATTTTTCATGATTCAAGGAAGAAATTATATCTTCTTGCTACTGCCGTAATGCGGAGAGTGCGGTCCAAAAAAAACAAGGCTTGTCCTCTCCGAAAATGTTGGTTCTTTGTGTGTTATTTACGATGGTGACGGAAATCTGTGTCGGCGGTTGGCACCGGTGGAACTCGAGAACCATGTCGAAGGTGATGAATGAAGGGAGGGAGGTCAATCTGGCTGCCAACAAAGGTACAACACCCCACCACCCCACGGCGCACCACTGCCTCACGGCCTCCACTGTCTGCGGCCGCCACCTCCCATGTCCTTCCGCGCCACTGCGCGGCCTCACCGCCTTACCCCGCGGCATCCCCACTCCGCGGCCTCGTCGTGCCACCCCAGGTAATTCCACACCACCTCATGGCCTCACGGCCATGCATGGCCTCACGACCCTCCGTGGCCTCACGACCACCTGTGACCTCTGTGGCCCCCCTCGCGGACCCTCACGGCCCTCCGCGGCCCTAGCGGCCTGCCGGGCCACCTAGTGGCCCAGGCCGCACTACTGTTCAGGCCAGGCCCAGTGGGCTAGGTTGACCCAAACCAGGTCGGCCCAGGCTCGGTCGATCCGACCGGGTCAGACTAGACTCGAACTAGTTTCGACTCTATACTCTCTTTTAGCCATATCTTTGGCATAAGAAATATGTTTGATGAACCATCTACAACACTAGAAACCTTGGAGAGACATAGTCCCTTTGGTATACCCCACTGCATATTTGTATTAAGTTGGGGTACGGTTGGGTTGGATCGATAACGAATCCAACCGGGCCTTCAGGAATAAAAGGCTAATAACTTACAGATCGGGTGTCCAATTGATGAACCATCTGTTATTTTGAGACCACTATGACAGGGTGGTCCTTTGAAATACTTCTTCATGGGACTTTGTGTTAGTTGGTGTATCGACCACTGGCTTGTGGATCGGACCCTCTGAGACAAGCGAGAATAGTGCGGAAACCCGGTAGCTGGTTGTGGCATGAAGAATGAAGAGCGATCCTTTGTGGGTCAACACCGAGCGATCCTGTATGGTTCAGCACTTAGCGATCCTTTGTGGGTTAGCACTGAGCGATCCTCTGTGGGTCATCACCTAGTGATCCTATGTGGGTCAGCACCGAGCGATCCTATGCGGGTCAGCACTGAGCGATCCTGTGTGGGTCGGTAGGAGAGCCTCTTAATAGAGTAAGATGATTCAGTCATTACATATAATCATCTATACTACTATAATTAAGTTATACCTAGTGTGAGTTGAGTTTGTACCTCTGTGTTACTATCCTTCGAGTTAATACCTTTGTGGTATTCTTCGGTGTGGCGTACCTGTGTGGTACTTTCCTTCATGGTATTTATTCTTTTATGGAACAGTTGATCTTGGGGCTTTGGTGTTGGACTCTGCTTTTTCCGCATGATTGAGATGGGTATACTTGATAACTTAGGTATATGTATGGGCATATACCTAATTAGGGTTGAAAGTTGTTTACATGCTTTGATGTTTGTCCTTTTTTGATTTTGTGAGACCTTGAGGGTCTCGGGGTCCCTACCGAGTTTCGTTATACTCACCCCGGCACGGGCTATGCTCGCACATCATTGTGTTTGGTGTAGACGAAGGACTGCGCTGACCGAGGATGATAGTACCAGGACTGGAGGTGGCTCGGAGGTGGACATTATATGAGGCGAACCGCAGAGACGGTCGTTCGTGATCTGTACCTACCCTTCAGGTAGGATCCATGGTGGACGATCCAGGAGCTTCTTTTCACCTATCAGCTAACTTTTACTTTCTTATTATCCATGTACTTTCTAGTTAGGCTTGTATTCTGGCCCCTTTTACTTACTTTACTCGCTTTGTTTACAATTAATCTTACTTGATTTCCTATCTTGTTGTGTGCTTGTTTGTATGTGTTATAGGTTATAAAGGCAGGGCCTTCCTGGTTTTAGGGAATACACCTTCGGTGCTAGTTGTCAGCCCCTAGCCTATGGAAGGGGGGCTTGGGTTAGTCACGACACGGGCCCTGGGGGATGGGTCATGATAATAATGGTAGTAAATTTAGTACACATTAAAACAAATTTTCTTTTCACATTTTCATTAAAATCAAAATGGGAGTTGTTTTAAAAAAACATGATAATTCATTTTAAAAAAAAAATAAAACAAGTGTAAAAGTTATATTAAACAATACCAAAATAATATAAAAAAATTTTAAACATTTTCATAAAACATGTATATGGAAGCAAAAAGGGTTTTTGACTGGAGATTGAAATAAAGTCTGTTTTCATGAAAAATATTTTTTTATAATCATGAATAAATAAAGAGATTAAAATAAATTTAAAACATGTATTATCAATAAATAATCAAAGTATAATAAAATTAATGAGTTTATTTATATATATATCGTAATATTTCATCATCATAAACATAAACTTAAATAATCCCAATAAACAAAGAGATTGTGTCGTAAAACCCTTTACACTTTGGTAACATTGAATCATAGGCCCCCTAAACTAATAAAATTAAATAAAACATAAAATATCATGATAATAAATAAATTCATGATATTTAATTCCAAAGGAGTTTTATATAAACATCATAAAATAATATAGGTGCATAACATAACATATATCCCAATGAATAGAAATTGAGACAAAATGCCTTACCATAAGTCTTGACATCCTTCATACACATCGAACCTACTATATTAAAAATAAAATTATATATATATATATTATATAAAAATTATTATATATATCTTACCATATATGATTTACTTATTACTATTTATTATGTATATTTTAACAATTCCTTTTTAAAATCATGTTTTGAGCAATAACTGCTTGGTTTTTTGTGTATATTTTAATTTTTTATTTTTAGTTATCTTAATTTTATCATGGTTAAATAATATAAATAATTTCATCTTATATATAAATATCATATATATTCAATTTATATTTATTTATAGTAATCCTTCAAATTTAGAGACATAATATGAAATACCTTGTTCATGGAGATGGTAAGTCGTATAGACGAATGAACGCTATTTCCATTTTCTTGAAGGATGAAAAGAAGTAAAGGTAAATATTATATTAACATTAAGGATTAATATTTTTATCATATATATCATACATATTCATTAAATTTAATCTAATTACCTTCCAAGAGAATCATTAGTGATAAACGAATCACATCGCTTCACAAGGCGGTAGTTCGTCGTACACACGATTGATGTTATCATATCCTCCACAAAATAGAATATAAGAAGTTTTATGTGATATCATAATTATAAGTACAATTATGTTAAAAATATAAAATAAATTCATTAAATTTGTCCGTATTACCATCAATGTAAAAGATAATTGAAAAACACATTGCATAAGTTCGCGAGGTGTTAGTCTGTCGTACACACGAGTGATATTATTTTTTTTCGAATCATTGGGTGGTATGAATTTATATGTGATATTATAATTAAATAGGTATAATAATATAATAGATATAATATATAAAAATTAAATGCATTTTTATATCCATCTGTGATAGGTGGTTATGGAAAACGAATAACATCGGTTCGCGAGGTGGTGCTCTGTCGTACACGGGATTGATGGTTTTGTTTCACATATGATGGAAGAGGATATGGATATATGTTATTCCATTAAAATAATAAAACAAAATTATATTAAATATTATTGTATTATTATATCATTTTAATTGAAAAATATTTTAAGGATTAAGAAGAATAAGTAAAAATATACTCATATTTTAAAACTTAAACTCTTCTTCGAAAAACCTCTTTAAGTTTAACCAAAATACATACTATATTGGATTTATGATCTCCCCATGTCATAAAAAATGTGTTAAGGTATGAACGTAATATATTTTGGATGGTTATTTCATAAAACAATTGGAAGTGTGGAGAGAATAGGAGAGAGGTTAGCCTTTTATAAATGGGGGAAAGGGCACAGAGAAATTTGTTTAAAAGAATAAAGTGCAGTCATGTTTTTCACATGAGACAAGGATAAAAATTAGGTTTATCACAAACCCTAGAGTTTATGAGTCCAAAATATTTCTACATAATGGGTTTTTATAGGTTTATTGTTCATTTTATCACTTATCATTTTATTTTAACCCCCTGATAAACCTATTTTAACATTAACCGTGGTGATTTATTTTTACTATTTTACTATTCATTTGGACAAAAAAAGTTGATATTATTATATAATATTAATTATTCTTATTCCAAATATTTTATAAATTCTTATAAATTACATTCACATAATTGGAAGAATTTTATTTAAAATTAAACCAAAAAACACAAAGAGAATGTTACCTTCTAAATAGAAAATGCTCAAAAATTTAAAGAAAATTATATAAAGTTTGAATAAAAAATTGATTCCAATTAGATAAATTGGAATTAATATATATATATATAATTTTACTAATTTTTTTTTAAAATCATATTAATATAAAATTTATCTTTTAAATTCATTGAATTAAAAATCATTTTTTAATAAAAACCAGTGTTTTCACTATTCATTGAAAAATTTATCTTTTCAGAAAATTATCAAAATATTACTATAAGATAATTTTAAGAAACTTATTCAAAAAAAATGAATTCAATTTTTTAAAATAAATTTTCTAAAAAAGGAAAAAATATAAAATAAGTGCTCAAAATGTGACAAAACGTTTTTTTATAAAAATATAGTTTTAAAGCATAAAATTGGATTTATTATTATCTCTTGATTATAAAACACATAAGAATAATATTAACCATTTTATTGAATATATAATATCTAAATTTAATTAAAATCACTCATAAAAATTGACTTATTTAATTTATGTAGATAAAACATGTTTTTGTGCATACAAATACTTTCTTTCAGAAAATGATTTCCTTTATTTTCAAATGGTTTTTATTTTCATTTCTAATTAATTTTTCACCAAATAATTAATTATATATACATTTTTAATACATATATTTTCATAATTTAGTTAATCCTATTCGCACACTCCATTTTAACATTTATGTGATAATTATCGTATTAAATAATAATATTTTAGTAGTGTGGCGTGTTTCGTTAAAACATGGTATTGTGTGTAACACAAGATATCAATGAAATTAAATTTATTCAAAAAAAAATGTTTCATAAAATATTTATTTGTTTCATTATTATATCCACCATATTAATAGTGATAGTATTATCAACACTTCTCATCATCCATACTTGTATATATTTTCCATTTAAACTGACACTTTTTATAGAAGAAGATTTGGAAGAAAATTACAATGAGATATGGATGGTACATCATTCTTCACAGCTACTTGGGAAATATTATTAAAAGGTTTCATGATCTCATTTTCACATAAGATATGTATTTTCACACTAGAATCTTATTTCTAATTGTCTTCGATAATAAATCCATACTTATTTAATTATGAAGAATCAATATGTCTCATTTGTAAATTGGTCAAATTGATTTAGAATTTATGAAACTTCATAGTGAGAAAATTATTTTAATCTAACTAAATAATATTCTATCTTCATAGCCTTTCCACATCTTCTCGACATCCTCTTTATTACACCCTTCTCTTTATAAATATGTAAATCTCTGTAATCCTCTTTGATTTGATATCCAATTGTACATTCTTGACATCAATACTACTTATTATATTTTATTCCAATGCATGGATATTCATTTTAAATTAGCTAGTAGACAGGTAATTCTCATATACTTTTTAAAGTCACTTATATTTTAATTTGTAAAATCGTTCTTCAAACATCTCATACTTTACTTTTTTAACATTAACTTGTTTAAATATATTTATGAAATGTAGAGCTCTTTCACTCAAATATTTCTCTAATTTATACTCTTATTATTTAAACTGAGTGAATTCTTCCTATTGAATTTCAAACACCACATAGATAAAATTAAATAATTCTTGTAGAAAACAATGTCACCAATATTTTAATTCTTCAACAGGTAAATTAATTTACATATGATCACACCCACTTGATTCTTATTCTTATGGAAATTTTAAACCAAAATTTTCTCATATATTAGGATCATAGGAATCCCTTGATCCTTTTGAGGTAGAAATGTTAACATTATCCTTTGTCGTATATAAAAAATCATGTTATTCTCCTTCCAAGAAACATTTTTCTTGCTTCATCAAAACACTTTAAACTTATTACCTTTTATAAAAAAAGGACACCTTCCTCGACATCTTCTTCTATTAATTTTTTCTATTCTTTAAATTATTGTCAGAAACTGAATTCGAATATAAAATTGAAATATATTCTCTAAAATTTTACTTACTTATAATTTCATAAAATAAACATCGTATATTTAATGAGAAAAAGTTCAACTTTAGAATCCAATAGAGGTAATCATTCCCTTTGTACAACTTTAGAGGACAGGTTAGGACTATGTTACACACTTAGAATACGGTTGAATAACTTTAGACATCTAATTTATCATTTTTTGATCCCTTTATAGTTTTATTGTTTTTATTGTTAGATAATGATCCTCTTGTTCCTACTCTATATATATCTATTTTTATTTACAATTTCAAGAAACACAACTGAAAACACACACAATAAGTGACATGAATATTTACAAGGTTCACCATTCAAAACAAAAGTAAATTCAATGGTATAATATGGGCTCTAGTGAGATCATATAATCCACTAGTATCAACATGTGAATGCAATAGGGTGGGTATTATCTGTATAACCATATTCGGCACATCCCCTATTCCACAACATCACACAGATTATTCATACTATCACCCCAATAGTTTTAACATAGTGGAATAACAATATTATATTATAATACTAATTGAGATTCCTAACTTGTTGTTGATGTACTTATTTCTCACTTATTCTTTTACTTTCACATTTAAAGAAGTATACATGGACCTTCACTATTTTCTTATGAAAAAAATGTACATAAAACGTGTCTTCAAATCATAAAGTAAAGTAGCAAACATTCCTACACTAATTTCAAGACTTCTTATCCTTCAGCATTGCATCATACCATTTTTCATAGCACATGTCATTCTCCTTCTATATTCTACAACTTCAATGAATAAAAGAAATATTCTGGATTTATTTACTAAATTTGACACATTGAATTATATATAAATATCAATGTCGAGTCTCCATTCTTCTTTGTCGACCAGATATAGAAGTATGTTTCACAAATGATATCTAACACTTCTTCTAAGATATTCAATTAATCCACTAGTCTTCACCCACTCCACTTTTTTGGGGGTCAAAACCCCTTTTCAACTAATGGAATCATTTACCCAATATATGGAAACTTTTCCCCATAATTTAGACTATTTAAATCACCCATAATACCTCCAAATAATCTTCCTCCGTGATCTTATCAATCATATCCATAACTTTAGGTAAATAATTGATTCAAAGACTTCTTATATCATTGATTTAAATGAGATTTAAATGACATATGATCCATAATTTTAAACCATTGAATCCTATATTAAAAATAGATTTAATAAAGGCCTAAAACCTGAGGAACTTGATTAAGAATCATTAAACACATATGTTATTCATATCCTAAGTGATTTCTCCAAAAATCTGTATGTCCCGTGATGATACACTTTGCACCATGCACTGGTGAAAAATACTTTGTCATTTTTCATCAACAATATTGACCGTCATGGTTATGGTCTTTTGGATCTATCCACTTTATCCTATTAAACCTCTTATCAACCATGACCTCCTTCATAACGGGTGTGGTCCATATCTTTTCAGACTCCTTTTAACTATAGCTCAACCATGGATTTTTCACTATAGCTTGCTCTATAAATGTTTTTTCCCCTAACATACCCAGAACCATGGAAATTGTATCCTCTACATAATCCGGTTTAGCTAGAATCTTCTTCTATCAAAAAAAAACCTCATTCACTATTGGTGTGGTCTATTTCCTTGTTCACTTTGTATATATATACTATAAGTTCACCGCATGGACCACCATGGGCATAGTTCCTTTCCATTTTCTCATTTTGGGCATCTCCTCTCTAATACTCAATCTACCATGGATGTGGCCTTCCTATCCATTTTTCTATATTCATTTTCTCCACCATTAGGTCCTTTACTGTGTTGGGAAATCCCTTCAAAAAATTCCCTCTACCATGGTAATGTCCTTGAATGCATTCTCACATACACAATCATATTTATGCATGGTCAATGTATCTCAGCCCTCTATTCTCCAGCCTTCTTTAATATTACTTAAAATAATAAATCATGATACACCTATCATGATATTTACTTGAATGAGGAATACCATACTTGGAATAAACTCATTTAGCTTATTTTAAACATCCATGGGTGAACCTTCTACAAACTTCTTCATCATAGAGATATTATGATAATGTATATAAAAAATTTAATATTTGAACCAATATTCTAGGAATTTAACACTAAGTAAGAACCATAATACTTAGGTTCTCCTTCTCCAAGCTTAATATATTCATCATTCACAATCAATACATCATAATAACCAAGATTTCAATTAACTTCAATTCTATATTCAACATATTGACATTAATGAATGCTAATTATTCACTAACAATAATCGGCACACATTTAAAATAAATACAACACACATAGTGGGATTAAAATATTCAAAATTAGCTTATTAATTATTCTTGAATTTACTATACTAAATATTCAAAAAACATGGTCATTATATATTCATTACTATCATCAAACATAGATTAATTTTAATGTAAATGGTATCATTTCTTTTGAATATATGAAAACACCACTGGCTATGTCTTAACCATGAATATCTATAATAAATCATTATCCTTGGTCTCAATTCTACTTCTTCCAAGATAGAGACACTATGATTTAAAAGTGTATAATAATTCATGAAGTGGGGAGAAAATCTTTAGAGCTCCCCTATCAATACTTACAATGTTTGGAATTGGATTCATATGATCTTGAGATCCATATGATATTTGAAAAAAGTCTTACAAGACATGTTAATATCATATGATATTTTGAAAAGTCCTACACATGTTCCATGTAGAAAGGCCTTATGAAATCATAAAAATGCCTTTTGAAAATACTACTGACTTAGCTGATTTTTCTATTTTCTACAACATAGAAAAGGTCTTAGGAAAATTATCTTTAATTATTATACAGCAAAAAATCTTAAAAATTATCATCCACTATAAATAAAAAATAATAACACATAGTAAAATTTTATTTAAATATATAAAAACAAATGTTAAAATTGAAAATACTTATCAACATATTATCACATGAATTTTTAATTTAAATAAAAAATTAAATTTTTTATTGATAAAGAATATTTAACAAAAAACATGGAACTTGAAAATATTAGATAATTAGAACCATCAAAATCATATAAAAATATTATTTTTATTACAATTTTAAAAAGTCAGTTGAAATATTTTGTTCATAAAATGTATGCTTATTAAAATGAATACCATTTGAACATTTAAGCACCAAAATTGCTTATTTTCAAAAAAAATATCCAAAGAATAACAATTTCAATTAGAAATGATAAAAATCCAATTATTTATCATAAAAACCTCAATTTAACACTAAAAATATAGTAATATACAATAATATACATGGAAAAAATGTATAAAATTAAAGTGACATCAATATAAAATAGTGAAAAGCATATAGTCTATGTTATCCATGAGGTAGTTGTTCCCTGGGGTTAGTTTAGTTATATGGGAAGGTATGTTATTACCTAGATTTGGAATTGGATATTAAATTAATATTTGAAAATTTTAATGAAGATGAATAGGATATGAACTAATAAAAAAATTAAATTTATTAAATTAATGGTTTTATGTGTAAATTAATATATGTGGTAATTAGTAATTAATTACAAATTTGAAATAAAAGTTTGTTCAATTATTAACTAAATTAAGTGGTTGGTGTGTTGACATGTTTATAGTTATTGGATGTTGTGGTAGTTTTGGGGTAGTGATGATGTCAGAGATATGATGGTTGTGTTGGTGATTTGGTAGGACGTGGAACCAATAATGAATTTGTGATATATTGTATTTAATTTTATGATTTATTATTATTTGGTCACTACCATCCATGTTGGATATCCTAACTAGTGTATAAATTAGGTTTTAGGTACTAGGTAAACACCCCAATATCTGTAATGTAGTGGAAATAGATGGTTGACTATTCCCCCTATCCCTCTCTTCCATTTAGCCATCGATGTGTGTAATGTCCCTCCTTGGAACAATAATGCACCAAATAAAAATATCACTTGGCCTCAGGTTCTATAAAAATAGAACTAATATCACTAGAATGGAATCCTAGATGGAGAACCACATGACCTCATGTGTGCCTCCCTATATGCTAGAGGCTTCTAACAACTAGTGAGGGCCTAAATCATAAATTAGGGGGATTATAACCTTAGTGTCACAACCATTGATAATAAATTAAATAACCAAACATAAACCAATGTCATGTATCAATGTATATGGTTTGGAAGTATGTCCTAAAAACTATAATTTATTTAGTGAACATTCATGATATAACAAATGTAAATAAAGGTCATGCAGTCATACATCCCAATAAATATTCTATTAGTTTGATCATATAAAAAAATAAAACAACAAATAAAACATAAAAAGAGTCTTTATAAAAACCCTAAGACTCACCTCTAATTCTTCTTCAAATCTTAGATGATCTACATTTGGGTGAGAATATGAAAACCCTATAATCAACCTATATACCAATATATGGCATAAACATACACCAGAGTTCTTCTATAGGGTTTGGAAAAAACCCAATATGGTCTTGCCAACTACCCCTATTATAGGAAATTATATATGTGTGTTTTCATTAGGAAAATAAAGAAATATCATATATAAAATAAGCATGTGGGTTGGGTTATCGGGTATTAACCAACACACTATGACACCCCAAATATACATGGCTCATCCAACAATGGATGAATAAGTAACTATTTTCTGTAATCCCCACCTATACCTACTAACAAGGGGTAGGGTGTTAGACTATGTCATGACTTCTATCGTCTCACTCAGGTTATGGTCCATACCAAAAATCAACCACATCTTAATAAGTCTCAACCTATACCCTCTCAACCATTGTAGGATCCCACACTAAATATCAATCTCATAACCCATCTTATATAACTACTCATAGTTTTATACTCTCACTCAAGGTGAGATCCATACCACATCTTATGTAACAACATTTTGACCACTATCCTCTCAATTAGGGCAGGTCTTGCAGTCACATATTGGACCAATACCCTCTAACTCAAAAAAACATAATTCAACAATCTCCCACTCAAGGTTAGGCTTCACATCTAGTCTCATATCACATCACATCATCTACTCCCATATTACTCAATGAGGGTCTCACAATGATATCCTAGACCAATACCCTCTAACTCATGGTGGTTTATTCTAGCACACTCTCAACCTAGGAAAGGATTACCATCAAGTCTCATTATCCACCTTAGGAGAACCTTTGGGAATATGAACACAACAACAATCATGGAAGCCTAAACCAACCTATAAGAACACCCTAGATTATGAACTGGAAATAGATATCATCAATCCACTCATGAAATAATCACACCACACTGCTAGATCGTAACCAAATGTTAATCTCTAAAAAATATCTGTGAATCTCAAAGAACATCCCTTCATTAACATAATCCCAAATGATAACCACACAATCCCAACTCATTCACACAATCACAAAATGTTAAACTCGAAAAAATTATTTTTTTTATATAAGTGAATCCATTGGATTCCTTGGACATAGGTTTTTACCCATCTATATCAACCCACACTCATCATCCCATGGTGACCCCACAACCCATATTCCCTATACATCCATAGCCTATTGAGTTTATGTCCAAACCCTCATCCAAAACCCACATCACAAACTAATCCCCCTAACTAAGGATCTTTACAGGATAAATCACTCTCAGACCCTTGTAAACTCATTACCGATCTAATAATAAAATTTCTAAAACTATCAAATGGGTATCATCACACATATCCATTAGGAGGTATCATGAACCCATTACCTAGAGTAAACCCTCTATGAAACTCCACATCTATCCCAAGAGGACGTTTCTTTAATTTAGAACACACTAAGACTCCATTACACCCTTAAGGAGGTATTCTCAACCATGCATGAGATGTGAAATCCTCTCACCCATCATTACTAGACCTAATACCCGCATTCCTATGATATTATCCCAAATAGTTCTAACCTAGGATATCTTAACACATAATGGCCCCACGAAATCCCTATGACTCTCATTATATCAATCAGTATCTACATACCCTTGGTTTTAAGATTTTAAGATATTCAAATTCACTCCACAAGAAATAGAGCACTTGCACCAACTTTTAGAGGCTCGATTCCACCTTTTTTATCTACCGAGTGACCTCTAAGCCCCTATTTAGTCTACCAAAACTTGTATTCCCATGTCGGCATGCACAATTATTCAAAAATATAATATGGATTAGTATTATAGGTACACCTACCTCATATAAGGAGCTACTCTTAGTAATACTTAGATTCCCCTCATCCAATTCCACACCAAACAACACTAATACCTAATCCCCTATCTGAATCCAAAAATCCCTTTTAAATTAATTATAAAAAAATTATTTTAAAATTTAATATAAAAATTCTAATTAATTTGTTAATTTAAATATAAGGATCATAATTCAAAAATATCATTAATTCACCTCGTAACACTGAACCTATGACAAAAAAACCTGAGTGGTCTATGGTGTATTATAAACACCATAGAAAGAAAAGTAATTATCATCTAACACACATTAATCCTCCAATTTCATAAAAATTAACCAAAATAATAAGAATAATTGGGAAACATACCATAACTTAAATGGTAAAAGTCAGTAATCAGTTTTCATCTTGGGATGTCATCCATGCACTGCATGATAACTCTCCACGGTTTGGGATGAATTTCATAATGATAGAGTGAAATAATCCAAATACCTAAACCATAACCACTACAAATTTACAATAAATTAATAAACAAAAAATATAGGAGAAGATAGAGAGAGATCATGCCCAAAATATCCATAAAGGTAAAGTCTAAACAATTATGGATGGAGGGGGAAATGGGGAATTCAAATAGTGACAAGGGGGTGATCCATTTCTAGTTCTCACATTATGGGAAGAAACCCCCTAGTGTGGGTTTAATTGAAGATTTCAGAAAACAAATTTCTTCCCCCACTAAAAACCAATATTGGACACAGCAGGTACTTAGTTATCTTACACTACACACTCGGTGCACCACCAGCCACCAGGCACGCCCTCACTAACTTGTCAATGGGGTTTTAGAACCTACATTCCTATTATCCAATCTACTAGGTAATAGGTGGTAACAAAATCTATGTTTCAGTCTTAAAATCATCCTTTCCTTAACCTAAACACTTGATCCAAATTTTAGGACTCTTTAAATTGTCCAAACACATACAAAAAACAACCTCTAGGTTAGACTAAATAGTTGAATTATAGATCAAAATCTACATTTGCAAAGTGATCCCTACTCTAATATAACAATTAAAATTTCATAAGAAATAAACTATAAATAAATCCATATTTCATCAAAAACTTCCCATCATGTGGATTTTCAATCTTGAGAAGTACCTAGAAATATATCCCAATATTGAATCTATCATTCAAAATATAATACCACTCTTTCTTCTCAAATCTAAACCAAATGGTTTTGGTGTTACCACCTATGTATTATGCTTGGATTCACTGGATATTCCTTAAAAATAAGTTACCTTATCCTCAAAACAAGTTACCACATGAAAAAAATTGATGTGGTTTCCCCCTCACTATATCTAATTCCATTTTAGAATATAGATTGGCCCTCCTCTATCTTACAATTCTATAAAATTCCCAAAAATTCCAGCCAATGCACCACTACCTCAAATGGATTTCAATTCCTTAACTATTAGAGGAGATATGAAATTATACAATAATTAGGGAAAAATATGAACCTGATACATGGTGTAATTACATAATATGGTCCTCAACCAAATAAATAAACCATCAACTCCACCCACAAGCATTGTTGTAACCCTAATATGACTCACCCTTGAATGAAACCAAATTTCATCTTGAGCCCATCATTGATACATGGACTCCATATGACAATGCATTTGAATCCCAATCTAGTATTCCCCAAGGAACCAGATATAATAATATATATCTACACACCAATAATCTGGTTCCATCTCAACCATCCACCAACTGATTTCATCACACCCATGACCCTTATAACATGTGGTTTAAATCTTCATGTCTAATGATATGCTTTCCACCATATGAGAATCCCAATCATCGCCATATCGAACCAAAACACTGAATATTTACAACCCATGATCTGTCTATCACTGAATTAATTGATCATACATGATCAACTCACTCATACCCAACCACCAACCTGAAGAAATAATTGATACTCATTCATAGATTACCAAGAACATAATCCTCGTTGTTTACCAAAAAAAGTAAAAATGAAGGTCACACCCTCCAACAGCCTATGGTTCACTCCCTTTCATATTGAATCACTTACAATATTTATAAAGAACTTACCAAGATAGGTCCCAACATCTCACACATATTACACCTTGGTAACTGTAACGCCCCGACCCCAGCTTCCCTGAGTCGGTGCATTACTTCGTAACATTGGCATGATCACAAAAGATCAAGTCTCGAAAGACCGATTAGTTTAGTAACCTTGGAAACACTAGATACATTAAAAAGTCTTACATTACATCATAAAGTAAAACAGAACTACAACATCTTCTCTTCATATCCCCTTATATTATCCATGCAGATCATTCATAATATACTTCTTCACATCCTGGAAAAATTTAAACATTGAAAGGGGTGAGCTCAGATGCTCAGTAAAGATAACAATATAGAGGAAGATTTCATAAACAAACATTAAAATTTAAGGCAATGTATAACTAAAACAAAAGCCTTTTAAACTTGAACTTTAGAATAATATGGAAAAAGTAAAATGAAATAATGCCATTTACTTACTCACATGGATATTCTACTGGTCGAATATTCACATGAAATATCAATAACCACTTTCATAATGATGGAATGCATAATGCCAGACTATCATAACCATGTAGTCAAGGCCTCGTGCCAAGACCACAAATAAGATTTTGTCAAGGCCTCGTGCCAAGACACTATTTTGTCTCATGAGACCTACCGATGCATTGAGGAGCTATAGCAGGCTCCACCTGTCACTTATTAAGTCCAATGCATTCCTCATATGAACAGGTTTAAATATATCATAAACCATAACGTAATCATATCACATAAAACTTGCATAAAGGAAACATAACATTTCCACATTTCAATCACAAGATATCAATACAACACATGGACATAATAATAACACATTCAAAACCATTTTCAATACCAAAATAAATGAAAGTTAAAACTTTGTATTTATTTTTCATTTAATAAGTTATGGCTTGTAGAGGAAGCCAAAACTCAAATAATGGTCACAGCGGCGGAGAAGTCGTTGTCGCCGCATACGTACAAAAAAAATTCCTTTTGTTGTTTAGTAAAAACACTTCGTATAAAAAGATTCCTTTTGAATAAAATTAAAAGTCAAAGGGGTTTATACACCGTATAAAGGAAAGTTGTGTATAAAACCAAATATGCCTCAATGAAAGGATATTGAGACGAAGACCCTTACAAAGATCATTTTTTAAATCAAGTAGATCTATTATGTGTATTCACTATAAGTACACATAAATAAAGTACAAATACAAGATAGGACATAATAATATCATGACATAATTTGAAAGTAGTATATTAACACAAAGAATAGAAATTGGGTTAAGAAGTTCCCTTACCTTGCGTCCTATCTTGACTTGACAGTTCTTTAACCTCCTGAATAATAAACTAGAGTTAATTTATAATTTCTTAAGAACATTTTTAAAGTTTTTTATTCCTTTTATATCACTTATTACTATGTTATGAACATTATGTAATTATTTAAGTTAATAACGGTCGTTTTGTCGATCTTTGGTACTTGAGTCAAAAATAAACTTCTTATAATTAAAATTTGTTCATGTGGTGAAATATCCATTATATCTAGAATTATATTCATTATGTAGATATCATATATATCATATATATCCAGTATATACATTCATTCATAATATTACGTAACATTTAGAGGTAAGAAATGAAATGCAATGTTCATGGAGACGGTAAGCCGTACGTACGCATGAATGCTACTTTCATTTATATTTCGTATTTAATGGAAATAAATCATAATGATATAAATTTATAATATAATTCCAGTATAATATAGTGTATAATACCATTTACTCCATCCTTTATACATCCCACATATGGTATTAACGATTCAAATCACTTTAAGGGGGTGGTAGTCCGCACTTCCTAAAATGAAAATATCGTGTTTACCCATAATGGAAACCATAAAGGTATGCCATAAATGAAAAATAAAAAATCATAAGAAAAACAAAAACATAATATATATAATATATAAAAATATTTTCATCATAATGGCCACCATTAGAGGTGTTATATGAGTGTTGAACAATCATCGTTTCGTGAGGCAAAAATTCTCCATCCACAGAAATAGTATGTTCTTTAACCATTATATGTAGGTGTGTGTAAGTGTATCTCGAATACTTCTTATAACAACATAATAGTATATTGAGGATACATGTGTTGTTACAAAAGAAATGAATAAAAAGTGTTTAGGGGTTGTAGAAGAAAAATAAAATAAAAGAACACAAGAGAAGACATTACCTTAAAATCGGGTAACTCTTTTTGATTTGAGCCAAAGGCTTCCTTGAGAAGATTTCTGCCCAAGTTTAGGCTTCTAGGATTAAGGTAAGGAGGTTGGGAGAGTATTTGGGCAGAGGTTGGCCGAGCCAAAAGGCTTTGAACGTGTGAGTAAGGTGGTAGTGGTGGGGGCCTTTTATAAGTGGAGAGGAGGGTCACTTTTGGAAAGTAATGAAATATTACTTTACTATACAACTATTTTCTGATTCTAAAGGTCCCACACTTATATAATTCTAGGATAAGGTGATAAGGGTTCTAAATATACTCATACAATAGGCTTTGGACAAGTGTAATGCTTAGATTTTACATTATCCTTCCATTTTATTAAAATCGTTAATTAATGAGGTAATCGCTGCATCATCATGGTGTCATAAATAATTTAATTTATTTATTGTCTAAAAATCATAAAAAATTATCATTATGTAGGAAATCTTTTTAGCTTTCTAATGAATATTTATAGTCAAAACTATGACTTGTATAACCCCATTTAAAAATTGTTTTAGTAAAACAACTTATGTTTTTGACATTTTTATTTTAACTTTAAATAAAAGTTATTTATGTCATTTTCCTAGAAAAGTGGCTCCATGGGGTCCCCAAGTTGACCCATGGATTTTCTGGGTCGTCCATGACACATCCAACAGGGGTAGGATAAGTGTAAAGGTATTTTTATATTTTTATAATATCATTTTTACCTAAAATTTCACTAATTACCTTTAATTGCGATTAATTAAACTTAAAAGTTACTATTCACCAAAAAAAATATTTTAATCCCATTGAACCAAATTTTACTTCCTAATTACAACCATGTATGTCGGATTTTTGAAAATCAAATCACAGAAGTGGTAATGTTTCATTTAAACGAAAAATCGGTTATTTAACTACCTCTTAGTGGTTTCACTATTCATCAAAAATTGATGTTTTTCAGAAAAATGCCAAAATTTCACCCTAAGCTATAATTGATATTCCGAATTCAAATATGATGTCTATTTTACAAAATTCCAAACATATAAGTTTCATTAATTAATTTTATAATTAATTCCCGCTGTCACAACAAATAGCGTGTTTTTAAGAAACAATATATATCAAAAGATTGACAATTGTTTATGTTTAATTTCAAAGTGAAATTAATTATAATGAACACCATTGGATAAAATGGTAAAAATATATTCTAATTATACTTTAAAACCACTCAATAGTATAATTTATCACTATAAATTATTTTGATTAAAAAAGTTGTTTTTAAGTATTTTTCACTATTTATAAAAATTAGAAGTTCTCAGAAAAATACCAAAAAATCAACATAGGCTAATTTTGATATTACGAATCCAAAAATGAAGTCCATTTTTAAATTTAAAATATATATACTTTCAAAAATTGGTTATTACTATACATAACTGCTACTTTTATTGGTCGCGGTGTGTTAGAACTCGAGGTTGCGTACAACACACACTGCTCTATTATTCAAAGAGGAGCGTACCATGGAAGCTTGGGGTGTTACATTCTCCCATCCTTCAATAAATTACGTCCTCGCAATTTGAAATTTTTCTTTGAAAATAAAAGGTTGAAAATAGAAAATACCTTTGTGGAGAACCCACATAGGAAATAAGGTTAACTAAAATACAACTTTAAAAGAAAGAAAGATAAGTACAATGGTCACCCGAGATAGCCCATAATAAGATTCTATGAAAATATGGATATGGAAGATAAACAAACCATCAAGGTCTAATGGAGAGTTGTAGAGAATTGGATTAGGAAAAAGTTAACCATAAGAAAATCACAAACTTGTGATTGGTTAAACGTTCATTGAATCCCCAGTTGGAAAAGTTAACCGACAACGTTTTTGTTTTAAGTTACCTTTTATAAAGTTGAGGAATTTATTTAAGAGATTTTCCAAGAACGTAAAGAAATATACTTACTTGTCGTGTAGACTTTCATTCCTTAATAAATTTTTACCACAAACCCATCTTTCACTCCAAATGGTAATAGAACTCAAAAATATTCTATTTATCCTAATTGTATAAGGTTATAAATATTACCACATACCATTTAGATTAGTAAAACTATTTTTTAATAACCAGGTACTTCATGTAGGCTTGTGGTAGGTAATAAAGGCCTGTCGCACTATGGTTGTGGGTTCGATTCCTGCATCTTTGTCCGACGCGACGGGTTTTGCCCCACACTGCAGGTTGTCCTTTTCCTAAAAATATAGTATTATAGTATTCCAAAAATAATCTTCATAAATGTTTTAACCATAAACAATAATATCCAAGGTTCAACTTAATCCATTCCAACCTATATAGTTATCCAAAATACCTATGTCCATACTTTTTCTAAAAGTTCTCTAAATTCCAAAATCAATTGTAACATCAGATTCCCCAAACAAAGTAAAGTTTCTCTTATTGTCACATACTTAAAATATGATTACCTTCATCATATTAAAACCTTCATGAAAAAAACAAGTACTGCAGTACAATCATTATATATATATCACATTATTCTAATAACCAGAATATAATCCATGAGTCCAAAAGCACCAATACATTAATTATTCCGCTTCAACTGTAGTAACAGCATAAGATTGGCCTTGATCCCTTGGCCTTTTCTGAGGTATGTTTCCCTGACGCTTAGGACATTCATTTTCATAATGACCCATCTCTCTACAATTGTAGCATTCAACATTGATAGCCATTTTCTTTCCCTTGAAATCATGTGCCTGGTGACCTTTTTCTCCACATTTATAACAAACTCTCATTCCTTTTAGGCAAGTACCATGGTGATTCTTCCCACAATTATCACATAATGGAAAATCCTTCTTTCCCTTTTTCCCTTTATCCGTCTCTTGTTCCACCGTTCTCTTCTTCTCTTTCTTTACTTTGTTGTCATAAGACTTAGAGAATTCATTTTCCATCTTGATAGCACATGAGACAATATCTTCATACGACGAGAAGGTTTGTGAGACTAATGCTCGACAGAGAAATGGTTTTAACCCATCAAAGAAACGATCAATATTACTTCTTGGGTTACGTATATAATTTGCAGCATGTCTCGCTAACATTGTAAAGTTGGCCTCATACTTTGCGACATTCTCATCCTCCTTTTGTCTCAGACTCAGAAATTGCCTTTCCATATCTGCTCGATGGTCACGATGAAAATATTTTTCTAAGAAAATCTCTTTGAACTCTCTCCATTACATACTTGATATTTCTTCATCTTCCTTTGTATTTTGAATCAGCGACCACCATTGATCGGCATCTCCAGTGAGGCGGTAGACTACCATGACAACCTTCTCCCTTTCGCTACTCCCCAAGCCATGGAATATTTTCTCTAAGGAGTTTATCCATTGCTCAGATACTAATGGATTTGTACCCCCATTAAATGTTTGTGGTTGTTGCCTCATGAAGCGGTCTAACATTGATCCTCCACGTTGCGGATCATCGTGATCCATACGAGTAAGGTTATTATTCATAACCTGAGTGAGTTGTCCCGGTATGGTAATAAGTTGATCATCACCAGTTGTATCTCCAGATCCACAATAATTATCTTGATAAGGAGGTAAATCCATACACGGAGTGCGTGCATTGATACAGTTTCCATTCCTTCCACTAGGCACCATTTCTAAACAATGGCATAAACTAGATTAGTTTATGAATCAAAATACATAATTCCATACTTATAAAACACTTAACACTAATTGAACTATTTATGGATATAATCCATAATCATAAAAAATGTTTTCTTTGAGAAAGTATATACTCATAACCCTTTATAGTGGTTTGTAAAGAAAATGAGAATTATCCTAAGCATATCCCCCGGGAGTGCCGTAACCAAGAGTGCAGCAAGGCCCGTTGTCGTGCACCAGTTCCCGTTCGAGTTTAGCTCAAAGTGGTGTTTTTGGGTTTTACCCCTTGGTACATATGTGCCAGAGCTGCCTCTACCTGCTCGTATCCAGACAGGGATGTATTTCTCGGAAAACTCACAGAATCTCTATAATACCAAAATTCTAGGAAGTTCTTCTATACTAATCCTTAAAGTCTATCTTCGGGCTATGTGCTCTAATCAGAGATTATCTAAATCTAGCTTCCAAGGTTAGTACTAAACTGCCTCTGATACCAACTGTAACGCCCCAACCCCAGCTACCCAGAGTCGGTGCATTACTTCGTAACATTGGCATGATCACAAAAGATCAAGTCTCGAAAGACCGATTAGTTTAGTAGCCTTGGAAACACTAGATACATTCACAAGTCTTACATTACATCATAAAGTACAACAAAACTACAACATCTTCTCTTCATATCCCCTTATATTATCCCTGTAGATCATTCATAGTATACTTCTTCACATCCGGGAAAAATTAAAACATTGAAATGGGTGAGCTCAGATGCTCAGTAAGGATAACAATATAGAGGAAGCTTTCATAAACAAACATTAACATTTAAGGCAATGTATAACTAAAACAAAAGCCTTTTAAACTTGAACTTTAGCATAATATGGCAAAATTAAAATGAAATAATTTCATTTACTTACTCACATGGATATTCTACTGGTCGAATATTCATATGAAATATCAATAACCACTTTCATAATGATGGAATGCATAATGCCAGACTATCATAACCACGTAGTCAAGGCCTCGTTCCAAGACCACAAATAATATTTTTTCAAGGTCTCATGCCAAGACACTAGTTTGTCTCATGAGACCTACCGATGCATCAAGGAGCTATAGCGGGCTCCACCCGTCACTTATTAAGTCCAATGCATTCCTCATATGAACAGGTTAAAACATATCATAAACCATAACGTAATCATATCACATAAAACATGCATAAAGGAAACATAAAATTTCCATATTTCAATCACAAGATATCAATACAACACATGGATATAATAAAAACACTTTCAAAACCATTTTCAATACCAAAATACACAAAAGTTAAAACTTTGTATTTATTTTTCATTTAAAAAGTTATGGCTTGTAGAGGAAGTTGAAACTCAAATAATGGTCATGGTGGCGGAGAAGTCATTGTCGCCACATACTTACAAAAAACATTCCTTTTGTCGTTTAGTAAAAACACTTCGTATAAAAAGATTCCTTTTGAATAAAATTAAAAGTCAAAGGGGTTTATACACCGTATAAAGGAAAGTCGTGTATAAAACCAAATATGCCTCAATGAAAGGATATTGAGACGAAGACCCTTACAAAGATCATTTTTTTAAATAAATTAGATCGATTATGTGTATTCACTGTAAGTACACATAAATAATGTACAAATACAAGATAGGACATAATAATATCACGACATAATTTGAAAGTTGGAGATTAACCCAATGAATAGAAATTGGGTTAAGAAGTTCCCTTACCTTGCGTCATGTCTTGACTCGACCATTCTTTAACCTCTTGAATAATAAACTACAGTTAATTTATAATTGCTTAAGAACATTTTTCAAGTTTTTTATTCCTTTTATATCACTTATTACCATGTTATGAAAATTATGTAATTATTTAAGTTAATAACGATCGTTTTGTCGATCTTTGCTACTTGAGTCAAAAATAAAATTCTTATAATTACAAGTTGTTCATGTGGTGAAATATCCATTATATCCAGAATTATATTCATGATGTAGATATAATATATATCATATATATCTAGTATATACATTCATTCATAATATTACTTTACATTTAGAGGTAAGAAATGAAATGCACCGTTCATGGAGACGGTAAGTCGTACGTACGCATGAACGCTACTTTCATTTCTATTTCGTATTTAATGGAAAGAAATCATAATGATATAAATGTATAATATAATTCCAGTATAATATAGTGTATAATACCATTTACACCATCCTTTATACATCCCACATATGGTATTAACGATTCAAATCACTTTGAGGGGGCGGTAGTCCGCACTTCCTAAAATGAAAATATCGTGTTTACCCATAATGGAAACCATAAAGGTATGCCATTAATGAAAAATAAAAAATCATAAGTAAAATAAAAACATAATATATATCATATATAAAAATATTTTTATCATAATGGCCACCATTAGAGGTGTTATAAGAGTGTTGAACAATCATCGTTTCGTGAGGCAAAAATTCTCCATCCACAGAAACAGTATGTTCTTTAACCATTAGATGTAGGTGTGTGTAAGTGTAGCTCGAATCCTTCTTATAAAAACATCCTAGTATATTGAGGATACTGGTGTTGTTACAAAATAAATGAATAAAAAGTCTTTAGGTGGTTGGAGAAGAAAAATAAAATAACAGAACACAAGAGAAGACATTTCCTTAAAATCGGGTAACTCTTTTTTATTTGAGCCAAAGGCTTCCTTGGGAAGACTTCTGCCCAAAGTGAGGCTTCTAGGATTAAGGGAATGAAGTTGGGAGAGTATTTGGGCAGAGGTTGGCTGATCCAAAAGGCTTTGAATGTGTGAGTAAGGTGGTAGAGGTGGGGGCCTTTTATAAGTGGAGAGGAGGGGCACTTTTGGAAAGTAATGAAATATTACTTTATTATACAATGATTTTGGGATTCTAAAGGTCCCACACTTCTATTATTATAGGATAAGGTGATAAGGGTTCGAAATCTACTCATCCAATACGCTTTGGACAAGTTTAATTCTTAGATTTTACATTATCCTTCTATTTTATTAAAATCGTTAATTAATGAGGTAATCGCTGCATCATCATGGTGTCATAAATAATTTAATTTATTTAATGCCTAAAAACCATAAAAAAAATTATAATGATGTAGGAAATCTTTTTATCTTTCTAATGAATATTTATAGTCAAAAATATGACTTGTATAACCCCATTTAAAAATTGTTTTTGTAAAACAACTTATGTTTTTGCCATTTTTCTTTTAACTTTAAATAAAAGTTATTTATGTCATTTTCCTAGAAACGTGGCTCCATGGGGTCCCCAAGTTTACACATGGATTTTATTGGTCGGCCATGACACATCCAATAGGGGTAGGACAAGTGTAATGGTATTTTCATATTTTTATAATATCATTTTTACCTAAAATTTCACTAATTATCTTTAATCGCGATTAATTAAACTTAAAAGTTACTATTCACCAAAAAAATATTTTAATCCCATTGAATCACATTTTACTTCCTAATGACAACCATGTATGTCGGATTTTTGAAAATCAAATCACAGAAGTTGTAATATTTCATTTAAATGAAAATCAGTTATTTAACTACTACTTAGTGGTTTCACTATTCATCAAAAATTGAAGTTTTTCAGAAAAATGCCAAAATTTCACCCTAAGCTATAATTGATATTCCGAATTCAAAAATGATGTATATTTAACAAAATTGCAAACATATAAGTTACATTAATTAATTTTATAATTAATTCCCGCTGTCACAACAAATAGCGTGTTTTTAAGAAACAATATATATCAAAAGATTGACAATTGTTTATGTTTAATTTCAAAGTGAAATTAATTATAATGAACACCATTGGATAAAATGGTAAAAATATATTCTAATTATACTTTAAAACCACTCAATAGTATAATTTATCACTATAAATTATTTTGATTAAAAAAGTTGTTTTTAAGTATTTTTCACTATTCATAAAAATTGGATGTTCTCAGAAAAATACCAAAAATTCAACATAGGCTAATTTCGATATTACGAATCCAAAAATGAAGTCCATTTTGAAATGTAAAATATATATAATTTCAAAATTTGGTTATTACTATTCATAACTGCTACTTTTATTGGTCGGAGTGTGTTAGAACTCGAGGTTGCGTACAACACACGCTGCTCTATTATTCAAAGAGGAGCGTACCATGGAAGCTTGGGGTGTTACAGTAACCCATGATGATCCAATTCATGGTAGTTCAAATGAAATTATGATCCACTAATTGTTTTCAATACCTTTACAGATGTTCCCTAAATAAACTAATTTCATAACTACCATCACAACTCATGCTTCTCCACGTATATAATTTCATCTAGTTTCCCTACATTATAAATCCTCATGGACATCCCATTTTACCATATATAGAGAAACTTTTATTCTCATAAATACATTATTTTTCTATGCCTAGAGTTGTTATAATTATTCCATTATTCCTCATCCCATAACCAAAGATAATAAATAATAGTTCATCCTTGATCACACCCCATGTGTTATCATGATTTAAACCCACTAATGTCACATGAACTACCTTTTAGCATCATGATCTTGGGAAATCACCACTATAAAATCATCACTACACCCCCCCCCCCTTGTGGTTCTCCTATAACATAGAAAGTTTTAAATGGACCCATTCATGACCCCTTACACTTGTCTAAAACTAAAGAGGAACTATACATAACCACTAGAAAATAGCCTCTACATACTTGGACC
This sequence comes from Viscum album, assembly GCA_963277665.1. NCBI lineage: Eukaryota > Viridiplantae > Streptophyta > Magnoliopsida > Santalales > Viscaceae > Viscum > Viscum album. The sequence continues at coordinate 188,475,578 of OY728127.1, forward strand.
TTGCCCTAAAAATTTACAATAACTATCACTCTCTGCTTCTAAAAGTATAATGGACCTTTAGAGAACCCTCTCTTGGTTTCATACCCACCATCCATATAGATCTCATCAAATCCAAAATGGGTACAACCTTCCATATCACCAAAACACATAACTAGAATCTTTCTCTAATGAGACACATACCACTGAACTAAGGCTGTCATGCCTAAAAATTTATTTTCCCTCCCTTTCATGTCAACTCACATTCCTAGAATCCCTCTCAGTGCTTCCCTTCCAACGATCCTAAGGCATCTCACTCGTCCTAGGACATCAACATGATCACTTTCCACTCAAGAATCATTCAAAAACCAAAATGTATATACCCATACTCCACCCATCCGAATCATTACCATCCATGATTAATTCTCACTATCACCCCATAAACTATAAAAAAATTAACAAGGCTAAAAACCCAACTAATCCTCCGCTATTTACAAAACAAAGATACCCAAAATGACTCTAAGTTCTTCACATCATAAAATCTCATGGTATTATTCATGTTGTTTTATCTACCCTCTCAAGGGTATCCAACACCTCAAGGTAGAGTTTTTCCACTACAAACCATATCTTAGGCATACCTCACCTACATTGAATCATCACTAGGTAATAAAATTCCCAAACCAATCCACCAAGGGAGACTGTATATCTCTTGCAACCATTTATTTTATAACCATCAACTGATAACATCTCACAATAAGATATATATAACCTATAATCAAAAAACACCATGGTTTAGCTACATATAATGCCACCAATAAGTTATATATAGAAAATTAAAATAAGATATTATTGATAATTTAAACAATTGAACCACCTTTCATCAAAAAAATAAATCACACACAAGCACATGAATGTATTTTGAATCTTATATTCCAAGATAGATACATGTACACACGACTCTTTCAACTATGGTTCAAGGAGAAACTCATATATATGATCTTAAATAAAAACAGCATACTTTTTGAAATATCTGAACTGTAACAGTAAAATCCAAGAATAGAAATCTTATATCCCTAAGAACCTAGACATCCCACAAAAAAGGTGTTCATGATTCACTATCATAAGGTATAGAGAAATAATTCAAACATAACTATTTTATTTTTCCAGTTCCCAAATAGTAAATAAATAAAACGAAACATTGATATAATTTTGTAATTTCCTAGCTAAATTATCCTAAATGGAAACCCAGCTAAAGAACCACATGACCACATGTGAACCTCCCAGAATGAAAGAGATTGTCGACTAGTAGTAAGGTCCCAAATCAAATATTGGGGAGAATATTCACTCAACGTCACAACCAAAAATAACAAATAAAATTACAAAACATCATCCAAAATCAAATATCATAGTATGTGGTACATGATTATATCCTTATAAATCCATAATTGAATGAATAAACACCCATGTAATAATAAATGTAAATCTTTATAATATTATCATATATCCTAATAGACAACCCACTAAGCTAATAAACATAAAAAATACAAGAAATAAAATACAAAATAGGATCTACTACAACCTTGATCCCCACCTCGACCTTATTTGTAAATCACTATTGAGTTTTTCCTATACAAACAAATGTACAACATATACTCAGCATGCATACCAATTTAAGTTGCACATGTTCACTAGGGTGACCATGTAAGGTATATGAAATGTATATTACTATGTTCTCACCATGTACCCATAATATATTCCATTATATTTTTTTTGTACCTGATAAATAAAAAAAATATAATACAACATATAATCATATTTTTTGTATCATTGTGTGCTTACAAGGACACTATCACACCCAGGTATAACCGGTTTGACCAATACCCAAATAATAATCCATATCATTCAACAATGCCCATGAATACCCTATAATTAAAGGTTGTTTTCCATAGCATTTAATGACCTCTACAATCTCACATAGGATAGGGTCCATACTGAATCTCAACCACAACATACCAAATTGAAACCTCCCCCATCTCACTCAAGATAGAGTCCAACATAGAATCTCAATCTCATATTATGTAAAATAAAATAACTCCTTCCAAAAATTTCACACATATGGTGAGGTCCATACTTCTTCTTATACAAAAAAATAGTGACCACTCCCCTCGAAATTATGGTGAATCTCACTTATACATCATGGACCAATACCCTCTTACTCAACGTGGTCCATGCTAACATGATCTCATTCAATGTTAGGGTTCACATATTATAAAACACTTGGTCCTTTTTGGATATAAATTCTTTAAATAATTTTATTTTTGATGTTGCAATTGGATTTGTTTGAGAAATAGTGATTTCATAGAGTTTTCTATGTCTTTAGACATATTGAGGAGATGTTTTTGGACTTCACATAAGGCTCAGGGGGATTTATAGGTAATAAAAATTGACAAGGAATGGTTTTGGAAAGACAAATAGGTGTGTGGGGTTCCTAGAGGCTTCCACTACATGGGATATATTGTGTTTTCCCTAGTCTAGATACTTTGGATGACAATTGGATGTGTTATGTTATAGGGCTCATTGTGGTACCAAGGGGTTGTGTGATGAAATTCCAAGAGTGGTGAGGGGGGAATGCTCAGCGTGGGGGTGGTTGTTTCACTAGGTCATAGAATGGAACTTGGGTAGGGCACCTTGTTATAGAACCAAAGACCATGTTATTTAATTAGGTATTTTGGATAGTTGTCCCTATGGTGGGAAATAGTGAGGTGGATCTGGGCATGGAACCTAACATGTTGAGTTCTCTTGGGACTAATGGGAGGCGCACCACATATAAGGAATGTATTTGTGTATGTTATTTTTCATTTCATGGTTCTAAATTATTGGTTAAATCCTCTTATTTCACTTCAATTATTTATGTATTCAGTACACCATCTTCTTCCTCCATGCGTAATGAACTAGGGGGTCACACCCCATTTTATCCCTTGTACCCCAATTATATGGGGTGATTACACTATATTTTAATGATAATTTAAGGTGTAATTGTTTTTCTTCTTTCACCATATTCTCCCCTTTGTCTTGTATTCTAATTTTGGATGAATGAATTTAGGGTTTTGTAATGATTCCCCTAGAGGATAGTTGAATCAACCCAATATGATTGATATTTTTCTTGAAATTGATAAAGGATGACTCAAGATGGTGATTGCATGTTGATGAATATTTTTTATCAAAGTTACATTGTCCAGTGGTTTTATTTTGAGTTTTTTATTAAATTTCATGGTCTTGTCTATTTATTATGCTTATAATATTAAGGCTCTGTCTGTAAATTTAATCACAAGAACACTACAGACCCCACATGTGTGTTTGGTCACTTTTTTGATATGATGAGGATGTTTGGTGAGTTATTAGTCATTCATTCCAATTGGAAATAATTTATAAAATAATTTTTATTTATTTATTTAATTATAATTTGGTTATAATTAATTAATTTGGTTGGTTTTGAATGAGATATGGAATATTTTTGATTGATAATGACCAATCAGTCTTGAATGAGCTCAAGAGAGAGTTTTCAGGCTATGCTTAAAATGTAACAACTCTGTGGTTGAGGAAAGTGGTCCAATGAGAATACACATATGGTATTTAAATTATTTTATTTATGATGACAATGAGGAATGAGGTCTCATCAAAGATGGTTATTGACCTTGTTAATTGGAATGAATTATTTTAATTTAACTAAATTCTTATGTTTGAAATGAATAAAGTTCCAAGGCTATGATGGGACTTTGGAACTTTCTTAATTTCCTTATCCATCAAGGGATTAGTCCATGATTATAATTAAATTCTAGGTGATACTTGGACCTTGAGGGGTATAAATTAAATGAATTTAGTGAGATATAGCAGCCCATGGGATAGGCTCCCTAGTGACCTCTAGGTAGAGATGGGTCATGAATTGAGATGAATGACGAATGTATTGGCCATATGGAAATTTTTAGGTGACTTAAAACCTTCAATATAGATAATATAAATGTGGCTAGAGTGTTCCTACTCCAAAAATATTAGATTATCTGAGTGGGTAGACTCTATGGAGAGTGTTGGATGGGTTGGGTATGAGGAACAACCTAGGGTGACTTGGGAAGGGGATGGGCTTGATTCTATCTCCCTTCTGTGATTATGATATTGGATTACCTATCCGGCCAATGAGGTTTTGTGATGATTATGATTAGATGAGGAATATTATTTACATTAAGTTATTTTAATTTTCCTGGGATATAAGAACGTGATATAGGAGCCCATGTGGGGTGTCCTAGGTATTAAGTGACCTAAGGGACATCGATGGGGGGCTGGTGAGATGTTGACCTTAGAGGGGGTGTGTATGGGAAATTGGTAACGATTATTATGGGTGTCTCCTTAGAACATGAATTGATGATTTGATACTGTTATGGTTCTAATGATGACTGGTCATACACTATTGGGTCTAACATGAGATTTGTGGGATGGGTTCGGGAAGATGGTTGACTAGTCGAGATATGTTGTATGACAGTATTGGGGTGAGATTAACAACCTTAAAATATTAATATGAGATACATGAGATACATTGTATTTACTCCTTGTATATGGCCTTCATGCCAGATGCTATGTGAATTAGATTGCTAGATGCCATGAGTTTCTGGATGACATGTATTATCAGCAAGGAGATCCCTTGAGTTTTTGATTGACTTGAATTCCTAGTAAATAAATCCTTATAGTTTCTATATGAATGTATTATCATGATAGTAATCACTTAATTTTAATATGTTTTTTTCAAGATAGGGTTTTCCTTGGATATTGGTGATGGATTCCCAGTAGGGTATTCCACTGAGTTTTCAGATGCAATTTTCCAAGTAGGGAATGCTTTGGATCTAGGTGATGGGTTCTTTGAATTGAATTCCATTATGTTTCTTAAATTTATTCTCTTATAAAGGTATTCTCAAGCTATAGGTTGTGAATTTCCAATATGGAAATCCCTAATTTTTTGGATGCATTTTTCCTTAAAGGGAATGCCTTGTATCAAGATGACGCTTTCCCAATAGGTTGAGGATACTCCCTAGAGTTTTGGATAGTATGGTATTGGTTTGAAAAATATCATGACATGATTAGATACATCTTGAAATTGGTCGGAGTAGGTTGGGATGGATCTATGGTTTTATAGTAGAACTCGAGGATCAACAGTGGTCATTTATTTTCATTTCTGTGGATGTTTTATTTATGTGATGAGCATGTCACATGCACATAAACTGAATCTACTAGTTATGTGTGGGACCACATTGGTGGTTCCATATCAACTTGTAATCAAACCATTCTTGTTTATCCATGGAACTTGGGTACCCTAGTAGCCTTAGTTGCTTACATATTGAGGTTGGGTAGTGATAAAAGATTCATGATTGAGTAGGATAGCTTCGATAAAATGAATACTAGGATAAGGTATAGATCAGGGATGTCGAATATCCCTCACACATTTTTTTTTATTTCATTAGTATTTTATGATTGGAAAAGTGGGAGATTAGTAATTATATGTACGAATGACCAAGAGTTTTTATTATAGTATTTGTTTGTCATTGATGGTTTCTATTTATTCTTTCCATGTACTTTTTTATTTATTAAAGATGGTGTATGGTTATTTATTTATATTTTCACACTCTGATATGTGGGTATAGTCTCCCTATGGTATTTTATAAGGATATCCTTGCTATTTGGAAGCCTCTACCATATTGGGATGCCCACCTGAGGTCCAATGGATTCTCTAATCCCATTATAGTTTAGACTAAACTATGTTGGGGACATTATAAAGTGGAATTATAGATTTTATATGAAAAATATAAAAGAGTGTCTCGTAGTTTTTATGGTGTATTACTATTTAGTGAGATGGAAGAAATGTGACATAGGAATATTTTAGATCTTGTGATGGATATCTATTCAGTGCATTGAAAACATTTTTTTGTTTGGAATTCTATATTACCAAGGATATAGAATTGATGTTATTGGTTTTCATTATTATGGTAGTATGATTTCACCTAGCATGATGCAAATGGGTGTTGATATTTCAGCTTTATTATTTTCTTTGAAATTATCATATTACAAATATACCTTGTTCATGAATCATATTTATCACATAGGATTCTAATGGAATTCATGTTCTACATTTTATTGATATCATTGAAGATAGAGGTTATAGTTTTTTAATGTTTTAATAATAAATTATGAAGAATTTTCCCACATAATTTGATGGTGGAAATCTACTCAATTCAATTATAATATATTTTTTGATAATTAAAGGTCATGTAAAAACCCATGTAATGGTAATATAAATCAGTTTTATATATTTATTAGCTATATTTTATTGAGTTATATTAGGTAATTTTTCATTCAAAAAATAAAAAATAATTTATTTAAAACCAAATTGAGTTTTCATTCATTATATGGTTTTATTCGAAATATTAATTTCCAAATTATATAATTTTATTTTTTATTTCAAATTTCAAAAAACAATTAGGATGAATTTTTTAGAAGTTTCTAAAACGTTTGATTCTTCAATGAATAGTGAAAAATATTGATTTTTATTCAAAATTGTATTTTCTTTTAAAGTATTTATATATTAAAATTATATTATTGAGTAGTTTTAAAATTTTATTAGTTCATTTTTATTAAACATAATAAAATTTTAGTCCTTGTAATTAATTTTTTATGGACTTTAGTAAAAAAAAGTTGTACTTAAAAAGTCATTTTCTATGAAACTATTCTTCATCTCATTTTACGAGATTATTTTTATTCTAAATTATTCCACTTATATGAGTTTAATATTGAAAAATAAATTCTATATTTTTAATAATGAGGTCCAAATTTGGTTAATATTTTCCATTTCTTTTTATTAATTATGAATAGTAATCATCGAAAATTTTATTTCCTCGGTAAAGGTATAGTGGGGTCATTAAGGGTAAAAATAATGTGATAAGGACTAAAGAGTAACCCAAACACTAAAATTAATTTCAATTAATTAGTATATCTCAGCCATATTCAGCCAAAATATTTATATATTATCTTTTTTTTATTTGTCTAGGATTTTGACCATTATAATATTTTATGTAAAGAAAAGTCAAAAATATCATTCTCTTTATTTTATTGTCTTTAAATTTTTGACATAGAGATAAAAAGAAGGTATGTTCAATTATAAATATTTATTTAAAATTTAAATGATTTTTATTTTTCATGAAAATTTATTCCTATTTTTTAGTGATGTAATAATTACCTTAAATTATTAAGCAATACCGCCGAGGTATTTATTTAATTAAAATAAAAATAAAATAAATGATTTTAAAAATAATAAATGTAATCGAATTTGAATGAATTATTATGTTATTAAAAATTTATTGAAAAATATAACATTAAAGGTATTTATTGATGTATTATATTCAAATTATTTAATTTTCATTATATTATCAAAGTCAAATTAAATGAATAGTTCCAAAAATGAAATTAATTATAATTTATTATCAATGATATTTTATTAAATAATTTAAAATTCCTAAAAATTGTATATTTAGTAAATTGATTGGTATATGGTATAAAATTTCCACCATGGTCCATTTAGGTGTTGAATTTACTTTTATAATAATTACATTACCGCATTAAAAATAAAAAACATTGACATCACTATAATTCTCAAAAGGGTTAACCGAGGGTTAAAAAAATATAACCGAAAAAAATAATCTCAAGTTATTTAAATTTTATTCTATGGATGGATTTAGACTAATCATCAAGTTAATTTTGAATCATATCTATTATGATCCATTTGAATGTGAAAATTAAATTATATTAATTTAAGAATTTAAGAATTTCCATGAGTGACCCTCCCATATCTTATAAAAAGGTCACCTCCACTCCTCTTTTATTCATAGTTAAAAATCCTTTGGGTTTGACCAATACCTATCCAAATTTCTAACTTATATTCCTTCCCATGTCCTAGAGGCCCTTTTTATCATAAAAACAACTTATCAAATGTTTTGGTGTAAACCATAAGAGGTTATGTGAAGAAGAGGTATAGTACATGACCAAGCCATTTCATTTTATTTCTTCTTTTAACGTTGTCCAATATTCCTCAATAATGATGAAATAATAACCCCAAAATCAAATTATACTGAGATTTTTTTAATGTAATCAGTTACATCTATCTCTTATTATATCAAATGGTAATTGAAAATGTCATTCATCTATATGGAGGACTATCACCTCACAAAATGATGTAATATATTTTCCATCACCACATCTCATGGAAAATTACAGTGATAGATTTAATTTATATATATCATTTTAATGACTTATTTATTATTCTATTAAATTAATATATCATATATTTTATTACCTTTCAATTCCTCGAAAAATGAAAACGTCATTCGCGAATACGTGTGGACTGCCAACTCCATGAAGTAATTTAATTGTTTTTAATAGGTTGAAGTTCAATACCCCTAAATTAAAATAAAAAAAGATATACTATTAAAAAATAGGGTAATAAGGAACCCATTACAATCACCATGAAGAAAATTCAATAAAACCAAACCTAGAGGGAAAAAATGGTCCTCAGTGTTCAATGAGATACAGACATCAAGATAAGAAAAGGATAATATTTTACCCCCCCCATAGATAATGTTGTAATGGAATTAGTCAAAAAAAGCATCCCCCTACCAATAATTTGTGTTGTTATAGTGGAACAATGAGTTTGAGAAACCTTTATACACTAAAAAGTGAAGCATGGACAACATGATAGGTGCCAGCACACCTATATCACTTTCGATCCACCCACCTGACGAAGGTTGCGAGATAATCATAGCAAGTCAGCCTAATAAAATTAAAATCAATTGCAAAATCACTATATATAATCCAGTCAGATTACCCATCCTTACAAATGGAGGAAAAAATGTATGATGATGCATTTCAGTAAACTCATCCCTCATTCGAGGTCTCCCACACAACGGTACCTGCCAGAAGCTGTACGACAACCAAATGCAATGAAACCAAATCCAAATAACATAGAGATACATAAAACATCATTAAAAATACAGATCTAAATGTTCAAATACCTCAACAACTATAATATTATCCGAAAATTAGCACCCATGAATCCATGTAGGTCACTTCCATAATTACTAACACCTAAAAGGGAATAGGAAATTGGATGAGCACCAGCTTCAAACAATTCAAGTCTCCCACTGATTTCTTCCATTACTCTAAACCTTGAACACAAACCTCAGATTGTGGACCAATAATCAAGGTCATAGCCACCACACATCACCATATAAGGAGGGAAATCTATAGCATAGCCAACAAGAACTACCACCTAAAGATGCAAGAACAGACGAACTGTCACAAGACTAATTCCACATCATCGCCACTCGAAAGGACCAAGGACCAAAATTTGGATTCCGAAAACCATAGGGGGTCCTAAATATAAATATGATCTGGGTATGAGTGAATATTAAGATGTTTTAAAATAGATCTGGAATCTAATGAGGATGTGGAGGATGTTGAGTATAAGAGGGAATGAGAAAAAATGTGAACTAAATGGATTAAGTACTTTTATATAGCATGGTATTAAATAAAATTAAATAATAATAAACTTTAAAACTTTCTAAATAAATTAAATAATTAACATTAGTTTTTTATTCATGAAGATAAAGAACATACATGATGATTCTAACTCGGAGTAAAGGATATTCATTTAAAAAAATCATCTTTTTTGTCTCCCTTCCAACTCTTTCTCTTCCTTGTCCATTTACTTAAATTTTTTTATGGAAATAAAATAATTATAAAGAAAATTTATGTCTCTTTTTAATTTATTTAAAAAAAATAACAATCAATATTTTAACATAAATTTTTTAATTTATTTATAAAATATAGAGAGAATGTTATATTTCAACATATAAATCGACAATGATGTTTAGAACCATTGTAACTGTTATTTTCTTTTTATCTTACATTACAAGATTTCATGTTTTCTCTAAAGAAAAAACCTCTTTTACTTTTTTTTTGGTATTCTATTTCAAATATTGGGGTTTTAAAAGGAAATGGTATTTCAATATTCAAATGTATTTTTCATATAGGTTTAAAATATTTTTTTAATGGGTTTTATTCATGATGTAGTCCTAGTATTTTTTGTTATAATGGGTGATTCCAATATAGCTCATGAATATGGGTTAGACCAATATATCTTATATTTTGGGTGTGTCCCGATAGCTCTCTAATGCAATGGGCAATGTTTATGATATCCAAATAATTATGTTGGAAGTCAACCATATGGTATTTCTAATTTTAAGGGTTCTATAAAGATGATTTCTCAAAGAACCTACATGACTATTCTGTGCATGAGAATTAGTTTTTATTGAAATCATATGATATTGAAAGTTAATATATTAATCATTTGTTTAATAGAATGATCATTCCCTTTTAAGTTAAAAAGTTATGTCAACAAGAAAAAAAATTTCATAGGTTCTCATGATTTCTAAGAAGCCTTTATAATTATTATTTTTTCATTATATTTTCTTATAAAGTAATTTATGAAGAAAAAACCTTTTGTGGAAAATCTATTTTAATGTGTAAGTAAAGGATTATTTGAGATCAAGGTTTATTATGGTAAAGGAAAACTCTATTTCTTATATCATGGTTTTAAAATAGACAAATAAATTTCTATATATTTATATATCCCTTAATTATCTTTTTTTCTCAAACCAATTTTTAAAATGTTTTTCATAGTGTTTAAGAATGGGTAAGGACAAAGAAGAATTCATGTTTAAAGTCATGAAGATGTATCATGAACTGAAAACATGTATTGTGTTGTCTAACTGGCCATCAGTATGAGGGTGGTATGTTGTACTCAAAAGAAACTATATGCTGAACACCTTTTGTAATACATTCCAAAATGGATAAGTAAACCTGTCATCCTTATCCAATACAATGGTATGAGAAACCCTATGAAGGTTCACAATATAATTGATATAAAGTCTCCTAAGATCATCTACAAAGTATTTCTCCATGATAGGCATGAAGTGGGTGACCTTCATGAGCATCTCCACAACAACCCACATAGCATCACTAACTTGAGGTTACCTCAGAAACCCGATATGAAATACATCATAACATCATCCTATTTTCACTTATGAATGGGTACCTATTGTAAGAGCCCATCTGGTCATTGGTGTTCCACCTTAACCTACTGATTGGTGGAGCACCTAATGAAAAATCCTTCTATTTACCATTTTATATTAAGCCACCAATATTGGTGGAATATGTATTGATACATATTGCTAATATCAGGATGTAATTACTAATATGAAGCATGAAATTCTTGCATCAACTCATTTCAGAGGTCTACTAGAACCCAAACATGTCCATGCATGCATATAATTTCATCCTTACAAGCATTCCGACCATGAGGTGGGTCCTTACCTTCCACAATATCTCCTAGGACTAAGTCCTCATAATCTAAAAATTGTCTCATACTCAAGTTATCCAGAAGAGTGGAAGTCACTACCAAGTGTAATATAAAAGTATTTGTGTGACTATCCTTAACCTCCAAGTGCATCTCAGAGAACAAGTCCATCTATTTCCATTCACTATAGACCTCCTAAATTTCCTTTCCCTGAGTCTTCTGAATTAGATAATCCTAAACTACATTTCATTACCAAGAATATAGTCTAGATTAATATCTAATGACTAGTGATATTAACATCACCTTCTCTATCAACGGTTCAATTCACATTGTGTAAAGTTGTACTTGATTCTTTTTTGGTCTGTGCGCGCTATAAAATTTTATCCCAATAAATAATGCCTAGAACAACACAGGGCGTGAATAACAGTGACTAACTCAAGATTGTGTGTTGGGTATTTCATCTCATGTGTTTTCAACTGAAATGACCGGTACTCCATGATTCACTCCCCCTATATCATAATTGATCCTATCTTGGTACTTGATGCATCTCAATATACAGTATAGACTCTTTTCAGCTCTATCATAATCAATACAAACACTAAAGTCAGTCTCCCTTTCATCTCATGAAAGAATATCTCATAAGAAACCAACCATGAGAAAATCATACCCTTCTTATTCAAGTATGTAAGAGGTGTTTCTAAGAATGATAAGTCCTATATGAAATTCCTATAATATCAAGTTATCTCCATGAAAATATGTCTATCAAATACATTCTTGGATTTCTCCCAAGAATCTATAATTCTCATCTTCTTTAGGTTAATTGATATACCTTTATATGAGATAATATAACCTACGAAGTGAATCTTAACCATCCTGAACTAATATTTTGTGATATATGCATACAACTTAAGCTCTCTTAGTGTATTTAGAATGATGTCAAGGTGTTTGGAATGATAATGTTGAGTATGAGAATATAACAACTTGTTTTCTACAAAAAACCACCACAAAAGAATCCAAATATAGGTGGAAAACCCAATTCATCAAATCCATGAATTTTTTTGTCTTTTTCATGAGGTAAAATAGAAGAACCAGATATTAATAAAGGTCATACATACTAATAAACACTATATGAGGTATTTATAAAGGTCTAACACATACCTGATGATAACCTAACCTCAAATAAATCTTTGAGAAAACTCACAATCCTCAGGGTTGATCAAAGAGTTAATCAATATGGGGTAAACAATACTAATTCTTAAACATGAATTGGTTAAAATTTCTGTAATATACACATATCCTAAGTTTTTTGTTTTCCTTATTTTTGAAAAGGACTTGTGAACCCCATGGAGATGTATTGTGTAAAATAAAATTCTTTTCTTATAATTCATCTAGTTGTGTCTTGAGCACTTTCAGCTCAGTAGTGGTCATCCTGTAAGGAGGAATAGATACAAGTGTAGCTCTTGGAACCATATAAATAGATAACTCAACATCTCACTCAAAATTTAAAATAGAAAAGTCATCTGGGAATACATCCCTGAAATTATCTACTATAGAACTGAATTTATTTTTTCATATCCCATAATCATTCATAAAGTGTCTAGTAATATGGGCTTTCATTCTACTCAGCCCATAATGTTTTGTTGTGGACCTACCATCCTGGATATCCCATTCACCCTTGTGAATAAAAACCCTAGCCTATGGTGATGTGAATGTCACCATTTGGGGATAGGAGTTGACATGAATTTTATAGGAAATAATCTTGTTTATCCCTAGAATGATGTCATACATGGTCATCTCGAGTACAAAGAGGACTCATACAAAGAGACACCCACCAATCTCAAGGTGTAACTCCATACACTAGCATATATTCTCATATTGAATCCCCAACAGAGTATCAAGTGTCATAACACCACTACAAAACTTAACATAGATCCCAAGGATCTCCATAATATGAACAAAAAATAATGAATGAGATGCACTTGTATCAAAAAGTGAATATACTTGTGTCGAAGCTACTGGGATCGTATCACTAACTGTAGAAGTTCTGACACTCTTCTCCTTAGTTATAGGCTTTACTAAGTATATTTTTCATGACCTATATGCCAGGGAAACAACCTGAATACACTGAACAGGCCCACTCTGTTGTTGAGGTGAAACTGGTGTCTAGATCCCTCGACATTGATCATCACCTTGACCAGAATGACCTATAGTATTCCAACTCTAGGCCTAATGTGGATCTATGAATCATTCCCCTAAACATAGAGTTGTTGTCGACCATTTTCACTAGCCACTAGAGGAAATTTCATGCAGAACTATTGTGTATGGATCATCCTCCCGCAAGCTCTACACTCGACTTTGTCACTATAACTTTGGATCTTTATGTTTGCTCACCTACCACACTAATGATAGAAGATGGAACTACCAGAACTCACACCTTCCTGCTACTCCCCTCACAAGAAGTCTTGAAATGAGTCTTCCTACTATCTTTCACAAAACTACAAGGTTAAGAAGCTACACTAATTTACTCTGAGACCCCTACTTCCCTCAAGTTTTGTTCAGTAATAACCACCTGATTTACTATTTCAATTATGGCATTCAATATAAATGTTTTCATCTATGATCAAATGGAATTATTCATACCTTCCTCGAAGCATGTTTCACTATACAGATCATTATCAAGATAAATAGGTGTAAAATACAAAAGCTCTATAAAGTAGTAAAATTACTCCATAATGGTCGTCTCGCCTAGATCCAGACATATAAACTCACTAGCCTATTCATCTCTCAATGTGTTAGGAAAAAAGTAGTCATAAAATATTGACTGAAAATCCCTCCAAACTATATCTCATATTCTATCATATTAGTTCAGAAAATTCCACTAGTTCTTAATGGCTTCCCAGATCATATACATCACAATCTTGACTTTCCACTCAAGATGAGTCTCCAAGTGCTTAAATATTGACAAAATTGTCTCAAGCCACATGTTATTAGCATTTGTACCACCATTACCTAAAAAATGGGTGGATTCTACTATTGGAACATGCACGTCAACTCTGCAATAGTCATTGATGGTTGTGGGCATCCTTGAATAGTCTATATAAAGTGTAGTAAACTCTCTTAGAATGGGAAATTATCACCCATATTAGGAACAAATGGAATTGCCACTGGTGAAATTGCTGGGGGTTATACAGGAAGCTCATGGATCACCACGTCCAAAGCATGGTCATTCCCACCCTTCTGGTCCATGACTGGAGGCCATCATGGTGACATATCTCTAAAAATTCCAAGTTCACACCTTAGTAATGATTCGGTAATTACAAGATAATAAATGTAAACATAGTAAAAGTACAAGCCTTAATAAAGCAAATCCACACTCCTCTGAATTCACCTAGATCTGAGACTAGGTAATAGAAATAATCATATAGAACACTAGATACACTACTTACTACCCACTACTAAGTTTGGGTTTGGGTCAAGCTCTCTATTTCACAGCAAGGGTCCTAGTATATGGACTATCAATTGAATTTTATATAAGGAACACCCTTTAAGTTTCAATTCGAAACATTATTTAATGGTGACCATTCCATTTAAGAATTCAAAATCATTTTTGTTCATATTTATATTACAATACTATTTATATGGTTGAATTATAAATATTACCATTTATATTTTATAATGGCCTATACACCATATAAATTATAGTGTGGAATCCATTTAATCCAAGCCATTTCATGTTTTGTACCATGGGACCAATGGTCCAAGAATCAGTGTTCCATAATTGAATACCTATGATTTATGTTGTAGCCTATATAGGAAAAAAAAAGTTACGTTAAGGCATTCATATAGAGTACCAATTATGTTTCTCATTCTCCTCCACAAAACATTAGTCAAATAACATTTACGTCACACAAGGAACACATAATAATGTCACGCATTCAATCTATTCATCCTATATCGAATGGTATACATACCATTTGAATCCTATAAGGTTCCTAAAATGATGCATGATCCATACTTCTTTTCCATATCAAGTCATGGATAAAATTCAATTCCACAATTATAGAAATAATACCATCACATATCATTTGTATCATCCAACAATGGAATAAAATGGATTGTAATAAGAATAATCGAAAACATAACATACCATCCTAGGAAATTTGGATTTTTCTTATATTTGGGTTAGCTAGTCCCAATAATAGCTCATTACCAAATTCTAACACATTCCTAATATTTTAATATTCCCAAAAATAAGACAAATGAAAATAAATTTCTCTTATACCACTTTTTTTCATCCAGCCTCAGGCTGCACTAAAAAGTGTCTTGATGTGATGGGTCACATGACCTCAAGTGTACCTCCCTATATGCCATAGGATACTGACAAGAAGTGAGGGTCTATAATGGTATGGTGGGGAGACTATAACCTCGTGATAATAGTAGCACAATAGTATCACATGTGAATAAATAAGAGGAAGCATAATATAAATCAATGACATAAGATATACATCCAGATGATAGTACTAATAATCATAACCAAAGGCAGTGTCATGTACAATATATCGAACATGTCATGTCTCTATAAAAAGGAATGGAAATACATGTAAACTAGTATCCAATATAATACATGTATCGAAGTAAAAAAATAACAAAAAAAATATCTCCAGATATAATCATGAGCATATCTCTGTCCTCTTCTCCCTTTCTCCTATGCACAATCAATAAAGAATTATAAAGAGGGAACTTTCTCCAATCCCTACATGCATCCATGAAGTCCATCTGGGTACCCAATTGTAGTAAGAATAGGGTGTGAGATAAAACTCAGCAGGTCAACACCAATGGTTTCTATGACCAGTCAGGTCTGTGTATATAAGTTTATGTTGTGTGTAACATATGATAGTAATTTAAATGAATAAGTAGGTGTGTTATTATCTAGCCAACCAAGTCTCACTGAAAATAAGAAACTTTAAACATGTTTCAACTATAAATCATGAAAAACCATAAGTGATAATTTCTCATCTAACAATTGAAATAAAATACCCATAATGAGGAATATCTATAAAGAATCATAAAACATCCACCGTGTCCTATGCTGAGTAATCCATTTTCATGACTACATGGTCCATATCCAAGGAATAAAATTTCTAATGAATCCTAATAAACTGAAATCATATATACATTTTGGTGTCATTTTATTAAGGATTTTCAATGATTTACTAAATAATTCACCTGGAATGTTTTTATTATTGTAGTAAATAGTATTTCAAGGTTTCAAAGAAAAAAATGAAGAAAAGGAAAAAATTGGCTATTAAACATTGTGAAACATCATTATACAACACGTAATATCATGTCACCACATGCTACAAGCTGTGAATCCTAATAGTGAATAATTTCAAAGTTATGAAATGTTTCACGATGTAAATCATCATTACATGAAGTGAACCACACATACACAACATGAATCTCCAGTCCATGGCGTGTAGCATTCAAATCACATTTCCCTCTCAAAATTATCTAGCTAAAAGATTATTCATGACGTTACATACAGTTTCATGACATGATATGGGTCAAAATTCCAAATTTTGGATGAGATTTGCATGAGATAAGCGTAGATTCAAAAACCAGGTAGAATATATTGGATCAGCATTATGCAATGTGAATACCCTTTACACATCCGGTAATTACCCATCTATATATATAGTAGGAGTTCATAATCATGGAAGAGGAAAGAATTTTTTTTCTTTAATTTTTCTCTCTTTTCCTTTTACACCCTCTACCCAAATTCAAGTTTCTCTGATTATTTTCATTGTTTAAATTAAATACAAGAACTATTGATCTATTTCAATGATGTACTTCATCCATTTTTTCATCACCAACACCATTTGTCATACATTCATCATTTTGAGAATCGATCATCAATGATCCTTTACAGTGATTGTTCTTGTTCCTGTTTCAATTAATTAATTGGTTATAATTTGTATTAAATCCATAAATTTATGGTTGATTCAGTATTTCATGTTAATTAACTGATAACACTCAATCTTTGTAAGATCCTTAATTGTTTAAACCCAATTTTTATTTTTAAACATGACATGTTCTCAGTCTTTTACACATTCTTGATCAATTATACCATGAGTGGATAAACCACTTAGGGTTGGGGTCGAGAGTGAGGGTATTTGAATTTTATAAATATCTAATTCTCAACTTGGTAATCCTAATAATATTAATAAAATTAAAACCGAAATGTTTATCTAATTTGTTTGAGTGACCCTGACTATGGGAAGTTCGGATGAATGACCATGACCTGATTAGAGTAGATTAGGCTACGACCAGTATCCTATGACACATCCTTTCTTAGAATCTAATCTTAATGCACATAGGTTGTGATTACTTCCAGAAGAAGGGGTAGTTGTCTCCAAGGTAGAACTAGTTGATTTCAACATAGTCCACTCGCGACCTCCTCTTTCTTTTCAGCCTAGATCTTAGGGCCATTCCATTTTAGGATAGAGATTATATTTTACCTAAAATGCCAAAATTGACATCTATCCCTTCCTTATCTCTGTTCCTAATTCACAGAGTCTTTATTAATATTTTTACCAAACATGACCAAACTCATGAGGAATCCTACACATAGGGTTCTAAGCCGTAAGTTCATACTGTGAGATCAATTCTTTGTGGGATCAACCTCGTACAATCACTATACTATGTCTCAGTATCCAAAGTTATTTGGGAAACAAACAAATCTAATCTAACCACAACCCCTAAAAATTAAACAATGCATTCTAGCATGTCAAATATCCTTGATTCCATAGATAATATCCATATAAAACTTGGTAGAGACTAGATTAGAGCACAATAAGCATGTCTACATAGCATGTCAAATGTGGTCCAAGAAATCTAGATCCAAGGAGTATAAATTTCCTTGGAATCCAATGTAATCAAGATCCATGGAGTATAAATTCCCTTACCCTTCAATATAATCATGAATCTATAGAGTGTAAATTTCCATGGCATCCAAAGTAATTAGGATCCATATAGTATAAATTTATATGGAATCCAATGTAATAATAACCATTTAAATAACCTATTTAATAATCATATACAAGCCATGAGTTCATCTATCTCTTTCTATGTTTTTAGATTGATCAATTTATCTATTTTAAGGCCTCTCATAAAATTTAAAAGGAGTAAATATACCTCTTATAATATCTATTTTATTTTATTAAAGGATCCCTCTACCAAAGGTGATCACACACACACCCAATGAGGTGGCACATCATGGGTAAGATACATAAATACACCTCATGATTAGTCCAAGTTGAGGTTGAAAACCTAAATTCATATCATGGTACTAACTAATAAACATATCAAGCTTCCAACAATTTAATTAAGAAATTTAATTAACTTAGGAGAAACACCTAGAAGGTCCAATGTTAGGTAAAATGGAAACTATCCATAAAACTACTAGCAATTGTAGGAAAAGTTATTGAAAACCAACCTTATGTTTTTGGAAGAACACTCATTCAGTAAAAACTCCTAACTCGACATAGATTATAAGAAAATGGATGAATGGATGAATAACTGGGAAATAGGGTATATTATATTTCACTATAATAGTTCCACTGAGAGTAAAGAAAAAAATTAATGGATCCTAGTGACTGATTCACTTCTGATGTTTATCTAATGAGATGATTAAAAGTTAAATCATAGGTTCGATGATTAAACTATATCAAAGCCAATGTTAGATGGGTGTAGGATATTTAAATGGTGGAGAGAAAGGTTATCCTATATTATAGAGAGAAAAATAAAAGTGGTAGGTGAATTAAAATTATAAAATGGGAAATGTAGTCATTTTCCCTCTAAAAACTAGGTCGCACATTTTGGTCGCATGGTTGACTAGACAGTCCACCAACCATGCACCATTCACTATCCAAGGACGGACCTCTCATGATTGATCGAATTTTTTGGGAAACCATGTGCAAATCAAGTTATTTTAATCTACTAAAAATTATAGGTGGTTATCACATGTATGTGGCCCATGTTTCATGGTTTCATCAAACTGTGAAGCACTAGACAGTGGTCTGGACGACCCAGTATGGTTTATTCAAACCATGCATCCTGGTTTTCATGGTTTCTACATTCATGTAGCTTAGCCACCTCCTTCAAAAACACAGGCCCTGGACTCTAAAAAATCTCGTACACCCCTTCAATCCCATGTTACCTCACTAGTCATTCACATTAGAAAAAAACCAATGTATTAAACTAAAATTATGATGTTCTATACATCATAGAAAAAAATCAAGATCTCACACCCTAAGAGTATTATCCTGATATTATGATTCATGAGGGGTAGTCTTGTATACATATTCCTAGGTAAAATGATTTCCCTAGTAGGTAGGTAATATAGAATATGATACATGATGTGTGTGAGACCATGGAATGAATAGTTTTATAGAGAATTATCATGTGATGTTATATATGGGAACATATAGGTGTTTCTTGTGAGTTTTTATTTTTGTGAGGTATGACTTTTGGGTTAGGTGGGAGAGCCTAGTGTTTTGAGATAAGGCTTAGGATAGGTGATTCAGGTGTTATAGATGATATTAGATGAGATATACAATGGAAATCCAAGATATAGGGTTTATAAGGTTAATAAGTGGCTTAGAGATGGGAAGAAAAAATAGAGGCATCAGGTTATGAGATGTATGAAAGGTAGGTGATACCGAGTATATGGTGTGGTCATATATATTCCTTGTAATTTTGAGATATATAATATTCAGTTTTATTTCATGGGTATCTAGGATGGTTTTTATAGTGAAGGACTAGTCATGTTCCTAACCATATTGATTTTGGTTAGACTTATAAGAGTGTGATGATATGATAGGGGGTGTTGGTGATTTTGATATGATGATAAGGAGTGGTTGATCATGTGGTAGACCTTGGAGTAAGGAAATTCCTGATTTTTAATAGGATCTCTAAGGGTGATTTTTTCTGGATAAGATTGAAATTTCATAGAGAATTATCAATGTTTTAGGAATGTGATCCTTGGATTTGATGAAATGTGACTTATGGTAGCATGATACAGACTCTACGGTTGAGTTGTACTAGAGTGTACACTCATTGTATTTGGTTGAGACCTAGGAAGTACACACTGGTTACACATGATACCATTTGAAATGAAGATTAGTGAAGGTTATATGTACGTCAAGGACAAATATATTTTATAGAGTACATGTGTTCATGAAGAACCTGGGTTTTGATAAGAATGAGGAGTGACTCTTTTGTGATGTGATGACAACATCATGGATAGATGGTGTTAATATTGACAATATGGGTGAGCATGTATCAAGGGGAGAAACACACGTGTTGAAATGTAACTTATAGATATTTCACTCAATGGGTATTGTATAAGGGAGACCATATGGTGGGGATTACACCATTGGCCATTTAAGAGTGTGACACTCATTATGGATGGAATTTTATAGGGTTTCGAAGATGACATTTTCATGAGTCAAGAATCAAAAGAAAAATTAAGTTTTATATTTATAGTCAAATGCCTTAGATTTTATCCTTGTATCTAGACTTTTTTCCTACCACTATATAACATAGATTCCTAGCAGAGAACTCCATTGAGTTTCTGGATGACTTATATTCCTAGAAGGGAAATTCCCTTAGATTATAGAGAAGTTGTATTCCCAGAAAGGAAATCCTCTAAGTTATTTGATGAATTGTATTACTAATAGGGAGATCCATAAGTTTCTTGATAAATATATTTCCAAAAAGAAAATCCCAAGAGATTATGGATGTCTTTTAACTAGAAGGGTTCACCCTGGCTCCTGGTGATGGATTCTCATAAAGGAATTTCCCTGAGTTTCTAGATGTTGTTACCATGGAAGGATATTCCCAAACTCTAGGAAATGGATTCCCATTAGGATATTACCCTGAGTTTCCTAATGTATTTTTATAGTAGGGTACTCCCTAGATCTAGGTAATATATTCTTTGTAGGGAACTCACCTATGGTTCTAGATATAGTTTACCGAGAAGGAAATTCCCTAGCTCCAGGTGATGATTTCCTGGTATAGTGAAGATACACCCCTATTTTTTTGGACAATATGGTGTTTGTTTCATGATATCATGATGTTTTAAACAATAGCACACTGCTATTTAAATCATGTTTTGATCAATCCTAGGTTTCATGGTAGAACCCAAGGATCGATAGTGGTTATTTATTAACAATTAAATAGCTATTCTATTTATATTATTATCATTTCACATGAAAATAAATTGGATCTACTGGTTATATATAAGACTACATTGGTAGTTCTCGGCTGAGTTATACTCACACCCTACTCAGGTGTCCATGGAACTTGGATACCTAAGAAACATTCACTTCTTGTAGGTTTAGGTTAGGTATAGGCTCATTGTTATATGAAATAGAAATATATCTTTGATAGACTAAATATTGAGATTAATTATGGATTAGGGATTTAGTATAACCCTAGTACATTTTATTTATTTTGTTAGTGTATTGTGATGGACCTAGTGGGTAATCATCCATTTTATACTGGCATGACTCTGAGTTTGTATGAATGAATTCATTTATCATTGATGGTATCTATTTTTTTCTTCTACATACTTTCATTATTTATTATCGATTGTGTTTGGATATTTACTTATTATTTAACACTCTGATATGAGGTTATATTATCCCCACGGAATCACCCTAGACACCCACTACTATTCGACAATCTCTGGAATATGGGGAGGCGCACTTGAGTCCATTTGAAACCTATGGTCTAGTTAATATTCTAAGTGAAAAAGTTTGGGTATGTTACACATCCATTCTCATAGAAAATAACATTATATACTCCCATATAACTCAAGGTGGATCTCACAATAATATCATGGGCTAAAACCCTTACACTCAGGATAATCCATGCCAGAACCCTCTCAATCAAGTTGAGTCCTAGCTTTATGTCTCTTCAATGACTATAGGATCACATCCAAGAATATTAAAATATAAATAAACTTATAAATTTAACATACCCCATAGTCACACCTTGGTTCATAACCTGGAACTAGCATTCAGCTAAGAAATCATGACATCATAACATCACAATCCTTCTCATAACTATATTCTAGTCACTCGTGACCTTGTATCATATCTCAAAAAACGTCTCATAACACACCAAGAACCATGGTCTAACAACTCAAACCAAATTTGGTCACATAATAACAACATGTCAAACTCATCATTATCATTATCTCACCTATAGGGTTTCCACTAGGTTCTTCAGACCAAACCCAATTTTTACCCACAAATTCCATCCCACACTTGTCACCCCATGGTAACCCTATAGTCAATAGACCCTATGGATCCCTGACCTCATAATTCCAAGTCTAAACCCCCTCACAATAACCATATCACAACCCAATCCCACTTACCAAACATCATATCATACTAACTCACATTAAGACCCTTGGAAACCAAATTCCAATGCCTCATGAAAATTCCCAAAAACATTGCTTGGGTCCCATCATTCATCTCCCTTAATTGATATCTCAAAACCATCACCTATAGGAAACCCTCCTCAACACACCACATATATCCTATAATGATTTTTCCTTATCATATAACTTACCAAGACTCAAATACAACCTCAAGTGTGTATTCCCCGCCATGCATAAGATGTATGGTCATCTAACCCATAATTCCTAGGCCTAATGACCTCACACATATAATACTAAAATTGAGAATTATAACTTAGTACACTCATAATTCAACCCAATATAGAGACAACCCTAGGATTCTAATAAAATCAATCATCATCCACACCCCCTTTAAGTAAATCCATCAAGAAATTATTTTTCCCTACACATTTAATATAGGAATTTATTTAATTATATGAGGATAAATGCTACCATTTTTTCTTACCTAGGGTGCTCTCTTCCCCTATCCAATATTCATGAACCTATATTTTATTTCAAGAATAAAAAATAATGCATAACCAAAATATGGTTAGTATTTTAGGGACCACCTACCTCATACATGGAGTTACCCCTTAGGCATGATCTGCTTCCCCTAAGCTAAGACAACTCTAATAATCAAGCCTTCATATCAAGACACAACATCCATCTAAATTAATTATAAAACATTTATAGATAATTTAAAAACTAATAATAACAATTATAGTTAATTTTAAAATTTAAATCAAAGGGTAAAAATTCTCTAAATCTCATAGGTCCACCATGTAACACTGAACCCATGACTAAAGGCACCCAGGAGGTATATGGAAACCCATAGAGCCATTCAAAATTAAATAATTATAATTTGGAATGCCTTTATCTACCAATTTCATTAAAATTAACCAATATCCTAAAATAAATTCACCATAAATTATACCCAAACCTAAATATTGAAAGACAAAATGTGTTTATCATCCCAAGGAATCCTCTATTCACAACATGTAAAATACACATGTATTGGGATAAATTTAACTTTAATATAGTGAAATTAATCATAATACCTAACCCAAAAACCATTGAAAATCATATTCTAATTGACAGAGGAAGAATAAAGGAGAAGAGGTATCTATCATACATTAAATTATTATGAAGAAAAGGCCTAAACTACCCAAAATAAAAAGAGAAAGAAAGAGGGAAAGAGAAGAAAGGGGAGAGTACCCCTTACTATTTCACCCATTTTTTTGAAATAGACCCCTAAGTGAGGGTCTAATTAATGGTTTTGGAAAATACCTTTTACACCCACTATAAAACCACAAGTAGAGCACACTGGGTACCTAGTCAAACAGCACCGTCTGCCCAGTGCTCCACCTATAACCTATTGTACCCTCGCCAGCTAATTATTTGGGATCCAAGGCCTACATGCCTACTTTCCAATACAAGAGGTATTAAATGTCTCTCTATAAATTTCTCACTAGAAACAAAATCAATGTTTTCATTCCCTAAAATATCCAAACCACCTATGATGCCTCCTAAAACCATCTAATAACAACCTCTAGGGAGGTCAAAACACTCAAATTCCTAATCCAAATCCAAATTCTCAAAAACCTACTCTATGATGAAAACTTAAATTACCTTATAAATTAATGACTTATAAACTTGTGGGTTATTAAAAGATCACTCCATAATCACCAAATCTTGGAATTTAGTTTTTATGGTATAAAGATATCTCTTGGAGAGAGATTTACCTTCTAATGGTGCATTACATCAAAATGCCAAAATAAACATTAAAATAATGAGAATCATTATAAACTAATAATAAAATTCTCATTAAAATCAAGAAAATAGACCATACATTCTCATACAACTCATATATCCCATCAAGACATTAAAACAAAACCCATGTACCAAAACAAATACAACAAAGTGGAAAATATAAATAAATCAATTTGTTGAAATCCCCACACTTGTCTCTGTATACATACATATATAACTTCAACATGTCTCCCTATATCATCTCCTATATAACAAGGCTTTTTTCATCCACTTTTATCTTCATTCATATAATATATATGCACATTATATGTGTACGTACAAGGAGTGAATGAATCATTAGTAGAATTTATTGCAACCCTAGACATTCCTTATTGTTAACATGACAATATATAAATGGTGAGATGATTTTAAATGATTTAACAATTTTATTTTTAGCAATGTAATTATAGTGTTAAGTGTTAAAGAAGTCACCTAAATAGTCACATTCATTTTTTTAGAAAATTTTGGTATAACCTATGATATCAATTACGGAACATCGTATCCAAGAACATGCCAAAAAATCATCACCTTTCAAATATATGAAATCGCATAAATTCATGGGGATAATATAAAGCATATCTAACACCACGAATCACATCATAATATCTCATGTCTGAGAATAATCCTATATTATTTTAAAGTGCCTAACATCATATAATTTTTCCAAAAACAAGAGTTAGGATAAAAAATACTGACCATAAATTTATTATAATCATGAAAAGATATAAATTAATCACCTTGTAATCCAACATAAATAATATATTCACCTTAAAAACTCTTATAATCACCTTTAATTCCAAAAAAATATGCTTTAACACATCATTTATAACAATTTTAATTCATAAAAAATTCATAATTTAAGTCAATTTTACCCACTTCTCATTTTATTAATTATTAAGTGACCATTACCCAATTATATGTCATTTTACATCATTAAAAAATAAATTCCCGATAATACATAATCGTTTTAAATCCAAAAATCTTATAATGAAAATATTCAAAAAAAATAGTTAAAACTTCTTGTCCAAGAGATTTGTTTAGTCCCTTTACTATATATTTCCACTTAAAATTCCTTAATTATAGTAGTTAGTCTAAAATAAGCACTCATTACATCAATCAATTAAACCACAAAAAAACTGTCTAGAATTCATTTATTCATGTTATCGATTCTTATAGTAGAAAAAACACATTAACACATCAATTTAATATCAAAACATCACATTCATCCATTATATTCACTTCATTTATGAAACTATATTTTAATAAAATTAAATACACAAGATATATTATCATTTTACTCATTAAGAAATCATCTTATAAATTAAATTATATAATTATATCCATATATTTCATTTATATTGTATTAATATCACTCATATTTTCCTGATAATTTTATTCTACATCATTTGAACTAATTTTTTATATCATTTGATTTACATGAATTATTAAAAAATATGATAAGTATATAATTTATATAAAATCCCTTAATTAAACACTAAAGAGTGTAACAGATCTTCTACCTCACACATAATATAAAATATATACTAAGATAGGTGAATTTATTATTCCTAGAATTAAAGGAATACACAAAATTTTAAATGAGAAAAAAAGAATAAGATTTAGTATATGACAGTAATCATTACCTGATACCATCACTTAAGAGTATATGGAACTCCAAACTCTTATTAATATGAGAAAAAACAACTAAATGGTGATCATTTTGACTTGAAAAGGAGTTAAAATCGCAATTTTAAAATAAAGGTATAAGGAGATAGATTGTACTGGGAAAATCTTATCCAAATGAACTTCAAAAAATTGAAATGGGGGAACTTAACTAAAATACCATGATTAAATAATTACTAAAATTCCATTATTTAAAGAAAATATCACTTAACAAGTACCCAATGACGTGAAATTTCAATAAAGTAGTTCATTGTCCACCTAGTTGTTAGTCTAGAGGTACCTACTCCTCTACCTTTCCATTAAGTACCAAGTTTCCCTACCACCCAACACCCTTGGATTGTACTATTTTTGTTTAACTTAACTTGTATTTCCTTCTTTTTCATGAATAAAAAAATCTAAAATATCAGTCAAGGTACCTTACCACTTGATAAATATTGGAATTTAATATATAAATCTAGGAATTATATATCAATCCTCCCCTCCCTAAACCTTCTTTCATAATTATCCAGAACATTTAATCAATGTAGACTAAAATTAATTCAAATAAATCAAAAGATACCTTATGAGATGATATCATTATCAAATCCTCAGGATAAGGATTTGCATCCTTGAGAAGCATCATCAAGAATCACCAATGAATAAATATAACTGTTAGGACCTCATTTTATATTCTTATTCCTAATACTCCTCCTTCATGCATCCATGTTTCCATAGAACATGTATAGCTTTCATGACTTTTCACTAAAACAATTTCTCACAATGATCAATAATATGCACTACTGCTTTTATAAAAACACATATCCATATAAAACTCCATATCATCATTTCAAATAACATTTTATGGATTTGGTTTGTATTTTTATTTCCATGAAACATGAAAAACATCATGAATAGTGTATCAGACTACACCAAATCATTTTCTTAAGTAGAGACAGAGTTCCACTAATCATAGGAAACATGCCCAAGACACCAAAATCCAAAAATAAATTTCAAGGGATTAGAAAACATTTGGGGGCTGATTTCCCCTATAAAATAAAAAACCTAACAACTACATCATAAACATCCAATAATCCTTCATGATTCATGATAATAAATAATCTAACCTTAGAAAAATCTAATAAAACAACAATATCATAGTGACATCCGAACATTGAAAAATATACAAAAACCTAAATGACTGAAAGAAACAATGATACCAATGTGAAATAATCCCAAGCATCACCAGAACCACCTCAAATCTCCCACACCACATGCCATTCCCATATAATCAAGATGAATCTCTATATAAATATGATTCCTTTTCCTTCCCAGTGTCTCGATATATAACATCAGAAAACACATAAAATTTCCCAAGTATGGGTTAGTATAAACTCAGTATAAATTCCCCAAAACATTATTAGCACATTATTTAGAGACCTTTTTCATTATATGACTTTACAATATTTCAAGATATATATTTGGAGCTAGGAACTGAGACAACATGCAATTCTGAGGCCCAGTGCACCTATAATTAATTCTATAAAAATATTAAAAAAAATATACTACAAGAAAAAAATTAATAACTAATATTATAACTCTTATATGGAATCTCAAAATTTAAATGTGATACCATGTTTTAATATGGAATTTTAGTTTTACCCTAGGTGTTACTTAATGTTGGTCAGCATAGAGTGTTCGGATAAAGCGGCCATTGGTAGGAGCGTTCATAGATTTAATTAATTCATTCATTCATTCATTCATTAAACCACCTAAAACCTAATTCCCTCTATAAATTATTTTTATGGAGAATATCTAGGTTTATTTTCATAACACTAGGACCACTGAGAGGAGAATTCATTGTTCTTAATTGGTATATCAATATCGGGAGATGATCAACAACCGGGTCAAGGAAAATCATGGCGAACAGAATGCATTGGATCTTCCTCCTCTATCGAGTGTGTTCTTCATCAATGGTCGATATCAATCATGTTAAGACTCAACATTTTTGTATTTCTTTCTTTATGGTTAAATGATTGACCATGATCAATTCCTTTTTTTGATCTATGTACATTTTGATCCTTTTCATGCACCCACGTATCCGATTTATATATTTATTTTATTAATCCATATTATGCCATGTTTCTCACCCTCGATACCCCAAAAAAATTTATTCATTGTACAATAACTTTTTTCTAATGATTTTTGCACCCATTTTTGGAATTTTCCCCCTTCATTCTGTGTGATCTTTACCATTGGACTATAGAGCCATGGTTCGACATTATCAGGCAGGATCGAGTGTGATCAGACCCCCAAATATATTTTATATTCATGGTTGGTGATTGTATTGATGAATAGAGAATTAATTGGGATGTTTTTTATATTTTTGGTGATTCCACCAAGGATTTGATGATCTATTGAGGTGGAAAGAGGTTCCAAGAGTGATGACGACTACATGTGGTTGAGTCGAATTCCATTTTTTAGCCAACGAATGGTCAAAAATGGTGACCAAAGATGATTAATACAAATTTCATGCATCCCACATATGTGATTTGATGTGATAAGTAATATCTTGATCTTTTATATTAGATATATCTTTCTATAAAAAAACCTAACTATATATCAGGTAGTTTTAATAACACATTGTGCGTACACCCTTGGCTATAGTGGCTAGGGTTTCTGGGTGAGTTAAATATCACACAATATTTGGGGAACCCATATTCCATGGTAATAGGTTTTGGTGATCCATCATGTACTCTGGGAGTAAACATACACTGGCATGGTCAGGCACATGTCGTGTATTAACACGCGTCCAATATACACGGACATGTTTCGAAGGACAGGGGAATGAAACGAAGGAAATGGATTGGCCCCATGTGGATGATACATTCCATGTATGTCTACATAGGCATTGAAATGTCTATTATTGAGGAAATAGCTAGGAATATGGGTGGGACCACACGCCATGTGGGTCCCCTTACACATTGGGTAATCTCCTTTTTGAGAAAACTTCTGCCCTCACACATCCTTCATTTGGAATCAGATTTTGGCCTTTGAGTAGCCTATCCTGGTTTTTTTCATGTAGATTGTGATTGTGGAATTCATAGTGGATTTTGAGATACGATGTGAGATATTCCAAGTCATCCCTTCTTTAGGCAGTTCTCGATAAGGGTAGTGATTAGATGGGATATTTAGATTGGTCTCCCCCAGATGCACTAGGGGAGATTCCTATATCTATTGAGTGGTAACCCCTTGAAAAACTAGGGTGATATTCATATATCTATTGAGTGGTACCACCTGAAAAACTAGGGTGCGGGTCCACTATATTTTGAGTGGAACCCCCCCCCTAGAAACACACTAGGGAATGGGTCCTCTATCAATTGAGTGGTACCCCATGATGCACTACAGAGTAGGTCCTCTATCTATTGAATGGTACCTATCTGGAGCACTAGGTAATAGGTCCTCCATATATTGAGTGGTTCCCCCTAACACAATACTATGAGGGACCAATATATATTGAGTAGAAACCCCATGATGCACTATGACATGGTTACTCTTCCTACTTAGTGGCACCCCCTGATGCACTATAGTGTAGGTCCTCTATCTATTCAAAACTGGGTGGAGGTGAATTTCTTGGCTACTGCAGCAGTACTGTAGCAGTCACTGTAGCAGTTACTATTTGGTACTGTAGCATCTGGAACTATTCACCCGATTTGGGCCTTCGGGCCACCAGTTTGGGCCTACGGGTCTCCAGGGCCTTCTGGTCATCAAAGGCCTTCGGGCCATAGGGACTTCAGGTCACGCATACCATGGAGTAGCCCCATTTCACACAGAATAGGCCCCAGAAGAGGATCAGAGCAATAGGAGTAGCAACTACCAGATACAGAGCTAACTGGATTGGAAGAATGAGAGGGTATGCCAGCCGCCATCAAGACCAGGCACCGTGCAGCTTTGTACGGGGCAATGCTAGCTGATCAGCAATTAAAGGTAGGTAGATAAGGCAATCAATGATGCAAGATGCTGGGGAGGGGTAGTTCTAGTGGGCTGGGCATACGGGTCATGTATGGGCATGTTATGCCTCTGGGCCTTCGGGTCATGTATTTCGAGTCATGTCAGGCCTTGTGACTTGGGCCTACGAGTCATGTACGGGTTCCCCTTCAACCCTTAAAAAGGTAATTATATATAATAAAAATAAAAAGAAGGCCTTCGGGCCATTCAGAGGGTACTCAATATAATGAGTGGTTCCCCTATTATACTGGGATTTGGTCCTTCTAACACTCAGTGGAACCCTTATCATACTAGGGTGTGGGTCCTCTCCCTAAATATTATGTCCCCTAAAGTGCTTGGCATAATGGAGAATTGTATCCTGAAATGGATGCTTCCATTGGATAGATGTGCAAGATGTTGGGTATCATTGATGGACATTTGGATATTTTGGAAGACTATTTTCCTCCACTAAGCTGTGAGATGGGGATCCACTTTCTCTCTCATCTGGGTTTCCTTTATGATAATATATATCTTTGTGATTTTTTTTCTATTCCTCTATTTTTATGGGATGACATGTCTATTTATTGGTGTTCTCTTATTGATCCCCCTTTATATTTCATGGTGTCCTACTGGGTATGCATATACACACCCCTATATGGGAATTTCTCGAATGTTTCATGTCTTATATAGATGACAGATAGGTCGACAATGATTATAGAGAAGCATAGTACTTCCCTAGTGAGTTTTACCATATACAATTTTTGGGACTAGAAGATCTAGATTAAGGCTCTCTCTTCACTTTACATTTCTAGTTTTTTGTTTTGGGACATCATTCTGGTTAGGCATGTGTTTTTACACCTTTTATATTTCAAATTATGCAGTCATACTCTTGTAATCCATATAGGTTTTAGATGCATGGTTATTATCTAGATGTTGAATCTTTAATTATGATTCATCTACACTTTTTCCTGGAGGTGGGTGGGTGTGTTCAATTATGTTCACTACAAAAGGCCTCATATAATATTTATTTCTTTTGGTGCTTATTTCCACTCCCAATTCTGTAGATGTGGTCAGGGGGAAGTTGTGGCTTGATCCCCATTGGGTTGGGTCCTGATAGATTAGTATTATATAATTTTATTCCTTGTGTTGGTGTTTGGATTTTTTTCCCTTTGGAGGATTTTTTTCAAGACAAAACTAAATGGTGTTAACATGTTTTTAGTGTGACTTTTCATCTATAGAACCTACTTTTGGTGCAGTGGCCGATGTATCCATTCACAATGACCCTAACTACCTACTCTTTTAATCAAAACATGGAGACATTGGTTTCATTGATTAATGGTACATCTATCATATAGGGTTGATTCTTTGATTTTACTTCTAGAGTCATCTTCCTATATATATATGATGATATGATTGTGGTGTGTATTGATTAAATTTTCATGATTCCTCCACAAAGATATCCATCTAGGTTACCAATTTAGGATCATGATACTGATCAAAAGAGTAATAAAGCCTCAGTTCAAATTCCATTTCATGAGATATTTCCTCTATATAGATAGGTAGCATCAATTCCACCTATTTAGCAGTAGATAGTACTAGAATAGTAAGCTAGGATGTGAGAAGACTTCACGAACTCCATGAGTTATTTTAATAAAGGAAGATTAGGTTCCATAGTGAGCCAGATCCCCAAGTGGTGGAGGATTTTATAGATTCAATGATGGAGGTTTTTATCCTTATCTAGAAACTGACAAGTCAGGTGTTTACATCGGTAACTAATCTTATCCATGGAGAAAATTAGAATTGTTGGAGTATAGTCACACAGATTCATGATGATTCGACACTCTAATGGATCAACTTCCATCAGCTATTTTGTAAGGATTATTACACCTCATTCATTCTCTTAGTTTGGATTTAGGAGATTATGGGGTTTTAGTATGGATGGATTACAATTTTGGAGTTTTATTCAAGGTTCACTAACCTCACACAATACTCCTTCAATATTATTCAAGATTGCTAAATTTGGGAGTGGAAGTTTGAGTAGGGTCTCTACATATTCATCTATGCTATTGTGGAACCCCTATGAATTCCCACTTATACCAGAGTGTTAGAGTAGGCACTGGTTAGTGATATATTCCTAAAAAAGTGAATCTGTGTAGCTAGAGTTGGCAGTGGAAGTCATGGGGCTGAGTAGTTTGAAGCAGTTAGCAGGAACAAGACAGTAGGGTCTCAGCATAATATACCTCCCCATGAAAAAACTTATAATTGTGGTCATGTAGAATAGGGACCATACAGGGGGCCATGGAAGCTCGGAGAGGGGTGGTGTTGTGTATGTGATGGGTGAGGTCTCATGGAGCATGATTTCCTGACCTGACATGCTGAAGAGGGAATTCATATATTATATGGACTCCCACATCATAGGAAGAACCATCATCATGGATCTCCAATGTGAGGAAAGGGTATCCCCTAGGGATGTTGAGCTGGCATAGGAGTTGGTGGGGCTCCAGGAGAGGGATGTGTGTGTGGTGGATGATGTTATGAGCTGCTTCCACCAACACCACTAGGTATTCCACGTCAAGATTAGGGAGCCAAAAGTCAGGACCATGGTAATATGTAGGAAATGGAGGCATGTGATCCAGAAACTAATGATATGATTATAGGTATGATCTGTGTTTATTTTACTCCTTATCTAGTACTAGTAGACATAGGTGTGAGTCATTCCTTCTTCTCTTTACTCTTGGTGTGAGATATGGATCCCATGTTGTGAAGTTATCCCAGTATGTTTTCTTTGAGAATCCCATGGGGAACACTTCTTTAATCTCTTTTATCTACCAGTAGTGTGAGTTATCAATTTTTGGAGAGATTTCATCAGGGGAACATTTTTTCATCATGATGAAACATTATGTCATCATCATGGGTATGGTATGGATTACAATGGTTTGATAAGAGATTGACTATCATTGCAGATCTGTTATATTACATTGTACTGATGGTATGAGATTCTCCTTTGAGGACGAGAGGGATCTCATGGAAGGATGAGTGGTTTTTCAATAAGTAAGATACAACCCATCACCCATCAGTTGGTGAGTGTAGCCCTTAGTGAAGTAATATATTCATAAATATGGATTCCTTCAGTCATGAAGGTTTATATGGATGTCTTCCCTGAGGATGTTCTTGGACTACCTTTATGGTGGGAGATGCAGTTTTACATTGACTTAAATCTGAATAATGATCTGATATCTTATGCAGCATATCGGATGGCCCCTATTGAGCTCTAGGGGATGTGGTTGTAGTTGGAAGACCTTTGAGAGAAGGGTTTCATATGACCCAATGTGTCCCCCTAGGCAGCTTTAGTGTTGTTTGTGAAAATGGATGATGAGATCTTTCCACATTGTGTTGGTTGTTGTCACATAAACCAAGCCATGATAAAGAATATGTACCCCTTTATAAGGATTTATGACCTATTTGATTATTTGTGAGGTGTGACATAGTTATCAAATATCGATCTCAGGTTCATCTACCACCAATTGAGAGTTTTTGAGGATGGTATTCTAAAGATATAATTCCAATGTCACTATAGACACTATCAGTTCTTGGTGATTTCATTTGGTTTGATAAATTTCCCTATCATGTTTATGGATTTGATGAATCGGATATTCTATCCATAATGGGATAGTTTTTTTGTTGTCTTTATTGAATACATGCTAATTTACTCTGTGTCAGTGGAGGATCATGTGAATCACATGAGGATGGTTCAAGATTTTTTTTGTGAGCACCAACTTTATGGTAATATATTGAGGTTCTAGTTATGGATTCATGAGGTTCGCTTTTTGATGCATGTCATTTCTAATCATGGATTAGCTATTGAGCCGATGAAAATCCATGTAGTGATTTCTTGGGATCCACCCAAGAGTGTGTCATAGTTATAGAGTTTCCCTAGCTTGGAAGGGTACTACGAGAGGTTTTTAAAATTATTATCCAATATTACAACTCATCTCACCACAATGGCATGTAAAGGGAAACCTTTTTCTTAAATATATTAGTTCTAGAGCCTTTAAAGATTTGAGGCTGGTGCTGATGAGTTCTCCTATTTTGAAAATAATGGGGGAGGGCATGGAGTATATTTTTTAATTTCATGCCCTTAGAGATGGGATCGGTTTCATGTTGTGCTAGAGGAAGGTAGTGATTTAATATGGGTTGAGGTAGTTCAGAACCGATGAGAAGAACTACATGACTCATGACCTAGATTTGGTAGCGGTATTCTTTTCTCTGAGGATGTGGAGGCCCTATCTTCTATGAGAGTGTTTTTTTCATCCGATCATCAGAGTCTCAAGTTTGTCTTTACACAGAGAGACCAGAATCTACGATAAAGGCTTTGGTTTGAGTTATTTTAGGACTATGACTTTGAGATATTCTGCACTCTAGGGAAGGAAAACGTGGTGGAAGATTCTCTTAGTAGGAAGTATCAATCTTGTTTAGTGCAGGATGCGTGAGAGCAGTTGTCCTATATAGAGTTGACACTAGTTGAGGAGGAGGGTGAAACTTTTCTTCTGTTGATGGTGTTGAATCCTCCACTTCTCCAATGCATGAGAAATTCCCAGTTGTGATACATTGAGTGTGAGGTCTTACTTGACCATATATCATCATGAGATTCATCAGATGGATTTTCTGGAGGGAATCATGCCATCCTTTTCTAGGGAAATATGGTGGTCCTAGTCATGATGTGGGGGAAAGTGACGATTGATTTTCACACATATCATTTGGTTGTACATCACGGTATGTGTAAAAATTAAAGATAAGTTAATAGAAAGTTTTGGTGGTCCAGAATGTGGTGGAGTATGGCCAATTTCATCTCTCAATGCCTCACCTATCAATAGGTGAAGTCCAAGCACCAGGTTATTATAGGTTTTTAGCAACCTCTTTAGATCCCAAAGTGGAAATGGTATGGAATATCCATGGACTTCATGAAATGACTTCCAAAGATATGGAGAGTCCATGATTTCATCTAGGTGATAGTTGACCGACTTATGAAGTCGGTGCACTTCCTTGCTCTCAGGGAGAAAAGTTCATTAGAGAGTTTGGGGAATTTGTATGTATATGAGATTTTTCTCCTTCATGGATACACCTATACAATATTCTTTGAATGTGATGCATGGTTCACATAATGGTTGTGGAGAGTCCTGTAGGAGGAATTTGGGTTTAAGATGATGATGAGTACCACCTTCCACCCCCATAAAAATGGGTAGATCGAGCACATTGTACAGTTGTTGGAGGATATAATGGGGGATTTCTTGTTAGAATTTGGATAGAGTTGGGAGGATCATTTTACCTTATTGGAATTGTCTTATAATAATAGCTACCACTCTACTATTAGCATGTAACCTTTCAAGGCCTTTTATGTGAGACCTTTTAGTTCAACCTTATACTGGAACAAGATTAGTGAGGAATCTCTTATTAGTCTATAGATGGTGGAGATAATGAAAAATAAGGTATATGTGTTCCATGAGCGGATGAGGGTACCCCATAGAAGGTATAAATCTCATGCAGATCAATGTCATAGGCCCTGAGAGTTTAAGCATGGAGACTATATTTTTTTCAAAGTCTCCCCATTACGAGGAATGCAGAGATTCAACTAGGGAGGTAAGTTATCCCTGAGGTTCATCAGTTCATTCAAGATCTTGTAAAGGGTTGGAAATATTTCTTACTGCCTCTCCATACCCTCATAGTTGTATTGGATGCATTAAATCTTCTATGTGATACAACTGAGGAGATACCAACATGATCCCATTCACATTGTTGACTAGGGAAAGATAGACCTTTAATGGAAAACATTTCATGAATAAATTTATGGAAATATAGTATTGGAATGAGATTGCCCTATGTTGTTGGACCATTCCCTTGGTTCATGTATTTTCATAGTATGGGAGAATATAGGAGAGCTCCTAAGAGCGGAAGAGAGAGATACGAGCTCAGTATCCCAATATTTTTGTTTAGTTTTTTCTTTTTGAGGACAAAAATATTGAAGGAGGTAATAATTTATATACCCCTTTTTTCATTATAATACGTTGAAATATATATATATATATATATGTATATGTATATATTCATATCCAAGCACTAAGACGGTGCGCAAATCCGAGGCCCGGTGTGCCCATAATTAATTTTATAAAAATATTAAAACTATTTTATAATATGAAAAAATGGTTTTTAATACATAATGGTATAAATCTTACATGGAGTATTAGATTAAAAATTTGAGACCACAGTTGAATTTGGAACACAAGGTTTACCATGGGTGCTCCAAAAAGTTCGTTCTTATGGGGAATTCAGATTAAATAGATGTTGGAAGGTGCATTTAGTAAATTATTTATTTATTTATCTAATTCATTTATTTAACCACATAAAACCTAATTCCCTCTATATATTCATTGTTATTTAGAATCTCCAGGTTATGTGCATAACCTCGGGAGCATTGATAAGAAATCAAACATTATTCATCGGAAGATTGAGATCGGGCAATGATCAACAACCGGGTCAAGCCAAATCGAGGCGCAGTGAACACAATGGATTTTCCTCCTTCATTAGTGATTATATTCTTCACCAATGATTGATTTGAATAGAGGTAGGACTTATCATATATGGATTACATCCCTTATGATTAAATTATTGAGCATTATCAATTACTTCTCTATGATCTTTGTTTTTTAATCCTTTGCATGCACCCGCATATCGGACTTATTTATTTATTTGATTAATCCCTATTGTTCCATGTTTCTCACATCACCCCCCCCCCCCCACAATTTGTATTATTTTTTCAACAACTCTAGGACAAAAAATTACCCTAGTTTATGTGTTTTCCCCTTTATTTTTTTGATCTTCATTGTTGGCCTACGGGGCCATGGTTAGACATTCTCAGGAAAGATTGAGCATGATCAGAACCCCAGATACGTAGATGATTCATGTTCAGTGAATGGATTAGAAAATAGAGAAAAAATCAGGATGGTTTTCAAATTTTGGGTGATTCCACCATGGATTTGGATATCCAATTAGGTGAAGGGAGGCTCCATGAGCGATAGAAACATCATGTGGGTGATCGAAATTTCATTTTCCTGTCAATGGATGGATGAAAATGACGACCAAAGGGGATTTATAATAATTTAAATTTTACTAAATGTGTGATTAGATGTGGAAAAGGAATATCTTACTCGGTTGTATCATATCTAAAATTATACAAAAAACTTGACTGCATGCCATGTAGTCTGAAGAACACATTGTGTGTAGGGCCTTTGTTGCAGCTGCTTGGGTTTCCGAGTGAGTTAAATACCACACATTGAGTGGGGAACCCATATACTATGTGAATTGACACTGGATACCCAAAATGTACTCTAGGATTACATGGAAATGGGAATGGATAGGCATATTCTGTTTGCTAACACCCAACCGGTGTACACAGATATGGTCAGGGTGCACGGACATGGC
Source organism: Viscum album (assembly GCA_963277665.1). Classification (NCBI taxonomy): domain Eukaryota; kingdom Viridiplantae; phylum Streptophyta; class Magnoliopsida; order Santalales; family Viscaceae; genus Viscum; species Viscum album. The sequence goes on from OY728127.1 coordinate 188,513,401, forward strand.
CTGAAGGGCATGGGCATGACCAGGAGGACACAACTCAGGCCCAGGTGGCTGATACATAATATTTAGTCCCCTTTCATGTCATGTAGTGCTACATGGGTAATGACTCATGTACTTTTGTGGACACAACCAGAAAACAGGGTAGGACCACACATTGTGTGGGTCCCCTTTCACACTGTGTAACCTCTTTTTTTAGAAAACTTATACCCCTTCTATCACCTTCATTTGGATTCATAATTTTTTCTTGTGAGTAGCATATACTAGTTTTTTACCTATATAATTTGATGGTGATGTTCATAGTGGATTTTGAGATAATATATGATATGTTCTACATGCGACACTTTTTTAGGTGGTATTAGATGACAACAGTGATCAGATTGGATCATTAGAGTGGTGACCCCTTGTTTCACTAAGGCATGGTTCCTCTATCAATTGAGTGGTACCCCCTAATGAACTAGGGTATGGGTCTTATATCTCTTGATTGGTACCCCCTAACACACTAGGGTATAATTCCTCTATCTATTGAGTGGTGCCCCCAGATGCACTAGTGCATGGGTCCTTTATCTATTGAGTGGTACCCCCTGACGCACTAGGGAATGTGTCCTTTATCTATTTAGTGGTACCCCATGAAGATCCAGGGTTCAGTACCTCTATCTATTAAGTGGTACCCCCATATCCATAGGGCATGGGTCCTCTGCCTATTGAGTGGTACCTTCTATCGTAGTAGGGTGTAAATCCTCCTTATACTGAGTGGACCCCTCTATGAAAAAAGTAAACACTTGTCTACCTATAAATTATATACCCTAAAATTTTCATAATAGTGGAGAGGTGTGACTTGACATGGATGATTCTATTAGAAATATGCGCGAGATATTCAGCATCGTTAATAGAACTTTGGAACTAATGGCATACTCTTTTCCTAAGATGTGATGTGAGATTGAGATCCATGGTCCCTCTTATATGGGTTTATTTTATGATAATATATATCCATGTGATTTGTTTTCATTCCTATCTTATTATGGGTTTAGTTTTCTATTTATATCATGTCTCTTACTCCTCCCTCTTTAGCATTCAGGGCATCTTACTAAGTATATATATACTCACCCCTGAGTGGGATTTTTTCAAATGTGTCATGTCTTATATAGATGAAAGATAATTTGGTGGTTATTTTATAGGAGCATAGGGATACCCTAGTTTATTTTACCATGTATGGTGGTTATGGCTTGGAGATCTGGAATCATTCTCTCTCAACACCTTACATTTCTGTTTTTCTAAGGTTGGGACATCATTCTAGTTGGGTTTGTATTCTTACCCTTTTACTTTTTAGATTATTTTGTTTTAATTTTGTACTCCCAAGAGAGTTACATGCATGTTTATTCTTTATATTTTTCATCTTTTATTATTATTCCTCTTCACTTATGTATGGATATGGTTGGGTGTGTGTATAAAATTACGTTAGGAAAATTCCTTTGATATTAATAATATATTTCAAAACTTATTTCCAATCCATTACCTACGGATGCGAGCTTGGGGTGGTTTTGGATTGAGCCCCATTGGTTCAGGTCATGAAACATTACATTGGGATAAGAACCAATTAGCGCATTTTATTTAAAATGGATCAAAATAATTGAAATAGTTTATATAAATCCAATAAATAATTCCAAGTAAGAAAACAATAAACAGGCCTATTTCCAAAAATTAATGTTTTTTATATCCTTTCCCAAGTTCTCAGACACCCATCCACATTCACACAAACATAGACTCAAGCTTGGTGTTGTCGTTGATGGTTATACTCCATAACCATAACCTTTCCAGCCTTGAAAATGGAACTTCCCACCAAACCCATCCACTTTAAACCCACACCAAACCAGTTATTCTAAATTCCATGCCAAAAAAATTTACACACAACAATTATTTCATTAAATTCATTTCATAAAATAATTTATGAGAATCCAAACCATAATATAATGATCAACACATTTTTTAAAGATTATAATAAAATAGGGGGTTTCTGAAATACATGTGATTTTCTAGGTCTTCCAAAACAAAAATTAAATAGGTTTCCTTCATGAAAACACATAGCGATACCATTGAGAAATTCACAAAAATAATTTTAAGAAAAATAATCCTTTAAGTTATAGAATAGTAGATATGATATATAAGAGGAGTTTGTGACCCTAGAAGAATAGGAGGCTAATTATGGTTTTGGTCCCTAATCAAATTAAAATTGTTGGTTGAGAAATACCACACCATATCGAAACCATTTTAATTGTAGCTTAAAGTTGTTGGCATAAGGAAGACTATGGAACAAGAAACGTTACTAGGCCAATTCCTACCTAGTCAACTCTCTATCAAAGAAACATAATTAAGGATATTCCCTAGATCCTATAAATATATAAAGGGACTAAGGTGAATTCAACTACACCATGGTTCAACTAGAAAGAAGATTATGCCACAACCTACCCCTTAAACCATAGGGGTGCCAAAATTGGCAGAACTCGTCCACATTTCCCCCTCAGAGCACTAAGGCATAGCCATTCCCTCTACACCGTAGTTCTCGACCAGTCTACTCGGCATCCATTGTCTATGTAAAATCACATGACTCAGCTAAGTTGTATCCATTCTCTATGATGTATCCATGTTGAAAATAGGAGTGGTTTAGAATTTCCATCCCCAATACCGTAAGACATAGTTGGTTCACTCCATGATATGGCCACCCCTCTAATAATGTAGCATAGATATCTGCACAGAATAAGTGATGTTGTTTCCATATTACACCTTACTCCTATAAATAGCTTCCAAAAAAATATCCCTTGGCTCAAACATAAATACACAAGGTATAAAATGACGAAATACCAAAAACTGGTGGTGTTACTTTCTCCACACTACTATTATTTATTCCCTAGGAAAGTAAAATTACTGAATTTATTTGGAAGTGAAAAATTCCATTTTTTCAACATCTCCTTTTCCCAATCCCATTTTCCATTTTTAATTTGACTATTCTTCCACAAAACATGCACTAAACTGATGCTTTTTGCATTAAAGAGCTTCTATTTCCTAACAAAAATTCATACTAGCGCATGAATCAATGTATCATCTAATTCAATGTGAACATGGTCCCAAAAAATCACTTGGTAAAGATCAATATGGTACTTCTTTAATTCAGATAAAAAATAAATTGTGTATAAAAGTGAACCTCGAAGAAAAGATAGTTGATAAGCCACATCACCCACCCATTCAAGTATCACAAAAGGGAAAATATACCAAGGAGAAAACTTTACGTGTTTTAAAAAATAATGATTCTCTAAACTTGGATATATTATCAATAAACCATGGTTAGTGAACTCAAAAAATAAAGGTCTTCAATGGTGATCTATATAATATTTTTTATGACTTTGAGTCATTAACATACTTTTTCTAATCATTTGAATCTTCTTCATTGTCCCATGTACTATGTTATGTCTGATTGGTGAAGTCTCATCTATTTCTACCCAACAAAGTTGTGAATGAAAATGATGGACATATAATTCTTTGAAATGATCCATATGTGTTAGGGTTTAATAATTATTATTATATGATAATTCCACTAATGATACTTGTTCCTCCCTTGAGCCTCCAAAATCCAGAACAAAATCTCTATGAATGTTTTTCGATATTTAGATCATAATTTTTGATTTTCGATTAGTTTATGATGAAAATATGTGATCATGGTCAGTTGAGTCCTAAAGGATTTTTGTAAGGACTTCCAAAATTGAGATGTAAACCGAGGATCCTGGTCATACAATTTTAAAATAGGAATTCCATGCATCTTTAAAACATCCCAAATGTTTATTATGAACAATTATTCCACCATATTAGATTCACAAATAGGTATATAGTGATACAACATTGTGAGATGATCCATAATCACACATATGGAATCCTGTTACCAAACTATTCTTGGTATACTAAAGAAAAAATCTATAGTTATCTATTCTCATTTACACACAAGAATCAATAAAGAGTGCCACATGTCAAGTTTTGATTGGTGCTCCACCTTAACCTGCTGACTGGTAAGGCATCTTGAGATACGCTCTTCCACTTTACTCATAATTACATGCCACCAAAACTATGATCTCATCACTTAAAAATTATTTTAGATAATTGGATGAATATCTCATCTTGAATGGTTGTAGTAAAAAAGTAGTTATTATAGATTGGTTAGAGGAACCATAATCTGATCCCTAAAACACAACAAAAATCTCCCAAATAGCTTCTATACCTCAATGGTATCCCCACTATTGAGTTTTAACCTAATAGTTAAATATACATGATTAGATTTCTGATCATATCAATCTAACTTGAACAAAATAGTAATAATAGAAATTGGAAAGAAAACTACAATATCACCTTGATCTATACAATCTAGATACATATCCTGTATGACTAGAATTAGATATCATTGTTCTAAATATTATTTATCTTATTGATTATATGACATTATTCTCAATTAATTTGCAATCAAATTTCTTTTTTCCAATGTATACATCAAGTAAAATTGTAACGCCCCGACCCCAGTTACCCAGAGTTGGTGCATTATTTTAATACATTGGCATGATTACAAGGAATCAAGTCCCGAAGGACCAATTAGTTTAGAAGTCTTGGAAAATAAATTACATACATGAATGTTACATTACATATTATAACATACAACACAAAATTAATAATCCTTTATAAACTCCATTATTCCCTTAGCTTAACCCTTCATATCAATCACAATACACTTCTTAGAATCTTGGGAAAAATAAAACATAGAAAGGGGTGAGCTCAAACGCTCAGTAAGGGTAAGAAATACAGTGGAAGATAACATAAATATTAATCATGGTGAATAATTGAAACCACATTCCTTTACCAATAATAAACATGAATACTTTTATGGTAGGAATATGAGCTGAGTAAATAATTCCATAATAAAACATAATCATGGGTATTCTACTAGTCTAATGACCACATGAACCATCAATATTATTTTCATACTGAGGGAATGTATAATACCAGACTTAATTTCTATTTCAAGTCCTCGTGATATGACCTATGGGCTAACTGTAACCACACCCGAACCCAGAGAGCCTCTGTAACCGGACTCCATCCTGGAGAGCCTCTGTAACCGGACTCTAACCCGGAGAGCCTCTGTAACCGGACTCCATCCTAGAGAGCCTCTATAACTGGACTCCATCCCGGAGGGTCTGCTGTAACCGCACCCCAACCCGGAGGGCTTACTTTTACCAGTCCCCAACCCAGAATATACTAGTCCAATACATTCATCATAAGAAAAGGTTGAAATATAACATAAACATTCGTATTAAAACTAGCATATGAAATGTCAACACATTAACCATAAACCATGAATGGTATAAAAATAGAACATCCATTTTCAAAAAAATATTAACTCATTCAATACAATATGGAAGATTGTATTATAATAAATCAACTTCAAATAAACTTAAAATACATCAAAGTATTTTGACATAGATGAAATAAAAACCTTTTTTAGAGAAATATCTCTTTATATTTTGAAATCATTTAAGAGTCGCATAATTATAATGAAAACATTTATTTTGAAAATATTCTTATAATCCTGTAAGGGAAGCTTCGATGATGTTATAATGGAAGAAAATAGTTGCACCCTCCGTATAAGTTAAAAAAACATTCTTACCTTAATTTTTTTCGAAAAGGTTAAAAGTACCTTGTTTGGAAAATGGTGGAAAGATTCCTTTCAATCCATTTGACAATTAGTCAAACAAGGATTTAAATGACTTTAAACCATAGTCTATTAAATTGTAAAAATGTTTTGGAATACATTTTTAATAAACATGGATGTGGACAATAAAGAGGTCCCAGTAGATAATTACAAATAAACAACCTCGAATAATGAAGATATTGTGAAATTAACACTTACCTCGTTGTAATCAATTGAGTCATATGAACAATAGTCAATAATAAACAAATGAATCACATAATATCATGAATATAAAAATAATCATGATAATATATATCAAATGGAAGTACACAATACACCACATGCAATAAATAAGTGGTGAACAATGGAAATCTCATGGAATTAAAAGTGAGATAAGAAACCCCTTACATCGTGTCCGACTTGACCCGTTCATTATTTAATATCCTGAATAATAAACAAAAGTTAATTTATAATTGATTAAGAACCTTTTTAGAAGTTTATTATTCCTTTTATATCACTTATTACCATGTTATAAACATTATGTAATCATTTATGTTAATAACGTTCGTTTTGTCGATATTTGGCACTTGAGTCAAAAATGAACACCTTATAGTTAAAAGTTGTTCACATGGTCAAAAGTTAATTATATCCATATTAATATTCATAATTTATATATCATATATATCATATATATCCAGTATATACATGTATTTATAATAGTACATATCATTTTTTGGTAAGAAATGAAATGCACCGTTCATGGAGACGGTAAGTCGTACGTACGCATGAATGCCACTTTTATTTCTATTTATTATTTTAATGAAATTAAAACATAATAATACATATTTATATTATAATTATAGTATAATATCATAGATAATATCATTAACTTCATCCTTTATACATCCCACATATGGTATTAACAAGTCATATCACTTTGAGGGGGTGGTAGTCCGCACTTCCTCAAATGAAATTATCGCGTTTACCCATAATGGAAACCATTAAGGTATGCTATAAAAGAAAAATAAATAAGAATTAATTAAACATAAACATAATATATATCATATATAAGTAAATTTCCATCATAATGGCCACCATCAGGGGTGGTAGGAGGTAATTGAACAATCATCATTTCGTGATGCGTTAGTTTTCCATCCACAGAAACATTATGTCCTTCACCCATTAGATGGAGGTGTGTGTAAGTGTAGTTAGAATCCTTATCATAACAAAATCCTAGTATATTTAGGATACTAGTGTTGTTATAAAATAAAGGAATAAAAAGAGTTTAGGGGTTGGATAATTAAAATAAAAGAAAAGAAGTAAAGAGAAACTGTTAAATTTAATTTGGGTAACTTCCTTTGGTTTGAACCAAAAGAACTTATTGAAGTGTCTTCTGCCTAAGTTACGGCTTCTATGAGGAGGATAGGGATGTAGGGAGCTTAATTTGCTATATTATGGACGAGAATAAAGGCTTTAGAGGAGTGAGTAATTAGTTAGAAGTGGTCTCCTTTTATAAGGGGGAGGAGGGGCTCTTTAGGAAAGTGTGAAATTATTATTTTATTATATAATGATATTCGGTTTGTAAAGGACCAAAAATCATTAGGGTTGAATATAAGATTACTCATAGTCTAAATAAAATCATCCAATAAGAATTTGACATGTTTTGGATATTATTTTAATATTTATAATCTAATTTATTTAAATCATTTATTAATGAGGTAAATACTGCATCATTATTTTGTCATAAATAATTTAATTTTTTCGATGTCTAAAAATTATAAAAAAAGTACCATGATGTAGGAACTCGTTTTAGTTTTCCAATGAATATTTATAGCCAAAAATATTACTTATATAACACCATATAAAAATTAATTTCTAAAGGATTTTTGTTTATGTCAATTTTTCCTTTACTTTAAATTAATTAATCTAAACTGTCATTATCATTCATAAGTGGCTCCATGGGGTCCCAAAATCGACCCAAGGATGAACATGGTCGGTCATTACTCATCAAATAAGGATAGTACATGTGTTAAGGCAATTTTTAATTATTCCAATATTCTTTTTACCTTGAATTATCCTATTTACCTATAATCGCGGTAAATAAAAGTCAAAAGTTACTATTCACCAAAAATTATTTTTATCTAATTGAACTAAATTTTACTCCTTGATATTAACCATGTCTCTTGGATTTTCTAAATTCAACTCACAAAAGTGGTAAAATTATTTTTTATGTGAATTTGAAAATTCTCCTAGGAGGTGGGTAAAACACGGTGAAAAGTTCAATAAAATTTTTATATATCTAAAATTATTATAAACTGGATCCATTGAATTACATTGAACTTATATAGGTATTACGTATCTATTTTTAAATTAATTAATTTTAATAAAATAAATAATTATTTAAATAAAAATTCGGTTTTAAACTATAACTTAGTGTTTTTCACAATTCATCCAAAATTGAATGTTTTCAGAAAAATACCGAAAATTCACCCTAAGCTAATTTCGATATTCTGAATTCAAAAATGAAATCTATTTTACCAAATTAAAAACACAGAAGTTGCATTTATTAATTTAAAATTAATACCCATTGTCAAAACCAAAAGTTTTCGTTTTAAGAAATAATAACTATCAAAAGATTGACGTTTTTTAAATTTTATTTTTTGAAAAATACTTCCTTTATCTAAAAAATTGTATCTGTTCATACATTATTTCTAAGAAACTCGTAATATGGATTCTAAAATTATAAGGATTATATAAAGTTCAAAATTCAGTTAATACTATTCATAACCGCTTTTGAACGACTAGTTTGGTAATTCGTGGTGCGCTTGAGCCCGATGTTACGTGTAGTGCAAGTTATTTAATTACTTTGAAAAAATAGTGTACTATGAAATCTTGGGGTGTTACATTCTTTCCTCCTTCAATAAATTGTGTCCTTTCAATTTAAAATTGTTCTTCGAAAATAAAAGTTTGAAAATAGAAAACACCTTTTTGGTAAAACTCACATCAGAAATTGGTTTTATAAAATTTACTCTTAATAAGAGGAAAGGGGGAATGAAAAAGTCACCACTAAATTATGATCTCTATTAGGAGAACATTGGTAGAAATTAGAGACACATAATTGGAGGAAAAATTTAAATATTTATAGTGAGTTATTGAGGTCATCAATCACAAAAAAAATTGTAAAATTGAGGGTCTCAAAGCCATAAATCTCGAATGATTTAAAATATCATCGGTTCAACAAAACATAAGTTATTAGGATAACACATTTTTAGTTTTAAGATCCCTTACCTAGAGTTTAAGAATTAATTTCTTCATAGAATAAGAGAAGAAAAAATATATATACTTGACAAGTATAATTCCATCCTTTAACTAATTTCTACCACAAACTCATCTTTCACTCTAAAAGATAATAGAAATTAAAAAAATATTCTATTTATCATATTTGTATTGGGTTCCAAAAAAATGAATTTATAATTCACCTATCAAAACCTTTTAAAAAAGAAACTACATTATACCATCCAAGGACTTCACGTAGTCTAATGGTAGGAAATAAATCCCAATCTCACTATGGTTGTGGGTTCGATTCCCACAACTTTGTCTGACGTGATGGGTTGTCACACAGTCTGCATGTTGTGCTTTTTATAAAAATCCAAAAATAACCTTAACAATAGTATCTTAATCCATTCCAACCTTTACACTTATCCAAAATAAATCTATCCAAACTCATAGTCCAAAATTTAAAAGGAAGTTAAACACAATGAAGATCCTTTTTTCTACATAATAACATGTGAAAACCATCATCATGTATTATTTTAAAACTTGGTAACACCCTGAATTACCATAAAGCCTTATTTATTACATTCATGCTCCCTTGTTCTTTATATAATACTGGATATATTCCTTATATCCAAAAATATTGAATATTCCAACAATGATGAAATAAACAAACTATAAATCAGTTCCAAGGAAGTCATGAATATCCAATATAATTTATCCAAACCAACCATCTCTTATTCCAAAATCACTATCTTGGTATCAGAATCATATTATGGTTTATCTTTCTCTCAACCATATATTTTACAAAAAATTAACATGCAATTGAGTCACTTTTCTTGGTTCCACACAATCTCAAGTCCTTAATGAAATAGTACTGCAATACAATCCTTATATATTATATAATTCTTATAACATGTACATCATTAATAAAATACTCAAATAACACAATAATTTAATAAAAACGTAATAAATCTAATCATTCATCTTCATCTTCTGTAGTATCATAACTTTATTATTATCTAATAGCATCGTTTGGGGTATACTCTATTGATTTGGACATTGATTCGCGTAGTGTCCCAACTCCTTGCAGATGAATCATTGCACTTTAGAAACTTTTTTCACACCCATGGAATCACATACTTGGTTTCCATTTTCTCCACACTTATAAAAAACTCTCATTCCCTTCAATAATTTACCAAGGTGATTTGTTCCACAGTTATCACATATGGGAAAATCCTTCTTTTCCCTCTTCCCTCTATCCATCTTTCTCTCTTCCATCCTTTTCCTCTCTTGCTTCCCTTCAAAGCCATAGAACATAGACAATTATTTACTTATCTTATTAACACATGATATTATTTATTCATATGTTGAGAATACATGGGAGACTATTTCCCTTCTAAATTTTGGCTTAATACCATTAAATATATGATCCTTCTTACTCTTTGGATCATACGTATTGCTGGAGTTCACATTCCATCTACTGGGAACCATTTCTATACAATGGCATAAACTAGATTACTTTATGAATCGAAATACATAATTCCAAACTTGTAAAACATTTAACATAAATTGAATAGTTTATAGATATAATCCATAATCATAAAAATGTTTTCTTTGAGGAAATATATACTCATAAACCCTTCATAATGATTTGTAATGAAAATGAGAATTATCCTAAGAATATCCTCTGGGAGTGTCATAACCAAGAGTGCAGTAAGGCCCATTTTCGTGCACCAGTTCCCATTCGAGTCTATCTCAAATCGGTGTTTTCAAGTTTTACCCCTAGGTATATATGTGTCAGAGCCTCCTCTACCTGCTCGTATCCATACAGGGATGTATTTGCTTGGAAAACTCACAGAATATCTATATTACCAAAATTCTAGGATGTTCTTCTATACTAATCCTCAAATTCTATCTTAGGGAAATGTGTTCTAATCATAGTTTATCTAAATCTAGTTTCCAAAGTTATTGTTAAACTTCCTCTGATACCAACTGTAACACCCCGACCCCAGTTACCCAGAGTCGGTGCATTATTTTAATACAATCGCATGAATACAAGAAATAAAGTCCCAAAGGACCAATCAGTTTAGCAGTCTGGGAAAATAGATTACATACATTAATGTTACATTACACTTTATAACATACAACACAACATAAATAATTTTTTATAAATGCCATTATTCCCTTTTCTTAACCCTGCATATCAATCACAATACACTTCTTGGAATCCTAGGAAAAATAAAACATAGAAAGGGGTGAGCTCAAACGCTTAGTAAGAGTAAGAAATATAGCGAAAGATAACATAAATATTAGGCATGGTGAATAATTGAAACCAAATGCCTGTACCAATAATAAACATGAATACTTGTAATGTAGGAATATAAGCTGAGTATAATGCCATAATAAAACATAACCATGGGTATTCTACTAGTCGAATGACCACATGAACCATAAATATTATTTTCATAATGAGGGAATGTATAATACCAGACTTTAATTTCTGTGTCAAGGCCTCGTGCTAGGACCTATGGGCTAACTATAACCGGACCCAAGCCCAAAGAGCCTCTGTAACTGGACTCCATCCTGGAGAGCCTCTGTAACTGGTCTCCAACCCAGAGAGCCTCTTTAAACAAACTCCATCCCAGAGGGCCTCTGTAACCGGACTCTATCCTGGAGGTTCTACTGTAACCAGATCCCAACTAGGAGGGCTTAAATTTACCGGTCCTCAACCTAGAACATACTAGTCCAATACATACATCATAATAAAAGGTTGAAATATAACATAAACATTAGTATTAAAACTATCATATGAAATGTCAACACATTAATCATAGACCATGAATGGTATAAAAAAAGAACATCCACAATAAAACATATCTTAACTCATTAAATAAAATATGGAAGATTGTATTATAATAAATCAACATCAAATAAACTTAAAATCTATCAAAGGATGTTGACATAGGTGAAATCAAAACCTTATTTACAGAAATATCTCTTTATATTTTGAAATCATTTAAGAGTCACAAAATTATAAAGAAAAAATTTATTTTGAAAATATTCTTATAATCTTATAAGGGAAGCTTCGATGATTCTATAATGGCGGAAAATAGCTGCACCCTCCATATAAGTTAAAAAAACATTTTTACCTTAATTTTGTCGAAAAGGTTAAAAGTACTTTATTTGGAAAATGACGGAAAGATTCCTTTAAAAACATTTTATAAAAAGTCAAACAAGTATATAAATGACTTTAACCCATAGTCTAGTAAATAGTAAAAATGTTTTGGAATACATTTTTATGAAACATGGATGTGGATGATAAAGAGGTCCCAGTAGATAATTACATATAAATAACCTCAGATAATGAAGAGATTGTAAAATTAACCCTTACCTCATTGTAATCAATCGATTTGTATAAACAATAGTCAATAACATCCAAATGAATCACAAAAAATCATGAATATAAAAAGAATCATGATAATATATATCAAATGGTAGAACAAAATACACCACATGCAATAAATAAGTGGTGAACAATGGAAATATCATGGAATTAAAAGTGAGATAAGAAACCCCTTACCTCGTGTCCGACTTGATCTGTTCATTCTTTAATATCCTGAATAATAAACTAAAGTTAATTTATACTTGATTAAGAAAAATTTTCAAGTTTATTATTCCTTTTATATCATATATTACCATGTTATAAACATTATGTAATCATTTAAGTTAATAACGTTCGTTTTGTTGATATTTGGCACTTGAGTCCAAAATGAACTTCTTATAGTTACGAGTTGTTCACATAGTCAATATTTAATTTTATCCATATTGATATTCATGATTTATATATCATATATATCATATATATATCCAGTTTATACATGTATTTATAACAGTACATATCATTTTGGGGTAAGAAATGAAATTCACCGTTCTTGGAGACAGTAAGTCGTACATACACATGAACTCTACTTTCATTTCTATTTTTTATTTTAATGGAATTAAAACATAATTACGAGTAGATATATTATAATTCCAGTATAATATCATATATAATATCATTAACCCCTTCCTTTATATTCCCCACATATGGTATTAACGAGTCATATCACTTTGAGGGGGCGGTAGTACGCACTTCCTCAAATGAATTTATCGCATTTACCCATAATGGAAACCATCAAAGTATGCTTTAAAAGAAAAATACAGAAGCATGAAGAAAACATAAACATAATATATATCATATATAGGTACATTTCCATCATAATGGCCACCATGAGATGCGGTAAGAGGTAATTGAACAATTGTCATTTTGTGAGGCGTTAGTTTTCCATCCACAGAAACATTATGTTCTTCACCCATTAGATGGAGGTGTGTGTAAGTGTAGTTTGAATAATTCTCATAACAACATACTGTTATATTTATGATACTGTTGTTTTTATAAAATAATGTAATAAAAATAATTTATGGGTTGGAGAAGTAAAATAAAAGAAAGGAAGTTAAGAGAAATTGTTAACTTTAATTTGGGTAACTTCCTTTGGTTTGAACCAAAAGGAATTCTGGAAGTGCCTTCTGCCTAAGGTAAGGCTTCTAGGAGGAGGATAGTGATGTACGGAGATTAATTTGGTAGAGTTGGGACGAGCCTAATGGCTTGTGAGGTGTGGGGAATTGGTTATAAGTGGTCTCCTTTTATAAGGGGGAGGAGGGGCTCTTTAGAAAAGTGTGAAGATATTATTTTATTATATAATGATATTTGGTTTTTAAAGATCCAAAAATAATTAGAGTCAAATATAATATGATTAATAGTATAAATAAAATCATCCAATAAGAATTGGACATGTTTTTTATATTATTTTAATATTTATAATCTAATTTATTTAAATCATTTATTAATGAGGTAAATACTGCATTATTATTGTGTCATAAATAATTTAATTTATTCGATTTCTAAAAATTATAAAAAAATACCATGATGTAGGAAATATTTTTAGATTTCCAATTAATATTTATAGTCAGAAATATTACTTACAAACACCATATAAAAATTAATTACTAAAGGATTTTTGTTTTTTTTCAATTCTGCCTTTACTATAAATTAATTAATCTAATGTGTCATTATCATTCATAAGTGGCTCCATGGGGTCCCAAAATCGACCCAAGGATTCCCATGGTCGGAAATTACTCATCAAATAATGTTAGGATATGTGTTAATTTAATTTTGAATTATTATATTATTCTTTTTACCTTGAATTTCCCTGTTTACCTTTAACCGCGGTAAATAAAATTCAAAAGTTACTATTTTCCAAAAACTATGTTTATCTTATTGAACAAAATTTTACTCCTAGATATTAACCATGTCTCTTGTATTTTCTAGATTCACATCACAGAAGTGGTAAAATTAAGTTTTATGTGAATTTGCAAATTCTCCTAGGAGGTGGGTAAAAGACGGTGAAATGTTCAATAAAATTTTTATATATCTAAAATTATTATAAAATGGCTCCAATGAATTACATTTAAATCATATAGGTATTATATATCTATTTTATCACAAATTAATTTAAATAAAATAAATAATTATTTAAATAAAATTTTGGTTTTAAACTATAACTCAGTGTTTTTAATTATTCATTAAAAATTGAATGTTTTCAGAAAAATACCGAAAATTCACCCTAACATAATTTCGATATTATGAATTCAAAAATGAAATCTATTAAACCAAATTAAAAACATATAAGTTTCATTTATTAATTTAAAATTACTACCCGTTGTTAAAACCAAAAGGCGTATTTTTAAGAAATAATAAATATCAAAATATTGACACTTGTTTATGTCCAATTTCAAAGTGAAATTACTTACAATGACTAGAATTAAATTAAATGGTAAAAATGTAGTCTATTTATACTTCTAAACCATTAAAATTTATAATTTATCACTGTAAATTATTTCGATTAATAAATTTTTTTTAATTTAATTTTTTTATTTTTCACTATTCACCAATATATGAAAGTTATTAGAAAATACCAAAAATTTATCAAAACTAAATTTTTATCTCCCAATTCTGAAGAATAATTTTTTTTGTCAAATTGAATATATAAAAGTGTCAAAAATTGGATTTAAAAAGGGTTCACCTTCAAAAGGCGGTAAAATTTCATTTTCTGAAAAATACTTCCTTTATAAAAAAAATTGAATTTGTTCTTATATTATGTCTAAGAAACTAATAATATGGATTCCAAAACTATAAGGATTATATAAAGTTCAAAATTCAGTTAATACTATTCATAACCGCTTTTGAACGGCGAGTTTGGTAAGTCGTGGTGTGCTTGAACTCAGTGTTGCGTGTAGTGCAAGTTATTGAATTACTTTGAAAAAATAACGTACTATGAAATATTGGGGTGTTACAAAAAGTAAAATATGTATAGATATTCTATATATCTATATTACCATAAATTTAATCCCCTTTTTGAGAAAATTTATTTCAAGATCTTAGGATTTGTGAACATTATAAAATTCTCACAAAAATGATAATGACTCCATGTATTCAAGGTATGAACTAAAAATAATAATTCAAAATCATGTGTTGGGTAGTTTTTCTCTTTACCTTGTAACCATTGGGATGCATAACAAACAACATGATCTCCCTGTATGATAACACAACCCAACCAAGATCTTGATATATCAAAATAGACCACATACTCTCTTCCTGACTCTAGATACATAAGGATAGGTGTTGATGTTAACCAAATCTTAAGATTATGGAAATATATTTATTATCCATTTCTCCATTTTAACAGAACACCTTTCCTTGTCAGAAATGTCATTATTGAGAAAAGATGTGAAAATCATGTACAAAGTGTCAGTAGTGTCCTACTAAGCCAAGGAAACTGCATATCTCAAGAAATTATTTGGTTGTTTATAATAGATAAAAGATTCCATATTTCTTGGATTTATAGAAAAGAATTTTTCATAAATTTCATGACCAAGGAAATATACCTCTTACATCAAAATATTATAAATTTACATATTTGAATAAAATTGATGTTTCTTCAACATAATCAATACTATATCCAATTGTTTCTCATGATCAGAATATTTATTAGAATAAAATCGAATATCATCAATAAATACCACCATAAACAAATGAAGATACCCATAAAATATCTTATTCATCAATTCCACATACACCTCTAGTGAATTTATAATACCTCTAAAATATCTTATTCATCAATTCCGCAGACACCTCTAGTGTATTCATAATACCTCTAAAATATATTATTCATAAATCCTAGTGTAAAGTCTCAATAACAATGTATAATATTAAACAATAATTGGATAAACCTGTAATGATGAGATGATAGAACCTAGAAGAAGTGTATTAAGAAAATTTCATACCCATACAACCCTGGTAACTTCAAGATCAACATAATATGGTTACCTATATATTTTTAAGATATATACTTCAAGTTTTGTCATTATTAACTTCTATATACCATCCCAAGAGACTGAAAGACTGAACAAGATATGTACCATTTGTAATATCATTCCCCAACTCATTTTCTTGAGAAGAGACATAGTTCCACAAATGATAGGTGACATCCCCAAGCCACCAAATGACAAAAATAAATTCCAAGGGATTAGGAAACAGTTGGGGGATTATTTTCCCTAAAAAATATGGAATATAAAAATATACAACATAAACATTAAATCCTACTACATGATGTGTCATAATAAAAAATATATCCTAAGAAAAATCTAACAAAAAAAGAATATCATAGTGACAACGGAACATAGAAAAATAAACTAAAAAAACCACAAGACTACAACACCCAAATATGATAAAGTGGAATCATCCCCAGAATCACCCAAAACATCTCCAAGATCCAACACCACCTTTCATTCCCATGATATCAAAATGCATCACTAGATAAATATAATACCTTTATCTTCCTAATGTTTCTGTATATAAAATATGAAAACACACCAAATTTTACAATCAGGGGTGAGTATAAATTCTATATACATTCCCCAAAGAAATACAAACACACACCACTAGATAAGAAACATTTAGAAAATTTTATATAAAAAATTTAAAAATAATTTATATAATTTATATAAATCCAATAAAGAAATTCAAGTGAGAAAACTATAAAAAAAAATTATTTACAACTATTCATGTTTGGGATAACCATTCCTATGTTCAAGCACACACCCATCCACAGAAACACAACCATACACTAAATATTGGTGTTATAGTTGATGGTGATACTACATGACCATAACCCATCCAACCTTTATGGTGGTACTTCGGACCAAATATATCCACTTTGAACACATTACAAGCCAATTATTCCAAATTCAATGCCAAAATATATTACACTGAACTATTATTCTTTTAAAATAATTTCATTAAATACTTTTCAATCATCAAAACCATAATATAATTTTAAAACCATCATTTTAAAATTATAATCAAAGAGGGGTTTATTCTGATAGCTATGTAATTTTCCAGGTTTTCTAAAACAAAAACCAAATAGGTCTCCGTCATGAAAAAACACAATGATACCATATAAAATCAAAAAAATCGTTTTTAAGAAAATTAAGCAATCATGTTTTAGAAGGGTAGGTATGAAAGGGAATCCACCTATCTATTAATAGATGGTGAAAATAAAGAATTGTTCTTAGAACATCTTGATTCTATCTCAAAAAACCTTCCCTTAAATAGATAAAATAAGATCTCATCACAATTCAAATCATAGAACATAGACCTATTAGACTAGACTAATAGATCTTAGAGAGAGGAGAAGAGAATATCTAAGAAGAATAAGAGAGATCAGGGGCCCACCACTGATTCTGAATCTCCAACGCACTTCAATTCTTCTAAAATTCACTCCCAAATCAAAGTGAATCACCTTATTAGGCTAGGTAGTAAGAGGAGTTCAAGACCCATGAATAATAGGATACAATTTAGGTTTGTTGGAATTATTCCAAATTATAACCATTAGTTGTGAAACACCACACCGTAGTATGTCTTTCATCACCATGGTTCAGAAATACTAGCACAAAATAGACTACAGCACAAGGCAAGTGACCATGCCATAGCCTTCTAGGTCAAATATATATTCTATAAACATGGTGAAAGTGATATTTTATATCCTATAAATCAATAAAGGGAATATAGTGTAGTTCTCTCCACCACGGTGTAACTAAAAATAATCTTACACGTCAGACTACCCATTATGGTCCAAGGGTACCAAAATTTTAAAAAAAATAACTTTTCCCCTCAGATCACTATGGTGTATCCATAACCGTCATGCCATACTACTCAACTATTATATATCATATCCCTTCTCTACTACACAGTTCCTGACTAAGATATGTCATATCGCTGCTCCATAGTGGAGCCATGCCAAAAATGGTAGTGGCTCAGAATATCCATCCCCAGGACTGTACATTGTAGCTCATTTTCTTCATTCCAGGGCCATTACTCCTACACCTCATCATAGAGAACTATTCCATATAATTTATTTTTTTCTATATTACACCTACCTCCTATAAAAATCTTCCATAAAAATATCTCCAGATTCAAATGTAAAGAGACAAGTCATAAAACGAGAGTATACCTCAATCCTAGGGTGTTACACATAATGTTATACTTAAAAGGTAATTAAAAATAACAATAAACCTCATTGATTCTCTAAATAATATAAAACATCCCAAAATACTTTGTATCCAACTTCACTTTCTTACCAAATATTAAATGCCTCAATCAAGGTGAGACATAAATAAAAGAACAGTATTTAAAATCAAACTCAAGGTGATGATTCCTACGATCAACATATGAATTCTTCAAAATATTCTCCAAATATAATTTCTTTTTGATCATTTTTACATGGATATAAGTTTCTTACACTAGGTAAATACCATATAAATACTCCTCACCAAATTTAATTTAACATAATGGTATCTGATATGGCCTCTTAAATAAATCCTCAAAGAAATCCATCTATATTTTTATTTTGAAATTATTGTCATAAAAACTCTTCTAAAGCCACATGATCTTCCCATGCACATTAAAAATTAATAATACAAACATGTATAATATCATTAAAAATCTTAATAGTATGTTCATATTGGTTGAATGTTTATAGATAGGTTGATCCCAACTTCACTAGAAAACTCACAGATTTATATAATCCTAACCAGAATCAAGGTGTTTATCTCATGTCATGGTTATATTCAATGTTATTAATCATTGAATAAAAAAATTAATTTACATGAATCCTTATAGACTCCTTGACTATCTCGGTCTATTTAATTTAATGGTTATTCACTAATTTAGTTAATCTTTTAAAAATGGACCAAAATAAATCTTCCCCTTTGTAATATTCAGAATAGAATTAAAAAATCAATGTTAACATCATCTAATTTCTACTCTAAAATGGATAATTATTAGATCTAATATATTGGTATTTTATTTTTAGCATTCACTAACAGATAGGTGAAGCACCTTGATATAGAACTAGTTATGTCCCATTTCATACCTAGTAACAAAATGTAACCAACCAATATGGTACATTTTAGTCAACCCATGATGATCTACACATAAATAAATACAAATATCTCTCATAAATTCCAACCACTAATCCATTGGAACATAAATCTCTCAATAAAACCTATGATAAAATTATCACTAAGAATCCACTAGGGTATCTAATCCCTATTGTACAATAATTCAAAAAAAAAACCTAGCACATAGAATCTAAACACTTTCCTTATTTCACTCACTCAATCAAAGCATAAGTGATTTACAAAAAAAAGATATGAAACACATAATTACTCCTTATATATAGCAATATGATGCTCTAAGAAAAGAGACATAATGTTTCATCCATCCTTTAACTCTTAAATTATATCCACCAAAAACTTCTCATTTAAAGATTTGGGAATGGAATTTACCTTCCCATAAGTACATGTTATCTAAAAATAAAATGAATGATGATACTAGACCAATATCCCCTATTATATAATTAAATAATTCTAAGAAATTATATAATTTAAGTTTTAATATATTTTGAATACCAAAAACTTCTCACGAAACATATTACATATCCCACTTTTATGCATATGCACAACTGTGGGAAACTCAAGATCCTGAGTATGGTAATTCTTTTTGTGTATCTTATAAAGCTAAGGACCATATTCCACTTCTATCATTCCTTGTATTAAAAATACTATATACCAAAACTAAAGGAATAATAAAATACTTCATAATATTCCTTGAAACTTTCAAAATTATGGTAGTTATTGATGAAAACCTCCTCTTTTGATCTTCAAATATAGCCTCACGTTTTTTTATCCCACTAACATTTTACTGTTTTATTATTCAATGTTTTTATTAGCACATCTAGGAAATAAAATACATGTATCAATAGATAATAGTAACCTACAAGGATATATAAACTTCATATCTCAAAAATATTATTAGGAATATCTCAGGATATTATGATTTCCACATTCTTATAATACACCTATATCCATGATTCAATGAAATTATTCCAATGAAACTTCACATCTCAAATCATAAAATAAAATTTTGTAATTTTAGCATAAAAATAATGAACTCTGAAATTTATCCAAAACAATATCCAAATTATCATCATGTTCCTCATTATATCATAACTATATCAACATGTCATCAATAAACACAATCAAAATGGAATCTAGATAAATATGGAAAATATGGTTTATCAAGGACATAAATACATATAGTTCATTGGTCACCATCAAATGAATTAACAAGAACTCAAAATGGATATATCATATAAAAAAATTAGGTTCATCTTCATTTCTCACACTAAATTTATGAGAATATAAATAAATATCTATCTTTGAAAACCATTAAGATCGTCATAATAAATTTAATAAATCATAAATAAATGGAAAAGAAAAGAAAATATTAATTTTAGCATAATTTTATCTATGATATTCAACACATAATCACACGATATTGAAGGGATTCTTAACATAAAGTATCGAAGAACCCAGTGAAGTCACACTCATTCGGATGAATCCTTTGGATTCAAGATCTTACAACTGAGTCTTCAAATATTTGAGATCATTTAACTCCACATCATAAATATGTGTAGATATTTCCATTGTACAAGGTATCAAGTTAATCAAAAACTCAACCTACCACTATAACAAGAACCATATAAAGTTTTTATGAAACACATCCTGATACTTATCATCCACATGAGGAAAAATAGAATTATAAATTCCCTCATTCAATCTAACAACCATCTCTACTAAATGGGATGTAATCCTCTTCAACTACCCTAAATTATTTCCAAAAATATTGTCATTATAGTATTATTCCCCTAAAAATTAATATAATCTGCCATAATATGGAAATAATTCCACCCACATTCAATAAAAATCAACATGAACCTTAAAATGTTACAAACAATCTATCCCAATAATCACATGAAATAAATTCATCTCCAAAACAATGATATGCCAAAGATGTAAATAAAGAACTATATCAATGGAAAATGATGTAAATATTATGATAGGCCTACCTATTATTCTCAGTGAGGTATTCAAAAATAAAACTATAGATAATAACTCAATAGCCAAACACAATATAGACACCAAAAAAGTCAATATAAAAGAATTAGAATTTCTGGAATTAAATATTACACTAACCAAAGTCAAAATAACTTGTATAATGCCTCTAACCATGAAATATCCTCACTATGATCTAATAAAGCCTACTCAATAGAAAATAACTAACTAGAATCTTCACTAAAACACATCCCTTAGGTCACTTAAATCCCATGCATAGAATCCCCTCATGGAACTTTTCCCTGGTAACCATTTTCACCTCCAATACTAGAACACCCATGAAATATATTATTAGTAATCTATTGTGGTGCACTATCCCATGCATGAAATGCCTATGTGAAATATGAAACACATCATGCACTCCTATAATATACCTTTAAATAAAACCTATGAATATATATAATTTTACCATAAGTGTGGAATTCCTTTATCTCATTAAGGTAAATAGATCAGGCATATCCTCTTAAATCACATTGATAACACTTCAATAGTGCCTTTCCTATAAATAAAGTTGAATATAAATTATTCCCTTTATCACATTAACTCTAATTATACCTATGATATTCAAATCAATTCCACTTCTTAACATAACTATATCCACCAACTCTTATTGAATCTTTATTCTCTTCTTAAAGATCCTTACATACCTTGAGATATTTATTTACCACTTTCATGAAATTTGGTAAACAAATGAGGTGAACCATCAATGGAATTTCTAAATATGACTATACTTAAACCGATAAGCCTTACAGGTCTCATCTCTTCCCAAGGAAGGATAAAAATGAGGAAATTCCATGAATTTAAAGGAATAATCAAGAATTGATATATTAACTTACATTAACATTATTAACTCCCAAACTTTATCCATACACAGTGTATGCAGGTAGAATTTCTTAAATAAAAGAGCCTAGAAATACTTTTATGAAAACTTCTTGATCATCTTAGAATGGACTATGATATCACACTAGTGTTAAGCCGGTCCCTCAAGCATAAAAAAGAAAAGCTTCACTATTTTCCCTTATGATTCATTATTCATCTTAGAGAACATATCTATCCTCTCCATCCAATACTCATGTCCATGTGGCCCAACATCTCCCCTAAAGATAGTAGAGTCCTCCATTAAAAAATAAAAAAACAAATTATACATTACTATTACTTTATTACATGGTCTTCTATATATATTTTGAATTACTCTAAGAAGATCCCTAATGACATTGTACTCCATCGGATTCATAGGCACACCCAATAGTGATACATGTTCATCTTCACCTTATATATCACCCTCATTGAAAAACTCCTTCTCAACTACCTTCTAATGAGGCCTATTAACTCATTTTTTAGCTTCTATAATTCAATAAAAACCAACATACTACTTATAAATTAATATTAAAATATTCAACCAATGCACATATAATGCATCAATTATTATTTATAATCATAAATTAATTAATAAAATAAAATAATTGCATTACATCATCAAGTATATTATATAAAATTAATATAATTAACTCATTACTAATAATAATTTCAAGAAATTCACTAATTATTTTTTAAAATATTTGATTATTTAACTAAAATATAAATGAATAATCAATCAAAAACCTATGAGATTGTATATAATTTATATTACTACATTCCAAAATGATATATTTATACCAAAATAATCAACTTCAATGGATTGACTATCATATCACTAATTTTTATATATAAACCAAAAAAATATAATCCCATACTCTTTAGGAAACTTGAACTTTTACTATTCTTGTGTTTTATATGAATAAAAGCATATCTTTTTTACTAATACCTAACTCATAATATCAAATATTCCAATTTCACAAATATCAAGACCAAAGAAAAGAGACCTACTCGGATAAAATTTTATAATGTATAACCTTGGTGTGATCATGCCACCAAGACAAAACATCACATTGAGTCAAGTGCGCTCCTCAATCACCAAAGACTGGTGATGAGAACTAAGGGTCTAAGGATATAACTTAGGGATCAATTTATACTATAATATTTCATAATTCCAAATTAAAATTTTTTTGCATTTGGTTCCCTAATACCAACTAACTTTTTATAATCAATTCCATGTAAATTCAAAGACATGGATATTAATAAATATTTGATCACATGATGAGTGTTATTCCACATAACATTAATTTTATAATGTCCTTAGAATATGTGTTGCATATAAAGTTTATAGAATTTCCCTTATATATTTATAACCTTGAAATGCAATAATAATATTCTTAAATATATTCCATATAGTCAAATGGAATATACCGGATGGGACACTATTAATGTTTGACTTTCAGGTCATGGTGGCTCATAATACACTGTGACTTAATATCATAAAGATTTACCTTGTTAATTTATAAGAATAGTGTTTATATGGATAGATACACCAATATGAAGTCTATATAACATATGTGTCCTTGGATATTCCTATCTATGTACATGTGTATTCATCCTTAGAATTAAGATTATTATTATTAATGTATATCTATAATCACATATTTTGATATTTTGAAGAAAAGTGTGATATTATATGATCGTGGAGGGGTAGGGTGCATTGGGTGTTTAATAAGTTGTATGAAACTAATGAATAAGTCAATAAAGGATTTTTCTCTTCTAAGAGAATAAGATGATAGATGATGACCTTTTTTTGAAATGGAATTGTTTGATTAAGTTCATGGCCATGGGGGTTTGTAGATTAGTTAATTTTATTTAGTCAAGAAAATATATATAAATAATAGTGGTTGATAAAACAATTATGAAACCTGTATGATGATATATTATGAAAAAGGGACTATATTACACTTTCAGCATCTGTATGATGTTGTTTTCATTATGATATTAATTTATTTCACTATTGGTACATTATTGTGTTCTTAGACACTAATCTTATCCTTTAAACAAGACCGCATAATTCCACTGGGAAAGAGTCTCATAGGGTCACACAAAAAGTGTATCTAGAATTGTAGTCAAATTCTATTTTAATTTAATATTAAAATAAATATTATTCTTAAAACCAATGAATAAATTTTTTCAAGTTATGTTAATTGCATAAGTTCAATCACTAGTTATCATGGTTTAGGAATAGATTTGATTTAAACATTAAAAAAATATTTATTTTCCAGTTAGTTAATATAATATTTATTTATTTATTGAACAAATAATGTTATGATAACCATTTATTTAAATAAATATTTACTATTCAAGGTTTGATAAATACCAAAGCGAATTGGCAGGAAGATTTAACAGCCTGATGGGAATGATATTTTTATTTAATATCATTAAATATATATTGGTTTATTTATTTAATAAATTGAATTTAAATATCATGGAATTAGATCACTTCATGAAATATAATATTATTATTATTATAATTAGTCACTGTGTTAACTTGTAACAAATAAATTGGTTAATGTATTTTACACAATAAGTAATTGTCTAATGCTAAATATATTACCCAACTTATATCATGGTAAGAACCCCATGTTTTTTAGTAATATTCTATTCACAAATAAATGTGTGTTCTATTATATTATATAAGTATTATATGCAAAGATAACATAGATAGACCAACAAAACATTAATTCATTAACAAATATCATTACATTATTCAGATAAAAAACTAATGAAAATTTCATACATTACAATTGAAAAAATATATATAATATAAAAGATAAAATGGGAAAATAAGGATTTCTCCCATCTAGTAGAATTATATCCCACATGTCCAACACTATAGAAATGAAACAAAATATTAGTAAACTAATCAACTTCTATAAAAATTAAAGCATATAACCTTGGGAGGAATTATAGTGAATATTTAGGGAAATAATTAAGTGATATATATATAAGAGGTTATTTTACTATTGTAGTAGTAATATGACTGTTGGAATAGTAACTTGACAATTGGTAATAGTAACTCGTTCGTTGGAAATAGTAACCTAACCATTGGAATAGTAATTTAACCTCAAAATAATAAAAAAATTTATAAATAGTTTTTTAGATTTTTAATTCATGTAAATATAAATATTATAATACAAAAAAATAAATATCATGATAAAAAAACTAAAATAAAATATAGGCACATTTTTAATAAATTGTATATCAAAGTATTTCGTAAAAAATTATATTAAAAATTAAAAATTACTATGTTATAAATTAATTTTGATAAAATTAATATCATTTTTAAAATCAATATTTCAAAATTTTATAAGGGTGATTCTTTAATAATTTTCTATAATACTTTAATTTTCATGTGAATAGTAAAAATAAAGTTTTTCACATAACTAATGTATCTTAAATTACATCATTCGTGATCTAATAATGACTTAAAAATATATAACTTGATGTTCCAAAAAAATATTTAATTCCATAAATTAGTCATTAAAATGCAATAAAATCAATTTCCATAACTAAAAATTATTTTTCAATGTCTAGAGTCTAAAGTATTACATTTATAAATTATTTTTTATTTTTCACATTTATTTTTTATTAAACTAAATAAGTAATATTTTAAAGGGTGATAATGATTTATAATCATGTAATTTAATTTAAATAAATTTATTCATTTCTTAGATATCTCTATTACAAGGTTTACCTTTGTTATAAAAAATTATTCAATATTTTATCTTTAAAATACCTCTATCTTCAAGTATAAATAACCTCTCTCCTTCCCCTCGGAAAACAAGTTATCCCAATATTAACAAATTAAATACTATTCTAAAAATCCTCTCTCTCAATACCATTATAATACCTAGGGGTAAACTTGAGTAATCCAAATCCAAGAATCAATGGTGTTTTAGTATCATATAGGAGAATTTATGTCGAGGATTAAGTAAGTTTCAATTAACTCTTCTCTTTTTTTCTTCTTATATTTCTTTTTCCACCACCCATTTCAAAACCAAACCTTATAAGATTAATTTTGAAATAATGTGACATTATATAAATTATTTTAACATACTCTAATAAAAAAATTATGATATAAATAAATTTCAAAATTTTCTTTCCCATTCTCTTGACAATGTTCCATCACAAGTTGGTTAACCACCTATAGAGACATTACCATGTCAAAAATTATAAGAATCGTCATGGATGAATATTAGGAATTATATAAAATATATAAACATATAATTACATGTATTATTGGATTATGAATTAAATTATACTAATGTATAATGATATTGAACAAAATTAGTGAAATCAAAACAAAATGGGAAAATTTAAATAAAACATGATATCAAAAAAATCACATTTAATAAATAGTCTTATAAAATATAATAAAATAATTATAATGTATAAATATTGGGAAAAAATAAAATAATTCACATCTAGATTTTTTTTAATAAATCTAATTTTATTATTCCAGATATGTAAAGGTGATGAAAAAAACTAGGAATTAAGGTATGGGGATTCTCGAACACAACTCACTTTCTTTAGGTTTTCTGTATTTCATTTCAATTTCAGTATGGATATTCCTCTAATGTTTCTTAAATATCCTTCCATTATTATTCCATTTTGATTTTGGGATATAAACATTTAATCTTTGATTAATAATCCAAAATAATTATTTAAAAAAATAATTTTCTTTCCAAAATATATCTTTCACTCTTCTTTAGTTATTTATTCTCTACTAAAGAATGATGTTGTTTATTCCAGAATTATTTTCTTTTTTCATTTTGGAATCACAAGTCTACTCATGGAATTATTCTTGATGAAATCTTTATGTAACCCATTCATTTCCTTTGGTTATTTCATGAAAATTATTTTTAAACATTCAATGTGGAATGAATGATTTTGAAAATATTATGATGTGATGGGTAGGATTGGAATTATATAGTCCTCCAATTTATTAGGTAATGTGATTTATCTCATGAGATAATTTTTATTATTCATATACATGATTTTATTTTTTTATAATGAGCATGTTATTATTATTTAATAATTTTATGCATGAACATATGCTAGCTTTTTTCACAACTATGTGTGGTTTTAACCACTATGACAAGATGGTTCATTTTTTTTCATTTCCACATTCCATTCCTTTATAAAATTTTTCCATCAAAATTTTTATGATGGTCCTATACTTATAATATGATGATAATGATTATTCTTACCCATGTTTTATTTATTCATGTCTATTATTCATCATCTTACTAGGCTTTTAGATCATCTATTTCTTTGATGTATATCCTTAGGTGACAATATGTACTAAGGAGAGTGTGATATTTTAAATGACAAAGAATAATGCATTTAAATAAATGATTAATTTTTATTATGTAAATGTTACTTATAATACTAATTTTCCAAAGATACTATACCTTTTGATCTTTTAATGAATAACTATTCTATTCTTTTATTTAAAATGATACAGTAGTCATATAAGAAAACAAATGTCACTATAGTTAGTATCAGAGGAATGGTTTAGTTAATTTGGTAATTAGGATTATAAAAAGTTAATGAAAATCATACGTATAAGTCTATGTATAGGTAAAATATCCTAGAAGAGTCATTTTAGAAAAAAAAGGATTAATATAGTGATCCCATAAGATATGAATTTAGAGTTAATTACACAAAAGAATAAATTATTTATTCATGATTTTTTTACTTAAATTTTGTTCAAACTTTTTCTATTTTATAAAATGGTGGGAAAAATAGAAACTAATCCAAAAAACGAATTTGAGTTACAATGAAATGATTACCAGAATTACTTCTACAATTCCATGGTAGGTGGATTTTAAAACTTTAGTGGGATGATTTAGTGATTCCTACCCAGTTTTCATAGGTTATAAATAATAATATAAATCATGTGAAGCGTATGAATTCACCCATGAATAAAAAACTATATATGAAGACTTTTATATAGAAAACACCCCCAATGTTTAGTAGACCATCTGGTCCACTTATTCTGGAACAATTTTTTAACTCAATGTAAAATATATTTTGTGAAAACATGAACCCACACTTCCATATTTGGTACTAAAACATGTTGTGTGTTTGTTTATTAAAAAGTTATATAAAATTAGATGGTACAATATACAACCAAGGTTATTTTTTGGTATAGGTTTGTAAGGAATAGGAAAACACATTATATAATATCAGATTATACAAAAAATTTATAAAATATAAAATTATTTTTACTCACGCTTGTTCCTTAATTAAAATCAAACGCCCTTGATTCATTTAAGCACCCTATGAAAAAAAAATTAAAACACGGGGTTAGCATAAAATTTCCAAGTCATGGGTTTTAGAAATAGTGATAACATCCTTTTGAAATACTTTGAAAATAATTTAGAATAACATTTTATCCATCCCAAAAAGTACCAAGACATACTATGATCTTCAAGAGCATCGGATAATTCACATATCTCACGTTTCTCTATCCATCCCAAAAGTAGCAAGACATATTGTGATCTTCAAGAGCATTTCTCGTGTGACAATATGAAGAAGTAGATTGCAGAGTATATCTCAAGGTGATTCGTATGTTGGTAAGTTAAAGTAAAGTAAAAAAAAGACTAAATGGATGATTAAACCATTTCATATACCTAGATAAAATGGGATATTGTCACCATGGACTTTATCATTAGTTTACCAAACACATCTAAATTAATCAATGTGATATTGGTAGTGGTGGATCAACTAACCAAGAATTCCCAGTTTATTTTTATTTAGGAATATTTATTTCCTGAAAAATATTACAAGATATATGTAAAGGAAGTTTTGAGTCTACATGGGGTACCACTTTTGATTAATTATAATCATGATCCAAGGGTTAATTCAAATTTCTATAGAATTCTTCAATATGTTATGAGTACTAAATTGAATTTTAGTTGGCCAATCAACCCTAAACTGATGGACAATATAAATTAACTTTTCAGACTCTTGATGATATGAAAATACCTTACTCAATGATATTTAAAGGAGGATAGAATCATCATCTCCCACTGGTTGTGTTCTCATATTACAGTAGATTCCAATCAATTATTCAGATGCCTCTATATGAAGCTATGTATGGGAAGCGATGTAGATTTCCTAATTTTTGCGATAATTTGGGGAGAAAAATATATGTGGACGTGATCTTTTACAATAGATAACATATAAGTTTCAATCCATCAAAAAACATATAAAATCTTCTCATATTTAGAAAAAGATCTATTCTAACTGCTATCAAATGGACATGGTGTTTGATGTTGGAGAAAATGTTTTCCTTTAAATATCACAATGGAAGAGAGTCAAGCAGTTTGGAAAGAAAGAGAAGCTTAGCCTTAGGTTCTTTTTCCCATTTTAGATCCTTGATCACATAAGAGTGATGGCCTCTTAACTTACACTTCCACAATATATGGCTCATGTTCCTGATTTATTCCACATATCTCTCTCAAGGAAGTACATATCTAACTCCTCACATGTATTGAATCTGAAGATGGCATAACTAGAGAGTGATATCTCTTATGAGGTGCATCAGGTAAAGATCTTGGACTATAGATAAAAAAGTTCATTACAACAATAAAACTCACTTTCTCAATGTTTAGTGGCAGAAGAATAAGTATGAAGAGGTGACGTGGGAACCAGAGAAAATAATGAAATATAAGTGCCCTCACCTATTACCAATAAAAGAATATGAGTTGAAATTATAGAGGTTAAATTTATAAGGGGGGAAGAATATAATGGCCCAATGTTTTATTAATACTTAATTCATAAATAAATTTGTGTTATATTATATTATATCAGTATTAAACATATAGTTCACATATAAAAACAAACTACACTTTAATTCATTAACATAGATCATTACATTAGTCTTCTAAAAAATCAATGAAAATTACACACATTACAATTGGAAAAAATTTATAATTAAAAAGGGAAAAATGGTAAAATATGGGTTTCTCCAATCTACTAAATCATCCCCCCCACTGTCAACACTATAGAAACGAAATGAAATATTAGTAAACCAATAAAAATTTGAGAAAATGAAAGAATATAACCTTTGGAGGAATTATAGTGAATATTGACTGAAATAATGAATTGGTATATATATGTGGTAATATGATCATTGAAATGGAAATGTTATCATTAGAATAATAACTTGACTATTGGTAATAGGGACCTAATCATTTAAAATGGTAACATGGTCATTAGAATAGTCATTTAACCACAAAATAATAAATTTTTATATAAATATTATTTACCATGATTAATTTAATTAAATATAAATATTATAATTCCAAAAAAATAAATATCATGGTCAAAATACTCAAACAAAATATAGGAACATTTTTAATAAAAAATATTTTAAAGTATTTTATAAGAATAATATTTTTTACATTAAAAAATAAAAATAAATATGTAAGAAATTTATTTTGATAAAATTAATATCATTTTTTAAATCATAATTTCTAAATTTTCCAAGGGTTATTTTTTTATTTTCAGGAATACTTTAATTTTCAAGTGAATAGAAAAAATATATTTTTTTCTTGTAACTAATGTATCTTAAATTACATAATTCATGATATAATAACGAACTAATAATTTATAGAACATGAGTTTGTTAAAAATATTTTTAATTCCATAAATGAGTAATAAAAATACAATAAAATTAATTTCCAAACATAAAAAATATTTTTCCAAATTCTAAAGTCTACATACTTACATTAAAATATTATTTTACATTTTTTCACCTCTCTTTTTAATTAAACTAATACATTTGGATTTTAAAGGGTTTAAATTTATTAAAATAATTTTATTTAATTAAAATATCTTTCATAATGTTAAGGATATCACTATTTTAAGGTTTACCTTAGATATAATAAATTATTCAACATTTTTTTCATAAAATAATGCTCTCCTAACGTATAAATTACCCCTCTCCATCCCCTTGGAAATCCACTCGTCCATATATTAAAAAAGAAAATACCCTTCCAAAATCCTCCCTATCAAGCCCCTTAGAATACCTAGGGAATTTTTGGAGTAATTCAATTCCATGCATAAAGGTATTTTTAGTGTCGTACAAGAGAAGAAAACCCAAGGATTAAGTAATTTTTTATAAACTCTTCTCTTTTATTCTTCTTCACTTTATTTTATCGACAAAACTTTCAAGAAAACCTTAAAATATTAATTAGTAATTAATTTAAAATCATATTAATGATTTTAACCAACTATATGTATCATATTTATGCTATATATAAATTTCAAACTTCCCTTCCCCGCTCTCCCGACAATGTCACACCAAAGTTCAGTTAACCACCTATGAATACATTTCCATGTCAAAACTTATAATAATCATATTTTATGTATATTATGAATTATATATAATGTATAAAAATTTAATTACATGCATTATAAGCTTCTATAATTAAAACTACTCATTTATAATGACTTTTAAAAAAATAGTGAAATCGAAACAAAATGACATAATTTAGTGAAAACATGACATAAAAACAATCCATGTTTAACGAAGAGAGTTATAAAATAGAATCCAATAATTATTATAAATAAATAGTGTAAAATTTAAAAAAAAAATCTAGAGGCATAAACACGGAGAAATAAAGAAATAATTAAGGTAAGGGGATTCTCAAACCCAACTCTCATCATTTGGGTCATCCCTCCTTCATGTTAATTTCAATATGGATATTCTTATAATGCTTCTTAAATATCCTTTCACTATTATTCCATTTCATTTTGTGTAATTACTTGTTTTAACTTAGATTTATAATCAAAAAACAATGATTTTATAAAAATATGTTTCTTTCCAAAACACAACTTTTACTCCTCTTGATTTATTTATTATACACTCACAAATGATGTTGTTTATGAAAAAAATGTTTTCCATTTTTCATTTTAGAATCACAAGCTCATTCATGAAATTATTCATTAGGAAATCCTTATGAAATCTATTCCTTTTCTTGGTTTATTTCCTAAATAAGATTGGTATACATCCTTTATGGCATGCATGTTTATGTAAATATTATGATGTGATAGGTAGGCCTAGAATTATATATCCCTCTAATCCAGTGGGTAATGTGATGTTTCTCATGAGATATTGTGTATTATTCATGAACATGATGATATATTTTTTCACAGTGATCATGTTATGATTATTCACATGTGTTATGTGTGAACATGATTCTATATTTGTTTACAACTCTGTGTGGTTTTACCACTATGACATGATGTTTCATTTTTATGAATTACCACATTTCAATGCTTTATAAAATTTAACCTCGTAATGTTGATAATGATCCTATTCTTATTAAATAATTATGGTGATAATTTTCTCCCATGTTATATTGATTCATGTACCTTATTCATCATATTACTAGGCTTTTAGCTCACCCATTTCTTTGATGTATATCCTCAGGTAAATACATGTACAATGGAGAATGTTAGATTTTATAAGGATTAAGAATATATATTTTAAATAAATGTTTAAATTTTATTATGTAAAATTGATATATAGTCCCAATTTCTCAAATACACTAAACCTTTTTTTCCTATAATGTATAAATAATATGTTTTTTGTCATTAAAATGA
Organism: Viscum album; assembly: GCA_963277665.1. Taxonomy (NCBI): domain Eukaryota; kingdom Viridiplantae; phylum Streptophyta; class Magnoliopsida; order Santalales; family Viscaceae; genus Viscum; species Viscum album. The sequence goes on from OY728127.1 coordinate 188,546,549, forward strand.
TTTAATATTCATATAAGAGAATCAGGGTCGCTATATTCATTTATAGGGTTAAGGGGAAGGTTGTGTATAATATATTATCTCAAGATAATCCTATCAAAACCAAAGATAATTCCTTTAATAACCACCTCAAAAATGATATATGAACAACATCAATATCCCTCTCTAGATAGGGATAACAATTATTATAATTATTCAAGCCTAAAGGAATTATTATTATGATAATCGGAGAATGATGAAAGACAATTGGTCTCTCCATGATAGATTTCAAAGTTCCATCAACAGTGTATTAAAATTTTTGGAGCATGTGTAGATACTAATAGGGTAATTTTTCTTTGGATTATTCCTCACAATGAGGGTAAAATAATATTTTCAATGGAATTGACCATTAGTGATGAAAAAATTATCAGCCTGAGGTAATTATTATTATAAATTATATGTGAAAATATTCCCTATATGAGTATTCTAAAGTTTCTTCCATCAAGTGATGAGGATTTTATTGAATAAAATGGTGAAAAAAATTAATGGGTATGGACCCAACCACTTATTCTACACCTCAGAACAATCAAAATTAACATCAAAAAATAAATAACCAGTGGAAACTAACAATAAAACCCCAATAAAGTCAAGTTAGTATCCCATATATTCCCATATGAGTCATACAACTAACCAACAATTTAAAATAAAACTAAACTACTAATACAAGAATAAAACAACTAAAAAATAGAAAAATAAAAAATAAAGGTCCGTGAAAACCCTTTACATAGCTCAAAATGCATACATAGACATCACCAAAATACCTCTCGACATTATCTCCCAACTACCGAGGCCTCTTTTCTTTACCTACATCATCATTGACATAATATTTGTGCACATGAGATGTTTATGTGTAGGTATTTAGAATGAATCCTTGGTGTAAAATACCATAACCCCAAGAATCCCTTGGAGTTTAACTTTATCATATAAAAATGATTAAAATATTTTAACTGATTTAACAAAATATGAAACTATAATTAAATTAAGGTTTTATGTGATAATCAAGTCACCTAAATAGTCTCACACCTACTTTAATCAATATTGATATACCTCATGATATCAATTGTGGAACAACATATCTTAACTCATGGCTCATAATCATTGCATTTCATATACATGGAATATCATAAATTCTTAGGCCTCACACAATACCTATAGAATCTCATGGATTACATCACAATGTCTAAAGTCTCATTATAGGTTAATTCTTCCAAAAAGTTTCTAACTTCATGGAACAATTTAAAACAAAAGTTTTATGATAAAAATCTCAATTGTAACTTTATTTTTATCATCAAATTCCATAAATTCTTCCCTAAATTATCTATCGTGGATAAAACATTCACCTTATAAAAACTATTTCAATCAAATTTAATTACAAACACATTTTTATTCTTTAATATATTATTTATATCAATATTAATTCACACGAAAATCCATATTTTAAGATAATATAACCTATTTCTCATTTAATTCATTATTAAGTGACTATTTCTTGTTTATCTTCCCCTTGACATCATTGCAATTGAAATTTCAAATAAGAAACATTCCATTTAAATATAAAAATTCTAATAATCAAAATAATCAAAACACATAGTTAATAATTATTGTTTAATAGATGTGCTTAACCCCTTTTTACATGTATTTACACTTAAAAAGGCCTTACTAAAATCATTTAATATAAACCAAACACTCGTAAAATTAATCATTTAAACCTTAAAAATTCACATGAATCCATACATTCATCGTATGAATTCATATTGTAGTAAATAAAAATTTAACAAAAAGATATGAAAACATCAATTTCATCCCTTGGATTCACTTCATTAATAATTACATTCAAAAATTAAAGGAACATCACTAGATATTTTATCATTTTACTCATTAATACATTAACTTGTACTTGAAATTCAATAAGTTCATCCTTGTATTACATTTATATAGTATGTACTCATATAACATTTCATAAAAAATTATTCTATATCATTTAAAGTACCCATGGATTTTTTGATGACGTGGTTATAGGTTTTCATTTCTTTTAAACATTAATAAAGAGATAAAAAAGAGGAATTTGTAAATTAAAATATGTTCCTTGATTTTTTTGAAAAAATTTTGAGTTGATTTTAGATGGATGGAAATGATTCTGAAGCAATTTTATGCTTCTTTTGAAAATTCCAAAATATTATTTAAGTTTCAGTTTTTTAAAAATAATTGTGTAAGTGTGTTTTTGCCTCTATGTAAGTGTGTTTTGGAAAATTCATAAGAATCATTGGAAACTAGTGTATGTTTCATTTTATGACATGTGTATGTGTAATATTCTTTATTGTAAGTGTAAACTCACTCTTTTTAAGATATTAATATATTCTCCACATGGTTAATCTTTATGGTATGTGGCTTGTTCATGTGTTCAATCCATTGAGTTAAAAAAAAAATATAAGGTCATTTTTTTCATCTTGGTCAATATTCAAATTCATTAGGTTGTACATATAGTTGATCCATTTAGTTTAAAAATATTATACAGTCGCCTTCCAACCTAACAATCAATCTTCACATTTGCTTGTTTGCCTCACAGTCAGTTTTCACATACATAGAGAATATTTTGATGGAGTCTTATGGGTAAAAATATGATGTCTTAGAATTTTTATTTTCTGAGGAAATTAAATACAGTGTCTATTTTCTTGATCTTAAAATGTTAAAACATTACACTCAAGATGTTATTCAAGCTGGTATATGAAAGATTTCAAAATCGGTGATCATTATTCTCATCTATTTGAAACTTCTTGTGCGGTTTATTTGAAGAATTTTTCTGGTAATTCAAAAATGAGTTTTCAAGAGAATAATATCTATATATCAAATATATAATGTAAATTTCACGATTCTAATTTGATCTAAAGTTTTAATAATCACTACTATTAGGTTATGTATTGATTCTTACTAAAGTTTTCAAGTATGGATTTTCATGTTATTTAGTATTTTTTTCTGCATCATGGATAATTTCTTTATTCCATAAGATAATAGAAGAATATTTCTATCTGATACAGTAATAATAATGTGATTTGTTTTCATATAATTCAAAAAAATCATTTATTTTTGGGTTATTTAGTTATTGTGATCAAAACATATGAAGATTCCTGAATAGTTATTATTATCTAACTAAAAGAGAAGAATGGTGGAAGAGGTATTTCACTCTAGACATGTAATTAATTAAAGGTATAATATTTTTATATCATGGGTTTTGAACTTGAGATTAACTAAAATAATAATTAAAATAGTACTGTATTGATTAATTCAGTTTGATGAAATATTGATAATTTTGATCTAGATATGATATTTTCAGAATTATTTTAGTTTTGGGAGTTTTGAAAATTCATAATATGAGGATATATCCTAGATATATTTTGAGAATATATTTTTTAGAAATATTTATCATCAAAAAATTAAGAAACAATCAAGATAATTTTAGTCTAATGTTATGAAGTTATGGCCATCTTCTATTGGAACTCAAGAATTTAGCTGAATCGAATTTAAGTTAAAGTTATGAGGAGAATATCATCATTTTATTTTGCACTAAGTTAGAATATTATACTATATATGGTGAAGTATTAAGGGGAAGATCATAAATATTTAATAAGAAACTATATTTTCAAGATTTATTTCCTTTTTATCCTTATTTATCAAGAAAGATACTATATAAATGACAATGAGATACTGAGGAAAACTGATATCAGCTGATACCTATAATATCTCCCTATATTTGATCATAAAAAATTAGTTTATAATACATGTATTTAAGGGATTTAAACATTTAAAGGAATAGAAACCCACACTTGGTCTGATATTTGAAAAAAAATATTGTGTATTTTCATTTTTACTTATTCATTTTATAAGGGTAAGGCTGAGATAATAGAGTAAGTCAATCATGTACTAACTAGAAACAATGGTTTATTTATAATTTAATGAAATTTTAAAATACAACAACCCCAAATTCACCCCCCTATTTTTGCATTGATTCTTGCGAATTTCAAGTAGTACTAGAGAAATCACTTTCCTTCTTTCAAATCCATGATTAGATTGATATAGAGAATATTAATTCAATTAAATGAAGATGTGTTCTAACCATTGATGGAAGGAACCCCCAATCATGGGATAATTGTATGGTTTACATTATTCTAATACATGGAATATAATTTGGTGATACTATTGTGGATAGTTTATGAGCTATTAAAAAAAGTTCAAAAATGATTTTTTTAATAAAATTAACTTAGATACTGATAGAAATGAGATAAATGTGATTATAATGTCTTTATCTAATAAAGTATTCAAAAAGGTGACATTCATGAAAACATACAAATAAATATAAGATAAGATTGAGGGTATCTTTATAGGAAATATTAAATTCCAAAAGGCCAAGATATAAATATGGAGATAAAAATTTTAAGATATCAATATGGACGAATATAAAAAAGAGATGACTTATTTACAAGTGTAAATGAAATTATTAATAACATCATAGGACATAGTGAAAATTTAGAAGACTCTACAATTATTAAGAAGTTGATGAGAAACTTTCCAAACAGGTTTAATGATAAAATATCATATCTATAAGATATATAGGATCTTTCTATTGATGAACTTCATAACATTCTCATTACATATTAATTGATAAAGGATCCAGAATTTAAAAATAAAACAATATAAGAAATGGATATTGAATCCATGAGGAAGGTGAAGCTCCAAGATGAAAAGGCTAAAGCACAAAGTGACTCGAATGATTAATATGGTAAATATGATGAATATAAAAGAATAATTTCACTTATCAAAATGAAATTTTGCAAGGAATGGATAGAATATAAAGGTAAAATACCACTGAAATTCTTCAAATATGGTAATATTGTACACTTTTCCATTAATTTTCTAAAAACGAAAAGTAGAGAGTGAGATGATGAGGATGGAAATCCTAAAAATAATAGATGGGGGGAGTATACAAAAGAATCATAAAATTTAGTTCACAATAAAAATAAGTTCCCAAGAAGAAAAGGAAAAAATCTATTAAGTAAGGAGGAAGAGGAACAATAATCTTCTTACTTCCAATCAAATAAAGAAGAGGATAAAAAGTTCACAAATTTTATGGCTCATGTATTAATACATGATGAATCTACTAGTAGTGAATTTGAAGAAGATGAAATAACCGACATAGAACATATATTGAAATATGAACGGGAAACATGTTTAGAATAGAATAAAAATATTAAAAAAGAAATTAAACTCTTAAAAAGAGGGAACAGGAATAAATGAAAATATTAAAAAAGATTTTATATAAAGAAAGTTTTTTATTTTAAAAATATTAAAATTTTGAAGTCTAAATGCATAGATAATGATAGGGTTATGAAATATTTGAGGAGAAACTCATGTTTAAAGATGATGAGCCTTGAAAGACTCTGTAAAAATATTTTATAGGGAAAAACTAACTAATTTTATATATGGTTATAATAAATGAGTGGAGATCTATTTAGGTCCATCATTTTTTTAAAATGAACTCTCCACAAGAAGTCAAATCCCTCTCAGTTATGTATCATTTTAAATCAATTTTCTTAATTATGTAAGTTCAAATTTAAAATGTAGTCATATTTGTGCCATTAAGGGTGAATATAAGCTCTATCATTCAACTAAAATGGAGAACCAAATCTCTATAAAGCATGTCACTTTACTGGAAAACAAGCAGTGTCAATGTCAATCCAATCACATAATTTTTTTTGGATAGAACACTTATTTTTATAAATGGACCATATTCAATGGGTACTATTAGTTTTTTGGTGTTTTTGGTCATAATTATAATTCATGTTGACATAATATGTCTCTAATAAGTATAATTTATAAATAAAGTGGGAGAAATTATGGGAATATGAGGGAAAATTCACAGAAGAAGTCAGATAATTGTTGGGCAAACATTTCTCTACATACACATAATATTATTGAATTATTAGTTGAATTATATAGAAGATGTGAACAATAGGGTAATATAGATTAAGATTTTATAACTACTTTTACCATATAAGATCCCTAAAATGAAAAAGGTAAATAAAAGTTAAAGTTGGATTATGGAGAAAAATATTTTATTATTAATGTAATGGCCTAAACTTTATTAGTAACTTTTATTCCCTAAATAAATGTGTTTTATATTATATTGTATAGTATTATACACATACATCACATATATTAGTGAATAATACTTTATTTCATTAATTAAAATCATTACATTAGTCAACAACTAAACCCATGAAGATTCCAAATTTTATAATGAGATAAAAAATAGAAAATAGAAAATCTAGAATGGAAAAACTTTCGATTACCCTGATCTACTAGAATCATCACTCCAATGGACAACACTATGGAAGAGAAAAAAATATTATTAAACCAATAAATATCTTAGAAAAAAATATAAAAAATATGGAGGGATTATAGTGAATATTGAATGAAATAATGAAGAGGTATTTATAAGAGGTAATATGACTATTGGGAATAGTAACCTGGCTATTTGAATAGTAATTTGAACTCAAAATAATAAAATTTAATAAAAATAAATATCATGAGTAATTTAATAAAATATATAAATATTTTAAATCCATAAATTTAATATTAATATTAAAAACTTCAATATATTATAATAACCATTTTATTAAACTTTATTTTAATATATTTTGTAAAAATCATAAATTTTTATGCTAAAAATTAAAATTTTCTATGTTAGAAAATTATATTGGTAAAATTAATTTCATTTTTAGAATCACCATGTAAAAATTTTCTAATGGAGATCTTTTGGTAATTTTTTGAAATACTTCAGTTTTTAGGTGAATTGTAAAAATGATTTTTTTCATAACTGAAGCATTTTTAATTACATAAATCATAATGTGATAATGAAATAATTAATTATATAAATTTTGATCAAACAAAAACATATATAATTTTATAAATTTGTAATTTTAGTATAATTAACTTATTCTCCAAACCTAAAAAACTATTTTCTGATGTCTATGGTGTTCCATTAATACAATAATTTGTCATCTTTTCCCAATTCCTTATTAATAAAATAATGATTTTGGTTTTTTAAAGCCTTAAAAGTTATAAAATAGTTTAATTTAAATCAAATATCACCAAAAATGTCAATAATTTTATTGTTATAATGTTTACCATGGAAATTATATTTTATTCAATTGTGTATCCTTAAAATATCCCTCTTCTCGTGTATAAAAAATCTATCAACCCTCCCTTGTAAAACCACTCATCCCTTATATAAAAAAGGAAAATATTTATCTAAATCCCATCTATAAATTCCATTAGAATATTTAGGGATTTTTTGGTGTAACTAACTCATAGAATTCAATGAGTATAAGGTTGTAGGAAAGATGCGACACCGAAAAGAGGGTAAGTTTTCATCAACTTTTCTTCTCATTTTCTTATCATCTTCTTATTTATATCTATTCCATTCGAACAAAAATATTCTACGATTAAATGATTATTATTTTAAATTATATTAATTATGTTTATATACTCTGATGGTTATATTTATGATGTATTTACATTTCATACTTCTCTTTCCTCCTCTATTGATAATGCCCCATCAATAGTCTATTAATCTCCCAAGAAGTCATTTCTAACTCTCTAATTATCACAAAATTTATGGATGATCATAATAAATTATTTATAATATATAAATTAATAATTATAAGAATTTTTAAGTTTCTATAGTTAATCATAATAATGTATAAATCATAATTAAGCAAGATCGTTGAATCGAAGAAAGATGAGATATTTTAAGGAATATATAATATTAAAAAAAATCACCTTCAAAAAATGGGATTAAGGAATAAAATTCAATTATTATAATTGATCAAGAGTGAAAAAAATTAAAAAAAATCTCTTATCGTTCCATGTTTTAATAAATTGTAGTTTGCTATTCAGGATATGGAAAAGAAATGAAATAAAGCAGGATTTAAGGTAAGGGGATTTTTGAAGCAAACTCCCTCTCTTTTAGGTCAATGCCTCCTCCACTTAATTTTAAGTGTGTATATTCCAATAATATCCTTAAAATTTAATTTATATATTTTTTTCTTTTATCTTTATTGCAATATACATATTTCTACTTTTCTAAATTTGTTTCTAATCCAAATAAAAATATTAATAAAAACACATTATTTTTTCCAAAACACATATTTAACTCCTCTTGAGTTGTTTCTTATTCAAAAAACAATGAACTCCTATGCCAATTTATGGTCTCTATTATTCATTTGCAAACCCCAAATTTTATTCAATGAATTATGATATGTGAAATCCTCTATGAAATCCATTCCTTACCTTGGGTGTATTTCATGACTATGATTTTTATATGTTATCTTTCCAGGTTCCATGTATGATTATGATAATTTAATGATGTGATGTATGGGACCAGAATTATTTATCCCTCAAATGCATTTATTAATTTTATATGTATCATGATATTCTATGTATTATTCATGAACATGATTCTATATTTTTTTACAATTATGATGCTAAGATTTATGAACATATGGTATGGGTGAACTCGATGCTATATTTGTTCAAAACTATGTATAGTATTTGACCACTATGTTATGATGTTTCATTATTAAGAATATTCCATATTCCATGAGCTTTTAAAATGATTCATTAATTATTATTATAATGATCCTATTCATATGATACGATTACTATTATTATTCTCACTCATGTACAATTGATTCATGTCTCTTATTCCTTCTATATCATCCCTCCCCTTATTGGGATTTTATATCACCTCTTTATTTAGTGTTTATCCTCATGTGATTACATATAATAATATGAATATGGTATATTTTAAGAGGACAAAGAATATGGATTTAAATATTTTTTAATTTTTATTATGTGTATATAATGTATGAGCCTAATTTTCCCAATATACTAAATCTTTAGATCCTTTAATGTGTTAATATTTTGTTAATTATATTAAAAATAATGTAATAGTCACATAATAAATAATTGGTTCACTATAGTTGGTATTATAGTATATTTTAGTTAATTTTTCAATTAGGATTAGAAAAAGTTAGTGAAAATCATAAGGATAATTCCAAGAGTAGGTAAACATCCTAAGTTTTGTTAAATTTAAATACTGTTTGGTTTCTAAGAAATGAAATATCATTTTAGATACTACAAGTGGATGTGGCCCATAAAATAAATACATATAAATAATAAACCTGAAAAGAGTGGATTGGGTATTAACTCTATTTCCACACGGTATGTGATATGGAGGGCTTGTTTCAGACCTCATTTGACACCCTTTGGGATATCCTTTGGTTAATCACAAATTCTATACAAACCATTATGATGGATATATATACAAATTAATTATTTCTTTTAATGTTAAAAAGGATTAAATTACATGTTCCTAGAATCGTCGTTTAAAAAAGAATAAAAATGGACCCCATAAGATAAAAATTTATAATTAATTTATATATAAGAATAAATTATTTATACATGTTGTGTTGACTAACATTTTGTTCAAACATTTTCTATTTTAGAAAATTATAGGATCTAGGAGAAACCAGACCAACAAACTATGTTAGGGAGAATGTAATAATTTTTGCACTAACTTTTACCATTATGATGGGTGATAGAGTCAAAAACATTATAGGCATTCTTACCCAGATATCTCATGTAGTGAAAAATAACCTGAACCATATGGAATAAATACCTTCACCCTATTAATAGAAACTATCCAATGAGTCCTTTATATGGAAACGACCACTGATTTTTAGAGGATCTTATGATGAAATTTTCATACAACATTGTGTTAAATAAATGAAAATGATATTCTCTATACTCCATTGTTCTAAGAAGGAGAAATTTACCTTGTTTGTAAATTTCTTGGATAGTGAGCCTAATAAATGGTGGGAATTGATAAAGAATAAGAAGTCGAAATATGAAATAGATAAAATGGAGTGAGAAAATTTTAAGAAGTTATTTATTAATAAGTATTTACCTTAAACTCTTTTAAATAATATGGAGATATAATTATTATATCTTAATAAAATGGAAGGTGAATCTCTCATGGATTATGAGGATACTTTCATAAGGCTTGAAAGATACACCTTGTATTTTTTATAAACAATGATAGAAAAATAGATAGATTATTTAGTTGTTTAAAACCATGCATGTGAAAGGATTTATCTATAAAATAATTTGCGAGTTATGAATAAGTATCTCAATATGATCTCCAATTAGAGATAGATTTTAGATAATTTTCTCATGGACATGGATATAAGTATAGAATAATGGACTTTCAAGAAGGCTGATCAAATGATAAAGGAGGAAAGAAGATCCTACAACCCATATGTCAAAATGTTGAAAGAAAGATGATGGGAATTTATTTAAAGTGATAAGGAAATGCTTTCGGTGGGGGGAGAAGTCCACTAAGCTCAGGAATGTCAAAGATGAATGAAAAATCCAGCCAACATGAAGGAGGAAAGTAAGGAACCTCCCAATACAAGGTATGAACACTATGAGTTCATAATTATTCACTTAAAATTTACTATTTCCCCTAAAATATTAATAGTTTGATGAATATTGTCTCTTGATACTACCTTGATAAAAAATTTATAGTCATTATTGATGATATTCTCATTTACTCCATGAGAAAGATGGGATATTAAGAATATCGAAGGATTTTCCTAGTAACATTTAGAAAAGATAAAATGTATTTGAAGTATAGTATATGTGAATTTTGGATGTAGAAATCCACATTATTGGTTCATCGTTCAAAACTGAGGAAATTTCTATGGACCCTTCAAAGACAAAGGAAATTGAGGAGTTTACTAGATCCTCATGTGTCACAGAAATCCACACCTTTCTTAGCTTAATTGTGAACTACATATGTTTTATGATAAATATATCATGATTATCTAGGATTCTAACTAAGTAAACAAAAAAATTAGTAAAGTATGTGTGGATAGAAGAATGTGAGTAAATATTTAAGGAGATCAATAAAAGGATAATCACAATTCCAATAATCACACTACCATCAAGGGGTTAAGGTTTTGTGACATACAGTGATGCTTAAAAAAGATCAGGTTGTGTGTTCATGAAGAATGATAATGTGATATTCTATTCCCCATGATATTTAAAGATCCATAAGAATAACTAATCAACACATGATAAATAGTTAGTAGTTGTGATCTTTACATTTAATATTTTTCATAACTACCTATTTTTTGAGAAATGTGACATATACACAAATCTAAAGTGACTAAAAGATAAATTCACCCAAAATTTTTTGAACATGATTCAACAAAGATGGTTAAATTTGATCAAGGACTGTGATTTCTCTATTTACTACCATCCTGGAAAGGTAAACCTGGTATTCAACGCTCATAGAAGAAAATAACATACTGCTCTATCAATGATGTGGATTGAGAAATACCATATCTCCATGGATATGAAAGGGATGGATCTATAAATCATAATGGTATGGAATACATCCTATATTTCCCAAATGATTTCCAAATCATCTATTAAATAGAATATCAACGAGACAAAATGGATGATCTTAAGCTACAAAATATGGTATATGTGGTGAAATAGGGGAATCTTCATGAATACCACATTGATGAAGATGGTTCAATTTGGTTTAGAACTAGACCTTGTGTTCTGACATCACCTTAGATAAAGAAATTGATATTGGATAATTCAAATATCTCATATCTATTCACCTATCTTGGTCGTACCAAGATGTACTATTAATCTTTGAGCGAACTTATTATGGAAAAACATGAAGAATGAGATCATTGATTACACCTGAAATTTCTTCATATGTCATCAAATTAAAAAATAGTGACATAAGTCTAAGGATATGATGCAACCATTTCCTATAACTACATAGAAATGGGATAAAATCACCAAGGAATTATTCACTAGTCACCCAAAGATATTCTAATGAAGTAATTTGATATGGGTTGGGGTGGATTAACTCACCAAGACTTACCACTTCATCATTATTCAAGAAGATTTATCACTTGAACAATATGATAAGATATACATAAAGGAAGTGGTGAGGTTGTATGTGGAATCAAATTATATATTTTCTAATAATGACTCAAGGTTCACTTATAAATTTTGGAGAATTCTTCAACATAATCTAAATACTGAATTTTTTTTGAATGTCACCCCAAAACAAAATTCCAATCTAAAAGAACCATTAAAACAATTGAGTACATGGTGAGATCCTACTAGATGGAATTTAAAGGAGAGTAATACCAACATATCTTTTTAGTTGAGTTATTTTACAATAATAGGTTTAATTTAAGTAATAAAATGGTCCCCTTATGAAGCTCTATATGGGAATAAATGTATAACTCCTACATGTTGGGATGAATTTGGTAAATTAAAGCTACTTGAACCTGATCTTGTGCAAGAGATGATAGAGAAGGTTAAAACCATCCAACAAAAATATAAAATTTTCTTGGATTTATATTAATATCTATGATTACAACCATATAAGTTACTTGGAGTTAGAAGTTAAATATAATGTTTTCCTTCAAATATCACCGTAGAAGAGAGTCATATGGTTTGGAAAGAAATAAAATCTTATCTCAATATACATTGGTCCCTTTGGGATACTTAATCATATAAAATTAGTGTAATATTGGTTAGAACTCCCAAGAAACATGGTTTCAGTTCATAATGTATTCCATGTATCTCTCTTGGGGTAGTACATTCATAATAACTTAGATGTACTGAATAAGGAGGTGGGACAACTGGACTATAAAATATCTTATAAGGAGTGGTCAATGAAGACCTTGGACTTTTGATAAAAATTTCTACACAAAAAAAATTTCCATGTAAAAGTGCTTTGGTGGAACCATAAATATGAAGAGGTTTCATGGTATCTATTGGAAAAAATGAAATATAAGTATTGTCACCTATTCTCACTTGATAATATGAGTTGAAATTTCTGGGTTGAATTTTCTAAATGTGTGAAGAATGTAATTGCCCATACATTATTAGTGAATTTTATTTCATGAATAAATATATTTTATTTTTTATTGTGTAGTATTATAAATATACGACATGTAGAAAATAAAAAAAACTTTATTTCATTAATGTAAATCATTAAATTAGTCAACAATTATACTCATGAAGATTCCAAATATTATAGTGTGCCAAAAAATAGAAAATATAAAAACTATAATGGAAAAATTGGATAACCCTGATCTGCTAAGATCACCACTCTCATGAAAAACACTATGTAAATAAAACAAAATATTAGTAAAAAATAAATACCTTAGAAAAGTAAAATATAGAACCTTGAGAGTATTTTTAGTTAATGTTGAATGAAATAATGAAGTGGTATTTATAGGATGTAATTTTACTAGTGGGAGTAGTAACCTAACCATTAGAATATTAATTTTATCTAAAAATAATAAAATGTAACAAATGATAAATATAATTATTAATTTAATAAAATAAATAAATATTTTAACTCCATAAAATAAATATCAACATTAAAAATTCAAAGAAATTATATGCTCCTTTCTAACAGAATTTCTTTAATTTTTTTCGCAAAAAGGATATTTTTTATATTAAAAATAAAAATTACTTATGTTATAAAATTATATGGATAAAATGAATTTTATTTTTATAATCAAAATTTTTGAGTTTTCAATCTATGTTTTTGTTAATTTTATGAAATTCTTCAATTTTTTGGTCAATAGTAAAAATATAGTTCTTTTGTAACTCATGTATTTTAAATTACATCATTCTTGATGTAACTATGACCTCATTGGTTCTATAAATGTTTTAAAAAAAATATTTATTTTTAATAAGGAATAATTTAAATACAATAAATTTATTTTCCAAAAATAAAAAATATTTTCCAAAGTCTAATGTCTAAAGTATTCCATTAAAATAATAATTTTTCATTTCTTTAATTTATTTTTTTATAAAATAATGATTTTAGTATTGAAAAGACATAAAAGAACTAAAATAATTTTATATAAATAAAATATGACACAAAATATCACTAATATCACTATTATAGTGTTTACCATGGAAATTATTTTTTATTCTATAGTTTATCCTTAAAATACCCCTCTCTTCAAGTATAAATAACCCCTCACCTCTCCTTGTAAAACCACTCCTCTCTTAATTACAAAAGTTAAATATCTACTCAAAAACATCTCTCAATCCCCATATAACTTTTAGGGACATTCTGGAGTAACAAACTTCAAGAATTCAAGGAGTCTAATGTCGTAGGAAATAATAAATACTGAGAAGATAATATGTTTTGATCAACTTTTCTTCTAATTTTCCTCTTCGCTTCCTCTTTGTAACTATTCCTTTAAAACCCAAATATTATAATATTAATTTATAAATATTTAAGCATTATATTAATGATTTTTACCTACTCTAGTGGTTATATTTCTGATGTTTTTATATTTCACACATCTATTTCCTCTTTTGATAATGTCCTGTCAATGGTCGGTTAACCGCCCAAGTCGATGTTTCTAACTCTCTAATTATCACAAAAATTATGGATGGTCATAATAAATTATTTATAATATAAAAAAATATAAATATAATTATTTCTATTCTTATAGAGATTATCTTAATAATTAGTAAGTACCAATTAAGAAAGATCGTTAAATTGAAGCAAGACGGGATAATTTATAAAAAATATGATATCAAAACTTTTGAACTTTAACCAAGAGAATTAGATAATAGAATCAATTGATTATAATTGATAAAGAGTGACAAAAATGAACATAATTCACTTCTTGTTCCATGCTTTAATAAACCTAACTTTAATATTCAAGAGGTGGAGAAGAAATAAAATAAAGATGGATTGAAGGAAAAAAGATTCTCAAACACAACTCTCTCTCTGTTGGGTTACCTCCTATTTCACATAGTTTTTGTTATGTATATTACTATAATATACTTAAAATTTCCTTCCAATGTTCTTTATCTTCTATTTATTGGGATATAAATCTTTCTACCTTGTTAAAATTATTTTTATACAAAATATAAATATTTATCAAAAAAACTTTATTTTTTTTAAAACACATCATTAACTCTTATTATGTTTTTTCTTATTCAAGGAAAATTGATCTTTTATATAGCATTATGGTATAAATTATTTATTTGGTAACCCCAAAGGTTATTCTATGGAGTATGATATGTAAAATCCTTTATTAAAACCATTTTTTCATGGGTTTATTTCACAACTACAATTTGTATATATTACCTTTCCATGTTGAGTGCATGATTATGAGAATTTTATGATATGAAAGGTTCTCCAAGAATTATATATCCCTCCAATTAATTTGGTAATGTGATATATCTCATGATATTATGAGTACTATGCATGAACATTATGCTAGACATGCTTATAATTATGATTTTATGATTTGTGCACATATGTTATGTCTGAACACGATGCTACCTTTGTTCTCAATTATGTGTGGTATTTGACCACTGAGTTATGATGTTTCATTATTATGAATATGCCATATTATTTTCTATTTTCCAATGATTCCTTTATTTTAATTATGATGATCATATTCTTATGATATGATTGTGTTGATTATTCTCACCCATGTACAATAGTATCAAGTCTCTTATTCCTTATTTTTTATCCCTCCTGTAACTATGTTTTTAGCTCACATATTTCATTTATTTATATCCTCATGTGATTACATATACTAAGGATAATGTTATATATTTTAAAGGGATAAATAAGAATTATTTAAATAGTGTTTAAGTTTTATTATCTACAAGTGATGTATGAACCAGATTTTACCAAGATACTAAACATTTAAACCCTTGAAGGTATTATTACTAGGTTATTTATTTTAAATATTATTTAAAAGTAATAAAATAAAATTTTTATTCTCTATAATTGATGTCCCTTTGGTGTAAAGAAATATTAGAAAGTTGATGATCTTAGATAATGGTTGTTCTTCACTCCTGTCAAGTGACATAAAAATCCTAAAAACAATAGAGAACATGATAAAGGAGCAGTGGAATTTTAACATGATAGTTCTATAATAATTAAAGGCATTAATTAATTTGATATTTAAGAATATAAGTTAAATTTTATGGATTCACCTTTTGAGGAAGGGATTAAGCACAATCACTTGAGTGTTAACTAACTATGTGTTAAATA
Organism: Viscum album; assembly: GCA_963277665.1. NCBI lineage: Eukaryota > Viridiplantae > Streptophyta > Magnoliopsida > Santalales > Viscaceae > Viscum > Viscum album. Next base: position 188,562,786 of record OY728127.1, read on the forward strand.
CAATGAACTTCTATTCAACAAAAACTCATTTATCTTAAAAAATTATAATGATGGAAGTTAAATTATAAGATGATAAATAACAAGTGGATAATTGTTCAAAATTGGGTTTCCAAAAAAGTCATGCTACATGGTTACCAAAGAAGAAAATTAATTATGGCATAGGAGACTTGGAAAACTTATCCAAAAGAGCTTGAGTAAAATCTCAAACCATGACATGGTAAGAGGCCTTCCCAAAATAAAAATTTAAAGAGATATAATTTTTAAAATAATTAAAAAGGATACAATATTTTAATATACACATAAAAGAGTGTATATGGATTCATCAAGAAAAATTGAAATAATACATTTGAATATATGCAGTCTATTGAGGAATTAGCCTACTATAAATTATTTTTATTTTATTAAATCCATTGATGATTTCACTTAGATGACTATAGTCATTTTAATGAGACAAAATTTTGAAGTAGTTAAAATATATAGATGGGAAGTTGAGAAAGATTGAGGAGTGTACATTTTGAGGTTGATAATAGATAATGGAAGGAAATTTGTAGAAAATGAAAATTATTTTGAAAATCATAGAAGAAAACATCAATTAAATGAAACCTATACACTACAATATAATGTACTTGTTGAAAGGAAAAAATTTAATCTTAGTTGAAATGGGTGGGACAATGCTATTAGAGCATAAATTTTCTATATTTTTTTATATAAATTTTATGTATTACTCTCCATATTTAGAATAGATTATTAATGGGACCTAAGACAAAAAAACACCTGATGAAATTTGGTTTCAAAGAAATACTACTATGAAATAATTTTAAGTATTTGTAACTCCATATTTTTTCAATATTAAAGGTAATAATCTGGGTAAATTTGAAAAAAAAATAGATGAAGGAATTTTCATGGGATACCATTCTAATGGAAGAGTCTACAAGTGTTAGAATAAATTATTTCATAAACTTATTTAGTATTTTAATGTTATAATTATTGAATTAATCCCATGAAAAGAGGTTTATTGGATAGATTAGATAGTTTTTAGAGGCTAGTATTGTGAGAATTTAGAAAACCAAACATTCAAAGAGGTAAACAAAATGTGTGTAATTTTGAAGTTGTTGCTTTAGATCATAATTTTGAATATGATGAGGTTGATGATAAAAAAATATGATACCTCAAAGGCTAAAGAAAAATTATGATATTGAAATTATAATTAGTACTCAAGAGGAACTATTTTATAGTAGAAGAACTCTTATAATTGAGAACCAAACTACTCTTATTTCACTTATTGAACCAAAATCGGATTTATAGTTTGTTAAACACGTAGAATGGATTAGTGATATGAATTAATAGATGGATAAAATTGTGAAAATCCATTTGGGATTTTCTACCATGTCTTGAAAATAAAAAAGTTATAAGAACCAAGTGTATTTTTAGAATCAAACTCAATGAGAAACGATAAGTGTGAAGGAAATTTTTTTTACTGGTTTACAAAGAGTACACTCAAATAAATTGCATAGATTCTTGAAGATACATTTTCTCCAATTGAAAGGCTGAAATCCATCAAGATTCTATTTGAAGTAGCATCTCATAGAAAATATAAATTTTACTAAATAAAAGTGAAGTCTTTTCCCTTAATAGAGATCTTGAAGAGTAAATTTTTATTGTGTATACTAGATGGTTTATTCTTGATAAATATGGATGAAAGGTTTTCAAGTTAAAGAAATATTTATATGTCTTGAAATAGGCCACATGTGACTTGTGCTCAAAACTGGATGGGTTCTTAAAGAATCTAAAATTTTCAAAAGTAAAAGTTGATAGAAACTTATATGTGATGGAATCCACTGTAGGTACTCACATTGTTATGATTTATGTTGATGTTATAATATTAAAAAGTAATCAAGATTATATCTATGATGAATTATATAAGAAAATGGAGGAACATTTTAAGGTGTATTTTTTGAGATTAATGAGTTACTTCTTGGGATTATAAATTTTATAAGGATTTGATTACATATTTATACATTGAGAAAAATATTCTAATGAATTGTTGAAAAAGTATAGAATGATGGATTCAATGGATTTTTATAATAAAAATTTTGTGGGCACTAAATTGAGTAAAGATGTTGATATAAAAGGTGTTAATTAAAAAGAATATTGAATAATTACTGACAGCCTCCTATAACTCATAGAATCAAGGCCATATTTTTTATTTTCAATGAATTTATGTATTAGATTTATGATTAATACAAAATAATATCATATTATGGAATCCAATAGGATTCTGATATATGTTAAGGGAACCCAAAATAGTGAAATATTCTACAAAAACAAGTTAAATTTATAGTTTAAAGGGTAATCAGATGAAAATTGGGTAGGGGAAATTATAGATTGGATGTCTATATATGGTGTTGACTTTTTCCTTGGTGAGACTTTTCTGAGTTGGTATAGAAATAAGAAAAAATCAGTGGATTTGTTTACACCTAAGGAAGATTATGTTGTAGTTACTCATTCATGTACATGGATGCACTGTATGAATGTGTAGTTAGCCAATTTAAAAGTATTTTTTGGGAAAACATTACAGATTTATTTTGAAAATATGATTCTTATAGTTCATTCAAATAACCTTTTACAATTCTAAATATCCAATCATACTAATAACAGGTACCATTCTATCATAAAAAGAGTGTAAAGTAGTTATATAAAGCTTTATTATATTTTTACCAAGAATCAAAGTGTATATTTCTTTAAAAAGGAAATCACAAAGGGGGTTTTGAAGATCATAGGTTGAAGTTTCATGTTCATCCTTCCCTTCTTTGTTAAGGAAATGCTAAAATAATTTCCCCCGTGGATCTTTTGATTTTATTAACAATGGGGGATAAATAGTGACATTACACTTAACCAAAGGGGTGGAGTGTCACATACAAGACATATTTTAAAGGTATTTTTCATTTAATTTACATCCTTTCTTTTTTGGGGGGTTTCCCTAGGTTTTACGGAGGAATAGATGAGTATTCATGAATTGGGCCAAACCATGAGCCCAATTCCAGATTAAAAAATAAATTGTGTATATTTTATAACGTTTTAATTTTTCAACATTTTTCATTCATTCAAATTTATAATTGACATACCATAACCTATTAACACCACCAAGGTAATTTGGAGCTTTTAGAAATCCATAACCAGGGGTTATTTGGGTTTTTTTCTAAGGGGTTGGGCCTGCCCGAAAGCCCAATTCCTGTTTTAAAAATAAAATTTGATTTTGTTATAACTTATTCAATATTTGGGATTTTCGGTGATTCCAAGTATCACCCAAGCCCAAGTAACCCAGCCGCACGTCTGAACTCTCTCCCACCACTTTGGATCTCTGGATAATCGTGATTTGGTGCCGAACTTCTTAGGGTTCCTCAAATCGTCCAGATTTGAAGAGGTAAAGTATTTCTTTCATAATTCTCTCAATTCTCAATATTTTTCCTCCATTCCAGTTCCTAAATGAGATAATACATCTTGTTCGAACGTACTCTAAATTTGGGCTCTTTTAAATTTCAGATACTAGAGTTTTGGAGTGATTAGTTCAAGATACTTCAAGTAAATGAGCCCTTTTCTTTCCTCTTTCAAATTACTTTGGGTTTAACTCATTGTTCTTAGGGTTTCATCGGTTATAATTGAGTTTACTAATGTCCAGAATCTAGGATTTCTAACCTAGGGTTTAAAGTTGGTCTTTATTGGCCAATTTGTGTGGTTTTAGGTTTGATCTAGTTCTCTCTTGGTGCGGCGGGGGTGCGATTTGATTTTCGCACGGAGATTCAAGGGGTTTTGTTAATTTGGTAGGTGATTCCATTGTGTGTGCAATTTTAGTGAATTAGCTTGCTGTTTTCATGGTACCCAAATGTTTATTTCACATGAATGTTTCTGTAAAAATTGTTTTTAGTTGCATTTATAATGCAAATGATTTTTAAGTTCCAATTTTTGGTGAAATTGAGGGTTTTCCATTCAAATCTTTTATTGGTTCATTTTGGGATGCCCCATAACTGAATTTTTGGTTTCATTAAAGGGTTTTGAACTGAAATTTTGTTTTAATAACTTACAAGTGTTATCATAGTGTGAAAGGTGGATATCTTAAAGAGCTTTGGGTGAAAAACAATGTGATGTTTTGAGAGCTTGTTTTATTGGAAATAAAATTATTTTATTGTGTGTTTTGAATGGTATAAATTGTGTGTAGCTACTGTACAATTTGTTTGTGACCAGTAGTGATATTTTATATGAAAAAGGATGTGTGTTGTTTGCTGAAATTGTTTGAGCACAAAAAGGAGAAGCCCGGGTACTTAGGTGGGGCGGATTTGTACTAGTACGGCTAGTGGATCGGATGGGTTTTGTCCATGTTCCACTTAGCATCTGGATAACGAAAACTCTAAGTAAACTATTTGGATGATGATTGGGGGCCACTAGGTTATGGGTATGTTCCCTACTAGTGGCTCATGCACAAGAACGGATTTTTCTATGGTTACTCTACACCGAGGTACGAGGTACATAGGGCCGGAGACAACCTAGTGCTTAGGGGTGTTCCCGATTTTGATGCTCATAGGATTTGTGGTATTTACCCTTGTTGTGGGTTATTTTTGGAAGTACATTAAAGTATCTCATATGTATATTTAATGTGCTAACATTCTGAAATTCTCGGATTCAAAACTTTTTTCATTTGAAAGTTGCATTTCTTTGAATTTTAACACGGTTTCACCTTGTGTATTAAAATTGCTTGTTTTGTTCACATTGTATTGCATGCTCTTTGGAATCAACTGGTGGTATCCTATTGGTCTTAGTCTCACACCCTACTTACACCCCTTGGGTGTAAGTAGACCTGCTTATGCTTGACTCAGGTAAAGGGAAGGCTAAGGGTGATGGCAGTTCGGGATGTTAGTCCCCATCGTTGGGGCGGAGTTGGGGGGATAGCTTGCGGGTGATGATCCCCTTGTCGTGTGGAGTCCATGGGGATGTCTTTATGTTGTAATTATTTGTTTTTAGATCACTTTTAGTTTCTTTAAACATATGTATTCAGATCTGGTTTTGTTAATAATTGTTTATCATGAAAATTTCAGATTTTAATAATTGATTGTTTTTTTATGATTTATGCTTTCATACTCTGGTAAATCATTCCCAAACCAGATTTGTTTGATACCCGGGCAGTTGTGCCGGCCCGTGGGGATAGGGAAAGCCCTTCAGGCCTTTCCACGGGCTAGGTTTGGTGACGTTAATGGTGGCGACCAGATCCGGTTCGTGACAAAATGGTATCAGAGGGGGTTAATGTTTTTGGGTTATATTGTTATTTTGAGATGAGCCGGGATAGACAGGAGCTAGGATTGTCGGGGCTCGGGGTATTGGCTGTGAGTAGGGTTCCTGGACCGCACCTCTCATGGTAGACATTGACTCACTAGAGGATGTTGGAATTTACTGATTAACTTCACTTCCAGGTGAGACGTGTGGGCTGCAGACCACATGTGGACATCAGGCAGATGTGGAGTAGTTGTTTCTTTTATTACATGAATGTGTTTAGTTTATTTATATTTGATGTATTTGATTAAAATTTTCAGAATTGTGGTATTGATTATTGTTTTGTGACTGTTGCATTTTGTAGCAACATGCCTCCCCGGAAAGCTCCCACGCACCCACAGGAGGAAGCTGGAGAGAGTTCTCCCACGCCGATTGATCAGAGGTTCATGGAGGCTGTTGTTCGGGCTATCCAAGCTTTGGGACAGGGACCATCTCATGCTCCTATTCCTGTTAGGGCATAGGAGACAGGTCCTAGAAAAGATAAAGCACAAGAGTTTCTGAAAAACAAGCCTCCTACCTTCCGAGGTAGCACAGAACCCCGGGAAGCAGAAGAATGGCTCGAGAAGATCGAGCGTATGTTTGAGTTCCTAGAAACACCCAAGGAGCTCAGGGTGAAGTGTGTGTCATTCTTGTTGGAGGGTCCCAATCGTAAATGGTGGGAGTCAGTGCTTCAGGCTGGGAAGAATGATCAGATGCGCTGGGGAGATTTCAAGGCTGTCTTCAATGAACAGTACTGCCCTGAGGTGTTGGATTATGCCAGGTCTAGAGAGTTCATGGAACTTGTTCAGGGGAATCTATCTGTGATGGAGTATGCCAACCGTTTTGTTGAGTTGGTTCGGTATGCTCCAGAAATTGTCTCTAATGAGCAAGCGAAGGCCCAGAGGTTTGAGAAAGGCTTGCGACCAGAGATGTACTCCCTGGTGTTCTTTTTTAAGCTGAGGACCAATGCTGAGGTTGTTGATCGGGCATGCATGGTGGAGATTGATAAGAAAGGCAGGGCTGGTTTCTATGATTCAGTATCAGTAGTGGGTAGTGGAAGCTCCTCAAAGAAGAAAAGGAAGCGGGAGGATCATGTGAAGAAAGGAGGGGGCAGTTCAGGCCACTCTTCCAGGCAGTTTTCTTCTGCAGCTTCTGATGCGAGATCGGTTGTGTGCCACCAATGTGGGAGGCCTGGGCATATCCGACCAGCATATCCTCTTCCTCCGAATCCTTGTTACCAGTGTGGAGGTATAGGGCATTTGCAGCGCTTCTGCGGTGTGGCACGTCCACTCCCAAGTGGGGCAGGGTCAGTGGCTTCAAGAGGAGTGCTAGCACAGTCTGAGCCGTCGAGGACTGGGGGATCTTGATTTGGTGGTCGTGGTGGTTGGGATGGATCATCTTCTGGGCAGAGCCAGTTCAGGGCACAACCACAGACTAGCAGTCGTCCTCAGGCAGATACTGGACATCTCTATGCAGTGGATCAGTTACCAACAGGATCAGAGGCGGGACCGTCGACAGTTCGAGGTACCGTTCTGATCGCATCTTCTATAGCTAATGCTCTTTTTGATACTGGTGCCTCTGTTTCATTCATTTCTGGACATTTTCTGTACATGCTGAATTTTCCAACTGATTTGATGTCTTTTGCGATGGAGTTGGTGACACCATTGGGAAAGAAGAAGGAGCAGGGCCTCAGGTGCCCCTCGTGTGCACTTTCTGTGTCAGGGGTCGAGATGGAGTGGGACCTCTTGGTCTTAGATATGGACATTTTTGATGTCATGCTCGGGATGGATTGGATAGTACACTTCCAGGCACACATCGATTGCTACAGACGGCGTGTGAGTTTCACAGCACCTAATGGGAGTTGTCAGGTTTTTCATGGAGAATGGGATCCACGATCAAGTCACGCAGGGCCTCCACTCCCAGATTTGGGAAGTGTTATCTTCCAGTTATCTTCGCTTGTGCTAGAGGATGGTCTTTCCCCTGAAGGTTCACTACCTCGTGTAGTTAATGAGTTTCCCGAGGTATTCCCTGATGATTTTTCTGGTTTTCCCTCGGAGCGGGATGTGGAGTTTTCGATTGATCTGGCACCGGGAACATAGCCGATATCTCTTCCCTCTTATCGCATGGCCCCCACCGAGTTGAGGGAATTAAAGATACAGTTGGATGACTTAGAATCCAAAGGATTCATTCGCCCGAGCGTCTCTCCTTGGGCCGCTCCTGTGTTGTTTGCAAAAAAGGCTGATGGATCCCTCTGGTTATGCATTGACTACCGGAAGCTGAATAAGGTAACAATTAAAAACAAATACCCTTTGCCCAGAATAGATGATTTGTTTGATCAGTTGAAGGGGGAAAAGTGGTTCTCAAATATAGTCCTGCGTTCAGGGTATCATCAAATCAGGGTGAAGGAGTTAGATATCCCTAAGACAGCCTTCCAAAGCAGGTACGACCACTTTTAGTATTTGGTCATGCCCTTCGGATTGACCAATGCTCCAGCGGTATTTATGGAACTTATGAATAGGGTGTTCCATCAGTATCTCGATTCCTTTGTTGTGGTGTTCGTGGATGAAATTCTGGTATACTCTTTCTCTGAGGAGGAACACGAACATCACTTGAGGATCGTTTTGGGAACATTACAAGATCACCGCCTCTATGCAAAGTTGTCAAAGTGCATTTTCTGGATCAGAGAGGTGAGATTTCTGGGGCATGTGATCTCAGAGAATGGAGTTTCAGTGGACCCTGAGAAAATTAGTGCAGTTATGTCATGGGAGAAACCGAAGAATGTGTTCGAGATCAGGAGTTTTCTTGGCTTGGACGGTTATTACAGGCGATTCATTTGGGATTTCTCTCGGCTTGCTTCACCGATGACTTCCCTCACTCGGAAAGGGGTGAAGTTTTTATGGGGTCCAGAATGTCAGGCATCGTTTGAGGAGCTGAAGAGGCGGCTGACTACCACCCCTGTGCTGATTTTTCCAGGGGCTGGAAAGGGATATGTGGTCTATTGTGATTCTTCAGGTATGGGTCTTGGGTGCGTGGTTATGTAAGATGATCATGTGGTTGCGTATGGCTCTCACCAACTTCGACCACATGAAAAGAACTACCCAACCTATGACATGGAGTTGGCAGCGGTGATGCATGCTTTGAAGACTTGGCGTCACTACCTCTTTGGGGAGAAGTTTGTGGTATACTCTGATCACAAAATCTTGGCTTATATCTTCTCGCAGAAGGACCTCAACTTGAGGAAACGTCGCTAGATCGAGTACTTGCAGGGGTTTGACTTTGACATTGTCTATAACCCAGGAAAGGGTAATGTAGTGGCCGACGCTTTGAGCAGAAGAGTTCCAGTGCAGGCTTTGAGGAAGTCTAGTGATGAGTGGGCATTGATGGGTCTCTTTTCTCAGATGCATGTGGAGACCAGGGAATACAGTGGAGGGGAATTCTTGGCAAGTGTCCAGTTGACTCCTCTATTGGAGTTGATTCGGCAGGAACAGCCCAGTGATGATCTGTGTCAGCAGTCTAAGAAGTTCCTTCATGGTGGGGAGACATCCTCTGATTGGTCGTCGTCTCCCGAGGGCATCTTGTGCTTCAAGGGCCGTTCAGTAGTGCCATTATCTTTGCGGAAGGTGGTGATGCAAGATAGCCACCAGTCTCAGTGGGTTGTCCATCCGGGTGCCAATAAGATGTATTATGATGTTTGTCGGCAGTTTTGGTGGCCTGGTATGAGACGGGACATAGCAGACTTTGTTTCGAGATGCTACACATGTCAGCAGGTGAAAGCAGAGCACCAAAGGCCATCCGGTTTGCTCCAACCACTACCCATTCCTACCTGGAAGTGGGAAGAGGTCGCCATGGACTTCATTGTTGTCATACCTCGTACACCTCGGGGTAAGAATGCTATTTGGGTGGTGATTGATCATCTGACCAAATCAGCCCACTTCATTCCAATAAAAGATACAACTAAAGTAGATGAGTTGGGCCATTTGTATCTTCAGGAATTGGTGAGACTACATGGTGTACCATCAGCTATTGTCTCAAATAGAGACCCTCGCTTTACTTCTCGATTTTGGGAAGGCCTTCAGAAGGCCTTGGGGTCTCAGATTAAGATGAGCACGGCATACCACCCACATACGGATGGTCAGACAGAGCGGGCGAATCAGATTTTGGAGGACATGCTTCGTGCTTGTGTCCTGGAATTTGGAGGTTCTTGGGATATCCATTTGGGATTGGTTGAGTTTGCTTATAATAATAGTTACCAATCCACGATTTGAATGGCCCCTTTTGAGGCGCTCTATGGTCGGCCTTGTCGGTCCCCCCTATGATGGGCTGAGGTAGGAGAGACTTCACTGTTGGGGCCAAGCCTTGTGCAGGAGACTTCTGAGAAGGTCAAGTTGATCAGGCAGCGCTTATTGATAGCTCAGAGTCTTCATAAATCTTATGCTGACCGGAGGTGTCGAGACCTAGAGTTTTCTGTGGGAGACAGGGTATTCTTAAAAGTGGCCCCTCGTTTGGGCCATCGTCGATTGGGGAAGCAAGGTAAGCTAATGCCACGGTATGTCGGACCCTTTGAGATCACCGGGCGTATTGGAAAGGTGGAATACATGTTGGCCTTACCTTCTCAGTTTACATCTATCCATGATGTCTTCCACGTCTCTCAGTTGAAGAAATACAATCCGGATCCATCCCATGTGTTGAGTTGGGAAGAACTGGAGATAGAGCCTGACTTGTCTATCGTTGAGAGGCTGGTGAAAATAGTGGACTCCCAAGAGAAGATACTTCGAGGAAAGTCTATTCCTTTAGTCTGGGTTTTATGGCAGCATGGGAATGATACACATGAGACATTGGATCGAAAGTCATTGGTCGAGGAAGAGTACCCATTCTTGTTTTCCAACCGAGATTCATGTTGAATTTCTGGGGTGGAAAGTCCTTCATGGTGGGGAGAATTATCACATAAAAGACATATTTTAAAGGTATTTTTCATTTAATTTACATCCTTTCTTTTTTGGGGGGTTTCCCTAGGTTTTAGGGAGGAATAGATGAGTATTCATGAATTGGGCCAAACCGTGAACCCAATTCCAGATTAAAAAATAAATTTTGTATCTTTTATAACTTTTTCATTTTTCAACATTTTTCATCCATTAAAATTTCTAATTGACCTCCCCTAACCTATTAACACCACCAAGGTAATTTGGAGCTTTTAGAAATCCATAACCATGGGTTATTTGGGTTTTTGTCTAAGGGGTTGGGCCTGCTCGAAAGCCCAATTCATGTTTTAAAAATAAAATTTGATTTTGTTATACCTTATTCAATATTTGGGATTTTTAGGTGATTCCAAGTCTCACCCAAACCCACGTAACCCAGCCACACGTCTAAACTCTCTCCCACCACTTTGGAGCTCTGGATAATCGCAATGTGGTGCAGAACTTCTTAGGGTTCCTCAAATCGTCCAGATTTGAAGAGGTAAAGTATTTCTGTCATAATTCTCTCAATTCTCAATATTGTTCCTCCATTACAGTTCCTAAATGAGATAATACATCTTGTTCAAACGTACCCTAAATTTGGGCTCTTTTAAATTTCAGATACTAGAGTTTTGGAGTGATTACTTCAAGATATTTCAAGTAAATGAGCCCTTTTCTTTCCTCTTTCAAATTACTTTGGGTTTAACTCATTGTTCTTAGGGTTTCTTCAGTTATAATTGAGTTTAATAATGTCCAGAATCTAGGATTTAGAACCTAGGGTTTAACTTTGGGCTTTCCTGGCCAATTTGTGTGGTTTTAGGTTTGATCTAGTTCTCTCTTGGTGCGGTGGGGGTGCGATTTGATTTTCGCACGGAGATTCAAGGGGTTTTGTTAATTTGGTAGGTGATTCCATTGTGTGTTCAATTTTTGTGAATTAGCTTGCTGTTTTCATGGTACCAAAATTTTTATTTCACTTGAATGTTTCTGTAAAAATTGGTTTTAGTTGCATTGATAATGCAAATGAATTTTAAGTTCCAATTTTTGGTGAAATTGAGGGTTTTCCATTCAAATCATTTATTGGTTCATTTTGGGATGCCCCATAACTGAATTTTTGGTTTCATTAAAGGGTTTTGAACTGAAATTTTTTTTTAATAACTTACAAGTGTTATCATAGTGTGAAAGGTGGATATCTTAATGAGCTTCGGGTGAAAAACAATGTGATGTTTTGAGAGGTTGTATTATTGGAAATAAAATTATTTTATTGTGTGTTTTGAATGGTATAAATTGTGTGTAGCTACTGTACAATTTGTTTGTGACCAGTAGTGATATTTTATATGAAAAAGGATGTGTGTTGTTTGCTGAAATTGTTTGAGCACAAAAAGGGGAAGCCCGGGTACTTAGGTGGGGCGGATTTGTACTAGTACAGCTAGTGGATCGGATGGGTTTTGTCCCTGTTCCACTTAGCATCTGGATAACGACAACTCTAACTAAACTATTTGGATGATGATTGGGGACCACTAGGTTATGGGTATGTTCTCTACTAGTGGCTCATGCACGAGAACGGATTTTTCTATGGTTACTCTACACTGAGGTACGAGGTACATAGGGCCCGAGACAACCTAGTGCTTAGGGGTGTTCCCGATTTTGATGCTCATAGGATTTGTGGTATTTACCCTTGTTGTGGGTTATTTTTGGAAGTACATTACAGTATCTCATATGTATATTTAATGTGCTAACATTCTGAAATTCTCGGATTGAAAACTATTTTCATTTGAATGTTGCATTTCTTTGAATTTTAACACTGTTTCACCTTGTGTATTAAAATTGCTTGTTTTGTTCACATTGTATTGCATGCTCTTTGGAATCAACTGGTGGTATCCTATTGGGTTTAGGCTCACACCCTACTTAAACCCCTTGTGTGTAAGTAGACCTGCTTATGCTTGACTCAGGTAAAGGGAAGGCTAAGGGTGATGGCGGTTCGGGATGTTAGTCCCCATCGTTGGGGCGAAGTTGCGGGGATGGCTTGCGGGTGATGATCTCCTTATCGTGTGGAGTCCATGGGGATGTCTTTAGGTTGTCATTATTTGTTTTTAGACCACTTGTAGTGTCTTTAAACATATGTATTCAGATCTGGTTTTGTTAATAATTGTTTATCATGAAAATTTCAGATTTTAATAATTGATTGTTTTTTTATGATTTATGCTTTCATACTCGGGTAAATCGTTCCCAAACCAGATTTGTTTGATACCCGGGCACTTGTGCCAGCCCGTGGGGATAGGGAACGCCCTTCGGGCCTTTCCACGGGCTGGGATTGGTGACGTTAATGGTAGCGACCAGATCCGGTTCGTGACATGGAGAATTATTTTTGAAAAATTATTGTTCACCACATGGTCATATGAATATTTGGATAATTATTGATGGGGGGTTTTGGATGTGAAATATAGATATATTCATTCAGGGGGAGTTTGTTTAAGTTACTTGTAAACACTTTCTTGACATTGATGGATGAATGTTTTCAAAAACATAGCATTATCCAATTGTGTGATGCCATATTTTTATCTCATGTGACAGGTTTTGATATTATTATTCTCATATATCTTGTGGAATTTTAAGTAGATATAAGTTTATTTGGAAGAGTTTTGTGATGTTTCTAAAAACCCAAAAGGGGGAGATTGAAGCACCCTCGGATTTCTTGATAAAGTGGTTACTAGTTACCATTTGTTGTTAACATTCATGAAGATATATAAAGATTTATCTTAGGTTTATAGGATATTAATTGAATTATTTGAAATAGATTTATGTTTTTTATAGGAGGATCAAAATTATTTTGAAGTAGTTATATTCTTATCTTGAAAAAACTAAAATTCTGTTTGAGTTTGAGTTTGGTAAAAGGAATTATGTAAGTTTTTTATCTACATAAGTTTTTTTAAACTATGTATGGGTCTTTGGAAACCATCATAAATATAATTTTATGACCAAAATATGTGTGATATTCTTAAATATAATTTTGAACTCGCTCTGCATAGTAATTTGAGGGTAACTTCACATGGTCAGTCTTCATAATCGTTAGTTTCTATGTCTGATAAATAAATTGAGTTGATAAATGTATACTATTTATTTTCTACCTCATGTTATATCTTCATGGTTTTTATATTGTACATGTTCTTGATCCATTAATTTGAATAAATGTATTTGATCATTTGTTTACCTCGCAGTAAATATTTATAGATGCTTGAATGCTTCACGATCAATCTTCACATACTTAGAGAATTTTTTGATGGATTCAAATGTGTTAAAATATAAGTTTTTATAATTTGTATATTTGGTTGAAATTAAATTTGAATATGATTTTTTGGATCTTAAATTGTAAAAAAATAACATTCCATATGTCATTCAATTTAGTTGATGAAGGATTTTGAAATGAGTTATCATTTTTTTATCTGTTTGGAACTTCTTTATGAGTTTATCTGAATAATTATTATGGTAATTTGAAGAAGAGTTTTTTTAAGAATAATATATAGATATTAAATATATAATGTTAATGTGATGATTTTAAAATAATATAAAGTTCTAATAATCATTAGCATCTTATTATGAAGTGATTCTTGCTGATGTTTTCAAATATTGATGTTCAAACTATTGAGTATTTTAATTCTAAACTATAGAGTGGTTATTCATGTCATGGGCATAGACAATAAGATTTAGAGTAGATACCATAAGATTAATATGATAGTTATTCCCCGAATTCATAAATTAAACTATTTGTGGATTGTTATTTTATTTTTATCAAAGTATGATAATATTCTCAAATGGTTTTTACACTCTAACAAAAAGAGAAGAAGGGAAGAAGTGTAACTTTTATATTTACATGTAGTTAATTAAATATAGAATATTTAGAGATTGTGGGGCATGAAATTTAGCTTAACCAGATGAGGAAATAAAGGAGGATCGTGTTTATTTATTTATTTGGATGAAATATTGGGAATGTTGAGTTGGAAATGATATTTCATATATTATTTTAATTCTGGGATTTTTTAAAATGCTTCATATGATGAGTTATAGAAGGGAGGGTTTTAGAACATATGTAACATAAATAAAGAGAATGAAAAAATAAAAAGTATAATAAGAGAGTCTAAATCTTGATGTTAGAAAGCTATTTTTATCATCTATTAGAGGTTGATAATTTAATTCTGATAAATATAATTATTATTTTTGAATATAATATGATCATTTAATTATGAAATAAGTGTATTATACTATATATAGTGAATTATCATGTATAAGATCATAAATAGTTGCTAAGAAACCATATTCTCAAGAGATATTTCCTAATTTTTTTTAATTATTATTTAATAATCATGATAATTTATAAAGGATAGTGGGATTACTATGAAAAAGGATAAAGGATGATACCTAACATATAAACTTGTTTTGGTCCTAAAAATTTAGTGGATAATCTATTGATTGGTGTGATTCAAACATAGAAAAGAGTATATACCCACACTAGGTATGGATATTGTAAAAATTTCTTGTAACTTGTCATGTTTACTTTGACATTTCATACGGCTAAGGATAAGTGAATATCTTGATTGGATTGTGTCTCAACCAGAAATATAGGTTTATTTCTAATTGAAATAAATTTTAAAATAAAAACACTACCAATTATTTCCCCTTCTCAATAGTGCATCATTTCTTATGTAATTTCATCATTAAAAATAAATATTCATATCAATAAATTCACATGAATTTCTAAATCAAAATAAAAGTGTATAATTTACATATAATCACTCAATTAAACATAAAATAGTGAAATATGTCACATACATTACACATAATAGAAAATCTACATCAAGAGATATTGGTCAATTTCTTTTATAATACAAGGAGTCTGAAAAATTACTAAACTATAATTAATGTAAAGATTTATAAAATTAAAGATATTGAACCATAATATATTTACATAAATGTATAGGTATCTTAAGTATCATACTGAGGTGAATTAAATGTTATAGATAGATTGTGATTCTGACAGTAAATGGAAGATAAATCAATACTTAGATGGAAAGGGGGAAAGAGATATTGGGGTGGGAAAATCTGATAAAAATGAAATCCTAGAAATGGAAAAGGAGTAACTTAACCCAAATTTCCTAATAAAACAATTAATAAAATACACT
This sequence comes from Viscum album, assembly GCA_963277665.1. Classification (NCBI taxonomy): domain Eukaryota; kingdom Viridiplantae; phylum Streptophyta; class Magnoliopsida; order Santalales; family Viscaceae; genus Viscum; species Viscum album. Next base: position 188,578,213 of record OY728127.1, read on the forward strand.
TGGGTAAAAACATGATATGAAACTCATCGATTAAATAGTTACTATCATCGGCTTCCCAATGGATCTCCAACCACCTGGTGTCTAGACACTTGCCCCTCGGTGGGTGGTCCAGAGGCACTCTCTCCCCAACATTTCTACCTGGTACTAAGTACCCTACCATTAGATACCTAATGTAATTTTCTATATAAAGATTGTATAGTCCAACTCAATCCTCCTTTTCCTTATCCTCCTTTCATCTTTAACCCCCAAAATTTATTCAAAATAATGAAAAAATAAATTCATGGAAAAAATCATTAAAATCAAAACATCTAAAAACCCAGGTCCATTATATAGTGGTAGGGATTGTGGTACGTGGTATATTTATGAGTATGTGGTGTATGTTTTTAGTATGAGGTTTTGGTATGTATATGTGGTATGAAGTCTTAATTTTTTGATATTTTATGAGGATATGGTATATAGATATGAGACGAAAAGGGAGCACTGATACATAAGTCATTAGGATGTGAGGAAGACTACATTAGTGGGAAAGTGTGTGAGAGGTACCTCTTTTGTTATAAATTCATGAGTTAGTGGGATTTTATTCCATGAAAAATTAGAGATTGATCCTACAGTGAGATAGTTTTTTAGAATACCAGGGATGGGATCATGCTTCAAATTCATTTTTTATTCACTAAAAAAGTTTTTTCTTCATTTACAAGGACATGAGAATTTATAGAGATGAACCTATTAAGCATACTTGTATTCCCACTCAAACTTTGATATACTATTTTTATAGATATTTGTGAGCTTATAAAAGATATATATAAACCATAATAGCTCACATTATGGTTTTTTAATTCAAAGGATTTTTTGTTCATCAACTTATATTTGAATTTTTTGTATTGAATTTGGAGATGTTATATTACTTTGCTTTTTAAAATATTGAATTAATTTTACATTATTATTGGTGTATCGAGTTTTATTTTATATATGGATTTTCTGTATTTATTGGTGGTCTCTTTTATTTTTTTGAGTAAAGAGGGTAATGTGTCATATATTTAAATTTATATAACCTTAATTCCAGTTTCCAACGTATGGCCTATTGAAGGAAAGTTTTTTATAATAGTTTAGTCCTAATCGTCTGGTAATTACAAGACAAAAAGAAAATATTTTCGTATGACACATTCCCATGACCTTTTAGGTTTATATATTTATATAATTAAGAAAACTATTGACTAAAATAACCCATATTTATTAAACAAATTATATATTTTTTACATTATATACAAAATCTGCTTAATGTTTAATGAGTCCTCAACATCTCCTATAAATTCTCCACATAAAAAACTCTTTTATAAATTTATTATTTTTCCTATATTCATAACCTATGAAATTGGACACATAAGAAAAGGGCGATATCAGGTGATTGATAAGGTTAAAAATAATAATTAACAATAAAAATATCATAAGTGAGAAAAATATAAGAATATTGGTATAATCATTATACATAATAAACTTATACCCAATGAGTAATGTATCATAAATAATGGAATAAGTATTTGATTAACATATGAAATTAATAAAAATAGTTTGTAAATATGAGTCTATAAACATGATTCATAATATCATAATGGATTCATGATAATAAGTACAAAATGATGAAACATATTCCAAATAATGAACTGAAAATTAGTGTAGGGAATTATTAATTTTATGATCTACACCACCAATACTCACACTTACAAGAAACTAAAATGTACTCATTAATACTTACCTCATGAGAAATAAATTTTTAACCAGTGCATTGGAGAGTGGTTTAGCACCCCATATGTTGTCATCCATACTTATGAGTTCTACTAGAAAATCATTCACTTTTCACATTATAAAGAACCTATGTAAATAAAGTGGGTTTCATAAAATATTCAAATGGAAATCATTCACTTTTTAAGGAATAAAGAACCAATGGATATAAAAGGGGTTTAATTCAACAAATCTTGAAGAACCCCAGAAAAAAATGGGTTTCATATCCTTTTCAACAAGTTTCACAAAATGAAGTCATTAATAATTCCATCAATAATCATAACATGAAAACCCCATGGGAAATAAATGGGTATCCAATTGCATCATGTAACATTCTAAGTAAATACAATTCAATAAAGATAATAAAGAATATGATGTATACACAATATAGATAAAGGGTATATAGTTAAGATATTAATTTCCCAAATTTATTTATATACGGAACCTATCATAACACACTTCAACCAAAGTAACAAAAAATAATTTATTCATTGATGGGAGTCATTGGAAGGAAAATTAGGTTTATAACCCTTTAATGACTAGGAAAGAAAAAGGATGTGATGAGTAATTTCTATGATATAAAATAAAATTTCATAAGATTTATGAATAAATAAGGTGCATGGTATCATTTTTTGAATATCCATGATTAAGTATAAAATATCTTAAATAATAATGACCTAGATAGAAAACATTTTTTGATGTTTTGAAAACCCAATTTCGAAATAAGAAATATTCTTGATATTTTTAATTAATTTTAAAATAAATATTTTAAAAAACAAGAAGAAATATAATTTCTTTATAAACCATGAAAAAATATTGATAAATTTTCAAAAAAAATTACAATGGTCGCGGAATGACATGTTCACATGTAAACATTAAAAAGGGAATATTTTTACATTTTGACGAAAATGTCCCATATGGAAAAAATTATTATATTTGAAAAAATTTAAAAGAAGGTTAATTAGTAAAAAATGGCCTTAATAAATTATTTAAGAATACATAATCTCACTTTCAAAAGAACCAAATGAGTATATATATTTTAAAAAGAAAGGTAGGTTCCCGATCGAGAATAGACGGGGTCAGTTTCACTTATAGGACACTTTGGGTCAAATAAGAGTCAATGGGGGTGAAATTTTGAGGGGAAATGTAAAATCCCATGAATATATAATAAAAATGATGAGGTATTTTATAAATAATCCAAATTCTATAGATGGATTATCTTTTGTAAACACTCTTGATTTGAAAGTAATATTGGTAATTGAAACTCTTGTGATTTGAGTAACATATTAATCAACATCTCTTTCAACTTTGGTATCATTTCAATTGATGGAGATTTAAATAAAGGAAAAAATAAGTATCTTAAAAACACATTATTAGGGTAAAATAAATTCATTAATAATTAATCACACCATATTAAGGGTATCATAGTGCACATTGTGAAATGTGTCTCAATAAATTAAATTGTGACAAATAACACCTTACCTTAATTTCTTCTTAGTCAAAATGAATTCTAACCTCTTGTATAAAAAAAGTAACTATAATAATCACCCATTTAAGTACCTTTATCAGATATTTAACCTTTTATATACTTCATTTATAATTATTATATGTTTTTATATTAGTTACTTATTAACTATTTTTGATATCACGTGTGAGTAATTTTGATCATTTTGAACTAGTTTCTTAATAGCGATGTTGTTCTTAATTATTATTATAAATTTAATCATTAACATATAATAAAAGGTACATTAATTTATTTTTTGTAATTATTTATAATGTTATAATCTCAATTTATTTTATTTTTTTCTTTTATATTTAAAGATTAATTAGGTGATATGCATGTCTTGATGATTCTTAGTAAACAAAGGGTGTTTTCTTAAATAATGAGTTAATTTTTTTATATTACCATTCCAAATAAACTCATTATTTACTTATTTATATAATATATTAATCTAAGTAAAATTACCATATAGATCCATGATATAAATGTATATAATTGTTCAAGTACGTGGATAAAACATTCCAAATAATAACATACCATAATTAATGAATGATTATGAATTAATTTAGTTATAATATAATTTTAATATAATAATAGTGGTATTAATTAGTGTTTATTAGTGTATTATATAATAATTGGAAATATTTATTATAATAATATAACTTATACAAAGTTATTTCATAGAATGAAGAAATCATTTTTTTTCTAAGAACACTCTTTTGGATTGTTGAATTAACCACAGTTGTTTATCCATCATATCATTAATAAGTTATAAAGTTAGTCTTAAAATGATATTAATAATTTTATAAAATTCATATTTTTCTATTAAACCCATTTTTATGACCATCCATATAAGGAATTTATGAAAATAAAAATGTAAATCAACCATTCCATGGAGGTGATAGTTCACACGTACACATGGATGATTATTTAGTTTTCCATAGAACAGGGAAAGGGGTGATATGATTTATATTTTAAGAAAATAAAATATGTCATAAATATCATAATTATATATTTAATTCCATATTATGACAATCCTTGTAAGGTGGAGAAGTAAAATGAAACACATTACTTTGTGGAGGTTGAAATTTTCACAATGTATGAATGGTGGTTTTGTTTTTCTTATTAGAAAAGGGAAAGGTGGATAATGATTATACCATAATTTTAATAAAATATAAGTATAATAATGATACTTAATTTAAAACTTTAATATAGTGTAATGTAATTTTATAAATAATGAATATACATAAAGAAAGGGAAATAAGAAAGGAGCAGTTAGAAATTTATACCTCACTTATTAGATTATCTCCTTTGAAAATGGAGTTAAGATTTTTAGGATGGTGTTTTGAGAAGATAAAAACCTATTAAAGGTATCTAGTAATGTGTAATAGAGGTTTTTTATATTTTTGGATGATGTAATGGTCTTTTATTATGAGGATAGGTGAGGATAGGAGTTCCCCATTTATAAGTGAAAAGGGATTGTATTTTTGTAAATACCCAAATCTTTTTAATAATGGGAAGTCACTCTTAAGGAAAGTGGATCCAAAATTTAGAAATAATAGATATTTGAATAGATAAGGTAAATATAGGCCTCAAAAACCTATCTATTACACATGTTTTAAACATTTTTTCAACTTATTACCATTATATTTTTTCACTTTTATCATTATATCTTTTACTGTGATAACTAGTTTTTTATCGAAGGTAACTTATCCTTTATGTAAAAAACTAAAATGGACAATATTACATAATTAGGACCTAATGATTCCAAATTTGAAATCTATTCTTTATTCAATTTATAAAATTCATAAAAATTAATTTTAAAATACTTATTTTATAATGTCTTTAAAACAATTTTTTATAAAAATATCACTCGTGTTCTAAAATGTTGATTATAGGTTTGTATACAAAATTAAATATTTTTTTAATTTATAATTTCAATTTATAAAATAAATTTTTTTATAATAATTTTTTTTCATAAATTTACAAATAATACTTATAAAGTAATAATGAAATAAAAAGCACTGTATTTTTTAAAACACTATATTTCGTTAAATACCCCAAAATCATTATTTGTCAAAAAATACCAAAAATTTATCCTAAGATAATATTGTTTTTAGAAATTAAAAAATTGAGTTTATTTTTTAAATTTATCATTATAAAAAATATAAATATAATTTTAAAAAAAATATTGTAGTAAAAAAACTATTTTTATAGGAAAATTAATTTTAAAAAAAAACTAGTTATTTGTATTCTAAATTTCTATACAACACTAAAATAGTTATAATTAATAAAAAAATATTATATTTTATTAACATAATAATTTAACAATAATATAATTAGTTTTATTTTATAATAATTACATCATATAAATATATAGATTCTTAAACACAATAATGAATTAAATAAATGTGTATAAAATAACCTTTATAAATAAATATAAATTTTTACAAGTAGTAATTTAGTTACTCCTATTATTACCATGTAATTAAATTGATATTTTTAGAGGACATATTTAATATTTATAAATATATATATATATATATATCATTATTTCAATTTAGTTCAATGTTTCTTATTTAGCAAGCTATCGAACATATTTGACTTAATTAGAGGAAAAAAATATTAAAATCTAAGGTCATTAAATTCTCCCCCCTAAAACAAATTATATCCTCACAATTTTATTTATTACTTTAGAATGAAATTATGTGATGGTATTTCTAATATATTCATCATTAGGTATATAACTTCTAATATGAAATCTTTCTCAATCTCTTAGGATGTATCAAGTTACGTATATTTCCACAAATGACATTATATATTCATATAATCATGTACCCTAGTATTTATATAACCTAATAATATATTCTCTATAATATACCTCTCCCAAAACAATTTTAATCTCAAAGAGATTAAACCATTGTAAAATTATATAATCCTCCAAAACATTAACTCCATCATTAATCCTTAAATGTATTAATCACTGTTTTATAAAATCTCAAACTAATAAATATATATATATATATAATATAAAAAATTAGATAAACATTATCCAAAATATCATGGATTAATTTCATTAAATAAATAATCAATTTTAAGGCTATAAATACTATCTAACATAATTTTATCAAAATAAACAAACCATTTATTAACTAAACATCAAGTATATATTATACCTAAAAGGTATTAATACATAAATAATGTGTTCTCAAATATTTATCCCCAAAATATAACCTTGTCATAAAAATGTATTTCATGGTTATTAATTCCATTTAATATATGTTTCCAATACTTTAAATAAATAAAAAAATTGGAGGAAAATCCTTAAATGTTTAACATAATTATTATTACTTTTATAATATACCATAATATCATAAATAAGTATTAGTCATTATTGAAAATATGTAAGAGTATCAAGAATGAATTTTCATTATGATTTTAACCTTACTTCCTTAGGTAAGACTAAAAAACCCACATTTTCAATTATAACAGACATATACCAAGATTAATAACCCTTTCAATATGATCCCTTATTAGGTTATAAGACATTGCACTTTATAGATACATATCTTCCTCAGATTTAATTTTGAGATCTTTTTTCAACAAAATACTAGTACCCAAAATGGTTATCAATAAAATAAAATTAAATGTTCATGTGAATATGAAAATTAAATCTTAATATGTCTTCTCAAATTACACCTTAATTTTATACTCTGATACATTAAATTCAGTCTACTTTTCATTAATTTAGGCTATCTTGTACTTATTAACATAATTTTGTAAAGTAATTAAGAAATAAATCCTTTATAAGGCTTTATAAAGATAATGTGATTGACCAAATTATATCCTTGGGAGTATCAAAACAGGTGTAAAATAAGGTCACATTTTCATGGACTAAGTGGTGATTGAGTTAATACCCATTATTACCTTTTCAATTTTATTATAGCTTATAATAACCCAAGAATTTACAACATATTTAATTTAAAATAAATTTAATTTTTGGGTACCTTGTGATGCAAAAAACATTGTGTTTAACCAAAACACGGTTTAATCACGTTTTTTATATATAATTTAACATTAAATTCTACCAATTTTAGAAAAATTATTTAATAAAATAAAATTATTTATTGAAATTTAATACCAAAATTATATTTGGGTGAATTTTTGGGATTTTTATAAAAAGTTTCATTTTTTGATGAATAGTTAAAATACAGAATTTTAATTGAAAAAACTATTTTTGTTTAAATTAATTACAATGTTAAATTTTTTTAAATTTTTTTTAAATTAGAATTAGATAAATTTTATATAAATTAATCCAATTTAGGTCATTGAAATAAATTTTTTATTTAATTTTGATGTAAAAACTTTGTAAACTTTTGAATATTTTCAATTTAACACCCCGCTTCCTCGTCACATTAGCAGGATTAATTTTATATTAAATTTTCTGAATTATGTTCATTAAATTTAGTAAAATAAATTCCATATTAATAATTAAAATAATTTAAAATTTCTAATATGTTCAAATTAATTTTTTACCAAAATGAATAGTGAAAATATTAAAAATTAATTACCGTTGTTAAGGTAAAATGGGTTTACTAGGGGTTAAATAAAGAGGATAAGGGTACAAATTACCGACCTACATGTCCAAAACCCATTGTCTGACCATATTTTTGCCATTATCAACATAGGTTCTATTTTAATAAGTTTTTTGGACACTTTTCCATCATATTGATCTACATAATAAGTCAAGTAAAGAAAAGGACAAAAAGGAACCTTTCTTCCTTTTAATATCTCTAAAGCTCTCTTATAAGTAAAAAACATAGGTTCAGTTAATTATATTATTTTAAAATATAAATGATTTTTTATTTCATAATAATTTGTATTTATTTTTTAGAGATTAAATAATTACATAAATTTCTTATAAAATGCTAATGCAATAATTATTCTGTTAATAAATAAAAAGATAACAAATAATAAAAATATAGAAGGTGAAGTAAATTGAATGAATTATTATCTTAGATTAATTTTTTAGTTGATTCTATCTCGTTACATAGGTTTGAACATAGTATATCTAAATTCTATCATTTTATTTAAATTTCTAAATTCAAAGTAATTGAATAAATTCAAAATTAACAATAATGTTATTTACAAAAAATGAAATTTTATTAAATGATTTTAAATTAGTAGATATTATATTTTAGGAAAATATAATTATAAATTTTAATTAATATCCAGTATTTTCTATTAATTTTTCAATTGTTCTTTTATAATGACTATACTGACCCCAAAATTAAAAAAACTATATTAGCATAGTTAAGGTTAGAACGGTGTTTCTGTACGTACATGTGCTTGCGTTAAAATAAATTTTCAAACCATGTGGTATTTTTATTTGATAAATTTAATTTCATATTATAATCAATGAATTTAAATTATCTAATTATTCCTAATTTAATTTATTCTTAAATGATAAATTACTGAGATTAGAAAACTAGTTGCCATAGTGAAAACACAAAATGGTAAACTAGGGATGATTAGAAGTTAATAAAAAATGTATAAAACATGTGTTTTGTTATGTTTTTGAAGTTTTACTAGACTATATAATCCATGAACATTTTTATTTATCAATTTTGGAGACACCTGATATAATATTAACTCTCAATAGTGAATACTTTTGTGTATTTATATAAAATATCACTCATCCTCAACTATAAAAAAGAAATCAATAACCTCACTTCATCACACCTTCAAACCACTTTTTCAGCCAATACCTAACCAAATAACCTACCAAATTCTCACCCCTAATCATATAAGCCTTATTTTCGGAAATAAATCCAACCTATTAATGATTCAATGTAAACCTAAAGATGATACCTGAAGAAGAGGTAATGTTCTTTAATGAGCATCTTTATTTTATTTCTTTCTCCATCTCCTTCAATTATTATTAAACCATGTTGATATAATAAAATCAGTATCTTTTATATATTGGGACTTTTATATAATAAATTCATTAAGTACAACCATCTCCACTTCCATAAAATGGATTATGAAATCATTTTTTGTTTGTATGGAGGACCACTGCCTCACAAACTAATATCATTCGTTCTTCCATTACCATCATTCATAGTTTGGTATGATTATGTATATAAAGTATATATATTATATTTATAACATAATTATACCTTTATATTCATTATATCATATGTACCAATATTTAATTTCCATTTTTTAGGGGTTGGAATAACGTCGCTCATGTGTATGGTGGACTACCACCTCACGAAGCGATGTGATTCATCTTTCATTGATGCTTTGAATGGAATTTAATAAGGTTAAATTTAATGACTATTTGTGATATACATTAAATAACTATGACATTAATGAAATATTTATCATTCTCTAAAGATAATATATATCATTTTCTTTCATATAATTTCACTCACTCAAAGATGATAACATTGTTCATGTATTTGTAGACTACACCTTCACGAAGTGATTTGACTATATTTTCATCACTACACCACATAGATGATATATATATGTATATAATATATTATATGTGATATTATAATTATTATAGAAATTATTTTATGTTACTTACCTTATTTTCAAAATGATCATTGGAAAATGGAAACGTTACTCATGAGTACATATAGCCCACCATCTCCATGATCGCAACATACTTCATTTTTAATAACCATCATTCATGACTGGTTTTAAAATTATAATTGATGTATAAATATGATAATTATGTCATTATTATTATTATTATTCTATAGGTGATTAAAATATGTAATATGTTCCAGAACAGGATCTTTAATGACAAAACACGCATAAGAAAATAAGTCAATTTACACCCAAAACAATGAAAATAATGAAATATTATTAATGAATTGATAATAATATGTTATAAAAGGTTCATTTATGATATTATAAAATTTAATATGGTTTAGGTATAAGTTAATAACTCTTTTAAAACCACTATATAGGATGTCAAATAATTTTTTATCAAAAGGAAGCATTAAGTAATGGATTTCATCTCACTTTACATTCTATTAAGACTGATTTGTTATTATGCACCAATTCACTTTTATGTGGTGTGTATACTGCCTATTTGACATGTAATGTCATGATTAATTCATAATTCATGGTATTTTACGTTACACTTTGAATCGTTTCATCTATGGGGATTTTACTTAAAAATTACCAAGTGGTAAAAGATATTGTGCAATATCACTTTTTTCTGATTATTAACTTTATTTTGAAACAATCACTTGATTGTGATAATTTTTCAATAGAAATTTATTTCTATTAAATATACATATTCTTTTTTTATGGATATTATTATTACCTAAATTATATACCAGTTTTACATATAGTGTCTACTTTGAAAGTTATTTGATTGACTGAGGAAATATTGATAAATATGTACCCTTTACTCAATATGGATATTTGATGTTAGGGAATATTGATTCATGAATTTAATCAATGATTTGATATATTATGAATTATTTGGACCTGTAGTGATGGCTGCGGACCGGTATAATATAACCTGTTGATGCATCAGTAGGTATCATGTAACAAATTAGTTGGCCAAATTAAATAATTTCTTCCTATAGTATATAAATTGTATTGTGAAAGGTCTTGATGATCGAGGTATTATGATGCCTGAGATCATGAAATCAAATAATTAAGAATTTCCATTATTAAGAATTCATTTATTATTATCCAAGATATTTTCATAATGATATTATCTCAAGATTCATTTCATTGTCAAATTATTAATTAAATGTGAAGCATCCCAAACCCGGAAGCCACTCAATAGTGCTCTGATCCCAATTCACCACATGGCCTTAATCACATCTCCTAAAATTCTAGAGTCTTCCAACTAGAAGGAAGGGCCTGGGGTGTGTCTGTGGAGATACTATTTCCTCATTAACAGAGTGTAACACAACAGAATATAAATAACAATCAATAGCAGAAGTAGATACACAACCAGACAAATGATAAATAAACAAGTCCATAATATATAAACAATGCCTATGGTAATATCATATATAGATTATGATGATACATTTCATGTCTCTACAAAGAAACCAAAACAGGCAGACAATAGTACAATACAATACATGTATAAAAATACTAAAAATACCAAAAATTCATATATCTAAACAGAATCATGATCCTTAGATTAGTCTCACGCTCCCCTAATACTAAGTGTGGCATATATTCACGACTCAAAAAAAGGTTTCTTTCCTTGTTCCCTACCTACATCCAAAAAGTCTACCCGAGTACCCATTGGAGTCCCAAATAGGGTGTGAGATACATTCCCAACAGGCTACCATCCAAAAGCCTATAACAAATCTAGGATGTGCAATTTAAGATTAGAATAATGAAATATGTGTCATAGGTAAGCACTAAAAAATGAAAATTTCTCATGGAATGTATACAATAAGGTAATTGATACACTATAGCCATACTAGGAACCCTACAAAAAAGGTTTCAAGCTTCTATAACAAGGCATCTAATAACATTAAAGAAATATCTAACACGCCCTTTCCATACATCCAACATATCATTCCAACTATAAAATTGTCATATAAATTTTGTATCAAGAAACCACAACCTTTCCATAAACCAGAAGTGTCATATCAGCCACAGTCATGCCATAGATCCAATCAATCCACATTTACCAAAGTTGTTCCATATAATCAGATTTTAGAGACCTTGGGGTTGGATCCAAGGTACAACAGACTAAGTAATACTCATCATGTCCTAGGAAAATATTGATGGAAACTTAATTAGGCTTGAATTAGGGTCTAAGGAGCATGTCACCAGACAATGACCACTACGATCCCAACCAAATCAGATTCAAGGTATAGAAAGGACCAAGGAATCCCATATAATCAAGACCTAAAGAATAATATCTATCCAAGGAATCTGCTATCACATTCAAGACCCATGGAAGAAATGTATATGGTGTCTAATGGAATTAATATCCAAGTATAACCAACCAAATCATCCACTTCCATTTAATCCACATCTCATTCCATACTTCAATTAACAAGCATTCAATTCCATGAATATACCCACTCATATAACAATTTGTACTCAAATATAATCAATGAGTATACCCACTCATAAAAATTCAATATAATTCATTTAATCAATTAAAGTAAGGTATAACATGTTAACACATGGAAAAGGAGGCAATATCTATCTCTGAACAATCAATTCAATTTGATTTAGTTCATCATGGGGTTTCTCTAACTAGGAATGCTTAATAATACACCCCTTGGTTGGTTCCACAATACGAAAAGGAAAAGGGCACACCCCGTGGGTGGCCTTGGATAGGGAAAACAACATATGACAAGTATCAAGGGAACTAAAGGGAATTCATAACATGCCTAATTTAATTTAATTCTATCAATTAATTAAATTTTAGGGTTTCACCAGAAATTTTAGTAGGTGACATAATGGAAACTAGATTAATAAATCACCAAACTTCAAGGGAAAGGTATAGACTAACTACCATATGTTGTTAGTAGAGTTATCATCTATTACTATCTTCTAATTCAACTCATATCTGGAAAAAAAATGAAGAATTGGTGAAAATCCTAAAAATATATAATATTAGATTATACTTAAATAATACATATAATACTAAGAAAAGACAATAATTGATCAAAAGGAATTGATTACTCATCGATACAGATATAATGAGACCAACGATGCTCAATTTTGAGATAGGAGGGAGGAGACGGAAAATATTCTACCTTTGTGATTCAAAATGGATCTCTAATAGGATTATATCTAACATTGGAGGGGAATTGAAATTAGGTTTGAAATATAAGATTAAATTAGGGAAATTTTATAATATTAACCAAAATATTGGTTCGCATGGTTTTTCCACACGGTTATCCAAACCATTCACAATCGTGTACCCACTCTAGTAGGGTGGGTCACATCACATGGTTTGTTCACACAGATATAATGAGACCAACGATGCTCAATTTTGAGATAGGAGGGAGGAGACGGAAAATATTCTACCTTTGTGATTCAAAATGGATCTCTAATAGGATTATATCTAACATAGGAGGGGAATTGAAATTAGGTTTGAAATATAAGATTAAATTAGGGAAATTTTATAATATTAACCAAAATATTGGTTCGCATGGTTTTTCCACACGGTTATCCAAACCATTCACAATCGTGTACCCACTCTAGTAGGGTGGGTCACATCACATGGTTTGTTCACACAGTTTTCCAAACTATGTGAAAATTTTGAGTTTTTTCTCCCTTAAAATTTGTAGGCTCCCGGAACGGGCATGCACCTGAAAAATCATGGTTTCATCAAAATTTTAAGGCTCCTAGATACATGTTTCCAACTATGTATGGTTAGTAGTAACTATATGGCATGACCTGCATGTTGTATACTAACCATGTGACACATCTTTATTTTCTAAAATGATGAGTTTCAGGCTACGAATAAGCCTTGGAAAACCCTAAAATACATATGATCAAATTGGGTAATCACATTATGCCATAACTAAACATTTAAACAGAAAAAATAAAGGATCCATACCTTACATTAAATCCTAGGTTCTTATAATATTCTACCCTTAAAGAATTCCTTCCCTAAATTTCCCTCTCAGGGGTGTTCAATATTCGTCTACAAAAACCTCCATCCACTGAGAACGTACATCGGCCTTCCACTCCCAAGTATGCTCCTATAAACAGTAATGCTTCCATATCACCTGTACTAGATGAAATTAACATCCTTGTAGAACCTTTAGGTTCCTATCAACAATAATAATAAGATGCTCTTCAAAGGATGCATCTTCCTGTAACTCAATATCCTTGGTCTAAAAATCTTGTGATGGTTATGAATGGTAATAGTGTAGCTGAGAAACATGGAAAACATCGGGCATGATTCGTTACCTATGAGGTAACCACAACTGATAGACTATTGGCCTAAATCTACCTATAATCTCAAATGACCCGACATATCTCAGTGAAAGCATACCATGTATATTGATCTATTTGTGTCCCAATGATAACCCAAATTCATATATACTTTTTTCTTCCATTTACTAAAGAATTTTAATTTTTTTTATTCGATAATTATCTTAGTATTTTCTTAGTTTTGTAGGAATGAGACTTTTAAGGGCATTAAATGAATAAATCCACAAAAAGTTCATAATTCACCTATTACACATCTTGAACCATCAGGACACATCATGTAATACTATTTCACAGCATCCAGCAAGTTGTGAGAAAAGTTGTGAACCAAGACATGAAGTGAGTAAAGAAAGAAGCCAGTACATGTCATAAATGGAAAATACACAATGTGACCTCATTCAAACCCATTGAATGAGAAATATACTTCAAATATATACTTAGAAGGCCAGTACACATCATGAGTCTTCGATACACGACATGAAAGTAGTCAAAACTCATATTACGGGTGAGATATACGTAAGATTAAAAAACCATGGAGATCCACACAAATCGGTAGTACACGACATGTAATCCATTACACGTCATGTATTTTCTCACCTATATATACATCAATCCATCAGCGATTTTGAGGGATCCCATAACATATTTCCTTTGTGTTTCTGTTCCTCTTCATGTTTCCTTCAACCCCCTCTCCCTTATACTCAAATTTCTTCATCTTTTTCATATTTTATTTTAATAAAAGAGTCATGGATTGTGTTTTCATCTTCCCCTTCATTTCCTTTTCACATTTCCACCATCGTTCATCATCAATTACTGAGAACTCATGTTGAATCCATTTTCTATTTTATTCCAAGAAATTATTTAATTGTGATTTACATATCCTTAGTCCCAACTGCATGCTCATTCCTTTTTGTGAATCTAAACCCTTTCACTGGTGTTAACCATTTTAATTCCATCATTATTAGCATGTCAAGCATGTTTTTATTTATTTTTTTATTTTCATCCCGGTCTACCTAGAGTGAATAAACCACCCATGAGTAGGGATGAATAGTGGGTGTATCTGAAATCACAATAAATGTTAATTAGAAACATGGTAACCTTAAGGGATAGTAATCAGGATAAATGATCAATATTTGTCCAATTAATTTGGGTACCCTCGATCATGAGATATTCAAGTTAAGGACTCTACCTTGGTTGGAGTGGTTTAGGATATAACCAATAGCCTAAGATACTTTCTGCCTTAGAATCCAAGATTAATGCATCTAGGTTGTCACTGTCTCCTGAATAAGGAATAGTTACATCCTAGGTAGAACTAGGTAGCTTGACCAAAGTCAACTAGAAAATTACACTTTCTTCACATCATAAGCCTTAGGATCCTACCAACATTATAATTAAGATCATCCTTCTTACATGAACCATCCCTGGATGAAGTTTCTGCATAGACTATAGATTCCTGAACTCAGTAATAAGGAAGGATCATTTTCCTGTTCCATTCGTGGATCAAATTCTAGAAGGTATTGTGAGACATGAATTCTACAATTTCCTGGATGGATATTCATGATACAACCAAATTGTTGTCAACCCAGTAGATTACATAAATACCACATTCATTATCCCATTTGGTAGTTTTTCATATAGGAGAATTTCATTCAGAATGTGAAATTCTCCATCAACATTTCATTGATGCATGATGCATATTTTACATGACATGGTAGAAAAATTTCTAGAAATATTCATGGATTACTTCCCAGTCTATGGAAGATCATTTGAGATTTTA
Source organism: Viscum album (assembly GCA_963277665.1). Lineage (NCBI taxonomy): Eukaryota > Viridiplantae > Streptophyta > Magnoliopsida > Santalales > Viscaceae > Viscum > Viscum album. The sequence goes on from OY728127.1 coordinate 188,594,226, forward strand.
TTAAGCAATATGTAACAACTCCTTCAATGTTGTGAAGAAATATTCCTCGCCCTAAATGTTTAGAAATGTCATTTTATGGTCCAAGTAGGAATAGTACTCAGGTATAAAATACTCACAAAAGATATAGAAGTTGATCCATCCAAAATAAAAATCATCAAGCATTTTCCTGAACCATAAAAAATGAAGCGAATATGAAAATTTCTCGGCCATTATGGATTTTATAGACGATTAGTAAAATACTTTTCAAAGGTTTTTCAGCCATTGATACACTTAATTTCAAAATAAGTCCCTTATAATTCATTCAGGAATGTCGGAATGCATTTAAGATGTTAAATCAAGCCTGATAGTAGCTTCAGTCATCATTTCACCCAACTAGGATAAAGAATTTTAGTTAATGTGTGATGCTAATGACCTTGATGTTGGTGTTGTGTTAGGAAACATAATTACCCACATGTTTTTCCCATCTATTATACAAGCCAAAAACTAATTGAATCTCAATTAAACTAAATTACAATAGAGAAATAACTCTTAACTGTTATATATGCCTTTGATAAATTTCATTCCTATTTGGTTTTGTCCAAAGTGATTGTATATATTTATCATGTTTCCTTAAGATACTTGATTAACAAGAAGGATGCCAAAACAAGGCTGATGAGGTATATCCTCTTGCTGTAAGAGTTTGATGTTGTAATTAGGGACATAAAAGGCATATAAAATTTTATTATTGACCAAATATCCTAACTCCCCCTATCTTTCATCAAGGAAGATAATGAGGTTGACATTGAAGTAGATTTTATAGATGAACCCCTTTTTTAGCATCAAGGTTCAACAGTGGTTCTCTAATATCACCAATTATCTCACAATGGTATTTTTACATCATGATCTCTCATATTGATAGAGGAAAATATTCTTAGCAAAAGAAAAGCATTACTGTTGGTATGAACCACTTCTCTGCAAGAATTGTGTGGATATGGGAAATTGTATTCCAAAGAATGAAACCCACAATGTAATTTATTTGTGTCATATGTCACTAGTTGGCAGACATTATGGACTTGAGCGCACAGTCTCCAAAATTCTACAAAGTGGAATTTTCGAGCCCATGCTACACCAAGACGCAAGTTAATTTTTCCAAAGATGTGATAGATGCCAGTAGATAAGAAACATTGGAAAAAGGAATGAGATGTTGTAGTATCCCATCATGGAATTCAACATCTTCATTGTTTGGGGCATAGACCTTATGGGACCAATTCCCACTTCATATATAAAATCCTACATTCTATTTGGTGTTGACTATGTCTTGAAATGGGTTGAAGCTGAAACAATTTCACATTCCATAGAAAAAGTGGTCATGAACTTTTGGGAAAAAATGTATTTGCAAGATTTGGATTTCCAAGATTACTAATTAGTGATCGAAGAACACATTTCAGATAAGCTTACTTGATTGAAGAGCCTGTGGGTGAAGAAGTTGAATCCTGGATGGATGAGAAAGATAGAATTTCACATCTGAAATATTATAATAATGAAATTTCTGTGGATAAATATCTTGAAATTAGAAAACGAATGTTCATGAGAATGGTGGAAGAATACAAGAAAAATATTGACTTCAATTTTAGACATATTCCCTGGGAATGATCTTTTCTGTTACTTGTTTTCTTTGTTTGAGGTTGCTGGAAAATGATGTTGTTGTTTCTGTTGGATTGGTGAGAGATAAAGTTCTGCAGGCTTGGATGTACCCATGGCCAATAGGACTAGTTGATACAACTTCGGTATTGTTGCTTTTTTTCTTCTCTAATGGATCTTTTGGTGTGGAAATACTTCCTCTGTTGGGTTCTATTTTTTGAGATGACTTTGCTTGAGACATTCTAGACTCGGTCTGCTGGTTTCCTGCTACTATGGTGTTGCTGAAGTCTGGGATTGGAGGATAGGATTCACTCGGTTCTGAACTGCTGCTACTGTTTCTTTGACTGAGGTTGAATGATTGAAAAGTGAGGTTCTCCCTGCTGATTTCTCGCCACTTGGTCTGGTTTTTCTGAACCTACAGCTGGTTCTTTCCTGAACACTGGTTGATTTAAAATATTTCTATTATGCTTCAAGGGCTAGACTTAAGATTCAGATTTCTTGATTTTTTTAGATTTCCTTCTGTCTATTGGATGGCTATAGTAGGGATACATTGTCTGCAAGATGGTTTCTCTCTCATCTTTCCATCTGCTCCACATGGTGATGATGCTACCTGCAGGGGCGACAGATTTGGACTGACCTGTTTTCTTCAATTGGATAGCTTGCTGATTTTTTTAGATGGTCTTTATTTTCGAAGTTACAACTTTGCAACATTTTAAAGGTGACTTCTATGGGATACCTTCAAGAACTGGTTTATTTGTTTTGGATTGAGTATTTTATGTAACCCATTGAATTTATGCTGGTGTAATTCATTTACACCTCGTGGTTGTACTGTTCTTTTTTGATTTTAATAAATTCCATAGGTTCCATGAATTGGGAAACCAACTCATGTCACTAATTTTCTCAAAAAAACACATTTCACAAACCAATATGTGAAAGGATTTATAGAGAAATATATAATCATATGTAATACAGGAACTCCCTACCACCCAAAAACAAGTGAGTGAGTAGGACATTCAAATAGGGAGATAAAGAAAATTTTGTAAAAGATTGTAATTTCAATATAAAGTGACTGGAATCTCAAACCAGATGATGCACTATGGGTATACCTCACTGCATATAAGAAACCCATAGGCACAAAACCATTTAGACTGGTTTATGGGAAACCACGTCATATCCCAGTTGATCTGGAGCATCGTTTGTTTTGGAAGATTAGGAAATTGAATTTGGATTCTAAGAAGGCTAGATAAGCTAGGATACTATAATTAACCAAATTAGAAGAGATTAGGAGATATGCCTATTAAAATTCCATTATCTATAAGGAAAAAACCAAGAAATTCCATAATCAATGCATGGCCAGGTGTATCTTTGTACCAGGGAATAAGGTACTTTTATTTAACACATGATTGAAACTATTCCTTGGTAAGATGAAATCTCGATGGTCAGTATTTTTTGAAGTTGTGAAATACTTTCCTAATAGGACCATCTAAATTCAATGAGTAGGTGGACCAACTTTTAAAGTGAATGGTCAAATACTAAAATTTCTCTAAGAACATTTCCACAAGGGTTGTGTCATCAACCTCAAGTTCATTTGAACCATATTTTTGTCAATATCCTGACATAAAAGGAAGCACTGATTGGGAGGCAACCCAGGGTAGGATATCATAGCCTATGTTATATTAGGCTATCCTTAGAAAAAATTTGGATAAGATAAAAGCTAGAGGTTATATTTGAATTATGTGTGTCTTAAAAAAATTCAATTACACATCATGTGACCTAATTACCTGACAAGAAACCTTTCATCCAAAATTTCTTTTTAAAACACCGGTACATGATGTGAACCCTTGTTACATGTTGTGTAATTAACCAGACCTTTTTTTTAAAATACAGTTCGTGAACACTGGGTTCACAACCTATAACCCCCTCCCACCCCCACACACACACACCTCAACTCCCTCCTCCTCCTCTCTCTCCCTCGCCTCATAAATCTCCTAAACCTCCTCCTCTCTAACCTGCACCCCTTTTCCTCCCACAACACCGTCACACCCCCTAATCCTCCTTCACGACCACTGTGCATGCACCCACACCTTCCTCTCTCAACCTAAAACTAAAAACCCATACCCCTTTTCCTTCGTACCTAAATGAAACCATCCCTCCATTCTGTGATGGAAAGAACCAAGTGTCCCCAACCCTCCACCTCATTGTCCATAGTCTCTGATGAGTGGCCATCAGACAAGAACCAACATGGTACCATATCTGCAATGCATGTCACCCCTTCCACCCCACCTGTAGCATCCCATATTGCACCAGCTGCCCATCCCAACTCCTTATCCACCTCAGATGACTCCTACAATGAAAAAAACCTCCACTAATTTGTTTTACTTTTCTTCACCAACCCAAAGCATTGGGTAAATATCATCAGGTTGCACGCCAAGCTGATGTGGACTAATAATACCACTAACATGCATATCTTGGCTGTGCTAAACATTAGTGATGTCATCCTCAAACTCTTGGGGACATTGCATATGAACCGCATCCTTGAGGTTTGATTGAAGACCTATATAGATCTTTTTCTAGAGTTCCTCTCTATGTTCGAGATATCAATTGATAGTATTAGATTCCACATAGGTGGGAATCCACATGATCTTTCTTTCACCGAGTTTGGCATGTGCCTCAGTATATATACTGATCAGTTTTTCACTTTATATATTTATCTGACTCTTCATTTGGATCCACCCCGAGACGATTCTTAGCATTTATGGGAGTTGATTTCCTGAGATCCTCGGTTACCCCATAACCCACACATCATGAAATCTAACCAACTATGGGGTCCAGCCTTATGGATTCTGTATCGAGCTATGACACATGGATGGTTCTTTAGGGATGATTATCACAGGAGTGTTAGCCAGATCGATGTTCTTATTGTCACAATAGCCATGCACAGCCCATCCATCAACATGGCTACCTAGTTTTCCCACTAATACAAAGCCCACACCCAGCAGAATCGTAGTAATTTGATAGAAGGGTCCTTTATTGCACATCTGGCTAGGAACCTCAGAGTGTTCGATGTAGCACTTCCCCTCACCTCCCCAGGACTTGTTGATCTCATAAATATCATGATTCTTCACATGATTAAGCTATTGGTATGGGAGGACAATGTTTACCATTGGGAACCAGGCATGGAGTAGGTTGCACCACATGTACAGGACCCACCAGCGGCATCAGACCCACCTGTTGATCCACACACTACCTCCCCATCTGCACCACCCACTCATCTGCCTACATCTTCCACCACCTCATCCATTATATCTCCACCCACCCATCCCATCCTTTCAAAGATATGGGCTACACAGCAGTGCATCCAAGCTAACATATTCCATATTTCAACTCATCTTCATCTTCCATTCATTGAGCCTTCAGAGTTCACCACTCCACCACCACCAACCTTTTTCTACCCCTCCTCTTATACTATTACCACATAACCCATAGCCCACCCCGACATTCCCCCAGATCATACGAACCCTGCTACCTAGAATGATTATTTAGCAAAGAAAGCCTGACAGGGGAAGGGTCCGACCACTAACTCCACCTTAGAGGTACCTTTCATCGATCTAGCTGTCAGACCCACAACCTCCATACGGATCAGTACCTCTCCACCAACCACCCTAGCCAATTTACCCATCTCTATGACTCCACCATCTACTGATGATGCCACCGCAGACAGCCCACTACCTTCACCACATGAGGGAGGTTTGATGATGGAGGAGATCTTTATCCCTGGGGCCAGCTATTCCATTTTTGTTTCTTTTTGGATTGTAGACTTTGGTAGATAGGTATGTTTGTTTTCCTTTTTGTTATATCTTTATGTTCATATTTTTATACAAATCATATATATATATATGGAGATTGATTTTTTCATCATTTTTATATTTAGTTGGCTTTATTTCATTTTCTTTTAAACTTTAAATTTCCATTATTAGCTCCTCCACATCATCCATGGTTATAAATGGACCCATTACAACCTCTATTATAGTCCAAAGTGTTACCCAGTGAGTTGAAAAAATCGAATGCCAACTTTAGGAACTTTATCTGGAAATCCATGCATAGTAGAAGCATCCTAGAGCTATGATTGCATTCTTGAAACATCTTATTCAGTATCACATTGCTTCCCTTGATGTAATCAATCCAGTAAAGTGGCCTTGTGAGATGGAAGACATGGAAACTAGTAGCTATAAATTAATAAGGAGTAACTAAGCCTATAGAATCCACTGCAAGATGTTTTAGTCCATCCTTCTGGCTGGCGACGTCTTATTAGCACTTTATATGAGGCAACCCATATTTCCTTTTTATATTAAGTAGTTATGATAGAGTATTTTTCATTTTCACTTTGATTCCCTTTATAAATTCATTGTACACATTTCACACATTTGAATAAAAGGGGTTAGATTTTCTTGTTATACTGCACACCTACCTGTTATTCTTCTTTTAAAATGCTTAGAACCATTGAACTAATGTTTCATCTAGTATAGGTACTTTTTTCCAACCATTTAGCATGTGACCCAGAAGTTGAAATAGACATCCCAAGTACCCTCATGGATTACCACTTATTACAGGGATCCTGGGATTTCCTCAATTTTAAATTGTCTAATTCCATTTCAATATTTATAAGCTTCATTTTCTGAAACTCTCCCACAAAAATTACATGGATAGTGCAAAAACTATATCATTCTACATGTGGGGGAGTTTCTCATGAGTTTCACTTTTGAAACACTTGAATTATTGCATTTTATCGCCTATCTAGGAGACATTTTTGAAATAATAAGCATATTTTAAACTTGAAAAATATTATTCCCATTTAAATAAAATAAAATTTTAAGTTTGAAATTGTTTGAATCTATATTTTATCTCTTTTTAGGATTTTTAGAATGATTTATGAGCTTATAATGTTAATTCAAATTCAACATTTTTCAAATTATGATTAATTATCTCACTAATTTGTCTTATACCCATTTTAATTGCTAGTTTCTATTTTATTCTCATTACCTAAGAGGACTCTAAGACTAAAATTTCATATTCTTTTCTGATCATATTTCTTTAGAGTTACCTGGGACACGTAAACCTATCAGAACTTTTAGTGAGATCTTGTTGAGGCTATGACTGACCATATACAATTTTGAAATGATTGAGGTAATCTTTGTTGAGCCACTATTTCCTAAGACCCACCATACATCTTTCCTTTGTTAAGCCCATAGTTTCTATGAATGACCTTATAGGATGAAACTTTTCCAATCTGGTTTTCCTATCCTACCCTGATCCATGTATAATTCATGGTTTTACTTTTGAACAAGTTTGGGAAGAATTCAGACAGCATGGGATGCTTCTATTTATAGATATGTATGGTTTACTCATCATATGATTTATTTGTGATCCATATTTACTTTGTATCATTTAACTTTTATTATTTTCCTTTGAAAAATACAAAAGAAAAGAAAAGATGACATGGGTGGTGAACTAGGATGGTCAAAAATCACCATTTATAGACTGATGAATCCCTTAAAGTGTCATATGTGTTTAGGGTATGGATGTGAGATCTAGCCTAGACATGAATTTAGAAAAACAGAAAAACTAAAGAAAAAGTAACGGAATATGATACTTTTTTTGTACTTACTTGACATATAAATGGATCCAACCTGAGCTGCTGGGAGTGTGGACTTGATTATCCTAGAGGAGTTATTTTAGTACACTTTTCACGACACTCATGCATTGTACATTAGATTTTACCCTCATTTTTAGATTGATTTTCAATTTTTATCTACCTATCAACATCCTCAAAGTTATCATAATCTAACTATTCAAGCCCCCATGATTAATTTTGTACTTGTATTTACAAAGTACAGCTGATAGAACCAATGAAAGATTATGGTTAGAAGCATGTACTAAGGGTATGAGGATAAATCCAATTTCATTTTACCATGAGTGATGAGAGAAAATTCATTGTGAGGTAAATCACAAATGGGTATAGAATTCAAGGAATAGTTAAAAGATAATAATTAAAATATTAGAATTTTTTTAAAGAACTGATCTATGATGCATGGTTGATTTTCTTTGTAAGGATGATTTTGGAAACTAACCTTTTCCACTTATGCCTAGTTTTATTTTTCTGTACATAATGAATGTTTCCTTCTATAAAAATTGATTATCTTTTTGAAATCATTGTTGTGGACTTTTTTCTTTAAGACAAGAAATTGTTCAAGTGTGTGGGAATTTGATAAGATGAATTCATATATACTTTTTTCTACCATTTACTTAAGTATTTTAATTTTTTTATTCAATGATGAACTTGGTATGTGCATAATTTTGTAGGAATGAGGCTTAATATGGTTTTAAAGGAAGAAATGTAGAAAAAGTGAAGAATTCACCTATTACACATTATGAACCATCAGGACACATTGTGTAATAAAATTTCACATCATCCAGCTATTTTTGAGCCAAGTCATGAACCAAGTTGTGAAGAGAGAAGGTAAAGAAGCTAGTACACATCGTAAATGGAAAATACACAACATGACCTCATTAAAACCTGTTGAATAAGAAATTTACTCCTAACACATAGTTGGAAGGCTAATACACATCGTGAATCATCATTACATGACGTGAAAGAGGTAAACCCTCATATTTTGGGTGATATTCACATGAGATACACATCAGATTCCAAAAAAACATGGAGATATACACAGATCAAAAGTACATGACGTATAATCCATTAAACTCCATGTAATTTTTTTCCTATATATATAGTAGGACGATAGTGGTTTTCAGGGATCCCAAAGAATATTTCCTTTGTGTTTCTATTATACTTAAAGTTTCCTTCAATCCCATCTCCCTTAAACTCCAATTTCTTTACCGTTTCCATATTTAATTTTAATATAAGATTCATGGATTGTATTTTCATCATCGTTTTCATTTCCTTTTCACATCGCCACTATCGTTCATCATAAATTACTGAAAAACTCATGTAATTACATTTCCTCTTTTATTAAAAGTAAGTATTTAATTGTGATTTACATATCATTAATCCTGATTGCAAGATCATTCCATTTTTTGAATCAAAACCATTTCATGGGTGTTAACCATTTTACTTTCATCATTCTTAGTGTGTTAGTCATGGTTTTATTTATTTATTTATTTTCATCCCAACCTACTATTTGTGGTTAAACCATCCAAGGTTTGGGATCAAGAATAGGTGTATAGGAAATCATAATAAATATTAATTCTAAACACAGTAAACTTAAGGGATAGTAATCATGATAAATAATCAATGTCAATACAATTAATCTGGGTACCCCTAATCATGGAATATTCCAGTGAAGGACCCTATCCTGGTTGGAGTGGATTAGGGTATGACCAATAGCATAAGATAATATCTTCCTTAGAATCTAATCATAATTCATCTAGGTTTTCACTATCTTTTAACCAAGGAATAGTTACCTCCTAGGTAGAACAAGGTTACTTGACCAAAGTCAACTAGAGAATTCCGCTTTCTTCACAACCTAAACCTTAGGATCCTACCAAGATTAGAATTGAGATAATCCTTCTTACAGATACCTGAAACTGATATTTATCCCTCTCTCTAAATTGAAGAAACCATAAACCACCATAGATCTAGTGATTCCCAGATTGAAACAAACATTAAAGGACTCCTAACCAAAAAGGTTATTAAGCCATATACTCGTAAAAAGAAAGTTACACTCCCTGAGGGACCAACCTCAGACTACTGTTATACTATGACTTAGAAGTAATTGAAATTTGGGAAAACAAATATAATCTCACTGAAATTCATGTTAATTCAACGATGCATGTAGGCATGTCACCCAGCCTTGGTGAAACACATAAAAAGATTGAATCCCCAACCCTGAACTCTAGAGGCTATCTGTTGTGGTTGTCATAAGATTTCAGTCGATACAGTGTAGTAGCCATCTGTTTCTGAATCAAATGGACCTACTCAAAAGTATCATGCATGAGATGTGGTCCCAGTAATGTTGTCTCTCCTTCCTCTAACCATTATTGGAGAGATAGGTTGGGCCTACCATACAATGCCTTATAAAGTTCCATCTGTATAGTCTCCTGATAACTTTTATTATATGAGAAATAAACTACGGCTATATGTCTCTCCCAAGAGTCCCAAAAATATAATATTTGTGGTCACAACATGACCTCAATAACTTATATCATACTCTCTAATTGGACATCACTATGAGGGTGGTATGTCACTCTCAGAACCACCCATGTTCCTAGTTCGCTCTACAAAAATTTCCATAAATGATACATAAACTGTGAAACCCTCTCTAAAATGATAGTGTGCGGGACCCCATGAAGTCATACTATCTCAAGGATATAAAACCACCCATGCTCATCAACACTGAATGACTCCTTAATCTAAAGGAAATGAGAAAACTTTGTGATCCTTCTAACAACAAACCAGACAACATTTCTACCTTGATGCGACCTCGGCAAACCGGTCATGGAATACATCATGACATCATTGTATTTCCACTCAAGAATAATTAACTACTATAAATATTTTTTTTCACTAATATTCTTCTTTCACTTTTTAACAAGTGTAACACCTCATGAAAAAACCAGTTACCTCACATTTTATACCCGACCACCAATACTTATAGAGTAAGTCATGGTATATCTTGATAACACTGAGATGCACTACCCAAACTAATGCATGAAACTCCTACATAAGTTTCTCATGTATGTCCAGTAGAACCCAAATGTGACCATGGATACTTAGGATATTAGCCTCACTTCTAGTATAACTAGGAGGCGGTTCCTCACCTACCTCACTCTCCCATGGGACTAAGCCCTTGGAATTCGATAGTTTCCTCATACTCACTCTATCTAGAATGGTATAGGTCATAGTTAAGGATGAAATAATTTTTTTTCCATAACAATACTATACATCCATGTGAATCCCAAAAAAAATATAAAATTTAACTTTCTACTAACCTACTAAGATTCATGTATCTAAGTCCTACTATTTATTGCATCAGCTATTACATTTCTCTTTCCAGACATTTAGGAAATCTCGAAGTAAAAAGAATGTAGTTACTCAACCCACCTTATCTATCATATATTTCTTTCATTCTATGTAAATATATAATTGAGTATTTTTTGATCCGTGTACACCAAAAAAAGTTCTACAAGTAAATAGTATCTTCAAAAGTGCAAAGAAGGAACAACTATAACTAACTCGAGATCATGAATCATGTAATTCCTTTCATGTGGCCTCAGTTGCTAAGACCCATACTTCCGAAATATATCCCCCTACATCATCACTTCCCCAAGCCTGATACCTAATGAATCAAAATACATGGTTTATCTTCTACCATGCTCTGGTAGAATCATGATCAGTGCTGAATTTAATCTCCCTTTTAGATCCTAAAAGGTTATCTCATTGGAATATGTCCATACAAACTTCACACCCTTCTTATTCAAGAATTTAAATGGAATATCCATTTGTGAGAAGTCCTGTATGAAATGCTTGTAATATCCTACTAGCTTCAATAAACTCCATATATAAAATACATTATTTGGGTTCCCTTAATAAATGATAGATCCAATGTTCTTCAGGTCTACTGAAACTCTTGTCTCTAAGATAATATGACCTAGTAATTGAATCTTACCATACAAAAGTGGTATTTTGTAAGAATAGTATAAATGATGCTCTCCCAGTGTATCAAAAATGATCTATAGATGTTTGGAATGGTCATGGTAATTGTGATAATATACTAAGTTATATTCCAATAAAACCACCACAAATGAATCCAAATAAGGATGGAAGACTCAGTTCATCAGTTCTATGAAAACTGTTTTCACGTTTTTGAGATTAAGTAGAATAACCAGATACTCATATAGATCATACATACTTCAAAAGGTTTTATAAGGTATTCTTGTAGGTTGAAAATGAACCTGGATATATCTGGATCTCAAATAAATTTTCAAAAACAACTGATCTCCATGAAGCTAGTCAAAAATATCATTTATGCGTGGAAAGGGATACAAGTTCTTAACTGTCACCCGGTTCAATTTTTGATAATCCACAAAATAACTTATGCATACCATCTAACTTTTTTGAAAAAATGACCATAAAACCCCATAGAGAAGTACTAGGTCTGATAAAACCCTTTGCCTCAGAATCTTATAGTTACCTCTTGATCTCTTGCAACTATGTTGTAGCTATCCTATAAGTAGGAAAGGATAGTGATGCGGCTTCTGGTACTAGCTCGATAGATAAATCAACCTATATCGTATGAGAATTAGTATTATAGAGACTTGGAGTTGATACCAATTGTAGGATCAAAATATATATACAGGTGTCAAAATACAAGAGGGGGTGAATTCTATGTTTAAAAACATTCATTTTTAACCTCATAAGAAACTTTATTTAATAGAATTAAAAAAATAATATTCACTAATATTCTTAATTATTAAAACTATATTCAAAATGGTCCCCATAATCTAATGAAAAGAATATCATAATCATGTTTCTTTTGATATGTAATCCACGAGTTTTTAAATGTTTTATTGGATTCACAATCAAAAATGATATGTCATAGTATTTTAAAAAGGTATCATAATTATAATGATTACAATAAATTAGAGTGATATAATAAATGGTGATTCTATCATAAACTATATAGAATCATATTCAATGAAAAAAATGAATTGTAATTAAATCTATTATGATAAATGAAATTCAAATAGAAAGATGAATAAAAAGTATCAATTTCTATAAAACAGAATAATATCAAAATACTTATAAAGAAACAAGTAATACAATTGAATAGAGTTATTTTAACACAAAGAGAAGGGTATCCAATAACCTAGGATAAAGGTATCTTGATTTATAATTTCAACAAAGCATTACTTACCCACACCTGATTAAGACCTCGGTATGATGATCGGATCTGTCTTGTTGTCTCTGTAAGCTTTTGTTCAAGAATGTGATTGGATCCCCTATCTTCTTATCCCTATAAGCACTTGATCTAATGGATCAGATTATTCTTTTCTAGCCTCGCAAGTCCTTGATCAATCTGATCAGATCCTATATTCTTAACCTTGTATCTCCTCAATCTTAATCACAATAATCATATTTTCATAAATAAAAGTGAACTAAAAAATATTACAAGTAAAAAAGAACTAGTTTTTCACTCTTGTAAGCTTTAGAGTTCTCACACATGGTGGTAAAATCATCAAGACTATCACAAGGTGTCTCTTTAAACTCCGCTCATGTCCATCAAATAGACAAGTACTTAAAGGCATGTATCTCAATGGTCATAATGATCTTCAATAGTCATATTTTCTCTGATATTGTAAGGAGGACCTGGACACATGTCACTTCAACAATCATATTGTAACTAAAAGCACGATGTCATTTTATATGAAACATTTTATAATAGAATGCATGAAACCACCTTATCATTATATTTTTCAGAGTAAAATGTATAATGATTTAATACAGTAAAATAGTTATTAGTATTAATGATTAAAATATAAGTCAATCTTATGGATTCACTTAAAGAGTCTCATTAAAATTTTATTTATGAGTGTGGTTATGATAATATTGATTCCAATTTCAAATCTGATTAAAACTTTTTTCATTAAGAATAATAGATAGGAAGTCTTTAAAGTAATTTGATAAGGTTCATATGATCATAGTTTGATTCATGATCATTAAGATAATTGTAATGCAAATTCATGAATTCTTCATAACTATTTTAAGAATTATAAAAGTATATGTTTTCTATAAAAACATTTTAATAAATACTTTGGTCGTAGAATAATTATATATTGTGTATTTAAGAATGATTTTTTTATTTTAAAAACAAAATTAATAGAAAAGTAAAAAAGAGGCTTTTGAATTAACAATCTCCCCGTTTTGGAAATCACAGACCAAAAATCTTGAATAGAAATATCTTTGAAATTTTTAAGTTCAAAATTATTTTTTAGAATTATCATATTAAAAAATAAAAAAAAAATTATATTTATCTCCCCTTGAGTTTATAAACTCTTCTGAATATGATATTGAATACAAATAACTCTCCCTTAGGATAAGAATCCCCTAAGGATCATATCTCGATAGTTTTTAAGTGAATATTCCCCTTACTTTGGGATTTTCTCAAAAAACATCTCCCCATATTTATAGCATTCTCCCTTTATTGAATTATCCCCTTTTCAAAAGAACTGTCCCCCTTTGTGATTTTTAAAAAAGGAATAGGAAAATTCTTTGAATTGCCTGAAAAGGGTTAGAAAATAATCTAATAAAAAAAATAAAGTACTGATCATCTAGATATATATGAAAAAATATTTAATATACTATAATTAGAAGAAAATAAATCAAACATAAATATATTTGACAAATTCTTTTATTGAAGTTTCCAAAATAGTACTAATACAATAAGAATTTTAGGAAATTGGATCTTTCTTCTTTGGAGGCATCAAATATTTCAAAAAAATTGAGTTTCTTGAATTCTTTCATATCCTCTTCCACTTTTTCCCAAATATCTTCTTGATATTAGTTTTTCATTTATAGTTTCATAATTATTTCCTCTTGAATCTGAAACCTTTCATTCTATTCTTTTTTCTCTTCTTCTTTAGTCTGAACCTTTTCCTCCCAAATTTTGATATGAGCTTCTTGATATTTAATTTTTTTTTTGAGAAATTATCAAAAGAAATATTTGAAGTAAGGAAATCACATAGTAAACACTTTAAATTATTTTTGAAAATATGAAACCTCTTTACTCTACTTTTTGGAGTCACATTTCAAAGTTTCAAGAAAATTTATTTAGTTGGATACATCCTTTATAATACTATTGAAGGAAACATTAGTTTCATCCAAATATTTCTTAAAAGATCCAATATTTTCTTCATGAATATTCATGTCATCATCAACACTTCAAGTCCACATAATAATTTTATTGTAATTTTTTTCTATGGGTTTTAGCCTTTTCTTTATTCACTTTGAATTGTAATTCCAAATGAATTATCCTTTATATAAATGATTTTTCTGAATTTATATTCTTGAATTGGTTCTCCATAACCATATAAACTTTTATTGTTATCCCCAGAAAAAACGGAATTGTCTTCATCAAACTACTTAACGATTGATAGATGTAATAAATTCCTTGATCTGAGATCATGTTCAGAGAGTTTAAGTCTGATTGATTTCTTTTACTTGTTCAAATTTCTCCTTTCACCAATTTTCATTTCTATTTCCTTGAATCTCACTTCTGAACTCTTTGATCTCTATTATTTCCAATAGAAATTTGAGTTTCCTCAACTTCATCCTTCTTACTTTCTTCAACCACTCTAACATGATTTGTATCATCCTTCTTGGATAAAGAAACAAATTCCTAAATCAATGGTTATTTTATAAATGTTTATTTACTTCTCAATACGATTTCCTTAAGAGGATAATCTTTTTTATGATGCTTGAGAGGTTTTTAAGGAAATTTTGTCAGAATGGTTTTCCTCTTCTTTTTCTTCTTTTTCTTTCTCTTCCACTTCTTTTTATTCTTATTATTCTTCTTATTATTCTCCTTCTCCTTTTCCTTAATATTCTTCAATTTGGTTAAATATATTATCTTATTCTTTAAATTATTTCTCTATAAATTTATGAATTTGTGAATCTGATCTTAAATAAAATTTTCCTACTATAAATTATTGTTGAACATCGACAATTTATTTTCCTTTTTATTTTGAAATAGGAGAAATCAGAATGAACTATGGTTGTTATTTTCAAAATGATACTGGCATCGATGTTAGGAAAAATAATTTTGGATAAAGATGATTCTACACCCTTTACTAACTTTTCACATAACTGTGCCTCTAAAATCTTTTTATTTTTCTTCTTTTCTTTTACTTATTTTTCTAATACTTCCTCACTATAAATTCTAAGTGAAAAATCTTTAGTTGGGTCGAGACTGATTTGGGGATCCCTTTATTTTCTTTCTATTTTTCTTTTTTTAATTCCTCAATGACTTCTTTTGAGTATTTGTTTTCCTTCTTTATTAGAAGAGAATCATATTTTATATTTTTATTCTCATATTTTTAGCTTTCTTCATCAAGGAAGGTTCTTCCTCTGATATAGATACCATGGTATTCTTCAAGAACATTTCTTATTCTAGTTCAAAACCAATTTCATCCTTCTAATCTTATCTTCAATGATAAATGAAATATTTTCTATGATAGGAGTCCAATTTGATTGATATTTTAAAATGTCTGAGACTATTTTCAATAATCTTTCTAATAAAACCTAGAAACATAATATTTTTGGACTGGTTGAATTTTTACTTGATGTTTTCATAGTCAAAATAATGAATAGGGTGAGGTTAATCTTTATCATGTAAACAAGATAATCTAAAACAAAAACATCAGATACTTTAAGAGTATCTCCATCACCTATCCTTGGAATTAGAAAATCTTGAATCCATGTGGATAATAATCTATAATCTGTAATAGGATGATTAATGTTTCTTATATCTTTAAAAGTCATGAACCAAGACTTTTATGCTCTTTCCTTTACAAATATACCCTTCGACTATGGTAATTTGTGAGATGGAAAATATGCATCTCCTTCATCGGAAACACCAAAAAATGTAGTAGCAGCTTTCAAGTTCATCTCAAATTTTTTATCATAAATTTCAAAAGAAAATATATCTTTTCAATTTTTCTTGAAAAATATAAAGGAGTCATAGAAATTATGAACTATATCTAAATAAAATGTATCAAAGTTTGGATCTTTTTGTTCTATGAATAATGATTCCCATCCTTGAAATTGAATCATTCTCTTTAGTGAAGAATCATAATTATCATATAAATATATCAATACGAACCTTTCATAGAATATAAACCACTTTTTATAATCTTTGGTTGGTTCCATCATAAATAGACTAGAAACATAGGAATAAGACATAAATAAATCGGAGTTTGATATTTAAACTTGGTAGTACTTTGAAAAGAATTTATGAGGATAAGCGATGTGGGAAAAGGGTTGGTCCTTTATTTATAGGAAAATTTGAGTGATCTTTGATCTTCCAAATTAATCTAATTGATGAAATTAAATATTTTTAATCCGACAGTTGAGATTATATCCCAAAAATATTTTTCATAAAATATACACTCTTGAGGATTTAAAAAATAATATTGTATTGGATGAATACGATTGTGAATGTAAAACAATTATGAAAAAAACATTTAGAATAACAAAAATCAAGAGTGAAACGAATTAAATATTATTTAAGAATAAAAGAAAGAAGAATATTTATGAAATTGGAAGTATTGATAGAATACTTTTTTCTTCTATTTAAAAAAAATTGAATACGATATTTTTGAAAACTTATGATAACATTTAAAATCCAATTTCATTTACAAATCTGATTTTTTTTCTAAATCCTATTGAATTTTCAAATACGATGGAATTTTCAAATTCAATTGAATTTTCAAATATGATTTAATTTCTTATTTCTAATTATAAATTCAAATACAATTTAAATTATGAATTCGATTGAAAAGATTAATACAATAAATTTGAAATCTGAAACATTTTCAAATATTATTTTTAAATATTCTAAAGTTAGGAGGTCTAATTAGGTTAATTTTCAAATACTTAAAACTATAGAAAGACTAAAAGTTTTTTAAAAGGAAAACATATATACTCCCTATATTAAAAAGAGTATCTTAATGTAAAGATACGGTTTAAACATGAAGTAGATATGAATGATTAATTTACAGTGATCATTCATATCTTTTTTAACGTATTCAAATCTATCGGAAGGTAATGGTTTGGTAAAGATGTAAACAAGTTGTTCTTGTGTTTTTATAATTGGTAAAATGATTTTTCTTTTTTGGGTATGATATCTAAGAAATGGATTCCTAATATCTATGTGTTTTTCCTGAGAGTGATGAGAAGGGTTTTTACTAAGGGAAATGGAACTTTTGTTATCCCAAAGTATTTGAGTTGTTTGTAAAACTCATTCCATAGTATATGAGTTTTTGTTAAATCAACAACACTAGAGAATAACAACATTGAGTTGCTGCATATTTGGTTTTAGCAGTGGAAAGTGATACCAATTGTTGTTTCTTACAAGACCAAGAAACTAATGAATCTCCTAATAAATGATACTTTTTTAATGTAATTTTTATATCCATTCCACAATCACCAAAGCCATAATTCGAAGAAAAAAAATTGAAATCATTTCAAGATGAATAAAAAATTCCTACATCCATAATTCCCTTAAAATAATGAAAAACTAATTTAACTTATTTTAAATTGGATTCTTTTGGATTTTATTAATACCTTGCACATAACCTTATTGAAAACATTATGTTTGGTCGACTAGCATTTAATTATAATAGACTTCCTATCATACCTCTAAAAGTTGTTTGATCAACTTTTTTACTTTTTTATCAAGATAAAGTGTATTTGAGGTACTGATTGGATTAATAATACTTTTAGTATAGTCATATCCATACCTTTTAAGAATATATTTGATATACTTATATTGGGATATATAAGTACCATCTGTTTTTTGGGAAAATTAAAAAATGTTAATTCACCCATCATACTCATTTCAAACTCATATTTCATAAGATTAGTAAAGGAATATACAAAAGATTTTTGAGTTGATATGAATATAATGTCATCAACATAAATTTTAACAATCATAGTGTTTTATTCACTTTATTTATAAAAATATTTGGATCACAAGTTCCCTTAAAATAATTGTTTTATAGGAAAAATCATGTTAATATATCAAACAAGGGTCTAGGGGATTGTTTAAGTCCATAAAAATATTTAGTAGGTTTAAAAACATATTCCGTATGTTTTTTATCTTCAAATCCAAGAGGATGTTCAACAAAAACTTCTGATTAAACATATCCGTTAAGGAATTCACACTTCACATCCATTTGAAAATTTTTGAAACTAAAGAATGTTACAAAGACTAATAGAATATGAATAGATTCATGTCTGGATAATGGAGCATGGGTTTCTTCACATTCTATAACATCTTGTTGATTATTACCTTTAGCAATAAGTCTTTCTTTATTTCTAATAATTATTCCATTTTCATCACATTTTTTTCTAAAAAACCATTTTACACCAATTATAGAGGTTTACTTCGGTCTTTCAACCAAGGTCCAGACTTTGTTCCTTTATAATTCATTTAGTTCATCTTGCATAGACTTAATCCAATCTTCCTTACTTAAATCCTCATCAATACTTTTAGGTTTAAATTTAGAAAGGAAAGAAAAATTTTCCATTTCATTTCTCAAAAAAATTCTAGTCCTTATAGGTTTATTTACATCACCAATGATACTTTCACTAGGATAATTTCTAAGAAACAACTAACTTGGGTTTTTAACAATTGTTCATAAACATAAGGTAAAAAATATTATTGAGTAAATACTTTATAAATTGTTTCTTAAGTATTTTCCATATTAGAAAAAATACTCAAACAAAGGATGATAATAAATTTTGTAAATTTTATTTTAAGATGTTTTTTGTGTTTGTTTAAAGACAAAAGGATTGGTTTCATCAAATTTAACATGTACTATTTCTTCAATAGTATAATAATTTTTACTAAAAACTCAATAATAATTATAATTTGTGGAATATCCTAAGAATATACCTTCATTTTATTTGGGTTTGAATTTGTGTAAAATATCTTTTGTATTAAAAATGAATACATTTCATCCAAATACACTAAAGTATAAAAATTTTGGTTTTTGATATGTCCATAACTCATAAGGTCATTTATTAATAAAAGTTAAAATAAAAACATGATTTATAGTATAACAAGTAGTACTAACAGCTTCATCCAAAAAAAATAGGAATTGAGTTTTCACTCAAATGGTTCTTGTAATTTCTTGGAGAATATGATTTCTTCCTTTAACAACACCATTTTGATGAGGAGTTCTAGGAGCTGAAAAGTTTTATTTGATTCCTCTCTTACTACAAAAAGTTTCAAAATCATAATTTACAAATTCTCCACCATGATCACTGTCAATTGTTATCAATGTAAGTTCTTTCTCATTTTTGACTTTAGCTACAAAAGTTTTAAAATAAAAATAGGCTACATATTTTTTTTTAATAAAATATACCCATGTATATCTAGTTTAATCATAAACTAAAAAAAATACATAGTACATGCCTCCAATACTTCCATTTTGTGTGGGACTAAGTAAATCCATTTGTAGTAACTATAAAGAATCATTGTTTGAGACTTCACCAATGGATTTAAAAGTTGTCTTATGTTTCTTACCATATTGAAAAGGATCACAAAATTTTTAAGAATCAATTATAAGTTCTAGTAGATCCTTAACAAGATTTTTTTTAGTCAATTCACATATATTTCTAAGGTTATAATTTCCTAACATTCAATTCCATAACCAATATTGATCTTACATTGCACTAAGTCAAGGTAGGTCTTGGCTCCTAAGGTATTCTAAGTTATGTGTATGAACATTCTCAGGTCAATGGCCAGAAAGAATGAATTCATCCTTATAATTATGTACTACACACTTATCATTACTAAAATTCACAAGTTAACCTTCAACACATAATTGGATTATGGTTATAAGGTTTTTCTTAAGTCCTCTAAAAATAAAAAATTTTAAATTAATGATTTTCCCAGAAGAACAATATTACCAATACCAATGATTTTTCATGAGAATTTTCTTCTAAAGTAACTCTTTCACATTTCATTTTTATAATATTTTCATAGAAATATTTGTTACCAGTCATATATCTGGAACAACCACTATCCATGTACTGTGCATTCTTGTTGTTGGTAGTTCTATTATTTTCCTAAAAACAAAACAATTAGACTTTTGTAACCCAAACTTTTCTAGGTCTTGAAATGTTAGTAAAAAAATTTTTAGAATACACATTTGTTTTGAAAAATGTTATTTGGAAAATCTTAGGGATTGAACTTTATTGAAAGAGAAATTTTTATTCTAGTGACCTCCACTTTGACATTTTGTGAGGGAGAATTCTCAATAAAAAAATATTTTTAACTAAAAATGGTTTTGAATGAGTATATCTCATTCCTAGACTATTCCCTTATAGATTAAGTGGTTTATACAAATTATCAAAACCTTCCTTACTGATGGTAAATTTTGATAAAAGATTCTTGAAAGAGAAAATTTCATATTTAAATTTTATAACAAAATTCTTATCTATATTTGTATTTGTTTCAGAAGTGATTTTTGTTTCTAAAATAATTTTTTCATAAATTACTTATTTAAAATATTTAGAAATATTATCCTTTTTATAATTAGATTTTTCAAGGTCTTTATAAATACAATCAATTTCAAAATATTTTCTATCTAGATCTTTTGAAATATCTGATACTTCTTTTTTCAAAACATTTATTTTTTCTCAAGTTTTTTACTAACTTTACAATTTTCATTTTCAAGAAACATAGAAAATATAGAGATTTATTCATATAAAGGTAAAGTATTATCTTCTGCTGACGAAGTTTCTTCATCAGAAGAAATATAATCTTTCTCATCAAGACAGATTTCATTTAATTACATATTTGTTAATGAATTACAATTTTGTAACTTATCCATAAATAATTTATTTTAAAAAGATATTTCGGCATAGTGACCAAAATTTATTTGTCCATAATTTTCATTATCTGAAGAATTATCAGAAGAATCTCATCCACTATCACTCCAGGATCATTAGATTTCAACAATTTCTTCCATTTTTTCTTTTTATACATTTTTTTATTTCTTACAAAATCTATTTCCTTACCATATTTCCTTTTCAACATAGAAAAATAAGTATGATATATTTATCTTTCTTACATTCATAACATGTGACTTTAGAATATTTCTTTTCATTTCTTCCCTTTTTAATTTTTTTGTAACAATACTGAAAATATTTTTTCCTTACAATCATGTACAACTATTGAGAAAGATTAGAAAATTCATTCTATGAATGTTTATAATCACTATAATCGGATTGAATCACATCCTTTTTCATACTAGAATATTTCAAAATAGTTTATAGTGTTGTAGTTTTGGTAGAAATTATAGTAGTATTTAAAGAAACTCCACCATTCTTCTTTTTCATTTTCTTAGCATATCTTCTAGACCTAAATTCATATTGTAAAATAGTTCCAAAAAATAATCAAAAGTAAAATTAGTAAAATTCTTTGAATCATATATATTTATCCTCTTATATTCCCACTAATTGCACATAATATCAATTATCTGTTCAACAATAATTTCATCATATAAACCTTTATCTCCCACAGATTTTTAACTATTGAATATTTTCATAAATCTCTATTGTACCTTTATAATAGGTTCACCGTAAGGAAATTCAAAATCTTGATAATCAGCTCTAAGAATATCTCTTCTTATTTCAACTACCTTTTATGTTCCAAAATGAGTAATTTCTAATTTCTTATAGATACTATTGGCAGCTTCACAAGAAGAAATTAGACAATAGATATTTCTAGTAATAGAACATAATAAAGTATTTCTCACTTTGTAATTCAACGGATACTCTTTATTTTCTTGATTTGTAAAGTATTTTAATTCCTTTTCAGGAATTTTATAATGTTAAGTTACCATTATAAAATTATTGACTCCAATTTTTATCAACAAATTATTCATTATATCCTTCTTGTGTTCAAAATTGTTACCATCAATGAGTGGTGGTCCGGTAGGATTGAGATTGTCTATAGAACTGACATTTCAACTTTTCATCTTTAAAATAATACAAAAAATTCATTTTTCACGAAACATGTTAGTTTAATATGTATTTATAAACAAAAATTTTATAACTAACCTAAAAAAGAAAATAAGTAAAAGGTAACAAGTAATATAAGTGGAATCCTCCTTTGATAATAAATGTGATTATCAGTATTACATAAACTTGGATCTGATACCAATCGTAGGATCGAAATGTATATGTGTATGGAAATATACAAGAGGGTGAATTGTAAGGTTAAAAACATTAGTTTTTAACCTTAAAATAAGCATTGTTTAATATAATTAAACAAATCATATTAACAAATCCTCTTATGTATTAAAACTATAATCGGACTGGGCCCTAGGTTCTGATAAAAAGAATATCGTAATCAAGTTTATTTCGATATTTAATCCACAGGTTTGTAAATATTTTATCAGATTCAAAATATAAAATGATATATCAAAGTATTTGAAAAATGGTATTATAGTTATAATTATTATAATAAATTAGAGTGATACAATAAATGGTGATTCTATTTTAAAGCGTATAGAATCGTATTCAAAGTAAAAAAAATGAATTGTAATTGAATCTATTACGATAAATAAAATGAAAATATAATAATGAATAAAAAGTATCACTTTCTGTTAATACAGTGGAATATAAAATACTTGTAAAGAAACAAGTAATAAAATTGAATAGTATTCTTTTAACCCAAAGAGAAGGGTATCCAATAACCTAGGATAAAGGTCTCCTTATTTATAATTTAAATAAATTTTTTCTTACCCACGTTAGGGTAAGCCCTAGATATGATGATTAGATCTATATTGGTGTCTCTAAAAACTTTTGATCAAGAACGTGATCGGCTCCACTTTCTTCATATCCCTGGAAGCCCTCGATCCGATGGATCAGATTCTGTCTTGTTAGCCTCTCAAGTCCTCAATTAATATGATCGAATTATGTATTCCTAGAATTAGAAGTCCTCAATATTAATTACAATAATTGGATTCAAATAAAGAAAAGTAAACTTGAAAATACTACAAGTAAAAAATAACAAGTTTTTCACTCTTGTAAGCATCAGGGTTATCTCATAGGGTAGTAAAATATTCAGGGCTTTCGCATAGTGTCTTGTTCAACTCCTCTCATGTCCATTAAATGACCTGGTATTTATAGGGATGCATCCCAATAGTCATCTTGATCTTCAACGGTCATATTGTAATGGAAATCATGACATCATTTTGTATCACACATTTTATAATAGAATGCATGACACCATTTTATCATTGTAGTTTTAATAGTAAAATGTAAAATGTTTCAATGCGATGAAATAGTTATTCATTTTCAGGATTAAAACATAAGTCAATCTAATGGATTTTCAATCCAACAGATTCACTTGAAGAGTATCATTAGGATTTTATTTTTGAGTTTGGATCTAGTGGTATCGCATCTAATTTTAAACCTGATTAAAACTTTTTTAAGTGAAAATAAAAGACAGAAAATCTTTAAAGTAATATGTTAAGGTGAATATAATCATAGTCTGAGTCATGATCATTATGAAAATTGTAATGTAAATTCATGAATAATTCAAAACTACATTAGGTATGGTAAAAGTATATTTTTTCTATAAAAACGTTGTAAGAAATAATTTGGTCATATAAGAATTAGATATTTTGTATTTAAGAATGAGTTTGTGATTCTCAAAACAAAAGGAATGTAAAATTCAAAAGGAGAATTTTTCCTTAATATATATCAGGAGGTAAAATATAAAAATAACCTAGAAAAATTTCCTGGAAATGATCAACTACTAAAGGAAATAATTCATTTATCACTCCCTAATCATTCAAATATAAACTATTAATCTGGGTTGTCATCCTGCCCATCCCACAATGCTCTATTCCATCTTGGATAACATGGACATCCCATTTAACCTTGTGAGTATAATTTGTTCCCTATGGTAATGTGAAAGTCACCCTCCAGTGATATAAATCAACATAGGCTCGATAAGAAACTAGCTAATTGATGTAGAGTATGTCATCAAACTTGGTAATCCCATGGACAAAAAGATTGCAGAAAAGTGACACCCTCCAACCTTAAGGGGGAACTCCCAACACTGATGTACACCCTTCATTATGATCTCCAAAAAAGTTTCTTGCATCATAACACCCTCCTAAAATTGAATCACAGGCCCAAGTATCTCCACAATAGGTACATATATTAAACTATGTGATGTACCTATGACAAAAAGAGAAGATACCAATATAGAGGCTACTAGAATCGTACCTCTCAACATAGATGGTCTAGCGCTATTCCCCTCGGGGGTATGTTGTACAGAATATACATGGTTTGAACTGTAGCCCTATGAACTAATGTCACTACCCTGAGTAGCCTCACTCGGATTTATTGGTTTAATTGGTGCCTAGATTCCTCGGTCACCACCACCGCTAACTCATCCAAATCAACTAATACTTTTCTATCTCCCTACTTAACATATAGCTATGAAACCCACTCCCGAACATGGTGTTCGATCTGACCCTCTACCACTCACTACTGGAGTGAAGGCCCTGTAGAAACGTTACATGTGTCACATCCTGCCGCAAGCTCAGCACTCGACTGGGTCATGATCGTACAGATTACTCACACGGCCCTTCCTTCACACTGATGAAACAAAATACACAACCATCACTAGTGTCCTAGCTAGTACTTATCTCATAGGAAATCTCAAAATGGTTCTTCCTTCCTGAAGATGTTTAACCACTGGGTCGAGAGACTACACTTCTCTCTTCTATTCCCCCAGCTTCCCTTAGGTTCCACTCTTCAATTAGCGCATTATTCAAAACATTATTAATAGAGGTCAATATGAATATGTTGACCTAAGATCGAACGGCATGTTAGAGACCTTTATTGAAGAGTCTCTCCCTCAATTACTCATCAGGAAGTCACGTTGGTATAAAACACTATAGATTTGTAAAGCATGTTGAGTACTCTATAACTGCCATGGTTCCCTACTTCAAACGCATGAACTCTTTTTTGTTTAAGGTTGGGGCTAAAGCATCATTTTATTATTAAAGCAAATAAAATGCCTCTTTAACTGGGTAGAGGGAGACCCATTACATATCCCGAAGGCCCAGTGGTCATGTAGCCCATTACATAGCCCGTAGGCCCAAATTTTTTGCCTAAGGCCCATTCTGTGAATAGTAACCCGACTACTACAGTACCTGCCGCCGCAACAGTATTCTATCGCCGCTACAGTATTCTGTCGCCGCTACTGTAACATCCCAAGTAAATGAAGAATAAGACATATTTCAAATTTATTAATATTTGTGAATTAAATATTAATTTTACTTTAAAGGGGTTGCTATATTCGATAGCATACCTGATATGGAACAACGGGTTTCTTTGAAATCTTACGTTGCACACTAATAATATAATATTATTATTTTAACTGGTAGTTAACTCCTAGAAATTGTATTGGTGGGAATGAACAATACTAACTACAATATGATTATACAGGTTTTTTGAATTTATTTACATTCATCCAATAAATGTTAGAGGTTTAAAATGTGAATAAATCTAATTTAAAGCACAATTTACATTAAAAGAATGATTTACCGCCTTTTAATGGCGAACCCTCTTTAAATATAGTTTTGGTCACTTTAATACATTATAATTGACTGAATAAAATCTTTCTTTAGAATGGGGACATCAAAATTTTCTTTGTGTAATATTTTGGGATTTTTCTGATAAATATCATTTTTTTAATGAATAGTGAAAATATTGTATTTTAATTCAAAACTATGTTTTAATCTGATTTATTTATATGGTTAGACTATCTTTTTAAATGGTTTTAAAGTTTAATTAGATTATATTTTTACCATTTAATCCAATTTTGGTCATTGGAATTAATTTCACTTTGAAATTGGACATAAACAGGTGTCGATCTTTTGATAGTTATTGTTTCTTAAAAACATGCTATTTACTTTAACAACCGGAATTAATTTTAAAATTAATTAATGAAACTTTTATGTTTTTAATTTGGAAAAATAAACATCATTTTTTAATTTGGAAAATCAAATAAATCTTAGGCTTAATTTTTGATATTTTTCTGAAAAACTTCAATTTTTGATGAATAGTGAAACCACTTAGTAGTAGTTAAAAAACTGACTTTTTGATTTAAATGAAATTTTACCTCTTCTGTGAATTGAATTTCAAAAATCCGACATACATGGTTGTTATCAAGAACTAAAATTTGGTTTAATAAGATTAAAAAATTTTTGGTGAATAGTAACTTTTGACTTTTATTTACAACGGTTAAAGGTAAATAAGGTAATTCAAGGTAAAAAGAATATTATAATAATTAAAAATTACCTTAACACTTATCCAAAATTTATTCTTTGACTCATTTATGACCATGGGCATCTTTGGGACGATTTTGGGACCCCATTGAGCCACTTGGTAGTTATAATGACAATTTGGATTAATTAATTTAATGTGAAGACAAAATTGGCATTAACAAAATCTTTTAGTAATTAATTTTTATATGGTGTTATATAAGTCATATTTTTGACTATAAATATTCATTGGAAAGTTAAAAATATTTCCTACATCATGGTTTTTTTATAATTTTTATACATCAAATAAATTAAATTATTTATGACACAATAACGATGCAGTATTTACCTCATTAATAAATCATTTAAATAAATAAGATTAAAATGAATAAAATATTATCCAAAACCTCTCCAATTCCTATTGGATGATTTTATTTCTACCATGATTCATCTTATATTTGACTCTAATGATTTTTGGACCTTTTGAAACCAAATATCATTATATAATAAAATAATATTTTCACACTTTCCAAAAGAGCCCCTCCTCCCCCTTATAAAAGGAGACCACTTCTAACCAATTAATCACACCTCCTAAGCCATTTGGATCATCCATCCTCTGCCCAATTAATCTCACTACATTCCTCTTATCCCCCTAGAAGCCTTACCTTAGGAAGAAGGCACTTCAAGAAGTCCTTTGGTTCAAACCAAAGAGAGTTACCCAAATTAAAGGTAACGATTTCTCTTAAATTGTTTTATTTTATTTTACTTCTCCAACCCCTAAAACTCTTTTTATTACTTTATTTTGTAACAACACCAGTATAATCAATATACTAATATGTTGTTATGAGAAGGATTAAAACTACACATACACACACCTTCATCTAATAGATGAAGAACATAATGTTTCTGTGGATGGAAAACTAACGCCTCACGAAACGATGATTGTTCGATTATATCCTACCACTTCTCATGGTGGCCATTATGATGGAACTGTATTTATATATGATATATATTATGTTTATGTTTTCTTTATGCTTCTATATTTTCCATTTATAGCACGCCTTTTTCGTTTCCATAGTGGGTAAATACGATAATCACATTTGAGGAAGTGCGGACTACCGCCCCCTCAAAGTGATGTGACTTGTTAATTCCTTATGTGGGATGTATAAAAGATAGAGTTAATGAAATTATATATGCTATTATACTGTAATTACAATATACCTATGTATCATTATGTTTAAATTCCATTAAAATAATAAATATAAATGAAAGTAGTGTTCATGCGTAAGTACGGCTTACTGTCTCCATGAACGGTGCATTTCATTTCTTACCTCCATATGTTATGTACTTGTTTTCGACGCTTTCCACTGGGGTACATGCATCTGTCACGTAGAGGACGCGCGGCTTGTTTCCCTGCATTCCCGCTTTCCAAAGGTGGGCGACATCTGTTCCTTATTCAGGGACGTCTATCCTTGATCAAAACTGGGATGATGGGATGTTGGTTCTTCCTTCTGTGGATTCCTCCTCAGAGCTCATCACCTAGTCTGGGTCACCCTCATATATTTAAGACATATTTTTGAATCGCATCCTGATGTCATATCTTCATGGACACTAGTTAATTATTCCACTTCCGTCGAAATGCTATAAGGGGTCTGGTCGGGGCGGAAACTTTCGGTTAGGGGAGTGGTCACGCTGAGGCATCATCAGCGTGTCTTGACACTGGGGGTTGGCATGTCTGTCTTCTTTCCCTTATTATAGGGCTTCTCGAGGGCACGGAATCCCGTGGAATCCCACATCAAATGCGGGGAATTTTATGTTGTAGTCATGTATCTGAGATTTTCCTTAGCTTACCATGTTTAACATGGGGTATGTTGCGAGGTTAACGTTCAGTGGAGATGGATCAGACTGATTGGAACACTGAGAGTGGATCAGATAAAAGAATCCCCCTGGAGGGGATACCGATTTTGGGGCCGACACGTGGTTGGAATCCCAAATGCTGTGGAGTGGAATGAGGTGGTAAGATCCCACCCGGATGTGGTGGCCCAGGTAAGAATCAGGATGGGTGACGAAGTGAAGGGGCTTGAACCTTGTAGAGGATTCCTACGTATCCCTGTGGCTGGGAATCAAAATCCATGTAGTTCAGGATGGAATGGGGCTTATGCTCTGAGGCAGCCCACAATGATGGATGGATGGGGCCTACGCTCTGAGGCGGACCACAATGGTGGATGGATGGGGCTTATGCTCTGAGGTGGCCCACCATGGTGGATGGATGGGGCTTACGCTCTGAGGCGGCCCACGATGGTGGATGGATGGGGCTTACGCTCTGAGGCATCCCACAATGGTGGATGGATAGGGATTACGCTCTGAGGTGGGCCATGATGGTGGGTGGATGGGGCTTATGCTCTGAGGCGTCCCACCATGGTGGATGGATGGGGCTTATGTGCTGAGGCAGACCACGATGGTTGATGGATGAGGCTTACGCTCTGAGGCAGCCCACAATGGTGGATGGATTGGGCTTATGCTCTAGGGCGGCCCATGATGGTGGATGGATGGGGCTTACACTCTGAGGTGGCCCACAATGGTGGATGGATGGGTCTTACGCTCTGAGGCTGCCCACGATGGTGGATGGATGGGGCTTACGCTCTGAGGTGGCCCACAATGATTGGCGAACCAATGTGAAGAGGTCGGAACATCCGGGTGGTGGGCTTGAACATCGTGGAGGCTTCCTACGTATCCCCGTGGCAGGGTATAATTCCACGTAGTTCGGGTGGACAGTTTAACGTCATGCGGGATGGGGGCATTTGGGGCTTATGCTCTGAGGCGGCCCATGGTGGTTAGTGAATCGTCAAGAATAGGTCGGAATGACCGGGTGGTGGGCTTGAACCTCGTGTAGGCTTCCTATGTACCATGCCTTAGCACGGATCAAAGTCCTCATAGTTAGCTATAGGCGGGGGGTCAGGGTCGGTGCTCACTCTAAGCTCACGTGAGTCATGCTCGGTGTGAGAAACAAGAGGTTGTAGGGACCTGACGATCACTTCGCAAAGGGTGCGTCCATGAGAAGCGAAGAGAGGCTTACGCATTGAGTGGACCAGGCTGTCGAGACTTACTCCAGGATGGGGGGCCGAGGGCGACAAAGCGCAAAGGGAGAGGGATTTGGGACAGAACAAAGGAAGTGCCTCGTTCCTTAACGCGCCCTCCGCTGGCCTTGGCGGTGGGGAAGTACGGAGGTGCATGGGTGCTACCTTTCGCAAGAAGGACTAGGGGATTACACCAAGGCGGCTGCCCTTCCCCCGTGGACAAACGTCGCCCCAACAAGGAGGATATCATCCCCTGTGAGGGGTGATCCCATCCCCGTGGAGACGAGTGGGTGTAAAGAATACCTGATCCGGGGGGACCCTTCGTGCGAGGCACGGGGCCGGATCACAGTTTAACGTCATGTTCTGAAAACGGGGTGCTTGGTAGTTTAACGTTCTGCAGCTCGGATGAGGTGGGCTCGCTCCACACCCCTAGGACTTACATAACTGGTACTCTCAACCCCTTGGGGGAGGGAAGGAATCGGCAAGGCTGTCGTGAAGGGGGGCACAGAGCGAACCATCTAGGGGTCCACGTTAGCGTGGCTATGCAAAGAAGAAATAGGCATTAGCGTGCCTATGCGAAGAAGCATGAGGCAAAGCAACGCAACGGTAAAAACTGCCCAAGGAACCTTGAGGTTACTTCATACGATCTTGGAAGGTCACATGGGAAAACAACTCATGGTGTGTATGCCCAGTATGTGTGCCCGGGGCATCTAGAAGGGGGACATCGGGCACCTACACAGGGAGGCACCCGGGGAGCATCAAGGTGAGGGGTCACGGGGATTGCGCGCAAAGAAATGGTTTGCACAAAAAACAACGGGATGGTGCGTAATCGGGGTAGAGGGATTGCGCGCGGCTTGGAAGATCATGCACAAGGGATATGAATTGTGTGCGAGTGGCAAAGGCCGCACCCAGCTAAAGGGATTGCATGAAATTGGATCGTTTTGCGTGGAACAGAAGGAATTGCACGCAAGGGAGGAACCCTAAAGGGTTTGAAATTCTGTCTAAGCCAGAGGGATTTCGTGCAAAGGCAGATCCCGGGGCGAGGTGGTGTGAAAAGGGTTTGTACCTGAAGTCCATATTGCGCATGCGGAAGTCCGATTTCATGCACGAGAGCCGGTTCGAAATACCCAACCCCGAAATGGAAGGGGTCTCCTTCTATTTATAGTCATCGAGTGGTGTGGAATCCTGGGCGGCGTGCAAAAACTTGTGTGCCAGAGACGGTGGTCCAGAGTGTTAACCGTGCGGGCACGGGCATGCAATTATTACGCACTTACGCCAGGGACCTTTCATGAATCCCGGACCCCTTCCGTGCGGCCCAACTTTTTTGTGCGCATTCCCCTTTTTTTCGCGCAACACTTCCGGGCCCTCTGGGCTGGGTCTCCGGGTCCGAATATGACTTCGCTTTGCAATTTCGAGACTTACTTTAGTAATTACAGTCTTTTCAGCGTCTAAAAATCCCCCCCCCCCTCATAATTGGATCGGACAAAGGTTGCAATGATCAGATTCTGAGGGAAACGCCAAAACACCGAAGTGTTGGGCTTCGTGGGTCCCTTGCGCGCAAAAAAATGTTTTGGCGCACAAAACCTTGGCTGGCGCAGAATCCGCTTTATGCATGGCGCAGAACCCTGGTTTCACCTATAAAAGGGGCCATGTGTCCCTTGATCCGTATGCAACTTTCTTTCCTGATAGGCTTAGAGCTCTCATGCGTGAAATTGCCTCTGCTTCTGCTCGTAAAACCCGCATTGGCAGTGTGTAATTTCCCCGAGTTTTGGCTGTATTTACGCACAAACCCGGGATTTTTTACGCCGACTACTCTGATTTCGCACCCAACATCTGAATTTCATGCAACACATCCGGATTCCGCGCAACACTCTCAAAGCACTTGGCTGGAAGAAGATGGCCGCAAACCAAGTAGATGAGGGGGAAGCCGCCGCTCGTAGAGCTGAAATGGCGGCGAACGAGGAGGTTTACGGTGCCAGGTTGGTTGTTTCTAACAACCATATTTTGTTCAACCTGCTAACCCCCACCTAGAAGGAGTATCCTTTGTCTAACAACCTTCCTCTATGGAACTTCAGCATTTTGGAGGAGGTTCCGCTTCCAGGCTTCGAGGTTGATACACCGCGGTCACCGGTGACCCGAGAGGATGACCTTCCCCGATACAATATCACCAACAATGGTCATCCTGCCAGAGAGACCAGACACATGGATGTATATGTCCTGAACCCGAGGACCAGGACCATTGTTGGGGGTGATCCTGTTGCGGAGAGTTCCCTGTACCTCTATGCAATCACGTTCTGTCAGAGCATCACAGATGATACGAAGCGTTGGCTACAAGATTGGTATTTGCGGTCTGGAGGCAAATTCACCAGTGAGTGGTCCTGGGAATACTGGGTTTGTCATACGTGTGACCAATTGAGGGCAGAGCTATAGCACATTGGTTTGTTCGAGGTGGTTTGGGCGTCGTAGTTCCACTTCTACCGCCAGCCTGATCTCGGGCCGGAGCTGTTCACCCAGTGGTCCCCTGACAGCAACACATTCCATCTTCACCATGGAGAAGCTGTTATTAGTCTCTGGGATGTCCACTGCATTGGCAGTATCCCACTGGAGGGATATCAGTATGACGACTTCCTTCCCCTAATGAACACCTGGGAGGACAAATCACGGACCCCCATGCTGACATGGCACCAACTGGAGCTGGAAAAAGAGAGGCTGGAGGTCAAGGACTTCCTTAAGGACATCACCTACAAGGACTGGTTCAGCCTATTCCTGGATAAGGACCCGATGGTTAAGATGTCGGGACGGGGAAAACGGTGCCCAACCGTGGCTCAGAGGAGCAAGAATTGATCATATTGGAGGATCCTAGAGGCGGGGCAACACCAATCATGGGTCTATCGCGTTAATGAGTCCCGGGACCCGAATGTTCGATATGCCGGGTTCCTCACCACCTTCCTGAGTGGGTGGATTCATCTGGTGCGGGACGTAAGGATGGGCGTTCGTCCAGCAACCCTGGTGATGGCAGGTACCATGGCCGCCAACAAAAGGTTTAATCTGCAGGTCCCCGTGATGGCTAGGCTTTATTCCATTCATTGACGTATCTCAAGAGGGGGGTCGCCACTGAGGGTGTGTGGACCCTTCCAGATCTTCAACGGGTGGGTGGCGGCTCATCTTGGCGGGTACACTTTCCCAAATGATATTCTTCCTCTGGGAAACGGCCTACAACCATCTCTGTTGAACATTTTCAGGGTCGCGCTGATGACGCTCAACGAGGTGGGAGTAAGGATCAGAATTGGTAACCATGACAAATTCAACTTCATCCCATTCCCCACCCTTACTGTCCAAATGGTAGACAACGGGCAAGGCTCGCTGGAGCAGGATGAATACTTCCAGAGCATCCGAGGTGGGGTGCTTGTGGCTCGGATTAACGGGAAGATCATCTGCGAGACTTACATGTCGTCCTGATTCACCAGGTAGTTTGGGTGCCTCCAACGAATACCGAAGAGGGTATTCACGGATGTCTATGAGGAGATGAACCCTTTATTCCTTCACCAGATGTGGTTAATGTTCCCCACTTATGGCTCTAGCGACGTCATTTCCCTTCCTCCCACCGGGGCCGACACTGGCCTATCAACTGATTATGCCGAGCATTGGGCATTAGCATACCCTAAGGGGATTTTGAGAAAGCGATTTCGGCAACTTGAGACTACCCGCGTGGGAATCGGGCGATGAGAGAGCAGGAAAGGTGCCGCTAGAAGGGGGACCAGGGGAGCACCAGACAACGGGGCCCATGGAAGCTATAACCTCATCATCAGGGACATCGCATGGTGTTGTTGCGACCTCGCTGCCCGGAGGAGGGTCACACAGGGCTTCCAGAGAACTGCCTAGGAAGAAGATAAGATACCTGCTCCAACCTTCCCATGATGCAATCTTCCCGGCATTGTGGTCGGCCTGGCTAACCCTGTGGAAGTCGATGAGCGCTGAAGCCCTATGGCAGAAGATAATGCAGGATGAGGTCTAGCTGCCAGAAGTTGGGCTCATTCGGGTTGCCGACTGGGTAAACCTTCATCAATGGCATGCTTACCTGACAGCCATGGACATATACATGCTCCAATGGGGTCAGCACGTGGAGCCATATCTCTTATTGAAAGTGATGCTCGGTCAGGGGCATGATCCTGAAAAAATGCCGTCGGAGGATGATGGTGGTGGTGACGAGTCCGAGGGAGAGGAGGAGATAGGAGAAGATGAAGGGTATCAGGGAGGGTCCCGCTAAGGGAGCCTGTAGGAGAGTGGCGAGATCTTAATCTCTAGAATAGACATAACAGAGATGCTTGAGGTCTTTATATATCCTTATTTATCCTCCTTATTTATCCATTTTCTTCTTCCATTTCTAATCCATTTCTCTATCTCACTCAGGATCATATAGGCGTTGATTAGGCGTCCCCAATAAAGGAAGGAGAAGAGATGCCGGTGGGAAAGGGTGGGGCTCTGACGCCCATTATCGAACTGACAAGCGCTGAGGGGTCTCCTTCCATGATAGCTCCCGTAGCGGCCAGAACACTGGAGGCTGATTCTCTAGGTTCCTGTAAGTCCCTTTCTTTGCTACTGGTGATTACTGTCAGAGAACTCAACTAATCAAGATGCTCCTTGTATAGTGATCTCATCATTGGAGGCTCATCGGGCTGCTGAGCCCGGGCCGTTCATGAGTGAATTAGTGGTGGACATACCGCATCCTCCAGAACATACTTCCCAATTTGGGTCGGCCCCAACAATTGGTGAGCAGGGGGAGGTGGACACTAGGGGTGTTGTCATTGGGGTGAGGCCGGAAGCTGACGAAGGCACCACCGCTGTCGGGGTGAGAGAG
This sequence comes from Viscum album, assembly GCA_963277665.1. Taxonomy (NCBI): domain Eukaryota; kingdom Viridiplantae; phylum Streptophyta; class Magnoliopsida; order Santalales; family Viscaceae; genus Viscum; species Viscum album. The sequence goes on from OY728127.1 coordinate 188,628,879, forward strand.
GAAGGTCGCCCAGACATCGAGGATCATATTCCTCGGGAAGGCATCCCTAAGGATGATCCTGCTACTAACCTACTGGTTGTCTTCCCTGTATACCCGAAGAAATAGATTATTCAGATTCAGAACCAGCCGAGGAGAGCCAGATGACACGACGCAAAGGGTGGAAGTGCATCCAGTGTTTTCTCAGGAAGCCTCTGACGGATTGGCTGAGGTGGATGGGATCACTTCAGACCTGGCTGACTTTTCTATGTGCTGAAGGGGCTGATGCTCAACACCTTCATCTGACGGTCCATGATTACATGGCCGAGAAGATACGTGAGAGCAGTCGGCGCACCAACATTGCCCAGTGTCGGGAATAATCGGTGATCACCTGAGCATTCCTAAGGGAGGAGTAGGAAGTCTGACGCATCAAAGAGCAGGAAAAGATAAAGAGGTCTTCATTGCAACATGATCTGAGCTCATAGAGCAACTGATGGCCCAACTGGCTAACGCCCAAGAACAAATGATGGAGGCGAGTCACCAGATGACTGTGCTTCAAAATGAATGGGCGCAGGAACAAGCTAGGATTGGAAAATTGCGCTCTGTGACTACTGATGAAGAGAGAGTCTTCAAGGAGCGAGAAGTTTTCCTGGAGGCCACCAGCCAAAGGGTAGTGGCGTTGGAAAGATCTCTCCAAGAAGCTGACCCTTAAGGGCCCTGTTTTGGCGATCTCATGAACTTTTTTGCTTCCAATGTATGAACAAATTCATTTATCTATACTTTTGGTTTAACATGCTTTTCCATAATCCCAAAATAAATAACAATTCATTCCTAATATCATGTGGGTCGTACCCAATGTGAGAAACAAAGGATGATCATATTATCATTTCGTTCGGCCGTGGGACATCAACCAAGCTTCAGGCATCCGAAATCGAGCCCAGACTTCTGAGGAGAAAAGGGAGACCCATCCAAAGGAAGGGGACCTCAGACCTGATTGATGTATCATCTTCTCAATGTGCTCTAGCACACGGATGATAAAATTCCAGGGGCATTGGGATCAGTCCGAACAAAGAGAGATGAAAAAGGTGAATCATGCTACCCAAAATTCAGAATCACTATGGGAGGGGTGTGAGGATGGAGGACTACTGTTAACCATGGTGGAAACGTATCATCCATATTACATTAGCCTCAAATTGGGACAACAAATGAGGTATGACCACTGACCATGTTCGCAACACGAGGCATAACTCAAATATCGTTGATCAGTCTTCTGAAACGTTGGCCCAATATAGTAGGCGGACCATAGGTCAAGCATCCATACTGTTAGGGGGTCCCATCAAACATGACCAGTCTTCCGGAATGTTGTCCCAGGATAGTATGCAGAATATAGGTCAATCATCCACACTATTAGGGGGGGCCATCAAACGTAAAATAGGATGAAGATCCAAATAAAGGGGCACGCAAAGCATGGAAAGTGAAGTGGTGGTTTGTTCAAATAGAATCCAACAGTCCCAAAATTACTCCACCATGGTGGAGGCACGTTAGGCAGGCATATTAATCTGGTCACCAATCATCCCTACTTTTAGACAGGACCTCTCTGGCGAGGGAACTGTCGCTTCCCAAAATCACTATGGGGAATCCCGAACTTATTCAGGGCTAATGATGTAGTTACAGAACTCCCCAAGAAGTCAAGACAGGGGCCAACAGTGAGGAGGGACGGGATTTAGTAATCCCTGGGGCTGGACCCAAGACGAAATGTCTGGAAATTCCTATGTACCCCATAAGAATGGGAATCAAGCCACACATAGTTCTAGAAAGGGTATTAGTTTAAGTTCATAGAACTCAGACCAAGTATTGGTAAGGAGGGAGGGAGACACATGGTAAGGTGATTAAGAAACCCTACGTGAATGAGGACGAGGTCCTGCTTACCATGTGTTCCTTGGAAAAGTGTTCTGGTCAAGGTACCGAACACGAAAGTTAGGCTGGGCCCATGGGGAAGTGCCCAGGCATTCCTACATATCTCATAAGGATGAGAATCAAGCTGCATGTAGTTCTGTAGGGTGGCATGGCACAGGAAGGTACCTGTGCCAAGGATGAAAGGGGTGTGCGGGTATATCCCTCTCACCAAAAGAAGCGGTATTTGATGTATCTTGTTTGTCTTTGAAGGTGAATGGTTTTTCTTTTGTGGAGCAACCTGCCTAGGTAGAAATTCTTGGAATTTACACAATAGTCAAGCCGTATATGGGCGTTGACAAATAGTATGGTAAATAACTGATACCCAACGTGATTCCCTCTATGGAGAGTTCATCACAATGCAGTTCTATTTTTCGTCATGCGGCCGGGACGATATCATCACAGTTTATGGTCATGTGGTAGGACCAACCAGCACAATTTAAGGTCATATGGCTTGTACCCAGGGGAATGTTCATGATGCGATAAAGCATACCCGATGTGGATGAGGACATAATCCCATACCATCATCGCCCGTGATTTCGGGATAGGATCCTCGGGCCAAGGGGTCGGTGAGGGTTTAAAGATAAAGGGGTAGGATACACTAGCCTCCAGCTGATCTGGGCCCGAAATGCAATGTCTGGGCAACCCCTCATTTCCTATGGGGATGAGGGTCAAGCTGTGCATGGTCCTTAGAGAAGACCGAAGCCTATAATCTTCGCGCTCAGATCGTGGGAGCCCCAAGAGACGCCGTAACGCAGCTTTGTCTGTCTGACATGAGGAAGTGCACTGAGGGTTAGTGCAAAGAGTGTCAAGATTCCACCTTGACACGATGGGGTGGAACATAATGTGAATCATGCAACCAACATTCAGGGCCTGAAGGAATCGGCATGAAGACGGAGGATTAATGCTGAACCGCTGACCATGTTCCCAATGCGGGATTTGTATCAATTTGTTATCTGAAACCCTCAGAGGCATTAGCCCAAAACGGTAGGAGATACCTTAGGCATTGTATCCAGACCATTCTTGGGGGTCCCTCCAGGAACGAATGATAATGGGGGCCCGAATGAAGGGGAGTATGAAGCTTGACAAGTGGACGGAACTTGCCTATGTTGAATCTAACACTCTAGGTTCTAGACCAGAGTACTCTGAACACATTAGCGGACCACTGAAAAGGGTTTAAGGGCTCAATTTGAGAGTGTCCAAAAGATGGAGGATTCCCAGGAGAAGGGGGCGTGGTGCCAAAAACCCTGTACCACACCTATATATCCCCCTCATGGGGAGGTACAGGCCAAGAGGCCGAGGTGACTGGGAGATTATGGGATCTCCTAAGAGACGGGGCTGGACCTGAAATCTAGGTGTTCAGGTGGTCCTACGTATCCCATAAGGATGGGAATCAAGCCACGTGTATTTCTAGAAGAACAGTTTAAAGTCATGTAGGAAAATGAGAGGCATTTCATCTGGGAATGTGTATGGTACGGCGAGTAACCAAACATCAATGAATACATGGTCCCACACCACACCGTACAATCCCACAGGAGAGAGCTTGGGCCAGGGGCCCGAGGCTGGGCCTCGGTCAGGGAGGCCTGACTGGCTTGCAGTTTAATGTCTTGCAGTGGGGATAGGAAGAGGAGGAGGAAACCTCAAATAAGGATGGTATATGGTGCAGCGACTAACCCAATGTGAATGAGGACATAACACCTCACCACACCATACTCTCCGGGTAAGAACTTGGGCTAGGGCCCATAAAGGCCACGGGGCCTAAGGTTGGGCCTTGGTTAGGAAGGCTGAACCAGCTTGCAGTTTAATGTCATTTGGGACAAACGTGCAGTTTAGGGTCATGCGGGACCACAGCCAGTTTAGGGTCATGTGGGACCAGAGGTAGTTTAGGGTTATGCGGGACCATATAGTTTAAGGTCGTGCAGGACCATACAGTTTAAGGTCATGAAGGGCCGTATAGTTTAAGTTCATGCAGGACCGTGGGGCTCAAGCGAAGTATTGATTGAGGAACTTGGCATTGGTGGGAGGAGTTCTACACTCACCATCCATGGTCACCAGGGAGTACGATCCATTGGGGTACACCTTATGAACAATGAATGGTTATTCCCATTTGGGATCCAACTTGGGTGGTTTCCTGCCAGGGATCATCAGCGCCCTCAGGGCCAATACCAGGTCACCTTACAGGAAGGAGTGGAGGCAAACCTTCTTGTTGAAAGCTCGATCCATCCTTCTCTGATGCCTTTCCAGGTAGTGCAAAGCACAAATCCTATTCTTGTCTGGTGCTTCCAATTCAGCTAGACGGATTTCGGAAACTCTATCTGGTGCTTACTAGTCATAGACCGCTGTGTGCAATGAGGGAAACTGAATCTCGACGGGCAGGAAGACCTCAGTTTTGTACACCAGGGAGTATGGGGTCACCTGGGTGGAATTATGAGTCGTCATCCGATAAGCCCAGAGGGCGTTGGGGAGATTATCCGGCCAACTCTTCTTGTTCTGACCATCCATATTTTTCATAATGTTAGAGAGGGTTTTGTTAAACACCTCGATCTGTCTATTTTCTTGCGCATGATAGCGGGAGGTATGGTCAGAGCGAATGTTGTACTTGGAGTACAATTTCTTCAGCTCAACTTCTCGAAATTCGGTGTCGTTATCAGTGAGGATAGCGTGAGGTACTCCAAATCGATAGATGATGTTAGAACTCATGAAGTCAGCGATAGAACGGGCTTCAACTTCCTTGAGTGGAATTGCCTCTGCCCACTTGGAAAAGAAATCCGTAGCGGTCAGAATGAACTAGCATTGGTGAGCCGTTGTCGGTGGGTAAAGTCCTACGACATCCAACCCCCAGACTGCAAAGGGACAAGAATACTTGGTAGTGTGGAGAGGCTCTGGCAGCCGATGCACAAAGTTAGCATGAACTTGGCATGCATGGAACCTCTTGGAGAACTCGATGCAGTCATGGATCAAGGAGGGCCAGAAGTATCCCAGTCTCCATATCTGGTGAGACAACTTTGACTTGGACTGATGGGAACCACAGGAACTAGCATGAACCTCTTGCATGACCTATGGAATCTTGACTCCTTGAAGGCAACGGAAGAGAACACCATCAAATCCGCATTTATAAAGGATCTACTCAAGGCTGGGACCGCTCTGAAGGGTAAACTGTAGCGTGTGGCGTCGTATTCGCTCGCACTCAACCCGGTCTGATAGGAGATTACTATATTGTAGGTATTCAACCAAGGGTGTCCTCCAATCAGGAACTATTTTGATCACCGCATCTGAAGTACCCGGGGCTCCTGACGCAGGGGAACCAGCGGTAAGATAGTTTACCTGCGGGCCGTGATCATCCTCCTGGGTAATGAGAGCAATGAATCTCCAGTGCACCATGTGGATAATCAAGTCTTCTTGTTCGGGCTCCGAAAGCGACATGGACAGGCTGGCCAAATTATCTACTCGACCGTTCTGTGACCGAGGGATGTGAATGACCTCTGGCCGAGAAGGGAACTGGTCCATTAGATGGAGGGTTCACTCTAACAATGGCACTAGTTCTGGCTTTCTAACAACATAGTAACCATTGACCTTCTTGGTGACCAGATAGAATCCCCTTTCACATGCAAATGGGGCACGTCGATCTCAAGGGCTAGCTCAGGACCAGTAATGAGGGCATGATACTCTGCCTCGTTGTTGGTGTAGCCCTCTGACAACAGGAATGAGTATGGAAAAATGGCTTGCTCCCGGGTGATAAAGACGATACCCAGGCCCACTCTGTTGAGCCTAGGATCATTGAGTCTCCTACTAGTGGGGCTCCAGGAGGCATCGTCGAAGTGCATCTTCCAACATGGGATGGCATGATCGACTGAGAGGATTGCCTTAGCAGGAAAACCTAGGTCCAGTGGCTGATCCGCAGAGGTTGGGTGGGAAGCTAGAAATTCTTCCAATGCCTGTCTTTTGATAGCCTTGTGAGACAAAAACCTGATGTCGAACTGCTGGAGGATCACCGCCCACTACGGTAGTAGGCCAGTCAACGTAGGTCGGTTCAGAATGTACTTCAACGGGTCTACCCGAGAGACCAGCTGTACCTCGTGGTGCTGCAAGTAGTGCCACAATTTTTGTACGGAAAATACGAGTGCCATACAACACTTATTGATGGGAGAATATCTGATTTCCTTATCGAGGAGTATGTGGATGAGGTAGTAGAGGTTGTTCTTTGTTCCCTCGTTGTTCTTATGGGAAAGAAGTGCACCGAGGGACCATTCTAGAGAGGTCACATAAAGGACCAATGGCTTCTCAGAGACAGGTGGCATCAATACTGTAGGATGGAGTAGATACTGATTAATTTCCTCAAAGGCGGCCTGACACTCTTCATTCCATTCATAGGCAGAGCCTTTCTTCAAGAGTCGGGAAAACAGCTTACACTTTCAAGCCAGATTCGCAATGAATCAGCATATGTAGGCTAAGTGGCATTGGAAACCTTGGAGCTCCCGAATATTGCTCAGGGGAGGAATCTGGCAGATTTCCTTGATCTTTTTCGAGTCTATCTCAATGCCTCGGTGCCTGAAAACCAAGCCAAGGAACTTGTTGGAGGTGACCCTAAAAGCACACTTCAACGGGTTCATCTTCAGGTGGAGGGAACATAGAAAGTTGAACACTTTCTCAAGGTCCTTGAGATGGTCCTGGTGTGGGCAAGATTTTACCACCAGATCATCCACATAACATTCCACCAATGTTCCCAGAATCGGATTGAATATGCGATGAATGGCCCACTGATAGGTGGCACCCGCATTTTTGAGGCTGAAGGGAATAACCTGATAAAATGAAGTACCTTGGGGTGCCCTGAAGGTAGTGGACTCCTCGTCCTCGGGGGCCATCCGGATATGGTTGTACCCGGAATACCCATCCATGAAGGAGAGGGCTTGGAACCCAGTCATGGCATCAATCAACAACTCTGTCACTGGAAGGGGAAAATCATCTTTCGGACAGTGGCGATTGAGATCGCGGAAGTCGAAACAGACTCTGATTTGTCCATTCTTCTTCCTGACCGGCACAATGTTGGCTGTCCACTTGTGGTACTGTACTTCCTTGAAGAAGTTGGATTTGATAATCTTGTCAACTTCATCCTCTAACATAGCACCGTGAGAAGGGTTCATATTTCTGGAAGGATTCTTTAACCCACAATGGTTTTCCAGGAGACCAAGACGATGGACAACAACCTGAGGATATAGTCCTGGCATCTCATCGTAACCCCAAGCGAACACATCACGGTGCTATTTGAGGAATTCCACAAACCACTGCTGCTCCTCAGGGGGCATGGCGGCACTGACCAATGTGGGTCTCAGGTCCGCCTCGCTACCGAGGTTCACCTATACCAACTCGTCGACTGTGGTGGAGATGCCTGCCTCAAAGGTGGGGGGAGCATCCTCTAGATCCCCTTCTCCACTCATGGAGGGATCTTCTGCGGGGGGGAGTTGCTTCTGAGTCACCAGACTCTGACAGGAGGCTGGTTCTAGCTTGAGTGGTAGTGTTCATCACATCAAGAGATTCATGCACCCCTGAGACCACAGCGATGAAGGCAGTCGATCCAATCCCATTTGGTTTTCGGCCCATGGGGCCGCGCTTGATAACATCAAAGTAGTAGTGGCGCGTTGTCCTGAGCTGGTTGATTCCATCCCAGTGGAAGAGACATGTATGACATACTGTCATTGCCATGAGCCTAACATCCTAATACCGCACAGGGGTAGGAGGTTCCGGGATCACCTGAGCCTGGTTAGTGTAGGAGTACGAGGTGATTTTCTTCCCTCACTTGGACCTGGTAATGTGCCTTCCTCTTGTACCCAAAACGACAAAGAATTACCCCATGTCGATGGTCGTGGCCTCCAACCAATGGATTGGGAAGACGTAAGTGTCATTCAAACCTTCCCAAGGGTCGGTTGTAGCGGTGATGGGCTCAACTTCACATGAATGGACTTGTTAATCCTTGCTCTTGTAATAGTCAGAATCCAGATATCAGGCTTCACAAGAGGAAAAAGGAGACACATCCCCTTGTAGCATGCCAACTCGGCCATTGAGGGAGTATTTGAGGCATTGGTGATATGATGAGGGGACCGCCGCGTGAAGGTGGAGCCACAGCCTTCCCATCAATGCATTGTATGCGGTGTCCTGGGAGACAAACATGAATTCGGTGCTAGAAATTAGGACACTGAATTGGGTCTTCAAACAGATCTTGCCGACCGGGGTTTTCTCAGGACTATCGTATCCCTGGATTCTGAGGTCGGAGGGAGTTAAATCATCCCCAAACAAACCTAGCTTCCACAGTGTCCGATATGGGATTAGGTTAATCCCGGAACCCGTGTCAACAAGACAACGACGGACTTCCACGCCATTGAACTGGCTAGTTATGTACAGTGGGAGAATGTGAGTTTTTATGGGATGGTCTTCGTCTTTACCATAGAATGAGATAACTTCCTGGCATTCGGTATTCTCAATTGTCTCAGCGTGGAAGGCTTCTGCAGCTGTTACCTCCGTCTCGAACTGGAGGGGGATCCTTAGGGCCTCGGCAAGCAGCTTGCGCATTTCAAATGACAGGTGAAGAGCCTCAAGGATAGAGAGCCTTTCTGGAATGCCGAAAATGTGCTTCATAACATCATACATTCTCTCCAAACGCGAGCCTATGCTTACGGGAGGCCGATCTGCAATTGGAGGCACGACGGGCCCTGCCGGCTGGACCAGTGGCAGACTGGTACTAGGCATATCTCGCTGTTCACTAGTCGAAGCCCGGATAGGGGCTGTGGATGAGGACCGGAAGGATAGGGTTGTCTGGTGGCAGGGAGAATCTGTTCACGGCAAGGCCGATGTGGTTTCTCCTGATCCAGCAACACAAACGGTGGTGGAGGTGGACCTCTCGACAACATATGAAGGGGCCGCATGTGCCGAGCTCTGCACTGGGCCTACTTTCTAGTCTCAGCGGTATAAACGGCCTGGATAGAGGTGCCAACTGTTGTGCCCCGAAGATTCATGTAACCACAGCTCCGATGAGTTTGGCGACGGCTGGGGACATTGGGAAGGTCCACCTGGCTTTCCCCATCATCGGGAGTCAAAAAGGGATTTACCAACTCTACGGTGTTAACCGAAGCATACCCCAGACTGTCACTTGAAGAATCATCCACCACTGGGTGGATTCTGGGAGGGATTCCCATCTTCGGGGGCATGAAGTCACCGAGAGTACTGGACGACGATGGAAGTGGTGGAGCGTGTTGCTTCTTTATGCGCCACCACTGCTTGCTCTTCTAGGAAGAGGCTGGCTGAGACGACGATGTTGAAGTACTAACCGCAGCTTCTGAGGGATCTGGCTGATTTAGGCGTGCACGGATGACACCATGGGAACGGGAGACCGTCTTTCGGGGCATCCAGTCATTATACTTCTGGGACCCATGGTCGGAAAACTGCTACCATTCATCTTCGTCACCGTTACTGCCATCTGATCTCACAAAGACACCTGCCACTTCTGCTGGGGCTGGGCCCAACCTAACTATATTTTTGTCAATATGGTCTTGGATCCAGTCCTTGAACACATAGAATCGCTTGATGTTGTGCCCTAGGATCCGGTGATAAGTTTAGTAGTTAGTGTGATCAGTGGGAAGTGCCTCTTTTGGCTTTCGGCACTCAGGCAGCCCCACAATTCTCTGCTCCAAGGCACTGCGGAAGTAACCAGGGACCTGAGCCTTGTCAAACGAGTAGTTCTAATTCTTTCTGTGTGGAAGGGGGCTCTAGGAGGATGACCCTAACGAGTGGTCGGAGGAGCATGATGAGGAGGCGAAACCTAATTATCTCGCCTTGGTGGTGGCGGCGCATTACGCGGAGGCGCTTGCCGATTTTGAGGCAGTCACTACTGGGATGAAAGTTGTTCCTGTTGGGGCGGACCCCTATGGAGCTACAGAGTTGGCCTCACTAGTAGAAACTCTAGCTTCATGGGGGCCTCTATCTGGGCCACATCAGCGGGCTCATCTCTAGCAGCTCTCCTTGCTGGGATTACAGGAGGCAGCGGGCATGCCTGACTGGCTTGTTGCAGGGCTTCTTCGAGGCACTGAGCCTTTTCTGAGAAGTCCTGAAACCCTCTGGGGTAATTATGAGTGATCAGAGAAGGAACCAGCTCTACCTTGATGTTCCCTACACACATTTTCAGTAATTGATCCTGAGTTAGTGGCATGTCAAGGGAGTATGTGATCCCCTTCCACCAGGCGATGAAGTTCACGACTCACTCATCGGGCCTTTTCTTGCACCTAAAGAGTTTTGCGATGTTCATCTTCCGGGTTGTGTAACTGAACTAGTAGAGCAATTGTATGCGAAGGTCCTCCTATCTAGTCATGGATCCGACAGGGAGCTGGCTGTACCAGATGAATGTCGTCCCCTCCAGCGTCTGAACAAAGAAACGGAGCTCGGTGGACTCATACTATGCTGGAGTCCCAAACATAGGCCCACACCTTGAGTTGAAGTGGTCCAGGTGTTGTGGAGGGTCTCCTGTCCCATTAAAGGGGGAGAAAGTGGAGTTCCCAAACCCCGGAGGTGCTGGAATATCATCTGCCCATGCTGGGTATGGATTGTTGTCTGGTGGGACCGCCACCTGTCGAGTTTCCCAATCCTCTAAGTGGGCGATGAGTGCTGCCATCAGATCATCTGGATGTGGGTTTCTGTCCGGACGGGGATCCCTAACCACAAGTGCACTTTCAGACTCTTCAATTCAGTAAAAAATCTCAGCAACTCGTGGAGTAGTTGGTGGGGCGACCCTTGGGGCGGTGGGAGGAACTCGAGCGGGGTCTCTTGGGTGATCACGACGCTCATGGGGGTTTGGTGAAACATATCTCCCCCTCTTTCCATGAGCTCTGACCTCTCCTCTGTCAGCAAGCATGGCATGATCAAGGTTTCCTGGGAGAATCTCTCCGAGGGGTAGTTGTTTCTGCCCCTACTTCCCTAGCCTAGGATCACCGTAGTCGGGTCGTCGCTCTGCAATGCGTTCAGCCATAAGCTCATCGACCAACCTCTTCTTCTCAGCAATCTGTTAGTGCAGCGGGCCTTCTCAGGATCTTCCTCTGCCTTTTGCACTGAGGCAGACGGGTCGGAGAGCTTGACAGCCCCAACGTTCTCTTTACCCTTGTCGATATTTCGGCTCAGTATTAATTCCTCAGTGAGTGTAGGGAGACCTAGGAGGTTCCTCTACTGACGAGTAATACCCCCTGATGGGTCTAGTGGCGGCTTTTACTCAAGGGGTAAGTCCCCATTAAGAAGTTCCAAATTGTTCCCCTCTCTTGACAGATCGGCCATATTGACCGCCACTTCCCTCGGGGGCATGTCCTCAGATCCGCCCAGTGAGTCGGGATACCAGTGAATCGCACTGAAGAGAAGGGAAACGTACTGCCCCCATCCACGGACATGCGTGTGGGGTGGCCTCCTTGACAAATTTGTGGAGTACTTGAAATCTCTGAACGCATTGTTGTTGGAGGGACCTGTGGTGGCCAAGTGATTCGGGGTGCTGGACCGCGGGGAGCGTGGCCAGGTCGACCCAACAACATTGATCGCCGATATTCTCAAGGTGTGCTTGGGTCCTAGGATAAGGCACTATCTGATGGCGGAGACATGAGTGAGTCGGCCGGAGGGTCTGGTGGAAACATTCAAACTCTCCCGGGGTGAGCAATTCTGGTGTATCAAAATCCGACCTTGCGTCCGGCCAAAACTTCTCGTGGAAGTGGCCCGCTGTGAGGATGGTCCAGAAGATCCATGACTCAGGTTTAGGATTCGGCCCTTAATGGCCCCGCACATCAGCTGGGAGTGTCTGGGGAACTGGCAGCGGTGCCGCGGCAGGCTGCTGGGCCGGTGGGATGGCCGGCGGAGAATACGGAGAGTAGTCTGATTGGCCGCCGAATCCTCGATCGTCCCCCAAGGATTTCAGTTTCCTGGCTCCCACGTCACAATATGATGGACTGGTGAATGGGCCTCCTGTCATAGTGTCAGTGCTTGTTGGGGGTGTGCTCTGCCTCAGCTCTTCCTCCATCGACCCCCAAAAAAGTTCGACGTTGTCTCTGGATGAGGTGGAAGGTGCTTATGGAGAGGCCTATGGTGACTGAAATTTTGATCCCTGGGGGTACACCAAGTCCTCGTCCTCCTGAATATACTTTTGGAGGGAGGCAGGGATCATATGGATCTCACATTTGGGGAGTATGATGCTGACGCGCCGCGTCCCTACCCCAGCCCTTGACTTAGAGGACTGAGGAGAGGGCTCCATCGCCGATTCGTACTCCACCTCAGCGTCTGAGAAATGGACTGGTCTAATTTCTGTATGGCCTTCCCTGGCATTTCTCTTTTGGCGACGACGTCCCTCCTTCCTGCCCCTGGGTGGCTCCTCAGGGCAGGGCTGATTTCCGTCACGGATTCCTCTGGCCGCACTGGTGCTAGGGAAGAGAGGATTGAAGGCCGGGGTGCAGGGAACACTGGGGAAAATTTCGAAAGGGACTCGGGGAGGACCTCAATGTTGGTGAGTGACTGGATATGCAACGTCTCCATACTCATGGCCTGCGGTAGGGGAAGTGACCTCGTACCCAGTGTAGTGAGAGCTGGAGAGAGCCCCACCCAGAGTGTTGCTGTCACAGGGAAGCCCCTTACCTGCGGCGAGGGTGGCGCCAGGCAGGCCTCCGGGCCGAGGTTGGAAGCAGGGAGGGCCCACACCTTCCAGAAAAGTGGCACGTAGTAGGCCTTCACGCTGGATGGTGCTACCACAAATTGGTCCGCAGCGGCCATTGACTGTGTCGTCGACCGGGAGAGTCGACCAAACCTGCTCGTGGGGCGGTTGGGGCCTCGATCCAGATCGAGCATATAACTTCCCCTACTCAACGTGTGCAGGGGTTTGATAATAGGAGTCACTGGTGGCTCGGGCCATAGTGGTCGCTGACGTTGATGCCTTGGGGTGATCATCCTCTTCCTCTCATTCCTAATGCTGGCGTCGCATCAGATGGGTTGGAGCCAGTGGTGCGGGCACATGGATTGCCTGCTCCTTGGCTCGGGGAGTCGGGCGGCGGCACCGACGCGACCTGGCGGGGGCCCTTGTCGTGAACCCTTGAAGCAGGTCTCTGATTGGACCAACCCAGACATCCCCTACCTCGTCGGCGTAGGGGATGGAGGTGTCAAGTAATTCCGGGGATAAGCTCCCAAAATGGTAGAATGTCGGGGTGGGGAGCAGCAGCTCCCTGCGCGGCCCTCGGGGGCGGGGTTGGCAGTGAGGCACAGCTACCTCAAGGTCCTAACGGGCCATGTCCCTATTGGGGATGACCCCATCCTCCTCGTACCTATGAACAAGGTTTTTTATCACCCTTTGTTGGATAATCTATAATGGGGAGAGGGGGTGTGAGCGCCTAGAAATCGTGGTGGTCGGAGTAGTTGTGGAAGAGGCGGAACAGCGCGAGGTTTCCGCGTCAGTCTTGCCCCTGCCCCTGCGCCGGTGGGCAGGTGGCGATCGAGCTCCGGATGCGGCGATCTGATTCCTGAATGCTGGGAGATGAACCCATTAACACTGATAGAAAAAGAAATCAACAACCAGTAGCCCAGTGCCATTCTATCTTTGGTGGTCGGTGAAAGGGATCCACGCTGACAACGTCGCAGAACAGAGTGCTCAACATCCTGACCTCCCCAAACCCTAGTGGGTTTCACATCCTGGTGCTGGGTTCCCGGACCTAGTGACATGCTAATCTTCCGAATCACCAAACGCTACCAGTATCTATATTGAGGAGAGTAGATTCACGCCGGGTTCACAATTTTATGTTTCTGATGCTTTCCATTTGGGCGCGCGCATCCGTCACCCAGATGATGTGTGGCTTGTTTCCCTGCATTCCCGCTTTCCAAAGACGGGCGGCATCCATTATTTATTCAGGGACGTCTGCTCCTTGATCAAAATCGGGATGATGGGATGTCAGTTCTTCCTTCTGTGGATTCCTCCTCGGAGCTCGTCACCTAGTCTGGGTCTCCCTAATAGATTTAATAAGTATTCATGAATCTTGTCCTAGTGTCATATCTTCATGGACACCAGTTAATTACGTCGCTTCCGTCGAGACGCTCCAAGGGGTCTGGTCGGGGCAGCAACCTTCAGTTAGGGGAGTGGTCATGCTAACGCATCGTCAGCATGTCATGACACTGGGGGATTTCCATGTTTGTCTTCTATACCTTATTATAGGGCTTCTCGAGGGCACCGAAGCCCGAGGAATCCCACATCGAATGTGGGGAATTGTATGCCATATGCATGTATCTGAGGTTTTCCTCAGCTTCACATGTTTAACATGGGGTATGTCGTGAGTTTAACGTCCAGTGGAGACGGATCTGACTAATCAGAACACTGAGAGTGGATCAGATAAAAGAACCCCCTGGAGGGGATACCGATGTTGGGGCTGACACATGGGTGGCTTCCCGAATACTGTGGAGTGGAATGAGGTAGCATGATCCCACCGGGATGTGGCGGCCCAGGTAAGAATCATGATGGGTGATGAAGTGAAGGGTCTTGAACCTTGTGGAGGCTTCCTATGTATCCCCGTGGCAGGGAATCAAAGTCCACGTAGTTCTGGATGGAATGGGGCTTATGCTCTGAGGCGGCCCACAATGATGGACGGATGGGGCTTACACTCTAAGGCGGCCCACGTTGGTGGATGGATGGGGCTTACGCTCTGAGGTGGCCCACAATGGTGGATGGAAGGGGCTTACGCTCTAAGGTAGCCCACGATGGTCGATGGATGGGGCTTACGCTCTGAGGTGGCCCACGATGGTTGATGGATGGGGCTTACGCTCTAAGGTGCCCCACAATGGTGGATGGATGGGTCTTACGCTCTGAGGTGGCCCACGATGGTGGATGGATGGGGCTTATGCTCTGAGGCGACCCACGATGGTGGATGGATGGGGATTACGCTCTGAGGCAGCCCACTATGGTGGATGGATGGGGCTTACGCTCTGAGGCGGCCCACCATGGTGGATGGATGGGGCTTACGCTCTGAGGCGGCCCACGATGGTGGATGGATGGGGCTTACACTCTAAGGCAGCCCACAATGATTGTCAAACTGATGTGAAGAGGTTGGAATGTCCGGGTGGTGGGCTTGAACCTCGGGGAGGCTTCCTACATATCCTCGTGGTAGGGAATCAAAGTACATGTAGTTCGGGTGGACAGTTTAACGTTATACGGGATGGGGGAATTTGGGGCTTATGATATGAGGCGGCCCATGGTGGTTGGTGAACTGTCATGAAGAGGTCGGAATGACCGGGTGGTGGGCTTGAACCTCATGGAGGCTTCCTATGTACCATGCCTTAGCATGGATCAAAGTCCTCGTAGTTCGCTATAGGTGGGGGTTAGGGTTGGTGCACACTCTAAGCGCACGTGAGTCTTGCTCGGTGTGAGAAACAATAGGTTGTAGGGACCTGATGATCACGTCGTAAAGGGTGTGTCGATGGGAAGCGAAGAGGGGCTTACGCGTTGAGGAGCCCAGGGTGCCAGCACTTACTCTAGGATGGAGGCCCGAGGGCGACAAATCACATAGGGAGAGGGATTTGGGACCGAACAAAGGAAGTGACGTGTTCCCTATCGCGCCCTCCACTAGCCTTGGCGGTGGGGAAGTACAGAGATTCATGGGTGCTACCTTCCGCAAGAAGGACTAGGGGGTTACACCAAGGTGGCTGGCCTTCCTCCATCGATAAATGCCACCCCCACAAGGAGGATATCATCCCCTGTGAGGGGTGATCCCATCCCTGTGGAGACCAGTGGGCGTAAAGAATGCCCGAGCTGGGGGAACCCTGCGTGCGAGGCACGGGGCCGGATCACAGTTTAACGTCATGTGTTGAGGACTGGGTGCTTGGCAGTTTAATGTCCTGCAGCTCGGACGAGGTGGGCTCTCTCCACACCCCTAGGACTTACATAACTGGTACCCTCTACCCCTTGGGGGAGGGAAGGCATCAGCAAGGTCGTCGTGAAGGGGGGTCACAGAGCGAACCATCGAGGTGTCCACATTAGCGTGGCTATGCGAAGAAGCAATAGTCTTTAGCGTGCTTATGCGAAGAAGCATGAGGCAAAGCAACGCAATGGGAAAAACCACCCAAGGGACCTTGAGGTTACTTCGTACAAGCCTGGAAGGTCGCATGGGAAAACATCGCATGGTGTGTATGCCCATTATGTGTGCCCAGGGCATCCAGAAGGAGAACATCGGGCACCTACGTAGGGAGGCACCCAGGGAGCATCAAGGTGAGGGGTCCCGGGGATTGTGCGCAAAGAAATGGTTTGCACGCAAAACAACGGGATGGTGAGTAGGGATTGCGCACAGCTAGGAAGATCGCACAAAAGGGATATAAATTGCGCGCGAGTGGAAAAGGCTGCACCCAAAGGCAAGGCCGCACCCAGCGAAAGGGATTGCACGAAATTGGACCGTTTTGTGTGCAATGGAAGGAATTGCGCACAAGGGAGGAACCCTGAAGGGTTTGAAATTCTATCTAAGCCAGAGGGATTGCGCGCAAAGGCGGATCCAAGGGTGAGGTGGCGCGAAAAGGGTTAGTACCTGAAGGCCATCTTGTGTACACGGAAGTCCGATTTCGCGCACGAGATCCGGTTCGAAATCCGCAACCCCGAAATGGAAGGGTTATCCTTCTATTTATAGGTATCGGGCGGTGTGGAATCCCGGGCGGTGCGCAAAAACTTGTGTGCCAGAGACGGTGGCGTGGAGTGTTAACCTCGTGGGCACGGGCGTGTAATTATTGCGCACCTACGCCGGGGACCTTTCATGAATCATGGACCCCTTCCGTGCGGCCCAAATTTTACATGCGCATTCCCCTTTGTTTCGTGAAACACTTCCGGGCCCTCCGGACCAGGTCTCCGGGTCCGAATATGACTTCACTTTGTCATTTCGAAACTTCCTTTAGTAATTACGGAATTTTCAGCTTCGACAATACTATTATAAGTACATGTATATACTGGATATATTTGATATATATGATATATAAATCATGAATATTATTTTGGATATAATGAATCTTTGACCACATGAACAACATATAATTATAAGAAGTCCATTTTTTACTCAAGTACCAAATATCGACAAAATGAATGTTATTAACTTAAATGGTTACATAATGTTTATAACATGGTAATAAGTGATATAAAAGGAATAATAAACTTGAAAAAGTTTCTTGAGCAAGTAGAAATTAACTTTAGTTAATTATTCAGGAGATTAAAGAATGATCGAGTCAAGTCGAACACAAGGTAAGGGACTTCGTCTCAATCTCTTTTCATTAAGGCATTTTTTTTAATACACAATTTTCTTTTTATATGCTATATAAACACCTTTGACTTTTCATTTCATTCAAAGGGAATCTTTTTATACGAAGCGTTTTACTAAACGATAAAAAGGAATGTTTTTTTACGTAAGTGGTGACAATGACCTTTCTGTCGCCGCGAGTATTATTTGATCTTTGGCTTCCTTAACAAGCTGTAATGTTTTTTTAAAAGGAAAAATAAATACCTTATACTCTTTTTACGTATTTTGGTATTGAAAATGATTTTTAGAATGGATTTATTATTTCAATATCTTGAAATTATATTTTGTTATTGCAATGTGGAAATGTTATCTTTCCTTTATGCTTATGTTATGTGTTATGATCATGTTATAGTTCTTGGGCATTATTTATGGGTGGTTCTATGATAAAACTAGGGAGGGGGAGCCCAAGATAGCTCTCCAATGCATTGGGTAACGTGACAGAGGTAAACGTGAATGTTTCTACTAAGAGATTTAGGGGATATACTATGATGGGTATTCCAAAATAACTCCCTATGTAGCTGTGATAGCTACAATGTAAGTATGATTTGGATTCCACAAGTTACCTTTATGATATATGATTTTTATGTGTCTTCCATAAATCTTATTATTTCATGAGGTAAGTAAGAGAGTTCATGTTTTTTATATATTTATAAACAAATGTTTTCATCCTTTGTATTATAACCCTTACTGAGCTCTTTATGCTCATCCAAAGTTTTTGAAATATTTTCACAGGACTTAATGATGAATAGGGTCAAGGATGGGATCAAGAAAAAGTCATGCAGTCTAAAACTTGGCACTAGACATGACTCTTTTTTTCAAGAGTTTTTATTTTATGAAAAAAATGGATACTGGGTAGAATTTTCTACATGTAATATTCATGTTGTTATGTAAATGTAAGGACTTATTTCTCTAAAACTCTAAACCTGAAAAGATCCTCAATGTGAATTATTCATTTAATTCAATATTATGTATTGTTTAAGGCTGGGTCCTCATAGTTGGTATTAGAGGTTAGTTTAGATAAATTTAGGAGTTAGGGTATTGTTAAATTAATATCCATAAAGTAATTTATGTTAATATTGAAATCATATAGCATTTAAATATTACCATGTTGCTTGGCCTAAGATATTTCCGTGTTCAGAATGGTTTTCCATAGAGGAAACAAGTCCGCTATGTTGAGACGGCATCAGGAGGAATATAACCTTCCATATCAGCAACTTGAGATGGTCGGAATCGGAACTGAATAGTTTTTTGTAGTGATGGAATAGTTTACTCAGGCTATAAATGGTGGTGGTATCCATGTACGAGATCAGACAGATCAACCGTAGGGGAACATGTCAGTAGTGGAGCATTTCATGAGGCAACATCCCCCATCATTCAGAGGATCATCTGACTCTGTGCTATCTGAAGGGTGGATTAAAGCACTGGAGAAGATTTTTGATGTCATGGGTTGTTCAGAACATCAAAAGGTTAGTCTTACTGTTTACCGTTTTGAAGTTCAAGCTGATCAGTGGTGGTCAATGGTGAAAAATATCAGGGATAGTGAAGAGATTGATGCTCTAAATTGGGATGAATTAAAAGGTATGTTTCTTGAGAAATATTTTCCTAATGTGGTTCGTCTTAGGATGGAGAAACAATTCCTAGAATTGAGGCAGGAGGATGACTCAGTGACTGCTTATGAAGAAAAATTCACTCGACTGGCAAGGTATGCTCCAAATTTCATACAAGATCTTGATAGTAAAATCAACTGTTTTTAATCAGGATTGAAGACAAAGTATCAAAGGTCTTTAGCTTCTTGTGAGTTCAAAAGTTATGAAAAACTTGTTCGTTGTGAGGAGAAGGTGGAAATGGAGTTTTCCAATGATCAGGTATTCTTTGACAAACAATAGAATAAGAGGTCAAGGTGGTAGGTGAAAGGGAAGAACTCTTCAAAAAATTATGATGCTAAGAAACTTAAGTTTTCAGTGTGTGAAAATTAAGGTAAAAATCATGTTAGGGAATGTCTTTTGAATTCTGGTAAGTGCTACCATTGTGGTAAAATGGGACATAAGGCTCGTAATTGCACTGAAAAAGATCAGGGTAATGGTAAGACAAAATCTGATTTACAGTCAGTAAAATGTTTTAAGTGTAATGAAATGGGTCATTATGAAAATGAGTGTCCAACAAAGAACTCAACCGAAGGAAAGCATCCAGACTACAAGCAAAAAGGGGTGGTGAAATCATTTTCAACTACTTCAGCAGATGTTGGGGCATCAAATGAAGTTGTATCAGGAACACTATTTGTTTGTTCATATTATTCCAATGTGTTGTTTGATTCAGGGTCTACACACTCTTTAATTTCTGAGAAGTTTCATAATAAATTGGTAATTCCATCTCTAGATATGAATAGGGAACTTATGGTAAAAACACCTGGAGGAAATGTTGAGACAAAAAGAAAACATAAGAACCTTCATGTCCTTGTGTGTGGAAATAATCTACCTGCAAACCTTATTGTTTTGCCTCTAGTAGAGTTTTATGTTATTTTGGGTATGGATTGGCTTCTTATTTATCATGCTAAGATTGACTGTAGAGCTAAAGATTTTTCTTTTCAGAATTATTTTTAGTTTGTGAACAAGAATGAACCCAATCTTTTGATATCATATCAGGAAGCTAAGAAACTAGTAAAAGATGGAAATGAATGTTACCTTGCACATATTGTTGAAAACAAAGGAACTATTCATATTAATGATGTGCCAGTGGTAAATGAGTACCTTTATGTTTTCCTGATGAGTTTCCTGGTATTATACCTGATCGGGAAGTTGAATTTACTGTTGACTTAGTTCCTGATGCTAAGCCAATTTCAAAACCCCCTTATCCAATGGCTCAAATTGAACTTTTAGAGTTAAAGAAGAAATTGCAGGAGTTATTAGATAAAGGTTTCTTTCAACATAGAACATCACCATGGGGTTCTCCTGTCTTTTTTGTTAAAAATAAATAGGGTTCCATGAGACTTTGCATTGATTATAGAGCATTGAATAACATCACTATTAAGAATAAGTATCATTTGCCTCATATCAATGATTTGTTTGATCAGCTCCAGGGAGATCAGTATTTTTCTAAGATTTATTTGAGGTCGGGGTACCATCAGTTGAAAGTAAAGGAAGCAGACATTCCGAAGACCGTGTTTCGTACTAGATATGGCCATTATGAATTTTTAGTTATGCCTTTTGGGTTAACCAATGCACCTATTGTATTCATGGATCTTAAGAATATAATTTTCTATGAGTTCTTGGATAAGTTTTTGGTTGTGTTCATTGATGATATTTTGGTTTATTTTAAAAGTAAAGAGGAGTATGAAAGTCATTTAAGGGTCATCTTGAAAACCTTAAAAGAAAAGAAACTTTATGGGAAATTTAGCAAGTGTGAGTTTTGGTTACAATAAATTTCTTTCCTTTCTCACATTGTTTCAAAAATGGAATAACTGTTGATCCTGCTAAAACAAAAGTTGTTGAAGAATGGCCAAGACCCACAAATATAACCGGTATTCATAGTGTTCTTAGTTTGGAATGTTATTACCGGAGGTTTGTTGAAAAATTTTCACGGTTATCTAGTTCAATGACTAAGTTAACTTGAAAAGGTGTTAGGTTTATTTGGACAAAATAATGTGATGATTGTTTTCATGAATTGAAAAGAATATTGGTGAATGCTCCAGTTTTGGAAATACCATCCAGAAATAGTGAGTTTGTTATCTACAGTGATGCTTCATTTAAAGGACTTGGTTGTGTCCTAATGCAGAATGATCAGGTAATTGCTTATGCTTTATATCAGTTGAAACCTCATGATTTAAATTACCCTACACATGATTTGAAATTAGATGTTGTTGTTTTTGCTTTAAAAATTTGGAGGCATCATTTGTATGGAGTAAAATGTGAAATATATACTGATCAAAAAAATTTAAAGTATATATTCACTCAAAAAGAATTTAACATGAGTCAGAGGAGATGGATAGATTTAATCAAATATTATGATTTCACGATCCATTACCATTAGGGAAAAGCAAACAAAGTGGCTGATGCTTTGAGTCGAAAAAGTAATGCTTCATTAACCATGTTACGTTTGGAAAGAGATCCTTTGGTTTTTGATTTGACAAACTTTGGCATAGAAGTTGTTGGTGCAGGAAATTATTTTGTTTTGTATCATGTTTCAATGATATCATCTCTATCAGACACAATAAAGCAAGCACAGAAAGAAGACAGTGGGTTATAGAAAAAGGTAGAGTTCGTTCAGAAGGGTAAGTTTCCCAAATTTGACATTGATAATGATTGTTTTTTGAGGTTTAGAAAGAGATTATGTGTGCCTTGTGATTCATAGTTTAAGAAAGAGTTGTTATGTGAAGCACATAGTTATCTGTTTTCAGTTCATCCTGGTAGTACTAAGATGTAAAGACATCTTCGGGATTATTACTGGTGGGATGGAATGAAAAAAGATATTGTTGATTTTAATATGAAGTGTTTGACTTTTCAGCAGGTTAAAGTAGAGTGGCAGTTACTGAAAGGAATGCTTCAGCCTTTAACGGTGCTAGAGTGGAAATAGGAAAATATATTCATGGACTTTGTTGTGGGATTACTGAAGACATGTCGAGGTAATAATGCAATATGGGTTATTGTTGACCAATTGACTAAATCTACTCATTTCCTTCCTATTCGAGATACATTGTCTCTAGATCAACTTGCTCAGTTGTATTTTAAAGAGATAGTCAGGTTTCATGGTGTTCACCTCTCTATTGTATCTGATCGCAATCCCAGGCTTACTTCTAAATTTTGAAAAGGCCTTCAGAAGTCGTTGGGTACTGAATAAAATTTTAATAAATCTTTTCATCCTCAATCATATGGGCAATCAGAACAAACAATTCAGACATTGGAGGATATGTTACGTGCTTTCTCGGTGAATTATCAGGGAAGTTGGGACCAACCTCTTTTTTCGGTTGAATTTTTTTATAATAACAGTTTCCATTCTAGAATACAGATGGCTCTATTTGAGGTATTATATGGAAAGCGTTGTCAAACTCCAGCTTTTTGGGATAAAGTAGGTGAAAGAAAGCTAATGGGACCAGAATTGGTAGAAGAGATGGCAGAGAAAGTTCAGTTGACTCAGAATCACATGATAACAGCTCAGAGAAGACAGAAAAGTTATACAGATAACCGTATGAAGGATCTTTCTTTTGAGGTAGGTGATCACGTCTTTCTCAAAGTTTCTCCATGGAAAAGTGCGATGTGTTTTGGTAAGAAGGGAAATTTGAGTCTGAGGTTCATTGGACTTTATGAAATTCTGGAGAAATTTGGATCAATTGCATATAGAGTGGCTTTACCTCCAAGTTTATCCCAGGTACACAATTTTTTTCATGTTTCAATATTGGGAAGGTATATTCCAGATCCATCTCATGTTTTGATCCTAGATATAGTTCAGTTGGAAGGGAATCTCTCTTATAATGAACAACCAGTCCAGATTCTTGACCGTAGAGAGAAAGTGTTGCGGAATAAGGTAATTCACAAGGTAAAGGTTTTGTGGAAAAACCATATGGTTGAAGAGGCAACGTGGGAATATGAAAATGTTATGAGGGATAAATACCCCAAATTATTTTGATAAGTGAATAAAGATTGCGAGGATGCAATTTCCAAAAGGGGGGAAGGATGTAACATCCCAAGTAAATGAAGAATAAGAAATATTTCATATTTATTAAAATTTGGGAATTAAATATTAATTTTTCTTTAAAGGGGTTTCTATATTCGATAGCATACCTGATACGCAACAACGGGTATCTTTTAAATCTTACGTTGCACACTAATAATATAGTATTATTATTTTAAATGGTAGTTAACTCCTAGCCGTTGTATTGGCGGGAATGAACAAAACTAACTACAATATGATTATACATGTTTTTTAAATGTATTTACATTCATCCAATAAATTTTAGAGGCTTAAAATGTGAATAAATCTAATTTTAAGCATAATTTACATTAAAAGGCCAATTTACCGCCTTTTAATGGCGAACCCTATTTAAATATAGTTTTGATAACTTTAATACATTATAATTGACCAAATAAAATTTTTCATTAGAATGGGAACATCAAAATTTACTTTGTGTAAATTTTTTGGATTTTTCCAATAAAGATCATTTTTTTAATGAATAGTGAAAATCTTGTATTGTAATTCGAAACTATGTTTTAATCTGATTTATTTATAAGGTTATATTATCTTTTTAATAGGTTTTAAAGAGTAATTAGAATATATTTTTACTATTTAATCCAATTTTGGTCATTGTATTTAATTTCACTTTAAAATTGGACATAAACAAGTGTCGATCGTTTGATAGTTATTGTTTCTTAAAAACACACTATTTGTTTTAACAACGGGAATTAATTTTAAAATTAATTAATGAAACTTTTATGTTTTGAATTTGGAAAAATAAAAAACATTTTTTAATTTGTAATATCAAATAAATCTTAGGCTGAATTTTTGGTATTTTTCTGAAAACACCAATTTTTGATGAATAGTGAAACCACTTAGTAGTAGTTAAAAAAACCGACATTTTGATTTAAATGAAATTTTACCACTTCTGTGAATTGAATTTTGAAAATATGACATATATGGTTGTTATCAAGAACTAAAATGTGGTTTCAATAAGATGAAAATAATTTTTTTGGTGAATAGTAACTTTTGACTTTTTATTTACCACGGTTAAAGGTAAATAAGGCAATTCAAGGTGAAAAGAATATTATAATAATTCAAAATTACCCTAAAACTTGTCAAAAACTTATTGGTTGAGTCATTTAGGACCATGGGAATCTTTGGGTCGATTTTGGGACCCCATTGAGCCACTTGGGAGTGATAATGACAATTTGGATTAATTAATTTAATGTAAAGACAAAATTGACATTAACAAAAATCCTTTAGTAATTAATTTTTATATGGTGTTATATAAGTCATATTTTAAACTATAAATATTAATTGTAAATATAAAAATATTTCCAGTATCATGGTATTTTGTTTATAATTTTTAGACATCAAATAAATTAAATTATTTATGACACAATAACGATGCAGTATTTACCTCATTAATAAATCATTTAAATAAATAAGATTATAATGAATACAATATTATCCAAAACCTATCCAATTCTTATTTGATGACTTTATTTCGACCATGATTCATCTTATATTTGACTCTAAAGATTTTTTGACCTTTTTAAACCAAATATCATTATATAATAAAATAATATTTTCACACTTTCCTAAAGAGCTCCTCATCCCCCTTATAAAATGAGACCACTTCTAACCAATTCCTCACACCTCTCAAGCCATTTGTCTCATCCAAACTCTTCCCAATTAATCTCCCTACATCCCTCCCATCCCCCTAGAAGCCTTACCTTAGGCAGAAGGCACTTCAAGAAATCCTTTGGTTCAAACCAAAGGGAGTTACCCAAATTAAAGGTAACGGTTTCTCTTAAATTGTTTTCTTTTATTTTACTTATCCAACCCCTAAAACTCTTTTTATTACTTTATTTTGTAACAACACCAGTATCCTAAATATACTAGGATGTTTTTATGAGAACGATTCGAACTACACATAAACACACCTTCATCTAATGGATGAAGAACATAATGTTTCTGTTGATGGAAAACTAACGCCTCACGAAACGATGATTGTTCGATTATCTCCTACGGCCTCTCATGGTGGAAATTATGATGGAACTGTATTTATATATGATATATATTATGTTTATGTTTTCTTTATTCTTCTGTATTTTCCATTTATAGCACTCCTTTATGGTTTCCATAGTGGGTAAATACGATAACCTCATTTGAGGAAGTGCGGACTATCACCCCCTCAAAGTGATGTGACTCGTTAATGCCTTATGTGGGATGTATAAAGGATAGAGTTAATGATATTATATATGATATAATATTGTAATAATAATATACCTATGTATCATTATGTTTAAATTCCATTAAAATAATAAATAGAAATTAAAGTAGCGTTCATGCGTACGTATGGCTTACCGTCTCTATGAACGGTGCATTTCATTTCTTACCTCCAAATGTTATGTACTATTATAAATACATGTATATGATGGATATATATGATATATATGATATATAAATCATGAATATAATTCTATATATAATAAAACTTTGACCACATGAGCAACATGTAATTATAAGAAGCCCATTTTTGACTCAAGTACCAAATATCGACAAAATGAACATTATTAACTTAAATGGTTAAATAATGTTTATAACATGGTAATAAGTGATATAAAAGGAATAATAAACCTGAAAAAGGTTCTTATGCAAGTAGAAATTAATTTTAGTTTATTATTCAGGAGATTAAAAAACGATCAAGTCAAGTTGGGCACAAGATAAGGGACTTTGTCTCAATCTCCTTTCATTGAGGCATATTTTGTTTTAATACACAATTTTCTTTTATACGCTGTATAAAAACCTTTTACTTCTCATTTCATTAAAAGGGGATCCTTTTATACGAAGTGTTTTACTAAATTACAAAAAGTACTTTTTTCTTACGTAAGCGGTGAAAACGACATTTCCCCCGCCGTGAGTATTATTTGATCTTTGGCTTCCTTAACAAGTCGAAATGTTTTTTTAAAAGGAAAAATAAATACCATATACTCTTTTTACATATTTTGGTATTGAAATGATTTTGGGAATGGATTTATTATTTCAATATCTTGAAATGGTATTTTTTTATTGCAATTTGGAAATGTCATCTTTCCTTTATGCTTATGTTATGTGTTATGATAATGTTATGGTTATTAGCCATTATTTACGGGTGGTTCTGTGAAAAACCTAGGGAGGGTGAGCCCGAGATAGATCTCCAATGCATTGGGTAACCTGACGGAGGTAAATGTGAATGTTTCTCCTAAGAGATTTAGGGAATATACTCTGATGGGTATTCCAAAATAACTCCCTATGTATTTGTAATAGCTATAATGTAAGTTTGATTTGGATGCCACAAGTTACCTTTATGATATATGATTTTTATGTGTCTTTCATAAATCTTATGATTTTATGAGGTAAGTAAGAGAGTTCATGTTTTATATGTATTTATAAACAAATGTTTTCATCCTTTGCATTATAACCCTTACTGATCTCTTTATGCTCATCCCAAGTTTTTGAAATGTTTTCACAGGACTTAAACATGAATAAGGTCAAGGATGGGATCAAGGAAATGTCATGTTGTCTAAAACCTGAAACTAGAAATGACTCTTTTTTTCAAGAGTTTTTATTTTATGAAAAAAAATGGATACTAGGTAGAATTGTCAACATGTAATATTCATGTTGTTATGTAAATGTAATGACCTAATTCTCTAAAACTCTAAACCTGAAAAGATCTTCAATGTGAATTATTCATTTAATTCAATATTATGTGTTGTTTAAGGCTGGGTCCTTATAGCTATAGTTCCCACTAATCAACAGTGCCACCACTGCTACAGTACTTCTATAGTACCTGCGCCCCATGGGTTTTGAACCCCCATTTTTCATATAGGATTACGGGGTGCTTACCACTAAGCCAAACCCCAAATACACAAAACGCATGAACTGACTAGGCCCCTATGACCTCAAATTATAGGGATAAAAGTAGTCATAGAACCTATTTTTAAAATCAACCCAAACCATATCTCAAAGCCTGTCATACTGGTTCAAAATATCTCACCAGTGGTTTTCTATTCCATGTAGCATATAAGTCATGATCTTCAACCTCCTCTTAGGAGGTTACTCAAGATGCTCAAAAATTGACAACATTGTCAAAATCCATATATTAACAGCCTATGGATCGTTATCCCGTAAAATATTTGTAGGATTATAGTGCTAGAACACACACGTCAACTCATCCATAGACAAGGCAGGCTGTGGTGCTCCCTGAAAAGTCTATATGAAGAAAAAAAACCTCATGGAACTGTACCTGAACACCTATGTCTGGTACAAAAGCTAGTACCATGGATGGAACTAAAGAAGGATCCATTTGTAGCCCATTTCCCACCGCCTTTTTATTGTGGTAATCACCACCCTCCTATAGTATGACTGTATGTCTCCATGGTGGAATGCCTCTATAATTCCAAACACATGTCTCAAAAAAGATCGATATCAAAGTTTATAGATCAAAATCATAGGACAGGTCAAAACCTTCCTATAACCAGGCCATACCACATATCGTGCTCCTAAATAAAGAATTGTAAAAAGAAATAGTCATAAAATTCACTCGAGACACTACCACTTGCCCACTCAAAAGTCAGGTCTAGGTCAAGTTCTCTATTTACTATTTAATTTTTTTCATTTGAATTTCATATTCTTTTTAAATTTAATTTTAATGGTTGAACCAAATGGTATGTCAATTTAAAATCCATAAGGGTCCAGCATCCTTATGAACTGAAATATGGCATCCACCTAATCCACACCATAACACGTTCTAGTCTGTGTGACTTGTGGTCCATGTCTCAACATGCCACAGTTGGCTGCTTAGGGTTTCTGTTATATCCCAATCAGGAAAACATTACTTAGGTTACATAACTCACTAAAATTACCAACCATGTTTTTCAATTTATTGTACACAATATCTATCCCAAAAGTATATATATAAATCAAGGAACACAATACAGTTTCATGAAGTCCTACAATGCACCCTATATAACATGGAAAAATTCATGTCATTCGATTTCTAGAAAGTTCCTAAAATGATGCATGAGATGAAATACCCTTATCTCAACAGGTTGAAATAAAATAGAAGCCATAATTTTATCAATAATAACATAACAATTCGATTTCACCACCTAATAGTGGAATCAAATCAATTGTAACAATCAATTTCCAAAAAATAGCAATTTTCACTTGAGATAATTTGGATTTTTATTATATTTAGGTTAGCTATGCCCAACCACAGCTCATTATAAAATTAAAATACCTTCCTATCCCTATATATTATTTCCAAATAATAAACTAGAAGAATAAAAGGTCTCTAATACCACTTTATAACATCCCAAACCCATATTCCACTCAATTTTTCTCCAAACTCGGTTGGTCGCATGGCCTCAAGCACATCTCCCTAAATTCCAAAGGTTTTCGTCTTGTAGTGAAGGTATGGGATGTGTCTTTGGGGAGATTATTCCCTCATTACCATAGTTTAACACAATAAATAATGGAAGAAGATATACAACCATAAAAATGATAAATAAAAAAGGCATGAATAAATAAACAATGTTGAAGGTAATATCATATACAGATGGTGATGATATGTATCATGTCTCTGTAAAGTATCCAAAATA
Organism: Viscum album; assembly: GCA_963277665.1. NCBI lineage: Eukaryota > Viridiplantae > Streptophyta > Magnoliopsida > Santalales > Viscaceae > Viscum > Viscum album. The sequence goes on from OY728127.1 coordinate 188,657,437, forward strand.
AGTAGGTAGTAGTACAATACAATACATGTATCAAAATACTAAAAATACAAAAAAGTGATGTCTCTGAATAGAATCACAAGACTCATCTCAGTGCCATGCTCACCTGATCCTAAGCATGGCACAAATTCAAGCGTCGATCTACGGGAACTTTCCTTGATCCCTAATTGTATCCATAAATTGTGTTCGGGTACCCAACAGTGGCCTGAAAATTGTGTGAGATAAAATTAAAGTAGGATACCACCTAATGGTCTATAAAAAATCTAGGCTAGGAAATATAAGCTAAGAAGAGTGAAATATATGTAACAGGTAAGAAATAAACAAATGAAAATTTCCCATGGAATTTATACAATAAGGCAAGTGATATTGTATATACATACTAGGATCCCTTAAAAATAAGTGTCAAGTTCATATAACAAAGAAAATACCAACAAAATAGAAATGACTAACATGGCCTCACCGTATAACCAACATATCATTGAAACTACAGCCTTTCCATATAACCTGTATATCAAGCAATCATGACCTTACCATAAACTAGAAGTGTCATATTAACCATGACCATGATGTATAACCAATAATACCACATTTACCATGGTCAAGTCATATAATCATATGTCAAACCCATCAAGGATGGATCCAAGGCATCCTCATCGAGTCCCATGATTATCTTGATGGAAAACTCTATTAGGATTGAATTGGGGTCCAAGGAGCATGTCAACAGACTATGTCCACTACAGGAAAAATAAAACCATATCCAAGGGGTAGCAAGGCCCAAGGAATCCCATAGAATCAAGACCCAATGAGAAATATATATCCAAGGAATCCACTACCATGTTTAATACCCATAGGAGAAACGTTTATGGAATCTAATTGAATTAAAATCCAAGGTTTACCAACCAAGGATTCTCCTACCATTTAATACACATCTCATACCACTCATAAATTCACAAGCATTCAATTCCATGATTATACCCACTCATATAAAAATTCATTTTCAAATATAATAAATGAGTATAAACACTCATAAAAATTCAATATAATCTATTTAGTCAATTCAAACAAGTAATAACATGTCAACACATAGAAAAGGAGGAAATATCTATCTCTTAATGATCAATTCAATTTGATTTAGTTCATCATGGGATTACTCTAACTAGAAAAGATAAAAAAAAACACCCCTTGGGTGGTTCAACAATAGGAAAAGGAAAATATCACACCATGTGGGTGGCCTTGGTTGGGGAAACAACCTCCAATGAGCCTTGAGGTAACTAAAGGGAATCCCTAACATGTCCCATTTCATTTAACTCAATTAATAAATTCAATTTTTTGGTTTCACTAGAAAGTCCAATGGGAAGAATAATGTCAACTTTCTTAATAAAGCACAAAACCTCAAGGGAAAGGTATAGACCACATTCTGTAGGTTATTAGTAGAGTGTTATTCTGGTATCATCTCTAAGTTATACACAGATCAGAAGAAAAATTAATAAAGGATGAAAACCCTGAAAATAGTGAAAATTAACTTTCACCTAAATAGCATATCCAATACCAAGACAAATGAAAAATGGAATAAAATGAATTGATTACTAATTGATTTAGATTCTATTAGACTAATGTCCCTCAATTCTGATATCAGGTGGAGGAGAGGGATCAATGTATACCTTTAAACATCAAAATGGATCTCTAATGGGTTGTTGTCCAATGTAGGAGAAGAAGTGAAATTACGTTTTAAATATATGATTAAATAAGGTAAATTTCGTGATTCTACCCAAAATACTAGGTTACACATTTGGCCAAACCGAGGGCCAACCATGCACCCACTGCTATAAGGAGGGTCACATCACATGTTTTGTGTGCACGATTTTCCAAACTATGCAATCACTGTGTGTTTGGGCTCTACTAAATACTATAGGTTACCCGCTTGAGTGTGAGGCTCAAAATACGTAGTTTTATCAAATCGTTTGGATCTTGGATCCCTATTTCTAACCTCGTACGGTTAAAAGTAACTATGCAGCATGCCTAGCATGATGTCTACTGACCGTGCAGCATGTCCTCACTTCCTAAAAAATCAGGTTTCAAGCTCTGAACAAGCCCTAAACGCCCCCAAAACACCTAAGATCAAATTGGAGACTCACATTAAGAAATAATTAAACATTTACACTAAAAAATAAAGGAACTATACCTCATAAAAAACTATATTTCTTACAAAATGGCCATGTGTTTTTAGCTATTTACCTTTCTATATTGACTATTTATTATCTATACATGCAGTCATCTTTTTTAAATGGAATTTTTGTTTATTTATTTATATTTCCATATTGATTATTATTCAATTATTCATAAATCTTAAATTATACTTAACCCTCACTAATAATTTCATCTCATCCTTATTTTTTTCCTTTTCTGAGGATTTGAAGAAGATATCACTGAATGCGTTTTGAAGGATATAGTTTATTTTCTTTTGTTATGTATTATGTTTTATTTTCTTTCCCTAATATAAAATGGGTATCATATATGTATCTGGTTCTCTAAAACTACTAAACTAATCGGTCCTTCAGGATTTGACACATTATATCTATGTCAATGTAATAAAGTAAGCCACAGTCTTCATGCTACTAGGGTCGGGGTCTTTACAGTCGGTATCAAAGGTATCTTAGTATATACTTTGGGAATTTGATTCAAGAAAACATAGATTAAGTAATATAACCATATGATAGACTTTGTGGATAAGTATATAAGAACATATTAAAGTTTTGGTAAGGAATAGATTATGTACTTTTTCTTAGAAATAAATCCCTCTTTGGATACTATAAGTGGACGCAGTTTTAGAATAGAGGTACCTAGGGTTAATAACTTTGAAAAGGGTGAATTTTTCTAGACCTGATAATCATATACTGTATGATAATAGGCCTTACTTCACACCTATTTTGACACTCCTGGAGGATATTATTAATATAATTCACATTTTATTTACATAACATTATGATGGATTTGAAAATAATGATATCCCTAAAAACCATGTTAAGGATTCTAAGATTAACAATGAATAAATTTTAATTTATACTTAGTGTTAGGATATATTTGAAAATATAAATTATAATTTAAAATTCATACTTTTATGTGATAATATGGAATATGAATTTTTTTAGAAATAACACCTATAAAGAATAAAGGTATTAATAATCATATACAGTGTAGATATTTACCTAATAAGGAATCCAAGACACATGGTATTAGAACTGAAAATTGTTTTGCTATATTAGTGAAGCTTAATCGGTTTTTGAAAAAAAACCTTTCTTGAGTGGAGAAACCTATTCTATAATAATATTCTCCTATGATGTATCACTTTACATGATAGAATCCCCCATCATTTTGTGGGAAAACTAATCTAATTGTATACGAGTAATAGATAATTTTCTAGATAAGATATTTGTGGCCTTTGGATGTAGTGAAAATGTAATGGTTACACACTTAGTGTATTTTAAAAAAAATAAATTTTGATCAATGGTAGTCATTAATCAGGAATACCAGGGAGGAAGAGTAAATAGAACTCATGCAATTTAAAGATTTTAAGGATACATTATTCAATAAATATTTCCCTCATGATAAAAAACATAAATTAAGAGAAAATTACTTATCTTAATGAAAAAGGAGGAAGAATGTATTTCTGAGGATAAAGAAACCTTTACAAGGTGATCTAGGTATGTTATGGATTAAATATTCAATATGAAGTGTTAGATTGACCATTTCTTTAAATAAATTAAGCCAAGTATCTGAAAGGAACTAGCCTCTCAAAAATTTTATTCATATAATGAAATAGTTGTATGTGCTATTAAGAAATAGAAATAATTTTCCAAGTCTCATGGATTATAAGAGAAGAAAAATAATAACAGTATGGTAGAGGAAAAAAATAGATAAAGGGAATAAGGGAAAGAAGGATTTTCCCACATGTGATAATTTTGGAAAGAAACACCCATGTACTTTCTTGAAGGGAATGGGAGTTTGATATAAGTGTGGAGAGAAAGGATAAAATGAATATGATTGTAATTGAATAAAATAAATTTCCAATGTGAAACCATTCCACTATAAGTAAATATCATACTACACAAATGAATGTCCCAAGTGTTAAGGAAATTTACCTCAGAAAAAACTACGTGATTAATATCAAACTTATGTTACTGATAAAACAGAGGTGGAATGATTAATGTACTTGATTATTTGGATCCTTAGAATATTTTGTAAAATTATTTTATTGGTGATATTATGGTTATTATAATTTTTAAATTTATAAGGATTGTACTATAGTACAATTTATTAAAGGATTTGAAAGCATGTGTTAAATGGTACTAAGAAAATTTATTCAATGGAAAGTTAAGATTATTGTAAAATGCATGAATAAGGGAAAGATAACCCTTAATATGATCTTGATGTTAAGATAATGATGTTGGGATGAAATGATTATTGATATAGATAAATTAAATTTGATAGTACTAACTACCTTGTAAACAATTAATGATTCATTAAAAAACCGGTTTATACTATCATTGATTGAGTTAACAACATTTTTGGATTCAAGTAATGTATCTAAGAATCTGTATTTTACTTAAGTAATAAGTATTCATGCATGTTTTCTATAATTTTTTATGTTAATTCAATTCAATACCTTATTTCAAGAGAATACATGGTGAATGTATTCAATATTTGGTATGTGACGATTAAGAAACACATTATTTTTCATGGGGAATATAATTTTGATTTAGGGACATTCCTTTTAAATTTGGTTAGACATATTTTGGATGATCCATAAGGTTAACCATTTATGAAAAGGCTTAATTAGATCTTTGGATGAGGTTTATAGATTAATGTATTATATTGGATAATTTTTACTAAGCATATTGGATTTAGAGAATAGTTAGAGACAGAAAAAAAAATATTCACCCTTTTATGGATCTCACTATCCATTAAAAGGAAATTTTAGTACTTTAGGAATAAAAATATCATTTTTGGATATTAATTTTTTGTAATAAGTGATGAATTGAAAATTGATCAAATCATAACAAAAAGATGAGATTGTTCTTATGAAATAGAATGAAACTAAGTAGGTATATCTTCTCATAAAAAATTTCAACTTTAGGAAATGGATTTTTAAATAAAAAAAATCCTATTACTACTATTTATGGGGATATAAATGAAATTTTCAAACCTATTGGGTTTATGGTTCTGTGGTCATTAACCTTATATGGATCAGCCACTTTCTTGTGATCAATAAACTCTATCACTCCCCATTAATCCTTGGGTGTTAGTATTATCTTCCATTATCATGATTTCATTTACCACCTATGTTATCATATGTGTAAAGATAGTATTTATTATTCCATGTCACCATTGTAATTATCTTTCTCTTATTAATATGATGTTTTATTAACCTTTTTGTGATGTTGGTTTTTCAACAATGGTATTTCCAAATGTCAAACCCCGAATTACCAATATCAAGTTTAAATTGAGTGGATGTTATTTATTTAAGTTGGTAATAATTTAACACTCTAGTACTTTACAATATATTTATTTTAGAATAAATTTAATTTCTTATATAGCTTGTGATGTACACAACACTAGGTTTAAACAAAACATGGTGTCACACTTTATGTATATAATTTAAAAGTAATTCTTAACTATTTTAGAAAATTTATTTTAAAGAATAAATATCATTTTTGATATTTTAATACAAAAAATATCTTAGGGTGAATTTTTGGTATTGTTATGAAAAGTTTCATTTTTGAATGAATAATGGAAAACACTAAATTTCAATTGAAGACTCTCATTTCGTTTAAATTAATTATAATGTAAAAATATATTTTGAATTAGTTTTATAGAAATATTATATAAATTATTCCAATTTATATCATTTTAATAATTTTTATTTTGAAATTTGATATAAAAACATTGTAAACTTTTGCAAGTTTTCACTTCAAAAACTAGTTTTCTCATCGCATTTGTGGGATTGATTTTAAATTAATTTTTTTCACTAATATGAATTGAATTTGTAAAAAATCGTTCCATATTTGTAATTATAATAATTCATAATTTCCAATAGGTTCAAATTATTTTTTTACCAAAATTAATAGTCAAAAAAGCAAAAAAAAATAATAATTAGCATGCTTAAGGTGAAAAATGGTTTATTAGGGGATTAACTAAGAGGATAAGGGTTAAAATGACCAAATAACTTGTCCAAAACCAACTGAAGTACCATATTTAGACGTGTATCACATTATAATACATTTTTATAAGTTTTTGGGAAACCTTTCTATGATATTGACCTATATAATATGTTAAGTAATGAAAAAGATAAAAGGAAACAATTATTCCATTTAATATCTACAAAGATTTGGGATTGGAAGAAAAAAAATAATTTCATTTATAGATAGTATTTTGAAATATAAATTATTGTTTATTATAATAATAATTTATATTTAATTTTTATATTTGAAATAATTACATAAAATTCTTAAGAAATTCCAACACAAATATTATTTAGTTAATAAAAAATAAGATAACTGATTCAAAAAAATATAAAAAAGTGAAGTAAATTGAATGAATTATTTTCCTAAATTAATTTTTTAGATGAATATATCATTTTTAATATGTTTGAACATAATATATTTGAATTCCATTATTTTTTTGATATTTTTAAATTCAAATTAAATGAATAAAGTTAAATTTTGAATTAATGTTATTTTTTTAAATGATATTTTATTAAATTATTTAAAATTACTAAAATACAATATTCTACCAAGTTATTTATAAATGTAATTAAATATAAACTATATTACCTTAATGGAAAAATTCTTTTTATAAATACTGTATTTAACCCTAAATAGAAAAAAAAACTGTGTTCACGTGATTAAGGTTAAAACAGTATTTTTGTGCGTACTTGCGCTTGTGTTAAAATAAATTTTCAACACACATTGGATTTTAATTTAATGAATTGGATTTCATATTTATAATCATAAGATTTAAATTATCTAATAATTATCTCTTTAATTTACTCTTAAATGATAAATTAGCTAGGATAGAATCTCGTTACCATATTGAAACCCCAAAATAATAAAAGTATGGTTGCTTAGAAGTTAAGGAAGAAAATGTTTAAAAGATGTGTATTATTGTTTTATGGAGATTTGGCTCGACCATATCATCCATAAAAACCATTATGTATCAATTTTTTATCCACTTGATGTAATATAGATATCCCAAAAGTTAATACTTCTGGGTATTTACAAAAAATAGCAATCCTCCTCAACTATAAAAATGCACTCAATCCCCTCACATCTTCACACCTTGAATCCACTTTGGTTCAAACAAGAACAACCCAAATCACTTAAAACTTTACCTCAACTCAACTTAGGATCCTTATTTTTGGGTTAAATCTAACCTAAGAAGGCTTTAGTTCAAACCTAATGAGGATACCCATTGAAGAGGTAATTTTCTTCAATGAGTGTCTTGATTTTATTTCTTTATCCACTTTATTAAATTATTATTAAACCATGATGATATAATAAACTCAGTATAATACATATACTATAATTGTTTTATAATAATGGACTGAACTACAACCATCTCTACTTCTGTCAAATGGTTTATGAAATCATCATTCATATGTACAGAGGAATACTACCTCACGAACCAATGTCATTTGTTCTTCCATTACCACCTTTCACGGTTTAGTATTATGATGAATATAAACTGTATCTATAATATTTAGAACATAATTATACCTATTTATTAATTATATGATATATTAATTTTTAATTTCCATTTTTTAGGGGATACAATAACATCTCTCATTTGTATGGCGGACTACCGCCTCAAGAATCGATATGATTCATCTATCATTAACAGTTTTCGTAGAATATAATAAGGTTAAATTTAATGATTATATGTGATATAAATGAAATAATTATGATATTCATGGAATATTTATCATTTTTAAAAGATAATATATATCATTTTCTTTCAAACCTTTTCACTCACCTAAAGATTATAACATCGTTAATTTACATGTGGACTATCACTTTCGTGAAGTGATGTGACTCTCTTTTCATTACCACCCCACATGGATGATATATATATATAAGTATATAATATGGTATATATGGTATATATGATATTAATATCATAATGAAAATTATTATATATTACTTACCTTATTTCCATAATTATCAATAAAAAATTGAAATGTTACTCATGCGTACGTACGACCTACCATCTCCATGATCAAAACATACTTCCTTTTTTATAACCATTATTATTGATTAGTTTTAAAATTATAACTGACAGATAAATATGATAATTATTTCATGGTTCTTATTTTTTAAATTATTAAAATATCTAATATTTTCCAGAACCAGATCTTTAATGACAAAACATGCATAATAAAATAAGACAATTAACACCCAAAATAAGGAAAATTGTGAAACATTATTAACAAACGAGTAATAAGATGTTATAAAATGATAATATATGATTTTATAAATGTTAATATGGTTCTTTTATAAGTTAATAACTTTTTTAAAACAACTATACACAAGGTTAAATAATTTTCAAAAAAAAGAATTGTGAGGTAAGGGATTTCATCTCAATTTACATTCTATTGAGACTTATTTGTTATTATGTTCCAATTCACTTTCAATTGGTGTATATACATCCCTTTTTACTTATAATATATTGATTCATTAAAAATTTATGGTATTTTAATATTCACTTTGAATCACTTCATCCAATGGGATTTGACTTGAAAATTACCATGTGGTAAAAGTTATTGTGCAATCTCACTTTCTTTTTTGATTGTTAACTTTATATTGAAACAAGCACTTTCTTATGATCATTTTTCATTTGAAATTTAATTTATACTAGATATAAATAATATTCTATTATGTGTATGATTAATTCCTAAACTATATAAAATTTTTACATATCATGTTTACTTTGAAATTTATTTGATTAACTAGGAAAATATTTATAAATCTATATCATTTACTCAATATGGACATATGATGTTAAGTCATATCGATTCATGAATTAATTTGATTATTCAATGTATGATGAATGATTTGGACCTGTAGTGATGTAAGTGGTCCCATTATAATATATCCCCTCAATACATCAATAGGTATCATGATACAAATTAAGTGGACAAATTAAATGAGTTTCTACCTGTAGTATTTAAACTCTCTTGTGGAAGATCTTGATAGTAAAGGTATCATGATGTCTGAGTTCATGGAATACAATAATTAAGAATTTCATTAATTAATAATACACTTATTATTATCCATGATATTTTCACAATAATATTATCTTTGTATGCATTTCATTCTCATATTATTGATTAAAGTGTATGTGTTTTCAATTATTTACCATTCTATAGTGACCATGCCTTATATATTCATGCAATCAAGTTATTTAAATGGAATATGGGTTCAGCTGTTTACCTTTTCATATTGATTATTCTTTAATGATTCATAAAGTTTTCCACTATACTTAACCCTTAATTAGTATTTAATCTTATCCTTATTTTGTTTCATTTCCCTGGAATATGAAGAAGATATCTTTGAATGTGTTTTCAAGGATGTAGTTTATTTTCTATAGTTATGTTTATGTTTTATTTTCTTTCTCTAATATAAAATGAGAATCAAGTATGCATATGGGTCTCGAAACTACTAAACTGATTAGTACATGGGGATTTGACCTATTGTATCTATGGTTTCGACTTTGTGATACAAGGTTTGGGGTTGTTACACACCTAGGTGCACATACACTAGATCCTGCATCAACTTGTAGTATCAAGATAGGGATGTTATTTCTAGGAAAATTATGAAATATCTACTTTATAAAATTTTAAAAATGTTATCATATACATAGACTTATACCTTAGACTTATCTCTAGTCTTTTCAATAAAGTTTTCTTATCCAAATCCCTAGAATATTACCTCAACTGAACAAAAGGATTGTCTATACCTTTGAAATTAATATCAACTTTAACATATCAACCTTTGATAAAATTTCAAACTCCAAATTTATCCTCAATTGATATCATGGGAATATATAAAGTTATATAAAACCTTCTATGATACCAACTGTAGAATATTAGACCTAACTAGTGGGTAATTACATGACATAAAGAAAATATTTCATTACAACACATTATCATGATCTTTTTAGTTTAGAGTTTTGGAGAATTAGGAAAAAACATTAACTAATAAAACCCATGTTCTTTGTATCAATTGGAAATGTATCCCATTATATATGAAACTACTTAATATATAATTAGTTGTTAACATATCCTATAAATTCTTCACATAAGAAACTCTTCTACACATTTCATACATTTCATATCTTCATAACCTATGGAAATGGAAACATAATAAATGGGTAATATTATATGATTAGTAATTATAAAAATAATAACTAATAATAAAATATTATAATTTGGAATAATATCAGCGTATGGATATAATGAGTATATATAAGAAACTTATAACCAATAAAGCACGGATCCAAAATCATGGGACAAGGCTTTTCATAACATAATACATGAATAAAAAGTGTTTAAAAAATTATTCAATAAACATGATGCATGTAATGATAACATAGTCCTGAGAAAAATCATAAAAATGTAGAACATCTTTCACATATAATACAAAATATTAGTATAGGGAAAATTTATTTATTGAGAAACACCATCAGTTCCCATGCATATAAGTGACTAAACTTTACTTTCAAACACATATCTCATTAGATATAAACTTTTAACTAATGTTATGGATGGATATATAGGACACCACCCATAATTATACATACATATGAGTCCCAGATGAAAACCATTCAATTATCACATCAAAAATAACCCATGGAAATAAAGTGGGTTTCATAAAACTTTCAAATGAAAATCATTCACTTTTTAAATCATAAAGAACCCATGAAACAAAAATTTGTTTCATTCAAAACATTATAAATAACCCATATAAATAAAATTGTTTTCATATCCTTTTCAAATGGATTCAAAAAATGAAATCATTAATCACTCCATTAATAATCATAACATGATAAAACCATGGAAAATAAATGGGTATCCAATGACATCAAGTAGCTTTCTTGAAAAATACCATTAAATCAAGATAATAAATCATATGAACTTTACACTGTATAGATAAATTTCATTAAATTAAGAAAATATTTTCTCTACTCAATTGACGTATGTAACCTTAGTGAACACACTTCAATCAAAGGAATCGAAAATATGGTATCCACATAGAGAATGATTTGGAAGAAACAATTATTTTATAAACATTCAATGACTTTTAAATGAAAAGGAATTGATAAATCATTTCCATGATAGAAAAGAACATTTCATAATCTATATTTAGAAAGAATGTGGATGGTATCATTTGAGTAATATCCTTGATCAAGTATGAAATATGTCAAAGAACAATGTCTTAAAAGAAAACCACTTTGGAAATAAGAAATATTATTGATCATTTGAAATAATTTCAAAATAAATATATTATAAAAATAAGTGAAAAATAATTTCTTTGGAATCCATGAAAATATAGAGAGAAATATTTTTATAAAATCAAAATGGAAGCAGAATCACATGTTCACATGTAAATGTTAAAAAGATAAGATTTTAAATTTTGATGAAAATAAACCATATGATAAATCTTAAAATTTATTTATAAAATTTAAAATAAAGTTTTTATTATAAAATAACCATAATTAAATATTTAAATATATATAAGGAAACTAGAAAAATCTTTCAATGAATACGTATATGGAAAAAGAAAGGGTGGTTCATGGTCGAGAAGAAGAGATGGGGTTGGTTCCACTTACAAGAAACACTATGGGTAAAATAAAAGTCAAGAAGAAATGAAATATTTAGCATACATAAAAAACAAAAACAAATATCCAATAAAAATAATATCTTTTTGAAAAAAATAATAAAAAATTCCCATATGGATTATCTTTCTAAAATAATATTGATTTTAAAATTATATTAGCAATTAAAACCCTTACAATTTGAGTAACATTCTAATCGAAACCCCATTCAAGTTTAGTATATGTTGAATAAAAATCCATTTAAATAAATTGTAATATATGGATCTTAAAACCCTATAATATCTGTAAATACATTCATTAGGAAGAAATAAAACCATATTAAAGGTATCATGGTATACATTAAGAAATTTTCCTCAATAAATTAAATTGAGACAAATAACCCCTTACCATAATTCCTTCTTGGTTTAAATGTGATATAACCTACTTTATAAAAAAATAATGATATTAATCAACAATTTTTGAACATTTCTCATATATATAACCTTTTATAAATTTTATTTATAATTATTCTATAAATTTATATTATTTAGTAATTATCTATTCTTTGTTTCGGGTGTGAGTAATATTGATTATTTTGAACTAGTTTCATAATATAGATGTTGTTATTAATTATTATCATATATTTCATCCTTAAAAGATCATAAAATTCACTACAATTTGTTTTTTATAATTATTTATAATGTTATAATTTCATTCTAAGTAATTTTTTGTAATGGTCTTCAAATATAAATTTGGCGATGAGCATGTTTCAACTATTCTTAAAGAATGAATGATGTTTTCATATATAATGAGTTTAATTTTTTATATTAAAATTATATAAAAAACCTAATTATTTAATTATTTATATCATATATTAATATAAATTAAATTTTCATTGTCCTCCTTGAAATAAATTTATTAAATAGTTCAATATGGTGGTTAAATCAACCTAAAAAATAACTTGCCATAATTAATAAGTGATTATGAAGTGATTTAGTTTTAATATCATTATATTAGGACGATAATGATATTTTTTACTATTCATTAGTGTGTTATATTAGAATTATAATGAATTATATGAACAATATAACCGATGAAATTTTATTTCATGGTATAAAGAAATCATTTTATTCTCTTAGAACACTCTTTTAGATGGTTTAATTTCTAACAGTTTTTTATTGCTTATATTATTAATATATTCTCAAATTTGTTTTTAAAAACCCTTCATAATTTCATAATAACAATATTTATATGTAAGGACCCAGCATTAGACATTACATACAAGAGGACCTTATACCGGTCTAGGTTCTGGAGAATAATACATGCTTATAAAAACATCAGAGCTACAACATAAATTAAACAAAACGAAAGATAAACTCCGCTTCCGCGTGCACTATAACAAAGACGACCAACTCAAGATTTCAAGGAAACCTGTGAAAAACATTTAGAAAATTTAGGGTGATCACAAAACATGCCTAGTAAGGGGTTTGAAAACCTTCAATAAATCTTTAGAAAATATACTTTGAAATTCGCAGTATAAATTCATTAAGAAACATCACTGCATTAAAATACATATGTATTTAAAAGTATGGTATAATTAAATAAAGACTTTCATTTTTATCATCTACAAGTTTGGTTATAACCAAAACTTCTACCACAGTACTTTGTAAGGTCTAACCATGCAATTAATCATTCATTCTCGAATCCTCTTGTTTCACATATGTGCAGTTTAATTTAAAATAATAGTTAATGAGGTTCTGCACATTAAATTATAAATAAAACATTATAAATGAGGAACTCAATTCTTATGTAATTGATGAATTTGAAAATAAACCATAAGATTTTAATGACTCATTTTGAAAACCATAAAACAAAGAAGAATATGATATATATATATACACACATATAAAATATACCTGATTATACACAAAGCATGTATAATCAGTTTGTATAAAAAATAGGTAAAATAGTCCCTTACCTAAAATATAACCAAAACCAGTGCGCTGACAATATTTAGACACAGGAAGAACACCAGCGGAGGACATCAGTGATCAATCATGTGTAAGATGGTATTGAAGTGTAGGAAGAACACAAGTAGTGTAATATTTATAACCCCAAAACCCCACAAGCTTGTCATGAAAGCTCATGTCCGTCCAGCCAAAATAGTGTACAAAAAACAGAAACATTTAAAAAAACAACCAGATAGCAACACAAAGAAAGTTTATGGAATCCAACCATAACAGGATGATTGTAGAGGAAGGATTCAACAAGCAGACAAAATTGAATTGGATTATTACAATGACCTTATTATGGAAAATCACCAAATAGAAAATAATATACCATTTAAGCAGGTCACAATTGACCAAGAAAAATGCATGATATAACTGCAAAGATCAGGAAAATAGACAACTAACATATTTAAAATACAAAACAGATCCATACACGATTAGAGAAAATCAAAACCTACAACCCTAATAGAGAACCTACCTCGGAACCAAACCATTACGAAACCCTAACTGCGGATGCACCGTGAACTCGAAGATCCCCTATAGACACACACAACCTCAGACTCGAACTCCTCCTTGACAAAACCACTTGTCACACTTGATCTCTCCCTGCTCGATCCCCCTTGCAGGCCGCGACTTCAGGTTGCGCTCTACCTTCCATGGCAGCTCCCTCTCCCTTTGCAGTGTCGCGTGAAGCCTCCCCCAAAACCCTAATCCTATTTCTGATTCCCTTTCTTACCCGTGAATTCATTCTTTTGTTTTCTTATCTTGTCTTTGTTATTTATTTTATTTTATCTTTATTATAAAACCAAACTCGTGACTTCCTCTCCAAATCACTATTATCATTTAACCTTTATTTTTATTATTTTATTATTTTATCATTATCATTATAATATTTTTATTATTTTAACATTATTATTTTTATATCAATATTATAAAATACAATATCCTTAATAATGTTAAGAATATTCAAAAGTTAAAATAAATAATAATAAAATTATTTAAACAATACTTTCAAAAAGTAAAAGTTTTATTTAATAATAATATTACTTTATTCATACTTTTTAAAAGTAAAGGTTTTTAATAATTTTAGTATTAAATTAATTTATAAAAAATATATGTAAATTATAATATTAATAAGTTTATAAAAATGAAACTTATCAAAATTAAAAGTTAAATCTATTTATTACTATATTTATACAAATATATATATATATATATATATCATATCATTTGAAAATTAAATTTTGTAAAACGAATTTTATAACACTCATATATTAAGAATGGTTAAATTATTTAACAATAATTTTATTAAACAAAATTCATATTATTAACAATTTTATAACAAATTAATCTAATCAGAATTTATAAATTCATAATAGTAATAATTCAAAACTAATATTTTGATTAATATTATTATCAACATAATTAGAATAAGTTTATATTTTAATAAAACAATTAAAAATATAAATAAAATAAATTTCTTATTATTATTAATAAATAAATTTTTATATATAAATATATTACATACATTTATAAAGTATATATATATACTTAGAATTTCAAAATTAATAATAATATTATTATTAGATTTATTTATTTTGATAAAACGATTTACTTATTTATTTTGTTTGTAGAATAAATTTATATGAACCAAAAATTAATTCAAACATCCATAAAAATTCATACTTTAACATAAAATTTATTTTAGTTTAAAAATAAATAATAATCATAACAAATTTATTTAATGTTAATAAGTCTATTTGAACGATTATTTTTATTAATCTTGTTTAAAAATTTAATTTATATATATATATATAACTTAGATTAATTCAAAACATTATTTATAATAAAATTTCATTTTTAATTATTTCATTTATTAAAAAAAATCTTAGAAAATATATTTGATTAATTTTAACACATCATCATGTATTTAAAAACATGACATTTTTATAAATCAAAGTATAACTTAAATTTTCATTTTGAAAATGCATTGTTTTCTTAATTTATTTATAACATTATTCAAAATTATTCTTTTACTAAAACTCAGGGCATTGGAATATCCCCCCTAACATAATTGCGTCCTTTCAATTCGATCATCAAAATAAAAACAATTCTTAATTTATGTCTTCAGAATTTAGAAAACTAGGACCACTAAACTCCTAGACACTAATGATAGATGACAACATCTAATTATCCAAAGTTATCTAGACCGTGCCTCTAATACCAAGTGTAAGGACCCAGCCTTAGAAATTACATACAATAGGACCTTATACTGGTCTAGGTTATGGATAATAGATACATGCTTATAAAAACATCAGAGTTACATCAAAAATTAAACAAAATAAAGGATAAACTCTACTTCTACTCGCTCAACAACAAAGATGACCAACTCTGGATTTCAAGGAAACCTGTGAAAAATATTTTGAAAATGTAGGGTGAGCACAAAACATGCCCAGTAAGGGGTTTGAAAACCTTCGATTAATCTTTAGAAAATATTCTTTGAAATTCGTAGTATAAATGCATTAAGAAATACACTTTCTGAAATACCATTTGAAAATACTTATGGATTAAAAATACCAGATCATTTTTGGAAAATACTTACGTTCAAAATTTCTCAAACATAATCCAGTGTTTTTTTAAAAACATTAGGCAAGCTTTTTAAAACAAAACATCTAATTCTGAGACTACTCGACTAATTGCAGGCCATGATGGGTCCACACCCAATCCCTTCCTATCTACCACACTCGAGAGTCGGCTCTTCTAAAAACATTTTTAAGCTTGATTCAAATAGATATACATTTCACTGGAGTTTTGATCTTTTGAAGAAAAAAAACATCACTACATTAAAATACACATGTATTTATAAGTATGGTATAATTAAATAAAGACTTCCATTTTTATCATCTGCAAGTTTGGTTACAACCAAAACTTCTACCACAGTACTTTTCAAGGTCTACCCATGCAATTAATCATTCATTCTTGAATCCTCTTGTTGCACATATGCGCAGTTTAATTTAAAATAATAGTTAATGAGGTTCTGCACATAAAATTATAAATAAAACATTATAAATTAGGCACTCAATTCTTATATAATTGATGAACTTGAAAATAAACCATAAGATTTTAATGACCCATTTTAAAAACCATAAAACAAAGAAGGAGATGATATATATATATATATACAATATACCTGATTATACACATAGCATGTATAATAAGTTTGCATAACAAAAATAGATAAAATTGTCCCTTACCTAAAATATAACCAGAACCAGTGCACTGACAATATTCAGACACAGGTAGAACACCAGTGGAGGACATTAGTGATCAATCATGTACAAGACAGTATTGAAGTGTAGGCAGAACACAAGTAGTGTAATATTTATAACCCCAAAACCCCATAATCTTGTCATGCAAGCTCATGCCCAGCCAGCCAAAACAGTGTATAAAAAACAAAAACAATTAAAAAAACAACCAGATAGCAACGCAGAGCATTTTTATGGAATCCAACCATAACACGATGATTGCAGAGGGAGGAGTCAACAAGCAAACAAAATTGAATTGGATTATTTCAATTACCTTGATATGAAAAATCTCCAAATAGACAATAATATACCATTTAAGCAGGTCACAATCGACCAAGAAAAATGTGTGATAGAACTGCAACAAGTAGGAAAATAGACAACTAACAGATTTAAAATACAAAATAGATCCATACGCGATTGGAGAAAATCAAAACCTACAACCCTAACAGAGAACCTACCTCAGAACCAAACCATTACGAAACCCTAATCACGGACAGACCATGAACTCGACGATCCCCCATAGACGTACACCGCCTCGAACTCGAACTCCTCC
Source organism: Viscum album (assembly GCA_963277665.1). NCBI lineage: Eukaryota > Viridiplantae > Streptophyta > Magnoliopsida > Santalales > Viscaceae > Viscum > Viscum album. Next base: position 188,675,169 of record OY728127.1, read on the forward strand.
TGGTCAAAACCTTCTGTCATGCTTGAGCTCTCCCTGCTCGAGCCCCCTTGCTGGCGGCGACTTCTGGTTATGCACGACCTTCCACGGCGGCTCTGTCTCCCTTCGCAGTGCTGCGTGAGGCCTCCCCCAAAACCCTAATCCTATTTCTGATTCCCTTTCTTACCCATGAATTTGTTATTTTGTTTTCTTATTTTGTCTTTATTATTTATTTTATTCTATATTTATTATAAAACCAAACCCATGACTTCCTCTCTAAATCACTATTATCATTTAACCTTTATTTTTATTATTTTATTATTTTATTATTATCATTATAATATCTTTATTATTTTAGCATTATTATTTTTATATCAATGTTATAAAATAAAATATCCTTAATAATGTTAAGAATAGTAAAAAGTTAAAATAAATAATAAAAAATTATTTTAACAATACTTTCAAAAAGTAAAAGTTTTATTTAATAATATTATTACATTATCCATACTTTTTAAAATTAAAGGTTTTAAATACCTTTAGTATTAAATTCATTTATAAAAATTATATGTAAATTTTAATATGAATAAGTTTATAAAAATGAAACTTATCAAAATTATAAGTTAAATCTATTTATTACTACATATATATATATATATATATCTTATCATTTGAAAATTAAATTTTATAAAACAAATTTTATCACACAAATATATTAAAAATGGTTAAATTATTTAACTATAATTTTATTAAACAAAATTCATATTATTAACAATTTTATAACAAATTAATCTAATCAGAATTTATAATTTCATAATAGTAATAATTCAAAACTAATATTTTGATTAATATTATTATCAACCTAATTAGAATAAGTTTATATTTTAATAAAACAATTACATATATAAATAAAATACATCTCTTATTATTATTACTAAATATATTTTTATATATAAATATATTACATACCTTTATAAAGTATATATATATACTTATAATTTCAAAATTAATAATAATATTATTATTATTAGATTTATCTATTTTGATAAAATGATGTACTTATTTATTTAGTTTATAGAATACATTTATATAAACCAAAAATTAATTCAAACATTCATCAAAATTCATACTTTAACATAAAATTTATTTTAGTTTAAAAATAAATAATAATCATAAAAAAATTTATTTAATGTTAATAAGTCTACTTGAATTATTATTTTTGTTAATCTTATTTCAAAATTTTATTTAGGTATATATATATATATATATATAAATTAGATTAATTCAAAACATTATTTATAAAAAAAATTAATTTTTAATTATTTGATTTATTAAAAAAAATATCTTAGAAAATATATTTGATTAATTTTAACACGTGATCGAGTATTTAAAAACAAGACATTTTTGTAAATCAAAGTATATTTTAAATTTTCATTTTGAAAATGCATTGTTTTCTTAATTTATTTATAACATTATTCAAAATTATTCTTTTACTGAAACTAAGGGAGTTACATTATAAATTTAATCCTTTTTTATGGCCTTTCACATAAGGTAGTGATGAAAATAAAAATGGAAATAAATTGTTCCTAGGAGGCGGCAGTCCACATGTATGCATAGATGATAATTCTGTTTTCCATAGAATGGAGAAAAGGAATAATATGAATTATCATTTATTAAAATAAAATATATCATAAATATCATAATTATATATTTAATTCCCTATTAGGACCATCCTTGTAAGATTATTATGGAAGATGAAACACATTTCAACGTGGAGGTGGTAGTCCGCACAACCCATGAATTAAGATTTTGTTTTTCTTAAGAGAAAAGAAAATATAGCTAATGCTTGAAACATAATTGTAAAAATGTACTAGTATGATAATTAAATTTATGTTCCCAATTTAAAATAGTGTAATATAATTTTAGTTCTAATAATTTCACATAAATAAATTGAAATGGGAAAGTAGTGGTTAGAAATTTATACCTCACTTATTAGATTATCTCCATTGCAAAGGGGGTGATCCTTTGATGGATTACCTTTTAAGATAAAAAGAAACTCATAAAAATGACTATAAATTTTTATAATAATTTTTGGAATATATTTTCAAGAAAGAAGTTGGTTATGCTGTGATAGGAAGTGATGAGAGGAGTTCACCTTTTATAAGTGGAAAGGGGTGGAATTTTTTTAAATACCCAAAACTTTTTAATAATGGGAAGTAACTATCAAGGAAAGTAGATCCAAAATTCATAACTAATGTATAATAGAAGAGATAAGTTTAAGTTAATCATCAACCACTCATTTTCACACATGTTTTAAACTTTTTTTCATCTCATTACCATTACATTTCTCACTTTTACCATTTTAGCTTTTACTATGGAAACAATTTATTACTTAAGGTTGTTTATCATTTATGCACAGAAATAAAAATGCCATTATTAAATAATTTAAAAATAGTTATTAAAAAAATTCCCATTTTATTTTATTTAATTTCTACAATTAATAATAAAAAAATTAAAATAATAAATGTATAATGTATTAAAAATAATTTTTTCGAAAAATATCACTCATGTTCTAAAATATTAATTATAGATTTTTAAACCTAATTTAATAAATTTAAATTTATAATTTCACTTATAAAATACGTATTTTCTATAGAAAATGGTTTTTATGAATTTTTTAAAAATAATAAAAAATTAATAATCCCATAAAAGGCAAGGTATTTGTGAAAACGGTATATTTAACTATGCACCTTAAAATCAATCTTTCTAGAAAAATTCAAAAATTTATCATAAGATTTTATTTTTATTATTAATCCAAACATAATGTTATTTATTCAATATAAATTCTAAAATATACAAATTTAACATTTAAATAAAATTATAATGCATAGTGAAAAATTGTTTTTAAAGAAAAATAAATTTTAAAATTACTAGTAGTTTTTTAATTTAAATAAAACACAAATAAATATAGATTAAATCAATAAATATTATATTTTATTAACATCATCTTTTAATAGTAATGTAATTAGTTTTATTTTATAAAAAGTGTAATTTTAACAAAGATAGATTCTTAAACACAATAATGACATACATAAATTTGTATAAAATAACCTTTATAGAAAATTATATATTAATATATTTCCTAACCCAATTACATCTATACATACATAATAATTCAATTTCTATTTTTAGTTTCCATATTTAATATTTATAATATATATACCATGGTTTTATTTTAGTTTGGTGTTTCTTATAGATAAATCTATCAAAAATATTTGATTTAATTAGAGAAAAATATATATTAAAACCCCATGTTGTTAAAATTTGGGGGTAACCCATAGCTTCACTCCCATCCTTATAGGTATCCTAAAAGTGTTAATTCCTGAAAAAAGTGGTATCAAATCTAGTGTTTTAATTTATTATAGTGTTTTAAGTAGACACCGATGAGGATTGCATTGATTTTTTAAGAAATAGTGTCATTCAAATTTAGTGTGTGATTTAGGATAGGGATACTAGATCAGAAGTATAAGGTCCCCTATGATCCAATATAAATACTCTGATAGTCTATTAAATATTCTTAATTTAAGAAGTATTGATTTTAGGAAAGAAAATTATGTGTTTTACATGCATTATATTTAATAGTTTATATGTTTGAAATGGGTAGAATTATGGGTAAATTAAATGAAATTAATATAAAGAACAAAATGTATTCCTTATAATAGGCTTAGGAAAAAAAATTCACTTGTAAACATGGATTTTGGATGATTAAATCTTGTAGTTTACGTTATAGAGGTACAGTAAGATTCTTTAGTAGTTCATTAACATGTTCATCGTGAGGATAACTTATAAAGGATGGTTATTTATAAGTTTCAATGGAATAATTTATCAAGGTGTGAGGGAATAATTTTTTATAAAGAGATAGATATATGGTTATAGGAGTAGGAGAATGTTTTTTATTTAATTAAGGTGTGATTGGAGCATTATATTCCATTAGAGGTTAGTTTATCACAATGATTGTCTTAGTAGTGGTATATACTTTATCTCAATTATAATGATGCCTCATAGGACATGTAAGAGATTTTCAAGATCTAGTATTGGACAAATTTTTTAATCACTAAGATTTTTATATATGGAATTTTTCTTTTGAATGAATATAATATTTAGGAATATAATATAAAACACACGAACCAAAAAATAAAAAATAACAAAACATTATTATATTAGTTTATAAATTTAAATTTAGAGGATAAATATTCTTAAAAAGTTGAAAACGGTATAATGGGATAACAAAAAAATAAAACCATTAGAATAGAAGAATTTGTATTATTTTTCTCTCCAATAATAATTCCACCCATGAAATACATTTTAAAAAAGAAACAAAACATTAGTAATGCAATAAAAAATCTTGAAAATGAAAAAAACATAACCTTGAGAATAATTGAATTGAATAATGATTAAAAGAAATATACAAAAATTATATTAATTATAAAACCAATTTGACCATTTGAAATATAATCATTGGAATACTAACATAATCATTAGGAATAGTAACCTGATTTTTAGAATAGTAACCTAGATGTTGGATCAGTAAAATAATATTTGGGTACCTTATAAAATAAAATATATGGAATTTTTATCATAATTCAATTAAATAAAAAATATTCTTAAATAAATATAGGACATAAAGAAACTATAATTTTATTTTTGGAAAACCTATTTATGTTTTCTTTCCATTAAAATGAATTTTTATTTAAAATTTAAAATTTTGATATAAAATCTAATTTTTAATACAATTATTTAAAAAATATATATTTTTTATATAAATAATAAAATAAATTTATGCGATGATAATTAATTTTTCTACAGGTCAGAAATTTAATCATGTCATAAAAATATTTATTTTTTAATAAATAAGGATTTTATTTAAAATTGAAATCTATCAAATTTATTAAACTATTTTTTGTAAAAATCATTCTTTTTTGGAATTATAATATTGTAATTTGGTTAAATTTAATTTTTGATATTTTTCATTGGTTATAAAATACAATGAAAAAGAGTAAAATATTGTATAAGTATGGAATTTTTTAATAGATTTTATGAAACAAATTGAGGTTTCTAGGAGTTATATAAATATTTTATTATCCCATTTAATGTTAAATCACAAGCCACTTACTATTGAATCAAAATTTTGATAAATATTTGAATATTTAATATTTTATTCTAATATTTTACTCTAAAACATCCATCTTCTACACTTATAAATACCACCCTCCATCCATTTCTATTTACATTAAAAACAAATTTCCTAAATAAAAAATATTATTAAATTCCTCTCCAATTATCTTATCCTTGTATTATAAGTTTTGGTATCACTAAAAGACCAATCTAAGAAGGATTAAGGTGTAATGTCCCATCCTAAATCAAATTATGAACTATAACCAGACCAGTTCACCACATGACCTCAGGCGTGCCTCCCCATATGCTAGAGGTTGATGAAAAATAGTGGGGGTCTAAATTGGTAATTTGATGATACTATACACCTTGTATTAGATTGAGTTGTAATGGATAAAATAACCAAGTATTATACACCACAAATGAACTCAAAATAGAAGAAATATAATTAAGAAAGATTGATAATAAAGGAAAAGAAATAAAGACCTGAAAATTCATTCCATACATAAAACTGGCCATATTATGGTTACATATACTTACTAGAATATAAGAAATTAAATAAACATTCTTAATAAAATCCTTGATAAAAAACTCATCACAATCTCCATGTACTCGTCTGATCCATCTTGCTCGATCAAACTCGGCCCTCATACCAACACATATGTTCTTGTAATCAAGTGAGAGTCTGGTCTGGTACCCAAGTGTAGTGGAGGTATAAATAAGGTATGAGTAAAAAACATAGTAATGAACCACTAATTTTATCTTATACTAATCAGCATATGCAATGATATGTGTATATGTTATTCTCTACTAAATATAGAAAAATTATTGAAAAATAAACAAAATAAACCATCATTGATCCTTACATTTATGATCCTAATTGAACATAACTACTTCAAATGAGGTATTGTTTTTGAGCACATGGATATGAATGCTCCTCCCAAGAAAGATATGGGATCTAAATCCATGATAGCATCAAAAGTATCCTAATGAATCTGGGTACCCATCCTGCAGTAGTGAGATTATCTAATATCTAAGTCCATGGTAACTCAACCATGCATCAATATTAAAATAATGCTATCCATAACCATATCCAAATGGCTCTAGGACCCATCCTAGGATATTCTATTCATCTATATCCATATACATGAAATCCATAACTACATCCTCCAAGTTATGGAGACCCATCCCATGGAATTCCATGTGTCTGAATTCAAATCCATAGCAGTCGTAACCATATCCTCATGACTCTAAGAACTCATCCTATGACATTCCAACATCCAATATCTAAACACATGGTAGTTCCAACACCGATTTCTAACTCTATAGAAACTCACATCCATGTACTAGATCCAATCCATGGCATCCCAACCATGTAACATCTACCCAACGGCACATTACATGATCCACTATAAATAGAGAAAAAAAAGTTCTAACTGAATTATCATTCCCATCACCAAAATCCAAACCCACTCAGGCTCACCCATTCAATACGTGTTCTATGGTGACACTCACCACCATCTCACATACACTATCTTCAGGTTGGTTGGATAATGGGGCACCTTCAGGGTCCCCTAAGTCATAAACTAGAAAAGTCACACTCAAATGGGTCCTCGGTCTCAAGCTAGGTTTTGGGACAATAATTGATGCCTAGAGGATACTATGTCCCTCAGAATCATCATCAAGATATTATATCCTTTCTGGATACATGGGGTATGACACATTTTCATTAGTAAATAGAATTTCCCAAGGCAAATATGAGTCATTACGTCAGCCTTAGTTTGTTCACCCAACCTGATCTTGATCCACCTAAAGTATTCCCATATATGCCTAAACACATTACATGAGATAGGATTGATCATCCTGAACCCATATCAATGATATATAATAGCTCATAATCACAAAAGAGAGAGTTCATCTAAGGCATATACAACCTATGATCTTTCCATCCATCCTCACCTCTATATTGAAGGTGTGTCAAGATCTTATGAATGGAATAATAAGTCTCCTTTTTTGATGTCACCTATCTATAGGTATAGAGGAAACATTATATCTCAATAGGCATGGCCTCAGCTATCAGTGAATGAGGCAACAAGCTTTCATGGAAGGGTTTCTCATGACCACTAACTCTCGCTCATTTCACAAAACGCAATTCATTTAATTACTCAATTTTAATGAATTATATTAACAATTGAATTAATTATTAATTTATTAATAAATTTAATTTAGTGGTTGATCAACCTAAGACACAAAATCCACATGTCACCATGCATATAATCAAAATAATAATCCATAGTGTGTACAGACAAGACCACCTACCTTTTTATAAGCCTTTTTCATTTTTGAACCACCTGAAAACTCATTGTCTGGCCTTGCCTAAGATCACCTTGGCTCAACCGATCACTGCTCGCACTCCTGAGCACCTAAACCACACCATGTAATCAAACATAATTAATTATAACCGAATATAATTAATTAAACATTTTATAAAAAATAGGAATAATGAAAATTTTCTTACTAAATATCTTCATTTCACTGAAACCACACACAAAAACACAACAAGGGTCCATCTCACATCCTCGCCATACATCTAAAGAAAGACCCAATAATAAATTCTAAATAAATAGGAATTTAAATTTAATATTAAATAAATACTTAAATTAAAATTATGGAACATCATACCTCAACCAAAATGAAAATCCACCATGTGCAGACGACATCTCAGGTCACCCTCGTCCTAGGTAGAGTGAAATCCCCATCGTGCTCATCCAATTCCACCATGCTCTGTTAGAATCATAACTAGATCCATAATTAGAGGAAGATAAATTATAATAAGATTAGGGGAGGATCAATGGATAATTATGAAGTCCAAGACGTACATAGGATCAATTTTTTAGGACACAAAGAACCCCTCATTTTATGGTGCTTGAAGGGAACAAGAAAGGGGGAGAACCCATGCCATGTGTGTCATAGTAATAGGAAAGATGGAGGTTTTATCCCTAAAACATGATGGGGTAAATGGTCATTTGACCCTTTAATACCCCCACCATCTAGCCAGTATAGGACCATTGGAAAGCCAGTATGGGTCCACCAGTTAGCTGATGGAACCCCTACTCAAGGGGGTTCAACTTCTATGCCATCAGATAGTAGGTGGCTGTTGTATTTTTCTATAGTAGCTCGATCAACCCCAAGTTCAGTTCCACTACTCACCCAATAGTCCCAATCCTTCTTATGAACCCTAATACATGTGTAAATACACATATTTTATGATTCCTTACTCTCTAGATTTCATTTTCAATCCTGATACAAAACTCAACATTACCACCAAATAAAAATTCAAACTTTCCACTAATTTCGAACGCCCATACAGACACGAGGTTTTACAACCTATTCACTTTAATACTTATCATCCCTGGTAAGTCTTGGTGGTCATAGAACTATAAATTTTGACCAACCATTATAGTGAATCAGGCCTGACATACATGGATATTACATCATTTTAGATGAATGTCTAGTACATTAAAAAAATACATGCCTGAGAACCGTAATAGTTTACTGTCTTTGGAAACCTAGAAACAAAATCTTCTATCCTAGTGAAAGATCTTAAAAATCTCCCATAAATATCTCCACCTTTAGTATATATACCTAAAACCTTTCTTCATAACTAGGGGAAAGGAAACATAAGAAAGGGGTGAGCTCAAATGATTAGTAAGGGTAAGTAAAGGAAATTCATAAGCATAACTGAACAAAAGGGTATAGAACTTGAGAATAACATAAGAAGATCATACCCTAAATATTAGAGATCATAATAAATATTGGCATTTCATAAGACATGAATCATAAGGAAATGAATAACATAATCCATGAAATCATAACATAGTAATAAAACATGGAATTGTGTCAAACACATAAGCATATAATATGATTTCCATAGTAGATATGGCATTGTTACCAAGTCCATCTTCGTAGTATGGATTCACTAATACCATCTTGGTATTCATGGTTCATTCCCATTTACATCTTAGTTTCATGAGTTCACTCCTCATACCATCTTGGTAGTCATGGTTGACTCCCAGGACCATCTTAGTAACATGATTTCACTCCTCATACCATCTCGGTAGTCATGGTTCACTCCCATGGCCATCTTAGTAGTCAAGGTTTACTCCCAAGACTATCTTAGTCTATCTCATCAGATATAAATCTTTTTCCAATGCATTGGAGGGATATATAGGTCTCACCCATATAATAGTGAAATCATACATACATGTTCTACAAGATCATTAAAAATCATATCATGACCCATGAAATGAAATGGGTATCATAAATATGTAAACATACCATAACCTATGTAAAAAGATACAGGTTTCATAATCATTTCATCAAAAGAATAACCTGTAATAGATAAATGGATTTCATAAACATAAAACCCATAAAAGAGAAATAGATTTCATAATCATATAACCTTTGAAATATAAATGGGTTTCATAAATACCATGATATTAAGTATAACCCATTCATAGAAAGTATATGAATGGAACCTTTAGATAATTTCCTAGAAGGGAATGAGTAGCAATAAAAAAATTATATTATATGGAAAATAATTTTGAAAAATCTTTTAAAAACATTTCTTAAGAAAAATATCCTTTCTTCTTTGAAAAATTCTTTTTAACACATAAACTCATTTTCCTAGAAAATACCTTGAAAACTTATAAAGTAGACTTTAAATCATGTTGAAAACCATTTTCCTATAAAACCTATAAAATAAACTTCAAAAAATTTTAAAAACCTTTTTCTTTGAAAAAACTTTTTAATCTTGTAAAGAAATATTTAAAATGTTTTGAAAACCATTTCTTTGAAAATACTTTGAAAACTTATAAATAAATCTTGAAAATTTTTTGAAATCCATTTCTTTGAAAATAATTAGAAAATATATAAATAAATCTTGAAAATGTTTTTCAAACCATTTCATTGAAAATAATTGGAAAACTTATAAATAAATATTGAATATGTATTTAAAACAATTTTCAATTAAAACTTATAAAATAAGCTTGAAAACATTTTGAAAACCATTTTCCTTGAAAACATATAAAAGAAGTTTGAAAATGTTTTAGAAACCATTTTTCATAAAAACTTATAAAAGAGATTGAAAATATTTTGAAGACCATTTTATTTGAAAATATATTTTTAAAAAAAATCTTAAGTAAAATATACTTTAAACATGAAAAATAATTCTTCAAAAAATTTACGACAGATAAATTTGTACATGTCGTATGTGGTAAAAATAACATTCATTTTTCATGGTAAAAATGATAGAAATTTTCCTCATTTGAAAAGTGAAAAGAATATTCCTTTGAAAAATTTGGAAAAAGACAAAAAGGGTAAAAAATTTCTTTTAATTATTATAATATATTAGTAGAATATTCTTGTAAACCCTTTTTGGAAAACATGGTTTTCAATGAACACATATTTTCGATCAAATAGAGGGTAAAGTCATGATTTCTTAAAAACACTCTCTTAACAGTCTTATATACCAATGAGTATAAAATAGTAACACTACATGAATATATAATGAATAACCAGAGGATAAGATAATTAATGAGTTTATTTAGATAAATAACATTATAATTTGTCAAAGGAAATATAAATATAAACAATCTTGAAAAGCGACGAGATTGTCTCGATAAACTCCTATAACTTGGTAACTTGTGATCATACACTACCTGTAAGAAAATGAAATTACATGAAGATTTAAATATCATGAAAATAATTATATTAATTATATAACATGTTAAATGTAATTATATACACCCCAAAAAATATATATGTGCATAACAAAACATAATCCATGAATGAAATTTCTTAAAAATGATATGTTAACACCAATAAATTTATTTATAATGTACATTTAATACAATAATTTTCAATACTTACACCACACAAAAGGAAAGAGTGGTGAACATATCATGTATCTCATGGGAATAAAAATTTATATGAAATCACCTTACCTTGTGTCTTAACTCTCATCGTATGTGTTAAAACCACATGTATAATAAATATATATTTATTATCAATATTTTAAAAAACTTTATTATTATATATAATACCATATATTTTTTTATTATGACCTTATATTACCTACTTGTTAACAATCCTATGTTAAGGTTTCACTTCGGGTAATATTCGCATGTGTCTTAATTTGTTATATATTTTGAATTTATAATTTATATCATGATTTATATAATTTAAAACATAATATAAATATAATTTATAAACATTATATTTGTATTATAATAATATATAGAATATATAAGTATTAAATGTAATACACCATTCATGGAGATGGTAGGTCGTACGTACGTAGGAACACTATTTCTGTTTAATTGTCTTGTTTAAAGAAAAAAAGTAAAATAAATATATGTATATGTATATATGTATATATTTGTGTATATATGTTTATATATATATAATTATTAAAATATCTTGATTATATCATAGATATATCATATATATTCACTAAACTCATACTTAATACATATAAGCGAATCACATTGCTTTGAGGGGCTGGTAGTCCACACTTCCTCAAGAGAAATTATCATATTAGCATAAAATGGAAAGTAAAAAAATATATGTGTTTTAAAAAGTACTAAATAAGATTAAATAAATAATAAATATAATATATGACATATAATAACATAATTTCCCTCATAATGGCCACCACGGTAAGTGGTAATGGAAAAACGAATAATCATCATTTCGTTTGATAGTAGTTTGTCGTACATTGAAATAATGTGTTTGTTACCCATTAGATGGAGGTGTGTTTAAGTGTGGGTTGAACCATTTAAATAAAAACATAATATTATAATAATGATACTTATTTTTTTATATAATCATACAATAAATATAGTTGGAGGGGGTGGAGAAGGAAAATAAAAGATTGGACTCTAGAGATGACGTTATTTATTAATTGGGTAACTAATTTTGGTTTGTGCCAAAAGACTTCCTTGGATTTATTTAAGACCAAGGTAATGATTCTATGAGGTATTTTAGGATGTTGGAAAGTTTATTGGGTAGATATTTTACAAACCTAAGAGGTTTCATATTGGTGAAGAAGAGGGAGAGAGGTGGCCTTTTATAGGGAAGGAAAAGGACTCACTTGGAATTTTTTTTTTAAACTTAGTTATAAACATGTTATTACAAAAAAAAAGTAATAATAAACCAAAATAAATCCATAATAGAAGGTTTTTTTCTGAATAATGTGCATAAAATGGTTTTTTGACAAGTTTCTAGGTCATTTGGTCCTCTAATATGAGGTTTAGTCCCTAATTAAGCTTAATTTGACATTAATCACTGTGATTAATTTTAATCACTTTTACTAATATTATTTCTAAAAAATTAAGTTTATCTTATTAGACTCTAAATATTATACTAATTAAAATGGTTTATGTCATTTTTTTAATTAAACTCATAGAAGATGAAATTAAGATTAATGTTAATCCCACAGATGGGACGAAATAACGAGTTTTTTAAGTAGAAAAATGTTCAATAGTTTGTAATGTTTTTATATTCAATTTCAAAGTGAAAATTATTATAATTACATAAATGGTATTAATAGATTTATAATTAATCTAATGTGACCTTCAAAAAAATTTAATGTATAATCTAACATTAATAATTATTTAAACGAAAAGGAAGTTTTTAACTAAAATGTAGTATTTTTCACTCTTCATAAAAAATGAAGTTTCTCAGAAATATCCCAAAAATTCCACCTAATATAATTTCATAATTATAAATTCAAAAATTAATTTTATTTTTTCAAATTAAATTTCTAAATGTGTTTAACATTAATTTTATTATTAAAAGCAGATCATTTAAAAAAATGGTATTTTTAAACATAGAAGCACTTTACCAAAAATCATATATTTCATTATCAATATGTTTTATCTGTAAAAAAAATTATAAATAATATTTGAAAATTATTTATTACTATTCATATAACTACGTTTAACAGCTAGGTTATAGTTATCTCATTTAAAAAATATAACAATGAAATGATGTTCTTATAGAAACATCAATGTTGCGTACAACGTACGCCAATTCGGTGTTGCGGGTACCGCAAGCCAACTTAGTATTGTGTGTAGCGCAAACCATGTTGGTATTTCATGTAGTGAAATAAAATTTGATTTTTCTTATGAAATTAATGTTTGACTCAATGTTTTAATATATATATATATTTCTTTATTTATGTATTTATTTATATATATAAAAATAACTATTTCAGTGTCACATGAAATGAAAAATATCAAAAATATAAATTAATTCAAACAAAAAAAATTTCAAAAAATCTAAGGGTGTCACATTCTACAACCTTAAAATTAATTTCAAAATTTAAACTCATCTGGGTAACCAAAGGTTTAATATTAGAAATTTTCATTCATAAAAAACCATATTGTAAAAATGAATACTAAAACATACCTTAAAAAGGGAAAGTTGGAACCATAACAGTATCCAAAGTAACATATAACTAGGTTTCCATATATGATAACATAGGGTGGAAGTAAAAACATCGACATGAAAGAAAAATATAACTAACATGTTCTAAAGGAGAGTGATAGAGAACAAGGTTAGGAAAAAGATAAAAATTAGAAATACATAAATTTGTAATGACCTAAGGGACCTTCTGATTCATTGAAAATGAAATTACTAGGATAAAATTTTTGGTTTCAAGATCCTTTTTCATTAAGGTAAGTAATTTTCATGAAAATATATACTTACATGATTTCTGGAAAACCTCACCCTTTTTGGTTCCTTAATACACTTCACCTCCTTCTCTAAAAAGGAAGGTGGTTTTTTAATTCCTGAAGTACTAACAGATCATTAGATCCATGATATTCCATCCCATTTGTATCAAGTGTCATCAAAAAAAGTAAATTAAATAATCTATCCAATATGCATAAATCCTCATATGGAGAGATAACACTTTAATATTACTAACTTCATTTAAATTTTAACTTAAACTTTCCATAAATGGTCAAACTTATAACCCTTATGAAAGATAAAAATTCAAATCATTGGAAATAATGTCATGAAATTGGTTTAACATTGACCCCCCATATAACACAAAGTAACTCTTAGTTTTCACATTCCATACATGTGAATACACTCATCATATATTCTCTTGAAACATGGTAATAACCTAAATTACTATAAATACTTTTGGAAAACATGAATTCTTCCTTATTCAGATGATTACTAGATATATTATAAAAAACCAAGAAGTCATAAACTTTATCCATGATAGTACATACTACTTGTCAACTAGTACTTAATTAGTTATAAGGTAATCAGTACTGTCCACTTTACTTATCCATATCCCACATATATTTATCTAAACAACATTATCAAAACATAAGGAACATATTAAGGGTTTCCTTTCCCTTAATCATGTATTTTTCATGGACATCACCTTACAATTATATTAAATTTCTATTCAATCAGAACCATTCAATGTGTTCTTGTAAATCCATTGAAAAAAAAATAAACTTAAAAATCCTTATATATTTCACATTTCATATAAAAAACCTCTTGAATACAACAACATAAAAACATTGATTACTTCATCCTTAATCCATTTACATGGCTACCTCTTCATAATAACTCACTCCTTTCTCATTTCATTTTTATTATCTTCATAATTTTCAATGTGACCATTACTTATACCACCTTACTGATTATTTTTAGGAGATTTCATATTGGGACACTGAGTTTCATAATGACTATTTACTCTACACTTAACCTTAGATGAAAAATTAGAGAGGCCAATATTCTCATCCATTTTGTTAACCAAACCCTTTATTTTTTCCTTACCTGAATAGCCTGAAAGACTTCTTTTTTTTATTTTTATTTATTATAATCCACCTTTCAAGGGATGATGGAGAACCCTTACAAGGACTTAAGATTTAAGTGACACATTAAATGACACGTAGGGCTTAGAGGAAATCATTCCAAACATGAAAAATTTGAACGGACCCTCCCTATAAATTTTGTTGATGTCATCTCTCCACCTTCACATGGATAATCAGCTAGTTGTCTTGTGCAGAGCTGCATAAGCCTGGTACCGATGTAAATTCCATAACCTCTCAATATTCCAAGTCCAATTAGCTCGGCTCTAGTAAATGCTCCTTATCTAAATCCTCATCTCGAGCCTTTTTCCTTGTAATCTGTCTGGTTTAATCTACATTTTTTCATGTGGCACGAAGGCCTTGATGTGGCCCGAAATCCTTACTGCCCCGAAGGGCTTGGGTGTCCCAGAGGCCTTGAAGGACTCAAGGACTAAAGTGGTGGCCCAAAGGCCCAAATAGATGAATAGTTACAACTTCTACTGTAACAAAAATTATCTTCTATATTATGTCTACATTAACCCAAAAATATTCCTCTGCCCAGATTTGATCTTGGGTCTCTTGGATGCACTTTTCAAGTTCTCACCAACCGGGTTGAGGATCATGTGCTTATTTTTCCCTTGCAATCACTAGTTTTGTGTCCTTCTTTACCACAGTAAAAAAATCTTCTTGTTCCTCTAATACATTCACTTAGGTGATTATTTCCACATTCTTGACACAAAATAAAGCCTAATCTTATTTCCTCTGTGGTCTCTATTACTCGAATTCTCAGTGAAATCATTCTTTCTCTTCCTTGGTGAGTTTGTGAGTTTGTTAAGTTTAACATTGTTAATCATGTTCCATGAAAACATGGTAGGCATGATCACAACATCACTCAGTCTATTGATCATCCCACTTGACTACCCATCATTGAATCATCCATCACATTCAATATTAATCCAGTTCCTTCTGGTTCTCTCCATTGGCAAAAACTAGAATCATAGTGTGATCATTACTTATCATAGCTAAAAACCACATAGTTATGAAAATAATTAATTATAGGATGTCTAAATCATGACACCTTCCTTAATATATGAAACCCTAGGTTCATCCTAGGTTACTCATGTAAAGACCCGTAAAATTCAAGGAAATGTTTTTCTTAATTTTCTTGGGAATTTTTACAAGAACACAGTTTCTGACGGCACCTGATTCCGAGGCCCGGTGTGCCCGGAATCAATTTCCGAAGTTTAGCTCGGATACGTTCAGTGAACAATTGAGCAGGCTTTTATAACTTTTGAACCGGTGCTCGGAATCGAATTTCGAGGGCACTGATGGAATCGCAGTGCCGGTTTTTTCTTAGAAACGCCTTTTTTGGAGTTGCGTTTGCTCAGGTGTGGTTTTTAATTTTTTGGGGTTAAGTTAAGAAATAAAATAAAAGTGTTGCGACACTTTATTTTATTTCACTTAAAGCCACTTAAACTAAGTTAAACGGATAAGGTAGAACCCACAATATCCTACCCACTTGGTAGGATATTTGTGAGGTGGGGCCTACACGAGCCCCACCGTTTATTCCCTCCAAAGTAACGCACCTGCAACCCCCCTTTTTAATGAAAGTCAAACCTTAAGTTTTTCTGGTTAAGAAGCGCCCCCATTAAATTGGGAAGTTAAATCATTACAATTAACTCGTTGAATTAATTATTCATTTCTAATCTTTGAATTTCAAATTGTTGGCATGGGAATAAAATAAGACCAACACTAGGTTTGGTGAGGGGTTTCTTGTTGAGAGGATTTTGAGAAACTCTAAAGCTTGAAGATCTTCATCCTCCTTCGTTGAAGAACGTGAAGAACGCGAAGAATGCAAAGAACGCGAAGAACGCATCGTCACCGACGAAGAACGTCGGCCTCCAAAGAAGGGCGACGAAGAGCATCGAACCCTCGGAGATCGAAGACGTGATGCCGTGTACCGCGACGCCGACGATCCTCCTTCCGCGATGCTTCTTCCGCGACGTTCTTTCCCCGCGACAATCTTCGATCAACAACCGATTGAGGTAGGGGGTTGCGGTTCTTTTAATTATCCGTGAATTATATCCTCGGTTTGATTTCAAATGTTTCATTCTTAATCTTGTGATTTTATACCCATGGAATATGTTTAAAATATTTGTTGGAAGACTTTTTAAAACCGCTAACACGGTGGGTGCGGACAAACGAACAAGTCCGAACCCACCGTCTCTTCGTTCTTGGTGAGTGGATTGGCGGGCGATGACAAAGCAGGCCGTACTGGCGATGGGAGGACCTTGCAGTGAAGGACGGGCCCCGGGAGGGCCATTGGCCAAGACGACACGCAATTCCGACCACCGGAACACGTCCGGTGGTCCGCGGAGCGGCCCGCCGGCGCGCCTCGCCGGCATGGCGGCGCCGGCGGCAGGTGGCGGTGGCGCCCGGTGCACCGCGGGACCGGAGGGAGCGGGATGCGGCAACCGGCCGTGTCCGCTGGCAAGGATAGCCCCACGCGGGGCCTCAGTCTCTCCACGCGGCGGCAGTGGGCCCCCCGCTTCACTCGGCCGTAACGGCCGAGCCGACCTGCTGGCCACTCGGCCAGCGCTAGCCGGGTCGCGCCCAGGCCGGGACGGGCTGCGCCGGCCGGGCCAGGTCGCACCCAGCCGGGTCGGACCTAGGACGGGTCGACCTGGTTCGGGCCGACCCAGGGGGGTTGGGCCGGGTCGGTCCGGGCCCAGACCCCCCGTTCTCGGACCCCTTTCGGTCTTTTCCCATATCTTGGGCTACGGACCTCCGATTGATGCACCGTCAGCAGCGATGCGATCTTTTGATCGATACGGTCGTTTAGATATATTACACTCAAGGTTTAGGAGTACTTTGGGTTCAGCCGGGTTGGTTCGTACACGAAATCAACCGGGCCCTCGGAGCGGAAACGCTCATAACTTGAGCTCCGGACGTCTGATTGACATACCGTTGACTTTGGTGGATTCCTCTAAGTGAAACGGACCTTTTGGCTTACTCTAATCGAGGTTTGGATGTAGTTGGAGTATGGTTGGGCTGGTTTTGACTTAAAACCCAACCGGGCCCCTGGGACGAAAAAGCCAATAACTTCCAGACCGGGTGTCTGATTGACGCGCAGTCTGTGACGTTGAATTCCTGTTGGTGATACGGAAATTTTGGATACATCAACTCTGTAATTTGTGTCAGTTGATGTATCAGCCCTCGGCTCATGGAGCGGACCCTCCTGAACGATCTTGTTGTGTGCGGGAACCCTAGAGCTGGCTGCGACTGCGACGACGACGATGACTGTACAGAGATCCTCAGTGGATTCGACGGCGACGACTACAGAACTCAGCGATTCTATGTGGATCAGTGCTACCGATCCTGTGTGGGTCCGATCCTGTGTGGGTCAGCACTCAGCGGTCCTGTGTGGGCCAGCGCCTACAGATCTTGTGTGGGTCTGATCCTGTGTGGGTCTTTTCGGGGGTTAGTTACCTACAGATCTTGTGTGGGTCAGATCCTTTGTGGGTCATTACGGGGGTTAGTTACCTATCGATCCTTTGTGGGTCAGATCCTTTTTGGGTCATTACGGGGGTTAGTTACCTATCGATCCTTTGTGGGTCAGATCCTTTGTGGGTCATTGCGAGGGTTAGTACCTATCGATCTTTTGTGGGTCCAACGGCTTAGATGAATCAGTGGCTACATCTGATCATCTCTATCGTCCTACGAAGAATTATACCTGTGTGAGCTGAATCCTGTTTTGATTTCCTATGTGGATTGTGTTGTGCTATCCTGTTTAGATTTATGTTTTGCTTTCCTGTGTGGATTGGGTTGTACTTGGGCTCAGATGTGGGAGCCGAACGAGAATTGATGACTTAGGTATATGTATGGGCATATACCTAAGCAGTGTCGAATGTTACTTCGTTATTGTATCTTTCCTTTGTGGATTCTGGGAGACCTTCGGGGGTCTCGGGGTCCCTACTGAGTAGCTTATACTCACCCCTGCACGGGCTATGCCCACACTACGTTGTGTTGGTTGCAGACGACGGACAGCTCTGATCATGGTTGAGGCTTGTGGAGCAGGACGGAACCCGGAGGTGGACCACTAGGCGGGACGTACTCGGAGCGGACGGCTGGACCCTAGGAGCTGTGGAGGCCATCTGTACTCACCCTTCAGGTGAGACTTCCAGTGGACGGCTCGACGTTGCGGCTTTACTTTCAGTTGTTTTTTTTCCTTTCTAGTTGTACTTTACTTTCAGTTTGGGTTTGTATTCTAGCCCACTAACTTTTCCGCACTTACTTTGTATCAGCTTTTACTTAGTGTTTACTTCTACTGCTTGTTTGCTCTGTGGTGTTTGTTTACTTTACAAAGGCAATGCCTTCCCTTTTTACCGAGATTTATGCCTTGGTGCTAGTCGATAGCCCCTGGTCTATGGAAGGTGGGCTTGGGGTAGTCATGGCACGGGCCCCGAGGACGGGTTGTGACAAATTGGTATCAGAGGAGTTCGGTTCTACCGCAGAACTCAGGACTCTGATCTTTTTCTATATGAATCAATAGTGTTAAGAGTATTGGGTGTGGTTATCAGTCCAAGGAGTCTAGTGTTGGTGCAGCGGCCGACGTATCCGTACACCAGGACCCTGACTTCTGATTTCCGACTTAATGCACGAAAACATTGATTGCATGTGTGTTTCAAGTTTTCTTTGTGATTACTTTATGTCAGCTCACCAGGTATACTGTTTTACCGTGGCGCACCTGTTTCTTTTCAGGATGGACCCACGACAGCAACCAGCTAGGGTTCCGAGAGTTGCGCGTGACGACAGCCCACCGAGCGACGAGGCCTTGGTACAGGGCCCTTTGATAGCTAAGGCACCGGCGGTACCTCTACATGCCGAGCCACCGATGCTACCAGCCCCAGCTGCTGACGATGCACGTCGCCTTAGTGCACTGCACGAGTTTCAGCGCCAGCAACCACCCAGGTTCCGCGGGGAGAGGGACCCCCAGGAAGCCGAGGATTGGCTGGAGGCAGTGGTACAAGTTTTCAGGTTAGTGAGGACACTAGCAGACCTCATGGTGATCCTCGCAGCGAGCCTACTGAATGCGGCAGCGGGCCGATGGTGGAGCTTGATGCTCTAGGTGCACGATGAGGCATCTCTCCTCTAGACGGACTTTGAGAACCTCTTCCGCTCGGAGTTCGTCCCAGCCACCCTCCGTGCGGTGCGCATCCATGAGCTACCTCAGCTGCGGCAGGGAAGCTTGACGGTCGCCCAGTACTCAGCGAGATTTACCGATCTCTCATGCTACTCGACAAACATGGTACGGGACCCATTCTTCCGGGCCCGGACCTTTGAGCAGGGGTTGAGTCATGAGATCATGGCATCGCTGATCTCCCTTAGCATTCTGACTCAGGCAGGAGTACTGGAGCGAGCCCTTTTGATCGAGAGCTTTCTTGCTGAGTCTACATCTGCAGCAAGACCTATTGCGAGGTGGCACGTAGTAGAGTCTTCTACAGCAGGCAGTCGAAAGATGACTCATGGGTCCAGGCAGACCAGACCCTCAGGCAGACGACCTCAGGACACTGGCTCAGCAGTGCGGGGAACACAGTGCGGAGCCAGTCTTTCGAGAGGCAGATAGTGCTACACATGTGGCGGGCAGGGCCACATGGCTCGTGACTGCCCGACCCGCCATGCCGAGGAGCATCAGACGGTTGAGGGGCCACCCAGGAAGAGGCAGAGGGTTGATCGTGGCGGTCCACAGGGAGCAGGTGGACGAGGCAGAGGAGTGGGACGAGCAGCAGGTGGTGGGCGACGCTTTGAGGCTCTACCACCACCACCACCAGGAGGTCCACCCCGACCACAGGGAGCTGGTGGGCAGAGACAGGCACAGCTCCAGGCAGTGAAGGCCTATGACCACGGCGCACCCGAGATGATTTGAGGAACTATCTGTGTCTATTCCACCCTTGCTGTATTTATTATAGACATAGGAGCGAGTCACTCTTTCATAGTCGCTGCCCTTGTTCGGAGCTCGGAGATTCCGATAGAGCCGTTGGCTCGATCCTTACGGCTAGAGACTCCTACGGGAGCAGACTCGACGATTACACACTGGTGCCGGCAGTGTGAGCTTACTCTAGGAGGTGAGATCTTCGGCTGGGATCTTCTTGTAGTAGCGTCTAGGCCTTACGACGTCATCTTGCTCATGGATTGGTTATCTACAGTCCATTCTCAGATTGACTGTATAAGGCGCAAGGTGCGATGTGTACGCACCGATGGGAGCAGGTTCACCTTCACCGGCGAGAAGGGAGCCTTCGTAGCACAGGATGGACTCTCCCAGAGGAGAGGACAGCCCATCACTCATCAGTTGGCTATCCTCATCCTAGGGGAAGTTGACGTGCAGAGTCTTAGTTTTCCGGCAGTGGTGGATCAGTATGCGGATGTTTTTCCCGACGACATTCCAGGACTACCTCCTCGCAGAGAGGTAGACTTTTATATTGATCTATACCCAGGGACAACCCCGATATCCACCCCAGCATATCGGATGGCTCTCGCCGAGCTTCAAGAGCTACGGGTACAGTTGGAGGACTTGCAGGGAAAAGGGATTCATCCGACCCAGTGTTTCACCCTGGGATTCCCCGTTATTGTTCGCCAAGAAGGCGGACGAGAGCTTGCGACTTTGTGTCGACTATCGTCACCTGAACCAGGTGACATTGAGGAACAAGTATCCGCTACCGAGGATTGATGACCTCTTCGATCAGCTCAAGGGAGCACGGTGGTTCTCAAAGATAGACCTTAGGTCTGGCTATCATCTGCTCAGATTTCGGGACGAGGACGTGCAATGGATGACCTTCAGATGTCGGTATGGCCACTATGAGTTCTTGGTTATGACATTCGGCATATCCAATTCTCCAGCGGTGTTCATGGGCCTCATGAACAGGATCTTTCAGCCATACCTCGATCGATTTTTCGTAGTCTTCATCGACGACATTTTGATATACTCGACAACTGAGGAGGAGCACGCCTACCACTTGCGGGTTGTACTGGACACACTCCGAGAGCACCAGCTTTATGGTAATCTCTCGAAGTGTTAGTTCTGGATATGCGAGGTCCACTTCTTGGGACACGTCATTTCTGAGGCGGGAGTTGCGGTGGATCCTGCAAAGATCGAGGCAGTGCTAGCTTGGGAGCCACCTAGGAGCATGACAGAGGTGTGGAGTTTCTTAGGACTAGCTGGATACTATCGGAGATTTGTGCCAGACTTCTCCAGAGTTTTGGCGCCACTCTCAACTTTGACGAAGAAGGGGAAACCCTTTGTGTGGTCAAAAAGATGTCAGCAGAGCTTCCAGGAGCTGTGACAGAGATTGACCAGCGCACCTATCTTGAGGTTGTCGGAGGAGGGAGTAGGGTACGTAGTCTACTGCGATGCATCAGGGACCGGACTCGGATGTGTCCTGATGTAGGATCGGGCAGTGATCGCCTATGGATCATGCCAGTTGAGGCCGCATGAGCAGAACTACGCTACCCATGACCTGGAGTTAGTAGCAGTGGTCTTTGCTCTGAAGACATGGCGACACTATCTGATGGGTGAGCACTTTACAGTCTTTTCTGACCATCAGAGTCTCAAGTACATCTTCTCTCAGAAGGACCTGAACCTGAGACAGCGGCGATGGATCGGGTTCCTCCAGGAATATGACTTTGAGATAGTCTATACTCCTGGGAAGGGGAATGTAGTAGCTGATGCTCTCAGCAGGAGGACGGGCATTCGGCTACTTGAGGAGGCGACAGAGCAGCTAGCTGTTTTGCAGATATTCTTCGTGGATAGAGATGGAGCATCTTTCCTTCATTCACTCACAGTCACTCCTCCACTACTGCAGCGGGTCAGAGAGGCACAACGTGGGGACGCCGACTGTGAGATGCGGCATGCGCAGATATCCTCAGGACAAGCACCTGATGGATTCTCTGTAGGAGGAGAGCACGACATCCTTTTTAGAGGACATACCTTGGTACCAGTTTCTTTACGGGAGGAGGTACTGATAGAGT
The DNA here is from genome assembly GCA_963277665.1 of Viscum album. Lineage (NCBI taxonomy): Eukaryota > Viridiplantae > Streptophyta > Magnoliopsida > Santalales > Viscaceae > Viscum > Viscum album. The sequence goes on from OY728127.1 coordinate 188,698,217, forward strand.
TTCACACTTCTCCCCTGGCAGTACATCCTGGAGTGGCAAAGATGTACCAGAATCTTAGATGAAAGCACTGGTGGCCGGGCATGAAGAAGGTTGTGGCAGAGTTCGTTTCTCGATGCCTCACCTGCCAGCAGGTGAAGGCAGAGCATCAGGTACCAGCAGGCTTGGTACAACCCTTGGAGGTCCCAGAGTGTAAGTGGGATGGGATATCTATGGACTTCATGACTGGACTTCCACGCACTTCCAGAGGTCACGACTCCATTTGGGTGATTGTCGACCGACTCACCAAGTCGGCTCACTTCTTACCCATCAGAGAGTAGGGCTCAGTGGAGAGTTTGGGACGTCTCTACATTCAGGAGATTATACAGCTTCACGGTGTTCCATCATCTATTGTCTCCGATCGAGATGCTCGCTTTACTTCCCGGCTTTGGAAGGGGTTTCAGGAGGTGTTCGGGACGCAGCTACGTCTGAGCACTGCCTTTCACCCTCAGACAGATGGTCAGACGGAGAGGATCATACAGACTCTCGAGGGCATGCTCCGTGCATGTTTCCTCGACTTTGGTCGCAGCTGGGAGGAGCACCTACCCTTGGTGGAGTTTGCGTACAACAACAGCTACCACTCCACCATCGGGATGGCACCATACGAGGCATTGTACGGCCGACCTTGCAGATCTCCTTTGTGCTGGACAGACCCTGGGGAGTCAGCACTTGTGGGACTGGAGATGGTCTAGGCCATGACGGAGAAGGTCCAGATCATCCAGGAGTGGATGAGGATAGCTCAGATCCGGCAGAAGTCCTATGTTGACAGGAGGCGGAGGCCACTGGAGTTTGAGGATGGCGACCACGTCTTCTTGCGGGTCTCACCTCGACGTGGATTACAGAGATTTGGACGAGGTGGCAAGTTGTCTCCATGCTTCATCGGACCATTCCAGGTCCTCAGCAGGATTGGCGAGGTGGCTTATCGTCTGGCTCTACCACCTCAGTTGCACCGGGTGCACGACGTCTTCCACGTATCTCAGCTGAAGAGATACGTGCACGACCCGACGCATATCATTGACCATGGGGAGCTGGACGTTGATGATGGGGCGGCTTTTGTGGAGGTCCCGGTGGAGATCGAGGATCGACAGGAGCGGGTCCTACGTGTACGGTCGATTCCTCTAGTGCGCATCAGATGGCAGCACGGGAATCTCCAGGAGAGCACTTGGGAGCGGGAGGCTCAGATGCGTGCTCAGTACCCACTTTTGTTTCCCTAGTTTATGATGTATCTTTATGGGGACGTAAAGCCCTGAGGTGGGATTGATTTAAAGATGCGTAAAATTCAAGTAATTTTTTTTCTTAATTTTCTTGGGAATTTTTACAAGAACCCAGTTTCTGACGGCACCTGATTCCGAGGCCTGGTGTGCCCGGAACCAATTTCCGAAGTTTAGCTCGGGTACGTTCAGTGAAAAAACGAGTGGGTTTTTCTAACTTTTGAACCGGTGCTCGAAATCGAATTCTGAGGGAAGCGATGGAATCGCAGCACCGGGTTTTGCTTAGAAACGCCTTTTCCGGAGTTGTGTTTTCTCGGGTGTGGTTTTTAATTTTTTGGGGTTAAGTTAAGAAATAAAATAAAAGTGGTGTGACACTTTATTTTATTTCACTTAAAGACAGTTAAGCTAACTTAAACGGATAAGGTGGAACCCACAATATCCTACCCACTTGTTATGATATTTGTGAGGTGGGGCCCGTAAGAGCCCCACCATTTATTCCCTCCTAAGTAACGCACCCGCAACCCCCCTTTTTAATGAAAGTCAAACCTTACGTTTTTCTGGTTAAGAAACACCCCATTAAATTGGGAAATTAAATCGTTACAATTTATTCGTTGAATTAATTATTCGTTTCTTGTCTTTGTATTTCAAATTCTTGGCATGGGAATAAAATAAGACCAACACTAGGTTTGTTGAGGGGTTTCTTGTTGAGAGGATTTGGAGAAACTCTAAAGCTTGAAGATCATCATCCTCCTTCGTTGAAGAACGCGAAGAACACGAAGAACGCGAAGAATGCATCGTCGCCGACGAAGAACGCTGGCCTCCGACGAAGGGCAACGAAGAGTGCCGAACCTTCGGAGATCGACGATGCGACGCCGTGTACCGCGACGCCGACGATCCTCCTTCCACGACGCTTCTTCTGCGACATTCCTTCCCCGTGACAATCATCAATCAACAACTGATTGAGGTAGGGGGTTGCGGTTCTTTTAATTCTTCGTGAAGTATATCCTCGGCTTGATTTCAAATGGTGCATTCTTAATCTTGTGATTTTATACCCACGGAATATGTTTAAAATATTTGTCGGAAGACTTTTTAAAACCGCTAACACGGTGGGTGCGGACCAACAAACAAGTCTGAACCCATCGTCTCTTCACTCTTGGTGATCAGATTGGTGGGCGACGACAAAGCAGGCCGCACGGGCGATGTGAGGTCCTCTAAGTGAAGGATGGGCCCCGGGAGGGCCATTGGTAAAGACGGCACGCAATTCCGACCACTGGAACTCATCAGGTGGTCCGCGGACCGGCCCGCCGGCGCGCCGCCGGGAGGAACCGCCGCGGTTGAAGCTGCGGCGGTCGGCCGTGGTCCCGCGACCGCGTGGGACCGGAGGGAGCGGGACATGGCAACCGGCCGCGTCCGCTGGCAAGGGCGGCCCCACGCGGGGCTGCGGTCTCTCCACGCAGGGGAAGCGCGCCCCCCGCTTCGCTCGGCCGTAACGGCCGAGCCGACCCGCTGGCCACCCGGCCAGGGCCAGCCGGGTCGCTCCCAGGTCGGGTCGCGCCGGGTCGCGCCTAGCCGGGTCGGACCTGGACCCGGGTCGGTTCGACCCGGTTTGAGCCGACCCAGGGGGGTTAGGCCGGGTCGGTCCGGGCCCAGACCCCCCGTTTTCGGACCCCTTTCGGTCTTTTGCCCATATCTTGGGCTACAGACCTCCGATTGACACACCGTCAGCGGCGATGCGATTTTTGGATCGAGACGGTCGTTTAGATATATTACACTCAAGGTTTCGGAGTACTTTTGGTTCGGCCGGGTTGGTTCGTACACGAAACCAACCGGTCCCTCGAAGCAGAAACGCTCATAACTTGAGCTCCGGACGTCCGATTGACGTACCGTCAACTTTGGTGGATTCCTCTAAGTGAGACAGACCTTTTGGATTACTCCGCTCGAGGTTTGGATGTATTTGGAGTATGGTCGGGTTGGTTTTGACTTGAAAACCAACCGGGGCCCTAGGACGAAAAATCCAATAACTTCCAGACCGGGCGTCCGATTGACGCGCCGTCTGTGATGTTAAGTTCCTGTTGGCGATACGGATCTTTTGGATACATCAACTCCAGAATTTGTGTAAGTTGATGTATCAGCCCTCAGCTCGTGGAGCGGACCCTCTTGAACGAGCTTACTGTGTGCGGGAACCTAGAGCTGGCTGCGACTGCGACGACGACGACGGCTGTACAGAGATCCTCAGTGGATTCAACGGCGACGAATACAGCACTCAACGATCCTACGTGGATCAGTGCTACCGATCCTGTGTGGGTCCGATCCTGTGTGGGTCAATGCTCAGCGGTCCTGTGTGTGCCAGCGCCTACAAATCCTGTGTGGGTCAGATCCTGTGTGGGTCTTTGCGGGGGTTAGTTACCTACAGATCATGTGTGGGTCAGATCCTTTGTGGGTCATTGCGGGGGTTAGTTTCCTATCAATCTTTTGTGGGTCAGATCCTTTGTGGGTCATTGCGGGGGTTAGTTACCTATCGATCCTGTGTGGGTCATATCCTTTGTGGGTCATTGCGGGGGTTAGTACCTATCGATCCTTTGTGGGTCCGATGGCTTAGATGAATCAGTGGCTACATCTTATCATCTCTATCGTCCTACGAAGAAGTATACCTGTGTGAGCTGAATCCTGTTTTTCTTTCCTATGTGGATTGTGTTGTGCTATCCTGTGTGGATTTATGTTTTTCTTTCCTGTGTGGAATGGGTTGTACTTGGGCTCGGATGTTAGAGCCGAATGAGAATTTATGACTTAGGTATATGTATGGGCATATACCTAAGCAGTGTCGAATGTTACTTTGTGATTGTATCTTTCCTTTATGGATTATCCTTTGTGGATTCTAGGAGACCTTCGGGGGTCTCAGGGTCCCTACTGAGTATCTTATACTCACCCCTACACAGGCTATGCCCGCACTACGTTGTGTTGGTTGTAGATGATGGACAGCGCTGATCGTGGTTGAGGCTTGTGGAGCAGGATGGTACCCGGAGGTGGACCACTAGGCGGGACGTACTCGGAGCGGACGGCTGGACCCTAGGAGATTTGGAGGCCATCTGTACTCACCCTTTAGGTTGGACTTCCAGTAAACAGCTCGACGTTGCGGCTTTACTTTCAGTTGATCTTTTTCCTTTCCAGTTGTACTTTACTTTTAGTTTGGGTTTGTATTCTGGCCCACTTACTTTTCCGCACTTACTTTGTATCAGCTTTTACTTAGTGTTTACTTCTACTGCTTTCTTGCTCTGTGGTGTTTGTTTACTTTACAAAGGCAATGCCTTCCCTTTTTACCAAGATTTATGCCTTGGTGCTAGTCTCCAGCCCCTAGCCTATGGAAGTCGGGCTTGGGGTAGTCACGGCACGGGCCCCGAGGACGGGTCGTGACAACTCATAGCCAAATTAAATTTAAATCCTTCATGATGGTTCATGAAAGGATTGAGAGTTCCCAAAGCATGTCCCCCGGGAGTATCAAACTAGGTGTGTAGCAAGGCTCATTATCATATACCAGATTACCCCAAGTCAGGTCCAGAACATCTTGTTGAAGTTTTTACACCTAGGTATATTTGTTCTAGATCCACATCCACTTGTAGTATCTAGATAGGGATTTAATTCTTGGAAACCACTCACTCTATCCATCACCAAAATTCTAAGAAATTTTTCTATATGTTAACTCATACTTATATTTATCCTTAGAGACATCCCTAGACATATACTGAGAAATATACTTAGGTATTTCACTAATGTTTTCGCATCCATGTTTCCAAAGGTTGACTAAACCTTTCCTTTGATTACAATTATAGAAACCCTGGATTGACAAACATGGATATTACATCGTTTTCAATGAATATTCAGTACATTACAAAAATACATTCCCAGGGACCATAATAGTTTATTGTCTTTGGAATCATGGAAACAAAATCTTCTATCCTAGTGGAATATCTTCAACATCTCCCATAAATATCCCCACCTTTATTATTTCTACCTAAAACCATTATTTATAACTTGGGTAAAGGAAACATAAGAAAGGGGTGAGCTCATAAGCTCAATAAGGGTAAGTAAAGGAAATTTGTATGCACAACATGAAAAAAAGTGTATAGAACTCGAGAATAACATTTTAAGATCATACCCTGCATATTAGAGACCATAATAAATATGGTCAGCTCATATTACATGAATCTTAAGGAAACTAAGAACATAATCCATGAAATAAAAATGTAGGAATAAAACATGGAATTGTGGCAATCACATAATCATATAATATGATTTCTATAGTAGAAAAGTCATTGCTGCCAAGACCATCTAGGTAGTATGGTTTCACTCCCCATACCATCTTGGTAGTGATGTTCACTCAAATTTTCATCTTAGTAGCATGAGTTCACTACTCATACCATCTTATTAGTCATGGTTCACTCCCAAGGCCATCTTAGTAGGATGAGTTCACTCATCATACCATCTTGGTAGTAATGGTTCTCTCTCATGGCCATATTAGTAGTCATGGTTCACTCCCAAGACCATCTTAGTCTATCTAATGAGATATAAATCTTTACCCAATGTATTTGAGGGAGATATAGTTCTCACCCATATCATAGTGAAATCATACATACATTTTCCACAATATCATTAAAAATCATATCACATCCCATGAAATGAAATGGGTATCATAAACATGTAAATATACCATAACTTATGGAAAAGATACAGGTTTCATAATCATTTCATCAAAATCATAACCTGTGATAGAGAAACGGATTTCATAAACATATAACCCATAAAAGAGAAGCGGGTTTTATAAATATATAACCCATGAAATAGAAACAGGTTTCATAAAGACCATGACATTAAGTATAACCCATTCAGAGAAATGATATTAATTTAACTTTTAGATCATTTCCTAGAAGGGCATGAGTAACATCAAAAAATGTCATCTTAGATGGAAAATAATTTTGAAATATCTTTCAAAAACCTTTCTTGAGGAAAATAACCTTTCTTCTTTCAAAAAAGTCTTTTTAATACATAAAATCATTTTCCTACAAAATAACTTGAAAACGTATAAAGAAGACATGAAATCATCTTGAAATCCTTTTTCCTAGAAAAATTATAATATAATATTTAAAACATTTTAAAAACCTTTTTCATTGAAAAAGCAATAAAATCATATAAATTAATATTGAAAATGTTTTTGAAAACAATTTCTTTGAAAATACATAGAAAACTTATAAATAAAAATTGAAAACCATTTCTTTAGAAATACTTTGAAAACTTATAAATAAGTCATGAATTTTTTTTTAAAACCATTTCATTTAAAATACATGGAAAACTTATAAATAAATATGGAAAAAGTTTTGAAAACCATTTTCCTTGAAAACTTATAAAAGAAGTTTGAAAATGTTTTGAAAACCATTTTTCTTAAAAAATTATAAAAGAGATTGAAAATGTTTTGAAGAAAATTCTATTTAAAAATATATTTTTAAAAAATCATAATAAAAATAAAAATTAAACATTAAAATAAATCCTTAAAGGATTTATTGTGGCAAAATTATTATACGTCGTATGAGGTAAAAGGAGCATTCCCTTTACACAATAAAAAGGATAAAATTTCCTCATTTAGAAAGAGACAATAAGATTCCTTTAAAAATATTGGTAAAAGACAAAAATGGTAAAAAAAAGATTTTAATGATCATAGGATATTAGAATAGTATTCCTTAAAAACCTTTTTATAAAACATGGTTTTTAAGGAACACAGATTTCTGACCGAAGATAAGGTAAAGTTGAGCTTTCTTAAAAATAATTTATTAACTATATTATGTAAAAAAGAGTTGAAAATGGTATCACTACATGAATATATAATTAATAACCATATGGTAAGAAAATTAATGAATTTATTGGGATATGTAACATTATAATTCATTAAAGTAAGCATAAACATAAACAATCTTGAAAAGCGATGATATTATCTCAATAAACTCTTATAAATTGGTAAATTGGGATCATATTCTACGAGTAAGAAAATTAAATTAAATTAATCTTAAAATATAAATAAAGGAAGACTATTAATTATATAATATTTAAAATTTAATTATATACAACTTGTAAAAGAGTTTAGGTGAATAATAAAACATGAGTCTCAAAGAAGGAAAATTGATACAAAACATTTTTACTGATTTGGTAACTCTTGAAAATTAACCCCATGGATGAAATTTCATAAAAAGGAAATTTTAATAATCATAAATTTAGGTATAATATTCATATAATAAAATCATGGTCATTACTTACACCACATAAAAGGAAAGAGTGGAGAACATAGTAGTTATCTCATGGGAATAAAAAGTGAGATGAAATCCCCCAACCTTGTGTCTTGACTCTCGTCGCACATGTTGAAACTACCTATATAATAAATATAAATGTATTATACAAGTTTAAAAGAACCATATTATTATATATAATAACATATATGGTATTATTATGACCTTATATTAGCTTCTTGTTAACAATCATATGTTAAAGTTTCACTTCAGTTAATATTATCTTTACTTTTCACATGTGTCTTAATTTGTTATATCTTTTTGTATTTATACTTTATATCATGTTTTAAAGAATTTAAAAACATGATATAAATATAATTTATATATATTATATTTATATTATAATAATCTATGTTATATATAATTATGAAATGTAATACTCCGTTCATGGAGATGATAGGATGTACGTACGTATGAATGCTATTTCTGTTTAATTATCATGTCGAGAGAGAAAAAAGTAAAAGACATATATGTATATATATATATCATTATTATATTATCTTGATTATATCATATATGTGTCATATATATATTCACTAATCCCATAATTAATACATTCATTTAGTATATGAACGAATTACATCACTTTGAGGGTGCGGTAGTCCACACTTCCTCAAACGAAATTATCGTATTAACATAAAATGGAAAGTAAAAAATATATGTGTTTTAAAAATTAATAAACAAGCTTAAATAAATAATAAATATAATATATTACATATATAAACATTTTTTCCATTATAATGTCCATAATGGTATTTAATAATGGAAAATTGAACAATCATCATTTTGTGAGGAAGTAGTTCTCCGTACACAGAAACAGTATATTTATTACCCATTATATGTATATGTGTGTAAGTGTAGGTTTAAAAATTAACATAAAAAATATCCTAAAACATTTATGATACTATTTTTTTTATGTAATAATATAATTAATGGAATTATTGGGGGTTGAGAAGGAAAATAAAATAAAGGACTTGAGAGAAGATGTTACCTCTTAATCGGGTAACTCCTTTTGGTTTGTTCCAAAAGGATTATTTAGATTTCCTTCTGCCCAAGTGAAGTATTATAGGAGTAAGGGAAGTATTTTGGGAAGTTTATTGGGAATATATTTATCAATACTAATAGGTTTGATAGGTGTGAATAATAGAGAGAGTTGGTGGCCATTTACAAGGAATAAAAAGGACCCACCTGGAATTTTTGAAAACAAGTTAGGTGTACACATGTTCTTACATAACGAATTCATACCAAACCAACATAAATCAATAATTTATGGTTTATGGACGAATTATTTCCATAAAATTGGTTTTTTGAAAAGTTACTAGGTCATTTGGGCCCCTAATATTGAGTTTTAGTCCCTAATTAAGCTTAATTTGTCCTTAATCATTGTGGTTAATTTTAATCATTTTTACTAATATTTTTGGAAAAAATAAAATTGATATTATTAGAATATAAATATTATACTTATTAAAATGGTTTATGTATATTTTTCAAAATTCAATTCACAAAAGTGGAAAATTTTATATTAATGCTAATCCCGTAGACGAGACGATGTAACGAGTTTTTAAAGTAGAAAAATGTTCACGGTTTTGTTATGTTTTTATATTTAATTTCAAAGTGCAATAGATTATATTTACCTAAATGGTATTAATAGATTTATAATTGATCTAATTTGACCTTAAAATAAATAATTATTATAATTTAACATTTATTATTATTTAAATGAAACGGAAGTTATTAACTAAAACGTAGTATTTTTCACTGTTTATCAAAAATGATGTTTCTTAGAAAAATCCAAAAAATTAACCCTAAGATAATTTTGGAATTATAAATTAAAAAGAAGTTTATTTTATCAAATTAAATTTCCTAATGTGTCTAAAATTAATTTTATTATTAAAAGAGGTTCATTCGAGAAAATGGTATTTTAAAACATAGAATCTATTTACCAAAAACATATATTTCATTATCAATATGTTTTATATATATATAAAATTATAAATAATATTTGAAAATTAGTTATTTATATTCATAAAAGTAAGTTTAACATTTTGGTTAAAATTATCTCATTTAAAAAATATAACAATAAAATGATGTTTCGTAGAAACATTGGTGTTGTGTGAAATGTACGCCAAGTCACTGTTAAGGGTAGCGCAAGCCTAGATGGTATTGCATGTAGCACAATCCAAGTTCATATTACATGTAGTGCAAGTCAATTTTGTATTCCATGTGAAAATAATGTTTTACTTAGTTTTTTAATATATTTATATATATAAAGAATTATTTCTAGTGTCACGTGAAATGAAAAATATCAAAAAGATAAATTAATTAGAAAAAAAATATTTCCAAAAATCTAGATGTGTTACAACATTAGTCATTAGTTCTCATTCAAATGATAGTGTTTCCTCCTCAAATACCGACTGTGATTCTAAAGCACCACCCTGAAACCATGGTGATCAAAACACTTAAACTGATCCAACACTCACATTTATTTTTTGAAAAACATATATGGAACTTTCTCAGTCCCTTCTATCCCAAAACATTCTTGGGTAATGGTCCCAATAATCTTTCATCTTGTGGTTCTCCCAACCATAGTACTTATATAAAGCATCCAATTTTGAATCTATTGGATTTCCACACATATAATCACCTCCAAAAATTACCAACCCACATGACAATGAAGAACCCGATGTAGTCTTGAACTCACAACACTAGTTTATACATAATAACGATGTTCCTTGTTCCTGATTCTAACATGAATCTGTTGAATCCCATCAACCATGATCAAAACTTGAATTCACCATATTTTCCTTCAAAATCCCCATATGATCCTTAAAATTCTCATGTCACATCCCATATGACATGTGTGGTGTTGTTCTAAATCGACAACATCTAATTACATGATAGAATGCATTTCGGGCCACCCATGGATGATATTTCATGAAAATAATCAGTTCCAACCACAAATACATCACTAAAACCTAATCATGATTCCTTTAATCCTAGAGGCATACTATGATTGTATAATAATGCTCACTGACGTTTTTATCTAACCAATTATGAGACTCTATAACTGATCCCTCACCCGAAAAAAAAATTATATATCATGATCTTCCATACCATGAGAACTAACAAACCCCAATCTATCAAATTTGGATCATCATAATATAACCTAATACCAATGCCCACACTTAGACTCCACCAGATATTGTATCTAAATTATACGTGGCATTCATTGAGTAATTTGGTAGTTTTCAGGTCCCTTTATTCACTAGAATTAGAATGCCAAAATGGTTACCCAATAAAAATTTCAATCATGCCAACAAACCTTATCACATGAGGGTCACACACCCATGACTGACATCCCACTCCCTACTATAGGAGTAACTTTATCATCTCTTCACTTGATCAAATCCTAACACCACATCCCATGCCCCATCCATCCTCAAATGGCATGATTGTGCATGGCCAAACCCTCTCATTTTCAAGCAAAAACACAAATATCATTTTAGACACATTCTTACTTTTTGATACTGTATTCCATGGAGTTTTCTAAAATCTAATGCATAATAGTGTTCATTCCATAAAATTACTAGTGGTTCACCTTAAATTACTCCTAGAGTTAATTTCTCACCATGTCAGACCAATCTATAATGTTTTAAACCGACTCACTCTATGAATAGTAATAGGACCAGTTCACCACATGACCTCAGGTGTGCCTCCCTATACACCATAGTATAATGACTAGAGGTGTGGGTCTAAGGTGGTACTATGGAGAGATTATACCCCTAATCAGAGTGCATAGTAATGGATAAAATAACGAATTACCATAAACCATAAATAAATTGAAATAAAAAGAAATAAAATTAAAAAAATATGATAATAAAGGAAAATAAGTAATGGGTAAAATTGGAATTCTGTATATAAAACTAACTACCAACTAGTTTGATTACATATACAGACCAAAATAAAAGAAAATAAATATGTATGATCCATTGTTTCTCCAAGAAAAAACTCATCCCAAGTTTCATATGCTCATCCGAGCCATCCTTCTTGATCAAACCAATGCCTCAACTCAATATGTGCATGTAATCAAGTGAGACTCTGCTTTGGTACCCAAGTGTAGTGGAAGCCAAATAAGGTGTGAGTACAAAACTCACTAGGTAACCACTATCACACTCTTATATTAACCATCATATGCAGTGATATGTTCATGTAATATACACTTCTGAAAATAAAAAAACTCTAAAATAATAAATAAAATAAACCACCATCAATCCTTATATCTATAAACCTAATCGAGTGTACCTGAATTGGTTAGTGATGGGGTGTCTCTAATCACGGCCTGATGACTATGCCTCTCAAGTAACATGTGTGATCCAAATACATCATAGCCTCAACCATATCCCCACGATTATGGGTACCCATCCCATGGTAGTAAAAATTTCCAAGCTTCATGTAACATCCTGGATCCAGGTTCCACTTAATGGGTGCCCCGAACCCAGTTGGTCACATGAACTCAAGCGCATTTCCCCAAATGCCAGAGCCTGCCGACTAGCAGCGAGGGACCAGGTCTGATAGTGGGGAAACTATGCCCTCATTTGTCAAAGTGTAGTTCAGCAGAAAAGATAAATAACATACAATAGCGGAAGCAATAAACAATATGAAACTGAAATGGACAACTGAAGTAAAATAGAACCAGCAATCATATATATAAATATGCAGCATGTCACTAATTCTATGAAAATAGTCAGAACAAGTTACACTTCAAAACAATACATTACAACTCAAGTATGAGTTAGAACAAAAAAGAACAAGCTGAGTAAACAGAACGCAGCAGCATCACAACCCTAATCTTGGTCCCATGCTATCCTGCTCCTCTGCTACAATCATGTACCTGTATAGGGACTCTTTTCTTTGTCGACACCTGCAACAATATAGTCTGTTTAGGCCGAATACATGACCCAAACAGGGTGTGAGGAATAACTCCTAGTAGTCACCCACCAAAGGCATGTGCCCAACTATCAGTGAAAATGTGCAATAGCAGTGTGCAGTAGTAAATGCAATAAACTAAGAAGAACTCAAAAGTAACTAACTATACCAGTTACATTTCCATTTTAATATTCATTTAATCATGCCAAACCCATGATTTACTTGGAATTTATAGCATATGAAAACACCACGGTGAATATTTATGATAAAACTATCCTCAGACATACTATTCTTACCCTCAGGTAACCAGAATCGAAACCTGCAAGTTATTTCCCATAGAAAAAGCGAATATTTCCCATAGGTGTACGAAGTGTCGCCCACAGGCAGAGAATCTACTACCCATGGGCATAAGAAGAGTTTCCCATATGCTAAATGAACACTTCCCTTAGGCTATACAAGTAATCAGGCCAAGTCCAATATATAAGAAAGAAATTATATAAAATTCCTCTCAAGGTAATTTAAAGCATGCTAAAATTCACGGTATACCCACAGGTATCCTGGACAAATGGATAAACAGACGAACACACCCCTGGGGTGGTCCTGGATCCAAGCCGTGATCCCAAAAAGCAGTTTTAACTTAACAAAACTTTACCTATGAAATTCTAGATGACTTTCAGCAAAGGCCACAGCCATACGACACCCCAAACATGGGCTCGTAGCACAACGGTACACAAAATCACATAGCAGTTTGAATTTAAACACCAGACCACCTACCACGATCGCCCCTGATCGGTATACGTGAACGATGCCTCCCAAAGCAAACGATAACGACACAGATCTAAGATGAAAATAATCCCATTCAAACTCAAATAACTTTCCCTCATTAAATAATTGGTAAGAAAGGCTCCAGGATAAGGAAGAGCTTACTCGTGCGGTTCTAAGGAGATCGACTGGGTAGGAATCAGGTTCTTGATGTGTGGTTGAGAGATCCTCTAAGATCCGGCTGTCTCTCCTGCCCTCCTCTGGTATTCTAAGATTCCTCTGTGAACAGAGGAGGCTACTTCCCGTTGTAAGAGAAAAAAATACAAACTACACGGCGTGTACTCTCAAGTACACGGTGTGTACTTTTCTCATTTAACTATTCCACTGGTGGCTACTTTTACAATGTCTAATTGTTCACTTGCCGACATGAGTACACGACGTGTATTCCCAATTATACAGCATGTACTGTCGCTCTGCTGGAGGCTACCTCCACCACCTTACTATTCACTGGCCGACTGAATACATGGCGTGTAAATACCCTATACATGGCGTGTATTCATTTTTTACACCCTTCATTGCCAATAGGCCTACACACCCTGTGTACCCATCCCACATGGCCAAAGTACACGGTATGTGGAAGAGTACATGGCGTGTAGTCACAAAATTTGGAATTGTCCCCATTTTCCTCATTTTCTCAAAAACACTTAAGGAAAAAGGAAAGGAAGAAACCCATACCTCTAGAAAAAGAACCAGGTTCTTACAAACTTCCCCCTTTAAAGAAATTTGTCCCTGAATTTCCATTCCAAGGGTGGAAAAGATAAAACTGTGAACAAATCCAACCACTGAGTATGTACGTTGGTCTCCCACTCCCAGGTTTTGTCCTGCACTCATCCATGCTGCCATAGTACCCGAATGAGAGGAACTGACTGGCATCAGAGAACCTTCGTGCTCCTATCAAAAATACGAATCGGATGCTCCTCAAAGGATGCATCGACCGGAATCTCAACCTCCTAAGGCTGAAAAATATGAGACGGGTCTGAATGATAGCGGTGTAGTTGGGATACATGGAAGACATCGTGCATGGCCGGGTACCTCTATGGTAACTGCAACCGATAGGCAAGTGGCCCGACTCTCTCCAGAATCTCAAATGGCCCCACATACCTTGGCAAAATTTTACCCTGTCTCTTGATCTGCTTGGGTCCCAAACTCGGAGAGACACCCAAGAAAACCTAATCCCCGACCACAAACTCTAAGGGCCATCTGTAGTGATCAGCATAAGATTTCCGAAGAGACTGTGTAGTCTCCATCCGCTTTTGTATCAACTGGACCTGCTCAGAAGTCTCATGTACAAGACGTGGTCCCAGTAAAGCTATCTCACTTGCCTCTAACCAGCACAAGGGTGATTGGCATGTCCTACCATATAAAGCCTCGTAAGGTGTCATCTCAATAGTTTCCTGAAAAATATTATTATAGGAAAAATCGATAGGGGTATATGTTTCTCCCAGGATCCCCCAAAGTCCAGGATGCATGCACACAGCATGTCCTCAAGCACCAGTATCATATGATCTGACTGGCCATCGGTCTGAGAGTGGTAAGTTGTGCTCAAAAGCACATGTGTACCCAGTTCCCTCTAAAAACTCTGCCATAAATGAGATGTAAAGTGGTCATCCATATCTGAAATAATAGAACGAGGGACCCCATGAAGGTGTACTACCTCTCAGATATACAACCTTTCGAGCTCATAAACACTGAAAGTCTCTTTGATCAGTAGAAAGTGAGCTAACTTCGTGAGTCTGTCCACAACAACCCACATGTCGTCACTGCCTCAAGGTGACCTCGGAAACCTGGTCATGAAATCCATCACAACATCATCTCATTTCCACTTCGAAATGGGTAACTTCCGTAATAGTCTGGCTGGCCTCTGATGCTCTGCCTTCACCTGCTGACAGGTGGAACATCTCATAACAAAACCAGATACTTCCCGTTTCAAACCCGGCCACCAATACTGACATCTCAAGTCACTGTACATTTTGGTAACTCCGGGATGAACTGCCCAAGCTGAAGCATGAAATTCCCACATCAGCTCCTCGAGTATATCCCCATGAACCCATACTCATCCATTGAAATGTAGTACCTCATCATTTCCTATCTTCCATCTAGGAAGAGGGTCCTCACTTTCCACTGACTCCTCTAGAACTAGGAAATCTGATTCCCATAACTATCTCATCCTCACTCTATCTAGGAGGGTATAAGTCACAGCTAAGGATGAAAGATAGGTTTTCCCCTGACTATCATGCACATCCAAATGCATCTTAGAGAACAAAGACATAAGCTGCCACTCACCACTGGCCTCATGAACTGCCTGTGTTTGAGTCTTCCTGCTCAGTGCATCAGCAACTGTATTACCCTTAGTAGGTGTATAGGTAAGCTCAAAGTCAAAGGACTGAAGATACGCGACCCACCTGCATTGTCTCATATTTATATCACACTGAGTGAAGATGTACTTGAGACTCTTGTGGTCGGTAAACACCACAAAGTTCTCTCCTAGAAGATAATGTCTCCAACAGCATAAGGCATGAACAACTGCTGCCAACTAGAGGTCATGCCTCGGGTAATTCCTTTCATGTGGCCTCAACTTCTGAGACCCGTACGCATCTACTCGATCACCCTGCATCAACACTACTCCCATCCCAATACCTTATGCATCACAGTAAACTCTATACCTCTTTCCTTTCTCTGGAAGTATCAGGACTGGTGCTGATGTCAACCTTCCCTTCAGCTCCTAAAATGTTGTCTCGCAAGATTCTGACCAAACAAACTCCACACCCTTCTTAGTTAAATCCTTCAATGGCGCAGCTAAGCGGGAGAAGTCCTATATAAAATTCATGTAGTAACCAGCTAGCCCTAAGAAACTCTTTCTCTCAAACATGTTCTTAGGATGCTCCTAGGAAACTACTGTTCTCACCTTCTCTGGGTCTACTGCAACTCCTTCCTCTGAGATAATATGACCCAGGAAGTGAATCTAGTCCATCTAGAAGTGGCACTTTGAGAGCTTAGCATACATCTGATGCTCTCTCAGTGTACTCAATACGATCTCAAGATGGGTGGCATGGTCGTGTCGAGTGTGAGAGTACACCAAGATGTATTCCATGAAGACTACCATGAAAGAATCCAGATATGGATAAAAAACACGATTCATCAAAGCCATGAAAACTTCTGGCGCATTCGTGAGTCCGAACGGCATTACCAAGTACTCGTATAGACCATATCTGCTCTGAAAAGCTGTAAGCGGTATGTCTGATGGTCTAATGTGTAACTAATGATATCTGGACCTCAAGTAAATCTTCGAGAACACTCGTGCACCTCTAAGTTGATCAAAAAGATCATCAATCCTTGGTAGGGGATATCAGTTCTTGACGGTCAACCGGTTCAGCTTCCGATAGTCCACACAGAGTCTGAGGGAACCATCCGCCTTCCTAGAAAATAGGACAGGCGAACCCCAAGGAGAAGTACTAGGTCGGATGAAACCCTTTAGAGAAATCTGCCTCTCACTCTAGAGGTAGACCTAAAAAGTCATTCGGGAAGACATCCTTGAAACGATCAACTACTGGAGGGAAATCCTTCTAGAAAGTTCCCTAGTCGTCCAGATATAAACTCGCAATCTAGGCTCTCACACCACCTTGCCCACAATGCTCGGGTCCAGCTCGGCTCTCCTGGACATCCCATTCGCCCTTTTATAGAAACTCGTTGCCCTCTGGTGACGTGAAACTCACCATGCGATGATAGAAATATATAAAGGGTCGAAAGAGTACCAACTAGTCCATCCCAAGAATGACATCATAGGCCGTCATCTCTAAGACATAGAGGTCCCATAGAAAGTGACACCCACCAACCTCTAGGGGCACTCCCTGCACTGACGCACACCTGTTGTTCTAGTCCCCAACAAAGTGTCTAGAGCCATAACACCAGAAGAAGAAGGAACATGGAGCCCAAGGCTCTCCACAACAGGCACAGATATAAAGCTATGTGTAGCACCAGTATCGAAAATTACTAAAGATAAAACAGAAGCTACTAAAATAGTACCTCTGACAGTAGAAGGTTCGGGATCCTTCTCCTGCTGAGTCTGTTGCACTGCATATGTCTGCCCAGTGTCGTGGCCCTACGACACAGCCTGGCTACCCTGAACTGACCCGCCCTGCTACCTCAGAGGTCCTGGTGTCTGGCTACCATGGCCACAACCACCATCTTTGTCTGCATGCCCTAACGTACCCCAATTTCCCGACTGGTAAGAAGTTTCTGGTCCTGCTCCTGCACGTCGAGTCTGCACAGAACCCCTCTCACTAGCAATTGGTGGAAATTCCCTACAAAATCACTACAGATGACCCATAATGCCATAAGCTCGGCACTCCATTGGGTCACGTGGACACTGTGGTCTCTTGTACCCCTCTTTACCACACTAGTAGCACATGAACTGGCCACCTGAAGTATTCTTATGGCTAGTACTGCCACCGTGAGAGAAGTCTATCTGTCTCTTCCTCTTACCAGTACAAATAGTACCCGAAACTAGTGTCGAACCGCTCTGGCCCACACCACTGGCTTCCTGTAGGTTCCTCTTGGTAATCAGTGCTTGGTTCAGGATGGCATATATCGTAGGCAACTTTAAAACATTCACTAGCACTTGGATGTCATACCGAAGACCATCATCAAAGCGTTTATCCCTCAATGTCTTGTTACCCACCAGAACAGGTGCAAAATGCTGAATCTCGGTGAAGCGAGTACAATAATCCATCACTGACATGACGCCTTGCTGTAGATTCATGAACTCTCGAGCTCAATCTTCCCTCAGCATCTCTAGAAATAATAAGTCATAGAAAGCTTTATAAAAATCTTCCCTTTCCATGTCACGGTGATTCTTAGACTAGGTGGTAATATCCCACCACCTCTTGGCGGAATCACGCAGCATGTATGTAGTGAGCTTGACCCTCCGCCCTGGAGGCGTCTTCGGATGCTCGAATATCATCTGCATCGAATATAGTCATGACTCCGCAGCCTATGGTCTGCCATCGCCTGAAAACGTAGGTGGATGCTACTACTGGAAGATATGAGTCAGCTCTTCCATAGATGTGGCGGCTTGTGGTGATCCCTAGAAAGTCTATATGAACTGCATAAAGCCTTTACAGAACTGCACCTCCACGCTTGTGTCTGGTATAACAGTTTGTGCCTCATCTGGCACTGCTGGAGGATCCATTGGTATCCCATGGCCTACCATATCTGGAGTATAATCGTTTCCTCTCTCCTGGCGAACAACTTGAGGTTGTCTCAGCGGCATGACTCTACAAGGTCAAAGAACACCTTAGATCAATATTATCAAAGACTGAAAACTAGGAGACCAAGAAGGGAACAGGAGATAGAAAGCATTCAAGACTTACAAAACTTGACTACATGGAGTGTATACATACTATACGGAATGTTCTCACAAGCCATCCACATGGGCGTGTACTCCATCTTAAACTAGCTGTGTAATGCCCCAAACACACGACGTGTCTCTTAACTACACAGCATGTATGTGAATCTTTCTTCCATGCCCGAGTCCTTCCACACGTCTTAGCCACACGGATCTCCTTTAAAAAAAACTACACAACATGTCCCAGATAGACACAGTGTGTATGCCTTAATTTCCAACTGCCCATGTTGTTAGTGACACGACTGACCACTCAGTTGACACTACACGGCGTGTTACACCCGCACACAGCGTGTACACCACCCCGTTTCCCCAGCCACATGGACAAGGCTACACAGTCTCTCTCTGGTAAGGTCTACACGGTGTTTCCCACAGGTACACAGCATGTTTAAGAATAGGTAACACCAACCCGTGTTTGTTATCTACATGGCCGGGTCCCCAGGTCACACTACACGGCGTGTTCATCATTGACACAGCGTGTACAAGAAAAGATTTCCTTCGTCCGTGTTGTTAGTTACACGGGTGGACACAGGGTCCACTCTACACAGCTTGTAAAACCTGTACACGATGTTTTTCCCCATTTTATTACCTACCCCATGTCCCATCCCACACGGTCTTTGACATAGGAAGAGAGTACATGGTGTGTACTGAGGGTACACGGCGTGTACTTAAAAAGTTTTCTGTTCTTCCCAAATAGAAGAACACACAGTGTGTGTAAAAGGAAATACACAGCGTGTATCCTGGGTTTTCTAGATAGTAAGCCTCATATATTACTCTGTAACTGAGAAATAAAACGTTGAAACAAACATATAAGTGCCAAATTCTTATTCGTGAGGGCCCATAATCCCTAAGAATCAAAGCTTGACATCTTACACATGTTATAACAAAGTAAAAACGTTAATGATCCACAAAATTACAATCATTGAGGGCCCATACTCCTCAATAACCAAAGTTTGGTTTTCATTTTATCTGAAACCTCACACTAAAATACCCTATTAAATAGCAGGTATTTATCAAAGTAGCCATCACAACAGCATGTTTTTCAAGCACAACAACTATCACAACAACATGAGATTTCTAATGCACCTACATGGCATGGAAACTATGCATGGCATGTGATTCTAACATGTGCCTAAATGATGCATGACATGGAATAACCTCATCTCATCAGGTTGCAACTAAATAGAAAACAGTATAAAAATATAAACAGCACACCACAAGTGTGTCACCCAACGGTGAAAATCAATCAACTATAAAATTACAAAACCAGAAAAAAAATTCAATTATGAGGTAATTTGGATTTTTCCCTGTACATGGGTTAGCTACTCCTAGGCACAGATTATTACCAAATACCAATTCCATACTATCCCTAACTATAGGCTCCAAAAATTAAGTCAAAGAAAAGAACCCCCTTTGATACCACTTTGTAACATCCCGGATCCGGGTGCCACTCAACGGGTTCCCCGAACCCGGTTGGTCACATGACCTCAAGCGCATTTCCCGAAATGCTTGAGGCTACCGACTAGCAGTGAGGGACTAGGTCTGATAGTGGGGAAACTATTCCCTCATTTTTCAAAGTGTAGCGTAGTGGAAAAGATAAATAACATACAACAGCAGAAGCAGTAAAAAATATGAAACTGAAATGGACAACTGAAGTAAAATAGAACCAGCAATCATATATATAAAGATGTAGCATGTCACTAATTCTATGAAAATAGTCAGAACATGTTACAATGAAAAACAATACATTACAACTCAAGTACGAGGTAAAACAAAATAGAACAAGCAGAGTAAATAGAATGCAGCAGCATCGCAAGCCTAAGCTCGATCCCATGCTCTCCTGCTCCCCTTCTACAATCATGTACATGTATAGGGACTCTTTCCTCTATTGACACTTGCAGAAATATAGTCTGTTTGGGCCAAAGACATGACCCAAACAGGGTGCGAGAAATAAATCCCAGTAGGCACCCACCAAAGGCCTATGCCCAACTATCAGTGAAATTTTGCAACAGCAGTGTGCAGTAGTAAATGTAATAAACTAAGCAGTACTCAAAAGTAATTAACTATACCACTTTCATTTCCATTTTAATATTCATTTAACCATGCCAAACCCATGCTTTACTTGGAAGGTATAACATATGAAAACACCACGGTGAATATTTATGATAACAATGTCCTCAGACATACTATTCTTACCCTCAGGTAACCAGAATCGAAACCCATAGGTGATTACCCACAGGCAAAGTGAATATTTTACATAGGCGTACGAAGTGTCGCTCACAGGCATAAAATCTACTGCCCATGGGAATAAGAAGAGTTTCCCACAGGATAAACTAACACTTCCCTCAGGCTATACAAGTAATCAGGCCAAGCCCAACATATAAGCAATAAATTATATACAATTCCTCTCGAGGTAATTTAAAGCATGCTAAAATTCATGGTATACCCACAAGTATCCTAGCCAAATGGCTAAACAGAAAAACGCACCCCCGGGGTGGTCCTGGATCCAAGATGTGATCCCAAACAGCAGTTTTAACTTAACAAAAATTTACCTATGTTATTCTAGATAACTTTTAGCAAAGGCCACAGCCATAAGACACCCCAAATATTGGCTCGTAGCACAACGGTACACAAAAGCACATAGTAGTTGGAATTTAAACACCAGACCACCTACCACGATCACCCCTGATCGGTATACGTGAATGAAACCTATCGAATAAAATGAGAATGGTACAGATCCGATATGAACATAATACTATTAAAACTCAAATAACTTTCCCTTAGGAAATAATTGGTAAGAAAGGCTCTAGGAGAAGGAAGATATTACCTGTGAGATTCCAAGGAGATCGACGGTGTAGGAATCAGGTTCTCGATGTGCGGTCGGGAGATCCTCCAAGCTCTGACCATCTCTCCTGCTCTCTTCTAGTGTTCTAAGCTTCCTATGTGAACAGAAGAGACTGCTGCCTATTTTAAGCGAAAAAAACAAACCACACGTCATGTACTCTCAAGTACACGGTGTGTACTTTTCTCATTTCACTGTTCCACCAGCGGATACTTTTCCACCACCAAACTATTCACTTGCCAACATGAGTACACGGCGTCTATTCCCGATTACATGGCATGTACCATCGCTCCGTTGGCGGCTACCTCCACTTCCTTACTATTTACATGTCGACTGAACACACGACGTGTAAATACCCTATACATGGCATGTAGTCAGTTTTTACACCCTTCATTGCCGACAGGCCTACAGCCCTGTGTACCCATCCCACACAGCCAAAGTACACAATATGTGGAAGAGTACACAGCGTGTAGTCACAAAATTTGGAATTGTCCCCATTTTCCTCATTTTCTCAAAAACACTTAAGGAAAAAGGAAAGGAAGAAACTCGTACCACAAGAATAAGAGTCGGGTTCTTACACTTCAAGTCCATGGCAGTTTAACCATGCATCTGTCTCCAAAACATGGTATCCAAGAACTTATCCTCATGGATCTGGAACCCATCCCATGGTATTCCATGAATCTGGCTCCAAATCCATGACATCTATTACTATATACTCATATATTCAGGGACCCATCCCATGGAAGTCTGTACGTCTGACTTGAAATTACTGGTATCCATAACAATATCCTCATGAATCCAAGGACTCATCTCATGATAGTCCAACATAAAATCTCCAAATATATGGAAACTCCAATACCAAGCTCTAACTCTATACCAACACCCATCGATGTACCATATCTAATCCATGGAATCCTAACTGTGTCACATCTACCCCCAAGGTGCATTCCATGACCCACCATAAATAAATAAAAACATGAATATTAGATGAATTGCCATACTTGACATCACTGACCAGATCCCCTTGGGCTAACTAATTTAGTATGAGTTACATGGTAACAGCCAACACCATCTCACACACATTCTCTTAGGGATATTCAGCTAACAATTCACCCTCAAGGGTCCCCTAAGTTGCAAGATAGTACAAAAACCCCCACATGGGTCCACAATTATGATCTAGTCTTTGGTTACAACCTGAGGCCTATAGGATACCACATCCCTTGGAATTATTATCATTATAGAAAGGCCTTATCGGCTACATAAGATAGGTAATAATAGAATCAGTCAAGAAAGTGATCCACAATGCATCTTTTTCATCAAGGTCACTCTCAACCTATAAAACTAATAAGATCTCAAACCACCTAAGTAATTCTCACCCAGCCTTAGTCACAATGAATGAGAGAGGATTACTCATCCCTCACTCATCTCTACAAGATCATACATATCAGAAGCACAAAAGGGAGAGGTTATCTAAGGACTACATGATCTATAATTTTTACGTCCACCATCACCTCTAGTTTGGTTGTGTATTAAGATCGTATGCATGAGCTAATAGGTATCTTTTGGTCTAGGCTCACCTATCAAGGTGTATGGAGGCCCCCATAAATCTCAACAGGAATGGTCTCGTCCATCAGTGACTATGGTTACAAGCTAGCAGATAAGGGTTTTTCATGACCCCTACTATTCACTCATTTCATGAGATGTAGTGAATTGAATTATTTAGTTTCCATTAATTTTATTAACAATCTAAATAATTATTAATTCAATAATCAATTTAGTTTCAATGTTGATCTCCCTAAAATGGTGAAGCCACATGTCACAATGCATATAATAAAAATAATAAACCATAAGTTGTGTTAGTGAAACCACCTACCTTTTTAGAAGCCTTCTCCATTTTTTCATCACCCGAAAACTCACGGCCCGACCTCACCCAATTTTTTGTTAGCTCAACTGGTCACTTACTACACTCTCAGGAACCTACTTCACACCAATCCATCACACACAATTAATAATAACCAAATATAATTAATTAAACATTTTATACCAAACAAGAATAATGCACAATTTCTCACCAAATGCCTTCATCATGCCGAAGCAACACCCAATGGAACTATAATGGTCCATATTGCATCCTAAGCTCTACACTGAGTTAAATACCAAATAAGAAACACCAAATCAATTGGAATTTCAATTTAATTTTTAAAAAAAAATCTAAAACAAAATGACAGTGCACTATATCTTAACCAAAACGATGATCCACCATATGAAGAAGGCATCCCAGGTCACCCTCTATCTAGGTAGAGTAAAATCCCCATAATTTTTGGACTATTCCTCCATGATTTAGTGGAATCAGAACCAAATCCCTAACCAAATGAAGAAAAATTAAAATGAGTATATGGGAGGATCAACAGAGAACAATGAAGGCCAAGACATACCTAGGATTTGTGTTTTGATCAACTAAGAACCCCTCCATTAAGGGTGATTAAATAAAATAAGAGAGGGGGAGAACCCCTCTTGCATGTTCTATAGGAAGAGGAGGGAGGGAGGTTTCTCCCTATTAACATGAGGTGGTCCAAAGGGGTAATTTGACACTTTAATAACCCCACAGGCTAGTTGGTATGGGTCAACCAGGTTTTTGGTGGAACCCCTACTCAATAGGGAGCTACTACCAAGCCACTGGCTAGCCAGTGACTGCTGCATCTTTCTGAAGTAACCTGATCATCCCCCTGGAATGTTTTTCTTCTCACCCAAGCCTCTTAGGCCCTCTTCCGAACCCCAATAAGTTTCCAAATACACATGTTTTAGGGGTCCTTTATCTCAAAATTGTATTCTGAATCCTATGGAAAAATGAATCCCATCCATCAAGAAAAAATGCAAAAGTTTCACCAACTCTAAAGTTCCATAAAAAAATTGGGTTTTGTATGAAGTGTAGTATAAATTATCGACATCAAATTGATAAAGTAAATTTTCTATTTCTTAAAGATTTCAATTTATTTTCCTTATTCCTTCAACATACTCTTTTTAATTATCATAAACATGAAATTTATCATGTAATTAAGAATATAATTATACTTTATTATAAATTATATCATTATATAAGTCAGTTAATCTGATTTTATAGTTTATTATAACACTCATCCCAACATAGACAGTTTTAACTAAATTTCTAGATGATGTTATAAATAAACTATTACCACATTCATGGATGGTTATAATAAAAAAATTATGGTTAAATATGAACTTATTAATAATATTATAATATTATTCATATTCTATAATTTTTAAATGATCATAATATAAAAAAAACAAATTAAATTCATAATGGTTACTAAAACCGCCGAAATGAATAAACTGTTAAATGATATCATTTATATTCAAAGAACCATTCCTATATTAAAATATTTAGGGATATTTGAAACCATTTGAACTTTTGGAATTACATAAATGTTATATTATCACACCTCTAATGTTATGGATTCATTTGATAAGAACCTTCATCATTATCATTAAACTAGTGTGACCTCAGAACCATGAAACAAACAACCTCAAGAAGTTAAACATGAATATAATTTACTAATAAAATGATCAAAAATGAACATAAAATAAAAATAATAAATAAAATATATATTTAAAATGTTTTAAAGTAAGTATTTGATAAATTTAATTTAATTATTTAGGTGGGTGGATGAAAGTATCAAGCGATTCAGGGTTGGAGGTAAGGTAACTCTCAAACCACCCACTTTTTCTTTTGGTTTTTTATTTCTCTCTCTTTAACTCTATTTCTCTATCTATTTAAATCTTCCACAAACATGGACTTCTAGATCTTTTTCTAGAAACATAAAATCTACCCCAGTGGCTTTGATACTAATCAATTTGATTCAATTTCAATAATTCAAAACTTATAACATCAAAAGGAATTATGGTATTACTTACAAACTGAAGTATCTTTTTGGTTTATAGTTTTATCGAATTATGGGAAACTCATATATAATAATAACCCTTACTTTATGTGATAATTATTACCACAATACAAAACTATTATTTTACCATATTATATCATCATAATCTTTCCTACTCATCCTTAAAAATATATGGAATAAATTTTATAATATTTTATGGGAAAAAAAGTTTAGTAAGATACATAAAAAGAAAGAAAGAAACCCATTATTTCATGAATACTTTTAAAAAAATAATTTTTCAAAAATAAGATTTAGGCTCAAACTAAAAAAAATATTACTAAAGAAATCAAATTTTATGCTCAAATATTTTCATAAAACATTTAATGAGAAATACAGAGTGAAAAAATAAAAAACATAAAGTAAATTTGGCAGAAAAAAATATAAAATAAGCATAATTAAAGTCGAACTAACAATAAAACATCACATGGTGGACATAGTCCCATATAAGATTAGGTTTACTCCCTAATCTTATATATTACATCTAATTGGACAAAAAATTTAACCAATTCATTGGAGTGTTATCTGGGTGTACTCATAATAACATTTTCATGATTATGTTTTCCAAAAATCTCAATCAATCAAAAGTCATAAACATAATTCATGGAATCCTACATCATAAAAACCTTTTTTACACCCATAAGAAAATATTTTCAGATCTTGATATATCCCATTTCTTTAAAACCCAATTTTCAAAACTAAAATTCCAAGAACAAAGGGTATGAGGGATTATAATTGAAGAAAACATGTAATATTATAAATAAATTCAAATATTAAATAATTATTATAGTGGATAGAAATTTTTTTGATGACGTATATGTTAAAATAAAAAATTAATTTTGTCTTTTGTAAGGAAATTCAAAACAATATTTATAAAATGATTCATTTTTTAAAACATTTGAAAGAAAAATAAAATTTCCTTTATGGTTATTTTATGTCCACATAAATAAATCAATAAAATAATTTTAAAAATATGAACATGGAATAAAAATATTTAGAAAATAAATATTTTAATCATTTAAAATGAGGTTTTAAGTTAAATTGTATCTTATTTAGAGTTTAACTCGTCATGTAAGTTCCTTATCTTAATGAATAATAAACTTATGTAAATTATTTTCTTTATTAATAAAATTTTTAATTTTTTTGTTCCCTTTATTTAATTTATTACCATTTTATATACAATTACATAATAAATTAAGTTCACGTCAAATGTTTTGATAATATTTGGCTCATATATCCAAAATGACATTGGTAGTTTGGATATGGAAAAAAATTCACTATTATATCATATAAAAAATAATAATCATGACATAATTATTATTTTTTATATAAATTATACTTTTAAAACCAATCATGGAAGATGTTTTTGAAAATGAACTATGTTACAATCATGGAAACAGTAAGACGTACATACACATGAGTAACGTTTCCATTTTTCAAAGATCATGATGGAAAGAAGTTAAGTGTTATTTTTTCTTTATATAATTATAATTATATATTTTATATCATATCCTTTCTTTAAATACACTTATATATATTATCCATGATTTTTGGCTAGGAAAAAAGAATCACATCACTTTGTGAAGGTGGTAATCCATACGTACATATGAACAATGTTTTCATTATTAAATGGATGTAAAGGTAAGAAATTAAATGATATATTATATTTATAGAATTATAATTATTTAATTAATATCATATATATATATATATTAAATCCATAAATATAATCATCCATGAGAGGCGGTGATGGAAAATCAATTTCATTGGTTCGCAAGATGGTAGTATGTCGTACACATGAACGACAGTTTTGTTTCCCATTTTTTGGAATATGAGATGGATATAGGTTATTCCATTAAAATATATAATCTAATTATATGTAATATAATATTGTTATTATTTTATCATGTTTTAATTATATTTTAAGGATGTAGAATAATAATTAAACTATAACATTTAGTAAAAAGCTATACATCTTCTTCAGACAACCACTTTTTCTTAACACCTTAAGCCCCAAAAGGTTGGATTTTTACTCAAACTAATACCTATATAATGTGGTTAGGGATGTTAGGAATGTGTTTTGTCAAGTTTTTTTGGAAAAATAGTCTTTTTAAGTGTGAATAAAAGAGGATAACAGTTTCCCTTTTATTAGAGAGGGGAGGGGCATTCTTGAAATTTCTTAAAGTATTTGATTAATATAAATTATTTATCATGGAAAAATGGATCCAAATTAATATAATTATAATTTAATAAGATTATTATTCAAAATAATATCGTAAAAAAAATATTACATATTTATATTATATTTGTACCCTTGTCATTTTGTTTTAACCTGTGTTTACCCTTTTTGACAATTGTAATGATAATAATGTTTTTTACTATTTACGGGTCAAGATTGTTACAATAACTGAAAATTTGGAACATAAATGGATTGGGGTTGATATTTTAAATAATATCCCTATAAATTTTCCAAATATATTATTTTTATGTATTTTAAATCATTTATTTAATTTTTTTATTATAAAATATCATCTATGTCATTTTTTGAGATATATGAAATATTATAATATAATAAGTGTATAACTCATGTTAAATGGTCCCAAAATAAAATTTATTATAATATAATGAATATATTATATTAATATAATAATATAATAAGAAATTTATAGATTTTGATATCATTTTAAACCATATATTTTGGATTAACCCCTTAGTTAACCAATTTTAACTTTAATTGTGGTAATGACTTCTTCAATATTAAAGGGTTATAATTTTAGTCATACAGTGAAAAGTTGATCATAAATATCCAAGTTTTAACTTTTTAAACCATATATTATCCTAACTGTGTTTTTTTACGTTTTTATGACTAATATATTAATAAAATATTAGTTAGCATAAATTATCATTAAGGTAATTTTTGACACTATTTATTTAATTTGACTTGGAAAAAAATATGACAGGAAAGGAATTTGAATATAATAATTTAAAAAAACAATAACAAGTTATATTTATCTAAAATATTCATGGAACTCAATAGTTCATTTAAATTATATTATTTTAATATTTTTAAAATCATTTATTTTATTTTTCAATTAATTGAAAAAATATTTTTTTGGTGTAGTGTAAGAATTTATGGTTACTGTTTAGTTAATAAAAATATAAAAAAATTAAAATGATAAAAAAATTACCTTTAAAATAAAATATTTAGAACCAAAACTTTCCTCTATTTTTTTCAATGACAAAAATTTATAGATAATAAAACAAGGTCAATGAAATTTTTGACTTTCTTTTACACAAAAATTATAAAGGTCAAAATTAAATAAATATGACACAGGTTTGACATATTTTTGAAACTTTGATGGATATGGATGAAATCCACTAATAATAAAAGATAAATTAAAGTGTTAGGGTCTTTTTTTAATACTTTTAATATAATTTTTAACCTTAATTTTCCCATTAACCTTTACCATGGTGATAATTATTTATTATCTTTGTTATTCATATTGACAAAAAATAAAAGGGTGTTATTTAAAAAAAATTAACTTATAAATCCAAATATGGAATCCATTTTCAAATATTTAATTTATATAAATGGAAGAAATTAATTTAATATTTAAATTATAAACACAATGAGAACAATTTTTCAAAAAAATACCATCTAATTATTACTATATTTTTTATATGAAATTCAAGTATAAAATTAATTATAAAGACTATAATTAGATTATTTTTAACCAAAAATAAATAATTAAATTTTAAAACTAATTAATAATAGAATTTTACTTTATAAATACTTTAAAATAAAATACAGTTTTCAATAACAATCATTATTTTTCACTATTCATTGAAAAATCAAAGTTTTTTAAAAAAAATATCAAAATATAACCATAAAAAAAATTTGATGTTATGATTTAAAAAATAAAGTTTATTTTGTAAAATAAATTTTCTAAAAGTTTAAAAAATTAAATATAACATTTTCTCACAAAAATCAATAAAAAATATTTTTGAGCAAAACATATTTTTGAAGAATAATATGAATTTACTAAAAAATCAGTGATTATTTACTAAGAATCCATAGATATATTTATATTGGGTTGGAACTTTATATATATTTTATATAAAGAAATCAATTATATTCATCCTCATAAATTTAATTGTTATGTTATAATGGTCATATTTAAATAATAATATTTCATAGTCTGTTTATGCTCAGTGCTGCGTGTTGTGTATGATATAAAACATGGGTTTCTTCTAAAAATATTAGGATGTTACATTATCCCACCACCCATAAATAAATTGTGACCTAAAAATTTTAACTTTTTCTCGGTAATCAAAAGTTTGACATTTGAAAATTATTTTGTGGAAAACCCACATCATAAAAAGGATTTATAAAACATCCTCTTAAAAATTGGGAAATGGAAATATAAATTTCATATGAAATAACACAAAAATAGGTTTCTAAATAGAACAATATTAGTGAGAAGTGAAAATATGTGCATGGAGGATAAAACTATTTCCCAAGGACTAATATACAGGGATATATAACCTGGTTAGGATAAATTTATAGACCAAAAAACCATAAATTTTTTATGGGTGATTCATCATAAATGATCATAATAGAATAACATTTTTGTTTCATGGTCCTTTTTCTAGAGTTGAGTAATTTTTTACCATCTAAGATATGAAAAAAAGGAAATATACTAACTTTATAATTATAATTTCATCCCTTAATCAATTTCCATGACAATATCATCTTTTTCTCAAAATTATGAGTATTCAATATGAATTTTTTATGTTTTAAGCACTAAAATAAAATTTTAATGGGTCACTTAATCTAAGAAAAGGATAAAAATATATTCCATCTATCTATATACATTAACCAAAACCATAATGGTTAGTATAATGTAAGATAATTCCAAAAATTAATAAACCTTCATAATATGAATTACAAAATTAATCTCCAAATCCTCAAAAATAACACTAAAATATTAACTTACATCATTCAATAAATAAGTACCTTCAAAATTTATCAAAAAAATCATTACTAAGATTGAAACCCAAAAATAAAAAGGATTTCATCACATATTCTTTTGAGATTAATTTAATATTTATCCCCAAATAACATCAGTCACTCTTAAATTATTAAACCAAAATTTATATTCCATGGTGATATAATCACTATGATATGCTAATAATTTCCATAAATGACCTAAATCACCATAAATCCATGTCAAAATCATATATACTTCCAAAATATATTTCAACATTTATTCCTAAAATATCATATAATTTTCCCCAAAATAATTAACATCTTCAAGAATAAAATTATTCACATAGTTAGAAAATCACTTTTCTTTCCCATGGTTAGTTATATCATATTTTCTAAAATTTTAATAACCCATATTTACATCAACATTGAAGATCATATAAACACTAATGGTCATTTGTACCATTAAATAAATTTCCAGAAAATGTAAATTAATTATTCCTCAAATAATTTTTCATGTTAAACCTAAGGGATACATATACCTCAACCCAATAAAATGTTTCTCAAAATTTCATTAATCAATTTAAAATCCCAAAACTTAAAACATAAAAAGGTATCTATAAAATTTAGAACTTATGATAATACATAACATTATAAACCCATTATGGTATCCATAAATCTTAAAATAAACTCTTAATAAAGCATCAATATCTCCAAAGTTTTCTAAACCCTGCTCTGATACCAACTATAACACTTTGGATCCCACACTTTCATATGTTGTGCTAAAACCATAAACCTTAAATTTGTATCTTTGATGTCTCTCAATGTAACCCAATTTCAACTATTAAAAATATGAAACATAAAAAGGAAATATGGGATCACTTACATACCCATTGATATTTTAGATTATAGTTTTATTTAATTAGGGAAAACACTAAAAAAAATTATTCCCGTGATTTTTTGTGAGAAATATTCCCATTATAGCCAGCTTTTATTTTCCCATATTATGTATTCATAATCATTAATAATCATCCTTAAAACCCTCTGGAAAACATTTTAAAATTTTTTATGTTAAAAAAAATCTTAGTAAGGGACATAAAAAATAAAGAAAGAAAATTTTTAGTTCATAAAAAAAGTATAAAAAATTATCTTTTTCAAAAACAAATTTTAGGATCAAAATAAACATTTTATTGCCCAATAAATCTACTTTTCTTCCCAAATATTTTCATAAAATATTTCATGAGAAATATTTAAGGAAAAATTAAATAAATTAATTAAATAAGGTAGAAATAAAAACCATGATATAATCATAAGTCAAGGTTAACTACCAATAAAACATCGCTTGATGGGCATAGTCCCATCATGGACTAGGTTTACTCCCTAATATCATATATAATATCTCATAAGATAGAAAATTTACCTAGTAAAATGGATCACTATCTGGTTGGACCCATCATAACATGTTCATGATTATTTTTTTCAACAAAATTAAGTCAATCATGAGGAAAAATCATAATACATGGAATATTTCATCATAAAAACATAATTTACACCCGTATAAAATCATTTTTAGATATTTATTTGTCCCTTTTCCTTAAGCCATAATTTTAAAAAAAATGGATTTCATATAACAAAGGTAAGAAGGTTTTTTCTTTTAAGAAAATATAGAAGATTATAAAGAAATATAGATATGAAATAATGTTTTTGATGGTGGTAAAATTCATTGACGCTTTATATGATAAAATAAAACATTCTTTTTGTCTTTAGTTAATGAAGTCAAAAAATACCTTAAAAATGATTTTTTAAAACCTTTATAGGAGACATAAAATGTTATTTTTAATTATTTTGTGTTTATATTAAAACATACATAAAATAATTTTAAGAATATGTACATATAATAAAAAACATATAGAAAATAAATCCTGAAAATATTTAAAATAATGTTTTAAGTTAATGTGTCTCTTACTAATCATCACACAATTTTCTTATATTCTAGAATAATAAAATTATGTTAATTATTTACTTGATTAATAACCTTTTTAAAATTTATTATTCCCTTTATTTAATTTATTTACATGTTATATACAATTACTTAATCAATTAAGTTCATGTTGGATGTTTTGATGATATTCGGCTCATATGTCCAAAATGAAATTGGTAGTTTAGATATGGACAAAGTGGTAATTATCAAATCATCTATAAAATAATTATCAATATATAATTATTATTTTCATAAATAAATTATATATTTAAAACCATTCATGAATGATGGTTATGAAAAATGAAGTACATTACAATCATGGAGACGATATGTCATATATACGCATGAGTAATGTTTCAATTTTTCAATGATCATAATGGAAAGAAGGTAAGTGTTATTTTATATTTAAAAAATTATTATATCATTTATATCATATAATTTATTTAAATACACTTATATATAATATCCATTCAATGTGGTTATGAAAAACGAATCGCATGGTTTTGTGGAGGCGGTAATCCACATGTATGCATGAACCACGTTATCATTTCTCAATGGATGGAAAGGTAAGAAATTTGATGATATATTATATTTAAAATATGATAATTAATTAATTAATATCTTATATATACAAATTAAATACATAATTATAACCAATCATTAGAAGCGGTGATGGAAAATGAATTACATCAGTTCTTGAGGTGGTACTCCACCGTACACATGAATGACAGTTTTGTTTCCCATTTTATGGAATAGATGATTGATATAGGTTATTTAATTAACATAATAACATATAAGTATATGTAATATATTTATTTTATTATTAAATCATGTTTTAATAATATTTGAATGAGGTAGATGAATAAATGAAACTTAAACATTCGAAAACAATATTTATTTCTTATTCAAACAACCTCTATTACTTGACACCTTAATCACTCTAAGGATGAATTTATGCCCAAATTAATACTTTTAGAATATTATTAGGGATTTTATTAAGGTATTTTTGTAGATATTTGATGAACCAAAATGATTTTGGAGTGTCAATAAAATACGAGAAGGGGTTCTCTTTTATCAGGGAGGGGAGGGGAATTATTAGAATTTCATAAAGTATTAAATTAATATAAAATATTTATAATAGAAAAATGGATCCAACTTGATATATGAATAATTTAATATTATTATGAATCTAAATAGTCTCATAAAATAAAATTTAGAAAATTTTAAATTATATTTTTACCCTTATCTTTTTTTAACCCATGTTAACCCTTTTTTATGAATACTGTGATAAAAAATTACCATTTAGGGGTTAAGATTGTCACTATAAAAAAATGGGACATAAATAGACCATGTTTAACCTTTTCAACCATATTAAAATAACTTGTATGAAGAAATAATTTTTGTTAATTTCAAATCATTTTAAAAAATATTGTTTATTATAAAATATTATTTATATAATTTTTGAAATATATGAAATATTATAATATAATATGGGTCTAAATCATGTCAATTGGTTCCAAAATGACATTTATTTGATTATAAAGAATATTTGGTATTCATATAACAATAAAATTAAATTTAATAGGTTTTTATATCATTTTAAACCTTAAATTTTGTATTAACCCATTGGTTAACCAATTTTAACCTTAAACATGGTAATGACTTTTTCAACATTAAAGGGTTATAATTTTACTTATAAGGTAAAAATTGGATCATAAATGGATAGGTGATGATATTTTAGATCATTTATCACTATAAATATCCTTTTTCAACATTTTTAAAACTTTTAAATAATTTAATAAAATACTATTTCACATAAACTATCATTAATGTCATTTTCTGAAACTTCATTTAATTTGAAATTGAAAACAACATGAAAGAAAAATAATTTTAATATAATCATTTTACACATCACTAACATGTTATATTTACCTAAAGGTTTCATGGAACACAAAAAATCAATCAAATTATATTAATTTTAATAATTTTAAAATCATTTATTATATTTTTCTATTAATTGAATAAATACGGTGTTGGTGTTGTGTGAGAAATTAAGGTAATTATTTAATTACTAAAAATTATAAATAAAATAAAGTAATAAAAAATTATTCATATCTAAAAAAAATATTTTTGGAACTGAAAATAGCTTCTTTTTATCCCGATGTCAAAAATTTAGAGATAATAAAACAAAAAAATTACATTTTTTTAGTTTTCTTTACATAAAATAATATAAAGGTCAAAGTCAAAGGAATATGGAACAACGTTTCCATATTTTCAAAAATTTTAAGGATATTTACAAAATTCAGTCATCCAATAGGACATATTAATTTTTTAGGGTCATTTTTTATTCCTTATCATATTATTTTTAACCTTTATTAATTAATTAACCCATACCTTGGTGACAATTATTCATTATAGTTACTATTCATGATGACCAAAAATAAAAGGGAATAATTTAACAAAAATCGAAATCTTAATTCAAAATATAGAATCCATTTTTTAAGATTCAATTTTCAAAAGTGGTAAAAATTAATTTAAGATTAAAACCCAATGAAAAACATTTTTTAAAAAAATTACCTTTTAAGTATAAAAGTATTTTGTACAAAATTAAAGCATAAACTTAATTCAAAAGACTATAATTGGATTTTGTATAATAAAAAAAACAAATAAAATTTAAAACTAATTCAAAATAGAATTTAATTTTTTAAATTCTATAAAATAAAATACAGTTTTAAATAAAAATCAGTATTTTTCACTATTCATTGAAAATATAACTTTCCAAAAAAATATCAAAATCACCATAATATAATTTTTTTGTGTTGATTTTAAAAATTAAGTTTTTTTAAAAAAAAATTCTAAAACTAAAAAATAAATAAAGAAAATATTTTTTGAAAAAAAACAATAAAAATCATTTTTGAAGGAAACGTATTTTTGAAGCATAATATGCCTTTATTAAAATTTGAGTGATTATTTAACAAGAAATTACTAATAAATTAATATTGATTAGTACCTTTATAAATATTTCATAAATAATTTAATCATATTCATACCCTCTAATTTAATGGTTAGGTTATAATAGACATATTTAAATAATAATATTTCATAGTCTATTTAGGCTCAGTGTTTCTATCATATACGCTCTCGAAAAAAGTTTTATTTTTAAAATATCGGGGTATTATACTATTCTTAACAAATAATTATAATGTATTCAATATATTTTTCCCCAAAAATATAACTAGTTTATCTTCCCTTTCTTTGTTAGGGATTATTAGTTTTTTCAAATTCCCTTCCCAATCTTTTCTTTAAAGTGAACCCTATTTAAGGGAACTTTTCTATTTAGTATTTCATTTCATATAACACTATTTTAAAAGTTTTAATCATATAATATTTCTAAAAATACCCATAATTTTATTTAAATTTATTATATTCCGTTTCTAGTTTTAAAGAAATCAATATGCACTTAAGTTCTTTGATGGTTTTTTGCTCAACTCTTAAACAATTATTTAGGGAGTTCATTACCACACCAACTCCTTCACCCGTTCTCATGATATTTTATTCTATTTAGATCTATCATTAGGAAAAATATTAATTTATTAAGATATTATGATATCAAAATCTTTAATATATTATTTTATTGGAATCATTATGATATATCTTTTGATTATTCTTTAAGATATGATTATGTAACTCATTTCCTTATCATGGGTTTTTTTATGCCTATGATTTATGTATGATTTTCTTATATAGAAAAAATATCCATCTGAATATTATTATGTTATGTGTGATCTAGAATCATATATCCCTCTCAAGAATTGGGTAATGTTTTCACCTCATCGGATACCATGTATGGTGTGTGGGAAATAATCACGACGCACTATGTTATATTGTCATAGCAGTGAGTCTTGACTTATACTTATGATATCATGTTTTATATTTCTATTAAATTCTATTTATTTTATTACCTTATGATATCATCTTCTTTATTCCATGATTCAATGTGATTATATTTTATCATCCTCTTTTATAACATTATTTTATGCCTCTTGTATTATATATTTTACTTTATTATTATGCTTGTCAGATTATAGAGGTTATTAGCTCAACATTTTCCATTATATATTTACCTAATGTATCCTATAAAATAAAATGAGTTTAATGTGATTTAGGATCACATTGTTGGTATTTAAATAAATACAATTTATTTTATTTTTAGGTTTATAAATTATGCATCTAATCTCCCAAAGAAATTATAACTCAAGATTTTTGGTATTTGTTTTGTGAATATTTATATTAAAAAACATGTGGTAATTTATATATGAAACTCATGTTGTTATATATTTCTTATATTTCATGTTTAGTTATGAATGGTGGTAGGATTTTCTTACCATAAGATAGGTTATTTCAAGAATTTGGTAGTTCAGTATAAATTTTTTTAATCTTATACACTATTCTCTTAACCACTTATCAAATGAGGAGGTGGAAGTATAAAATTTAGAGGGATAGTTTCACCTAGAGATTCAATATCAAGTAAAACCTTTCACCTTTTTGACTTTTATTGAGGTGTTTGTGAAATCATATGTGTTTGAGAATAAATTTTCCTAAACAAATTCAATTTAGTAGAATGTTATTTAGAAATTTCCATGGATTGGAGACGCATAGTGATTTTTTCTTTTAAGGTAAATCTTGGTTTAAACTAGTTAAGAGTCATTTTCATCCATCATTTTATATTTTTTTGGATTTAATAGTTCTCAAATTTCTACTATAAAGTCTAGTATGGTGTGTTTTTTATTGAAAATATGGTCATCGATAATATATATGATCAATATTTCTTAGTGTTCGGTGTGGATCCGATAGTGTGATAATAGATATACCTCGACAATTTCATATGTTATCCCATCATCAGTTTCATCCTAAACCTTATCGGTGAAAACAAGTTCATCAGGGATTCAAAACTACAATGCTCTAGAGTGGAAAACAAATAGTCTATGGATATTCCTTATCTATTAAGAACCTAGGTTGTGTATGGATAAGTTGGAAGTCAAAATAAATGAAGATGGGGTATAAGGACATGGATATCAACATGTGATAGATTTTATTACATA
Organism: Viscum album; assembly: GCA_963277665.1. Taxonomy (NCBI): domain Eukaryota; kingdom Viridiplantae; phylum Streptophyta; class Magnoliopsida; order Santalales; family Viscaceae; genus Viscum; species Viscum album. The sequence continues at coordinate 188,735,810 of OY728127.1, forward strand.
ATGAGGATTAGTGATCATTCTAGATACTATCTTTTTATATTTTTATTTAGATTATTCTTTAAAAAAATAGAAACTTCACACTATTTTATTACACCTTCCATAGTTATAGAGTTGATACTTAAAATGAAAACGCTTCATATTTCCTTAGTGTTTCTTATATTAGTTCATGGTCATTCAAGATTGGTGGAAATTTTTTATGGGGAGTGAAATTCCATTAGGGAAGTACCAATAAATTGGTGAGTTCCTATTTTTAAATATATATCCATTTGATTTCATCCCTATAATGGATTAATAGTATTTTTAAAATATATCTTTAACTATTATTGGATATGGTTTGTTTTATTTGACATGGGAGTTTAACTTGTAACTTTTATTAGGAAAATATATCATTGGATATATCACAAGTGTTTATATTCCCTTATATTATAGTTAGTATGATTATTATTAATTTTAGTAAAAGTTTGGATGGATGAGTTCTTTATATCCATATAGAATTTTATACATGCTTTCTGTGAATTTATTGTTGAAATACCCCCCCATTAAGAAAAAAAGTTTAGGATAGAGTTGTATCTTAGTATATATCTTTTTACTATGTCTTATTATAAAATTGTTCCTTTAAAATTGTGGGGGTTTTATATTCTGTTTGAATATCTATTATAGAAGTAATTCATTTAACTCATTGTGTCTCCTTAGAGATATCAAGTGTTGTTTTCAAATGATAATGAAATTTTACATATTTGTGTGGATTATAAGCAGTTAAACTATGTGAAAATAAATAAAGGTTATCCAATTTTAAGGATTTATAACTTGTATTATCATTTAAGAGTATATTTTTGGTTTTTTATGATTGTTCAATGAATGTAATATCATTAAATGTGAGTGAATAATGAAGAAGACAATAATAACTTTTTTATGTGTTTCTATAGAGATTTTGAGTTTATGGTAATGGATTTTGGAACCAAAAATGCACCAAAAATCTTTATGGTATTGAATAAATCTATGTTTTCTAGGTTTCTAGATCATTTTTTAGTAGTTTTTATTGATAAAATCATGGTAGTTTTTAGAAATAGGTGGATTGTGACGATAATTTGAGTAATATCTTATAGATACTTTGATAAAATATGTTATATGAAAAGTTTTACAAGTGGATTTTATTGATTCATGAGATATATATCCTTGAAAATATAAAATTTCTATCAAAGATCTATGTTGGGTTTTATTTTTTAGCACCCAAAAATGTTTCATAGGAGTATAAAATTCGTGGTTTTCTAGGTTATTATCACAGATATGTGTTTTATTTCCCTCAGATCATGGAAGCATTGACAGCTTTGACTAATAAGTATCAAACATTCATATAGATGGATCAATGTCCACATAATTTTAGTACCTAAATAAGATGTTGGTCAGTGGTTATATACAACTTTTTCCTAAGGAAACAGTCATATTTTATGTTTATTATGATTTTCCCACCTTGTTTTGGGTTGTGTGCTGATGAAATAGTGGGTGGTGATAAAATATGGCTTAAGGTATCTTCCCCCCCCCCCCCATTAATGTAATTATGTCACCATTTATCTTAATATTTTGATAGTGGTATTTAATCTTTAAATGTATAGAAACTATCTCCTTAGATATCACTTTTGGTCATCATGAATCACAATGTTATGCATTATATCTTTATGTAGAATAACCTAAATTTTTACATGTAAATATGGGTGAGTTATTAGAGAATTATGACTTTTATATATCACATAATTTATGAAAATAAATTTAGTAACTAATACTTTGAAAAGGAGGATGTATGGCGACATTACTCATTTAATGGAGATGGGTATAAGACAATAGAGGAGCTTTCATTCTTTCACTTCAATGTGGAGGAGGTTACCAATGGATTTTACCAGTATCAGATAACGATAAACTATCCATTGTTTTATAAGGTGGATAAATATCATATATAGTATATTGATGTTGATAGGTAGAGATATTTCATTATATATAGATAATTTTTGAGTGGATGGGTAGGGGATAGTGATCATTGAGTGCTATTTTGAGGGAAGTTATTTATTCAATTGGTTATGTAAGAAGTTATTCAACATGAGTTCCATAGATCACCTATATCTATAAATCCTGGTATTTTCACCATATATAATGATTTTAAAGAGATTATTTGGTATTCATAATAAGTTAAAGTTGAGAATAAACTTCAAGATGGTCTCTTATATCCATTATATATTCCTTGGTGGAAGTTTTAGGACATGATGATGGATTTAATAATGGGTTTTACTTGATATTTGGGTGTATATGACACCATTTTGTTTATATCATATTGATAAGATAATTTATCTCATTTACTGATGATTAAGGATTTAGGTATGATGGATTTGTAGGCGAGGCATTATATAGAATTTCTAGTTGGAATTACAAGAGTTTTGAAGATGATCATATCACATTGAGGTCCTCTCTTTACTTTATATGTGTCGAAGGGGATTTGGAATGATTTCAGATATAGTTGTGATTTAGAATGATGTTTCATCCTTAGATGGATTTTTAGATAGAGTAGATGATCCAGGCATTGGAGGATATATTGTGGTCATGTGTTCATAATTTAGAAGGTTCATGAGTGATTCAATTTTATTTCATGGAGTTTTCCAATAACAATAGTGATAACACTTCCATTGCAATGGTACTATTTAAGGAATTTTATAGGTCGAATTTTTTATCCCTAATATATTTGGATGAGTTTTGTGATATTGAAATAATTGGGTTATAGTTAGTGCATAGTGTAATAAATAATTTGAAATTAATTCAAGAGGGGATAAAGGCCACTCGGTGTTGTTTGAAATATTATGTGGTTCAAGGGAGGGGAATCTTAGATTTTGACTATAGTGATCATATATCCCTAATTTTATCTCTTTAACCTGAATTATAAATTATTAGTATATTTATTAAGCTATATACTTAGTTTTTTAGATTATTTGATGCGTTGGAGTGGATTACTGAGGTGGTATACATGTTGGTGCTTCTATCCAAGATGGATTCATCCCTCAAAATTATATACATTTTGAAAATTTTAAGAAATATTAATGATGAATCTCATGTCATTTATTAGGGTGAGTTATATTTTTAGGTATATGAGACATTCAAGGAGTAGCATTTAAATATTCATATTAATTAAAAGAAGGTGTTATAGAGATGTGTTATTCTATTAATGCATTTTTGTGGATGCATGGTGGTTTATAGGAATGTATATGGGAATTTGATTCATATATGTTATTTCAATACCTAGAGTTATTTTCAAGAATATTTTTTATAGAAAATTTTAGATTTGGATGTGTTTAAAATTAATGAATATTGGTTTTACTTTCTTGATTATGTTTGAACCTTTTCATAATGACGTTCCTATTTGAGAAGTATCTGATATAGTAGTTACATTTTGGGGATAAAGTTTTTTAATACAAGGTATTTATTTTTATTCTTGAGGATAATAATTTTTTTAGAGGTATATATTATAAAGGTTTGGATTTTCAACACATTCCCTATTTGGTGTGTTTTTTAGTTTAAGGGGTATTGGAGGAATGAGTTAGTATAGAGATGAATTGTGGAAACTAACATGAATTTTTTATTTTTAAAGAAACCATGAAATAGTGGTTTTTACATTACATTGTGGTTTTATTCTTTCATATTATTTCATGGCCTTTATTATGGTGTGTGGTCCCAGTCTAGGAGAAATGGTATTGAACTTATTATAGTCCATTGTGGGATAAAAACTGTTTAATGGCTATATTTTCTATGAAATGTGTTGATTAAAATTGTCACGTTTTATGAAATTTATTAAAATTATCTTTCCATGGATCCTCTACCTAAAATGGGAAAAATAATAGTGTGTTCTATCATCATATTTAACAAATAATATGTTTTGAGGATTGGATATTATAGTTTCAACTTGTATTTTAAAGGATATTTGAGGAAATCATGGCATGGTTGATTTTCCATGCCAAAATTATAATCAATTTTTTCTAAATGAATAAATGGTAATCATATTTATAATATTTTGAGATTAAATTCATAATGGTTTTTATATCTCCTTAACCAACCCAAACCATGACATGGTTTAGGGTACCACCCCATGGTTTGGTCCACCTAAGTGTAAATAAAACTTCAAGTGTGTTTTTTCTTATAATTTGATCAATTATTCTCTTTAGCACCCTAGATGATATATATCACTTCCCTAGTGATATTTGGGTGCCTTTTGTGTATCCTTGTGTTATTGTTCTCATGAGATTGAACCATCATGATCTAAGGCACTATTATTCTTCTTCTTTCCTCTTTTCTCTTCTTCTTCAAACATAGGGATCCTTCGGTAGTTATTGTTGTGTTTTAATGATAGGGTATTGAAGTGAGGTTGATGGATTCTAGATATGTTGAAGGATCTTTACACGAATATGGGAATTGGTAACTAAGTTTTTTTCAATGGTATGATCAATTGAGTAATGATTTGAGGTTGTGGTATTACTTCATGGTATATGGATACGGTATGAAGTTTTGGTATGTGGGTGAGATGTTAATATACTGTATATGGATATGGGATGGGATATAAGTTCTAGTGTGTATGTTGTTGGGATGTGAGGGTGACTATATTAGTGAGGAAGTTTCTACAAAGAACCTCTTATGTAATACTTTCACGATTTACTATATTTTTATTATATATAGATTTGTAGAATTATCCTATAGTGAGATAGGTCTCAATATGACTAGATATGTATGGATATTTTAGTTTCATTATTTATTCACTGAATATTCAGTATGATTCTTCCACATTTATATGAGAGTTTCTAGACAGCACCTTACCAATAATGCTTTTATGCTCACCCCCACATGTATATACTATTTTTATATATTTTCATGATGGTGCTAAAGATCATGATAAGACTCAATAGATTATGATCTAGTTAGTTGGTGTATTTTAGAGGAGTTTTTATTCCCTAGTAGTTAGTTCTCATTTGGTATTCACTTTGGAGAGGTTATTTTACTATAGTTTGTATGGAATTGCATACATTTTAAATTATTATTGTGATATTGGGTATTATTTTATATATTGTTTTTGGGTGTTGATTAGTGGTTTCTTTTATTCCATGGGATTAAATAATTTAATGTCTCTCATGTTACATTTTTTATACTCTGAACATTAGTTTCCAAAATAAATCCTATTAGAGGTGGGCTTTGGTGGCCCCCTTAACTTTACTACTGATCCATGTGGGGTTCTAGTTGATTTATATCCTAAGAAATTAAGAGAAAGTTGGATAATATTTTTAAAAATATAATTGAAAAAATTATTAAGTGATTGTGATAAAATAAACAACACACGCATCTAATGGGTCTAACTGGGTCTAGCCACCCCCCCCCCCCAAGGGCTCCCTAACACCCATTTTTTCAAAAAATGACTCAAACGTATAATGAAAATAAACCCATGGTTTCCATTTTTCTATTTATTCTTACTAAAGGGTTATATTATATTTATCTTGACCATGGAGGTCTATCTATTATTCTTCATTTGCACTAAAGGTTTATTTTTTTACAATTATTCCAAGGATAATTTCAACATCGATAAATGTCAGTTATTCCCCTTTAGGATAGGGTTAATTACAATTTTTTTATTTCCATATAGGAATGCTACTATAAAACCCTTAATTAAATCTTCCCATGAAAGACCAATGTTGGACCATCTTGGAACCCTAGAGGTGCTATTATACCATCCTCTAGTCACACCCACCCTTACTCACAGTATCTCAACCACATTTGGATACATCTAAAAAATAGTAATGTTTACAAGTTAAAATCATCTTTAAATACACAAACTTTTACAGTATTTTTTCACCTCCCATTACTTCAAACACCCCATATATATGCTTATAAAAATAAAAAAATATGCATTATATACTATCTAAACAACTATTTTGACCTCATATTACACCCCTATTGTATTTATATATAAATCAATGTATCCCGGTTTGAAACCTCTCTATAAAAAATGTTTCAATTATTGAGACCAAGAGATAGTTTAGGACAATATTGAAATATATATTTTTAGTGATTGTGAGGTGTTTCTAAAGACCTAATAGGATATTTCTAAGATCATTAGTTAAATAATAATCCCCAGCATTATGATTTTTTATCAAAGGGAATTATAATTTTAAATAGAATAAGTGGATATGGTTTTTGTGTTGAATTTTGTTGTATATATATGAATCATCTTCAAAATAATATAAAATCAAGTTTATTATGTAATTTAAATTTTATTTGTAAGTTTTTTGGTGTTTTATATAATTATATATGTGTTTGGATAATTTCAAGAAATTTTTGGTGTTGAGAAGACTAGGTCTGAGAAATTGGTAAAGTCCTCAATATATAAGGTTTACTCTGATATGTAAGGGTTACATGAATTTATCATATGATATATATAAGGGAACTCTGAGATATATACAGATACAGGAGGGTAACTTTGATACATAATGGATACTCTACAATAAATAGTGATATATAGGGGTAATAAATAAGGTTAAATCATGACTTTTCCAAAAAACTGAGTGTGATAGACAGGATAAATAGTTGATAAGTTACCGCTTATAAATTGTCTCACTATGATTTCGATGAATAACAGGGGATAAAAAATCATCCAAAAATTTTAATAAATACATTAAATTTTCTTAATAATGTTGGTATTATCCAAGTGGTTATATTTTAATTGGAAAAAGTTGAGAATTATTTAATTATTTGAATTTCAAATATGAAATTAAAATTTGAAGAGGGAAAATGTGTTGTTGCTATATAGGAATAGGAATAGGGGTATTACATGAATTTTAATAGAGAATAATATATATATGAGTGGAAGATGGTGTAAGATAAGATAAATAATAATAAAAATAATTCACATAAAGTTTTTTTATTGAAAGAGTGTTTATCCCACCACTTTTTGTGTGTGTGTCAAAGAATTCAAACTCCTTCTACATTGAAGAAGTAAAGGTGCACTATATGTCTCTAGTAGACAATAAAATTAGATAAATAAGGATAATTCCTACCTTATCAATGTATAATATGGTATTGAAAATTTTTAGGATACTATTCTTGTTGGAATTTTTATATTATGATTCATGGATATACCATGCCCACTGTATCGATATTGTTCATTCTATATGAATGTGTGGTCTTGTGTTTTTTCAAATCATCCCAAGGAAGCAGCGTATAATTTTTATTAGTGAACCATATATATAATATATTATTTATTTTTTATTATTCCTTAGTGTTTGAAAATTTAATCAGTTAGATCACTCACTCTAACAAGTCATGGAGGTAGATTTTATAAGAAATAAAAAATAATAAAAAAGTAATATTGTCCATTTATTCACCTCCCCCCAAACCCCCTCGTAGTGAACAAAAAACATATGATGGGGGATCTATAAGTGGTATTAGGGAAATCTATATTTCCTTTAAAGATCACTAAGATTGAATTTTTTTTATTATTAAGGGTGTTGAATTCAGTTGGTAGCTAAGTTTTTCTACATCCCTATAAAAATTGATGTAATTTCCAACTTTCATTGTTGAAGGCATTTAGTAATGTTGGAGTTGTGATCTATAGTTTTATATCTATTAAGGATAATATAAATTTTTTTAAAATAAAATGACTTCCAAAATTCAATGGGAAAAATGAAATGTTTGGAAAGAGAGAATGATCCCCTACTTAATTTATTAGGCATGGATGTTCTAGACATTGTGATCAATGGTTTTTAACATGTTACACAAGGATATGATTTGACTCAGGATGCTAGAAATAATTTTGAGATCATTTCATGTGCATGAAATTTTATCTTATCCTTACTCTTAGAGAATGAGTTTTTGAATTTTATGTGGAAAAAGACAGTGAGAGGAATTTGGGCCAAGCTATAAAATATCTAAAAGGGTAACATCAAAGTCAAAAAGGCTAAATCAAAAAAAAATATTGAAGTATGAAGATGTGTATTTCATTAAAGGACAATATATTATTGTATTATTTACAGGGGTTAATATGGAAGTGAGGACAATTATAGGATTCATTGAGACTCTTAAAGATTCAATGGTGGTCGAGAATATATTTTATATTTAATTAGCCAGGTCTTTTACAAAGTTTCAACTATATAGGATTTTGATCTTAACACACATCATTTTTATTAATTTCAAAGAATCTTGGTTTCATATTAAAAAATAAAGTAATGTTCTTTGAAGTAGAAGAGTTTTGATGAGAAGGATGTATTATTTTAATACATGAAGTGGGAAAGTACCTCGATGAAAATTGAGGGAAAATATGGATATGAAGTTGCAAGTTCATATCATATGAGGATTATGGTGTGAAATTTTAAAATATCATGTTACTCATCTCAAAAGATGTTCAAATAGGAAAATGAAAATTTTAGCGAATGTTAAATTTTAAGTGTTTTGTATATGGGAACACTAGAAATGTTTCAGGAAATTGATCAAATATGGAAGAAGATGAAATTAAAGATAAAGAGGAGTCCTCTCATGATTATTCAAGGGAGAATTAATAGAATTTAAAATGAGGGAAGCTGTTATCATGGGTTTCAAGAAATAATTCTTCTTTTGTAAAGAAAATAAGGAGGAATTTATATAATAAGGATTAAATATCAAGTGGCGGTAGTGAGAGTGGATTTTACTCAAGTTGTAGAGGTGAGAAGAAATTCATTAAAATAATGGATGCCAAGGATTCAAGAATTGAAGATGACATAAAGAAAAAAATAATATGTTTCATCAAGAAGTGATGAATATTTACATGAATCTCAAATTTAGTTAGTATTGAAGAATGAAATTAATAATATCATCTCTAAGGTTTTTAAGTTAGAGAAATAAAATAGGATAATGAATAATGCATCCCCTGGGGTAAAATTTTATAATTATGAATTCAAAAAGAATGAAGTTGAGTTTCCCATAAATGTTGAGGAATTACGAAAATTACTCACAAAGTAAAAGAAGAAATTTAAATTTTTAAAAGATATAATTCTTGAAAAATATAGGGAACTTTAATCTCTCAATGTGGAATTTCTGGTGGAAGATAATTATATCAAAAAATTAGATATTATTTTTCAAATTCTAAGCATTGAGTGAGAGATTAATCTAAGAAAGATAATTTTGTTATACATGAAGTGATATTTAAATAATTTTCTAATAAAACATTATCACAAAGAATTATTGAAAAAGATCATAGACTCAAAAGATAAAAGTTTTAATCCCAAAATAAAGTGATTAATGTGAAGATAATCACACAATATAATATAATTCAGAATACGATTTCTTATGAAAATTTTAACTTTGAATGAAAATATGTTGTTATGTATAAATATAAAAAAAATTGAGAAAGTATAAAATTAATAGGAACATACTTAGAGTATCCTAGAGTTATATTTCATCATATATAGGTGAATAAATCTTTCAAAATGATGATTTCCATAAGTGTATTGTTGCTGTAAAGACTACCATTTCCTGAATAAGATTGGCCTTTTATGGTCATTATTGATTCTGAAAAGGCTATGTACATATGATGATATTTTTTGGTTCAAAGGAACCACATTTCATTCCATGAATAATTATTAAAGGGATACTTTTAGGGTGATATAACCCTTACAAACAAACAAAGTAAAGTATATTTTTATTTAATAACCATGTGAGAAGTTGAAGATCCATTTTATAGATTTGAATGTAGTGTATGAAAATTTTATCAATAGGTTCATATCACTATGGTCCTACCAATTTAAAAAATACAATAACATGGGAAAATGTAATTTCAAAAAATTTACAAGAGAAATAAGGATGTATAGAAGAAGTTTCCCCACAATAAGGACAAGGAATACGTTGAGAAGACATTGGAGATATTTGATTCAAAAAAGGGTGGAAAAACAAATAAAATGAAGAATAATTTTGAAATAGTGATATCATTAAGAATATATTAGATAAATATAAAATAAGAGGTTTCTATGCTTTTAGGATGTAAATGTAAATGTTTTTAAAAAGATGTTAAAGTGGAGATCAGTAAGAAGAAAGAGTATTTGGAATGTCATATTGAAAAAGTAAAGAAGAAGATTAGTTATCCTAATATAAAACGGGATTTGAATAATTGTTTGAATGACTAAATTGGTTTTATATTAAAGGTGTATTTGAATACCAAATCCTAGATGTTGAATAATAAATTGCATCCTTGATTCATCAAAGGCTACAATATGACGATTTCATTCATTTTCTCACTTATTCTTGGGATGTTTTTTTTCAAGGGAGAGAATTATGAAATAAATCCATTATTTTATAACATTTAATTTATTTATAAATGGATATAGGAAACCAATATATGGGTAGATTCCAAATATATGTGTTTAACCAAATGGGGGAGATCTCTAATTTAAGAGGATCATATGAGGGAGTTTTTGAAATGTGAAAGTTGTAAAGTTGTCATGTGTGTGTTTGATTTGAGTGAGTTTTAAACTATTATACCATGTTTATTGGGAATATATATAAAGAAATTTTATACACAAGTTCATATAATTTTTTTTGTAGTGGAAGAAGAGTAATTTCAATAATTTTATCTGAGTTGGTTTCAACTATTGTAAAGAACTAGATGTAGGTCACTATAATGGAAAAAATCCATTATTATTAAATTTTATTGTTTTATATACTAGTTTCACTCGTTTATGATTATAATTATTTTATTATGATTTATTTCTGAGTGTTCTAAGTTTGGAAAGTGATTTATTCCCAATGGTTTACAATAAAAACAAAAGGGAAGGATTTTTTTGACCAATATGTGGTTTAGGATGATGTTAGATCTTGAGTTTTCTATCCTTATAGTGTTTACTAAGACCCATGGGGTATTTTATAAGATCATGAGTTAATGAATAAGCCCTTTCATTGTGATTTTTTTCAATTGGAAGAATACTTTTGGAGATAATAAGTGTATATGGATTTCTTATTGTATTTTATTTTCAATAAATAAATCATGTTCAAAATCACATAAAATTAATTTTATTGTGTAAGGTTTGGATATATATAAATCTTTGGAAGAAGTATATAGGTGTTTTTATTAAGACTGTATGTGTTTGGTCTTGAGTGTATTGAGTCTAAAAAACGTTAAATTTCTCAATATATAAGGGTTACTCTAATATATAAGTGTTACTTGAATTTTCAATATGATACGTAAGGTTTATTTGAGATATATTAGTATATTTTTAGGTTATTATGACATATAAGGTTTAATATAAAAGATATAGTGATTTGTAAGGATTACCTGATTCATAAGGGTAAATCTAAACTTTATAAGAAATTGAGTGTGAACACTAGTACAAAAACCATTTTTTACATCGTCATTTTTTACGTCAGTTACTTATAACCAATGTGAAAAGCTGTATAATTGATTTATAATGCCGGTTATAATATAAACTACGTTAAAAATGAATTCTGTTGATTTATAACGTCGGTTATTTTATAACTGACGTGATAAATCAAATATATCACTCTCTCACATCGGTTATAAAATAACCAACATGATAATTCCATTATCTTGTATTATCACGTCAGTTATTTTATAACTGACGTGATAAAGCCAATTTTTGATTCCAGTTATATAATAACCGATATAATAAATGAATTTATCACGTCGGTTTTAAAAAAAAACTGACGTGAAGAATAATGAGATCAATTTTTTTACAACACGACATTGAAATTTTCAATTGCCGCCTAATATTTCATATACTAAGAATTTATTTTCAAGAAATTTTCACTGATTTTTCAAGTAGGTTATTATATAACTGACGTGAAAAAAAAATTCGTATGACTTTTTCACGTCAGTTATATAAGAATCGATGTGAAAAATACATTTTTATGAATTTTTCACGTCATTTATTACATAACCAACATGAAAAATTGATAAAAAAAATGCATCTAATTTCCTAATATTCTAGTTCACTAGTCCCGAAGCTCAAATGGAGTTATGGATCATGAGTTATAGCCATCGAAATTTGATCACCTCTAAACAAAGTCTTAAAGAATGTCAACTTCCGATGGCCGTAGCTTTTGATCTGTAACTCCGTTTGAGCTCTGCGACCACTCAAAACGAATCTTGGAAAATTATCTACATGTTTCTAAACATTTTTCACATCGTTTATTTAATAACAGATGTGAAAATTGACTTTTAACATCAGTTATTTAATAACCGACGTGAAAAATTGAATGAAAGTTGATTTTTCACATCGGTTATTAAATAACCTACGTTAAAAGTCATTTTTAACTTCTGTTATTAAATAATCAACGTGAAAATGTTTATAAACATGTATATAATTTTCCAAGATTCATTTTGAGTTGTTGTGGAGTTCAAACGGAGTTACAGATCAAAATTTATGGCCATCAGAAGTTGACATTCTTTAAGACTTCATTTAAAGGTGATCAAATTTCGATGGATATAAATCATGATCTGTAACTCCATTTGAGCTCCAGGACCAGTGAACTAGAAGATTATGAAATTAACTGCATTTTTGTTATTAATTTTTCACATTGATTATGTAATAACAAGCATGAAAAAGTCATAAAAATGTATTTTTCACGTCGCTTCTTATATAACCGACATGAAAAAGTCATAAGAATTTATTTTTCACGTCAGTTATATAATAATCGACCTGAAAAATCAGTGAAAATCACTTGAAAATAAATTCACAGTATATGAAATATTAGGCGGCAATTGAAAATTTCAATGCCGCGTTGTAAAAAAATTGGTCTCATTATTGGCGCAATTTGAAATTTTAACTTTCACGTCGGTTTTTTTATAACTAACATGAATGATTAGTTTTTTATCCCGCCAATGCAGAATTTCAATTTTTTACAGTGTGAAATCAAAATTTTTGATTGCTGTTTAAAACATTTAATATCACGTTTTCATTTACCATATCATTTATATGTTTTCATTATGAACATATGGTTAACATTTTTTACGATAATTTCTTTCAACCATCACCATCCAACTGAGTCGACTCGTTTGATCTACATCATGAATCCATTATTTCTTATTTTTGCGATCTTATCAAGGTATTTGTTATTATTTTTCCATGATTTATGTTTTTTATGATTAGTTTTCTTAATTATTATACCATTTAATTATTCTTATTTTATTATAATGAATAATAATGTTTTTTATCACAGTAAAACTACAATTCATCCTTCATATTCAAAAAATTCTTTTAAGATGAAGTTATTCACTCCACGATCTCATCAAGGCATTCGTTATTATTTTCCCATGATTTATGTTTTTTATGATTAGTTTTTATAATTCATATACGATTTAATGATTAGTATTTTATTATAATGAATAATAATTTTTCTTATCAGGGTAAAACTACAAATCCTCCTTCAGATTCAAATAATCCTTTTAAGAAGAAACTTTCATTGGCTCATTCAATGTTTCCTCAGAAAAAAATATTAATATTCTGATAGTCATAACTTTTGAACCGTAACACCGTTTTATCTCTACGACCAATCAAATCAAAGCTTGAGAAATTATCTACAATATGGTTAAAATTTTCCACGTCGGTTATTAAATAACAGACCTAAAAATTCCTTTTAATGATGGTTGTTTAAAAAGTTACGTGAAAAATAGAGTTCAGTCACCATTTTTTTAAAACGAATGGTCTTTCACGTCGGTTTTTAAATAAGCGGAGTGAAAAATCAAAAAAAGTAGATTTGTCCCATCAGTTATTAAATAACCGACGCGAAAAAGTTTTTTTTATGATTTTCACACCGGTTATTTAAAAACGGACATGAAATATAGAGTTTCAACGTCATTTTTTGTAAAATGGACGGCCTTTCACATCGGTTTTTAAATAACCGATGTGTAAAATCATGAAATTTTTTTTATAACATCAGCTAATAAATAACTGACATTAAAAACAATATTTTTAACATCTCTTGCAAACACTTCGGTTCAAAACCGACGTAAAAAACTGCTTTTGTACTAGTGGAATAACCCAAGAATTAGTAGATAAGTAACCAATTGAGAATTTCCTCTTTATGATTTGGATGACTCAGAGATGAAAAAAAAAAATCAATCAAAAAGTGTATTAAATATTTCAAGGGTTCCTAAAAACTATTATGATCCAATGACTTAAATTTTAATTGGAATAAGTTGATTGGTTGTTACATGTTTGAATTTCGAATTAAAAATTTGAATAAGAAGAGGGAAAAGTGTTCCTACTAAGTAAGACTAGAAATAGGGGTCTTAAAATTTTGAGTATAGAATAAGAGAGATTTCCTTGGAAGATATTGGAAGAAAAGATGAATAATAAGAATAAAAAAAGTACAAATAAAGTTATTATATTGGAAGATCATTTATCACATCATTGTTTGTTTTTATGTTGAATAAGTGTGGAATAATTTATACTTGTTATATAATAAAGAAGTATGGTAGAACTATAAATTTTTAGAAGATAATAAAATCAAAGGGATAAGGATAATTCTTACCTTTTCAAAGTAAAATACAATGGTTTCAATTTTTGATATAATTTTCAGGAGATAGAATTAGTGATAATTTTGTATTACGAGCCATGGATATACACTGTTTGTGGCATCTAAAATGGTGATTATAGTGGGTTGTATTGAGGGTATTGGTTAGAGATGAACTCAACACTAATATGGGGTTGAATTATTTTTGGTGAATTTTAATCCAATTTAATATATTAATCTCCTTAATTTTTACCTCTGTCATAAGTTAAGATGAATTGATTCTCTTTCTCTCTCTTCTCGTATTTGTTATTTCATGAAACACATCTAAAATGCACACAGACAAAGGACAAGGTGATATAAAATGTTTAAAAAAATGTGAGAAGGAAAATACTTGGTGTGAACTAGATTTCTCCATGATTTCATGACCCCCTAGTATAACCCTATGAGTAATATGAAATAGTCTCCCAAAAGTGTGTGAGTGTGCATCCCACACAACTCTGTTTGGTGCATCTCACATATAGTTTCATCCTTCACCTTTACAATGTTCTTATAGGGGTAACAATAAAAGTTTCTATGATAAAGTTTAACTAAACAAACATTTTTCATACTACCTAGGTCTTCTGCCTTTATCTTACATACAGAGTAGCATGAAATCACTTCTTCTTTACAGTAGCGAGTGATGGTTTCTTTTTCTATGTTTGTATACACAACAATGTACACAACTAACTTATTAATCTTCACAGTAGTGAACTATAAGGATGATTCTTCTTATTTTATTACACAGGTGAAAGTCTCTTCTTTGGTGTTAACTGGGCTATATAGAACTCTTCTTCCTCTTATAAACTTCATGAAAAATTTACCTACTCTCTTCTTCTTATTCTTCATACCTCTTCTTCTCTTCTAACTAAATGTCAAAAAAAATCATCTCCTTCTTGTCCTTAAATGAAAAATAAAGTGCACAATAACCTATTCTTATTCTTCTTCTTCTTCCCTCTTTTAATCTATTCTTATTCAGTGTATACAATCAGCACTAGTTTTTCCTTTTTGACTTTGACTCATAGAATGTATGATAATAACAATAGATTTAGGTATCTTATCAAAATAATGATTTTATTTTGTCTCTAAATAATATTGTTGAGGCTCTCATGAAACTTATTTTTTCTTCTACCTACAATATATATATTTTTGTGTGTGTGTGTATATGTATGTATCTATTTATATAAAAAAAGTTTAAAACAAAATATTTTATTACTTCTTCTATAATATTCTCTTCTATTGTATATATTTACAATAGTATGTAAATACATGAATTAAAATCACCATATATTTTAAAATTTCAAAAACACCTAGAATATAGGATATCTCTTATAGCTTTTCTTCCCACCATTTATAACTGTATAAAATATATAGAAACTGTAGTACCCCTAGTTTCTCGTATGTAACCCTTTCTTGATGCTTTTCTTGGTTTTAAAAGTTATAGGTGATGTATGGGAGAATCGGAAGATCCTGGAGTAAAGTTTGAAGCAAAGGGGAAGGTGCATGGGCAGCGCACGGTTTCTCAAACCGTGCGGCCAAACCATGTGTGTCTGACTGAGGAGGCAGTGGCTTCCGCACGGTCATCACATGGTTAAGGAAAACTGTGTGATGAGGTCATGTGTTAATGATGGCCGAGGCAGAATCTAGCACACGGTTTGTCAAACCGTGCGGACTAACTGTGCGGTCACTTAAAGTTAGATCCTAAAATTGTGGATCTAACTCGTTTTGCCTTTAATTCCCTTGTTTAAACCTCCTAAGCGGCCCTAACCCGGGATTACTCTCCCTTGAAGGTTGGAAGACCTGTCCCAAGCATTCCAGAGGTGATCTGAAGGCTTCTCTTGGCAAATCGAAGCCGAATTCTTAAGGTATGTGATCGTTCTTGATCGTTTTCTTAGATATACTTAGATCTACTTCTCTCCTTCTCTCGTTTTCTTAGATATATACCCGTTATGGGTATATCTAATGGTTTGGATAAAAAATATGAAAATATTTTGTCTTGGTTATGTTAGGAGAAGAGATCTAAGGAGGGTTTTTGGAGTTTTGACCCGGTGTTCTTGAGTGTTTTTCGTCCGTGGCTTGGTTTCGCCCAATTTGTTGAGGTAGGTGGATTCACTCTCGATTACTCTTTCTTAGAACTTGAAGGCTTAGTTCAAATTGATTTAATCACTTGGTTTTGATTGTGAAATTTTGGTGCAAAGTATGTTATAAATCTTCTTTAGTGGTGATTTATGGGTTTTGATAAAATTGTGGAAATTGAAAGAATGGTTTGTGAAAGATGTTTTAGTTTCTTGATTTTAAAATAGTGATTTTAAAATATGGATTTGCAGGATTTGGAAAATGGTTTGTAGGAAAAAGGTTTTCAATAAAAGGGTGTTTTAGTGAAATGGTTTTGGCATGGTTGAAATGGTTTGGTTTTTGGGTATACTTGGTGTGTGTGTTCATATTTCATTTATGAGGCTTGGTTGAAATATGAAATTGTGATTGGTGCCAAAAGTGTAATGGAACATGGGGAATAATTACCTTGTGACTACTTGGTAGATCGATGAGAGACGGCTCATGAGTATGGAACTGTCATAACAAGGCATGCATAGTGGATTTAATGGGTTGTGAAATGGTTGGTTGTGTGGATTTGTGAAATGGAATGAATGTTCCAAAATGGAAATGTGAATTTGATTTGGAAACTTTTCTTGGTTGTTTTGTTGGAAAAAAATGGCTTGACATGGAATTTTCTATATTGTGACCTTTTTTGGAATTGTTTTATATAAATTGTTTTATATAAATGTGCTAACATGTTTTATCCTAGAGGCATGGGTTGAGAAGTCATTAGGGAAAACCTACTGAGTTTCATTACTCACCCCCTACTTTGGAACATTGGTGCTTTTTCAGATGTCATATACTGGGATATTGGCAAAGGTAAAGTGTCACATGTTTATAGAACTACTTCGTAACTCTTGGGCTGGTTCGTGATGTTAGAGCTTGGAACTTGTGGAGCATGGAGTTGGGTTTCCATCTTGAAGTCTTATAGTTGTCTTTCCATTGTTTACTCTGATTTGGTTTTGTACTCTGTTGTTTCACTTAGTTGGGTTTTTATGAAAATAATGGTTGAGTTGTTTTGGTTTTAAATCACGCATCATATAGTGGTTGCATGGAGATGTTTATCTAGTTTGATCTGTTTTTTGGTTGTTTTCAGTTAAGGGGTAAATCGTCCCCCATGTATTTTGAAACCCTTTAGAATTTATTGCCACCTTTTGGCACCTTGGGGATGTCACTTAAGGCTTAGTAATGACTCGTTGATCTCTCAAGCCAATTTGAATTTGTGGGTCATTACAAATGGTATCAGCTTGTTTGGTCCTTGCCTAATAAGTACTCATTGATGTTCTTGGTCTGGGAGTTGAAATTCCTTCTTGTCTATTCCTTGGGTGGATATCTTAGACAGAAGTAGGATTGTCGAAACTTGAAATGTATAACATAAAAGGACGTAGCTAACCCGTTTATGCTGAACTTCAAGTTAGCAGGGTGTTGCGTACATAAGTGTTTTGGATACACTTCTGAAATGTTGGAAATCTCAATTTCATGGGTTTAGCCAATGAGATGAGCATGACATACATTATAGAGGAATGACTTCCCACTAGGATTGCATAAACCATTTTGAGAAATGGATTATAGTTTGATGTAAAAGTGTTATTTATGAACATTTTAATCATTTTTTCAAATGAATGATTTTGAAAAGATAATGGTTGATGTATTTTGAAAATAGATTGATTTTCAAAAGAAAGAAAAGATCTGTTTTAGAAATGGTTGGAAATCAATGTTGTGATAGTGGTATAATATAGATTGAAATGATAAGCCTTTAGTTTCTAGGAAGTGAGACTAATGGTGTGTGTTGTTTGTATAGAAAATGGCACCCGTTAGACGTCGTAGAAACCAAACGGAAGAAGTTGTGGAGAATGTGGTTGCACCTGAACCACATGTGAACCAAGAGCTGGTTTAGAGTATCGTTCAATCATTTCAGGTGGTGGACATGGGGAATCGAGGGGATGAGTCAAGGCATGTAGACCATTCTGTTCAGTTCCAAAAGCAGAATCCACCCATCTTTTGGGGTGATTCTGAACCAGAAAAGGCGGAGGTGTGGCTCAGTAGGATGAATTATATCTTCGATTTCATCGGCACACTAGAAGAACTGAAAGTGAATTTTATGACATATATGTTGGAGGATCTTGCATGATAATGGTGGGAACTAGTGGTGCAGGCTAAGGTGGATCAAGGCCTGGTCTGGGAGTAATTTAATAAACAATTATATCCTCACACGTTCAAGATCTAGAGGATGATAGACTTTTTCACCCTGAAGCAGGAGAATCTCTCTGTCATAGAATATGTGGCTAAATTCATGAATTTAGTGCGCTTTGCACCAGAAATTGCTGCAAGTGCATCGCTGAAGGCACGCATCTTTGAATCAGGGATACGACAGGAGATTCGTTCGAAGATAGATGTGCTCTGTATTAAGGATTATACGGAGATGGTAAACAGAGAAACAGTAGCAGAAAGAGACATCTCAGGAGTTATGGGAGGAGGAAGTATGATGATACCCATGGGAATGGGTGGGAACTCTAATGTCGGGAACAAGCGAAAGAGGGACACCTACTTCCAAGGTGGGAGTGAAAATCAGAATCAAACGGCTGGATCAGTGAATCTTCCTCCATGACCCATGATGAAAGCTGGTTGTTTTCAATGTGGTGTGATTGACCACATGAAATGAGAATGTACTGCACCACAAAAAGCATGTCCCAACTACAACAAGATGGGGCATCTTCAGTGATATTGTTGCAGTGCTCCCCGGTCGGGTGCACGTGACACTTCCCAGGCATCGCAAGAATCTTATTCTTCGATAGGGTGAGGACAACAAAATCAGCCTCGCCAGTAGAACAGAGCTAGTTATGGTGATTCCAGGAATACCATGACACCTCAGGCAGGGCAATCTCAACAAGGCAATAAGGAGCAAAGTGCAGCAACAAAGCAATTGTATGGAGCAGAACAGGTGATTGTGGATGACCAGTCTGGACCGTCTACAGTGAGAGGTAGGATTCTTTTGAATTCTACTATCATGCAAGTGTTGTTCGATACTGGCACATCCCATTCTTTTCTTGCTTCTTGGATTGCTAATTTTCTGAACTTAAAACTTGAAATGATGCCTTCTGTGTTAAAACTGCAAACTCCTCTGGGTGAAAGAGAATGTCAAGCCTTTGTGTGTAGAGCATGTGCTATAACGGTTGATGGAGCTAAACTGAAATGGTACTTATCCATGTTGGA
This sequence comes from Viscum album, assembly GCA_963277665.1. Taxonomy (NCBI): domain Eukaryota; kingdom Viridiplantae; phylum Streptophyta; class Magnoliopsida; order Santalales; family Viscaceae; genus Viscum; species Viscum album. The sequence continues at coordinate 188,755,667 of OY728127.1, forward strand.
TATGGATTTATATGTTATAATCTTGGGTATGGATTGGTTGACAACGTTTAAGGCTCACATCGACTGTTATGGTAGAATGGTTAGTTTCACGACGGAGGATGGAATCAACCATCTCTTTAGAAGAGAGAGGATGGTAAAGAAAGGTGCAAAGAGCTTGTTGGCACCAATGGTGGGAACGATCTCTTACCAATTGGAAGCGTTGAATTTGGCATCATTGGAATAGATCGCGGAAAATATTTTTCCAGCTGTGGTGGATCAAATTCCTGATGTTTTTCCTGAAAAATTCTCAGGGTTACCACCTGTAAGAGAAGTGGAGTCTATGATTGATATCTTTCCAGGGACCAGTATTTTCTCACTTCCATATTATAGTATGGCACCAACGGAGTTATGGGAATTGAAAGAGAAATTAGAGGAGTTGTAAATCAAGGGTTTTATTCAGCCAAGCGTGTCCCCGTGGGCAGCACCAGTTTTGTTAGTAAAGAAAGTAGATGGAACTTTGAGGATATGTGTGGATTATCGTAAACTTAACCAAGTTACGATAAAGAATATATATCAACTTCCACACATTGATGACGTGTTTGATCAATTTAGGGGAGCTCAGTGGTTCTCCAAAATTGAATTGCGGTCAGGATATCACCAGTTGCGAGTTCAGAAGGAGGATATTCCGATGACAGCCCTTAGAAGTAGATATGGCCACTATGAATATGTATTCATGCCTTTTGGTCTTATGAATTCACCAGTGGTCTTCATGGCTTTGATGAATCGGATATTTCAGCCATATATTGATTCTTTTGTTGTGCTGTTTGTGGATGACATATTGGTATATTCAATAACAAGGGATGAGCATGAGAAACACTTGGTGATAGTGTTGGAAATCTTGAGGGACCATCAGTTGTATGCCAAATTGTTAAAGTGTGATTTCTGGATACAAGAAGTATGTTTTCTAGGCCATGTCATTTCTGAGAAAGGTATTTCAGTGGATCCAGAAAAGATAGAAGTTGTTCTTTCTTGTAAACCTCCGAAGAATGTATTTTAAATATGAAGTTTTCTTGGTCTATCTGGTTATTACCGACGTTTTTTGTGTGACTTCTCAGGACTATCTTCACCTATGACAGCATTGACAAAGAAAAAAAGCACATTTCCATAGACTGAGGAATGTCAGAGATCTTTTCAAGAGTTGAAAGTTCGCCTTACATCAGCACCCATCTTGATTTTTCCAGAATCAGGATAGGGGTATGTGGTGTATTGTGATGCTTCGGGAACAGGGTTGGGTTGTGTTATCATGAAAGGAGACCATGTTGTTGCTTATGGTTCAAGGCAGTTGAGGGTTCATGAGAATAATTACCCAACACACAATTTGGAGTTAGGTGCAGTTGTCCATGCCTTGAATACTTGGTATCATTATCTCTTTGGTGAGATGTTCACTGTGTTTACATATCATAAAAGCCTGAAACACATTTTCTCACAATGAGATTTGAATCTGAGGCAGAAGATATAGATGGATTACCTTCAAATGTTTGACTTTGACTTGATGTATACATCGGGTAAGAGCAATTTAGTGGCCGATGCGTTATGCAGAAAGTCTTATGCTCAGTTGGCGAAAGAAGCTTCAGATGAATGGCAGTTGATGTCGGTCTTAGCCGACATGCATGTGGAATGCGAAAATCAAGGTAATGTTGTGGTTTTCTTTTCAGCTACACTTGTTCCTGAACTGGTAAAAGTGGTCAAAGATGCACAAACATCTTATGCGGAATCTCTGATAATGAGTTCAAAACTCAATGGTGGGGAGACCATTGATGGCTAGAAACTAGAAGCGGGTTCAGTTTTGTGTTTCAGAGATTGGATGGTTGTACCTATAGTTTTTTAGGAACAACTCATTAATGCTTACCACCATTCAAGATGGGTTGTACATCTGGGTACATAGAAGATGTATAAGGTGATAAAGGCACAGTTTTGGTGGAGCGGCATGAAAAGGAAGGTGGACAAATTCATCTCACGATGCTTAACTTGTCAGCAGGTTAAAGCAGAGCATTAGAGACCAGCTGGAATGTTACAGTCTTTACCTATCCTAGTGTAGAAATGAGAGCAGATAGTAATGGATTTGCTTACAGGTCTTCCAAGAACGTTCTAGAAACACGATGTCATTTGGGTGATAGTGGATCGTCTAACCAAGTCGGCCCATTTAATCCCAATTCGTGAAACCCATATGATGGAAGGTCTTTCAAAAATCTATATCCAGGAAGTGGTAAAGAGACATGGAATACCAGTGTCTATCGTCTCAGATAGAGATCCGAGGTTCACATCTTGTTTCTAGAAATCCTTACAATAAGCCTTGGGGACTCAGTTGACTATGAGTACGGCGTATCATCCTCAGACGGATGGGAAATCCAAGAGGATGATACAGACATTGGAATACATGTTGCGGGCTTGTGTAATGGATTTTTGTGGCTCGTGGGAGGAGCATATACCCTTAGTGGAGTTCTCATACAATAACAGCTATCAAGCCTCGAAATGCATGGCTCCGTTTGAAGCATTGTATGGGCGTCCTTGTCATTCTCCACTATGCTGGGTGGAAACTGGTGGAACTTCACTAGTCGGTACAAGCCTTGTCCAAGAAACAATGGAGAAGATTCAGTTGATTAGAAAGAGTATGGAGACGGCTCAGAGTCGTCAGAAATATTATGTGGATCATCAATGAAGACCATTGTCGTTTGCGGTGAGTGATCGCGTCTTTTTGAAAATATCTCCAAGGCTTGTACAATATCATTTTGGGAAGCAGGGCAAGTTATATCCTCGATATATAGGCCCTTCTGAGATACTGCAATAGGTTGGAGAGGTATCATATCGATTGGCATTACCACCACGGTTCAGTGCAGTGCATAATGTGTTCAATGTATCTCAGTTGAAGAAGTATCAGCCCGATCCTGACCATGTGATCAGATGGGATCACATTGACCTAGAGCTGAATGCTTCGTTGATGTATATCCCAGTGCAAATTGTGGATAGGCAAGATAAAGTCTTGTGTGAAAAAAGCATCATCCTAGTATGGGTTTTGTGGCAACATGGTTAGATTCAGGAAGAGACTTGCGAATGCAAGAAAGAAATGAAGGAGCAGTGGCCAGAACTCTTTCAGTCAAGAAATGGTTTTCTACTTTCCAGGGATAGAAATTCCAATGGTGTGGAGAATTTATTACCCTTGGTTTCTGGTATGTAACCCTTTCTTGATGATTTTCTTGGTTTTAAAATTTATAGGTGACGTATGGGAGAATCAGAAGATCCTGGAGTGAAGTTTGAAGCAAAGGGGAAGCACATGGGCGGTGCACGATTTGTCAAACCGTGCAGCCAAACCATGCGTGTCTGACTGAGGAGGCAGTGGATTCCGCATGGTCGGCGCACGTTTAAGGTAAACCGTGCGATGAGATCGTGTGTGAAGGATGGTCTAGGTAGAAGCTAACGCACGATTAGTGCATGGTTTGTCAAACTGTGCGGACTAACCGTGCGATCACTTAAGGTTAGATCCTAAAATTGTGGATCTAACTCGTTTTTCCTTTAATTTCCTTGTTTAAACCTCCTAAGCATCCCTAACCCAATATTACTCTCCCTTGAAGTTTGGAAGACTTCCCCCAAGCATTTCAGAGGCGATCCGAAGGCTTCTCTTGGCGAATCGAAGCCAGATTCTTAAGGTATGTGATCATTCTTGATCGTTTTATTAGATCTAATTAGATCTACTTCTCTCCTCTCATTTTCTTAGATATAAACCTATTATGGGTAGATCTAAGGGTTTGGATTCCAAATATGAAAATATTTGGTCTTGGTTGTGTTAGGAGAAGAGATCTAAGAAGGGTTTTTGGAGTTTTGACCTGGTATTCTTAAGCATTTTTCGTCCGTGGCTTGGTTTCGCCCAATTTGTTGAGGTAGGTGGATTCACTCTAGATTCCTATTTCTTATAACTTGAAGACTTAGTTAAATTTTATTTAATCACTTGGTTTTTATTGTGAAATTGTGGTGAAAGGCATGTTATAAGTATTCTTTAGTGCTGATTTATGGGTTTTGATAAAATTGTGAAAATTGAAAGAATGGTTTGTGAAAGATGTTTTGGTTTCTTGATTTTAAAATAGTGATTTTAAAATATGGATTTTTGGGAATTGGAAAATGGTTTTTTGGAAAAAGGTTTTCAATAAAAGGGTGTTTTATTGAAATGGTTTTTTCATGGTTGAAATGGTGTGGTTTTTGGGCATACTTGGTGTGTGTGTTCATATTGCATTTACGAGGCTTGGTTGAAATATGACCTTGTGCTCGGTGCCAAAAGTGTAATGGCATATGGGGAATAATTACCTTGTGACGACTTGGTAGATCGACGAGAGACCGATCATGAGTATTTAACTTTCATAACGATGCATGCATAGTGGATTTCACGGGTTGTGAAGTGGTTGGTTGTGTGGATTTGTGAAATAGAATGAAAGTGCCAAAATGGAAATGTGAATTTGATTGGGAAACTTTGCTTGGTTGTTTTGTTGGAAAAAATCTCTTGACATGGAATTTTCTATATTGTGAACTTTTTTGGAATTGTTTTATATAAATTGTTTTATATAAATGTGCTAACATTTTTTATCCTAGAGGCATGGGTTGGGAAGTCATCGGGGAAAACCTAGTGAGTTTCATTACTCACCCCCTGCTTTGTCATGTTGGTGATTTTGCAGATGTCATATACTGGGATGTTGGCAAAGGTAAAGTGTCACACATTTATAGCACTACTTCATGACTCTTAGGCCGGTTCGTGATGTTGGAGCTTGGAACTTGTGGAGCATGGATTTGGGTTGTCATCTTGAAGTATTGTAGTTGTCTTTCTGTTGTTTACTCTAATTTGGTTTTGTACTCCATTGTTGCACTTAGTTGGGTTTTTATGAAAATAATGGTTAAGTTGTTTTGGTTTTAAATCATGAATCATATAGTGGTTTCTTGGAGATGTTTATCTAGTTTTCTCTGTTTTTTGGTTGTTTTCAGTTACGGGGTAAATCGTCCCCCATGCATTTTGAAACACTTCGGCATTTATTGCCAGCCTTTGGCGCCTTGGGGATGTCGCTTAAGGCCTAGTAATGACTCGTTGAGATCTCAAGCCAATGATAATTGTTGGGTCATTACAGTATTTATCATATATTCATTTCAATCATCAAACATGTACATCTTCTTTCATCTTTAGATTATAATTATCATTTATTTAGAACTGTATATAAATATATGCATGCATCAAAAAAATATGATTGTGGTAGCCACATTCACGGAATAATGATCATGAATTGTTATTCTTTATTTAATCTTTTCATTCTTCCTCATTCCATCCACAATGATCATCTACATTAAAACTACATTTGAATGTGTATACATGCATCTATTGTGATTGCATAAAATTTATTTATGGCATAGAGTGATCCCACAAATACTAATTAGTCTATCAATCTTAAATCATGATCAAACCAATAAAAATTATCATTTCCATTAAATAATATCATAAATGGAATCAACTAGATTCTATAATTAATTAAATAATAATAATTCTAGATTCTCCATTAAAAAACATCATATTGTAAGCCTCATAAAGACCCATGAACTACCCATCATCAATGTTGTTTGAATCCAAAGTCATACACTACCAAAATAAGTCTTATGATGTTATAAAGTTATAAGATTTAATTCAAGTCATAAGAAATGACTCTAAATTCTTATGGTTACATTTTCAAAATTATTTTAAAATTTATATGAAATCTAAATACATATGTTGCTCGAAGTAGTATGCAAATCTACCTTTATCATTTTTTTGATTGTTTGATCTTCTATATGCCAGTATGAATTTTGAATGATTTTCATTAGATTTATCTCTATAATATTTATAAATTAATAGAACCATACTCTAACATATTGATATTATATTATCGTGTGTAGGAATTTCTTTCCTGTGATCTTTGAGAATTTTCACATGAATGGAGGTATCCTAATTTGAGTTCTCCATAACCTTTAATGTTGGAACACAGATTGAGAATGTAGGCTCATCATGTGATCTTGCATGTAAGGAATAAAAAAATAGTACATGACTTGTTTTAAGTCTGATAGTGTGTTCCCTTTTTTAATGATTAACATTAACATATTTTCTAGAGTCCCACCTCGAAAATTCAGTGGGAATTACAATTGTTTATAAAAATTCATGCTCCCTGAGACTATTAATAAAGAACATCTAGAGCCAGTGTTCTTCATTGGATCTGTATAATGGCCCACATGGAGGAGTATAAGAATTATATGCCTACCTATGTTGACCTCAACTTACTTCATGTTTGTGCCAACATGTGTAGCCACTGACTCCATGCACAAGCACTCTAGACTGGCTTCACCTTTGATCACTGCTGGGATTTCTCTATGAATTCCTAACTGTTGGGGTGATGATTTGGCCAAGAGTTGTCATATTTTTTATCTATTATTTAACACAAAATTTTAATAATATATATTTCCAAACAAATAAGAATGAACTTATATCCTTCTCTACACTTATTTTATTCCCCTTTTACTTTTTAATCTTCATCCAAAAATAACTGGATGGAACTTCAATGAATTTTTCCAAGATATAAGAGAATACTAATTAAAAATTATCCATTTAATTTCAAATTAAAGAATAAAAACATATTTTGACTTTAATATAAATTTATCTCCCAAAATTTAAAGACAAGAACTTCTTCACAACATGCTTCAAAGAAAATAACTTCTTCACAACATGCTTAGGTTCTCCAATTTACATCCAAGATCTTAATCATCATTATTATTATTTTTTAACATATTGATATAAAATTTTAATAATACTCCATAAACATTGAAAATATATACAATGCATAAAATTGGGCTCAATGATATCCCACTTTATATTTGTTTTTAATACTCACATTAAATTATGTGTCAATATGTGTACACCATTCGCTTAATTACCCTTATTTCTCTCCCCCTTTCAAATCAATATTTCATTTTTCATTTCTTTACCCTATATTGACAATATATTCATTGTTAATAGAGTGATGATAGTATAATTTTATATTCAATATATTTTCCAGTAACCATTCCACTTGAATTCTATATGACTCATGCTCTTTATTAAAAAGAAGGGTGTTTGTTTAAGAACATAAATTTGTCCATTATAAAAGTTTACAAAACTAATCTAAAATAAAACCACTTAAAAACTATATTCAAGCAATTTCCAACTATTTTATAAAATCATATAATTATCTTAAACTAATTGACATAGAATTAATATTGAAATATATCAACCTTAATTTCCAACACCCACATGAATACATAGATTAGAATATTAAAACATAAAATGTTTTACAATAAGTTTGGAAATTCTATAAATTTATTTTATGAAGTAATTGATTAATATAATTTCTACCACTTAATATTAGGATTTAATTTTAATTACCAAGGATTAGAGAATAATAAATCATAACATGTCAATGAAATTTGATCAAGAACATTTTAGAACATTCATATTTTCATGAATCAATGTTTTTAGAAGTTTCTTATTCATTCTTTACATGTACCCCCCAACACTCAAGGAGACACTCTATAAACCCTTAATATTGGTGGATCAAATCATAAGATAAATTTCATGATGTTTAATATAGATAATACACCAAATTGTATTACTTCACACTATTTTCAATATTTGGAAGCATACACCAACTTCATTAAAGATGATCCTTTCATCAGTTTTTCTTTAGAATACCACTTGTGAGATTGATCTTGGGTGTTTAATTTATTGTCAAATATTTATATATTATTCACTTTCTCAGGTTATCACCCTAAAAACATAATTCACCTTCAATTCCCTACATTCTTATTGCATAAATACAAAACAAATAGATAATTAAATCATATGGAACTTCTTGCTCCTCAATGTGAACATTAAGGTTGAGAGGATTTTCTCAACCAATTTGAACCATACTTAATGAAAATACATCTATTATTCAAAACTTATTTTTATTTAGGTATCATGGTCCTCTTCACAACTTCTTCTTTTTGTGGGGTATCTATTTTCTTATGATCATTCATACCTTATATAGTCTTGATTCTCTTAGAGGATTATTCTTATGTTATCAATATGGTTAAAAATCATTGGCATTATGTCCATCTTCCTTACATATCCTATAAAAGTATTATTTAACACAAGGTTCTTCATTTTTTGACAACCTCTTGTGAAATTTTAAATCTTCATGTGGATATTCTTTTTTACCTTTAGTGCTATATTTTCCTTGTGCTTCCTTCATCTTATTTTATTTTTTCAAATCATCTAGTAAAATGACTAGAAAATATTTGGGTACATTGGAAACTTGTATGGATCTTCTATATGGATACCCATGAATTCCATTCTTCTCATAATTACTCTTAAATGAAGCACTCGTCTAAAACTTCTTATATTTTTTTACCCAAGAATCTCTCATATTTTATATATCTTCTTGGGAGTAATATCCTTTTCAATTTTCTTATGCTTCTTTCCCAAGTATGTATCTTCTTCCTTAAAAGATTTATATGGTATTATTTCACTATATGATTTAGATATATCCTAATATTGATATGTACCAATTAAATGACCACATCCCTTGAAAATATTGTAGGTATTTTCAAGTATTCCAAATATATTTAAATTTAACATATTTATATTAATATGTGGATATTTCTTCTTCTATGGATTAATCCCCTCTTAAATGAGTTTCATTTAATCTTCAACATTTAAATAATTGTACCATCAATCCAATTCACTATTCTCAAACCTTTCACAACACTATAAATTTAATACAAATATTAAACTTCTTTTCGCCACTATATGTTGTCCAGAATTTTCAGAACTGATAGCATGTTGCATTTAGGAATTCTCCACCATTTTTTGGACTCTTCTTGGGGAATAAGAACTCATACTCAGTATTTTATTCACCATAGACATGGTGTTAAGATTCCAATAATTTTTATTGATCCATATTTGTATATATATTTTGTTTAAACCTACATCATTTCTGAAAACGGATTCAGTAAAAAATCAATATTTATAGATGGATAGTACCTTCTTCTTTGAGGCTTCAAGAGAAAAATCATTAGATGATGTAATGATACTATTTCCACATAAAATTTTTATTTTAAAATCATATCCCTCTTTTTAACAGCCTTTGGTAGTATCTCCTTTCTTCTTCAATTGTGATGACTCAATATGTTTCATCTTAAGGTTGGATAATTTTACTTCCAATTGTAGAAATTTCATATTAAAAAATTATTTTAATCTTAAATGAATTCAATTATATATTAAAAATATTTTCTCATTCTTCTAATTTATTCAACATTATTTTTGGCCTTTTCATGAAGAAATGTATCAATATCCTTGAACATCTTATATTAAACATATAGTTGTAAATTATTGACATCAATGTTGTTTTCTAATTAGCATCAGTTTCATGGAACTTAACTTCAAGAGTATTCTTGATTTTATAATTTTCTTGAAATTATTTAATCCATTTTATTTTAAACTTAAGAATCAATATTTATTCTCTAAGTTATATTCTTAAATGGATCCAACATATTTATAGATATTTTTTTCATGTTCAAAACTTATTTTTCAAATAATTCTCAAATTCTTTAGACACTTATTCAAGATGAGTGATTTATTATTTCATACTTTCAACAATCCCAATTATAAGAGAAACTGATTCTTGGTAAAACCATGTTGTATATACTTTAATTTATCAATGGATAAATATATTGAAATATGATCACTCCCATTGATGCTTGAATATTATTTAAGATAGTATAAGAAATAATTTTCACATACCTCAAGAACACTTGAATTCCTTGATCCTATTAAGGTAGAAGGGTTTTCTAACTCCTTGGTGGTACACTAAACCACTTATTATTATCCATAAATTACACATATATCTTTATTATTACTATATCATGGATAAACTTAAACCAATTATTTAATTTCACGTAAAGGATACATTCTTAAATATCTTTTTTTGTTTCTTTATTCTATTCCACATAGTCTTTGTAGATATAGAATCCTTATTTGAAATAGATATTTCTTCACAAAAATGTCACTTTATTAAAAATTCATAAGGAGACCTTCCAATTTTCTAAAGACAACAACTTTAAAAATAGAGAATCCGATTAAATTTGAACCTGAATCTGATACTAATTAAGGGGACTTGTTAGGGATAAACTAAACATTGAGATGGGGGATGAATCGATGTTACTAAATTTTAATTGAATTTAATATTTTAATCCATTTATTTTTACCATTTTCACTGGTTAAGGTAAATTGGTTCTCTTATTCTATTTTCTCACATTTTTCTTGTACTCAAAACATCCAAAACACGTACACAAAACATAGATGAAGACTTAAAAGGTTCACCTTTCAATGTGAGAAGGATAATCATTGGTGTAAACTGGATTCCTATAATATCACATGACCCATTAGTATCAACCTATCATTGTTAAACTATAGTCTCCTAATATTGTATGAGTCTACATCCTCAATATCTCTATTTGGTGTATCCCATGCATAGGTGAATCCCTCACCTTTATAATTATAGTATATGGGTAACAATTAAAGATTCCATCACCAATTATAATTCTACATGTTTTTGGTTTATTTTATGGGTCTTCTTAATCTTCTCTTAAATTCATAGAATTATAAAAGAACTTCTTTACAATATCATTTAATGGATACTTCTCATTTTTTTTATACACAAAAATATACACAATAAACTTATTCTTCCTTAGAGTAGAGAACCCAAAAAAAAATTTTATTATTTTCTTCTATAATTTCAAGATTCTACTTCATTGTGAATTGGGATACACATAACTCATATTCCTTATAAGAACTTTATAGACAACTCTCATACCCTCTTCCCATTCTTCTTCTTATTCTTATTCTCCCCTCTTCTTCTTCTCTTCTACCAAAAATTTATAAATTTAGTTATCTTCTTCATATCAGTCTATGAAAACTAAATTACACAAAAGACTCTTCTTTTTTCTTCCCTCTTGCCTTATCTTCTTCTTCATTGCATAAAATCTGAACAAATTCTTCCTACTTAACTTTAACTCAATTAATATATACAAATATTATTAGATTCGTGTATCTTCTCAAAACAAAGATTTTATTCTATATGTAAATAATAGTGTCAAGGATCACAAACACACTTTTTATTCTTCAACCTATAATATATATATATATACATATATATATATATACATATATATATATACACACACACATATATATATATAAATTTGAATTTTATAGATTCAGATACTTATTCTATGATCTTCTCTTCTCTTGTCTATATTTACAATACCATATAAATATAGGAATTAAAATCTTTATATATTTCTATATTTGAAAAAAACCTTGAATATTAGATCTTGATTTCTCACTACTATTCTTCTCAACTATCAGTAACTGTGTGAAATATTCAATAACTATCATGGTTTCATTTACATTAATTTAACTTGTACCAATTCCTTTATCTTTGCATGATAATTTTAATGAATTTAGAACTACATATAAATATATGCATTCATGTAACTATTATAGTTATATAAGCCTCATTAATGGTAAAAAGATGGATAATTATTCTTACTTATTTAATCTTGATATTATTACTCTTTCTATCCATGATGTATTCCTATATTGAAACTAAATTTGAATATGTATGCATGCATTTTTTATAATCATGGAAACTTTATTTTCAGCATAAAATAATCCAGAAAATATTACTTCCTCTATTCTTCCTGAATCATGATAAAACTAATCATGATTATCATTCCAATTAAATAATACCATATTTGGAATCATATGTATTCTATAATCTCATCAGAAAATTAATTCAGGAATCTTTAGTAAAAATCACCATATCATGGGGCTCTTAAAGTCCCACAAACTACCCATCTTAAAATTCGTATGAATCCAAAGTCATACACTACCAACAGAAGTCCCACAATGCTCCGGAGTCTTAAATTTTCATTCATATTAAATGTTTATCAATTATTACCGTTCCATTATTCTGAGAATTTTAAAATTCATATGAAATACAAATTCTTATGTTTCTTGAAGTCATATACACATCTTCCTCTATCATTTTTTTGATATGTTGAGATTTTATATTCTTGTATAAATTATAAATGATATTCTCCTTGATTCATTTATTTCTTCTTCCAAAATTCATATAACCTTGCTCAAACATCTTAATATTATTTTATCATATGCATGCATGGATTTCTTTTGATCTTTAAGAAATAACACATGAACAATGGAAACACAATTCAAGTTCTCTATCTACATTAATGGTAGAATATGAATTGATAATTTAGGCTCAAAATATGATCTTATGTGAAAGGAATATAAAAATAGTACACATATTGGTTTAATCTTGATAGAGAATTACCTTTTTTAATGATGAATCATAGTCTATTTTCTAGAGTCCTGCATCAAATATATGGTGGAAATTATTCTCACATAAAGTATATACATTTCTTTAGCCATCCAATGAAGCCCATATGAATATGGTTCTCTATAGTGGCCCTTTGTGTCAACCTTCATGAAGGTGGATAAGCACCCCCTCTCAAATAAGTTTGACCCATGTTTCTTTCCTAGCTGTGCAGACCTTCATAGCTACTATGATCTCTTTACAACTTCTCTAAACAAGCTCCATATTTGAGCTCAATTGGGTTTTTTCTACAAAGTCCAGGTTTTTAGGTGTTGATATAGTCATGAGTTAGCATATTTTCTATCTCTTCTTTAATACAAATCCTTAACAATATGTAATTCTAAACATTCTTGAACTAATTTTCATCCTATTATTCTCTTCTTTTCTTTCTCTTTTTCTTTTTAATATTTTTACAAAAAAAATGGATTGAACTCTAATTTCATATTCATAGAGATAAGAGAATATTCATTAAAATTTCTCCACATATTTGCAAATAAAATCTTCAAAAAAACATTTTCCATTAATATAAATGTATCTCCATAACTTCAAAGATAATAACTTATTCATATTATGCATCAAAGAAAATAACTTATTCAAAACATGCTTGGGTTCTCCAATTTAATTCCAATACCTTCTCCTTCATCTTGATTCTTCTTAAATATATTTACATCAGCCTTCAATGATTCTCCATAAACATTGAAAACAAATACAAAAAATACAAAGTGGTCCCAACAACTATTTGGTGTCAAATTTTTCGAAATCATTCCAAGGATATAGCTACTAATTTTGAGTATTAAACCTTGTAAAATGGGTTTTAATTGTTTTTTTCACTATTTGGTGTTTTTGAAGTATAGTAGTGATACAATTCACTCTAAAAAGTGACAAAGGTTGATTTATTATGAAATCATAAAAGGAAAAATGGAATATTTTTTAGTGATTCACACCCCCTCCCAGTAAACCAACATTGTACATTCTTCTATTAAAAGTGGTATTAGAGCACTCTATGTTTCCTTCAAAGATCAATAAGTTACAAGTTTTCTTATATAAAGGTTTTTTAACTTAGTTGTTATTTGATTTTTTCTTTCTATATTTTAAAATAAAGGCTGTTTATAAGTTTCTTTATTGAAGGTGTTCAGTGAAGTTGGATTTTGGATCTAGATTTCTATATCTATTATGGATAATATCAATTTAGTGAATAGAAAAAAGAGTTCCAACATTCAAATGTAGAATTGAATTTTTTTTAAGATAGCATGAAACCTTACTTACTTTCATTGGGTAAGAATATTTTATACATTGTTACTAATGGTTTTAAACTATTTCTTAATGACATACTTTGTCTCGGGATGCTAGAATGAATTTATAGATATATGGGTGTGTAAGAAATTTCATATTTTACTCAATTTTAGATAATTATTTTTTAAATATTATGGGGATAAATACTATGAAAGTAATTTTGGACAAGATAAAAAATATCTATGAATTAAATATCAAATTCAAAAAGGATAAATTGAAAATTTTGTGAAAAATTTTTAAATACATATGTGTACTTGAAGGTTAATTTTTTTTTGAATTATTTACTAGGGTTAATATATTGGTAATAACTATTAGAGGATTTTTTAAAACTCTTTATAATTCAATGGTGGTTGATAAGATTCTTTATATCTTACCATCTAGATTTGATACCAGTGTTTCATCTCTAGAGGATCATTCTCTTGGAAAACTTACTTTGGATGAATTTCACAGAATCTTGGTATCATATGATATGGGAAAGGAATATAATTTAAAGAATAATAGTTTAGATAATAAGGATATATAACTTAAATATTTGATGAAGGAAATTACCTCAAAGAAAATTGAGGAAGAAGATGAAGATGTAATTGGAAGTTCATATTTGGATAAAGGTGTTTATTTGAAGTACAATAATCACATTTCACTCATATAAAAAGGTATCTAAAGGGAAAAAGGTAATTTTTTAGGAAGGTTACTATTTAAGTGGTTCATTTGTTGGAGGAATATATATTTTTTTAAAAAAAACCAAATCTAGAAGAAGGGGAAAGTGAATATGGAGAAGTTTATTCTAATGATGCTTCAAGGGAGAATTCCAAGAACTTTATATGAGGGAATTTTTCATTAAAAATTCCATAAAAAAATTCATATTTTACCAAAAAAATATTTATTTATCCAAGAAGGATGAAACATAAATTAATTGAAGTTGGAGTGGTTATTATTCAAGTGATATAAGTGAGAAAATATTTATTGAAATAATGGATTCCAAGGATTCAAGTAATGAATATGAATCAAAGAAACAATAATAGGTCTTAAAAATTATAAATGAATAGTTACATGACTCTCAAATAGAGTTAATATTGAAAAAGTAAATACAGAAGTGAATCAATAAGATTTTCAATTTGAACAAAGAAAATAAGAGAATAAAGACTATTATTGATCCATAACTGCATTTGTTTTCAATAAGTCAATATGTGTTTGTGGATGAAGTGGTTATTCCTAGACAATTATTATAGATCCATCTAATGGAAATGGATGTCACACATGGACAAATCTCCATGTAAAATCTGACAATTTTTCATGTTGATCTTTAATTATCAAAGTCATGTGCTAAAAAGTTTTCACATTGCTTCAACAAGTGGAATGCCATGAAAATATTTATTTTCATGATGAGAAGTAGAATAGAAGATGATGAGTATGTCATGTAATATTCTATAATAAGGTATTTGGAATTAAATTATTATACTTATTTATTTTTCTAAGTATTATTATAAAGGTACTTACTTCAGAAATTGTTAAAAAAAAGGGCCAGCCTTAGTCGAGATCAACTAAGGCACTTATGGGACTTGGAGGGGTCAACCACACCCATGGGAGCCCATCCAAGATAGGCATTTAGGAGGAAGGAGGAATAGAGCATGATATATATGGATGATCCTATTTATAAGGACCAGAAGTGTGTGTTCCCACAAGCACGCATAGATTGGGCTAGTATCCCACTAGGATGGAGCTTGTGGTGGGTGGGTGAAGTTGGTATGTGTGCCAAACCCCATTTCTGGATTGAGTAAGTGGTGGTCGCAGCACTATTTATAAATTGGATAGGTTCTACTTCAAATTTTTTATGTGGGATTCTTTCTCTGTTGAATTGTACATTCGCACTTAAAAAATCTAGATATAATGAGGGACATTTGATTAGTTTTATCCTCTTCATCCACTAAACCCCATGTTATGTGAATTCAAAAAGGTATGTCCCGTGTAGTATATATTTTAAAAGTATCTTGACTCCTACCTCTTTACGAGCACTATCTGTGCAAGATGATGACAACTAGATGCCATAAGACATCGAGATAAAGCTCAAATAAACATATTCATGGAATAAAATCACCGTCTTTCATGCATTCTAAGGACTTTTATTGATTGATCATGATGAACAATGAATGAAGGTGTCGAAATAATCTAGTTAAATTTCATGATGTTGTTGTGTTATGATCTTAAGATCATGTGACCAAATTGAGACATTCAATTAGCTACCAAAATAACTAAAGAGACTTACTGGTACATCTCATGAATATTATTTAGGAACCAATTTTTTTAGTTGTATTTTTTTCAATATAACATTATGATTAATATGTTTTTGAATAACATTAAAGTGACTAAACACTTTACTTGGTGATAATATGTTGGAAATCTAGATTAAGGAAGGATGTGTACAAAGTTTTCTTAACCATCTGATCTCGACCATGGGCTTAAAATCCAGAATCAAAGTCATATTCAGATGTTTGTACACACAATTATTAATAAATTCTATTGTATTGAGAATAAGTTTTCTAGAAGAAAAGGTTCATTGGTCATCAGACTCACCTTGGGTTTGGAATGAAGGTTTGATCGTAATGAGGAAAGGTCTTTAAGTCTGAATGGATTCAATATAAATCTGAAGATGATTTTTTATTTCATATTTCAAAAAATTCATAAGTTATCTAAGAAACTTTTAATGAAATCCTTGTGAAATAAAAAAGGATAACTAGTGTTTCCAATCATATTGAGGGTTAGTTGGAAATAAATAAAATGATGGAAGGATGGGAATTTACAATACCTTCTAATGAAATTCATATGATGTTATTTTGATCCTAAACATTCTAAAATCCATGAATAATTCATGATACAAGTATGAGTTTTTTAAAGAAGAATGTTTCCAAAGTTGAAGTTTTTTTATCTCGGTTCATCAGTGTGAGATCACTAGACATGGATTTTTTTGAAGGCTAGGAATATTGATCAGAATGTGAGAAAACAAATATTATTTTTTTAGTAAAAAACAATAATCCATAAAATAAAATTTTTTTGATAAATACATTTATAAGGAAATATGATTCTGCTGACACTGGTCTATCAAATGTGATGTGACACCGATCATCAGAGTAATCCTAACACCAATAATTAGATGCATTGGTGGATAAAAAAGGAAATCCAATGTAGAAAAAATTGTTGAAGAAGAATTTTTTATTGGGAATTTTCGGTACCAATGAAAAATGGGATCAGGGATCAATCAACAATGTAGTAAACCATTTTTATTAGGTTGAATTATTTTGGTCTCATTTGGATCATATAAAAAAGAAAAACTCTGATATGTTATCAATTGGTTCAAGAAAATCCGATTGGTGATGACACCAATTATTCGAGTGAAGAAGATACTGATTTATCATGTTTAGGATGATCGGTCTGAGTAAAATAATAAAAAAAATAAAGGTTTTGAAGCATTTTAAAAGTGTTGAAAAAAGGTGTCTGGAAATTTTCTTGAATAAGTTTGAAGATTTTTCTGAAGTGTTTCTAAGAAATCAAAGGAATATATAGAAGTTATGACCATGTTTATGGAAAAATAAAAGGTGAAAAAAATCTAAAGAATGAGAAACAATGTTTATGGAAGGATGGTTTCAATGTTTTATATTCAATCAAGTTGGTAGGGAGCATTGGACTAAGAAGTTGGTTCCAAGAATAAAAATGAGAAGTCATTTATTTTTCATATGTTTTAATTGGTGTATAGAAATGTAATTAAGAATCTATTGTTAAAAATATGACTTCATCATAATAAAAAAAATAGTGATAATTAGAATCAGACTGAAGAATGTTTAGAAATTAAAAAGTGAGATAAACGTGTGAGAAGATTTGAGAAGGATCAATAAGAATGTATTAGAGTTTAGAATCATTTAATAAGTCAAAGTTGTATCCAAAAATCAAGGGGAATTTATGATTTGGGAAATTCGGTTAAGTAGGAAAACTTTTTCAGAATCCCACCTAAACAATTTTTAAATCACCTATAAATAGTGGGAATTACTTTGTATTTTCTGACATTCGTATTGTTCACATGTGAAGATAGAAGGTGTAGTGTTGAAATTTTGTAGATAGAAGGAGTCTTCGGGTCGAGAATAACTAAGGAAGTTTTTTAGAAAGAAGAATAAAGAAGATCATATTCAGCAGGTTATCATATCGGACTGGTCATCGAATTACAAAACTGAACTGAGATTTCCAATCTAAGGTAGAATCAGTTTAGAATTTATTCACTAGTATTATGGAAGTAATATTTCTGGACTGATTAGTTGAAATAGCTAATTGAACTGGGATATCATACTGAGTATCATTATGAATTCCATATAATTTCTTACCTACTTCTGGGTAGTGAAGTGAAGATTTTTTTTAAAGATCATATATGTGAAAGTTGAGAAGATGGTACAATAACTTGTTTTAAAGAAACTGGTGAAATTTTCTTAACTTGTTACCCAAATTTTTATTACATCATTTTATTCTACATGAAGAAAATGCACTTTTGTATTGAATATAATTCTATACAAGTTTAAGGGTATATACTACATTTTGTATCCATACAAAAGGATTGTTTTCTAGTGGATTAAGTAGAATTGTATTGTATCCAAAACTTACCAAGGATGTAGCTAATCTTTCTTAGTATTGAACCTTACAAATACTTGTGTTTCTATGGATGTTTGAATGGTTTTGTTTTCAAAAAAGTGATAATTATTTAATAGGAGGAAAATGAAGTTTTGAAATGAAGGAAACTTAAAAGAAAATATTATCACTGATTCACCCCCCCCCCCCCAATGATACAACAATCTTGGGTGGTCCATTATAAGTGGTATTAGAGCCTTGGTTCCCTTTATTTTTCTCTTTTCTTAAGTGTTTGAAGAATATTTTTTATGGATTATCTGAGTTGTGTGAACAGTAAGGGTATTCTTATCTTAAATGATAAGAATTATCATATCTAGAGGGATAAAATATTTCCATGTCTTATGTTTCTTAGAATGATATTTCAAAATATGCTATAGATGGACCCCAAACCCATGTGTTGAGAATGTTCCTATCACAGTTTTTGATAAGGTAAACCTTGAGAATGATGGAAGATATAAGAATTATTTACTCTTGTCACTTTATAAAAGTGATTTTATAGGATTGAAAAGTGTTTCCACTATCAAAGTTATCTAGGATAAGTTGAAAACATCTTTAAAGCCAAAAAAAGTAAAGAAGGAAGAGTTACAAATTGGGAGGCATAAGTATGGAGATCTCAAAATGGGTGAGTATGAATATATTGATGACTTTTTTATCTAGGTGAATGAAATTTTTTGGAATATCATATATATTTGTGAAAAATTGGAAGGTTTTACTATTGTTAAAAAGATATTGAGAATTATTCCTAAAAATCTTGATGCCAAAGTTTCTTTATTTAAAGATAGATATAAAGAAACATTATCTTATGATGATTTGAATAGAAATATCATTACTTTTGAAATGATAAGGGATGAAGTTATGAATGTAAAAAAAAGATGATCGTGAAATGTATTTCAAGGACTCCAAGAAAGAAAAGCCTAAGAATATTCTTGAAGAAGAAGCTAGATATTTTGATTCTAAAAATGAGGTATGTAAAAATCTTGATGAAATTTTATCCTTGTTTTCTAAGAATTTAAAAACAGATATAGGAAAGTATAAAAGAAAACTACCCTTAAAATGTTTTTTATGTGGAACCATTGGGAACTTTTGTTTCCAATTTCCCTCAAAGAGATGATGAATATAAAAGTGACGAATAAAAAATAAGTTCAAGAAGATCTTGGATAAAACAGAGTGAAAAGAAAAAATGCTATTCTAAAGGAAAAGATAAGAAATTATCTATATCCAAAAGGAGAATATTTCTTTCTAAGGATAATGGTACTGAAGAGTTTATAAATTATTCTTAAGAAAACATGTTATCACAATAGTTAATGATTAAATTTTGTGATCAGTAAAAGTAGTTTTTCTGAAGAAGAAGAATAAAAAGAGACTCAGTTAAAATTTCATCTAAAAGGATAATTGAAAGAATTTATGGGGAATATTTCTGAACATGAAAAAGAAATCAATAATTTGAAGAAGTAAAGTCATACAAAAAACATTCAAGAGTGTTCTTATGAAGAGAAAGGTAAATTAATTAAATAATTTTTTTGTTTGAAAAAATATATTGATAAGGAAAAGGATCAAAATAAAAAACTTGAAGTAAAATTGAAGGAAAAAGAAGAATGGTTGTAACTTTTTCAATAAAAACTTTCTAATACTTATTAAAGAGTTACAAGTTTCAATAACTATACCTATGATTTTGGTGAAAGGTCTAGAAAGGGAAAACCTGATAAGCATAAAAATTTACCTTCAAAGGTTGAGAAGAAATTTGAAGAGGTTCCTAAGAATAATAAACTTGGGAAATTCATGCTCATGTCCAAAACAAACAAAGTAGAGAATTTATAAGTTTCTGAAAAGTGTGATTCCAAATAAAATCTACTACTTATGGTTCCAATAAGTCTGGAATAAAATATGAATCGAAGAAGAATACATAGTTAGATATCAGAAAGGTCATTGGTCAACAAAGTTCTGATGTGAAAGATAAGAAAGTTGCTGAAAAACATATCAAAAATTTCAGAAAATATGTGTTTCTGACACTTTCATCAGGGCGTGCATCCATCTATTATTTGGAGGATGAGGATCAGTTATTTCCCTGCATTCCCACTTTCCAAAGGTGAGTGGAATTCGTTGCTTATTCAGGAACATTTTCTCCTTGATCGAAATGGGATGATGGGATGTCAGTTCCTCCTTTTGTGGATTCCTCCTCGGAACTCATTACCTAGTTTGGTTCTCCCTTATAGACTTAAGACGTTGTTCATGAAACTCATCCTAGAGCTGTGTCTTCATGAATTTTGGTTAATTATACAACTTATGTCAGGACATTCCAAGGGGTCCAGTCAGGTCAGCAATATTCGGTCGGGGGAGTAGTCACGTTGGACATCACTGGTGTGTCTGGACACTAGAACACCGGTGCATCTGGGTTTCTTCTCTTTATGATAGGGCTTATCAAGGGTGCATAATCTCAAGGAATACCATGCTGAATTAAGGGAATTATATGACATGGGCATGTCTCTGAGGTTTTCCTCAGCTTCCCATGTTTAACACAGGGTATGTCGTGAGTTTAACGTCTAACGGAGATGGATCGGACTGATCATAACACTGACAGTAGTGGATTAGATGGGTGTAACCCCTGGAGGGAACACTGATGCTAGGAATAATGTGTGTTTAGTTACCCAATTACTTCTAGGAGCAGTGAGAAAGTGGGTGACATGATCTCACCGAGATGTGGTGGTCGGGTAAGAATCAGGATGGATGATGGAGAGTTGAATTAAGTGGTGGGGGAATGAGATGGGACCGTCATGAAGGTGATGGTATTGTTAGGCTTGAGCCTCAAAGAGACTTCATACGTATCCTAGGGGTAAGGAATCAAATTCCACATAGTTCGGCAGGGCAAAGGGACACCTAAGGAGGCGGCCTGTATGGATGGGACCCGGAGGAAGTGGAACCTCTGGGTTGGGGCATGACCTTTCCGAAACACATAGGCTTGAGGGAAAGACCAGGATGAGACATGGGTGTTGGGATTAAACCTCATGGAGGCTTCCTATGTATCCCTATGGTGGGGAATCAAGGTCCACTAGTTCAGGATGGGGGCATATAATTGGGGTGTACACAGAGGACAGCGACCCGAAGACAAGTTGGGGATTATGCATGTTTAGCATCCGGGGTTGGTCTAACGCTTGAGGGTGGACCAGAGATGTGGGTCCCAGTGAAGGGGGACTACAACGGCTTACCATCGATTAAGGATTACAACAGATTACCACTGGTTGGGTTTGACAATGGTTTACCGCTTATTGGGGTTCCAACAGCTTATCGTTGGTTGGGGAACACAACGGCTTACCATCGATTGGGATTGACAACGGCTTACTGCTAAATGGGGATGAACCATAGGAAGGATTCCTATGTACCCTTCCTAGGAGATAGGGATCAAGTTCCACATAGTTTTAATGGGTACAATTTAGCATCATGCGGGACGAAAGAGGGGCATACAGTTTAACGTCATGCGGGATGAGGGTAGACCAATGTGAAGTGGTTTGGACTAATGGGTGTTGGGCTTGAACCTTATGGAGGATTCTTACATATCTTGCCTATGAGACAAGGATAAAAGTCCACGTGGTTCAGAATGGTGGATACAGTTTAACATCATGCAGGACGAAGGTGAACCGACGTGAAGGGGTCGGAACAAGTAGGTATTGGGCTTGAACCTCAGGGAGGCTTCCTACGTACCTTTCCTTGGAAAGGATCAAAGTCCACGTACTTCAGTAGTGTTTGGTGAACCGACGTGAAGGGGTTTAGGACCAATAGGTTTTGGGCTAAAACCTCAGGTAGGCTTCCCACGTACCTTTCCTTGGCCAGGATCAAAGTCCCCGTAGTTTGGAATAGGTGTTGGTGAACCGACGTAAAGGGGGTCGGGACCAATAGGTGTTGGGCTTGAACCTTAGGGAGGCTTCCAATGTACCTTGTTGTGGAAAGGATCAAAGTCCATTTAGTTTAGGATGGTTTGGGTCTTACACTCTAGGGATGCCCAGAGAGGATGTCATGGTTGGTGCTTACTATAATCCCACATGATTCATTCTCGGTGTAAGAAACAAGAGGCAGTAAAGACCTGATTATCACATCGCGAAAGGTGCATCCATGGGAAGTGGAGTGGGTATTACACATGGTTAGAAGCCCAAAGAGGAAGTAGGGACTTATCCATGGTTAGCAGCCCAGGGAGATAGAGATAGGGACTTACTCCAGGTTGGAGTCTTGATGGTGACACATCTCAGAGGGAGAGGGATAGGATAACGAAGGTACATGTGCCCTTGTCGCCTCTTAGTCTTTGGCACTGAAGAAGAGAGGAGGAGTAGGGGTGCTTCCTCCTACAATAAAGTCTAGGGGGTTACACCAAGATGGTTTATCTTCCCTGCGGACATACACCGCTTCAAAAAAGAGGATCTCATTCCATGTGAGGAAGATCTCACTCCTATGGAGATGAGCGGGCATGGAGAATATCTGAGGTGGGGAACCCCATGTAGAAGGCATGAGGTGAGTCCATAGTTTAATATCATGTGCTGAGGAAAATGGTGCTTGGCAGTTTAAAATCCTGCAGCTCAGACGAGGCGAGTTTACTCCACACCCCTAGGACTTACATAACTGATACCCACCCACCCTTGGGGAAGGGAAGGTATCAGCAATGTCGTGGTGAGGGGATGTTGTGGAGTGATCCATTAGGGGTTCCATGATAGCATGGCTATGAGAAGAAGAAATAGCTGTTAGCGTGCCTATGATAAGAAGAATGAGGCTAAGCAATGCAATGTGGAGCACCACCCAAGGGACTTTGAAATCAATTTTTACAGACCTGGAGGGTCATACAGGAAAAGGGTTTGTGGAGCAAAGGGTTTCACATGAAGAGGCCTCGTGAAGTTATAGTGCTCCGTGTAGTGGAGTGGATTCATGAAGGGGTATGTTTCATGATGTGAAGTGGCCTAGACTAGTCAGAGGTCATAGGTGAACATGGAGGGTTCTTTACAAATCATAAAGTCTCTCGTAGAGTAAGGATTCACAAAGAAAAGGTGCCTTGAGAAGCATAGCACTGTGAGGCAGAATACCTATCGAAGAACAGTGACCCTGCCTTAGCCTGTGGTTCACATGTGCATGGAAGGTACTTTGCGAATCATGAGTGCTTTGAAAAGACCCGAGTCCCCTTAGGGATCTCCTTCCTTTTTGAAGGCCCATGGGCTTCACAAAAGGAATCCCTGCTTGAAGAGGGGATCTGTTCAAGCTAAAGGGAAGGAACTTTGCGATGCTAAAGTACCTTGAAGAGTTCATTTTTTTCAGAGAAAAATGTGATTCAAAATTTGAGATATGAGAAGGCAAAAGGTTAGAGTATCCATCATTTGGGATTGGGGGAAGCCTGGTATTTATAGGAAAGATGTGGCTTCAACAACGGATCTCTCGACACGAATCCATGAGTCATTTGGTCATAACAGCCGAACCTCCTACCTCTTTTCTTCGCGGAGGCATTTCAAACATCTTTCGGATCGCGAATCCTCCCACCTCATTGCTTCGTGGTGGCTTCTCAAAGGTCTTTCAAATCACAGAGCCTCCTGCCTCTATGATTCTTGGTGGCTTCGCAAATTTATTTTGGATTGTGGAGCCTCCCACCTCATTGCTTCGTGGTGACTTCGCAAACATCTTTTGGATCACGGAGCCTCCTGCCTCTTTGCTTTGTGGTTCCCACGAAGGTGGCAGCTTAGTACCGATCATGGTGCTGGGGGGCTCTACAAATAGGCTTTGTGAGGTATACCCAAATGAGGTGGTTTCCTGTTTGAGTTTTCTCTTCCTATCCCTGTATTTTGGTGCCAACAAATTCCCCCCTCATACTTGGAGTTGAGGAGAAAACAAGGTTCTAAGTATGAGGGTCAATCACCAAAACTTTTGGTCAATCATAAAGAAGGATCACAAAGGAGGGTCGTGAGGTGGATATGTGATGCGTGGTTTGAGAGTGCCGCAAATATCTCCATGGCCGGACGTGCCACGAATCCCAAGGGGTCGTCACCTACAAATATATAAGGCTCACCTCTCATTTTTCTTTTATCCTCGCCACATTTTGGTGTTAGTGCTCTCGATTCGTGAAGCTCCACGCACTCCGCAGTTTCTCTCTGTGAATTGGGCTTTCTGGTTCATGGCACACAGTGAGTCCTTTGACTCTGTGAGGGTGTACTCCATGGCTTTCATTTTCTAGGTTGGGGGTAGGGCTCTGTGATTTCTGGTTGGGACCGAGCTCCACGAACGATCTCTGTGAATGAGCTCCACGAACATGCTTTGAAAACCAGAACAAAAAAGACCAAATTATGAAAACTAAATGGATCACCCAGAATCTACTAGGGGGTCCTTGTGGATGCCGCCCGGAGGGAAGATATAGAAAATAGCTTGGGCATCGTGGAATTCATTCGAATCCATTAGGATCATGATTCACTGGTAGAGCTGCTATTAGAGAGCCAGAAGAACTAACCACTCTGAAAAAGGATGCCTCTGCATGGCTTTGGTATGATGGATAAAGTCTTCATTCTGGGAGCAAGCAGGGATGAGATGGCTTACTGGTTCAGGAGCACACCATGACAGCACAAGGGGTTCAGGGCGGCTAATGGCCATGCTTGGTGTAACGACCCGAGTCTAGAGCCGCATAACTGGTGCCTTGTACCCGGTTCTCCACATGACCTCAAGTGCATTTCCCCAAATGCCAGAGGCTTCCGACTAGCTGCGAGGGCCTTGGTGAGTCAGTGGGGAAACTATGCCCTCATTTGGTAAAGTATGCAGCGGAAGAATAAGCATAAACAATAGCAAAAGCAGTAAATAGCATGAAACAACTGAACTGAAAGTAAAATCAATGTCTGGTATAATAATGATGCAGAATGGTACATGTATCTATGGAAAGCAGTAAGAAAAACAACGTGTTGAAATACAACTGAAACCAAATTACTAAATGTAAACAGCAACTCCAGTAGCATCTCGGGCCAAGGCCCAGTCCCATGCTCTCTAGCTCCAACCAGTAATCAAGTACCTGAGGTAGAAGGGCCACAATCTCTACCTATACCTGCAACCATATAATCTGTTTGGGCCAAAAGCAGGACCCAAATAGGGTGTGAGACTAATCCTATTAGGAAACCACCACAAGATTTGTGCCCTATTGTCAGTGAGTGATATAGAAAAAGTAAAGGTAAATAAATTCAGTAAACAATTATACAAATTACCATTCACATTCATTTAATTACACAACCAGGGAAAACCAGAAAAGTTTTCTATTCCATGATAAGCAAGTAACACAGCAGGTATCTAAAAAGACTACCTAAACACAAGCAGTACAAAACTCAAGCTTGTTCTTTGGTTTGGTGGACTTGTCACAACCAACCATCAAAATTCACACTGACTTTCTGGGTGGTTTAAACTAGCAGACCCCTATAGTCCAGTAATCAAACAAGGCACATACACTATGGGAAGCTCTCACGTCAATTCCCCTATGGTCTTGAAATGATAGCTACAGAATCTCTGAGGAAGCACTTACATCTAATTCATCATGTGGTCTCGATGCGTGGGTAACTAAGAACACTCTTGGGAAGAACAAAGTCTTATTCCCATATGTCCTGTATATGAAACTAAAACCAACAGACCCTCTAGGGAAGCACTTAATCATTTGTTCCCTCTTTGATCTCCCGCACCAGGTTCTCACAGCCGTGAGCAGTCCATTCGTGCATAATCGACTGTTATCAGCCCTAAGTAAGTTAAACAACTACTTGGATAATAGCTATAATACTTAAAAAGCATTACAATAGTAGGAAACACATGCAATCAGTGATAACAAGAAACTAACAATTTCAATAGGGTTCTCTCATGGCAACGGTGCCAAACGGCAATAAATAACCGAACGGGAGAGGTAAACACCCATGGGGTGATCCTCAAACATTCAAACAAGCATAAATTAGCAGCAATTCATCATAATCTAACAAGAAATCTAGGGAAGATAAACAATAGGATCAAAATCCTAAACCCGGGATACCCGATACATGGGTATCCGGCACTTTTGCAACCAAAACTCAAAGAACTTCAACATAGGGCAACAAACCACCTACCTCGATCCTTGGAGATCGATATACTTGAACCTCAGCCAGTGAATCGGTCTAGAACGGAGTAGATCTGCAAAAAATTCTAAAACGTTCAACCTCAGATAACTTACATGAGAGGAAGAATCAGGAAACAAGGCTAAAGAAGAACCAAGAACTCACCGCTGCGATTCTTCTGCAACTGACGGAGTTTGATTCGGACAACCGGTGACAGATCGATGGCTCGGAGAAGAATCGGCCTTCTAGGATGTTCTGGACGGGATTAGGTGGAGAAGAAGAAATTTACGGTCATTAGGAATGACCCCGGGTCGATTAATGAAATAAAAAAATTACACTGTGTGTACTCGTAAAGTACACAGCGTGTAGTGGGTTTTTCCGTACTCCGCCAAAATCGACCTCCAAATCACCCCTACACACTGGGTGTGTGGCCCGGTCTCGGCCAACACACGGCTTCGAGTGGCCGAGGAGTACACGGCGTGTACCCTAAAGTACATGGCGTGTACTCTGAAAATTTCCAGATTCTCCATTTTCCCTTAAAAAGCCCGTAAAAGAGATCCGTACCAGAAACTGAAGCTCCAGGTTCTTACAAACTTCCCCCCTTAAATAAATGTGTCCCCGAATTTCCCTAGAAAGTCGTAGAAGAAGAAACCTCGAACAACTCTGGCCACTGTGATCGCATAGCAGCCTCCCTCTCCCAAGTCTCATCCTGTATACGGCTGTGCTGCCATAGCACCCGTACCAGAGCAACAGAAGGGCCACGGAGTACTTTTGCACTACAATCAACAATCCTGATAGGATGCTTCTCGAAAGATGCAACCTGATCCAAATCAACCTCCTCGGGTTGAAAAAATGAGACGGGTCTGAGAAATACCGTTGAAGCTGAGAAATATGAAAGATGTTGTGCATAGCCTGGTACCTCTGAGGTAACTACAACCTATAAGAAACCAGCCCAACTCTCTCTAGATCCTCAAACGGACCGACGTATCTCGGTGAAATCTTACCCTGTCTCTAAATCCACTTGTGTCCCAACCTCGGTGCGACATGCAGGAAAACCTAATCCCCGACCTCGAACTCCAGAGGTCGCCTCCGCTGATCAGCATAAGACTTCTGCCAAGACTGTTCTATCGCCATCCTCTTCCGAATCAACTCTATTTGTTTTGAGGTCTCCTGAACAAGATTAGGTTCAAGCAAAGCTGCCTCTCCTGCCTCTAGCCAGCATAAAGGTGATCGTCATGGACTACCATAAAAATCCTCGTAAGGTGTCATCTGAATATTCGCCTGAAAACTATTTTTGTAGGCGAACTCCACCAGAGGAATATGCTTCTCCCAAGAACACCAAAGTCTAGAATGAAAGCTCGTAGCATATCCTCAAGCACCTGAATTGTACGCTCGGACTGGCCATCAGTCTGGGGATGGTATGTTGTACTAAAAAGTACCTGTGTACCCAATGCCCTCTGTAGCCCCTGCCAGAAGTGCGATGTAAAACGTGCATCCCTGTCTGAAACAATAGAGTGTGGAACTCCATGCAGACGTACAATCTCTCGGATGTACAACCATCCCAACTCATCAACACTGAAGGTTTCCTTGATCAGCAAGAAGTGTGAAACCTTCGTGAGCCTATCCACTACAACCCAAACCACATCATTTCCTTGAGGTGATCTCAGAAAACCTATCACGAAGTCCATCGTGACATCATTCCATTTCCACTCAGGAATGGGTAATTGTTTCAAAAGCCATGATGGTCGCTGATGCTCTTCCTTCACCTGCTGACAGGTGGAACACCGCATAACAAAACCAGCCACATCCTTCTTCATACCTAGCCACCAATACTGATGGTGTAAGTCTCGGTACATTTTGGTGACACCAGGATGAACTGCCCAAGATGAAGCATGGAACTCCCGCATCAACTCCTCCTGTATGTCTGCTGAAACCCATACGCGGCCATGAAAATGTAGCACCTCATCATTTCCCACTGTCCACCCCGGAGTAGGTTCTCCATCTGACACACCCTCCCGTAGGACTAGGCCTTCAGGGTCGGATAGTTGCCTCATTCGAACTCGATAAAAAAGGGTAGAGGTAACAGCTACAGAAGAAAGAACTGTCTGACCCTGTCTGTCGTGCACCTCCAGATGCATATTAGAGAACGGATCCATGAGCTGCCACTCACTGCTGACCTCCTGAACTGCCTACAACTGAGTCCCCCTACAGAGTGAGTCCATCACAGTATTGCCTTTCCCAGGCATATAAGAAAGCTCGAAGTCGAAATATTGTAGGTACTCGACCCACCTCCACTATCTCATATTCAAGTCATGATTCGTGAATATGTACTTGAGGATCTTGTGGTCAGTATATACCATGAAATGCTCTCCCATGAGATAGTTCCCCCAACAACGCAAATCATGAACAACAACAGCCAACTCTAGGTCGTGCGTAGGATAGTTCTTCTCATGTGGCCTCAACTGCTGAGATCTGTACGCGACAACACGATCTTCCCACATAAGCACTTCTCCAAGACCGATGCCAGATGCATCACAGAAAACTGTATAACTCTTTCCCGACTCTGGAAGAACTAGAATCGGTGCTGAAGTCAATCTCCCCTTCAACTCCTGGAAGGCTGAGTCACAGGCTTCTAACCAAACAAACTTCACCCCCTTCTTAGTCAAGCCCATCAACGGTGCTGCTAGGCATGAGAAGTCCTATATAAACCTCCTGTAGTAACCAGCCATCCCCAAGAATCTCTGTACCTCAAAGACGTTCTTTGGCTGCTCCCAGGTAACTACTACTCTCACCTTCTCTGGGTCTACTGATACTCCTGTCTCTGAGATGACATGACCCAGGAAGTGAATCTCGTCCATCCAAAAGTGACACTTTGAGAGTTTAGCATAAATTCGATGCTCCCTCAGTGTACTCAAAACGATCTCAAGATGGGTTGCATGGTTGTTTCAAGTGTGAGAGTACACCAAGATATCTTCCACGAAGACCACGACGAAGGAATCCAAGTAAGGATGGAACACTCGGTTCATCAGTGCCAAGAAAACTGTTGGCGTGTTCGTAAGGCTGAACGGCATAACCGTATACTCGTAGAGACCATACCTACTACTGAAGGCTGAAAGAGGTATATCTAAAGGCCTAATGCGCAACTGATGATAACCGGACCTCAAATTGATCTTCGAGAACACCCGAGCTCTTTGAAGTTGATCGAAGAGATCATCAATCCTCGGCAAGGGATATCGGTTCTTGACCATCAACTGGTTAAACTTCCGATAATCCATGCAAAGACTAAGGGTATCGTCTGCCTTCTTCACGAACAGGACAGGCGAACCCCAAGGAGAAGTACTGGGTCGGATGAAACCCTTTGTCTGCAACTCCTCCAACTGCTTCTTGAGCTCCTACAACTCAGGTGTAGCCATCCTATAAGGAAGAGTGGACACCGGTTCTGCTCCTGGCATGAGCTCAATCGATAATTCTACCTCACCCTCTAGAGGCAAACCTGAAAAGTCTTCTGGAAAGATATCTGGAAAGTGATCAACCACTAGAGGAAAATCTAACTGTGAAGTCCCCTTGTCATCCAGATAAAGACTTGCAATCTCGGCCGTAACTCCTCCTAGACCATGATTCTCGAGTCCGGCTTGACTCGCCTGAACATCCCACTCACCCTTGTGAAGGAAAGATTCACCCTTTGGTGATACAAAACTCACCCTGTGGTGATAGCAATCGACGACTACCTGGAAGGGAACCAACCAGTCCATACTGAGAATGAAGTCATAGCCCATCATCTCTAGGACATAGAGTTCCCATAGGAAACGATACCCTGCAACCTCGAGAGGGCACTCCTTGCACTGACGTACGCTAGATGTCTTTGTTCTCAAGGGCGTGTCGAGAGTCAACATGTTAGAAGACGAAAAGACACAGAGCTCCAGACTTTTCACGACAGCAACAGAGATAAATCTATGTGAAGTACCAGTATTGAAAAGGTCTGAAGATAAAACTGAGGCCACTAAGATCGTACCTCGAACTGTGGAAGGTCCAGGATCCTGCTCTACTGCAAACGTCTGGCCTGTACCGTGGCCCTGTGTAGCAGCCTAATATCCCTGAGTTGACCCCCTTTGAGCCTGACTACTATGTCCATGACCTCTACCTTGGCCTGCACAACCCGAAGAACTCCAGCCCCCAGTCTGCTGCGGGACTGGTAATCCTGCTCCTGAATGAGGGGTAGAAACAGATCCTCCTTCACTAGCCGCTGGAAGAAGAACCCTGCAAAAATGCTGCATATGACCCATCTAGCCGCAAGATCGGCACTCCACTAGATATCTTGGGCATTGAGGCTTCTTATGCCCACTCTTTCCACACTGATATCACACCACCAGGTTTCCAGAAGGAAGATCCCTTCTACCAGAAGATATACCTCTCTTCCTCAAGTCACCTCGAGTAGACTCTCTATAGCGCTTCCTGCTATCAGTATGAAATGAATCAGTCTTGGATGTTGAACTACCCTGGTCAAAATCTCCAGTCTCTCTCATATTTCTTTCGGTGATCAGTGCCTAGTTGACTATCAGAGTAATAGAAGTCAACTGGAAAATGTTCACCTGCAATCTGATATCTGGTTTGAGGCCTTCCTCAAACTACCTTGCCAAAAACAGCTCGTCATTTCCCAAAACAGGAGAGAAACGCTATAACTCAGTGAAGCGGGAGGAATACTCCATAACCAAAAGATTACCCTACTTCAGGTTCATGAACTCCCTGGACCTATCGTCCCTCAGTGTCGCTGGATAGAAGTAGTCGTAGAACGTACGCTGGAATTCGTCCCAAGCCATAGTCTGCTGGCGCCCTGCCTGTGAGACTACATCCCACCATCTCTTGGCAGAATCTCACAGCATGTAAGTCATGAGCTTCACCCTTCTATATGGGGGTGCCTTTAGATGCTTGATGATGGAAAGCATGGTTTCTATCCATGACTCTGCAACCTGAGGTCCTCCATCCCCTGTGAAATTGGGAGGATGTTGCTGCTGGAAGACTCGCGTCAGCTCTGCCACAGACGGGGCAGGATGTTGAGCTCCCTAGAAGTTCTTCATGAACCACATGAAACCCTCTCTGAACTGAGCATCCGCACCAGTGTCCGGAATCACTACAGGTGCCATATCCGGAACAATCGGCAGAACTACTGGTAGTCCCTAGTCTGCCATATCAGGCATACGGTCACCGCCTGGTTCCTAACGTGCAACAGGAGGACGTCTTTTTTCCATAGCCCTGAAAGATCAAAATCACGCCTCCGATTTAGGATCAACAAGGACAGAAAACACAAGAGTACAAAACGGGAACAGGAGAGAGAACCACTTAAATTTGAAAAACTGAACTACACGGTGTGTATTTAAACTACATGGCGTGTTTGTAAAATCCATTTACATGGGCCTGTAATTCTTCCACCACTAGTTGTGTAACATTCCAAACTACATGGTGTGTTGTCCCAAAACACAGTGTGTACTTGAACTCCACTCCCCTGCCTGAGTATCTTTGCACGGCTAACCAACACAGTCCTCCTAATTCTAAACTACACGGCGTGTGCACTAAGGACATGGTGTGTACAAGCCAGGCTTCAGCAGCTCGTGTAGTAGGTTACAAGGCTGGATACACGGCTGACTTCTACACAGTGTGTTCTGAACAAAAACGGTGTGTATAAGGATAGATCACACTGACCCGTGTTGTTCGTGACATGGCCGAGTACCTAGGAGAAAACTAGACGGCATGTTCTTATAACACACAGCATGTACTAGACAGGATCGGCGAGCCGTGTAGCAGGTTACATGGTCGGCTACATGGATGACCCCTACACGGTGTGTTCCGAACAAACACAGCGTGTATAAGGATGGATAACACTGACCCGTGTTGTTGGTGACATGGTCGGGTGCACGGTTGACTACTACACGGCATGTACTTATGGTACACGGTGTGTCCCCGAAAATTTTCCACCACCCCGTGTTTTTGTTCACACAGATAACAACATGGTTTAAAAACTACATGGTGTGTATGAATAAAGTACACGCCGTGTATTCTGGTTTTTTCCGAGCAGTAGCTCTAAAACTGCTCCGAATGCCAGAAACACTGAAAAACAACCAGCTATGTGCCAAATTCTGATCCATGGGGGGCCATACTCCCCGTGAATCAAATCTTGGCATCATAACAATGCATAAAACAAGTAAACATCATAACAAACAATTATTTTCCAAATTCTGATCCTCAAGGGCCCATAACACCTCCAAGACCAGATCTTGGTGCCCATACTAAACAGGCTGTAAAAGAAGTAATACTCTATAAGCGCAATAAGTATTTCTATCATAGAAACTACAACAACGGCATGCATAATCTATCACGGCATCTATGACAACAGCATGAAATTATAATGAACCCTAGATGGCATGGTAAAATGCATGACAAGTGATTTCCTACCCAGTACCTATATGATGCATGAGATGGCACACCCCCATCTCATCGGGTTGCAACCAAATAGAACCATA
The DNA here is from genome assembly GCA_963277665.1 of Viscum album. Taxonomy (NCBI): domain Eukaryota; kingdom Viridiplantae; phylum Streptophyta; class Magnoliopsida; order Santalales; family Viscaceae; genus Viscum; species Viscum album. The sequence goes on from OY728127.1 coordinate 188,788,718, forward strand.
ATCATATAAACTGTAACAAGACAAAACATGTGCATCACCCAACGGTAAAATATAATAAACAGTAACACTTGCAAAAACTGAAAATTGCAATTACGAGGTAATATAGATTTTCCCTGTACATGGGTTAATTACTCTCGGGCACAGTTAAGTACTAACTACCCATTTCTTCCTATCCCTGGCTATTGTCTCAAAACAGTAATAAATAGTAAAGAAAGAAAACTCCTCTGATACCACTTTGTAACGACCCGAGTCCGGAGCCGCATAACTGGTTCCCCGTACCTGATTCGCCACATGACCTCAAGCGTGTTTCCCCAAATTCCAGAGGTTGCCGACTAGCAGTGAGGGCCTTGGTGAGTCAGTGGGGAAACTATTCCCTCATTTGGTAAATTATGCAGCGGAATAATAAGCATAAACAATAGCGGAAGCAGTAAATAGCATGCAACAACTGAACTAAAAGTAAAAGCAATGTCTGATATAATAATGATGTAGAATGGTACATGTATCTATGGAAAGCAGTAAGAAAAACAACGTGATGAAATACAACTAAAACCATAGTACTAAATGTAAACAGCAACTCCAGCAACATCGCGGGCCAAGGCCCGGTCCCATGCTCTCCAGATTCGACCAGCAATCAAGTACCTGAGGTAGAAGGGCCACAATCCCTACCTATACCTGCAACTATATAATCTGTTTGGGCCGAAAGCAGGACCCAAACATGGTGTGAGACTAACCCTAGTAGGGAACCACCACAATATTTGTGCCCTACTTTCAGTGAGTGATATAGAAAAATTAAAGGTAAATAAATATAGTAAACAATTCTACCAATTACCATTCACATTCATTTAATTACACAACCAGGGAAAACCATCAAAGTTTTCTATTCCATGATAAGCAAGTAACACAACAGGTATCTAAAAAGATTACCTAAACACAAGAACTACAAAACCCAAGCTTGTTCTTTGGATTGGTGGACTCATCACAACCAACCATCAAAATTTACACTAACTCTCTGGGTGGATTAAACTAGCAGACCCCTATAGTCTAGTAATCAAACAAGGCACAGACACTCTGGGAAGCTCTCACATCAATTCCCCTATGGTCTTGCATTGATAGCTACATACTCTCTGAGGAAGCACTTACGTCTAATTCCTCATGTGGTCTTGATGTGTGGGTAAATAAGAACACTCTTGGGAAGCACAAAGTCCTATTCTCTTAGGTCCTGTGTATGAAACTAAAACCAAAAGACCCTCTAGGGAAGCACTTAATCGTCTATTCCCTCTTTGATCTCCCACACCAGGTTCTCACAGCCCTAAGCAGTCCAGTCGTGTGTAATCGACTATTAGCAGCCCTAAGTAAGTTAAACAACTACTTGGATAATATCTAAAATACTTCAAAAGCATTCCAACAGTAGGCAACACATGCAATCAGTGATAACAAGCAACTAACAATTGCAATAGGGTTGCCTCACGGCAACGGTGCCAAACGGCGATAAACAACCGAACGGGAGAGGTAAACACCCATGGGGTGATCCTTAAACATGAAACCAAGAATAAATTAGTAGCAATTCATCTTAATCTAACAAGAAATATTGGGCAGATAAACAATAGGATGAAAATCCTAAGCTCGGGATACCTGATACATGGGTATCCAACACTTTTTCAACCAAAACTCAAAGAACTTCAACGTAGGGCAACGAACCACCTACCTAGATCCTCAGAGATTGATATACTTGAACCTCATCCCGTGAATTGGCCTAGAACGGATTAGATCTTCAAAAACATCTAAAACGTTCAACCTTATATAACTTACATGAGAGGAAGAATCAAGAAACGAGGCTAAAGAAGAACCAAGAACTCAATGTTGTGATTCTTCTGCAACTGACGGAGTTTGATTCGGACAACCGGTGACGGATCGGTGCCTCGGAGAAGAATCGGCCTTCTTGGATGTTCTGGATGAGATTGGGCAGAGAAGAATATGTTTATGGTCATTATTCATGACCCTGGGTCAATTAATGAAATAAAAAAATTACACGGCATGTACTGTTAAAGTACACGGTGTGTAGTGGGTTTTTCTGTACTCTGCCAAAATCGGCCTCCACGTCACCCCTACACACCGTGTGTGTGGCCCGGTCTCGGCAAACACATGTCTTCGAGTGGACGAGGAGTACACGGTGTGTACCCTAAAGTACACGGCATGTACTCTGAGAATTTCCAGATTCTCCATTTTTCCTTAAAAATCCCGTAAAAGAGATTTGTACTTGAAACCGAAGCTCCGAGTTCTTACACTTGGGAGGACTTCACACCTATTAAGGTTGATTGCCTATAAAACCATGTGAATGACATCGACAGGAAGGTGCTACATTGAGAGAAATCTCCCCCATTGTACCACACCATCCTGAAGGCAGCCCTTGGGAACCCAGAGAAGGGGTTGACCGACAAGTGGGATCTGTGACAGGGCGGCAATTTTTTGGATGATTGGGCCAGGGCATACTTGGTATGTGCCTCGTGCGAGGATTTCGGGGCAAAGTTGAGTCGAGGGGGATTGTATGAGGAGGCTTAGGCTTCCCAGTTCTATATCTACCTACTAAAACATTTGATGTCAGATCTGCTAAGAAGATGGTCATCAAGGACCAACACTTTTCATTTTCACCGTGGGGAATTTGGCATCAGCCTGTGGGACCTGTACCAGATCTTGGGGGTCCTAATAATGGGGGAAATGTATGATGATTTCCTCTCTATTTTAAATGCATGGGAGGACCCAGAGTAAATGACTCCATTGGAAAAGGCATTAATGGATCTAGTGTTGAGGGAGATCAAACAGTCAATGAAAGGCGTCCATTTCAAACGTTAGTTCAAGCAGTTTCTAAATTTCCTGAAAGATGGGAAGTTCCCTGTGAGGCCTTAGACCTGCCTGAAGGGGGTTAAATAGGGCAAGGAGCACTCATACTGGTGGCTCTTAGAGGACATCCAATAGAAAACCTAGGGATTCAGTGTCAGTACCGAGCAACAATCGGTGGTTAGGTTAGATGCATTCATCATGGTGCTTATCTGTAGTTGGATCCGGCCAGTGAGGGACATGAACATGGGTGTGCAACCGAGAAAATTCATCATGGAATCCATGTTGGAGACAGGGGGATGGTTCAACCTCAAGAACTCGGTGCTCGCAAAGTTGTATAAGATGTCGTGGCATATTAGCCAGGGGAAGAAGCCATAGAGGATATGCGGACTGTTTCACCTTCTGTATGGGTGGATAGCGGGGCATATTAGGAGTATCTATGAATATTTGAACCCCATATCTCCTCCAGGATCAAATTTTTACCCATAAATTCTGAATGAAGTGGGGAGATTTTCGACTAAGCTGACCCTGCCTTTGGTGCTGAACTGGGTCTGGAAGGCAGACGAGTTCAACTTCCACCCATTCCTGTTGCCAATAGGTGTGTTCACTGATTACTATCAGGGAATGGAAGAGAATCAGTCCTACCTCCTATCCTTTTAGGGTGGAGTATTGGTCGTGTGGGTTTACCGTGAGTCTCTCTGCAAACCATACGCCCCACACCATTTTGTGATACAGTTCTGGTGTATGCAGCGGCTGACCCTGTGGGTCTACTTGGGGGTGCACCACGAGGAGCACCCGTGTGTTATGAGGCAGATATAGCTCATGTTGACACATGAGCATGGGAATATGTGGAATGAGCTCCCTCTGCCCATAGTTGTCTTTGGGTTGGTGAAGGAGTATTCCAATATCTGGGTGGCGGTCTACCTGAGGGAGATGTTGAAGCAGCAAACCATCTGGGTCATTGAAGGGGTGTCCCCAACCTCATGGTCGGGGCTAGAATGCGGCGAGGACATCTCATGGTGGCGGGGATACAGTGGCGGCGAGGCTCGCACTGGTCGAAAGGGAGGTAGTGGTGGTGGACACAGTGATCCCAGAGGGACAGAGTCATCTGAAGGGGAGGCCACCCAGGGGGTTCCATAGGATATCCACCCGGTCTCTGGGGAAGTGGGTGCGCCATATAGACATGCTGGAGAATGTTGTCATCTCAGAGGATTGGGAAATCTGGGATGTCAATAGGAAATTTCTCATCCCATCCAAGATGTGTCAACACCTGAACCATCTCAGGATAAATTTTCTGAGGATAGGCCCTATCAGGGTCGGTATTGCAGTATCCCAGGCGGAGGGGGAGAAATACATGGCTGAGATGGGGGACTTTGTGCGCTCTCGGGGGTGCTCCGCATCCAATGAAGGATCGAGTAAAGGTGTTACTAGATTGAACATCCCCTTTGCAGTTGTCAGCCACTAAATTAATAGAACGCTTCCCTCTACTGGAAGAATCAGACGAGTCCTCCTAGGGGGAGGAAGCCAGTGGAGGGAGCCCTTTGTAGGATGGTGAGGTCGGCGATTCAGACCCGAAGCTGGAAGAATTCATGGAGGCCCTTGTGGTAAAATCCAAACCACTTCCCCAGAGTCTTAAAATGGGTTTTTTAGGACTTCTCGACTAACACTTGGATTATTCATCAGGGCCTCATATGAAAAACCCACTCCCTCCCAGTAGTAGATGCAACTACGAGGACTTCGAGATCTGTGCCTGTGGATACGACGATCACCATGTCGGGAAGTTCCGTGACACCTAGGGTGGTCCTCTCGGAGCCTTTGGACTTCCCAAAAACATATGGAGGGTCACGCATCAGGGTCCTAATGACAAAAAACTCAAGAAATAGATCAGTTGTTTGATCTCTGTATGTATCCTTCACAGAATACGTAACTATCATCCATCAATCATATTAACTTATGCTTGTATTCCTCTTGTATGGACATTTCTTAAAATAGCATGGGCTTCCTTGGTGATGTTGTATGGTGCTCTTGGCGGTGCCTTTCATGGGGGAACACCGGTGGTCGTGGAAGTGGGTGTTCAAACTGACCAAGCTGTAGCACTTCTAATCACTGGTGGGACCATCAGTAGGATAGATCCTGAGATCATTGAGGTGGGATCCAAATACAAGGATCAATGGTACAACATGGGTCCTAATAGACCCGATCAGACACCAGATGTAGATCCTGCTAATGAGTCCCTGGGGGAGTTCCCCACATATGAACCTGCTGACCCTGTTGATCGGGACGAGACGACCTCTGATAGAGAGGGTAAAAAAATATCATGTCACCAGTTATGGAAGCTGATCAAGAACTTCATCGATGATACCCCTCAAGAACAATGGATAGACCATATGGGAATACTTTGGTCCCAGCTACATGAAATATGCGTTAGGGAAGTGGATTCCTAGCATCCTCACGTGATCGTCTAAGATCTCATGGTGGAGAAGATTCATGAATATGATCGTGGCCTTGGTGTGAGTTGGCAGCGAAGAAAAGTGGTAAACATCAAGAGGCTCTAGGAAGCTGAAAATGAGATTCAACGGCTGCAAGTCCGATAATATGAGCATTCTGCTTTCCTCAACGTGAAATCAGAGCATATATCGCAGCTGAAGTCCCTGCTATCAGAGGCCGAATAACGGATGAAGCAAGCCTCTGAGGAGATGGCTATCATCTGGAACAATGAGGAGCAGTCTCGGATTGTGGCTGACAAAGTATGCCCCATTTCTGTCGAGGAGGAGCAGGAACTAAATAGGTGATAGTAAATCCTGGATGCCACAAGCCAGAGAGTGGCGAAGCTGCAATGCTCTTTTTAAGGGGTCAACCCGTCCATGAAAGGGGTTGATCCTCGAGTGTTGTAATGATTGTAAACCTTTAAATGTACTTTCATGTTTTAATTGTTTATTTTGTATTCCTTCATGAGTTTCGTTACTTGTTTTGGACTACTACATGTCTGTCACATTTGTGAAACATCTAATGATAAATCCCTAAGATCACGTGGGTCGGGATTGATATGAGAAACATGGTATGACCACCTTGTTATTCCACCCAAATGTGAAAGTTCCAACCAAGCTTCGAGCATCCATGGTATGAACAACCATTCCAAATTTCCGGGAAGAAAGAGGGAGGCCTAACTGGAGGACAAAGGTCTCAGAACAGTTGAATTTCAATTTTCCAAATGTGCTCTATTGCAAGAGCGGGTTAACGCCATGGGTGTTAAAATCAATCCAAACACAAGGGAGTGTAAAGTGTGAATCATGATACCCAAAATTTGGAACATTGTGAAGGTGGTGTGACAATGAAGGATAACAATTCACCATGTTTGAAACATAGCATCCCTATTGCATTAGCCTGGCATGGGGACAACAAATTAGGGACACCTGTTGACCATGTTCGAAACATGGGGCCTAACCTAAAATTTTATCCATTGGTATTTAGAAACATTAGCCCAGGATAGTAGGAAATCCATTGGACAAGTATCTATATTGTTAGGGGGTTCCTTTATATGTGAAAGAGGAAGAGGGTCCAAATAAATGTAATGCAAAGTGTGGCGGGTGGAGTGATGGGTTGTTCGAATTGATTCCAACACCCTTAAAATTATATCACCATGGTAAAAACACATTAGGTGGGCACATCGGTCTAATTAGAGATCAAACTTCTTTTTAAACAGGACATCTCTGGTGAGGACCTAGAATGCCTTGTGGTTTTACATCATACCAAGGAGGATGATAGACATGTATTTTAACATCGTACAGTGTGGACGGTGCACATAGTTTCATGGTCATACTACCTGGACCATGAACGGGGACAAGGGTAAATAAGGGTTAATGGCCATGAGGCTAGGCCCAAGTCGAAATGTCTAGGCTTCGCTGCATATCTCAAAAGGGTTAGAATAAATCCAAATGTAGTTCTTAAACATAGCGTGGTCGGAGACCATTTCTGGTAAGGGAAACCCTCTCTTGTGAGGAAACTGGTGTATCCCATAGTTAATATGGGGCATCCTGAACTAGTCCAGGGTAGAACCACAGTTTAGTGTCATGAGTTGAGGACACATGGACTCATGTAGTTTAACATAATATGATATGATAGGGAGTGAAAGGGAAGATCCCAAGAATAGAGTACGTGACGTGGTAGCTATAAACCCAATTTGAATGAGGATATAAGAAGTCTGCAACACACCACATATCCCCAGAGGAAGTTTTTTTTAGGTCAAGGGACCAAAATTGAAAGTAAGGATGGGCCTGAGGAAAAGTGACCAGAGGTTCTTACAAACCCCATTAGGATAGGAATCAATCCTCACGTAGTTATAGAATCGCAGTTTAACATCATGTAGGGTGAGGGGCCTGTGTGGCGTAGATACACCATTACACGCTTCACCAACACTACTAAGCCCATGTGAGTCATGATCTATGTGGGAAACAAGGAGTAGGGGTGAGATTTCCTGGTTCCGAAAGGCATATATTAGGGGAAATAGAATGCTAGGTGAGTTACATCCCAAAATTATTAACCTTCCTGATTAAAACACATAGATGCGTAGAGGTGTAAAACTGTGCACTGGAATTCCACTTGAACATAAAGGAGTGGAAATATGTGAATCATGATGCCCGAGATCTGGATCACAATGATAGTGGAATGATGATAGAGGATAACTACTGACTATGTTTGAAACACAGTATCTGCTTTGCATTAGCCAGGAATGGGGACAGACAAATGAGGGTCGTCCACATACCATTTTTGAAACACGGGACCTCTCAAAAATGTTGTCTAATGTCTTCAGGGGTGTTCGCCCAAGATTGTAGGTGAGATAATGTGGCATGAGACCATTCCATAAAGAGGTTCCCTTTATACATGGAAGAGGATGAGGATCTAAATAAAGGGATCATAAATCTTGTTCATGGAATGAGGAAATGTCCATGTGAAAATTCCACACTTTGGGCTCTTTGTCACGATGCATTTTAATGCGACAATAATACGCATCATGTAGAGGGATTCAAATCCTTTTTCAAGGAAAAGGTTCGTGGGGTCGTACACTCCTAGCTTAAGGTCATAGAGTAGACCATTAAGAGGGGACCTGATTTAATGAAGTGCTCACAGGGTGGAAAAGTAGTCGAACCTGATGCATAATTCCCTTAGGGAGATCATATTTTAGGGTCATAGAACTCGGACTAGTCTAGGAAGAGACAAGGGAGGTAAATGGTGCAGGTGTTGAAAATTCAGATGTGAATGGGAACCCAAGAGGTTCTCTCCACACCACATGATTCCAAGGGAGTTCGGGCCAAGGGGCTGAAAAAAAGGGGGCAGGATTTAAGGTTCCTGGGGATGGACCTGCAGACGGGACATCTGGGAATTCTTACATATACCATGAGGATGCTAATCAAGCCATACGTAGTTCTAGAGGATGTCTCGTAGTTTATTGTCATATGACCAAGATGGTTGGATCTTAGTTTAAAGGTCTTAGAGCCCGTACTATAAACGGAAAGGGGGGAGGGAGACACTTGGTGAATTAATTGAAAAACCTGACATTAATGAGGACATAATCCCACATAACATCATGTGATCCATGGTAAATCTTAGGTTGAGGGACCAAAAATGAGAGTTGGGATGGGCCCAGGGCCAAGTGCCTGGGACAATACTGTTGTGCGGGACTAGCCCACACACTAAAAGAAGCGGCATTTGATAGATCTTGTTTGTTCTTTTAGCATGGATGTGTGTGTTTTTTGTGAAGCAATAAACCTAGGATGGAGAATCTAGGTGTCTCTATAGGAATCAAGCCACATGTAGGCATTGAAAAATGGTATGGTGGATGACCAATACCCAACATGACGTCCCCTCTAGTGAGTACATCATAATGAAATTCCATTTTTCATCATGCGTCCAGGATGATAATGTCATAGTTTAGGGTCATATTATAGAACCTAACAATGCATTTTAACATCGTGCAATAAATACACAATAGTTTAAGGTCATGTGGGACTAGGTGGCATAGTTTAAGGTGATATAGATTGGACACATACATAATAAATGAGATTTTTTTGGGGGGGGGGGGGTAATGAGCATGACGTGATGAAGCATATCCGATGTGAGTGAAGACAAGATCCACACCACACCACGCACAATTATAGGGAAAAAAACTTGGGCCAAGGGGCCAGCAATGGTCAGAAAAATATGGGGCTAGACATGTGGACGAAATGTCCAGGTGTTCTTATGTATCCCATGAGGATGGGAATTAATCCACACATAGTTCTGAGGGCGCAGTTTAACATCTTGCAGGATGATGGGTGTGAGAGACTAGCTCCTAGAAGGGAAGTATGTGGTGCAACTATTTCATACCCAACGTGAATGAGGACGTAAGTCCTTATGCCACACCACACAATTCAGCGAAAGTTAGGGACACAAGGCCAAACATAAGAGGTAATTAGAGGAACCTGAACTAGACTAGAAGACAATATGTTTGGGCGTCCCTATATATCCCATGATCATGGGAATCAAGTTATATGTAGTTATGAGGAAGGATATCTTAGTTTAAGGTCTTAGAGATCAGACCATAGATAATTGAGACCCTTTCATGCAGGCACAAACCTCAACTGAATCCCTAAGACCATGTGAGCTACACTCGATGTGGGAAATAAGGGAAGAGAAGGTTTTTGTAAAACACAGAATACACGTAAATGGGAAATCGTTTCGGAACCCCAAATGATGCCTTCCCGCAGCTTTGTCCTCTTAATGTGAAAATGGGCACTGAGGGATAGTACCAAGAGTGTCTAAATTCCACTTGGACATGATGGCATGGAAAATGATGTGAATCATGCAACAGACATTTAGGGATTTGTGGGGTTGGTGTGAAAATGAAGGATAACTATTGACCGTGTTTGAAACAAAGCATCCATATCATGTGACTTGAAATGAGAATCAACAAATGAGCATCGACTGTTGACCATATTCACAATGCGAGACTTGTATCAATTTTTCATTCGAGGTCCTCGAGGAAATTGGCCTGAAATGGTAGTAGAGCCCTTGGGATGAGCATCCATTCCATTTGGGGGTCCTTTTAAATGTGAAAGATGATGAAATCTCAAATTAAGGGGAACAGGAAGCCTGAAAAATGGGTGATATCATGTCTAGGTAGAATCTGGCACTCTAGGTCCTGAACTAGAGTACTCCTAGGCACATTGGTGAATTTCCAAATAGGGTCGAGGGTTCCAGCTTAAGAGAATCTGACTCAGACAGATGAGTGTAGGACAGGGGGATGAAGAGATTTCATAAGAAAGAGGTATGTGGTGTGGTTGTTGCAAAACTGACATGAATGAGGACATAATCCCATACCACACTGTATACCCCTCTCTTAGAAGGACTCCAGACAAGGTTCTATGATGATAAGGAGGTTTTTAAGATATGGGGTTGGACCCAAAGAATAAATTTTCGGGCGGTCCTACGTATCCCATAAGGATGGGAATCAAGCCACACATAGTTTTGGAGGATGTTGTGAAGTTTTACGTCATGCGGCAAGAATGCAGATAGGGGAAAGGTATCTCAATGAGGGATGTGTATGGAACGGTGAGTAACCTGAGGTGAATGAGTACATAATCTCATACTACATCATAAAGTCATGAATGAGAACTTAGTCCAAGGGGCCGAAATGGTTGAGTTACCTAAGATGGGAAGTCTCAACCAGTTTGCAGTTTAACGTCTTGCGGTGAGAAAGATGGTTCTCTTAGTTTAAGTTCATAAGGCTCAGACTGTAGATGCCTAGTATAATTTCATATTCATGGGACAGCTGATTACATAGGGTGAATCATCGTGCTTGTGGAAAACCACAAAATTTCAACAATGATAGATGATAACTGTTGACCATGTTCATAGTATAATATCCATATTTGTGTGACTAGGGTTTGGGGGAAAACAATTGAGCATAGACTGTTGACCTCATTCACAACACGAGACTTGTATCAATTTTTCACTTGAAATTATCGATTATGTTGTCTTGAAATGGTAGGAGAGCCCTTGGGTTGAGCATCCATGCCATTTGGGGGTCCTTTTGGATATGGATGATGTTAGAAACCCAAATGATAGGACACACGAATTATGGAGGGACCTATGCTTGCGGAAAGGATGATAAATGAAGGAGGGATGTCTCAAGGGGATATGTGTGGCGTGGAAAAAATAGTCCTACGTGAATGAGGATATAATTTCATACCACACCACACAATCCTAGATGAGAACTTGGGCTAGGGGGTTGAAAGGGTCGAGGGACCTAAGATGGGGAGTCCTAGCCATCCATAGACACATGACCCCTTATGCGGGTATTACCTTACCAAAGATCCTAAGCCCACATGAGCCATGATCATTATGGGAAACAAGGAATAGGATTAGGCTATCCCTAGAACATGAGGGGATGGCAGTGAAGGAAGTAAATCAGGCAGGGTATATCCTGACCAGATCAATGCTCCCACCTGAAGCGGAAGAATGTTTGAAGAGGTAGTAGGATAAAATGGTTCACTGCACCCAATATTTGGGACTTATAGGGAAGGTGATAAAGATGGAGGATGGTTGTTGACCATGTTTGAAACATAATTTCCATATCATTTGACCTGAAATGGGAATGAAAAATGGGTGTCTACCACTGACCATATCTACAATGTGGGGCTTGTGTCAATTTTTCACTTGAAATCCTCGAGGACGTTGGCCTCAAATGGTAGGAGAGCCCTTGGACCTAGCATCCATGTCATTCGGGGGTCCTTTTGGACGTGAATGATGATGGAAACCCAAATTATGGGATATGTGAATCATGAATATGCCTATGTAGCTTAACATCATGGAGGATGATGGAAGAGGAAGAGATCTCCAAAGATGGGAGAGTACATGGTGTGGTCATGATGAACTCGATGTGAATAAGGGAGAAATCCTACACCACACATTGTGTTTTTAACCAAAGGGATATTTTGAAGTTGGGTTGGGCCTACGGATGAAATGTCTGTGCATTCCTACGTATCCCATAAGGATGGGAATCAATCCACACATAGTTCTGGAAAGGGTCATGTAATTTAGCATCATGCGGTGAGGAAGTGGGAGGATAGAAGAACAAGGAAGGGAACATGGTGTGATCATTGTAATCCTTACATGAGTGGGGCTAGAGAAGCCTACATGACACCATGCAGGATCCTCTAAGAGGACTATACCTAGGGGTATTCAAAGAGAAGAGTTTGTGGGCTGAACTCAAGACAAGGTGTCTAAGCTTTCCTATACATCCCATGAGGATGCGAATCAATCCATACGTAGTTCTTTAAATGTAGTTTAATGTCTTATGGGATGACATACAGTTTAATGTCATGTGGTACATAACATTTAATGTCATGTAGGACCAGATACAGTTTAACGTCTTGCGGGATGACATACAGTTTAGTGTCATGTGCGACATGACATTTTAAGGTCATGTATGACCCAGTTACTTAGGAAAAGTATTTCTTGAGGAATTTGGAATTGGTGGGAGGAGTTATATGCTCCCCATCCATGGTGATCAGGGAGTATTCACCATTAGGGTAAACCTTCTGAATGATATATGGTCCTTCCCATTTGGGCTCCAGCTTGGGTGGTTTCCTACCAGGTATCATTTGTGCTCTCAAGGTCAACACCATATTACCTTTCAAGAAGGAGCATAGGTGAACTCTCTTGTTGAAATCTCTAGCTATTTTGTTCTGATGCCTTTCCAGATTGTGTAGGGAATGAAGCATGTTCTCGTATAGTGCTTCCAATTCATCCAGATAGATTTCATATACTTTATCTGGTTCTTGTTGATCGTGTATAGTTGTGCGCAATGAAGGCGACTGAGTCTCGATGGGCAGGAAAGCCTCCGTTCTGTACACCAAGAAGTATGGCTTCACCTATGTGTAATTGCGAGTCATCGTCTGATAAGACCAGAGGGCGTTAGGGAGCTTTTCCAGCTAACTCTTTTTGTTCTGACCAACCATCTTCTGCAGAATTTTGGAGAGGATTTTTTTGAACGTCTCGATCTACCTATTTTATCACGCGTGATAGCGGGAGGTATGGTTAGAGAGAATGTTGTACTTGGTGTATAATTTATTCAATTCAGTTGCCCAGAAGTTGGTTCCATTACTGGTAAGAATGTCATGAGGGACTGCAAATTAGTATATTATATTGGAGCTCACAAATTCAATGATAGAACGGGTCTTGACCTCCTTGAGCGGAATTTCCTCTACCCACTGGGAAAAGAAATCCGTAGTGGTCAGGATGAACCTACACTAGTGAGTTGTCACTGGTAGATATGGTCCCATGACATCAAGTCCCCAGACCACAAAGTTCCAAGAGTACTTGGTAGTGTGGAGAGGCTCCGGCGGATGATGCACAAAATTGGCATGAATTTGGCACACATGGAACCTCTTGGAAAACTCAATGTAGTCACAGATCATGGAGGGCCAAAAATACCCCAGTCTTCGGATCTGGTGAGATAACTTCGGCCTAGTTTGATGAGGCCCACAGGAACCGACATGAACCTCCTACATGACTTGGGGAATCTCAACTCCTTGAATGCAATGGAGGAAAACCCCATCAAACCCACGCTTGTAGAGAATCTTCTCAAGACCAGGACCACTCTAGAGGGTAAATTGAAATGTGCGGAATCGAATTTTCTCACGCTTGTCTTGATCTGCCAATATATTTTTGTGCTAGAGGTACTCGATGAAGGGGGTCCTCTAGTTGGGAGTTACTTCCAACACTGCGTTAGGGGGTCCTTGGGGGTCCTGATGTGGAGGCATCGGTGGTAATGTGGCTTGCTTGTGGGTTATCATCGTCATCTAGAGTGACAGGGGAGGTGACTCTTTGGTTTTCCACATGGATAATCAAATCATATTGATCAGGCTTCTCAAGAGATGAATCTAGGATGTCCAAGGTGTTATCTCGACCATTCTGGGATTGAGGGACATGGGTAACTTTTGGCCAAGATAGGAACCAGGCAATCAGTTGGAGGGTGCATTCCAATAGTGGTATGAGCTCTGCCTTTATGACAACATAGTCACTGTTGACCTGCTTGATGACTATTTCGGGGTCCCCTTTCACATGAAAGCATGGAATTTCAATCTCTAGGGCCAACTTGAGGCCAGTAATAAGAGCCTATTACTCCGCCTCATTATTGGTACAGCCCTCCAACAGCAAGAATGAATACAGTACAACAGCTTGTGCTAGGGTAATGAAGACAATACTTAGTCCTACTCTGTTGAGCATGGGGTCATTGAGCCTTCTTCTCATAGGGCTCTAGGAATCACCATCAAAGTGCATTTTCAATCACAGGATGGATTATTCTATCGAGAGGATTGCCTCATCAAGAAAATCATGGTTCAAATACTGGTCTACAATAGCTGGATGAGCGGTGAGGAAATCTACCAATGCCTACCCCTTAATAGAATTCTGAGGGATGAACCTAATAACAAACTTCTATAGGATCACTACCCACTGATCTAGACAGCCTGTCAACATTAGGTGGTTTAGGATGTACTTCAGCGGATCCACTAGGGACACTAGCTGTACCTCGTGGTGCTGCAAGTAATGTTGAAAGTTTTGTACTTTTAATACCAGAGCAAGGTAGATCTTCTCAATAGGGGAGTATCTAGTCTCCATATCGAGGAGCATGTGGATGAGATAATAGATACTATTATTTGTTCCCTCGTTGTTCTTCTAGGTGAGAAGGGCACCTAGAGATCGTTCCAGGCTGGTCATATAAAGGACCAGTGTCTTTCCAGAAATGGGTGGTATTAGGATGAGAGGTTGTAGCAGATACTGCTTTATTTCCTCAAAATCATTCTGACATTCTTCATCCCATTGGTAGACAGTGACTTTATTCATGATTTGGGAGAAGGGATTACACTTGTCGGCCAAATTTGCGATGAATCGGCGTATGTAGGCCAAGTGGACTTGAAAGCCTCAAAGCTCCCAAATATTTCTTAGGGGATAAATCTGGATAATGGCCTTGATCTTATTTGGGTAGATATTGATGACCCTGTATCTGACAAAAAAGTTGAGAAACTTTATGGAGGTAACCCTGAAGACACACTTTAATGGTTTCATCTTCAGGTGGTGAGAATGAAGGAAGTCGAACACTTTCTCAAGATCTTTGAGATGGTCCTGATGCTGGAGAGATTTAACCACTAGATCGTCCACATAGAATTACACCAATGTCCCAAGGATCATCTTAAATATGCGATGCATGACATGTTTATAGGTGGAACCTGCATTCTTTAGACTGAAGGGCATAACTTGGTAACAAAAAGTACCTTCTGGTGCCCTGAAGGATGTAGACTGTTCATCCTCAGGGTTCAATCAAATCTGGTTGTACCCAAAGTACCCATCCATGAAGGAGAGGGTTTGGAACCCAGCGGTGGCATCAATCAACAACTCTGTCATGGGAAGGGGAAAATCATCCTTCAGACAGTGATGGTTGAGATCCCGAAAGTCGATGAAAGCCCTAATCCATATGTTCTTCTTCCTGATATGCATAATGTTGGCTAACCATCTGGGGTACTAGACCTCCTTGATGAAATTTACTCTGATGAGCTTATCAAATTTTCCCTCAACCATAACACCATGAGAAGGGTGCATCTTTTTGGGAGGCTGCTTAAACCCATGGTGATTTGTCGGGAGACCGAGGTGGTGGAAGGCTACCTGGGGATCTAGTCCTGAAATCTCATTATAACTTCAATATAATACATCACGATGTTGTTTTAGGAGTTCCACGTACTGTTGTTACAATTTTATAGACATATAGGTACTAATTAATGTGGGTTTTGGATCCATCTCACTATCGAGGTTCACATGTACCAATTCATCAACCGTGGTGGAGACACCATCTTCGAATGTAGGAGGATCATCCTATTATTCTCTTATGGGAGAGGGATCATCAACGGGAGGAGCTTCCTCTAAATCAAAAGATCCTGATGGGAGGCTGGTACTAGCCTGAGTGGTGGTAGACACTGCATCGGGGGACTCCTATGTTGTCTAAACCATAGCAATGAAAGATGTTGATCCAATACCATCTGGTATTTGGACCAAGGCACCATGCTTGATGATATCAAAGCAATAGTGATTCGTTGGCTTGAAACAATTTATACCAACATGACGGAATAAGCAAGTATGACATATTGTCATTTCCATGGTGTGCACATACCGATACCTTATGGGGGTAGGGGGCTCTAGGATCACCCGAGCCTGATTTTTTTAGGAATACGAGGTGATCTTTCAGTGTCTCTTAGAATTGGGAATGTGATCCCCCCTCATTCCAGAAACAATGAATCAGTGTCCCATATCTAGGGTTGTTTCCTCTAATCGGTGGATTGGAAAGATATAGGCATCATCCAGATCTGTCCACAGGTTGGTCACAATCGTAGCATGTTTGACCTCGTTAGCCCGAATCTGTTTTTCCTTGATCTTTCAATAGTTGACATCCAGATAGTAGGCTTCACAAGAGTAAAAGGGAGACTCGACACCTTGGATTATTCCCACTCGACCATTAAGGGAGTACTTAAGTCACTAGTGATACGATGAAGGGACCACCTCGTGTAGGTGGAGCCATGGCCTGCCCATCAACACATTGTAGGCGGGGTATTGAGAGACAACCATAAACTCGGTGTTGTCTAGAAGACCGCCGAAATAGGTCTTCAGGCAGATTTTTCCAACCGGTGTCTATTCCTTCCTATCATAACCTTGGATTTCCAGGTCATAGGGACTCATATCATCCTCAAACAGCCCCATATTCTGAAGTGTCTGGGTTGTGATCAGGTTGATCCCAGAGCCTATGTCGACAAGACAGCGACAAACCTCCACACCATTGAAATGTCCAGTGATTTAAAATGGGCATATTTTCCCCTGTATGGGTGAGCCATTATCTTATCTAGATAATGACATGATGTCCTAGAATTCAGCATGCTCGACTACCTCATCATGGAAGGCTTCTACAGCTGCTACCTCTGTCTCAAATTGGAGGGGGATTCTTAAAGCCTCGACGAGGGCTTCATGCATATCTACTGATAGGTGAAGATCCTCAAGGATAGATAGACTTTCTAGAATGATATAAAGATTCTTGATTACATCATACTTCCATTCAAAGCATGTGCTTCTTCTTATAGGAGGTCGTTCTGCAGTAGGGGGAATGATTGGCCCTTCTAGCTGAACCAATGGTTGACTAGTACTAGGAACATCCTGTTGCTCACTATTAGAGGCCTGTGGAGTAGCTACTGGATGAGGGACAGATGACTGAGACCGATAAGTAACAAAGTGTGGCTGATCACAGCACGGTCGAGGCGACTCTACCTGATCAAGCAATACAAATGGCGGAGAAGGTAGACTTGATGACACCAGATGAGAATATTGTAATTTCTGAGATATGTGTTGGGCCTACTTCCTGGTTTTATTGGCATGCACATCCTGGCTATAAGTACTGACCGAGGCACTCTGACGACCCATATAGTCACGATCCGTCGATGCTGGTGATGACTGGGTACATTGGGAAGATCCATCTGGCACTCCTTGTCATCGAGAATCATGTAGGGGTTTAGTAGCTCCTCAGTGTTAACTGAGGCATACCCTTGACTGTCACTTGAAGAATCCTCCACTACTGGACAGACTATAGGGGGAACTTCTATATCTGGGGGAATGAAGTCACCGAGAGTATGAGATAATGATGGCATCAGTGGGGGACTTTTCTTTCCCTTGTGTTGCCGATGCTTTTTCTTTTGGGAAGAGGACGGTTGAGTTGTTGACCCAGAGGTACTTGTTATGGGTGATGCGACATCTTTTGAAGGTTCAGATCGATTTAGACATGCATGGATAATACCATGGGCACGGGCGACTATTTTACGAGCCATACAGTCGTCGTAATTTTGGGATCTATGGTTAGAAACTTGATACCAATCTACTTCGCTGTCACTACTACTGTTTGTATTCATGAATACACATGCCACCTATTTCGAAGCTGGGCCTAACCTGACTATGTTGTTATCAACCTGGTCTTGAAGCTAGTCTTTAAACACATAGCACTATTTAAGGGTGTGCCCCAAGATCTGGTGATAGGGAAAGTAGTTAGGGTGATCAGTGAGATCAGCCTCTTCCGGTCTCCTACATTCAAGAAACCATACAATTCCATGTTCCAAGGCACTTCGGAAATAACCAGGGACCTGAGCCTCGTTAAATGAGTAGGTCCAGTTTCTCCTATCTGGGAAGGGGGTTCTGAGAGCCTGACCCTAACGAAGAGTTGGAGGAGCCTGTCGAGGAGGTAGAGGCTAGTTATCTCACTTGGGTGGTGGTGGTGCATTACACAGGGTCACTTTCCGATTCTAAGGTGGGAGCTACTGGGCCGGAGGTTATGCCTAAGGTGGGGAGCCTCTGTGAGGTTGTGGAGGTGGCTCCACTGGTAATAACTCCAATTTCCTGCGGGCTTCTATCTATGCCACCGCAATGGGCTCAACCTTATCAAACCTTCTTGAGGTAACTGTAGGAGTAAACAGTCATGCTTGTTTGGCCTACTATAAGGATTACTCTAGGCATTGGGTCTTATCAGATAAATCTTGGAATCCCCCAGGGTAATTCTAGGTAATGAGAGTGGGGACTATTTTGGTCTTGACATTTCCCACACACATTGTCAGCAGTTGTTCCTGAGTCATTGGCATGTCTAAGGAGTAGGTAAGGCCTTTCCACTGGGATAAAAAGTATGTGACATGATCATTAGACCTCTATTTACATTTGAAGAGGTCTGCAATACTCATCTTTCAGGTGGTGGAACTAAACTGGTAAATAAATTGCCTATAAAGATCTTCCCAACCAACTACTAACTCGATGGGTAGCTGGTTGTACCAAACAAATTTAGGTCCTTCTAATGTCAGTACGAACCATCAGATTTTGGCATCCTCTTGTTCTTCTGGAGTTCCTAGCATGGGTCCGCATCTCAAGATGAAGTGGGCCAGATGCTACAACAGATTTCCCGTCCCGTTAAAGGGGGAGAAGGTGGGATTTTTGAAACCTAGGGGTGCTGGAATATCATCCACCCATGCTAGATATGGCTTACCATCAGGTGGTATTTCCACCTTTCGAGTCTCCAATTCCTCGAGGTAGGAAATGAGTTCCTCCATCGGATCATCTTGGTGGGGATTCCTATCTTGACTGGGATCTCTGACCACCAGTGCGTTGGCGGGTTCTTCAACCTGATAAGCAGGCCTAGCGGATCGTGGAGCAACTGGTGGGATAGCCTGCAAAGCAGTTGGGGGAGCCTGAGCTGGGTCCTGAGTATTATTACATCCCTCAGGTGGATTTGGTGATACATATTGTTCCCTCTTTCCATAATTTTTGGCATATATCATGTCTGTGTGGGAAGGATGGTCAATTTCACTTGGAGGCAATTCACTGGGGGGAATTTTTGTCTTCCCCTGCTACCCCTGCCGAGGTTCACCGTAGTATGGTCGTCGCCCCACAGCACATTCAGAAAGGGGTTCATCGACCATCTTCTTATGCTCTGTGAGTTGTTGATGCAATGCAGATTTTTCAGGATCATCCTCCGTCATTTTTACTAATCCAGATGGGTCAGAGGGTTTGATAGCTCTGAGGTTCTCCTTACCCTTATTGGGATTTCGGCTGAGGACCAATGCCTCAGTGGGCATGGGAAGACCCAGCAGATTTATCTACTGGTGATTAACCCTTCCCGATGGGTCCAAAAGTTGTGGCACTCCCCGGGCGGTAAGTTTTCTCTAAGGAGTTTTGTCTCTGTCTCTTCCTCAGATAAATCATCTATGTTAACCGTGACTCTACCTAGAGGAATATCCTCAATATCACCTGGAAAGTCATCCTGGCACTGGATAGAACTGAAATGGAGAGACACATATTTTCCACAACAATGGATCTGAACATGGGGAGAATCCCCCTTGATTATCATGTGGAGCACCATAAAGCTCTAAATGCATCATTGTTGGAGGGTCCTATGGAGGCCTGGTGACTCAGGGCACTGGGTCACGGGGAGTGCGGCCAAATCAACCAAACGGTATTATTGACCAATTTCTTCGAAGTACACCTGACCCTTGGGCCAGGACACTCGTTGATGACAAAGACAAAACTGTGTCTCCTAAAAATTTTGGCGAAAGCATCCAACTTTCACTGGGGTGAGGGATTCCAGCGCACTGAAATTAAGCATTGAGACTGGCCAAAACATCCCTGGGAAATGGTTTTCTTCAAGGATGTCCTACAAACTCCTCGACTCAGACTCAGGTTCTAGCCCTTGGTTTCCCCACTCATCGACTGGAGGCAGCTAGGGAACTAGTAGTGGTACTAAAGCAGACTGTTGAGACGGTAGGCTGGCCAGTGGAGGATATATCAAGCGGGCTGACAAGCCACCACATGTCGGGTTATCCTCTGAAGAATGTGGTGACTTAGAAACCACATCATGATAGGATGGGCTGGCGACCAAAATTTCTAGTGCAGGGACTACAGATGCTGGCGGTGGACCATGTTGTTTCTCATCTTCCATCGGTCCCAAAAACAACTCTCTATGATCTATGGTCGAGGTAGAGAGTTCTCCTGGTGATGATGGTGGTGATTTCATGGCCAGACCCTTGGGAGGCACCAAATCCTTGTCCTCCTAGATGTATCTGTGGAGGTAGGTAGGGATCTAGTGGACCTCTCATTCTGAAAGTATGAAGTTGATATGCCTTGTCCCTGCCCCAGCCCCCGACTCAGAGGATCGAGGTGAGGGTTCCATTGCTAAATCATATTCCACCTATGAATCTGAGAATAGGATAGTTTTAATCTTAGTCTTAATATTCCCGACATTCTTTTTATAGTGGTGGAGACCCACCCTCTTTCCCCAGGATGGCTCTTCGGGATAGGGTAGATTCTTGGATCGGGGAGGTACTTCATCCTAAATGGTGTTGGGGTGGATAGGACTTCCGCTTGAGTGGGCTGGGGTGTGAGGAGAACCTGTATATATTTCAAAGGGAATACAGGGAAGACCTCTATTTCCACTGGCTGACGTGTGGAGGGAGTCTCTTCAAGAAGTGTTGGAGCAGGTAGTACCTCCATTGGAGCTAGTGGGAACAAGGTTAGGACCTCCATGATTGTGTCCCCTAACAGTTTCAGGATGAGGAGTGTCCTCATACTGGCTGAGCAAAACATGGGTAGGACCTCCATGTTGGGTGTCTATGAAGCGAGGCAAACCTTCGCTTCTCTGGTTGTTGGGACGAGGAGGAACTTCATTGGTAGCTGCAAGGACATGGGGAAGACCCCCACGCTGTAGGTTTACCAGACCTATAATGTCTTCACACTGGAGACCTATGATAGGAGGAACGGATCCATACCTAAGGTCATGGGTGCGAAGGAGGCTTCCATACTGAGTGTCACTGTAGTGGGGAGGACCCTCATCTAGATTGAAGGTGTCATAGGGAGGACCTAAACACTGAACTTTGGAGTGGGACAGACTTGTTCTATTATTGGTGATGGTATGGGGAGGACCTATGTATTGGGTGTCGTTGCCACGGGTTGGCCCAAGGTGGGAACTACATGCGCCGGCAACCAGGAGAGTCGACCCATCCTGCCTGTGGGGAGGTTGGGGCCTCAATCTGGGATGGGTGTAAGAGTTCCCCTACTCAGTGTAAACAGGGGAATGATGGTATAAGTCAGCGGTGGCACAATCCATGGTAGTCATTGACTTTGACACCCCTCGGTGGGCATCCTCCTCTGCCTGCGCCCGACGCTAGCGTCAGGTCAACCAGGCTGGGGCCGGTGATGTAGGTGCATAGCTTACCTGCCCCTCAACCCATGGGGCCAAGTGGCGGCATTGACATGGCCTAGTTTGATCCCTCCTTGGGATCTCATGGAATGGGATCCCAGACGGTCTATCTTGTACTTCCCTCACCTCATCGGCGTAGGGGAGGGAGTCATCGAAGCGTTCTAGGAAGTGACTCCCCAAAATTTTATGTGTCGGAGTGGGGAGTTGTGGCTCCATGCACGGCTCTTGGGTGGTAGTGGAGACAAGGCACAGAAGCCTATATGTCCTGTCAGGCCATGTCCCTTTTTGGGATGATCTCCTCCTCCTCGTATCATCAGACGAGGTCGTTTATCACCCTTCTCTGAACAAATTCATATGGGTAGATGGGGTGTGGTTTCCTAGCATCTTTGGATGTAGAGGATTCCATGGGAGAAATGAGACTAGGCGAGATTTCCATGATGACGTTTCCCCTACCCCTACATTAGTAGGTGGGCGGTGATCGGTTTCCTGATACGGCAGCTTGGGTCCTAGAAGGTAGGGAGATTAAACCATTAGTGTTGCAAGAAGGAAATCGGCATCCAGTGCCCCAGCACCATTACTTCTTCCATGGCTGGTAAGAAGGATCCACACTGACAATGTCATAGACCAGGATTTCCAACGTTCATATTCCCCAACATCTGGTGAGTTTCACGCTAGGACCACTATTTTCCTGGAAAGACCCGGCGCTGGATACATGGATCAGGTGACAAGCTAGTCCACTGATGTCTTGAGTGCTACTAATATCCATATTGAGGAGAAGAACATTCACATCAGGTTAACCATTTCTGTTTCCGAATATTTCACTAGGGTGCGCATCCATCTCTTATTTGGAGGAGGATGTGCAGCTATTGCCCCACATTCTTTCTTTCCAAAGGTGGGTGGCATTCATTTCTTATTCAGGGATGTTTTCTCCTTGATTGAAATGGGGTGATGGGATATCGGTTCCTCCTTCTGTGGATTCCTCCTCGGAACTCATTACCTAGTCTAGGTCCATCTTATAGACTTAATACGTTGTTCGTGAAACTCTTCCCAGTGTCATGTTTTCATGGACGTCGGTTAATTACACTACTTATGTCAGGACATTCCAAGGGGTCAGGTCAAGGCAACAACCTTCGGTCGGGGGAGTAGTCACATTGGACATCACTTACGTGTCTGAATACTGGAATAATGGTGCATCTGGGTTTATTCCCCTTATGATAGGGCTTCTCGAGGGTGTGGAAGCTCGAGGCATCCCATGTCGAATGCAGGTAATTGTATTCCATGGGCATGTCTCTAAGGTTTTCCTCATCTTCCTTTGTTTAACACAGGGTATTCTGCGATTTTAACGTCTAGTGAAGACGGATCAGACTGATCAGAACACTGACAGGAGTGTATCATATGGGTGCAACCCCTAGAGGGAACACTGATTTTGGGACTAATTCATTGTTAGTTACCCAATTACTGCTAGGAGTAGTGAGAAAGTGGGCGACATGATCTCATCGGGATGTGGCATCCCGGGTAAGAATCAGGATGGATGATGGAGAGTTGAATAAAGTGGTGGGGGTGAGATGGGACCATCGTGAAGGTGATGGTAGTGTTGGGATTGAGCCTCGAAGAGACTTCCTACATATCCCCATGGTGGGGAATCAAAGCTTGCGTAGTTCGGTGGGGCGAAGGGACACCTAAGGATGCGGCCTGTATGGAGGGGACCCGGAGGAAGTGAATCCTCTGTGTTAGGGCATGACCTTCCCAAAACACATAGTCTTGAGGGAAATACTAGGATAAGACATGGGTGATGGCCTTGAACCTTAGTGAGTCTTCCTATGTATCCCTATGGTGGGGAATAAATGTCCATGTAGTTTAGGATGGGGGCATAGAATTGGGGTGTACACAGAGGAAAGTGACCCGATGACATGTTGGGGCTTACACGTGGTTAGCAGCCTGGGTTGGTCTGATGCTCGAGGGGTGGACCAGAGATGTGGGTCCCAGCGAAGGGGGGATATAATGGATTACTTTAAATTGGGGATGACAACGGCTTACCACTGGTTGGGGTTGATAATAGCTTACCGATGATTGGGGTTCCAATGGACTACTGCTTGTTGGGGAACACAACGGCTTACCGTCGATTGGGATTGAAAATGGCTTACTGCTAAATGGCACTGAACCTTAGGAAGGATTCCTATGTACCCTGCCTAGGAGATAGGGATCAAGTCCCATGTAGTTTTAATGGTTATAGTTTAGCATCATGCTGGATAAAAGAGGGGCGTACAGTTTAACATCATGCGGGATAAGGGTAGACCAATGTGAAGTGGTCAGGAATGATGAGTGTTGGGCTTGAACCTCAGGGAGGTTTCCTACATACCTTGACTAGGAGACAAGGATCAAATTACATGTAGTTTAAGATGGTGGATACATTTTAACTTCATGTGGGATGAAGGTGAACTAACGTGAATGGGTCAGAACAAGTAGGTATTGGGCTTGAACCTTAGGGAGGCTTCCTATATACCTTTCCATGGCAGGGATCAAAGTCCACGTAGTTCAGTAGTGTTTGGTGAACTAACTTGAAGGGGGTAGGGACCAATAGGTGTTGGGATTGAACCTCAGGGAGGCTTCCTACGTACCATGACTTAGTAAGGATCAAATCCATCGTAGTTTAGAAGAGGTTTTAGTGAACTTATGTGAAGGGGGTCGGGACTAATAGGTGTTGGGTTGGAACCTCAGGGAGGCTTGCTACGTACCTTTCCTTGGTAAGGATCAAAGTCCACGTGGTTCGGGATGGTTTTGGGCTTACACTCTAGGGAGTCCCAGAGAGGATGTCATGGTCGGTACTTACTCTAAACCCATGTGAGTCATACTCAGTGTGAGAAACAAAAGGCAAAAGAATACCTGATGATCACATCATGAAAGGTGAATCCATTGGAAGTGGAGTGAGTCTTACATGTGGTTAGCAGCCCAAAGAGGAAACATGGACTTATGCGTGGTTAAAATCCTAGGGAGATGGAGATTGGGACTTACTCCAGGTTGAAGGCCTAATGGTGACATAGCCCAAAGGGAGAGGGACATGATAATGAAGGTCAATGTGCCCCTCTCACCACTTAGTCTTTGGCGCTGAAGAAGAGAAGAGAACCAGGGGTGCTGCCTCCTGCAAGAAAGGCTAGGGGCTTACACCAATATGGTTTCTCTTCCCCGCGGACAGATGCCATTTCAGCAAAGAGGATCTCATTCCATGTGAGTAATATCTCACTCTTATGGAGACGAGCAGGTATTAATAATGTCTGAGGTGGGGCACCCTGCGTAGAAGGCGTGGGGTGAGGCCACAGTTTAAAGTCATGTGCTGAGTACGATGGTTCTTGGTAGTTTAACATCCTATTTCTCGGATGAGGTGGGTTTACTTCTCACCCATAGGACTTACATAATAGATACCCACCCACCCTTGGGGAAGGTAAGGCAACAGCAATGTTGTGGTGAGGGGGTTTTGTGGAGTGGTCCATTGGGGGGACCACATTAGTGTGGATATATGAAGAAGAAATACTCGTTATCGTGCCTATGAAAAGAAGCATGAGTCTAAGAAATGAGAAGTGGATCACCACCCAAGGGACATTGAAATCACTTCATATGGACCTGGAGGGTCATATGGGAAAAGGGTTTGCAGATAAAAGGGGTTCACAGGAAGAGGCCTCATGAAGTTCTGGTGCTCTAGTAGTGGAGGGGCTTCCTGAAGGGGTATTCTTCGCAAAGTGAAGTGTCCTAGCCTAGGTAGAGGGCATAGGTGCACATGGAGGTTTCTTCGCGAAGTAGAAAGTCTCTCACGGAGTATGGCTTCGTGAAGAAAATGTGCCTTGTGAAGTATAGCACTGTGAAGCAGTATACCTCATGAAGCACAGTGAACCTACCTTAGCATTTGGTTCACATGTGCATGGAAGGTACTTCACAAATCATGAGTGATTTGCAAATACCAGGGCCCCCTTAGGGATCTCCTTCCTTTGCGAAGGCCCGTGGGCTTCGCGAAGGGCATCCCTGCTTGAATAGGGGTTGTTTTCAAGATAAAGAAAATGCACTTTGCGATGATAAAGTACCTTTAAGAGATAATTTTTCATAGAGTATAAATTGATTCTCTATTTGAGATCTAATAAGGACAAAGGTTGGATTATCCATCCTTTGGGATCGGGGGAAGCCTGGTTTTTATAGGCAAGAGGCAGTGTGAATTAGGGATCACTCAACGTGAAGCCACGAGCCACTTTTTCGTAACCGCAGAGCCTCCCGCCTCTTTTCTTTGCAGCGGCTTCACGAAAAAAAATTGGATCACGAAGCGTCCCTCCTCTTTACTTTGTGGCGCCCGTGAAGGATGCGGTTTCACGCCGGTTTCAGTGTTGGGGGTTCCACAAACAGGCTTCACAAAGTAGCCCCAAAGGAGGTGGTTTCCTCTTTGTGTTTTCTCTTCCTCTCCCCATATTTTGGTGCCAACAATATAAAAGTTACAAAATAAAGTATTCCTTATATGGTTTCTTCTGGAATTGTGGTGGATTTAGGCATATGGATAATATGTGTTGTTTTAACCAATAAAATTACAACTATTCCATGAGTTGTAGAAAACAAATTTTAAGGGGGAGTCAATTCTCTCAATGGAATAAATTTGAGAAGGGTATTTTGAAACTTGAGAAAAATAAACATATTGGTTCTGAAAAGAGAGAGTGCTTAGTTATTTGGATATAACAAGTAATAATGGTTTTAAAGTTGAAAGAAGAAAAAAATCACCTGAATCAAATGGGGAGAAAAAAAATTATGAAAATGAGATCAAAGTTGATAAAAATATATCAACATATTATAATTTTAAGAATCAAAAAATATGCAAGAGATGTGGGAAATATGGTCATGTTGCTAAAATTTGTTTCACTATATTACCAATCCAAGAGGGAGATATAAAGAATATGTTACAAACTAATTGTAAAATAGATGTAACTAAAGTTGTGAAGAAGTTAACAGTCTCACCATAAGATTCTATATATTAGAATAAAGTTTATATAAAATATTATAAGGATTAATAGAAGGAATAAAACACATTACATGAAAAATAAAAGAAAAATAATAATAAGTTAAGAATGTGATAGGACTATCAGTTTGATTTTTTATTCTATGGAACAATTGAGGTTCCTCCTTATTCCCAAAATTCTTATACTTGTACTAACTTTCATGTAATTTAAGGAGTTGAAATAAGGAAGTTTATGATGTTGAGTTTCTTACTTTTATTTCAAAATAAAGTAATAAGGTTACAAAAATAAGTTTATGGGAAAGTTGTGTTTTTATCTGTAATCTTTTCTGATGTGTTTGTTGAGATGGGTGCAGGTTACTTATATCTTAAACAAATCCTTCCAAGATTACCCTAAGAAATGATAATATTGAAAGAAACGTGAAAAGGGTATTGTATGAAAGTTATGCAATTGACATTATTGAAAACCTTGAATATTCACTCTTTTTTTCTACACTGTACTTTCCCACATAGACTTAGAGTTGTTTAGTTAAAGGTTATTTATTAAGAAACTCATGTGATACTTATGTTCTCCTAAATAAGAGTTTCAATATTTTGAGATGAAAAGTTCCAAACTTTGGAAATGAGATCATTTTTCAATAAAGGTGAAACTTTTTATGATGAACCCTTTGAATTTAATTGTCAATAAGGGGGTGAGATAAGGAATAGTGGGAGTAAGAAAAGAATGGGGATAATAATAGATGAGGATGACACTTATGTAGGGGGGAAGGAAACAAAAACAACAATTGGAATTTTTTTGAAGTAGATATTGATAACAAACACAAAGGGGGAGATTGTTAGGAAATAGTTGTGTTTTGGTTGTATTTTTTTGTCCATATATCATTATAAGGATTGTGTTGTTGAATAAGAGTAAAGTGAGTAAAAACTTTACTTTGTGAGAAGTTTCTAATGAAGAAATAATGTGTATAAAGTTGTCTTGACAATCAGATCTAGACCATTTGTATAAATATATGACTCGGAGTCATATCTAGAAGTTTGGAATAAAAAATCTTAAGAAATTCCATTAGATTAAGAAGAATTTTTCAAGAAGAAAAGATTCATTGGTCATCGGACTTACCTTGGGTTTGGAATGAAGTTTTTATCATAATGAGGAAGGGTATTCAAGTCTAAATGGCTTCGATGTAAATCTAAATATGGTTTGTTGTTTCATATTTCACAAAATTCATAATTTTTTTGAGAAACTAGTGATTCAATCCCTATGAAAGAAAGGGGGAGAACAAGTGTTGCCAATCATATTGAGGGTTGGTTGGAAAGAAAGAAAATATTGGAAGGATGGGAAGTTTAAATACATTCCAATGAATGTCATATTATGCTATGTCGGCCCTAAATATTCTCAAAGTCATGAGGAAGTCATGATACAAGTAAAAGTTTTTGAAAGAAATTTTTTTCTGAAGTTTAAGATTTCCAGACTCAAATCATTGATGTGAGGTCATCAGATGAAGATTTGTTTGATGGCTAGGAAGGTTGATCAGAATGTGAGAAAATAAAAATGATAGTTTCCAATCAGACCAATAATACACAAGATAAAAATCTTCATAGAAATAAATTGGTAAGGAAATATATTTTCGCTGACACTGGTTCATCAGATGAAATGTTTCATCAACCATTTAAGTAATCCTGACATTGATCATCAGATGTAGTGGTGGTTTCAAAATGAAATCGGTGGCAGAAAATTTTGTTAAAGAATATTTTTTGTATTGTTAATTTTTGGGACCAATGAAAAATATGATCATAGGTAAATAAATAATGTAGTAAAAAAAATTCATATGGTTGAATTATTTTGATCTCATTTGGGTCAATTATAAAATAAGAACTCTGATATGTTTTCAATTCGGTCATGACTACCTGACTTGTGATGAAGCCGATTATCAGAGTAAAGAAAAGACTGATTTATCAAACATAGGATGATCAGTCTGAAGAAAAGAAAAAAAGAATAAAGGTTTTAAGAATTTTCAAAAGTGTTGTCAAAGGGGAAATGAAAATTTGTTTGAAAAAGTTTGAAGTTGGTGATAAAATCTTATCAAGGAAGTGTAGGAGTATTTAGATGTTGTGACTATGTTTATAGTAAAAGAAAAGGTGAATAAAGTCTAATGAAGGATAAATTTTTTTTATAGAAATACGGTTTCAATGTTTTATATTTTACCATATTGATATAGAGCACCAGAATAATCAGTTGGTTCTTTTAATTATAATGAGAATTCATTTACTTTTCATATGTTTCAATTAGTGTGGAGAAACGTAATGAATATTATGTTGTTAAAAATATTTCTTCATCATAATGAAGCAATCGAAGTGAAAATAAAAATTAGACTGAAGAATGTTTAGAAAGTAAAAAAGTGATTTGAAGTTGTGAGAATATTTGAGAAGGGTCGATAATGATGAATAAGAGTTTCTATTTTTTGAATAAGTCAACGATGTACCTGAAATTCAAGGGGAATTAAAGATTCAGGATTTTTTTTTAAGTGAGAAAACTTTTCAGAATCCCGCCTAAACAATTTTTGGCTCACCTATAAATAGTGGGATATAATTTTTACTTTCTAACATTTGTATTGTTCATGGGTGAATATATAAGGTGGAGCGCTAAAAAATTGTAGATAATAAGAGTTCCTAGATCGATAATTCCTAAGGAAGTTTTCCAGACAGAAGAATAAGTAGAAGGAAAACTTTATTTAGTAGCTTATCAGACAAGATTGGGTCATCAGACTAAGAAACCGGGTTGATATTTCCAGACTGAGGTAGAAGAAATTAATAATTGTTTAAATGGTATTTTGGTAGTTATATTTCTAGAATGAGAAATCAGATAGGTGAAATGGATTAGGGTATCATATTGAGTATCATTACGAAGTCTAGATAAGTTCTTACCTATTGATGGGTAGGAAAGTGAAGAATTTTTTTAAGATAATATTTTTGAAAGTTTACAAGGAAGGACAGTAACTTGTTTTGAAGAAACTGGTGAATGTTTCATAACTTGTTACACAAATTTGTATTACATCATTTCAGGATACTTGAATCACATGCACTATTGTTTTGAATATAGTGTTACACAAGTTTAAGGGTATATCCTAATTATTCTATCCACACAAAAGTATTTTTTATAGAAGATTTTATGGTATTGTATTGTTTCCAAACCATTCCAATTACGTAGCTACTCTTGTTTAGTAGTTAACCTTGTAAATACGTGTGTTCCTATGGATGTTTAAATGTTTTTTTTTCAAAAAAGTGATAATTATTTTACAATAGGAAAAGTTTTTTTTGAAAGTAAGGAAACTTAAAAGAAAATATTATCACTGATTCACCCCCCCCCCCAATCAGTGATATAAAAATACTGGGTGGGATTTTAAAATATCAATGATCATGATAAGCCTCTATCTTCACAGACTTTTTTATGTGAATTATCATGAGATTATTGAGAGAATTTACATTATGCTTACAAAATACATCACATGAAGGAGTATGGATAGTCATTGTGGAATTTCAATAAGTATATCAAGCCTTCACATGATCAACTAAGTGATCATGCGAAGCATTCACATGATTTGTGTGATCTCTCAATGCTATCAAAGAATCAAAAAGTTTCAGTATTAATGATATCCTGAGATCTTAAGGTGTTTTAAAAAGTCTAAATCACATATTAAAACATGGAGGTACATGGTTTTATCATAACTATGTAAACTGAGGCACCTCCATGAGTTTTTTACTGAAAAATATTGAGCTTTAATGAAAAATAGGGGATATCAAGATTCATTCTCGTGAAATAGAAGAAGCATGTGTGATATCATAATGTAAAGGAACTCGAAGACATAAACCTTGTATTTTGAAAGTGTCAGGAAGAAACCCATGGGGATTCAGGTTCTCATGGAAGAATAATAGGTTCACATGAATCCATCTCATGGATAACTCCTCTCAATCGCACAAAGCAGTTCATGGATAAACAATGTCCATGCCAAGGACCCATAAATAGTGCTTAAGATAATGTGAGGCACTATAGTTCTTATGTAAAATCATATGAGGAATATAAATGTGTGATTCCTCAGTAGATACATGGAGGTAGTAGAAAAAATGGGTGAAAATTATCTAGGTACAAGACAATCGCAAGATCCTTTACTGGTCACATGAAAGAGGTGTAAGATAATCAAAAGATCCCTATCTGAACACCCAAATGATCCATATGAAAAACTTTTCATGTTATTTTATAGACCCTACATAAAACTCATGCAATTCATTTTTTTCATGCGATCACATAAGATATATCATGCACTTCTCACAAGACAGGTCATTCACTTTACATAAAGAAGAACTTGCACTCCACATGAGGCATTAAATTTTTGTTTCAAGTATATAGACAATTAAAGAAGCTTGTGGATCATTAGAAGTTAGGAAAATAGTGATTAAGAAGATATTTTATAAGATAAAATGTATTCCTTGTCATAAAAACTTAGTAATGTGAGAATTTGATAATCAATTTATCCATAAGGCTCAAAAGGAATATCTTTATCAACAGTTGTAGGATTTGAAATTTTCTAAAGATTTATTTCATGTGTTTGGTTTATATTTGTTTTAAAAAATGTGAATTTTTTGTTCCAATGGGGCTCTAAAAAGCATAGTGTTATGAAATTTAAGATGTGTAAGTTGTAACTCCTTGTGATTATAGTGGATAATATATGATTGAGGTATCTAACCCATCATAGTAAAAATTTGGCTCTCTTTGATAATGAACCTAGTAAAATAATTTGTTCCCGTGTTATTTTCTTTTGCTACATCCAGGGAAGTTCATGAAATTACACAAGTGGATCAAATCCTAATAGGTCAACATAGGTTATTTTTATAAGAGATAAAAAATTTCAAAACACCACTGATTCATCCCCCCCCCCATTCTCAATGATGTTACATCTCCATGGGAACTTCAATTGGTATCAAATTTTTGGTTACCTCTTTCAAGATCCGCTAAGAACTAATGATGGAAATCCAAATTCTGTTAATAGTAGAATCTCTTTCCCTTGAAGATAAATTTGTAGTTATTGTAGGATTCTCACATATCACTGAATATTATCTAATTAATTTTATAGATAATAGAAATATGGAAGTTGATGGAAAATCTCATAATTACATTTTTATGTCACTTTTAGAAAAAAAATCACAGAGTTCATGGGACTCAAAAATTTCAAGGAAATTTGGGATAGATTGGAAAGAAGTTATGAAGGAAACATAAAAGTAAAGGATTCCAAATTGAAAATATATATAATAAAGTTTGAAGATATCAATATTAGTTAATAATAGAACATTTATGACTACTTCACAAGAATCAATGAAATTTTTGGTAATATTCTAGGTTTTGGAGAGAAGATGGATGATTCAACTATTATCAAAAAACTGATGAGAAACTTTCATAATAGGTCTAATCCTAAAGTATTAACTTTGGAAGATATATGTGATCTTTCTCAAGATGAATTAAATATCATACTAATTTTATATGAAATTAAAAAGATACTAGTCTTCAAGAATAATATCAAAGATGAGATGGGTTTTGAGGCCATGGAAAGCTCAGAAACAGAGATGATGAAATGTCAGTATTGAGTGATTCAGATGATGAAGATGAATATGATGATGAAGATTATAACAAAATCATTTCTATTTTATCAAAAAGATTCAATAAGGTGAAGTTTAAGGGTAAAGGTAAATTACCACCAAGGTGATACAAATGTAATTACATTGGAAAATTTGTTGTAAATTTTCCTAAAAATAGGTCTTTGGAACCTGAGATAGATGATGAGTGACCAAAGAAAAAAATGGGGGAAGAGATAAAAAGTCATAAGTAAATTTTATGGAAGAAAGAAGAAAGTTTTTAAAAGTAAAAGAAGATTTTCTTTGAGAAAAGAAGAGGAAGCTAACTCCACCTCAAGTAGCTAATCAGAAGATGAAACTAACTTTATGGATCTTATGGAAAAAGGGTTTGACACCTTTGGTAGTAAAGATGATGAGAGAAAAAAAAAAGATATCTCAAATTTTGAATAATTAATTAGACTACTATCTAGAGCAAAAAACAAATCTCAAGAAGGAAAAGATACTATTATTGAAAGAAAAGGGTAAGATAACTAAGGAAGATGAATAACGTGAAATGAAATAAATTATTTACATTGAAGAAATAAAAAGACACAAACTAAAATTGGATGAAATAGAAAATATGGTAAAGGAACTTGAATAAAAACTTTCTCTCAAATAAAAAGAACAGTTTAAGACTCAATCTAAATGTATTAAATCATATAATAGCTTGAAAAATTATAGAAAAGATTTTGGCAAGTCTACTGAGTTCAAGGTAGAATCATCACAAACTGGTTAAAAGAGGGGTTCAAAGAAGTAGGTTAATTAATCCCTCTACGAATTTGGAAATAAATATGTTATCTCTAATAATTAAGGTCCAAAAATAAATTTTTGTAAAATTATAGAGCATGAAGACAAGTGATAAATCATCTTCTAATTCAAACTAAGAAATAAATTCTATAAGGAGATCATTTCCCCAAAAGCATATAAAATCTAAGTATATGGAAAGACAATAAAAAAAATATTCAATACAAGTATATTATCAATTCATAACATTAAGTTTCAGATGACACTGCTGGCGTTGTGGATTTTTTGAGCACAAATAATATATATAATGGTATAACATGTCACTACCAAAGATAATACATGAACCAAAGGGGGTCTATTCTAATAAAAGGGAATAAAATTTTCAATGTAAGCAAGAAGTTATCAGGAATTCATCCCATCTTATAACATAAAACAAAATTTACTATTTAGAAAAAAAATTGGTAGATGTGATTAGAAAGGCCATATTTCTGAAAATTTCATGAGTATTCTCCCTGAACAAACATCCAATTTTGAGAAAGGAAAGAGAATTAAAAAAATTAAAGAAGAAAAAACATGTTTCGCATAAGTTTCATTAAAATATAGTAAAAAAACCAAGTCATGGATTATTTATAGTGGATGTTCATCACACATGACTAGTGGCACAAAAATTCTGAGCAATATTGAGAATCACGAAGGAGGGTTAGTAACATTTTTAAATGACTATTCTAAAAAAAATAAGAGAGTTGGAAAATCATAAATTGAATCTCAAAATCTGAAGTCCAACAATATGTTATTTTTTGAAGGGTTGAAATAAAATTTTATTAGTTTCAACCAACATTGTGATTATGGACATGAATTTTTATTCAAAAAGGATTCATGTATCATTAAAATCACAAGTGATGGAAGAATTATCACTCAAGGGAAAATAACCAATGGTAATCTATTTCAAATTGGTGATTCAACCAATTATTTTTTTTTTTGAGTTCCAAAGTTCAAAACAACCTATGGCATAGAAGGCTTGGCCATATAAATCAAATAAGTTTAAGAAAAATATTGAAGCATGATATTTTTAGATATTTTCCCAAGATAAAGAGAGAAATAGATGAAATCTGTGAAACCTATCAAAAAGAAAAATTGTGCCAAAGTTCACACAAAGGGGTGGATATTCTATCCTCTAGACCCCTTTAACTTATTCAAATTGACTTTTGTGGACCAATAAGACAAAATTCTACAAGATTTGATCTATATTTCATCACATTTATTGATGATTATACTTAGTTGACAGATTTCATGTTTATTGAACACAATTGAGAGGAAAGTAAGATGTTCAAAAAATTTCAAAGGCAAGATGAGAAGGAGGTGGGTCTCTATATCAAGAAACTGAGATTAGATAATGGTAAGGAGTTTAATGGGGTTTATTTTGAAATTTATTTATCCATATATGGAATTAATCATCATTATAGCACACTATATACTCCATAGAAAATGGGTTAGCTGAAAGAAATATTAGAAGCATAGTAGAGATGGGAAGAATTGTGCTAGCTGAACACATCATCTCAAAGTCTTTATAGAGAGAAGATATATGTGATACTATACATATATATAACATTGGTATAGTGATACAAAAAAAATATAGTATTTGAAATTTAGTATAAGAAAAATCCAATTTTTAATTACTTCAAAGTTTTTGGAAGCCCTTTCATTATAATGATCAAGAACATCAATCTGAGAAAATGTGATGAAAAAGAAGAGTAAGAAGTTTTCATGGGGTATCTATCTAGTGAAAATGGATATATATGCTAGAAAAAAATCTTGCATATAGAGACCCTAGATTAAAATACCTAGATATTACAACATTTTAGATGAATTTTCATCACATTACAAAAATACATGCCTGAGGACCATAATCGGTTACTGTCTTCGAAAACTTAGAACACATTCTTATAATTTGGTGAAAATATATTCAACATATCCATAAAGATTTTCCCCATTAGTAATCCTACTTAAAATCCTTTCTTTAAAACCTAGGGAAAGGAAACATAAGAAATGGGTGAGCTCATATTCTCAGAAAGGGTAAATAAAGAGATATGTAAGCATAATCATGAGCATAAGGGTATGAGAACATGATTGTATCATTAGAATATCATGCCCTTCATATAAAATACCATAATCAAGAATCATGGAATAAATATTGTTCATTTATAAGACATGAATGATAAGGTAATCGAGATCATAATCCATAAAATCATAATATAAGCACAAGACATGGAATTATATAATACACATCATCTTATAACATTGTGATCATGTATAAGTAGAAACAGATTCACTCATTAAATTAAGGACATAAAATCAGGACCTTGTATAAACTTAGGGACATGCAACCAGGTCCATGCATACCATTGTGAACATGCAATCAGGTTTACACATAACATTTTGAACATATAATTAAGTTTATGCATAAACTTATAGACATGCAACCAGGTCCATGCATAACATTGTGAACATGTAAAAAGGCTCACACATAACATTTTGAACATTTAATCAGGTTCACACATAACTTTATGAACATGTAATAAGATTCACTCCTAAAATTGTGAACATGTAATCAGGTTCATGCATAAACTTATATACATACAACCAGGTCCATGTATAACATTGTGAACATGTAATCAGGTTTACGCATAACATTATAAACATGTAATCAGGTTCATGCATAACATATATACTCATGAGTCATCCATTGTTACCCAATGCATTAGAGGGAGATATAGGTACATCCCATCACATAATAAAGTCATACATATTTGTTCTAAAAGATAATAAAAATCACATCATATCATGACCCATAAAAAAGATGGGTTTCATAAATATCATATCATAACCCATGAAATTAAATGGGTATCATAAACATTTCATCATATCATTACCTATGGAAAATAGATATTTATCATAATCATTTCATCAAATCATAACCCATGAAAATAATTGGGTTCAAAAGTGTTTTATCATGGTATGACCCATAGAAGAGAAACGAGTGTCATAAACATAATTCCATCAAAGCATAAACCATTAAAGAAAGAATATGAATGGTATTATTGGATCTTATCCCCATTAAAGCATAAAATATAACATATTATGTCATCTTATTTTAAGAAGGATTTTGAAAGATCATATGGAACATCTCTTAAGTAAAATATCCTTTCTTTAAATATCATTTTCCTAAAACCATTTAAAAAATAATTTTCTTATAAAGAATGAATTATGATTTAATTTGAAACATTTCTTGAGTAAGATATATTTTCTACATTGAAAAAATATTTTTAAAACAAAAATCATTTTGAAAACCTTTTTCTTTTAAAATATCTTTTAAACTTATAAAGGAAACTTGAAAAGATTTTGAAAACCTTTTTCCTTGAAAACACATTGAAAAATTATAAAGAAAGTTAAAAAAATTAAATTATTTTTCCTTGAAAAATTATGAAAGAATCATGAAAAAATTTAAAACACTTTTTAAACATAAAAAAATTTTGGAAGCCTTTTTAGAAAACATGGTTTTTAAAGAACACATATTTCTGACCAAAGAGAGATATAAAATTGAATTTTCTTAAAAACACATTCATAGTTATCTTAAATACCAAAGAGTGGGAAAATGGTACCAATATATGAAGATATCATAAATAAATAGTTGAAAAATAAATTAAATCATTTTCTTGAGAGATGGATCATAATATTTCATCAATGGTCTAATAATCATAAATAATCCTAAAAAATGATTAGATTGCCTCAACAAACTATTACCACTTTAGTAACTTTGACTCAAAATAAAAATGAGATAATAACATTAAATAAATATTAAAATTTCATTAAATAAGTATATTAATTATATAACATGTCAAAGGGAAGTATATACACACCATAGAAAAATATAGGTTCATAACATGGAATGTATCTCAAAGAAGGAAAATTGAGACAAAAATTACTTTATCGATTTTGTAACTTCTGAAACATGAACCCCGTGAAATAAAGATCATAAAATGGATATTTAAATACACATAAATTTAATTATAATAATCATAGAATACATTTGTGGGAATTATATACACCACACAAAAGAAATGAGTGGCGAATATGGTATAAGTCTCACAGAAATGAATGTAAGATGATAAAATCCTTGCAAATTGAGTAACAGTATAATATTGATCTACATGAAATAATAACATAAATTAAAACTTTTAATATCATTAAATAAATTAAATTAATGGTATAACATCTCATAACTTAGTATATACACCACACATAATAAACTAGTGGTGAATATCATATGTATCTCACAGGAATAAAAAGTGAGATGAAATTCTCTTACCTTAAGTCTTGAATTTCTTTGTGCACATTCAAACCTCCTGAATAATAAATATAAGTTTATTATAAATATAAAATATAAAAATAATATTATATCTAATATTATATATAACTTTATTATGACTTTATATTACTCATTTATTAACAATTCTAGGTTAATATTACATTTTGGGTAATATCAGCTTTGTTTTTTGTATATATTTTGACATTTTATTCTTCATCCACTTACTTATATCATGATTTAATTATTTCCAAAATGTAAAAAATGATAAAATTATCATATATATTCATTATATAAATATTTATAAAAATATATAAAATATATAAATATGAAATGGAATACATTATTCATGGAGACGGTGGGCCATACGTACGCATGAACGTTGTTTCTGTTTTTTTGTCATATTGAAAGAAATAAAGTAAATAACATATATGTATTTGTATATATATATATATTATATTTAAATTATAATTATTATTTCATAAATATCATATAAATTTACTAAACTCATACTTAATACATTCCATGAAAAAAGTGTGAATGGATCACATCACTTTGAGGAGGCGATAGTCCACACATCCAGAAAAAAAGTTATCATATTTCAACCAAATGGAAAGTATGAATATAAGTTTAAAATAATAATTTTATAGGTATAAATAAATAATAAATATCATATATATATCATATAAAAATATTATTCTTATCACAATTCTCAACCATGGGAGGTGGTAAAGGAAAAACAAACAACATCGTTTCACAAGTTGGAAGTATGTCATACACACGAATGGTAAGTCTGTTACCCATTTTATGGAAGTGTGAGTACATGTAGATAAAAACATTAGAATAAAAAAATTTCATTATATTTAGGATACTTAGGTTATTATATAATCATGTAATTAGAATAATTGAGTGGGTGGAGAAAGAAAATAAAATAAAAGATCTTGTGCAAGGATGATGCCTCTTCTTTAGATAACTCCTCTCTGTTTGCACCAAATGGATTACTTAGTTGGATTTATACCAAAAGGGAGGATTATACGATGAAGGTAGTTAAGTTGATATTTTATTATTTTATGGTTTTTATGAGCGAAAGTGGTTTGATAGGTGTGAGTAAGGGGAAGATTGAAGGCCTCTTTATAGTGGAGAATGAGTGGCATTCTTAAAAATACCTAAAGGTAAACACTATTGGGAGGGCTCCCATACCTCATGTGCTTAAAAAATGAAAGAATAATGTATAAAATTTTAGTAATGGTATATAAAAACTCACAAAAAACAAATAGAAAATATTTTTATCATTTTTTCCTTAGTCTTTAAGTTTCCTTATTTTTTCATTTTAGTTTTTATTAAAGTAACTAGTTTTCTATCCTAAGTAATTTAACCATTAAAACTAAATTAAATTGAGATTTATTATAAAATATATACCCACTAAATTATAAATATTAAATCTAATCTACAAAATAAAAATCCCATGTGTGGGGGAAAATAATTTTAAAACAAACGTAAGTAACGCACAAAAACACTACTGTAACCTGAACCGTGTTAATAATGTTTTTACTATTTATAGGTAAATATGTTAATTATAAAAGATATATTGGTACACTAATGGATTATATTTTTTATTTATTAAAACTTAAAAATTACTTGTAATAATATAGGGTTTTTATTAATTTTAAATCATTTAATAAAATATCATTTATTCTAAAATAACAATAATGTCAATTTTAACATTATTTATTTAATTTAAATTTACAAATATAAAAAAATATTGGAATTAAAATATATTAAGTTATAACCAGTGTAACATGAAATATTAATCTAAGAAAATAATTTAACATAATAATCCATTAAATTTAATTTATTTTTAATGTTTTTAGCATCATTTATTTTATTTTATTATTAACAAAATAATCATTGCATTAGCATTTCTTAAGCGTTTAATGTACTTATATCATGTATACAAATAATATTTAAATTATAATGACAAATAAACTCATTTAAATTTCAAAATGATATGAATAACCGAAAATGTGTTGTTTTTTCATATCTCAAAGCCCTATAAATTTTAAAGGTAAGGAAGGTTCCTTTTTTGTCTTTTGCATTACTTAAATTATTATGTGGGTTGATTTCCTAGAATAGTATCCCAGTAAATATTAAAATTATAACAAATAGAGTATATTGTATAACTAATGGAATCCAATAGATTTTTTACAAGTTTCTAAGTCATTTTGGCCCTTAAGTTTAAGGTTTAGTCCCTTGTTAAGCTTAATTTAACCTTAATCATTGTAATTAATTTTAATCACATTCACTAATATTTTAGGTAAAAAACAAAGTTTATATCATTATACTATAAATATTATAATTATTACAATCTTTTATATACATTTTTTCAAATTCAATTCACAGAAGTGGAAAAATTAAATTTAAATCTAATCTCGCAGACATAGTGAGGAACATTGTTTTTAAAGTGAAAATGTTCAAAAGTTCATTAAGTTTTTATATCTAAATTATATATAAAGATGATTAAAATGACCTAAATTGGATTAATATATGTGTAATTGATATATTTTTACTTTAAATCTAGTTTAAAATATAATTTAACATTAATAATTATTTAAACAATAAAGGAAGTTTTCAACTGAAATTTGGTATTTTTCACTATTAGCCAAAAAATAAAACATCTCATAAAAATACCAAATATTCACTATAAGATAATTTTTCCATTAAAAATTCAAAAAAAAATATTTTTACAAATAAAATTTATAAAAGTGTCAAATTTTTTGTTTTAAAATAGGTTCATCATTAAAAGTGGTAAAACTGAGTCTTGCATGTAACATAAGAAAACTTAGTGTTGTGGGGAGTGTAAACTTATCATGGGGTTTCATATAATAAAAGATCAACTTTGTGTAGATTAAAAATCAATAATAACTTGGTTCTTTCATATTAAAAATCTGTATTTAGTGTTGCGTTAATTGAAAAATATCAAAAAGTTTAAATTAATTCAATAAAAAAATATTTCACAAAATCTTGGTTTGTTACATTCTACCCCCCTTAAAATAAATTTCTCCCTAAAAATCCATCTAGGTTTTCAAAGGTTTAATACTTTAAATTTCATTTCTTAGAAACCCACATCGTAAAAATTGATACCCAATCTTCCTTTAAAATGGGAAAGTTTGAACCATAATTTTCACCTGAAGTAACTCATAACTATGTTTCCATATAGGATAACATATGTTGGGAATGAATATTG
The DNA here is from genome assembly GCA_963277665.1 of Viscum album. Classification (NCBI taxonomy): domain Eukaryota; kingdom Viridiplantae; phylum Streptophyta; class Magnoliopsida; order Santalales; family Viscaceae; genus Viscum; species Viscum album. The sequence goes on from OY728127.1 coordinate 188,829,351, forward strand.
TACATGGAATAAAATTATAAATAATTATAGATATTGGTAAAGATAATTGATCTCTAGAAATTGGGTTATCTAAATAAAGTTAACAATCACAAAACCATAAACTAAATAAGCATGAAAGAGGTCATTGATATCATCAAAAATGATAATAATAGGACAAAATTTTATTTCATGACCATTTTCCTAAAGATGAATAATTTTTATGAGAATATATAATTAGATGATTTTATTCTATTTCATATACACAATCTCACCCTTTGTTTATGCCTTGATCAATTCCCACTTCATCTCTTACTCCATGGAATGAAGGTGAATTTTTCATTTCTGAAAAACTAACAGGTCATGAGATCTATATATAGAATGATAAGTCATTCCATTTGTATTTTGTTATGATTATAAAAAAAATGGTTTGAATGGGTTATCTAATATGCATAAACCCTCCTATGTTGATATAATACTTTAATCTCTAAAACCTCATCTGAAGTTTAAGTTAAACCATCCCATAAATAGTAAACCTTGTAACCCTTCCAAAAGATTAAAATCAAAAAAATTAGGAATATGGTCACTAAATAAGCTTAACATTAATCCCCTATATATCATAAAGTATCTATTTTTTCACATTATAAACATGTGAATACCTTTATCTTATATTCTTTTGAAGCATGGTAATAACTTGAATTGCCATAAATCCTTTTATAAAACATGCATGCTTTCTTATTCTAAATATTACTAGATATATTCCATAAATCCAAGAAGATGTAAAATTAATCCATGATAACATAAATCAATTTTTCAAAAAATACTTAATTGGTTCTAAGTTAATCAATATCATCCAATTTAATTTACCCAAATCAATCATCTATTTATCCAAGCTAAACACAATTTTCTCTATAACATGAATACATTAAGGGTTACCTTCCCTTAATAAAAATATAAACTTTCCATTAAGTCAATTTTCTATGTCATCAGAACCATTTAACATATCCTTTAAAATCCTTAATTAAAAACTTATACTAAAATGCTTATGTATTTCATGATTCATATAACATAATCTTTGAATTCCAAAATATAAATACTTCATTCATCCAACATTATTCTTAAACCATTACTCATGCTTCATCATCTTATTCCTTAATACCATTTTCCTATGATATGATATATGAAAAAAAAATTAAGGTTCCTTAACCTCAATTTAAACATTTTTCCTATATTTAATGTAAACAGTACTGATAAACCATCACATACCTTTCACATGTCATTGACGGTCTCTTTTTCTTCAATAGTATAACTAATACTAATGGACCATCATAATTATCTTCACGATATTTCCACTAGGAAATCGATTTTCATAATTCCCATACTTTACACATCTGATATGTTCATTGTTAACCAAGTTCCTTCTAGTTCCTACTATTGAATAATACCATAAATCATAGTGTGAGTAAAAATTATCATAGTATAAAACCAAATAATCATGAAAAATTAGTTATAGGATGCCTAAATCATGACACATTATTTTAAATCTATTACACCTTAGGTTTATCTTTAGAGACATCCATATATATATCCTTAGAACTATAACTAGGTATCTCACTAATGTTTTATCATCCTAGTTTCCAAAATTTGACTAAAATGATCCTTTGATACCAACTATAGTGACCCAGGCTTAATATAAATGGATATTACATCATTTTTTATTATTCATCACGTTACAAAAATGCATGACTAAGGACCTTAATAGTTTTGTTTATTTTAAAACATGGAACACATTCTTATAATTTGGTAAAAATATCTTCAATATCTTTATAAATATATTCCCCTTTAGGACTCCTACTTAAAATCCTTTCTTAGAAACCTAGGGAAAGGAAACAAAAGAATGAGGTGTGCTCAAATGATTGGTAAGGGAAAACAAGGAGATATGTAAGCATAATCATGAGAATAAGGGTATGAGAACATGATCTTATCATTATAATATCAAAACCTTCATATTAAAGACCATAATCAAGATTCATGGAATAAATATTGGAATTTCATAAGACATGAATGATAAGGTAATCAATAGCATAATCCATTAAATCATAACATAGGAACAAGACATGGAATTTTGGCATACACATCATCTTATATTATTGTGAACATGTATAAGTAGAAATAACTTTACTCATTAAGTTAAGGACATGAAATCAGGACCTCACATAAACTTAGGGACATTCAACCAGTCCTATGCATAATGTTGTGAAGATGAAATCGATTTCATGAATAACACTGTGAACATGTAATTAGGTTCACGTATAAACTTATGGACATGAAACTAGGTCCATGAATAACATTGTGAACATGTAATTAGGTTCATGAATAACACTATGAAATTTTAATTAGGTTCATGCATAACTTTATGAAAACATAATAATATTCACTCATAGCATTGTGAACATGTAATCATATTCATGCATAAACTTATGGACGTACAAACAAGTCCATAAATAACATTGTGAACATGTAATCAGGTTCATGCATAACATTGTAAACATGTAGTCCAGTTCACTCATAACATATATAATTGTGATTCATCCATCATTACCCAATACATTAGAATGAGATATATGTCCCAACTTTCACATAATAAAATCATACATACATGTGCTATAAGATAATAAAAATTTCATCATATCATAACCCATTAAAATAGATGGGTTTCATAAACATCATATCATAACCCCTGAAATGAAATGGGTATCATAAATTTTTCATCATATCATTACCTATAGAAAATAGATATGTCTCATAATCATTTCATCAAAGAATAACCTATGAAAAGAAGCAGGTTTCAAAAGTGTTTTATCATGGTATGACCTGTGGAAGAGAAAGAGGTGTCATAAACATCTTTACATCAAAACATAAACCATTCAAGAAAGAATATGAATGGTATTCTTTGATCATATACCTAATAAACAATAAACTATAAAAAAAGTATTTTATCTTAGATGGAGAATGGTTTTTAAATATTACATGGAACATGTCTTAAGGAATATAGCTTCTCTTTGAAAATATTTTTCATAAAACAATTTCAAAAATAAATTTATTGTAAAGAAGTATTTATAATTTAATTTAAAAAAATTCTTGAGGAAAATATCTTTTCTACTTTTAAAAACACTTTTTAAAAAATAAACCATTTTGAAAACATTTTTCTTTAAAAATATCTTTGAAACATATAATGGAAGCTTGAAAACATCTTGAAAACCATTTTCCTTTAAAACACATTGAAAAATTATAATAAAAGCTTGAAAACGTTTTTAAAATATTTTTCCTTGAAAAATTATGAAAAAATACTGAAAATATTTAAAAAAAATTAAACATAAAACATTTTTGAAAACATTTTTAGAATACCTGGTTTCTAAAGAATATAGTTTTCCGACCAAAGAGAGAGATAAAGTTAAATTTTATTAAAAACACTTTCATAGTTGTATTAAGAACCAAGAGTCGATAAATGGTACCAATACATGAATATATCATAAATAACCATAATATAAGGAAATTAAATATTTTTATTGATATATGGATTGTAGTATTTCATAAATGGTAGCATAACTATAAACAATCCTGATAAACGATGAGATTATAGCAATAAACTATTACCACTTTAGAAACTTTGACTAATAATACTCCTAAGAGGATAAAATTACATGAATATTAAAATATAATTAAATAATTATATTCATTATATTCATTATATAAAATTTAAAAGGTAATTATATACACCCCATAGAAAAATATATATGCATAACATGGCATGTATCTCAAAGAAGGCAAATTGAGACAAAAATTACTTTATCAGTTTTGGTAACTCTTAAACCATAAACCCCATGAAATAAAGATCATAAAATCGATATTTAAATAAAAATATATTTAATTATAATAATCATATAATACATTCATGGTTAGTATATACCCCAAATAAAATAAATGAGTGGAAAATAAGGCATAAGTCTCACAGAAATGAAAGTAAGACGAGAAAACCCTTACTACTTTAGTAACTTTAGAATCATGATCCCCATGAAATAATAACATAAATTAAAGATTTTAATATCATTAAATAAATTAAATTAATGATATAACACTTCATAGGGAAGTATATACACCACAAAAAAGAATCTAGTGGTGAATATGGCATGTATCTCACAAAAATAATAACTGAGATGAAAATCCCTTACCTTAAGTCTTTACTTTCTTCGTACACATTCAAACCTTCTTTATAATAATATAAGTTTATTATAAATATAAAAAAGAACCATATTATTATATATAATACTATATATTATTTTATTATGATTTTATATTACCCATTTATTAATAATTCCATGTTAATGTTACGTTTCAGATAATATCAGCTTTGTTTTTCATATATGTTTTGACATGTTATTCTTCATCCTCTTACTTAGATAATGATTTAATTATTTACATAATATAAAACATGATATAAATATAATATATATTCAGTATATAATTATTTATAATAATCTATAAAATATGGAAATATGAAATGGAATACACCGTTTATGGAAACAATAGGTCGTACGTACGTATGAACATTGTTTCCCTTTTCTTGTCATATTGAAAGAAAGAAAATAAATGAAATATATGTGTGTATATATATTATCATTCCATTAGAATTATTATTTCATACATATCATATACATCCACTAAACTCATCCTTAATACATTACATTCAAAGTGTGAATGAATCGCATCGCTTTAAGGAGGGGGTAGTCCACACATCCACAAACAAAGTTATCATGTTTACAAAAAATGGAATGTATAGATGTATGTTTTAAATAATAATTCAAAAATCATATATAAATATTAAATATCATATATATATATCATATAAAATCATTATTCTCATCATAATTTCTAACCATGAGAAGTGGTAAATGAAAAACGAACAACGTCGTTTCGTGACTCATCAGTCCACCATACACACAAATGGTACGTTTGTTACCCATTTGATGGAAGTGTGTATAGGTGTAGGTATAACCATTAGAATAAAAAAAATCAGTATATTTATGATACTGATGTTATTATATAATCATGTAATTATAATAATTTAAGGGGTGGATAAAAAAATAAAATAAAAGAGCTTGTGGAAGGATGATACATCTTCTTTGGGTAACTCCTCTTGGTTTGCCCCAAAGGGATTCCTTTGTTGGATTTATTACCAAAGGGAGAATTTTATTATTAATGGAGGTAATTTTATAACATATTTTTCTAGGTTTGGGATGATCAAAATTTTCTTGAGTGGTGTGAGGAAGGGGGAGAGTGAAGGCCTCTTTATAGTGGAGGAGGAGTAGCATTCTTGTAAATACCTAAAGAAAAACACTATTGGGATGTATCCATTACCTCATGTTATTAAAAATGAAAAAATAATGGATTTAATTTTAATTATGGTTTAGAAACACTCACACTACACAAATAGAAAGGTATTTTTATCATGTTGTTACTTAGTCTTTAAGTTTCCTTATTTTTTCATTTTAGTTTTTATTAAAGTAATTAGTTTTCTATCCTAAGTAATTTAACCATTAAGAATAAATTAAAGTTATATTTATTATAAAATATATATCCACTAAATTATAAATATTATTTATAATTTAAAAAATATAAAACGCATATTTTTTTGAAATTAATCTTAAAAAATAATAAGTAACGCACAAAAACAATGCTTTAACTCGAACCGTTCTAACAATTTTTTTACTATATATGGGTAAATATGTTAATTATAAAATATACATTGGTAAATTAATGGGACATATTTTATATTTATTAAAACATACAAATAACTTGTTATAATCTAGTATTTTATTAATTTTAAATCATTTAATAAAATATAATTTATATTAAAATAACATTAATGTCAATTTTGACATTACTTATTTAATTTTAATTTAAAAATATAAAAAATATTGGAAGTTAGCTATATTAATTTCACATCTATTTAACATGATATATTAATCTAAAAAAAATAATTTAACATAATAATTCATTGAATTTACTTCAATTTTAATGTTTTTAGCATCATTTATTTTATTTAATTATTAACTAATTAATCACTGTATTGGTGTTTCTTAAGTATTTAGTATAATTATATCACCTATAAAAATTATAGTTAAATTATCATGATAAAAACAACTCATTTAACTTTAAAAGTATATTCATAACTAAATTTTTTTTGTTTTTCCATATCTCAAAACATTATAAATGTTAAAGGTAAGAAAGGTTTCTTTTTGTATTTTTCCTTACTTAACATATTGTGTAGGTCAATTTCATGTAATAGTAACCCACTAGCTCATAAAATTATAACCATTATATTATATGGTCTAAATATTGAAATCTAATGGATTTTGAACAAGTTTCTATGTCATTTTGTCTCTTAAGTTTAAGGTTTAATCCCTTATTAAGCTTAATTTTACCTTAATCGTTATATTTAATTTTAATTACTTTCACTAATATTTTTGGTCAAAAACTAATTTGGTCTTATTAAACTATAAATATTATATTGATTAAATCCATGTATATCTATTTTTTCAAATTCAATTCATAAAAGTGGAAAAAATAATTTTAAATCTAATCTCACAGACATGGCGAGAAAGTGGGTTTTTAAAGTGAAAATTTTCAAAAAATCATTAAATTTTTATTTCAAAATTAAATATAAAAACCATTAAAATTACCTAAATTGGATTAATAGATTTATAATTTATCTGTTATAAATTTTAAACCAATTTAAACTGTAAATTAATATTAATAATTATTTAAACAAAAACAAAATTTTCAACTAAAATGCAGTATTTTTCACTATTCATTAAAAAATAAAACTTCTCCTAAAAATACCAAAAAATCACAATAAGATAATTTTGACATTAAAAATTCAAAAATAAAGTTTATTTGAAAAATAAAATTTATAAAAGTTTCAAGATTTAGTTTTAAAATAGGTGTTTTATTAAAAAGATGGTAAAATTCGGTCTTGCATGTAACACAAGCTAACTCAGTGTTGTGTGTAGTGTAATATTAATACGGCGTTGAGTATAATGAAAGATTAACCTGGTATAGTGTAAAAAGAAATAATAACTTGCTGATGTCATATAACACAAGCTGTATTCATTGTTTTATAAAATGAAAAACATCAAAAAATTTAAATTAATTTGAGAAAAATATATTTCAAAAAAATATTAGGGTGTTACACTACACAAGCTAGTTGACTATAGTGTTGTTAGAATTATTGAAAATAATAAAAAATCAGATAGATCAGCTGATGCAGATTTATAATACTCGATAGAAAATGGTATGAAAATAGAATAGGAGAATGATGATATTTCTGAGAAAGATACAAACATTACTAATATTTATTCTGAATAGACTTGTGATGAAGATTAAGCGTATGAAAATAAGAAAATAGGTATAAAAAAAATAGAATAAACATGTTGAAACTAAACATATGATCGGAATTCAACAGTCTCATGTTCAAACTAGAAGAAGATTAAAAATTAAAAAGAAAATTGCACTTATTTATCAAATTTAACCTCATATAATGGAATAAGTAGTTGAACATAAGGAATTTATTCATCATATGAATGAATAACTTGATTGTATTGAGAATAACACCACTTGAGATCTACTACCAAGACCTGAAAATAACAATGATATTAGCACCAAGTGGGTTTTTAGAAATAAGATGAATGAAAAAGGTGAGGTATCAAAGAAAAAAAGTAAATATATTGTGAAAAGGATATTCTCAAATGTAATTAATTGACTTTAAAGAATATTTTACACCAGTATCAATACTAGAAACTGTTAAAATGTTCTTGGAAGTCAAATCACAGAAATATTTTAAATTTTATCAATTTGATAAAAAATATACCTTTCTAAATGGTGACCTTGAGAAAGAAGTATATATTGAACAGTCATATGGTTTTATATTAGAAAATTATGGAAACATGGTTTGTAGATTGAAGAAAGCCCTGTATGGTTTTAAATAATCCCCTAGAGCATGGTAGTCCAAATTAGATGGTTTTTAAAGGGATATGAAGTTTGTAAAAGGTAAAATTGATGGTAATATTTATGCAAGATAAATGTATAAAGGAACTCTCATAGTCATTATGTATTTGTATGACATCATATTTAATGGTGAAAAGGAATGTCTATGAAGAATTTGTAGAGTAGGTGAAAAGGAATTTTGAGATGTCCATGCTTGGTCAGAAGACATAATTTTTGGGATTTTAGTTTGAGTATAAACCAAATTACATATTTCTATCTTAAGAAAAATATTCTAGGTAATTTATGAAAAATTTTGGAATGGATAATGAAAAATAATTCTTAACTCAAATTTTCTTAGAACCAAACTATGTAAAGTTGATACTAGAAGCAGTGTGAACTAGAAAGAATTCAAAGGAGTATTTGGAAGTCTAATATATCTAATTTCTTTAATGCTAGATATAACTTACACAGTTACACTATGTTATACATTTCAAATTATTCTAAAATATTCACACTTTTTGGATCCTAATATAGTTATAAGATATGTAAAAGGAACTTTGAACTATGTGATACTATACAGACACAGTTCATATTTGAAACTGTTGGGTTTTACCGATGCAGATTGGGAAGGTAATTGTATAGATAGAATATCAACATCAGGTGTAACTTTCTTTCTTGGAGAGGGTTGTTTCAGTTGGTATGGAAAGAAGTATAATTTAGTTACAATAAGAAAGGATAAGGAATAATATGTACAATAAACACATTATTCTACTCAAATTATTTGGTTGAGAGTTAAGTTAAAAGACTTGAAAATTGAAACTGGAAAACCACTAAAAATTTTATATGATAATCATAGTTCTATATATTTATCAAAAAATCAAGTTCAACATTAAATATCCAATCATATTGATATAATATATAACTTTATCAAAGAAAAGTTGGTATGTGTGGATATAAATCTAGAATAAATTTTTACAAAGGATTAAGTTTGTAGAAATTTTCACCAAAGCTATTCTAAGATATGTATTTGTGTAACTTAGGATAAAACTTCATGTTAAACCTTTTCCTCTCACTTAATGAATCCTAATAGGTTCCTCCTTATTCCCTAATATTTTATGTGTCTTGAAATAAAATCTAGGGAATTGAATGGTAAGTGTTTTTCATCATGGGATTAATTTAGTTCCATGATGATAAAAATGAGTGCACCCATTGAGGGGGAGCTTTCATGAACTGAGGTTGAGAAAAAATGGAAACAATATATTTTTCACTTGACATGTCTGATGTGTTCGTTGAAGTGTGTGTAGAATTTAGTAGTTCATTGATGAATCTAGTTATTTTTCAAACCCTATAAGAACAATTGAGAGTTTTTTATCATGATTTCACATTAATGGTTGTTCATGGATATTTTACACATACTTGGTTATATCTCTCTTGTTTTCTACACCGGGTTAGCCCACGTAGACTTAGAGTTGTTTATCTAAAGGCTATTTGTGAATATAACCATGTGATATCATTCCCTTTTTGGAAGTTTTTAAAATATAATCTTCAAATATAAGGGAACATTTTTTTGAGAAGACCCCATTTTCCCTTTAAATGTTGATTTTCAATAAGGGGGTAAAATTTTCATCGCATATTGGCTTATGTTATGTGCTTATAATGAAAAAAATACAAACAGGGAGATTGTTAATCCTTAATTTCATTTTTTGTCAATAATTTAATATGTCTTAGTAGATGAAGTGGTGATACTTGGAGAATTTTTATGTATATATCTAACATAATTGGATGACATGCTTGGGAAACTCTCCTGGTAAAATGTAACTATTATTTTTTATTATCTTTAATTATCAAAGGTGTGTGCTAAGGAGATCGCACATTTCTTCATCAAGTGGAATACCATGTATATAATTATTCACATGGTGAGAAAAATAATATAATATATGGATTATGGATTGGAATATTCTATAAGGAAGGCTTTGGAATTAAATTACTATACTTAGATATTTTTTGAAGTATACTTTTAAAGGGACTTACTTCAAAAATTGGCCAACCAGAGGGTCATCCTTAGTCAATTTCAACCAAGGAACTTGTGGGACTTGGAGGGTTAATCCATTTCCATGGGATATCATCCAATACAATCCCATAATTGGAAGGAGGAATAGAGTACACTATATGAGTGTGGGCCCATATATAAGGCTCAAAAGTTTGTACGCTCGTAGGTGTGCATAGAGTGGGATAGTAGCCCACTGGGCCGAAGCCTGTGGTTGGTGTGTAAAGGTGGTACAGGTGTCGAACCCCGTTCCCTGCTCGAGAAAGTGGTAGTCACAGCTTTTCTTATAAAGTGGAGAGGATCCACTTTAATTTTTTGATGTGGAATTCTTTCTCAAGTGAACTATTCACCCACACTATAAAAAAATCTAGATATAACGAGGGACATCTGATTGGTTTGATCATCATCATCTGATGAATCTCACACTACATGAATTCAAAAAAGGCCAATCTTGAAAAATGCATTTTTGAAAAGTTGATCATCACCTACCTCTAAATGAGAACAATCTATTTGAAATCATGACAACTAGACACCGCAATACATCAAGACAAAGCTCAAATGAATGGATATATGGCATGAAATCATTATCTTACATGCATTTAAAGGAATTGTCTTGGATTATCATGATGCACATCACATGAAGGTTTCGCAAGAACCCAATGAAATCGCATTATGATATCTCTTGATGGTCATATAATCATGAGTCCAAATTGTAACATTTAAAAATCCACTATAAGAACTAAAGAGACTCACTGAAACATTTCATGAATATCAATGATCGAAAGAAACCTTCGACTTCATATATTTTGTATGTTAATTATCATGAGATTATCAAGAGAATTTCCATTATGTTAACAAGATATGTCTCATGAATAAGTATGTAAAGTCACTATGGCATCACAATAATTCAATCGTTCCTTTTTATGATCAATTAAGTGATCATGCAAAGCATTCATGAGGTTTGTGTAATCTCTCAGCACTATTGAAGAAGTTGAAAGTTTTGATATTAATGATATCTTGACATCTTCAGGTGTTTGAAGGAGTCCATTTCATGACTTAAAACTTGAAGTCACTTGGTGTCATCATGACTATATAAACTGAGGCACCTCCTATAGAACCCTAGACCACCCTGAGAGGGGGCGTGAATCAGGGTGTCAACTTTTTCTCTTCTTTACTAGATCTTCTTCCAACATTGGTAGGAATTTATTTAAACCTGTATGATGAATATGTGCAGTAATTAAAACATTCACATGTATAAGGACAACACAACAATTTTTACTTGGTTCACCACTAAGGGATACGTCCAAGGAGCATATACCGATAGGTTTCCGGTCATACCAAATTCCACTAATATTCACTAGTTGTGTACTACAAAGGTTCGGGCACAGCCACTCAGTCCCAGGAACACTGTATTTACAAAGGTTCAGGGATATCCCACTACTTCCATAATATCTCTTCCGTTGACTCCCCCTGGATCACAACCTTGGGAGAGATCTCACTCAGTTTATCGACTTGAAGGTCACTTCAATAGATTGGCATGAAAGTCTTTGTCTCTGTTTAGTACTAGACAATGCTTTCATTGAAGTCCCAAATTGATGCTCTTTTATTTTCAGTTTTCTCCTTTATGATGCTTTTGTTTCAGTGAACTGTCCCTTATTCTGTCGACTGTCACTGATCTGCGTATTGTGTCTTTTCTTTGTACCGCACCTGTTCCACATACCACCCTTACTCCGCGTACCGCACCTGCACCACATACCATGCCTGCTCCATGTATTGAACCTGCTCCACCTACCGTGCCTTCTCCGTGCACCACACCTACTCCGTGTATTGCACCTACTCTGCGTAATGCGCTTACTCTGTATACCACATTCGCATACCGCCTCTTTGTACCGTCTTCGTGTATCGCCTGATCATACCGCCTTCGCGTACCATCTATGTATACCGCCTTCACGTACTACCTCATACTACAGTAGAATTATTCTTCAAATTCTCTGAATTATTTCATCTCTTTCATACCACTTTTTCTTACTCAAAATATCTTCTGTGGACTACTCCTTCCAATTTCACGAATTGTTTTGTCTTTCACTTACCACTTCTTCCTACGCAGAATCTATCATGTATACCACTTTCATTCTTAGCTTAAATCTTCCACAACGATGATATTTTCTTATCAAATTGTATCTTCCTTAATGATGAGATTAGCACTACATATATAGGAAAATAAGTCCACAAATTTTTCTAATCTTTTTTACCCAAATTTTCAATGTGGGACAAACTTCATGGAATACTGAAATTTATCTGCATACTGTAAGCCTCCATCACATACTACAACCCACCTATGAACTAAAAACATTCACCACATACTGTGTTTCTTCCCATCTATGTACTACATCTCTTCCTTCAATGACAATCTGTTCCATGTACCTCAACTCCTTCCGTAGAAAACCATCAGCATTCTGTGTACCACATGCCTTCACTGCATATCATCGTTGTGAACCATTTTTTATAGTATTCTGTGTACCTCATGCCTTCACCATGTACCGTTCCATGTACCACATGCCTTCACCGTGTACCATCACTTCGAATCATTTTCAGTTCTTCGCATCGCTCCGCGTACCGTTTCCACTTCTAGGTACGCAGTCGCGAACCGTTTCCCAGACATGGTACGTGGTCCATTCGCTAAGGTACGCGATTTGCTTCCTTTTCCAATTTCTTTCACCATTTCGCATCCTGTTCACTCCTATACAAAAATCCTTCCATTTCCAAAAATAAAATCATTATTTTGAGGTCCAACAATTTTACAAACACTAGGAAACGACGTTCGGCAAGAACACCCATGTTAACTCACTATCATATTTCTTCTTCAACAATTATCTTATTTATTCATGAACCTTATCTATCGTGAAGCCTTTAAATAATAATCTATCTTCCAACAACATCATTCTTTCCAGTCAACACTAAAAATGACTAGAATAATCTTCTCAATTTTGTATGATCATTCTTAAATCTTCAAATCTTCACATAATCCCTCATGCAATAATGCATGTCTCTTCAAGTTGGCTCTTGCATGGTCTCTTTGAATATTGAGATGTTTCATGATCACTTTATAACTTCAATACCTACAACACTCTATGAGATGGTTTCATTTTTGTTGACAATGTATCACCTTTTTCAATAATAATTTGAATTACCACTTTCAACAACTTTAGAGTTCTTTGTCATCTCCTTCTTCATTTTGATCTTCATTGACAACTCTTGAAAACAAATAAAACCATATACACAAAGTGGTCCCAACAATCTCCCCCTTTGTATTTTGTTTTAAATTCAATAAAGTCCTCCTCAAATTAATGTGTCAATATCAAAATTAGAATCTTCTATCACCTCTCTTTATTTTGATTTATCTCCACCTTTTGAACTTTCATTTCACTTTCTATCCCCCTTATTGACAGGAAAAGAAAAGTTTATGGGAAAAGGGTATCAATCCTTTCTTAATAAATGTTCCAATAATCATTTCACTATAAGTCTACTTGATAAATTCTCTGTGTAGAAAATAGGAGGATTTTATTTAGACAACAAGGTTGTCCATTATTCACTGATCACGATACCGGATGAGATGAGAACTCTTGTAATTTGTTTTCAAGGGTTTTCCACTTTCATTCCAGGATGAAGATATTGAATGGGATTGGAAATAATCAACCTAAAACTCTTTCACTCACTTCAATAAACAGATTAAAAACATTCAAATGCATTTGACAGGATAAGTGGCCTTGAGAAACTTTTATTCTTCTTATGTCACTAATTAATTCAGTTACTCCCCCTTTCTAAAATGATATTTATTATGAGTAACCAAGGATGAGAGATTGATAAATGATATACCTTTTTCAATTACATGTTCTTCAATAAATTTCCATATTAATTGAATTTAATACCAATTAAAGTTGATAATGATTGAAATAATAATTCTAGAAACTTCTTCATTTTTCTCCCCCTCAGGGGAAACACTCCTAATCATATTCATCAAGGTTTATCCTTCATCATTTTAATCTTTGAATATAAATTGAAAAATACTCCAAGGATGGAAACTTCTTTATTTTAGCTATCAAGAGTTGATAGCATTCGCTACTTCTCAGGTTCTCCCCCTAAGAGCAGGTTTCACCTTCAATTCCCTGTATTATCAGAAAAAATACAATACACAAATGATTTAGGAAATAAGGTGGTTCCTCCTTGTTTATTAAATGTGATTAGGAAGGATGGTATCGTTTTCTCAACCATGATGATCCATTTTCTCCAGTCCTCATTTTCTCACATCAAGTCATCTTTTCTGATTTGTACTGATATTTCATGGATCTCTTCACATTTTCTTCTACTTTGCATGGAGAGTTGTTCTTCTTAACAATCATCATGAATGATATAGTCTTACTCCTTTTAAGTACTACTTCTTTCTTTGTTATTAAGGTTAGGCATCCTTTTTCAATGTGACCATATTTCATACATCTCTCACATGAAACTTCTCTAACACGTGAGTTTCCTTTTGTTTTCACTATCTCATGCACTTTATCTTCATCACGTAAAAGTTTTATTTTAATTTAACACCATACTTGTCCTTTTCATCTTCAATTTACCTCGTTATTTCAAAATATTTTGGCCAAATGATCAACATTTCATTTGGAACTATTGCAGCAGGTTTGGATCTTTAACACGGGTTCATCTCAGTTTCATCCCTCTTAGTTTCTCTTTTGGATTAATTTTCCTTAAAATTCATGGATCTAAAATCCAGGGTCTTCTCAGCTTCCTTACATGAGATCTTCTTGTAGAAACGGTTGTTCACAATATTCTTTGTATTTCTTCCCAAGGTAGCTATTTCATACTTATCCAGCATTATAGGTCGTCTTTTCTTATCAATAATGAATGCATGCTGAGATGGGCATGTACCTACCCTGTGACCACTACCATTACATACATCACAGATGTTATCAAGCATTCCAAATCTGTTTGTGGTAAACAGATGCTTCTGGACCTGCAGATGTTTCTTCTTCCTCTCTAGCTTTATTCCCTTTGATATAGGATTTCTTTGTGCATTTTTATTTAAGGGATTGTACCAACAATCCAGTGAAAAATTCCCAAATCTGTTGCAGCACCAACATTGACCCACAAATATTGTCTTCTAGATATATCCTGTATAAGGTTCTTGGACCTTATTCTTAATGTTTTATGCTCTATTTGGGGAACCATATTCCAGTTTATTCTTCCTATCTACCCTATCCATGGTGGTATATTTCTTCTCCTCACCTTTCCTCATCCATACTTGTTTAGAGTTTTTCTTCTAACTTGTAATTTTTGTAGAAACATGTTTAGAAACAATAGTACAAGTTGTTATGTATGGTACCTTCACTTTCTCAACTACTTATGATAGATCAATGAGTGAATTCATGATCTTCTTATCACATGTTGGAAGTCTTTTGATAGTATAATCTTCCATTGAGAATTGAGTAGTAGCAGCAACTGTTTCATTCTTTTTTGAAGTCTCAATATGTGTATTCTCAATATTTGTCAATTGAGAATCCAATTATAGACATTTCCTATTGAGAATGACCTTCTGTTCTTCAATCATAGTCATATTCTCTTTACAAGCCTTCATTCTAACAACTTATTCTTCTTGCAACATCATTTTATTCTGAATCAAAGAGTCATTTTCCTTGATCTTCTTGGATATCCCTTCTAATTGTAGACCCTTGACATCAACGCAATTTTTCAATTTCCCTTCAAGCACATGGATCTTTTCTTCAAAATAATTTATGACTCCCTCTTCATATTCAACTTCTTTGAACCATTTTGATGTATTTATTTCATGTTTTCTCCTTGTTTCTTCAGAGGATTCAATATTTATGGAGAGCTTATAGCATTCTTATATTTTCTTTACCAAGACTTCCTCCATAGAGTTTGATTATTTTCTTAGCTTGGTGATTTCCTCCTATATACGTTGAAATACTCTACAAATACTGACGACTCTATCTTTAGCGATATCATAAAGGTATTTTTGTAGTCTATCAATTTCATCTGAGGTTGAAGATTGATCAAAGGTGCAAACACATACCTACCGATATCCTTGCTCTTTTCTTTCTAGGAATGAAACATTATCAATTTCTAAATGGTATGGAGAACAAGATACTGCCTATTCTTTAGATAAGAGGTACTTCTTCAACTATCTCTTCTCTTTCTTTTTCCTGTTCATCATGGTCTTGTTGGGTATAGACTTATACTCAAAGATAACTGAACTTCCATCAAGACTGCTCTTCATTGTTGACTTAGGATAGAAAAACTCAAATCCACTTCTGAATAGAATTACTGTAGAGTATCCAACATACGTGAACCTAGCTCTGATACTAATTGTAGAACCCTAGACCACTCTGAGATGGGGTGAATCAGGGTGTCAACTTTTTCTATTCTTTACTGGATCTTGTTCCCATATTGGTAGGAACTTGTTTAAACCTGTATAATGGATATGTGCAGTAATTAAAACATTCACATGTAGAAAGAAAACACAACAATTTTTACTTGGTTCACCACTAAGGGCTATGTCCAAGGAGTATACGCTGACAGGTTGGCAGTTGTACCAAATTCCACTAATCTTCACTAGTTGTAGACTAAAAATATTCGGGCACAGTCACTCTATCCCAAACACATTTTCTTTACAAAGTTTTAGGGATATCCCACTGCTTCCCTCAGATCACTTCCATTGACTCCCCCTGGCTCACTACCTTGGGAGAGGTCTCACTCAGTTTATCGACTTCAAGTTCACTTCAACAGATTGTAATGAAAGTATTTTTCTCTGTTTAGCACGATACATTACTTTCATTGATGTCCTGAATTGATGCTCTTTTATATTCAGTTTTCTTTTTTATGATGTTTTCATTTCCGTGAACTATCCGTAATTCTATCAACTGTCTTTGAATTGCGTATCGCGCCTATTCTGCATATCATGCATGTTCCGCGTACCACCCCTGCTCTGCGTACCACGCCTACCCCATGTACCGCACCTGCCCTGCATACCGCACCTGCTCTGCCTACCATGCTTTCTCCATGCACTACACCTACTTAGCATACTGCACCCGTTCTATGTACTGCGCTTGCTCCGTGTACTTCCTTCGTGTACCACCTCGGCGTACCGCTTTCACGTACCACCTGAGCGTACTGCCTTCGCATATCACCTTCACGTACCGCCTCATCCTACAACGAACTTCTTATTCAAATTTTTAAAATTATTTCATCTCCCGCATACCACTTTTTATTACACAAAAGATCTTCTGTAGACTACTCCTTCCAATTTTTCAAACTATTTTGTCTTTCACGTACCACTTCATCCTATACAGAATCTCCCATGTGTACCACTTTTTAAGTTAGCCGAGTTCTTCCACAGTGATGATATTTTCTTATCGAATTCGTTCTTCCTTAATTATGGGATTAGCACCCCTTATATAGGAAAATAACCCCCACAAATTTCGCTAATCCGTTTTACCCAAATTTTCAATGTGGGGAAAACTTCAAGGCATACTGAACTCCATTTGCGTATTGTAAGCCTCCACTGTGCATTGCGGGCCTCCTATGAACTGCAAACCTTCACCGCATACCATGTGTCTATCGGTCTGTGTAATGCATCTCTTCCACCAATGATGATCTATTCTGCATACCGAAACTCCTTCCATGGCGAACCATCAGCATTTCATGTACCACACGCCTTCACCATGTATTGTTGCTGAAAACCATTTTTTAAAGTATTCCTCGTACTGCATGCCTTCACCACATATCGTTCTGCATACCACATGCCTTAATTGTGTACCATCACGGTGAACCATTTTTGGTTCTTCACACCGCTCCACGTACCATATTTGTTGCCAGGTATGCGGTCGTGAACTGTTTCCCAGACATGGTACGTGGTCCATGCTCCAAGGTATGCGGTTTTCTTTCTTTGCCGATTTTATTCACCATTCAACATCTTATTCACTCCTCTATAGAAATCCTTCCATTTCCAAAAAAAATCATGATTTTGACATCCAACAATTTGGAAAACATTTGGAAAAGACATTCAACAAGAACACCCATGATAATTCATTATCATATTTCTTCTTCAACAATCATCTACTTTCTTTTCAAACCTTATCTGTCATGAATCCCTTCAACAATCATTTGTCTTCTAGAAACATCAGTCTTTCCAGTCAATATTAAAAATGACTATCATTGTCTTCTTATCTTTGTACGATCATTCTTAAATCTTCAAATCTCCACATGATCCCGCATGCAATAATGCATGTCTCTTCAAATAGGCTCTTGCATGGTCTCTTTGAATAATGAGATATTGCATGATCACTTTATAACTTCAAAACCTACAATACTCTATGAGATGGATTCATTTTTGTATAAAATGTATCACCTTTGACAACTATCATCTGAATTACCACTCTCAACAACTTTGGAGTTCTTTGTCATCTCCTTCTTCATTTTGATCTTCATTGACAACTATTGACAACAAATACAACCATATACACAAAGTGGTCCCAAAACCTCCCTGATTTTTTTTTCTGAAAAATATTGATCTCTCATGAAAAACATGGGATCATGAGATTAATTCTCATGAAGGAGAAGAATCTCACACGATATCATCACATGAAGGAACTCACAAACACAAAATCTTGTCTTGTGAAATTTTTAGGAAGAAACCCATAGGCCTTCAAGGTCTCATAGAAGAAGAATAGTTTCATGAAAATCCATATTGTAGACAAATCCTCTCGATCACGTTAATCAGTTCACGGATAAAAAATGGTCATGCTAAGGACCTGTGGATAGTGATTAAGATCATGTGAGGAACTATTGTTCTTACATGATCCTGGATGAGGAATACACATGCATGAGTACTTAATGGATACATAGAGGTAGTATAAAAATTGTGTAAACATTATCTGAGTACAAGATGATCACAATATCCTTTATTGGTTACATGAAATAGGTAAAATACAATCGCAAGATCCATATATGAACACCCAAAGGAGGCAGGTGAAAAAAAGTGCATGTTATTTGACAAAACATGCATGAAACTCATGCAAACAATTTTTTTTCATGAGATCACATAATATAAATCATGCACTTTTCACAAGACCAGTCATACACTTCGCATAAGGCAGAACTTGTGCTTCACATTAGGTAGTAAATTTTTTCTTGAAGTAAGTAGATAGTGAAAGTATCTTGTAGATCTTGAGAAGGTTGTAAAATATTGAGTAAGAATACAATGTACAAGATCAAATATATTTCTTTTCATAAAAACATGATGAAGTAATAAATCACTAATCAATTTATCCTAAAGGCTCAAAAGTAATATCTTCATCTATAGTTGTAAGAGTTGGAAGTTTTCTGAAGAGTCATTTCCTATGTTTTTTTGTTCAAATTTTTTTAAAATAATGTGAATTTATTATTCTAGTGGGACTCTATAAATTATAGTGTGATTCTATGTTGTTAATAATTTTAAGTTATAACTACTTGTGATTATAGTTGAGAATATATGATTGGGTGTCTATGAAATCACAACAAGGAGTGAGATCTTTTGGAGACTAAACCTTGTAAAAATTTCATGTTTCTATGCTATTTTATTTTACTGAGTTTAGGGAAGCTCAGGAAATTACATGATTGGATTGGATCCAAACAGTTAAATAGAGATTATTTTTATAAGAAATAAAATTTGTAAAAACCACCATTGATTCAACCCAACCCCCACCCTTATCAATGGTGTTACATCTCCTTGGGCACTTCAATGACATCTAATATGGTTTAATTGGATAAGGATGTATTTAGAAATAAGGAAGGTGATTTTCTCCTAAATTTAGATTAAGTAAGACACTAAATAAATTGGTAGAAGAGGAAATTTAAATTTTTTAAATATAAGAGACTTTCATTGGATAAAGAACATGAATCACTCAATGAGGACTTTTTGGAGAAATAAAATAAAATTACAAATTACAAATATAATTCTTTAAAATTCAAGAACGGAGTGTAACATTAATTAAAGAAAGAGAACTGTGTTTTGGATGAAATTATACATTAATTTTATTATAATACATAATAATATTAACAAATGATTCATAAAAATAATATAATCTCTAAAGAAAAGGGTTGAATCGCAATAGTATGTGAGAAAAGTGAATCGAAGCACACAAGAGAAGACAATTCAGAATCTATTTTCTTTTATAAAGTCTAAATTTGAATAAATATTTGTTATTATGTGTTGTGATAAAAAATCTTGAGAAAATTCAATAATAAATTGTAACATGTTTAGAGTATCTTGGAGTTCTATTTTTTCAAAAAAATCAAGAAGTCTTTCAAAATGTTAAATTTAAAAAGGGTATTGTTGTGGGATAGGTGGAGGATTGAGAAGAAGATTGGAATTTTATAGTCACTATTGTTTTTTTTTTTGTGTATATGATTATATTATGAGATGTTTTAGGTCCAAAGAATAACATTTTAGTCCATAAAGGGTGATTTAGGTCAAACTTATAAGGGGAGAAATCCCTTAAAAAAATGTGATCAATAGGATCATAAAAATGAAGAGTTTTGTTTGATCCTATTAGTTTATAAAATCTAAAAACATTATCCAAAAGTATTTTAGAAAAGTGAAAAGAGAAATAATGATGTGAAGATAAAGATACCTTTCAAGAATAGCAAGGAAGATATTGAGAATCCATTAAATATAAATGAATAAAAAAAGGTTTTCCAAACAAGTTTACTTAATAATAATTCTAAAATATTGGTCTTAAGATTAATATAATAGATAAATATATAAGAAGAAGATTCTATAATTTTAGCATAGCAATTTCAACATTATTAAAAGGAATAGTAATTAAAGATAAGTAGGAAGAAGGATTCTTTTAGCATGTCATATTACTAAATTGAACAAGAATTTGATTTCTTCCCAATTAATTTTTTATTTGAAGAAGTTTTTTTTATCAAATTGGTTATTAGTCAAAAGGTGAGTTGAATACAAATCCATTGAGGTTGAAGATAAAATATAAGCCTCCAATCATCAAAGGCTAAAGTATGCTGATTCCATTCCCTCTCTCACTTGTTATTTGGATATTTATTATCAAAGAAGGAAAAATAAAACATAAATCCCTTTATGTTAATCCCTTAATGTATTTAAAAAGTAATAGAAAAAATAATATATGGTGGAATCCAAATATATGTGTTTAACTTAATGGAGGAGAGATCTCTTATTTAGGGGTAGATGTATTTAGAGATATTTCTTAATAAGGGGGATTTGTGAAGTCATCATGTGTGTGTGAGAGTTTTGTGAGTTTTGAACTATTTTAACGATTTTTTTGAGAATATACATTAGAACATGTTATATACAGTTTTAAAGAATATTTTTGTGATATAAAAGAATAATTATTTTAAGAAGTGGTAAGAAGAGGGTGTCACTCACTTTAATGGATAGAATGACATTATTATTCAATTTTATTATCTATTACATAAATTTCTCTCCCATAGAATTATAACTATTGAATGATAATTCATTTCTAAGTGTGATAAGTTGGAAAAATTATTTATGTTCAATGGTTGACAAAAAAAGATAAAGGGGACATTGTTGAGAATAAGATATAGTTTAGGAAGATGTTGAGATTTTCATTTTTTGTCACCTTGAGGTGTTTTTTGAAACCCAAGGGTAGTTTTTAGACCAAAATTTTAAGTATAATCCCTTATATTATGATTACTTATCAAAGGGAATAACACTTGTGAAGAGAATATGTGTATATGGTTTTTTTTTGGATTATATTTTCATTACATAAATCATGTTTAATAGCCCGTAAAATCAAGTCTTTAATTTGAGGTGAAGGTTGTTTAAAATTTTGGTAATGTCTAAAATAAATATAGAGATGTTTGAAAGTAGTATTTAAATGCTTGGTGTTGAGAAGATTGGGTCTAAAAAATTTAAAGTAATCAATATATAAGGTTCACTCTTATACATAAGGGTTAACTAAATTTTCCAAATTATACAAAAATGTACTCTGAGATATATAAGTTTATGTAGGGGTTAATTTGATACATAAGGGTTACTCTATAATATATTGTGATATAAGGGTTACTCAATAAGTAAGGGTAAATCCATAATTCTCTAAAAAATGACTGTGATAGACTAGAGAAGTAGTTTTTAACTAACCTCTTATAAATTTCCTCTTTTCAATTTGGATGACTCGTAGGGGATTAAAACTCATTCAAAAAGTTTCTTAAATATATCAATGGTTCTTATAATGTCTAGGTTGATCCAAGGGCTCAAATTTGAATAAGAATAAGTTAAGATATGGTTACTTGTTTGAATTTTAAATTCTAATTTAAATAGTAAAAACATGTTACTACAATGTAATAATAATAATGGGGGTATTTTATAAATTTAAATAGATAATAATAGAGAAAATAATGAAAGTGAGTGGAAGAGAATAGGAATAAGAAGAAAATTAGTACACATGAAATTTTTGTGTTAGAAGAGTGTTTATCACATCATTGTTTATGTGTGTGTTAGTAAGGAAGAAGTCAGAGTTATTCTACATTGAAAAAGTATAGAGCACTATATATTTTTGGGATATAATCAAATTAGAGGAACATGGATAATTTATACTATATTGAATTACATGAAAATAAGGAAACTTGTCAAGTGAATTTTTGGAAAATATAATTGTTTAAATTATTGTATTATGATCCATGGATATACCCATATCATTTTATATAAAATGAAGTTTCTAGTATATTATATGGTCTCAAGTTTGTTTGAATCATGATAAGGATATAGCTTCTTATTTTGATTAGTGAACCTTATACATTGGTTTTTTATCTCCTTGGTGTATGATAAGTTTAGCAGGGAGATTTTTCTCTTTAATAAGTGACATAGGTTTATTTATTAATAAATAATAAAAATAAAAATGGAATACTATTCATTGAATCACCACCCCCCCCCCCCCATAGTGAACAAACTTTTTATATTGGGGCCATTAAGTAATATATCTAACTATTATGATACCTATCAAGTTACAGAAAGTTGACCCATTTAATAGCTGACTTTTAATTGGTGAATTTATAAGGGGGATTATGGAATTATTTTAAATAAGAGGAGTGATTTATCATAATCTTATTAATATCTATATCTCTATATTTTATTCAAAGGGTGGTGGATGTGTTGATAAACTATGATTGGAGATCATAGATTTGTATGGATTATCAAGGTATATTCTAGAATTGTTTTATATTATTAAGATTATAAATAATTCAATAGATAATCAATCCTTAGTTCTTGTAAAT
Organism: Viscum album; assembly: GCA_963277665.1. NCBI lineage: Eukaryota > Viridiplantae > Streptophyta > Magnoliopsida > Santalales > Viscaceae > Viscum > Viscum album. The sequence goes on from OY728127.1 coordinate 188,852,752, forward strand.
ATTATAAAGTACTAAAAATATATATTTTTGGTTATACACTCTTTTATAGTGTTAATTTTGAGATATATGACCTTTGGCATGGGGGTCATGGAACTTATTAAAATTATGACCTTTTATCTTCTTAATACAAGACTTTAAAATAGTGAGATGAATATGGTCCATTTTAATTGGATCGAGGACCATTCTTCTCACTAGAGATCATGTACTACATTCTAGAGAGTTACACAGGTGTTATGCCAAATTTGTTATAGGGTCATGATGGATGTCCATTAGGGTTCTTCCAAATATACAAAAAACCTATAGAGAATCATTTAAATTGAGGTTTTATTCATTTGGTTTATAAAATATGATTTATTAAATGATTTTATGATAGTACTCAGTGTTTATTCCACAAAAATAATCAGTAATAAAATTGTAGAAATTTAAAATAAGTGCAACTAGGTGGGTAGGTTCTATTATTTACTTGGTTTATTCTGATTCCTTAATGTGCGATTGGTGTGTTTTCAACCACTTGATATTGACATGTATATTTTAAAATAAATGTTAGAAATTTATTTGATGAAATTGTGGGGTTTTTATACATTTTATAAATAAAAAAATTAAATTTGGATTAGAAATGTGAATTTTGGGAATTTGAAATCATAGATTTTTATTCATGGAAACCTTTTTTTTAGAATTCCATAATATTTGGTTTGTTTGAAAAAATGGGTTTTTTATTTTAAATTTAGATTTAAATATAAGATATGTTTATTTTTTGGATTTGACATGGAAAATTTTTTTATAAAGAAAATTATTTTAAATAAAATAATTGAATATTTGGTATAAGAAATGACTATGAAGTGTCTGAAAATGGATGGGAGGTCCGAGTAATGATCATTAGTATTATTATTAACATGTATTATAAATTATAGGAGTTTAATAATAATAGGGGGTATTAATTTGGAAACTCTTGGATTGGTAAAGATCCATATAAAGTAGTTCTATGATCATTGATAGTTATTTTTAGAATATTTATTTATATTTCACAAGATTTAGATATATACATAGCTCATGGACTATTTTTTTATGGGTGAATTGGGAAAATTTACCATTACTTTAGTAAAACTCTCATTTGAGTTATTAGAATTAATGGATTATGTGAACTATTTTAATAGTACTTTATTTTTATTTTTATTTTTATTTTGTTTAAATGTTTTTCAAAGGGAATTGGTTACATGTATTTTAATAAATTCTATAGGGGAATGTATGGACATGAATTATAGAAATCATATTTTTCATTTTAATATCTATCCTTATCCATGTATATTTATGTGAATATATATATTGTTTCATGTAATGCAGGAAATGGGAATTCTACTTTTTTATTAGTTATAGGTCATATGATATGTGATTTGTAGAGACACGTTAGTGTTTGGCCATACATTGTTGATAGAGATGGATTATCCTTGATAGATAATTTTCATTTAGTTACCTTAGTTTGATTATGTTTTATCAGATTTGTAATTTTTTATTTCCACTTCATTTTGGTTAATTATTTTAGTTTTAAAATGTTTTATAGTTTTATTTTTTATTAAAATATTCCTTTTCATTTCATATAGATTTCATTTTATTTGAGGTAAAATAATTCTACAATGATCATCTATTATAACCTGATTATAGTTACCAACCTATGTAGATCAATGAACATGCTTGAGGCCTTATAAAGTTTCATCACAAGTACCAAGGTAGTTATCAAAGTTAGGGAATTACATTGCACACTATGCGACCACCACATGTGTTGTGCAGTTTTATCCACACCCCCTTTCCAAGATGGGTGGGATTCACTCATATAAAATATATATATATATATATAATTATTTCATGTTATTTTCAACTATAAACCAATAAAAATACTATGTTTAACAACCAAACCTAGAAACACTATGAATCCCATATTGAATCATTGCATAACTTCATGTGAATTTTCCTAAATGCTAAAGCCTAGTGACAATCGTCGAGGATGAATATAAAGTAATGAGAAATATTTTCTTCAATAACTATCTATCAATGATTGCATAGGGTGATACCCAAAATTCTATACACACCTAGCTCATAATATTGGTATAAAAATATAATAATAAGAAACAAATGAAAACAAACCAATTCCATTTATCTAAATTCACGAGCCAAATATATACTTGAGAATCTAACCAAATATATAAATCATATAATAATTAATAAAATGAATAAAAAAGGTCTAAATATTCCTTTAATATAGTATAAATAAACAATTTGTAATCCTTAACCCTATCCATCATGACATTCCATAAAACACTAATATTCAACGCCAACTGACCAATTAATATTTACATGACTAAACCACATTTATAGAATCTAACTTTACTAACCAAGTAATATATTTAATTTACTTATAATATGATAATATCATATACATGTGCATACAGAGTGTTCATGAAGGGGGTAAGTACCAAAATTAGTAAGATTTCCCAATTAATCCTAATAACCTAACATGTAAAAATAGTAAATTCCAACTGGTAATATAGTTTAAAAAATAAAAACTCATAAGAGGAAATAACTACTTAAATAACTAAATACATGTATTAAATGGTAAGTTAGGGGTTGAACCCATAAGGATGAATTAAGAAATGTTCAAAATGATTAATAATGATTCTAAATAACAAGATATATTTGGATTCTAAGACACTCAATTAATGGAATCATATCAAGAATAGTACATCTAAGTCCATGTAGTTAGTGAAGTAAAAGTAATAATGATTCAATTGATATTTCTTTTTGGAATTATCTTTAAGTGAAGCTTGGCACATGTCATCAATCTTTATTCTAACACTTTAAAAAAATCAATGCTTATCAGTATTTCTAATAACCACCACAAAATAGATCCTATAAAAAAATATATCATAGAATCACTTTTATTAAACCGCTGCTATATTTTTTTTATTTTAACAATTAGAGTAAGTTTCAATTAAATTTCTGCTAAATATTTTTTTAAAATCCTAAATCAGTCCCTACACCCTCACTCCTTCACCCTACTTGCCTTTGTGACCCCGACCCTGATCCCCCCTTGACCTCCCTCTCTCCTCCTCAGTGGTAACCCTGACCCACCCACCTCGATGGTGACCCCTAACCCCCCCCCCCCCCTCCAACCTCCCTCTCCCCTCTTCAGTAGCGAACCCCGACCCCCCCCCCCCTCTAACCTCCCTCTCCCCTCTTCAGCGGCGAACCCCAACCCCCCCCCCCTCCCTTCGACCCCCCTCTCCCCTCCTCGGTAGTGACCCCTGACTCCCTCTGACCTCCCTATCCCCTCACTGATAGAGACCCTTAACCCCCTCCAACCTCTAAACTCCCTCTCCCATAATTGGTGGCAACCCTCAACCCTCTCTGACCTCCGACCACCCTATATCGTCGCTGGTGGAAACCCCCTACTAGCGACCGTCCTAACCCTAACCCCCTATCTGGTGACCATCATCACCCGACACCCATGTCGGTTACTTTCTTGACCTCGATCCCCCTTTTCAGCGAGCGTCGTGACCCCAAACCCCCATACCATTGACTAATGTGACCCCAACCCTCCATGTCATTTACTACCATGACCTCCACCCGGTTGTCATCAATCGTCATGATCCCAACCCCCTGCTGGATATTTCCATGACCCTGATCCCCCCTTTCAGTGACCGCCATGACCCTGACCCCCCTTTTAGTGACCGTTTTGACCTCAACTCCCCCCTTTTCCCCTATCAGCAATCTTTGAAGGTAGTATTTATTGAATTTTTCTAAGATTTATAATAAAATTATCTAAATTTTTGTGTGGTTGAGTGTTGTTTAGTTTTAAATTTTTGATTTAATCATTTTGATATTGAATTTGTGTGTTTTCAAATCAAGACCCTACTATGAATCTAAGGCATATTCATATAATATGAAATGATATTTTGGTTATCAAGATATATATTTATTCATTTATTCAAAGGGATATTTATATATATTAATTTTTTATTATTTTTTGAAGGAATATTTGATAAATAAATTAATGGATTTAAATCCATAAATATAAATAGAATATGTATTGGGATGAATGAAATTATAGAAAATTTAAATTTTAAATTTAAATTTTAAAAATATAATAAAAACTATTTCTTTATGAAGAAATTATTAGATTTAATTATAGGATAATGGGTGAATGTGTTAAACTAAATTTACCCTTATCAAGTTGTACTTCACATAAGGTTGTGTGATTCTAAAACACTCTTTCATTTATCTTTTTTGAATTCTTAATATACTATAATCATGAATTTTTATATGAAATTAATTTTTGTTTCATGTACTTTATTTAATTAAATTAAACTTATGTGATTCCATAGATCTTTAATGAAACGTTTATTCACTTATTTAAAGATGATGATTTATTTTTTATTTGATTATTAATTTATTATGATTTAAATTAATTTATATATATATATATATATATCTTTTTGTTTGTTATTATATCTACATGATGGATTAAGATAATTTTTTTTAAGTAGTTTTATTATGGTCATCAGTGAGATCTAAATATTCCATGAAATGAGATTATTTATGTCATTATCCCTCTATGGATGTTTGTATGCATAGGTTAATGGACTTATTTATTTATCTATCATGTATGAAATTAAATTTTAGGTTATGTATATCATGGTATTTTTCCTATTTATAATGAGAAATTCATAATTTTTTGATTATTATAGTGATCCCTGTTGGACTATAAGAATGAGGTGGATATCTGCTTCATGAAAAAATATCACTATGATTATAAGAAAGTGGAGATTATCTAATTTATGGTTAAATCACTCTTAGGTGATAATAATCTGATTTTCATATAATTTATGTCATTATTATTCTATGTTTGTGAGAAATAATAATTTATTTTATTCATGTTTTTATATTAAAAGTTTAGTAAGAAAAAGTTCATTATCTAATTCATCTCATTTTCCTTTATAGTTATTGTGAAAGAGTTAATGATGAAGTTGGGTGATGTTTAATTTTGATTATACCTATTTTATTAAACATTTATATCTTTATATTTGAATGTATATGGAGAATTAAATATAATACCTCTGGATAATAGTTTAATTAATTTACCTCAAAACACTCCTCAGTATGTCGAGGGTTAGTAAGAATTTTTAGATTATGAAATTCCAAACTGATCAGTGGATGGTAGAATAAATTTTCTATATCCTAATTATAAATTCAAGAGATGTTTGAATAGAAATCAAATATATGATCATTTTATATTGAAATAGTTTTGTTCCTGATATTTATGTTATATTTTCCATGGTGAATCAAATTTTATGTAAATTCAAAACAATGGCAATACTATCAATGAAACAAAAATTGACCCAGTAGAGGAGAATTCGGTTTCAAATTTGTTAAATGATGTATTTTGTTTTTCATAATACAATGTAAGTGATTTTAAAATATCAACACAACCTTAAGTTGATCTTGAGAAGGTTAATCTTTCTCAAAACTTCAATGACCAAAAAAATGAGTTGTATGAATTAGTTGAAGATAGACTGTAAGAACTGTATGAAGGGTATAATAAGTATTCAAAGTTGTATTTTCTACTTAATTTGTGTCATATCAAGTGTCTCTATGGAATTACTAACAAAGAAATTTCCATGATTTTATATTTTATTCATGATTCATTTTATGAAGCTAAGATCCCAACATCATTCTATGAGATGAATAAAGTCATCGGATTTTATTATACAAAGATACATGCATGCCCTAATGATTGCATGTTTTACTAAGGAGAAGAGTCTGATAAAGAAAAATTCATAAGATTTAATATAATTAGATGGAAGTCAATAAATAAAAATAAGAGTATAAATTATTGTCACCCCAGGAAGAAACAGAAAAATAAAACTCCTACAAAGGTATTGTGTTACTTTCCTATAAAACCATGCTTACAAATATTATTCATGTCATCTATTACTATATGTGATATGAAGTAGAATTGTTCAGATAGTAATGGTGGATTGATGAGACATCCAAAAGATTCAACATCATGGAAAATGTTTGATTCTCTATATCCAGATTTTTCTTTGGATCTTGGGAATGTATATTTAGTATTGGATTCTGATTCTTTTAACCCTTTTAGTACTTTAATTACCAATTATAGCATTTGGATAGTTGTTTTCATCCCTTATAATATACCTCCATGGATATGTATTATAATACTTATTTAATTATTTTTATGATTATTCCTGTAAATAAAATGCTTGGAAATAAAATTGATGTATAAATTCAATATCTAATCAAAGAATTGAGAGGATTATCTGATGATGACATGGAAACATAGGATGATTAAATGAGAAAACTATTCAAAATGCATAATGATTTAATGTGGACAATTAGTAACTTTTATGTACTAGAAAATTTATCCATTAGGAATACTCATACTAGTTTGGCTTGTCTAGTTTTTAATTTTTCTTTTGAACCTCAATAATTATCTTGTAGCAAAAAATGGTGTTTTATGTTTCATCGTATATTTCTTGATACCTCTCATAAATTTAGGTATATTAAGACATGATTCAACATATATATTGAATTGAGAAAGTCATTGAAGGTGTTATCTAGTTCATAAATTTTGGGATAATTAATGAATTTCATTGAAGAAAAATTAGAAAATGACATCAATTTAAAGAAGGGGGAAAGGGTATGAGGTACAGTATCCAAAGTAGTTGGAACACAGAAATGGAATAAAAAGAGTATATTTTTCAAAATCTATCATTGAGAGTTTAATTTGATATGTCATAATATTGATGTAATGAATATTGAGAAGAACGTTTGTGATGATGTAATTTTTACATTGCTTAATGATTAAAGTAAATCAAAGGATCGCCTTAATGATCTTAAGGATTTGGATTCAATGAATATAAAGCATGGTTTGTGGGAAAATTAGATTTAAAAGTGTCCTTCAGATATTTTTACAATGAAAAATAATGAGAAATATGTATTTATTCAAACTTTAAAGAATATAAAAGTACCATATGGATATTAAAGTATTATATCAAGGTGTGTTGACTTAAAACATTGAAAGTTTTGTTGATTGAAAATTCATGACTCACATATTATTATGAAGCAGTTGTTTATGTTGGAATTGTGTAATATATTACTAGAAAAAATAACTATGATTCTAGTTGAGTTTTTTACCTTTTCATAGAGCTTTGTGGAAAATATATAAATCCAACTGAGCATGATAAACTTCAATAAATAATTGTTTTAACACATTTTCATTTAGAGATATTATTTACCCCTTCATTATTCATAGTCATGATTCATTTTATTATTAATTGGGTTTAAGAATCGAAACTTGGTGGACTGTTGCCCTATTGATGGATGTACCCAATTGAGAGGTATGATGATATTATTTTTACTTTTATTAGTTAATTCTATTTTATTAAATAATTTCAAAATAAATAATATGTTTCTTATTTTTTTCATCAAATACTTGAGTCATTTAAAATCATATGTGAGGAGTAAAACTCAACCAAAATCTCTATTTCTAAAGTTTACATAGCCAAAGAGTAATTAACCTTATTTTTTAGGTATATGGATTGGATTTAGGATAGATTAAATCATGTTGGACATGCTGAAAACATCTTCCCTGATTATCACTCTAAAAACAAGTCATCGGTATTTCCAACTATTGGATGACCAATTAGAAAGGGTTCAAATTTTACACTAATAGAATTGGAGGTTATAATTGCACATAGATATGTGATACTCAATAGTGTTATTATAGATCCATTTATTGAAGAATTACGACTAAAAACAAAGAGGATACTAATGGGTTGAGCTCAAAGTGATTGGAATTAACAAAATATGTTAATAAGGATATTGTTTAATGGTTCATCATTGTGTAAGTATATACTCATATTCAAAATATTGAAATGTAGTTATTTTTTATATGTTAAAAGTAACACCTTATATATATTTTTTATATCTAATGAATGTTGAGAGTCGAGCTGAAATATCAAATGATTTGAAGTTTTTTCTCGAGGTCCTCTAAGGAAGACTAAGAGATTAAATAACTACAATATTCATGGATTTAGGTTTTATACAAATTATCCTAAAGAATGATTGAAAACTCAAAATAGTGGTGTATTTACACTTACAGAGGTGGTATACTATGGAAATATGAATGAAATAATTGAATTAAAAGATCATGGTTAGTTTTTAGTTGTCTTATTCAAATATAAGTGGGTCAAGATTGATAGGGTATAATAAAATATTCATTTAATTTTACTTCTATTGACTTCTCTCACTTGATCCATACTAGTGAGCATGTAGAGCATGGTCCATTTATCTTGTCTTCATAAGAAAAGATGGTTTATTAAGTGAATGATGAAATACATTAAGGTTGGAGTATTTTTGTACATTTAAAGTAGATAGACTTATATGATATGGGAAATGAAGATCAATAGGTTCTCTCTGAAGGTGAACCTCATCAACCATAAAACATTAAATAGTTTTTTCCTAATAATATCATAAAATTAGAACTTTCAAGAGAGGGTGAAAATTATGGAATCATCATAATGGAGTTTGATAACAATGAATATAATAAAGATGAATATAATTGAATGTATAAAATGGTAATGAAAATATATTACAATTTCTCATTGAAAAGTTTTTCGTATATATATACATTGTTTTAGTTTTTCTTTTTTTGTAAAAATCATTTATTTTTTTATTTTTATACATTTAATATACCTGAACTATTTGAATTTCTAGAATGATGAGAACAAAAAAATCAGGATCCTAGTCAATCAGTATCTCGGAGCATGCCACCACTAATGTCAGTTTCTATGGATATGAGTGATCCCATTGTACCCAAGACTACTAGAGAGCTAGTTGTTTCCCATATGCTATTGGTAGACCACTTTTTTATTCACCTACCATGATAGACTAGTTGGTCACCCCTCCATCTAGGGATATTGGAGAGTTACTTTTACTGGTATGTATAACATTTTTCAAAAAAAATATATTTTTTTTAATTTTTTTATGAATTTTTTAAAAAGATAAAGAAAACCATATAAGGGATAAGAATATGAACATGGTGGATATATGGGACCTAAAGGACTTCAATATTATAATTCCATTCGATGAGTTTAGGGTGCTTATCGGTGAAGCTTCTAGAATCTATGGGCAGATTATTGGGCGGATTTCTTGCAATATGGTGAGATTTCCCATTAATTATAAATATTGGAGGCATATTCCTAAAACTTGTAAAAATGAGGTCTTTGATACTAAAGTAAAGGTAATATTAATTTAATATTACTTTATAACTAATTTAAAATACATGAGTGAAATTTTATAATATACTTATAAAGTGTTATGTTTTTTATTTCTATATTTTTTTTATTTTGATATCCCTGACTCTGTTTCACACCCATGGACTTTGAAAAAATTGGGTAAGAAATAGAGAGATTTAAAATGGATATTATAGAATAAGTTTAATGAATCATCTCGGTTCTCATGAAAAATGTATGAGAAAGTGCCTGAAGGAATTTCTCATGATCAATGGAAGCTCTTTTTCTCGATATTAACATAGATGTATATCATGAGGTAATTACATATTATACAGTATCCAAATAACATAAACATAATAAAATTATAATTTTTATTAATTTTGTTATTTTTTGTAGGAATTATATAAAAAATAATATGAATTGTGAGAAGAAATTCATTCCTCACATCGATGGGTCTCTGAGTTTTTTTGAGAAAAAGAACAATTTTGTTTTGAATTTTATTTATTATTATTTATATCATTTTATTATAGTTCAAGGTTTTTTATAACTTGTTTATATTTTTTTATAAAGGATAATGAATTAGGTCAATATATTGGTTGAATAGATATTTGGTTTAAAGTTCATAGGAAACTCGATGTCAATTTTGTAAATGACCCTACCAAAGACGTGGTAGTAACTAATTTTAATTACCATTTCATGTTATCTCATTACTATAAAAATATAATAATGAAAAATATATTATAACAACTTACAAGGCTTAAACCTAGTTAAATGTGTCCCGATACATGGCTCAAACGATGCAAATTTGGCATCATTTGATACATCTAGTATGCCCCAATTAATTGGGTTTAAGGCTGGTTTGTTGTTAAAATATATTTTTCATTATTATTTTTTTATAGTAATGAAATAACCATAAAACATAATGAAAGATTTATTAATTAGATAATACTATGAAGTTCATATATTTTAAAAAAACATTTCTAATTTTTTTGTATTAAGAGGTTAAAATTCAAGAAGTCTGGAATGTGAACCCTTTACAATCATCATCAGTTTCTCAAAATGATACAGTTGGAATTGTTTTAGGTAAGGAGAATCTTGGACATATATAGGGGATGGGTTATGGGCTTACTCCATCAGCATTATTTGGTAGGGAGTCATCATCTAATCTTTCTATACTATATGGGGGCTCGAGTAGTGTTGTTGATCGAGAATCACAAAGAGAAATTTCAAGATTGAAATAAAAAGTACAATAATAAGACTCTTATAAGAAAACAAAAGATCAGTGATGGTAGGTAATAGAAAATTTTTTAGTTTTTGTATTTTAGTGGATGACTAACATGATCCCTGAGGAAATTTATAGCCTTATAGATCATCTCGTGGAGGTAAATTCTAAATTCCATAGATCATTCACATATTTTCAAAAAACAAATAAAAATTCTATAAATAAAACTAAAATGACCCTTTTATATAGAAAACAATCATTTCGAGTAATACTAACCACATATTGTGTTTATTGATGTTTTGTTGATTCCTACCTATCAAAAATGAATTATAGATCATTATCTATAAGTTTGAAAACAATCTGATCGTGTTTTCTCATTTTTTACTCGGTAAACACTTATTAAATGTGTAAAATCCCTAAAAAACTTGTATGGGTGGGGTTAAAACTAGGAAAATGATGCTGGATTTCCCTAAAATAAGATGAAAATGATTTTAGATTTAATTTTGAAATATAGGAACTAACTACACATCATTCTGAGTTACAGTTATCCCGGGATGGTTATAAATGTGTTTTTATTATTTTAAAACACGAAAAGATTCATGTAATGGTAAAAACCATATAAAATGACTTCATATTGACATTAAATCATGAGAAAACTTCTATTGTGTTATTTTGGATGTGTATGCATAGGCAACACATCAATCGGATGTGCTGTGTGATATGAATGACTCAGTAAACACTCCTTAAAGGTACAAAAATCGTTAAAAATGTTTCATGGGGTCAAAATAAATAAGAAATTTCATATTTCCCTAAAATTCAAGTACAAAAACTATATATTGAATTTATAAATATAAGAACTGAAAAAACATCATTTCGAGTTATGGTTTTCCAAGGATGTCCATAAATGTGTTTTTAGTGTTTTAAAACACTAAAACATTCATGGAATGGTCCAAACCATATAAAACAACCTCATATTAAAATTTCATAATGGAAAACCCACCTTTGAGTTATTTTTAATGTGTACGCATAGACATCACATCAATTTGACATGCAGTGTGGTCGGAATGACTTGGTAAATACTTCTTAAAGGTACAAAATCCTTTAAAAACTTGTATCGGAAGGTCAAAACTAGTAAAAAATATATCTTATTAACCTTAAATTATATAAAAATGACCTTATATTAAATTTTTAAATGTAGGAACTGCCAACATGTCATTCTGAGTTATTTGTTTCTCAGGATGACTATAAATGCATTTTTAATGTTTTAAAACACTAAAACATGCATAGAATGGTCAAAACCATTGAAAACGATCTCAGGTTAATGTGGAATCATAAAAAAACACCATTGGGTTATTTTTTAAATATATTACATTTTTTGATATCAAATCCTTTAAAAAATTATTTAGTAAATTTCAAGCACACTGCACGTCGATTTAAAAATTAATTAGAATGTTTACTTATATTTTTTAAGTTTCAAGTGTTGAATCATATCTTAAATAAGTAATTTTATGTTTTCAAAGTTTTTTGAATTATATATTATTTTTTTATGTTAAATTTTATTCTATTTGACTAAAAAATAACAAATTTTATATGAAAAAATTGAATATATTATATATATTTTCTCTTGTGCATTTTTTTTCTTAAATGTTCTAGTTTTAACTTTAGGTGAAATTTGTCTGTAGTAGGCAGGAGTTTGACTATTCCAATCCATAAAATTATTTATAAATCGTTCATGATGGTTCTTATTTTTTTTTAGCGTGTTAAAATTTTATCAATTATTCAACTATAATTCATATTTATTAATTTTTGTTTTAATTTCTTTATTTTTGTTATAATTGATGAGATAATGTGGTCGGTTTCAGTTGATGAGATGATGTGGAGGAAAAAATATGTAATGGTGGTCATGATGGGGATTTATATTGGGAATGGGTTGTTTTTTTACATATTTTATATGCATATATTGATGATTGAGGTATTATTTTACTGATTTATGGGTTGATTGAGACTGAGGTTATGATGACTGTGGATTTTTTTATATATGATTGTGGATGTATGATTTATATATGATGAGTTTACCATAAATTTAAGTTATAGTTTATTTCATGCCATTTTTTTTATATTTATAGTTTTTTATTAAATATTTTACAAAAAAATCTAATTGTAATATTTAGCGGTGGTTTTTAGTAACTGCTACTAAGTACATTAATTAAAATTATGTTTAGCATTAGTACCCTTAATCACCACTATGACTAACTACCTCTAATATATTTAGCGGTGGTTAGTTTCATGAAATTTATTTTTTCACCCAGGTAATTTTTAAAAAAAAACTTCTGATAAATAAACATGAAACCACCGCTAAATTCTAGAAAAATGAAACATACCAAAACCACCATGAAATTAAAGAAACCATTGATAAATGACTAGTGACCATGAAATGCACCGTTGTTTTGGTAATCGTCACTATATTATTAGGTGGCAGTTTAAACCACCACCATTTCAGGAAATAACCACCACTACTACCCTTTTTCTTAGTGTAAGTTTCCCCTTTTCACTTCATAGATAATTTGGTAAATAACTAAAATAGGTAAACCAAAACCCTATTTAAACATAACTACCCCAACTCATGAAATTTACATGCATTCATAATAAATATATAGTTAATGAATTATAAATGATACCAAAATCAGCCCCTATTTCCCATGTAAGGAATAGGAAAATACGATTTGGAATAATGGAATAAATTCAAAAACCTAACTCAAATTAATCAATAAAATTTCACTTCAATAAGAGAAATATTCTACCATTACATGGTTGGGACTAAAAAAGATTACCCCCTAATTCTATTCATGATGGAGTGTCAAAAAATAAAAACAATGAAACTTAGGAAACAACACTCCCACATAAGTAGCACCCATCGAGCCTTTGATCTTTCAGAAATTGAGTCCTCTCAAAGCCACCAGCCTTCTCCCATGTTTGTGATATGCCTTTTTGGTGTTAATCAACAGGCCATGGGCTATTGGAGGATAGCTTGGGAAGTTGCATCTCAGGACCCTTATGGTAAATTCATGACATATGGAATGATATATTGACATAATATTAACTTAATGGTTAATTAATTTTAACTTTATAGTAACTTGTTCCAAACTACACAGTAGTTGAATAAACAATATAATAATATTTTGAAAAAGTATTGAATTTCATAGTTGTAACATATAAAACTATTCTAACCAATCTAAACATGACCTCAAGGCCAATTTTAATGTTAATCGGTCATTGGAAACATCTATTAACCACTAAAGAATTAATAACAAATATACATCAACTAACACATGCAATATGGGGAATTGTGTAACAACAAAACACAAAAAAACCATTGCATCCCTATATAAATTATATATATCTTAATACCCTGAATATAAATTTATACAATAAAAAATATACAAAAACAATATAAATTCACCATTGTATTGGTACATGATACCTCATGTAACAACCACACCACCACTAAAAACACAGCAACCACTTGTCACCACTAGACAACCCTAGTTACTCTATCCAATCAAAAGAAGAAATGATCCTCATAACTTCAACTCAAATAAAATATAATATGTATATTCACTAAGATACACAAGAAAGGTGTGTGTACAAAACTTACCAGGATTTCCCTAATGAATTTCCATGCACCCAATCCATGTGAAAACTAAGTAGCTCGTGTGTTTTTTTATGAAAACAATTTCCTCTCATGGAAATTTATATAATTAAAACAACATATATAAATCACAATAATTTCATAAAAATAAACCAAATATTCTATGACACTACCATTCCATTTTTTCTCATGTTTTTTTATTTTATAAATGGACACATATAGGGATATGGGATCCAGAAAAAATCATGATACCCTTGAAAAGACCACTAAATAACTCACTCAAAATCTATAAGTGGACAAAACAGCATACATGAAATTAAATGTGGATCTTTTCCATGATTATTTCCATCAAAACATATCCTAAAAACATGAATAACTCCAATATATATTGTAAAATAGTAACTAAGGTGGAGAAGAAAATGGGAATTATAAATCTTGATGTGTGAATTTAATTCACTGTCCAAAACGGTTTGATCCACCCCTACATATCGGTGTTAGGTTCCTAGTGTAAATTCCCCTTGAATATTTGACCAATATTTTGGAAATTCTCAATTGAAATTTCTGACAGCCCCATAGCAATGATTTTGGGAGAATTTATCTGAATAATTTCGGATGGAAGAGATTAATAATGGTCAATATCACCATCCCTTTATTTGTATATAAAAATTAGTGTGATTCACACCAATTAGATCTCATCATTTAGATTAAAGGATAATTTTATTTGATTGAAACAAGGAAACATTTAGAGGGAGGCAACCAATTGGATTTTGAAATTTTGAAATCAAAACATTATGACTAATCTCTTCATTAGTCGATAATAATAAAATATTTTATTTTATTTTGTTTTGTTTTGTTTTGTTTTGTTTTGTTTTGTTTTGTTTTGTTTTGTTTTGTTTTGTTTTGTTTTGTTTTGTTTTGTTTTGTTTTGTTTTGTTTTGTTTTGTTTTGTTTTGTTTTGTTTTGTTTTATATATATATATATATAATATATATAAACATTTTACTAAATATATATATTTTTAAAATAATTTAGAAACATTTTTGGTATAAATATTTTTATCAGCACCACCTCCCAAGGACCCTTTTATAAGGAAGGATCATTGAGAATTTTATCCCCATTTCTAATTTAGGATTCCACATTTTTGTCCACATCATCAATCTAAACCTCAAAATAAGTTGGTCCCATAAAAACCACTTTTATTTATTTATTTTATGAATAAAATTAAAACATTCACCTACTTTTATTCATAAATATTAACTATCTAGATCATAAGTGGGTCGTTGTACATAATAAAGGTATCTTTCAATTTAACCCTTTTATTAGTATAAATATATCAAAGTATTATTAGATTTACAAGTTTTTTAAACATTAAACTAATTAATATTTAAAATAAACTAAAGATATCATATATACAATGATCTTTCCATTCAAAATATCATTTTATAGAACTTTTATGTCAATGTAATTATATCCTTTTTATGAACTCTCTATGGAGTAAACTCATTAACATCTTTAAGAAGAAACATCATTTCTAAGTTTACATAGGAAAAATATTTCAATTTGATTCCATTATTAGAACACATAACTCATCAATTCATGATATTTTGTTAAGAGCTTATAACTCAACATATAGTTATAATGGGTGATATTGACACCAAGTAGTTGGGGTTATAATTTTTAGTATCAACAATCATCTTTGTAACTCATTTTTACCCATTAAACACTTTTATTAGGATCTACCTAAATAAATTATTGGGTTCACATTACAAAAATGATTTATTCTATTGGTTATAACCCCATATCTATATTAGTTATACAAATGATCTCTCTTGGTAGAGATTTTTTAAATGTATCTTTAAGATTTTTACATGATATCACATAGACCATTGTTAATGTAAAATCTTGTAGCAATTATCTCACATAATCATATCTCATACATATATATATATATATAATCCATTATATATGAAACTATATTATTTTGATAAATTTTCTTCACTATCATAATTGATAGAGATAGGAAGCATCAGACTAGGCCACAATCTAATATCCAATAATAGATTCTTGATCCATTAACTTCGTTTCCAAATGTTTCTAATGAGATAAAAACTTACTCTATGGTTGAAAGTAAAATATGTGTTTATTTATTACTCATCTAATAAATAGAACAACCACCTAGATTAAAAAACCATCTATATATGGATTTATTATCATAAATATTGTTAATACAACACATATTAGTGTATCCTTCTAATATAACCAGATAATATTATAGTATAAACTTATATATTTGTTCTTTCTCAAGTATCCAAATATTCATGTTATATATTTACAATTATACACACTAGTATTACTAGTATATCTACTCATTTTACATACCAAAAAATCATTTTCATGTCTAGTACAATGCATTGGATACATTAAAGAACCAATTGCACTAGAATACTCAAGTTGTGTTATTGATCTATTTATATTAATAAATAGTTTAACACTAGAATCAAATGGACTATTATCATCCTTGAAACCAAGATGAAAAATTTTAATTAAAATTTTTTATATGTAATGAGACTGACTTAAATAATAACCACCACTATGTTTTCTAATATTAATACCTATAATAGTAACAACTATTCCAAAATCCTTCATTTTAAACCTAGAGGATAAATAATTCTTTTTCTCATTTATACCCATCATATTAGTTATAGAAATTAACATATCATACACATATATAAACACAATAACTCCATATTATTTTATAAAATTTGAATAAACACATTTATTTTAATTTTTATGATTAAATCCATTAGATGAAGTAATAGAATCAAATTTTTCATGTAATTTATTTAGATCTTGTTTAAGGCCATAAATATATTTAACTACTTTACATAATTTATTTTCATTACCTTGTAAAACAAACCCATATGGTTATTCCATATAAATATCTTCATTTAAGTATCTATTAAAAAAGTAGTTTTAACATCCATTTTATGGAAATAAAAATGATTAATTGAGGAAAATGTAAATAAAATCCATATCAAAGTAATCCAAGCTATAGATAATAAGTATCAAAATAATAAATTCCTTTTTTTTCTAAAACCTTTGGAAACCAATATTGGTTTATAATATTGAATTTTACCGTTGGAATCATACTTCTTTATAGAAACCCATTTACAACTAATAGGTTTTATACCTCTTGGAAGATCCATAATAACCCAATTATTATTCCCAATAATGGAATTCATTTCCTTATTAATTAATTATTTCTATAAATAGGCATATATAAAATTCATAACTTATTTATATGTATTTGGGTCATCTTCTATAGTCAATATCATAGGATACTTCTTCAAAAGATGATTATTTTTTATCCCCATAAATAAGGAAAACTATGGAATCATGAGAAATAAAATTTAGATGTAGTTGTTTCTCCTTTATAATTATTCTACTTTGTTTAGGTTCAACTCTATAATAATCATTATCATCTATTATTTTATTTGAACTAGATGAAGCAAAATAGATCTGTGTATGAGGAATAACCTCATCCACATCATATTTATAAAATTTATTTTCCAAAAACTCTACATCTCTTGATTAAATAATGACAATAGATTCCAAATCTATAACTCTATATTCTTTAAGATTTTATTCATATCCAAAAAAGACAATTTTAATAACTCTAGAACAAATTTTATTTCTTTTAGGATCAAGAAATATATAGTAAGGTAAACACCCCCACAATTTAAAATATGAAATATTATGTCTTCAACCTTTCCAATTTTCATAAGGGGATAACTTAATTTTCCTAGAAGTAATCCTATAATGAATATGGAATGCAGCCAATAAATCTTAACCTAATAAATTTAATGGTAAATTAGATTTATTAATCATTAAATTTACTATTTATACTAAATTATGATTTCTTTTTTCATCTAAGACATTTTTTATGTGTTTAAGAAGTATTTATTTAATTAATTATACCATTTTATTTATAAAACTCATTAAATTCATTTATAAAGTATTCACTAGCTCTATCTTAGTGTAATAATTAAATCCTTTTTAATTGGTTTTCAATAATTTTTTAATTGGTTTTAAAATTTAGCTTTATACTTCTTAAACATATTAAAGGATTCATATTTTATTTTAATAAGACATATATATAAATATCTACTACACCCATCAAAAAATTAATAAAATACATTTTCCTCTACAAGTTAACAAACCATTTAATTCACAAATATCATAATGTACTAATTCTAATATATCATTATTTATATCAATAATTTGAATATTGTTTTAGTTATTTTAGATTCTACACATGTTTCAAAATTATTAAATCCATTTACAAAGTTAATTAAGTTTAACATATTCATTAATTTCAGTGAATTATTATTAACATGTGTCAAATGATCATGCCATAAATTAGAGCACTCAATCAACTAAGAAAAAGATTCAATAATGGTATTAATTCATAATTGATACATTCCATAATTTTAGTACCCCTTACCCACAAATATTCCTCCCTTTAACATGATAACCATGTTTCATTCAAATTAAACTCAAAATTCATTATTACATAGAAGATAAATAAATACTAAATTATTTCAAATCTCAAGTACATGTAGCACATTTAGAAGATTCAAATTGTTCCAAAAAGCAAATTCTAGTTCCATGATTCTTTTTATGGTGACATTGATGAATTCATTATTTCCATGGTGTACTTCATTCATAATAGTACTGTCATAAAATGTTTTTAAAACCAAAAAATCATTGTACACATGCATTGTTACTCCATAATCAATCCACCATTCCATCTTCATTAAATTCATATTGACTTTTGATATCATTAAAACTAGATTATCTTCAATTAGAATATTTTATATGTGTTTTTAAACTTTCTTTAAAAAGATAAATTCCCTTGAAAAATGTTCTAGTTTTAAATATACAAAGTATTCTCATTTATTATTTGAATGATTTCATTTATTCCTAAATTGTTGACTTTTCTTATTGACATGTAAGGAAGAGTTTGTTTGAGCCTTTCCCTTAATGTTATTAACCTTGTTATCAAGTTGAAAATCTATACCCACATCTATCAATATGGATTATTATTCAATGTGAATAATATTTATCGATTTTTTCAAGGAAATATTCTCACTCTTTTTAATGAGTGATTTACCAAATTCTTTCCACATAGGTGGGAATTTATAAATAATTACACCAACTTGGAATTTTTTTTGTATATTAATCTTTATGGAAAGAAGTTTGTTTGTCATAACATGGATCTCAAGAACTTTATCTAACATTGGTTTATTATCAATCATCTTGAATCTAAGATAGTTTTCAATAATAAAATTAGTGGTACCTTCTTCCTTTGTGTTTTACTTGAATTTGAGTATATCCCTTATCTCTCGATCAGATTTCATTTAGTGAAAATATTCATAAAGATGATTTAATAATGTGTTTATAATATTTCCATGACACAAAAAATCATCATTTTCACATTTCCTCATCATTTCTTGAATCTGTTCTACCTTAGTCACATCAATGGGTGTGTTTTAGGGATTTTAAGTAGGCTTGTTTGGAATAGTGGAAAGGATTGCTTCTAGGATGTAAAAAATATTCAACACTATAATAAGAAACTTCATCTTGTTCTTCCATTGAGAGAAGTTGTTTCTATTGAAATAGTCAAGCTTGACCATGTCTAGGTTCATCACTTTAAGGTATTTAGAATCCATATTATATATTCTGACTTGGTTTAAACCCTTTTTAGTATTAGAAAATATAAATTAAAATAGAGAATAAAATATTAATTTTGAATCTTTATGTATTGATTTAATTCACTTACCAAAAGGGTTTTATCTAACCCCACTTTTTAGTATAGGTTTCTTGGTGGAAATTTCTATTTAGGATTTGACCAAGATTTTGGGAATGTCGGATACCAAATTTTGGCATCCCCATAGTAACAATGTTGGAATAATTTATCTAGAGAATTTAATATGGAAGAGATTAATAATGATCTATCTCACCATCCCTTTATTTATTGATCAAAATCAGTGTGATTCACATTGATTCAATCTCACCATTTTGATCCAAGAATAATTTGATTCAATCGAAACATGTAAACCTCTAGAGGGGGGTAACCAATTAGATTTTGAAATTTTTAAATCCAAATGTTATGAATAATCGCATCATTAGTATATTTTTATAAAATATTTTTTTTATTTTTTTATTTTTTTTTCTATATATAATATATATATAACAAAATATTTTACTAAAAATATATACTTTTTAAAATACATTAAAATAATTTTTGGTATATATATATATTTTATGAGAACCACTTACTAAGGCCCCTTTTATAATAGATAAGCTTTGAGAATTTTTTCCCCATTTCTAATGTGGAATTCCACACATTTTTAAACCTCATCAATCTAAACCTCCAAATAAGTGGGTACTATAAAACCCACTTTTATTCATTTATTTTATGAATAATATTATAACATTTTCCCACTTTTATTCATAAATATTAACTCTCTAAAACAAAATTTAATCATTATTCATAATAAAGGTGTATTTATATTTAAACATTCAATTAGTATCAATATCTCAAAGTATTACCATATTTACAAGTTTTTGAAACATTAAACATTTTAATATTTAAGATAAACTAGAGATATCATACATACAGTGATATTTACATCCAACATTTCATTTTTTATCACTTTTATGGTCATGTGGTTATATCCTTTTCATGAACTCTCTAATTATTAAACTCATTAACTCCTGTAATAAGCGACACCACTTCTATGTTCACATGGGAAAAATATTAAAATGTGTTTCCATTATTATAAAACATAACTCATAGAGTATTAATATTTTGTTAAGATTTTACAACTCAACCTCTATTCATAAAATATAATATTGACACCAAGTAGTTGGGATTATAATTTTCAATATCAACAATCATCTTCATAACTTATTTTTACCCATTAAACACTTCGATTGGGATAAACCTAAAG
Source organism: Viscum album (assembly GCA_963277665.1). Taxonomy (NCBI): domain Eukaryota; kingdom Viridiplantae; phylum Streptophyta; class Magnoliopsida; order Santalales; family Viscaceae; genus Viscum; species Viscum album. The sequence continues at coordinate 188,873,944 of OY728127.1, forward strand.
AAAGTGTTGGATTTCCATTTAAAAGATTATTTATTCTATGGGTTTTAACAATATGTATTTATTAGTTGTAAAAATGATCTATCTCGTAAGATATATTTTAAATGGATCTATAATATTTTTACACGATCTCACATATAAAATTGTTATGGTACCATCTTATATCAATTTTCTCACATAATCATGTCTCAAGCATATATTTTTATACTTTCTATTGTACATGAAAATATATTCTTTTGATAATTTTCTTCACTGTCATAGTTGATAGAGATATAATTCATAGGAATATTCTAAAATCTAATATCCAATATTAGATTCCTAATCCATTCAGCTTCCTTTCCACCAGTCGCTAAGGCAATAAACTCTGAATCCATGGTTAAATGTGAAATTCATGTTTATTTCTTACTCACCCAAGAAACATCACAACCTCCAAGTGTAAACAACCATCCAAATATGTATTTATTATCAACAATACTAGTAATCAAACTTTCATTGGTGTATCCTTATAATATATCTAGATAAACATTATATTATAAACTTAAATCTTTGGTCTTTCTCAAGTATCCAAAGATTCTTGTTATACATTTCCAATGATCCAAACCTATATTACTAGTATATATACTGATTTTATATACCACAAAAGAAATATCAGGTCTAGTACAATGCATTGTATATATTAAAGTTTCAATTTCACTAGCATACTCAAGTTGTGTTATGGCTTTACATAAACAGTTTAACACTAAATTCAAATAGAGTATTAGAATCCTTGAAACCAATATGATCAAATTTATTTAACATTTTTTTAGGTAATGAGACTAAATTAAATAATAACCCCCATTATGTTCTCTAAATTTAATACATATAATAGTATTAAATATTCCAAGATCCTTTATTTTAAACATAGAAGATAAATAATTATTTGCCTCATTTACACTAATAATATTGGTTCCAAAAAATAACATATCATCCATATATATAATCACAATAACTCCATATTCTTTTGTAAACTTTGAATAAACACATTTATTCACATTATCATGACTAAATCCATTAGATAAAATAATAGAATCAAATTTTTTATTCCAATGCTTCAGATCTTGTTTAAGGCCATAAAGATATTTAACTACTTTATATACTTTTTTCATTAACTTTTAAAAAAAACCCTTTTGGTTATTCCATGTAAATATATTCATTTAAGTATCTATTCAAAAATGAAGTTTTAGCATTCATTTTATGGACATAAAAATGATTAATTGAAGCTAATGTAAATAAAATCCTTATCGAAGTAATATGAGCTACAAGAGCATGAGTATCAAAATAATAAATCTCTTTTTTTGTCTGAAACCTTTGTAAAAAAATCTAGTTTTAAAAGATTCAGTGTTTACATTGGAATCATACTTCTCTATGAAAACCCATTTATAGCCAATAGTTTTTCAATCTATTGGTAAATCCATAATAACCCAAATATTATTCCCCATAACATAATCCATTTATTCATTTAATGATTCTTTCTAGAAATATACATATCTAGAAGTCATAACTTCATTATATTTTTTTGGTTTATCTTCTATAGTCAATACCATATGATACTTTTTCAGAATATAATTATTTTCATCTCACTCAATATGGAAAATAATGCAATTAAGACAAACAAAATCTGGATGTAGATGTTTCCCCTTCCTAATACTTTTAATATGTTTAAGTTCCACTTGAGAATCATCATTATTCTCTACTATTGTATTTGAACTATATGGGGTAAAATAGATAGGGGTATGAGTAATAACCCCCTCTGCATCATCTTTATAAAATTTATTTTCAATAAACTCTAAATATCTTGATTAAACAATGATATTATCCTCCAAATCCATAACACTATATGCTTTGTTATTTTCTTAATATCCAACAAAAATAATTTTAATCACTCTAGGAATGATTTTAGTTATTTTAAGACCAAGAAATATATAGTAAGATAAATACCCCCATGCGTTAAAATAGTAAAATTAGATCTTTGTATTTCCAAATTTTATAAGGGGATAACTTAGTTTCCCTAGAATCAATCCTATTATTAATATGACATGCATCCAATAAATATTTTCCCCATAAATTTAATGTTAAATTAGATTTATTAATCGTGATATTTACCATTTCCACTAAATTTTTATTTTTACTTTCATCCAATAAATTTTTCATAGGTGTTTAAGGAGTAATACTTTGATGAATTATACCATTATCTTCACAGAATACATTAAATTCATTCATAAATTATTCAACACCTCTATCTAATCATAATACTTTAATCCTTTTGTTTAATTGGTTTTCAAATTAATCTTTATAATTCTTAAACATATTAAAGGCTTCATCTCTTGTTCTAATAAGATATATATGTAAATATCTACTATAGTCATAAATAAAAGTAATAAAATACCTTTTTCCTCTATGAGTTAACAAACCATTTAATTCACAAATATCATAATATACTAATTAAAATATATCTTAATTTCTCTCAACACTTTGAAATGACTTTTTAACAATTTTAGATTGTACTGATGTTTCACATTTATTAAATTAATTTCAAAAGTTAACTAAGTTAAAATTATTCATTAATTTTAATGAATTATAATTATAATGTTCCAAATAATCATGCCATAAATTAGAGGAATCAATTAAGTAATAAGAATATTCAATCATGTTATTAATAGACAGTTGATATATTCCATCATTTGAGTACCCATTCCCCCACAAACATACCTCCCTTTGATAAGATAACCTTGTCAGATTCGAATGAAACTTGAAATCCCATCTTACATAGAAGATCCACAGAGACTAAATAATTTAGAATCTCAGGTACATACAGCATATTTACTAAAAATATATATTTTTTAAATTAATTTAAAATCATTTTTGGTATATATATTTTTTATGTGAAACAATTCCCAATGGATCTTTTTATATGGTGGTCTTTGATAATTTCATCCTCATTTCCAATGTGGTATTCCAATGTTTTTCCACCTTATCAATCCAAACCTAAAAATAAGTGGGTCCTATAAAAACCACTTTTATTTGTTTATATTATAAATAAAATTATAACAGCATACACAACAGCCAAGAAAAAGTGTGTGTGACAACCATAAATCAAATCCACCTAATCCCACCAAGAACCAATCAACTATGGAAGACCAGAAATCACATGATCCACACTAAACAATATCCAAACATCCTGTGAAATGAAATTAAATGAATCCTTATCATAGTTATTGACCTCAAAATACTAATGATATGTAATGGTTTCTATAGAAAATTTATAATCTCATTCCATGATAATAATGATGACTATAAAACTTAAAAGTGATAAAAATAGAAAAACACCCAAAATAACACACCTTCCATGCTAGATCTCCAATGACCTAGACCCAAAAAGGGTCAGAAGTGTGATGACTAAAAATAAAAAATAATGGGATAGCCTCTAACCATTATTCAAAAAATATAAACCCTAAGATCCACCATGGTTCAAAATCTATGAAAATGAACTAGAGAGGTAGTAAATGGATGGGTCATAACAAATGTAATAGGTGAACATTGGTCTGATATGAAACATTAAACAACCATTGGATGACATTAGTACAAGTAAAAACCACTTAAGTGAGTAAGGATATAGAAATTAAAGCATATTGAAATATATTGAACCCACCATAGCATCACCAGATCCAAGGAGGTTCAACGCTTTTCCAAATAAGGGTGCTGAATTTTTTGGAGTGGTTCAGTTAAGAGTGAGCACTATTGGATACCTCATAATCTAAAAGTTTCGAAGCTCACCAGAGATCTATAAATGGGATTTTATTCTCTATAAAAACCCATATTTTTAATATATATATATATATTACTTTATATAATTAATATATATATTATACAAAAAAAATTATTAAAAAAATATATTTTATAAATATTGGTAATTATTTTATTATATAATATATAATTGATTAGTAACTTATGGGTAGTATATTAATAAAATTAATTCTATGTGATTATTTTATGATAAAAGATAATAAATAAAAAATTTAATAATAATAATAAATATTAACATTATATTAAATTAATTTGAAGTAAATACATATAAACTAACAATAATTATAAGATAATTATATTAAATAAAATAATATTATAATGATAATGTGCCAAAATTGTAATATAATAATTTTTTTGACCATAATTATGAAAATTTTATGTTTGTATAAATATAAAAAAAAGTATGTAATAAAATTATTATGTATAATTATGGGAAGAGAATTTATATATTTAAAAAAATAATTATTATTAATTTGAAATTACATGATTATAAGTTATAAGAGCTGGTAGATATAGATTTTAATATGTGTAGAAATATTTACTAAGATATATAAATATAACTATAAATAAAATATTAATTTGAAATGAATATAATTACAATCATATTAATTCAAGAAAAAAATAAATATAATGATAATTATTAATTATGGTAGTAGTATAGTATTTATATAGTTACAATTACAATTTTAATGTAATTTATATAAAATATTAATATATATATATATAATGGATCTTTAAAAATATAAAAAATGTGTTAATAAGGGATAAATAATAAGTTATAAGAATTAAAACTAAACGAATATATATTCCAGCAATAATATTTTTTTTAAGGAAATGATAAATTACTAATCAAGGGAACCAGGATTACAAATCCAATCAGGGAACAAGTTCACCCAACAATGTTCACCCCAATGTTTCCCAAACCGAGCCAAATGATGGGCTTTCGAATTACCATCTCTTTTGATGAAAGAAAATTTGCATGTCTCGAATCCATCGTTCAGGGACCATATCTTCCTCAAGATGAGGCCATAAGGCTGGGAATCCTCATCTTTTGCTGAGAGAGCGTTCACCACTTCGAGGCAGTCGGATTCCACTAAAATCTTGGGCCATAATTTTGAACGAGCAAAAAGAAGCCCCTGGAGGATGGCCGAGGCTTCTTCCACTATAGGGATCCATGAGTTAGGCACTGCCCTACACTGAGCTTCCACAATCTGGCCAAAACTATTATGAGAAATGAGCCCAAAACCAACCCTTGAATTAGCAGAGACAGCAACATCAGTATTAATCTTGAAGAAACCCTCAGGGGGGGAGACCAAAGAGGAGCTGCCTGTCGAGTGTGGCTCAAAGAGGGTCCCACATCACTTTTCTTCCAACCATTCATCCACTCCAAAGCTCTATCCACCCAAAGGTGATCAGGGGTCACTTTAATCTGGAAAATACATTCATTTCGTTGAGTCCAAACCAACCAAGAAATTGTGAAAATCAGCCCAACCACTCTCGGTTCCAGAGAAGACACCCAAGAAGTAAGGTTTGGGATCAACCCCATTGAAGGATCAAAGAAAATACCAAAATCAGGCCTCTACACCTTCCACACCCCTTCCACCTCCTTACAGGAAAGAATTGCATGCAGAGGGGATTCCACTTCCTGGAGGCACAAAGGAAAAGTGTCGTCCTCCACCAAATGTCATTGCACTAGAAATTCACAGGTTGGAAGAACCCCAGCACAAACCTTCCACCAAAAAAAATTTCACCTTAGGATGAACATTGAGGGACCAGAGTCACTTCCACCGATTATCAGTAAAGACCTGGACCAAACCTTGAACCCTCAGTTTGTAACCCGAACAAACAGAATATCTCCCATGGGGTTCCCCAGTCCAGCAAATCTGATCAATACCCATTCCTGGTGTGAGAGGGATACTCAGGATGAGCTGACGATCCACCTCGTTAAATTAGCAACAAAGCTTCTCCTGATCCCACTCCTCAAGCGAGTCATTGATCAGGTCACGTACCCTTGCATCTTCGAATCTAGGGACAACCGGTGATGAAACCCTATGATTGACGCCATCTTCCAGCCATGGATCATTCCAAATGTTAATATTATGACCATCAGCGATTCTCCACACACAGCCCAAATCAATGAGATATTTTTATCCCCAAATTCTCCTCTACATAAAACTCGGTCATGGTCCCAGCTGGGCATGAAAGAATTCAGAATGAGGGAAGTATTTAACATGCATAACCTTTGAGAACAGGGTATTTGGGTGGGAAATAAGGTTCCATCCTTGCTTCGCCAGAAGATCCTTATTAAACCATTTGAGATTTCGGAAGCTGAGGCCACCACGGAATTTTGAAACACACATCTTCTCCCAAGACATCCAATGAGAATTATGTTTTCCCACATGGGAGCCCCACCAAAAGTTGTCCAACCGGGAGTGGAGTTGGTCCACGAGAGTTTCTGGGAATTTAAACAGTGACATAGCATAATAAGGGATTGCTTGGGCCACTGACTTCACAAGAACTTCCTTTCCCGCCTTGGATATCTTCCTAATAGACCAAAGACAAATCAGATTATCCACCCTATCCACAATCTCTCCGAAAACTTGTTTCTTCGACCAACCCACCAGGGTCGGGAGTCCAAGGTATTTAGGATGCTTATCAACCAGCAGAAACCCACACATTCACTGCAAATCCTCTCTCTTAGCTTGTGGGATGCCTTTACTGAAGGATAACTCTGATTTCGAATCATTAAGACATTTCCTAGAGGCCTTTTTATACAGATTGATGATATTTAGCACTGCACTTCATTCTTATGGGGTAGCACATGTGAAAAAGAGGCAATCATCTGCAAAGAAGAGATGAGAGATAGGGGCCATTTCTACATACCGTAGCACCATGGATAATTCCTTGATCCGTCGCCTTCAGGATGAGATGAGAAAAGACATCTGCCACCAGAATGAAGAGGTAAGGTGACATGGGGTCCCCTCATCTCAAGCCTCTTGATGGTTTAAAGCTCGCTTAAGGGACACCATTAATATTGATTTTGTAGGAGACAAACGTAACACAATTCATGACATTAGAGATCCATTTCATCCCAAAACCCAACCTGGATAGAAAAAGTTTGAGAAAAGGCTATTCAACTCTGTCATAAGCTTTCATCATATCAAGTTTCATTTCCATGGTGCCACGCTTGGATGAGGAGCCAGTTTTCATAGAGTGAAACAATTCAAAGGCAATGGTATAATTATCTGTAATAGATCTCTTTGGAATGAATGCACTTTGGTTATCTGAGACAAGCAACAGGAGAAAAATCCTATGTCTGGCCACCATGGTTTTGGAGAAAATTTTGTAAATCACATTACACAGGCTGATTGGCCGAAACTCCAAGATTTTCTGAGGGCATTGGGATTTGGGGATAAGGGTAATAAGAGTTTCATTCAGGGATTCAAGAGAGTCTCTTCCATCCCACACCTCCTTCATTAGGGCCACCACATCAGGCCCCACTATGTGCCAAAAGTGTTTAAATAACAGAGCATGAAACCCATCAGGCCTCGGTGCCTTGGTAGAGTTAATCAGATGCAGGGCCCCAAGCACTTCCTCCTCAGACAAATCTCTTTCCAGGTACCGATTCATGTCTTATGTGACCAATTTTGGGATGCATCCACTCAGGAATGGGGGAGTGTAAATACTTTCTGCTGAGAAGACGTTGCTAAAAAAGTTCAGGATAATGTAGTGAATGTCATTTATGTCATGCACAAATCTACCAGCGGGGTCCTCTAGATGAGAAATATGATTCTTCCTTCTCCTCGCAGACGCTCGTTGGTGAAAACATTTGGTGTTTTGGTCACCATCTCTGATATGGGACTCCCATGATCGAATGAACCAAAAACTCTCTTTCTCCCTCTGAGCTGCATTAAGCTTCTTTTCTGCCACAGAGATGTTTCTAAGGACAGAGTCACAACAAGGATAGGAGTGGAGTCTCTTTAATTGAATCCTCGCCTCCTTAACATGTTAGTAAAATTTACCAAACCTAGCAGAGCTCCACTTCTGAATGCGAGCCACAACCGTGCAGAAGTTGTACATGATGCACTGATTTGATCCCTCCCATGCCGCTTTAATCACCTTTTCACAGTCACTATCCTGGAGCCACATACTTTCAAAGATAAAGGTTTGCTCAGGTCCCCTCTATTGCCCTTGTGGGACTGTTGACAATAGGATTGGGCAGTGGTCAGAGGATACTGGGGGCAGGTGGACGATAGAGAAGGCATGGAAAAGAGAGGCTCACTCATCATTCCCAAAAAATCTGTCTAACCTTTCCGCCAGGTGGTTCTCCATGGACCTAACCCAATTCCAGGTAAACTGTGAGCTAGAATATCTAAGGTCATGAAGAGAGTTTGAAACAAGAGACATCCTAAAATCATTCATCGCAACACCACTCCTCACTCATCCCCCTTATTTTTCATGGGGAGACAGGACCTCGTTAAAATTGCCCCCCATCAGCAGAGGGCTAGGGAGGGAGTCCCATAGTTGCTTCAAAAGGGCCCATGATCTGTGTTTATCCTGCCAACCCGGCCACCTGTAGAACCCAAAAAACGACCAAGAAGGAGCCCATGGGCCAGAAACCGTCACAGCAATGTGGTTATTTGAGTAATTAGAGATCTTGACCCCTAGGCCATCCTTCCAAAAGAGGCAAAGTCCACCAGAGTGTCCCTATCTTCCAATGGGTAAGACGTTTTTGAACCCAATCTTCCGGCCCAAAAGGCCCGCATCCTTTCCATCCAACATAGTTTCGGAAACAAAAACTATGTCAGGGAAAAATTTGGAACTCCAGTGATGGAGAACGCGAACCGTTCGGGGATTCCCAAGCCCCCGAAAGTTCTAGCATAAGATTTTCATTTCCCAAGGTGGGGTTGGGCCACACCCACTGTCGCCTCTGAATCTTCGACACCCCGCTCGTCATCTGCACTTTCCAACTCTTTGGCAAGCTCTCAGTCATCTGAGATGCCTCCAAGCATCATTTAGGGTACCTGGGATGTGAACCGAGGGGATCCACACCCTTATCCCCACTAATCATTCTTTTCCACATTCGATGTTTTAAAGTACCTGTCAATGTGATCCCCATCATGTCATCTACTACCTGAGGGGTAGCACTAGGAGAAACATCAACTGAACTAGGAACTGGGTCTGGTGGGTTGTTGCATAGCTATTGTACCCCTGAGTCTGGGTCTGGTGGTTCCTTGTAGTTTGGTTGTATCCTAGAAGATGGGGAGGAAATGGCCTTCAAAATAGTTGTGGTCTGGATTGGGGGGCAGTCGGCCCCTGCCCCTGACTCATGTGTTGTTTTCTCGGCTCAACATAGTTCCGTGGCCAGTCCAGGTTCCTTCCTTCCACCCGTTGAACCCCATGATTGTCAGTAGAAATATTTGGATGCCCAAGCATGATTATATTAGTGTGAGATGGTTCAGCCTGCTTATTAAGAGCCTTCGCTAGTTTGTCGCGGTCCTGTTGTTTTTCAACTTCGGAAATAAAAGCCACCCCAGAGGTTTTTGCATGGATCCAGGGACCGTATTGCAAAATAACATTTCCCTATCCATCCTCCTTCACCTCACATGCCTTTTATAAGTGTCTGAGGTACCCACAAAAGAAACAGAAAATAGAAGTTTTTCAAACTCAAAATAAATCCAGACGTCAGATCCCTCTATTGTCAAGAACATGCCACTCATAAGAGGATGTGCAACATCCATCGAAGCTCTAATTCGCACAAAAGGTCCCCAGTGAATTGGATCAGGGCGGTCCCATTCCATAAATGACCTCATGTGTCCTCCAATCTAGTATTATGACACATAAAATATGAATAATTCTTCTAGAAATATAGATATTATAATATTTATTGTATTAGTTTAAAATAGTTAAAATAAAATTATACTAATATATAATTATAAGTATTATTAAATAAATGGTGTGGAAATAAATATTTGGGTGTAAAATAAATATAAGGGTAATTAAAATAATTTTTATTTGAATATATATATACATACATACATAAATATATATATCTATGAAATATATTATAGAAGAGTTAAAAAAATAAAATGTAAAAAAATAAAAAAATGAAATGATAAATTGTGTCATATTATTCCTCCACTCACATGCCATCCGAAGATTAACATAATACTATTGTTTCCTTCAACCTCAAGTACCTATAAAATAGGGGATCTCATTATACACTACTTTATCCTTGATCATGCCAAGTAGAAATATGGGGTACTATTGTGGGGAGATACTACTTGAGTTTATAGCATGATGTGTTTAGGAGTTTCATCCAACTACGTGGGATGGGTCCAATTAGATTCTCTCTGGATCTATCTGATTCAGGATTTGAGAAGTGTTATTAGCAGTTAATGAAGGTTGGTCGGTGTGTAGCCCCAAATCATTGGGTATCACTTTAGGATGGCTCCACAATATATAATTTCCACCCACTCATGGAAATGGGATCCCTTTTAGATCAGGTCCCTTGGCTGATAAATGAAAACCTACAGGTCATCATCTTCTAGCATGCTACTATAGGAAGGTCATCAGTAGTTTATATAGTTCATATCATCTTTGTGTTGAAGAACCACACAGTGATTGAATACAAAAATAATAATATGGTGTACATATTGAGAAGCAGTTAATGATTTTCTAAGCTATGTCAGACTTATAATAAAAGTAGATGAAATGAATCGTATTTAAGATTCATTGCACATATCTATTTTAATCATCAAATTTATTTCAAAAAAAATACTAAATAATTATGAAATAAATAATTTAGGGATATAATATAACATCTCTATGGGGTAATGGTCTAATAAAAGAGATCATCAGGTGTGCATCCAATTATGTGCTTCTAATATTCATCAAAATAAAATATACATGTATCGTAGTTGTAGAAAGAGAGACAATTGATGGGAGAGTGAGTTTAAGTGTTTTGTAAGAGATGTTTAGTTAGTGGACTAAGCTAAGGGAAGTAGTTTTAAAATAATACTCCTTTTTTAATTCTCTAATAAAACTCTCTTTTTTTTCTTTTTAAATTTCAAGTTATTATTTTATAGAATAATGTTTTTTTAAGTAAAATAAAATATGATTTTAATTTTTTTTTAAGTTTTAAAATTGTGTATAGGGGATATTTGTATCAGATTTTATATTTTTTTGATAATTTTATTTGTTTTAAAAAATAATTATTATTTCAAGTTAGTTTTAACTATTGTTTACAGTTATTGTTTCATGTTTAAGGGGAATTATCATTTTAGAATTATCATTTTATATATAAAATGTTTTAATTTTAAACTCTCGCTTCCTATATTTTTATAAGAATTCTTTCTTTTGAAATAATTTTATTTCTTGGATGTATTCTATGTTTAAATTGTTTTATGTTCATGCACTATTTAATTATTATTATTGTTCCATGTATGTTTGGAAAAATAATATCTCAAATTAAATGTCTATTATCAAAAAAAATAGTTAATTCTAAATATTTAATAATATATGTGTGTATTTATATATAAATATAACATTTTTTAATGATTTGTAAATCAAGTTTTGATAAAAATGTCCAAGTGTAAAAAATGTGCAGGATATAAAATGTTTTATTTAAAATTTGGCACTCAAAATTGGTAAAAAAATGAGGAGTGGCATGTGAACCCAAACCTCAAGGGATGTTGTTCACCAAGTAATGGGTAGGACCTATATAGCCTTCAATATTCTAGGTTTCCACATGGTTTTGTTGTTTAATCTTGTGAAAAAAAATCTGAAAAATCATTAGATTTACTCTATAAAGAAATATTTTGAAGTTATATTCAAAAGTAAAATTTTGGAACTAAAAATACATTTCTTAAATTTATAAAATATTAAAGGTTTTCAATTCAAATTTTTTTTACAATATTTTAAAAATATTCTCAACAAATATTTAAACCTATTCAATCTTGTAAAATTTATTTCTTAAAATCATTTTGGATTCTAAAGGTAAAGTTGAATTTTATGTTACAATTTTTTTGTATTAAATTTAATTAATTCATTTTTTATAAGAAATATATTCAAGGAGTTTTCAATTTTTTTAAAATATCCAATTTTAGAAACTCTTACTATGAAATTTTATGATCACCCTATGTTTTCAAAAAAATCATAGATATTAGCAACGTGTAGGAGTAATTATGAAGACAATATTAGCTTGAGTGATTTTGTAGTAGAAATTAAGAAGTTTTATTAATATCATTTAAAGGATTAGAATGAGTTTTAAATTGTTTTAAAAGTTCCTAGTTCTCTAAAACTACAGACCTAAAAAATATTATCCATGATTTAAGTGACTTGATAATTGCATTGATATTATGATTATAAAATGTTAAATTTTGTGTAACTTTTTTACTAATAAAGTAAAAAATATATGTATATTGGAACCAGACTTGGTAGTGTATTTTTTGGGATTTATAGTTGCTATAAAAGGAAAGGTTTAGATACCATTGGATATTAGGATGATATCAATTGATGAAATTTAAGAGTTATAAAATTTCTTTTTCAATTTTAGTGATTGGATTTAAGGTCATTCCCAATATTAAGGTTTCATATATTTTAGAAAGACTTCATAATATAAGAGAATATTTTATAGGGTTTCTATGGTTTCATTTATTTTATTTTAGGAATCAGTAGAGTTCTCTCATAAGTGTAAAATATTTCACGAATTAAGTCCCTATAATTTTATATTAACCAAAATCTATGTAATAAAAATTAATGTGTGTGTAGAAACCTGTATTTTTTACTAGGTGGTTTTTACAAGCTTTTTTTATTTTTGTTTGGAAATAAATGAATGGGTAAAATTTAAAACCAATATTTGGGATGAATTTTCATGAGTTAGGATCATTTAAAGTGATGTTTTGGGATTAGGTAAGAACTTCAGGACTTTCCCAGGTAGCTCGATGGGTTTCGGGAACACTAAACCCAAAAAATCAAGTTTTAAAGGGGTTGTAGAGGCTGCACGATTTGTTTGGAAACTGTGCGGACTATAGCAGTGAACGTGCGGCTTTCTACTGGTGAGGTAGTGGCATTCACAAAGACTAAACACGGTTAGTCAAACCATGTGGGTCAAACCGTGTGGCTTGCTACAGATGAGGCAGAGGCATTTGCACGGTTTGTGCACGGTTAGTTAAACCATATGGGTCAACAGTGTGGGTTACCCTAGTAATCGAGTAGTAGATGCACAGGATATTCATGGTCTATTAGACTGTTCAAGTCAAATGGTGTGGTTTACCTAGTTTAAAAATTGGATTAAATTAATTAAATTAAAGTTTCAAAATTAATTTAATTAAATGATAATGAAATGGAGAATTTATTTAATTAAATTAAGTTGAAAAGAATTTAATTAAATGATTATTAAATGGGGATTTTGGGGTTTATCAAAGAAGTGTTTTATTAAATTATAATAATAATAATAATATAAATATCATTATTATTATTATATTAATTTTATACTATTATTAGGATGTTTTTTTTCATTAGAGAGGATCAAAGAGGGTGGCTCTCCCTCATCCTCCCTACCTGGGTGAGCAAAGCGACCCCCCTCTCCCATGGTGCAACGCACACGATGCCCCACCCCATCTCCCTCTCTATGCACCAGATTTATCTAGATCCTTCATGTATATTTTCCGTATTAATAAGGTAAGACCTTCTCCAGGCATCTCTATATTTTCATCGCCCATTTCTGCTTCCTCGTCATCCGGGTTCAGTTTGGCCAAAACCCTAGGTTCGGGTTTAATTTGGTTTTCTTATTTATTTCGGTTCTAGGTTATGAAAAGGAAGTCTTAGGACCTATTGGTCTGTATTCTGGTGACCACCACCAAAGGTGAAGCAGTTGAGCTCGATTTGGTTCACCGCCATCAAATTCGGGTAAGTTCATACACCTGTTAATTGGTTTCTCAAACTTTATATTAGGTGCTCAAGGTTTATATGAGTTTAAACTAATTAATTAGATGTGATTTGGTCCTTACTGCACTAATTTTGGGTTTCAGGTATTATTGTAGGGTGTTGCGATCAATTCCAAGTGTGCACGTGCATTTTTGTTGAAGTGTGTGTGCATGAGAAGACTACTGTTTGAGTTTAAAATAATTGGCTTGGTCAATTCTTTGAGGTACGGTCCTCAACCTTGCTTTAATTAGAAAAATGATTTTTTTATTGATTTTCCATTTTGATAAATTTGACTGCAATGTTGTAACAAATTTTTTATTAGTGTTAAATGATTTGTTAGATTACAAAATCATGTTTTTATAATAAAACCCCTCTAATGGAGGTGCGCTTCCTTCAAGATAAAAACATAGTGATTAGACTAATATGTTTTCTTATCTTGTTGATATGTGTTTTCTTATGCTTACCTAGTTATAGGAAGTTGTTTAAATTATAGTAATATGGTTTTCATATCTATGAGATGTATTTCCTCCTTTACATGTTGACACACTTGAATTAAATGGTTCTAATGAATAATAATTGGATTCATTGGTGGGTAAATCATGTGAAATTAATAAGTGTAAAAGGAATAAAATGGGAAGGTATTCCATGTGATAGGAATGAATGTGAACTACATCAAAAAGTGAGTATTTTCCTTGGTTTTATGGGTTGTGAATGGGGAAAGTGATTATGAGACCTGGGGGTTGTATTTTGAAACTTTGAATAGGAAATTCAGATAATTAATTGAGGGATTAATTATGAGATATTGAATAGGATAAATTGAGATAATTAATTTTAAATTAATTTTGTTCCTTGAGTTTGATATCTAGATAATTAATCAAAGGATTAATTATGATGAGTTGAGATTTATAATGAAATAATTAATTCTGAAAATTTGATTATGGGCTATGAAATTTATATTGTTGAATTGAATAATGGCATTGACATAGTTAATTAATTAGGGAATTGATTAAGGGTAAACATGTGATAATATAATTGTTGAATAAGTAAATAGATTGATGATGAATAATTAATTGTGAATTAATTGTGTACTTGTGAGTAAAAGATTGGGAACATGGTCATTCTAAATTGAGAAGCACCAATTGTAACATGGTCATTGTACTTATGAGTAAAATAATGGGAATATGGTCATTCTAAATTGAAAAGTATACATGGAAACATATCCATTATACTTATGAGTAAAGGAATGGGAACATGGTCATTTAATTGAGAAGTACAAATGGTAACATGTTCATTATACTTTTGAGTAAAGGAATAGTAACATGGTCATTCTATTGAGAGGTAAGAATGATAACATGGACATCTTACCTATGGATTGTGATATTGGTAAATTTGTCTTCAATATGTGAATTTAATGAATGAAAATAAAGGTACTTTGAGATATGGCCTCATTTGAGAATATTTCGATCTCTAGAATGAGTCAAAACAGGTGTTGAGATATGATATTACCTTTGAATACTTCAAACTCTAGCATGAATTAAATAAGGCATTAAGATATAATATCATCTTTATATACTTTTGATCCAAGCATGAGCTGAATCATGTATTGAGATATGATATCACCTAAAATATTTCATACTCTAGCATAAGCTGAAGTAGGTATTAAGATATCATATTACCTAGGGAACGCTTCAGGCTCTGATATGAGAAGAAGTTAATATTGAGGTACGGGTGTTCATAGGACCCCTAGAGTTAAGAAATGATTAAATAAAGAATAAATGAAAATGTGACAGTGGTTATTTATTATTGATAAAAATATATATATAGTTTCTATTTAGACTCTTCTTCCAGCTATGAACCAAAGAAGGTATCATCATCAGGTGTCCTTTAGGAACCTGGATGGGTTTTTGTTCATTTATTCTATTATTTTATTGCTTCAATATACCTACACACTGTTTAATTTTATTTCATTGTCTAGATTGATCTATAAATCGGTGGTC
This sequence comes from Viscum album, assembly GCA_963277665.1. Lineage (NCBI taxonomy): Eukaryota > Viridiplantae > Streptophyta > Magnoliopsida > Santalales > Viscaceae > Viscum > Viscum album. Next base: position 188,889,711 of record OY728127.1, read on the forward strand.
CTGACCTACTAAGATTTATATCTCACACCCTATTCAGGCCGCCATCACACTAGGGTACCCAACTATAATTTATTTTTTTCGGGACCTTAGACCTTGATATTGTTTTTTTCTTGTACCTGGGAGTTAGGAGAAAATGATCAAGTGGAAGCTTAGGATGCTTATGGAGATCATCCTCATGGATTTGAGTCTTTTCTTTATTTCTTTATTGAGATGTAAAGTATATTTTTTTGTTTACTGCTTTCAGATTTTTTTTCACCATGAAATTCATGCATTGTATAAACTGGCATTGGATATTTTCTCTCTTTTAGTCATAAAAAAATATTTCTTCTGCTTCTTTTGGTTATTTCTTTATACTGATTCTGTTGTTGTCATATATTTGTATATTTTTATACTATAGTGAAAACTTTGAAATTAGGATAGAGTCTCCACACTGACTATCCTTAAACCCTCACTGCTAGTTGGTAGCCTCTGGCATACGGGAAGGCACGCTTGAGGTTATGTGGTGACCGGTCTGGCTATTAGTTTGATGTTAAGATGGAATGGGATGTTAAAAAGTGGTATCATAGGGAAAAAATTCCTCTGTCTTTCTATTTTGGGTTGGTATATAGGAGACTAGGAATGTGTCAGCATTGGGATAATAGTCGTTCCTGGGACTGATCACCCCATGTATGGGAAATGACCAAGTTTCCAAGGTTTGGAATTGATGTTTACGCTATTTTCTATTATATTTGATGTGATTTCACCTTGGGTGACTAGTGTATTTTCCGCTTCTTATTAATTAAGAAAATTTTGGTATTTTCCCCTTATTTGAAATGGAAATGGGGTAATATGACATGAAATTCATCATATTAGCCACTTAAAATTAACATGACATGCATGTTACATTCCATGTAGTTTCATTAGTAGGATTTTTGTTAATTTTAATTGCGTGCCATGGGTGAAATGCTATATGTTGATCTGCTTTATCATGCCTATTTGTATAACATGTTTAGATGAATATATACCATGTTTCCTTTGTTTTTAACATGTTTTTATGTTATTTCATGCTTTTGTGTTATATCATATTTTTTTGTTACTTCTTATGATAACATTCTAGAGATATTTTGATTTTTAAATGATTTCATGGGTAGAAATTGATTGTTTGTGTTTATGATGGGAGCCAGTTTCAGTTATAAGGTGTATGGGCACCTTATAACTGGAAAAAGGGTAAACTAGGTATTCGATCCACTGAAAAAGTGGATGTTGAAGTTAAAATGTTAAATGGAATTTGATTTGATTAAATGGGAGTCAAATTCCACCTATAAAGTGTATGGGCACTTTATGGATTGGTAGATAGCCACTCATCTCACTTGTGGGGCTGCTTTTTAAAGAACTTGAATTGAATAAATGGTACCCTCAGAGGTCAACTTTTTAGTTAAAAGAAATTTAGATGCTAAATTTCCTTTTTACGATGAAATGACACTAAATATTAAATGTTTAATTAAATGACTTTAAATTGGAACCTGAAGTGGTGTCCTTTTATTAAACCCTTACTAAAGGGTATTTTTCAATGTTTTGATTTTTTTTTGAAGAGGTTCCTTGACCAAAAGGCCAAGGCTAATATTCATAAAAGAGATAAAAGTTACAAGAGATGAAAATGTAGATTCTTATTACAATCAGCCTCGTAATGAGGGAGCAGGACCATAGGAAGTGAATCTGACCAGGTAAGAGGCTTACCAACTCCCATATTAGCAAGACCATCTGCAACCATATTTGCCTCACAATAAACATGAGTGATGATGAAGTTAAGGCTCAAAACGGTCTTCATGCATTCCATCCACTTTGCAGCAAGACTCCAAGAGATATGAAGTTCACCATTTCTTATGGCATGTAAAAGAGTGATAGAGTCACTTTCCAACCATATATTAGTCCAACCTTTCATTCTATAAAAAGAGACATCGTGAATTATTCCAAGCATCTCTTCCTAGAGTGAACTAGTCATGCCACAAGTGTCATAGAAACATCCCTTAACAGAATCATCATGTGTCCTAAAAACTACACCACACCCCACTGGCCCTGGATTTCCTTTTAAAGACCCATCTGTATTCACCTTTACCCAATGAAGGAGAGGAGGCAACCAAAACACTTCAAAATCCACCAAAGAAGGTCTGAAATTTCCGTGAATGCATAGATTTTTCAGCAAAATAAAATCATTTATAATGTTGTTGCACTCCGCCATGCCAGCACAATACATATCCCTTATAGCATAAAAAATCTTCTTTGTGACCAACTTCACAAAGCAGCCCTTTCCCAAGTGAATTGCTGCATTTTGGTGCCTCCAAATAGCATGCAAACATTCAGCTACAGCCACACAAAGTAGATCATGTACCTGGGGAGATAACTAGATGACTGAGAAGCACTGAAGGAGGGCTTGCAATCCTGAAAATCAAAGACCAGCCAGCTCAAAATCCTCCAGTACCTCTTTCCAAATGGCCAAGGCTGTTGAACAGCTGAGGAAGAGATGCTCCACGTCCTCCCTATATTGATGACACATAGGAAACCTGGAATAATGATTAATTCCAAACATTTGAAGTACCTCATCAGAGGGTAACCTGTTGTAAGATAGCCTCCAAACAAGGGTAATACGTGACAGTTTGGTCCACTTTTTATTGAAAACTAATAACTAATTATAGTCAGCATAATGGTCCTTACTGACATGCTAATAAAATAGTTTTATAGTAATAAGTCCATTCCTAGAAGGTTCCCAAACCAGAATATTAGGTCCATAGATAAAATCATAATGTTTGAACAAGAGATGTGAGTATTTATCCATAGGTTGTTTATTATTATCAATGAATAAAATGAAAAGGGGATCTTGATCCTAGTGAAATTCTTATTGCATGACCAAGAGATGGGGTTGACATTTATTCTTTGTAAGGGACTACCTCGCGGTAGGTAGAACCCATAGAGCTTGATATGCCTTGTTTCTGTTGTGATATTTTGATATTGATGTCATTTGGGTGTCATTGTCTCTAGTAGGACTTTTGGATTTTAAAATAAACCCTTGTTCGGATGGGTGGTTGTTTTACTTTGACTCTTGTTACGGGAATAATCATTGAGGAATGCTTGGTTCAGCAGGTTAGACAACTCGGTATGTCGTTATCCTAGTTATGGTTATTTGAGATGATGTGCATTTGGTTTTTGTGAACTCGGGGTAGTATGTGTTGACATATGTGGTATCATCGAGTGTTTAGTGATGTAACGAACCGGTTGAGTTCGGTGTGATCGTGGAAACTGGTGATGTTAAGTATGTTATCGCTAGAGTAGTTTGATTGGGGTATTGGGGTAAGTTCATCCCACTACTTAGGAGGAATTTCTGGGACTCGGGTGTTTTGACACACCAGTCAGTTTAAATTTCAGATTTTATGTGAGATGTTGATGTGGTGATCTTGGTTTGTAGAATGTCACATGTACATTCATATTGTTTCTGAAATATCATGCTTGATAGTAGCTAGTATTTCATTTTAATAACATGGACACTCCTAATGTGGGTAGTGTCACATCAGTTCTGGTATACATGTCGGTGCTTTCTTAGCAGTATGACTTTAATGAGATTGGCAGTGCACACAAACCTTTGTAAACTCTATTAATTTTTGGAAGAGTTTTAGTGGTAATAATTGAAAGAACACAGATGCCTTGGGTGATATAGGCATCTAGGTTTAGTTGATAACATGTCGGTAGGTGAAGTCGGTCTTTTTGAAAGGATTCAACCGGTAATAGTTTTATTAGTCTTTTTGGTGACCTGGTTTTAATCTTAGTGTGATATTCCAAATGAGACGAGTATGTATCCTATCTTGACCTCATCTTGGAGACACAAAGATAGAATCGGTCTTACACCATGCTAAAGTTTTAAAAGTTGTTTGGTTGGATAAGTGGTTATTATCTGGGTTATACACAGGATGCATAGTTCTTTGGGTTACGCATTTATTCGTATTAGGGAATAATAGTTTTAAAATATCCTAGAGATGGATTGACTCAAGAATTTCATTAGAGATCAAGTAAGGACTTCGGTGTACATGCGGTTGGGGATTGAATTGTTTTAAAGGCATGTCGTCGGTTTAAGGGCAAGTGTGGTTTTATGGTTTGGTGATGTCTTTCAAGGAAAGACCCATGGTTTGGGAATTTTACATTTAATGCTAAAACCATTAGTGGAAACCACCAGTGAGTGGGTGGTTTAGGAGATGAAAATAGGATCGTTTCTCTGGTTACGTGGGTTCAATTAACTATTGGTTCGATGTTTGGGTTGAATTTTGAGACTTGGCTCGGGTTTTAAATACTTAAGTCATTGGGCTTGTGAAATGGTTAAAGGTGTGTTTGGCATTTGGAAATGTAAGGAGATCGTTCAAAAGAGACTTCATGACCTTAGTGATAGGGTGATGTTTTGGTAGTTCTCAATGGCTTCTTGGGGACGATAAGTTTAATGGTGGGTAGATTGTAGAAACCTATGTTTTGGACCGGGTGGTTTTTATGTGGGTTTTTGAATTTTTTTTCCAATAACTGAATGGGTCAAATTTAAAACCAAGCTTCAAGATGAATTTTCACGAGTTGGTACCGTTTAAAGTGATTTTTCAGGATTAGCTAAGGAATCGAGGAGTATCATGGGTAGCTCAATGGGTTTTGGGAGCACCGGACCTAGAAACTCAGGTTTTAAAAGGGTTACAGAGGGTGAACGGTTTGTCTGGAAACTGTCCGGCCTAGAGTAGTGATCATGCGGCTTGTTACTAACCAGGCAGTGGCATTCGCATGGGCTGTGCATGATTAGTCAAGCTGTGCAGGTCAAACCATGTGGCTTACTACAGGTGAGGCAGAGGCATTCGCATGGGCTATGCATGGTTATTTAAACCATGAGGGTCAGTCGTGTAGGATACCCCAGCTATCCAGTAGCAGACGCATGGGATGCGCACTGCCTGTTAGATCGTGTTAGTCAAACGGCGTGGTTTACTAAGTTTAAAAATTGGGTTAAATTAATTAATTTAAAGGTTAAAAAGTAATTTAATTAAACAATGATGAAATGGAGAATTTATTTAATTAAACTAATTTGAAAATAATTTAATTAAATGATGATTAAATGGGGATTTTGGGATTTATCAAAGAAGTATTTTATTAAATGACAATAATAATAATATAATTTTTATTATTATTATTATATTAATTTTATATTATTATTATTATATTTTTTATTAGAAAGGATCAAAGAGGGAGGCGTACCCTCTTCCTCCCTACCTAGGAGAGCGACGCGACCCCCTCTCACATGGTGTAGTTTGTGCGACGCCCCACCTCAGCTCCCTCTCTACACGCCGAATTTGTCGGGCTCCTTCACAGATATTGTCCATATTGTAAAGGTAAGACCTTCTCCCTACATCTCCACCTTCGCATAAACTATTTTGGCTTCCCTGTCACCCAGATTCGGTTTGGCCAAAACCCTAGGTTTGGGTTTAATTTGGTTTTCTTATTTCTTCTGGTTCTAGGTTATGTAAAGGATGTCTCGGGACTCTTTGGTCCATATTATAATGATCACCACTAAAGTTGAAGTGGTTTAGTTCAATTTGGTTCACCACTATCAAATTTGAGTAAGTTCATACACTCATTAATTGGTTTCTCACCCTATAAATTATGTCCTTGTGGTTTATATGAGTTCTGCGTAATTAATTCGGAGGTGCGCTGCCTTCAAGTTAAAAACATAATTATTAGACCAATATGTTTTCTTAGCTTGCTGATATGTGTTTCCTATGCTTTACTAGTTAAAGGAAGTTGTTTAACTTATATTAATATGGTTTTCTTAGCTAGGAGATGTATTTACTCCTTTACATATTGACGCACTTGAATTAAATGGTTCTAATGAACAAGAATTTGATTCATAGGTGAATAAACCCATGTGAAATGAATAGGTGTAAAAGAAATTAAATATTTAAGTATTAAATGTGATATGAATTAATGTGAACTACATCAATAAGTGGTTATTGTCCTTGGTTTCATGGTTTTTGAACGAGGAAAGTGATTATGAGACCTAGGGGTTGTATTTTGAAACTTTAAATGGGAAATTGAGATAATTAATCAAGGGAATAATTATGAGATATTGAATATAATAAATTGAGATAATTAATTATTAATTAATTATGTGCCTTGAGTTTGATATCTAGATAATTAATTGGGGGAATAATTGTGATGATTTGAGATTTATAATGAAATAATTAATTCTGAAAAACTGATTATGGGATGTGAAATTGATGTTGGTGAATTGATTGATGGAATTGACATACTTAATTAATTGGGGAACTAATTAAGGGTAACCATGTTATAATAAAATTGTTGAATTAGTAATGAAATTGATGATGAATAACTAATTTTTAATTAATTGTGTACTTATGAGTAAAATAATGGGAACATGGTTATTCTAAATTGAGAAGTACCAATGGTAACATGGTCATTTTAATTGTGAGTAAAATAATGGGAACATGGTCATTATAAATTGAGAAGTATACATGGTAACATGAAAATTATACTTATGAGTAAAGGAATGGGAACATGGTCATTTAATTGAGAAGTATAAATGGTAACATGGTCATTATACTTTTGAGTAAAGGGATGGTAACATTGTCATTCTATTGAGAGGTTAGAATGGTAACATGGGCATCTTACCTACGAATTGTGATAATGGTAACTTTGGCTTTAATGTGTTAATTTAAATAATAAAAATAAAGGTACTCTAAGATATAGCCACACTTGAGAATATTTCGATCTCCGACCTGAGTCAATACAGGTATTGAGATATGATAACACCTTTGAATACTTCAGACTTTGGCATGAGCCGAAGAAGGCATTAAGATATAATATCATCTTTACATACTTCAGACTTAGGCATGAGTTGAATAAAATATTGAGATATGATGTCACCTTCAATATTTCAGACTCTAGCATGAACTGAAGTAGGTATTAAGATATCATATTACCTAGAGAACGCTTTATGCTCCAGTATGAGAAGAAGTTAGTATTAAGGTACGGGTGTCCATAGGACCCCTAAAGTTAAGAAATGATTAAATAGAGAATAAATGAAAATGTGACAACAGTTATTTATACTTGATAAAAATACATATATAGTTCTCTTTTAGACTCTTATTTCAGCTATGAGTCGAAGCGGGTATCGCCTTTAGGTGTCCCTTAGGAACCTGGATGGGTTTTTTCATTTATTTAATTTTTTTATTGCTTCGATATACCTTCACAATATTTAATTTTATTGAATTTTATAGATTGATCTAGACATTGGTGGTCCTGGCCTATAGATATTTATATCTCACACCTTATTCATGCCTCCATTACACTAGGGTACCTGAGTATAATTTCTTATTATCAGGACCTTAGACCTTGTTGTTGTTGTTTACTTGAACCTCGGAGTTATGAGCAAAGGAATAAGCGGAAGCTCGAGATGCTTGTGAAGATTTCCCTCAAGTCTTTGAGTCTTTTATTTATTTCTATATTGAGATGTCAATTATGTTATTTTGTTTACTTCTTTCAGATTTGTATCACCGTGACATGCATGCACTGTATAAACTAGCATTGTACATTTTCTCTCTTTTAGTTATAAATAAATTTTTCTTCCACTGCTTTTAGTTATTTCTTTATACCACTTCAATTTTTTTCATCTATTTATATATTTTTATACTATCGTGCAAACTCTGATATGAGGGTATAGTCTTCCCACTGACTATCCTTACACTCTAACTGCTAGTTGGCAGCCTCTGGAATACAGGGAGGTGCACTTGAGGTCATGTGGCGGCCGGTCCAACTACCGATTCGATGCTAAGTTTGGTTGAGATGTTACATTGTGTGTGTGTGTGTATTTTGTGTTGTGTGTTTAAATAGGAAGTAAAATTATTTCATTCAATGATAATTAAAAATTTTAAGGACAAAATTTATTTAGGGGGGAGAAAGTAACAACCCTGGTTTTTAATATATATATATAATTAATTAAATAAAATATAGATTATACAAAAAAATATTAAAAATTTATATTTTATAAATATAGGTAATTATTTTATTAGATGTTATATAATTAATTAGGGACTTATGGGTATTATATTAAAAAAATTAATTCTATGTGATTAATTGATGATAAAAGATAATAAATATAAATTTTAAAAATAATAAGAAATATAAATATTATAGTACATTAATTTTAAATAAATTTATTTAAGATAATAATAATTATAAGACAATTATATTAAATAAAAGAATATTTTAATGATAACGACCCAAAATAGTAATGTAATAATTTTTATGATAATAATTGTGAAAAATTTATGTTTGTATAAATATAAAAAAATAGTAAGTAATAAAATACTTAGGTATAATTTTTGGGAAAGAATTTATATATTAAAAAATTATTATTAATAATAATTTGGAATTACATGATTATAAGTGATAACAACTGGTAGATATGGATTTTAATATGGGAAACAACATTTATTAATAAATATAAATATAAGTGTAAATAAAATAATTATTTGAAATGAATATAATTATGATCATATTAATTTAAGAAAAAATATCTAATGTTAATTATTAATTCTTATAGAAATATAATATTTATATAGTGATAATTAAAATTTTAATGGAATATATATAAAATATTAATATATATATATATATACTGGATCATTAAAAATGTAGATAATGTGTTAATAATGGATAAATAATAAATTATAATAATTACATCTAAATGAATGTATATTCTAATAATAATATAACGAGTACTTTGACACATAAAATATCAATATTTTTTATAAGTATAGATATTATAACATTTAATGTATTAGTTTAATATAATTGAAAGATAATTATACTATATATAATTATAAGTGATATAAAAAATGAATTAGTAAGGTAATAAATATTGGGGTGTAAAATGAATATAAGAGTAATTAAAATAATTTTTGTTTGAATATTTATATACATGTGTGTGTGTGAAATATATTATAGAATATTAAAAAGAAAATGGAAATGGAAAATAATAAAACATTTTGTCTTCATCCTCCACTCACAAACCATACGAAAATAAACTTAATGCCTCCATTGCCTTCAACCTTGAGTACCTTCACAATAGGGGAGCTCATTCTACATCACATCATCCTCGATCACATCGAGCAAAAGAGTTGGGTACTATTGCGGGGACCTACTACTTGAGTTTATAGTGTGATGTGTGTGGGGTTTTTGGTCAACTGTGTGGGATGGGTTTGGTTGGATTTTATCCAGCTCTATCTAATTTAATATTTGAGAAGAGTTATAGGTGGTCAATGAAGGTAGATAATTTCATAACCCTGGAGTGGTTGGTAGCACTTTAGGATGACTCCAAAAAATTGCAATGCCACCCACTCATAGCAGTGGGATCCCCTTGAGAACATAGGCCTTCAATGATAAATAAAAACAAGTAGGTCTTCATCTTTTAGCATGCCATTGTAGGGAAGTTGTTAATAGGTTATCTAGTTTATATTTTCTTTGTATTTTAGAACCACACAGTGAGTGAAGATAAAAATAATAATACAGTTTGTGGTATGAGTAGAGGTGAATAATTTACTAGGCTAGGCCAAACTTAAAATAAAATCAAACAAAATAGATCATATTTAAGAGTTGTTTCATGTCTCTATTTTGAGCATCAAACTCATTTCAATAAAAATACAAAATAAATACTAAATAAATAATTTAGTGATATGATATAACATTTATATAGGGACGTGGGCTTATAAAAGGGCCCCTCATATGTGAATCCAATGATTCTCTTCTCATCTTCATCAAAATAAAATATACATGTATTGTAGTTGAAAAAAAAAATTGATAGAGGGAGAGTGAGTTTAGTAGTTTTATAGGAGATGTTCAATTAGCATCCTAAGGTAAGGGGGTTGTTTTAAAATAAAATTCTTTTTTATTCTCAAAAAAACTCTATTTTATTTTATTTTTAATTTCAAGTTATTATTTTATAGAAGAATTTTTTTATAGAAAAATAAATACTGATTTCAAAATTTTTTTAGGAAGTTTTGAAATTATGTATAAGGGAGATTTGTTTTCAAAATTATATTTTTGTAAGCATTTCTTGGTTTCAAAAAAAATATTTCAAGCTTTTTTAAAATATTTTTTAAATTTTTAATTTCATGTTTAATGGGAATTATCATTTTATATATAAAATGTTTTTAATTTCAAACTCTCGCTTCTATTATTTTTTTAATCATGCTTTCTTTTCAAAATAATGTTATCTTATAGATTTCGCCTATGTTTAAATTGTTATATGGTCATTCACTCTTTAGTTATTATTGTAATTCCATGTATCATTTGAAAAATCATACCAGAAACTAAATATTTATTATCATGAATTTTAGTAACTTCTAAATATTTAATAATAAATATATTTGTATTTATATATAAATATATCATTTGTTAAATATTTTAAAATAAAATTTCAAAAATAAAAAATCACAGTGAAAAAATAGGGGGAAAGTTATAAAATGTTTTATTTAAAATATGAAATTTTGATATTGTAAAAAGATAAGTAATAGAGAGTAAACTCAAACCTCAAGGGAATTTTTCAACCAAGTTTCGGTTAGTCCTTATATGCTCTTAAATGTTCTAGGTTTCCACATGGTTTTTTTCTAATCTTGTGAAAATAAATTATGAAAAATCAATGGATTTATTTTATAAGTATACATTTTTAAATTATATTCAAAAGTAAATTTTGGAATTAAAAATGGGTTTCTTGAGTTTATAAAATATTAAAGGTTTCCAATTCAAAGTTGTTTTATAGTATTTTAAAAAGCTTCTCAAGAAATATTTTGAATTATTCAAGAGTGAAAAATTGATTTTTGAAAATCCTTTGTATTATAAAGGTAAAATTTAATTATATTCTAAAAAAATGATTTAATAAATTTATTGAATTTTATTTTGATGGAAAAAATTATGGGGTTTTAAATTATTTTAAAAGAGGTTTTTTTTAAACACTTACTGAGCAATTTTTTACTTACCCCAAGTTTTCAAAAAATATTTTTCATGGGGCTTAGTGATGTGTAGGATAAATTATAAAGACATGATTATCTCGAGTAATTTTGCAGTAGAAATTTAGGAATTTTATTAATATCATTCAAAGTATTAGCATGAGTTTTAAATTGTTTTATAAGTTCTTAATTCTCAAAAACTCTAGACCTAAAAATATTATCAGGGATTTAAGTGACTTGATAATTAGATTGAGATTGTGATTATAAAATGTTAAATTTTGAGTTTATTTTTTACTACTAAAGTAAAAAAATTATGTATTTTGGAACAATACTTAAGATCATGGGCTTGGGGCTTTAAGTTCTCTCCTTCAGATGGATCACTGGAAATATTATGGCCTCAATGAAAATCTATGGAACCAATGGGTATAGAAATAACACCAGTGCATCATCCATAATAATTGTGAAACGAAGGATTAAAATAGCCTCCCATTTTCATTTTCACCTCAATAATAAAGTGATATCAATACTATTGCACAACCTGTGTGCAATTACCACCAAATATAAACTGTGTAGTTCCAATAAACCTCCATATTAAAATAGGGTTTCTGAACCATGACTCAATCCACCAAAAAAACAAATCAAATATATAAAAAAATTCAAAAATAATAATCTTTATAATATTTCACATAATAATCACCATGAAACAATAAACTAAGTTACAAACAAAAAATTCAAAAAATTGAATTTTATTAGAAAACACTCACACACCTAGAAAATCCACTTTTCTTTTCTTTTAAATTAACACATGTTAAAATAATTTTTCATAGTGCATAAAATATGCATTCATAAATCCTTTTAAACTAATTTCAATGATTTATTTTTTTTATAACCTATGGTCCCATTATACACCCAAAGAGGGGGTGAATTAGGGTAGATTAAAACATATTATTTTAAAAAAATGGATCTTGTCTTTGTGTTGGAAAATACACTTTGAATTTTTATTATTGGAAAAATCAATGAAAAAATATTAAATATAAAAGGATAGAATAATTTTACTTAGTTCACCGATATTGGGATAAATCCAAGGAGAATATATTAAGGATTTTTTGATATGAAAATTAACTACTACTTCACTAGTATGTGATTATAAGATTTAGGATAAGCTCACTACTCATTGAAGGTCCACAACCTCTTCCCCTATTCCACTCAATACTTTTATGAAGGTTAAAAATATATAATCTATATAGAATTAAAACTCAAAAAGATATCAATTAATGATAAAAACACCAAACAGTGATGGGTGTTCTCCATGATGATGTGTTCTTATGTTCCATATCTTCATCATAATACATATAAACTCTTTATTCCAATCCTAAAAATCAATTTAATTTAGTCTAAACCACCTCACTTCTCAATTTTAGATATTCAATAAATTTAAAACCAGTTCACTTTATTTTCATTCTTACTTGATCTTCAATAATCCTCTATATTATATGATTCTTCTCTTCTTTACGGAAAATGTCAATATATCTATAGAATATTTTCATTTCAAATTTTGAAATTCAAACAATAATCAAATTTTTAATTTTTAAAATTCAAATCCAACCACCGGTTTATTTGTAAAACCCCAACCCTAGTTATCCCAGAGCCAGTACATTATTTTAATACATTGGCATGATTACAAGGAATCAAGTTCCGAAGGACCGATTAGTTTAACAGTCTTGGAAATAGATTACATACATAAACTTTACATTACAATTTCAAACATAAAATGAAACATAGATAATCCTTTGATAACTCCATTATTCTACTATCTTAAACCTGCATATAAATCATAATACACTTCTTGGCATCTTGGGAAAATAAAACATAAGAAAGAGGTAAGCTCAAATTCTCAGTAAGGATAAAAAATATGGCTTAAGCTATCGTAAATAATCATAAACTTTTATGGCAAGGTATAAAATTGAAATACAAGCCCTTTAAACATAAACTTCAGTATAATATGGAAAATATAAATTAAATAATTCCATTTACCTATTCACATGGATATTCTAATAGTCGAATAATCACATGTAACATTAATAACTAATCTCATAATGAGGTAATGCATAATATTGGACATCATAACCACAAAGTCAAGGCCTCATGCCAAGACCCTAAATATAAATTTTATCAAGGACTTGTGCCAAGACACTAGTTTGTATCATGATATATATCGATTCATCGAGGGGCTATAACGGGCCTCACCCATCACTTACTAAGTCTAATTCATTCCTCATATTAAAATGTTGAAACATAACATAAACATTCATATTAAAACTATCATATGAAATGTCAATACTTTAACCATAAAACATGAATGGTAGAAAAATATCTCATCCATATTCAAACATATCATAGCTCATTCAGTACAATTTGGAATATTATATTATAATAAATCAACCTCAATCAATAATAATATCAAGTAATGGATGTCGACATAATTGAAAATGATTAGTAAAACTCTTTGAGAGAAATATCACTTTTTTTAAATCATTTAAAAGTCATGAATTTATAAAGGAAGTCATTTAAAATATATTTTTTAATCAAATTGTCCCATACCACTTTGAAACTTTTAAAAGTAATTAACACTTTGAAACAATCATGTCCATATAAATAAATCCTTAAAATCATTTTGAAAGTATGGACATGAATTAAATAGATTTGGAAAAATGAATCTTTAAAACATTTAAAATGATGATATAGTTAAAGATAACCTCCCATAAAACCTTAAAATATTCCTTTTGAAAACATTTTTATGAAACATGGACATGGATGATAAATATTTCCCAATAAATACTTATACAAAAACAATCTAAGATAATAATGAGATTGAAGAATTAGACCCCTTACCTTGTATTTTTCTTTAGTAGAGGGTACGTTTAACCTCCTATATAATGACCATAGTATGATATTAAATTATACCATAACCATATTAATATTTATGATATCATATACAATTCATTTATTACTTTATACTACCCATTCAATAATAATTTTCGTGTTAAAGTAACATTTCGGGTAATAATTGCTTTCTTTATCGTACGTGTTTTAACTAGTTATTATTGATCGTATCACTTAGATCATGATTTACATACTTCCATAATATATAAAATGATTTATATATCATATATATTCAGAATATAAATATTTATAATAGATAGATATATGAAATGGAAACATCGTTCATGGAGACGGTAGTCCGTACGTACGCATGAATGTTGTTTATATTTTCTTATTGTATAGTATGGAAGTAAGTAATCGACATATATTTATCTAAATAAATATATATTATTAAATTAGAAATATTATTTCCTATACATAATAATTAATAAATATATATAATTTTATAAAAATTCTTGAAGGGTGATCATTGAAGATGAATCTCATTGCGTCCTGGAGATGGTAAGTCGTACGTACACATGAGCGACAATATCATTATATTGATGGTAAAAAGGTGTTTAATTGGATGTTATATTATATATAAAAAATCATTAACATGTTATATTTATTATTTACATCAATTATACTCATTATTATACACATCAAAATAATTAAGTGTGGAACAACAAACAACACCAGGACGTGGAGACGGTAAGTCGTATGTACGCACGTATGGTGACTTTTTCATTAATAGGATGGATAGAATAATGAATATGGTTGTATCATATTTATAATAACATATAATTATTTATAAGGTACTGTATTTATTATTTTAGTATGGAAATAACAAATAAATAGGAAGTAGAAGAAGAAAAGAACTTTGAAAGTAGTGATAAAATAATTACCTCTTCTTCAGGTTCTTCCTTTTTATTTGAACAAAAGGGATCCTTAGGTTGGATTTATGATCAAAGTAAGGCCTATAGATTGAATTTAGGTTATTTTTGAGGATATTTGAGCCGGTTTTGGCTAATAAAAATTGATTTGGAGGTGTGAATTTGAGAGAAGTGGAAGTACCCTTTTATAAGAGAGGTGAGGGGCACTTTAGGAAGAGCTTAAAATATTATTTTATTATAAAATAATTTTCGGTTTCTAATTGCTCCAAATGGATTTATTTTGATTATAATGTGGGGATGGGTCGAAATAATCTCAACCAATAGGTTTTATAAAAGTTTAGGTCACCATATTAACCATATCTTTTAGATTTAACCCTTATTTAAATAGTTTAACTCTTACCATATCTTCTTGTATTCTTACACTATATGTTTAATAAACTTACTATAAAATTACAGGAGAACCTAAAGTGGTTCATTAATGACATATATAATATTATTTAAGTCCTTTTTATGAATATTATATTTTTTAGGAATATTATATCAATTAATAAAATAGTATTTGTTTTAAAAACTCCTTTATGTCAATTTTGACACTATTTAGTATTTGGTTTTTTTGTGAAAGTCATAAAAACTTTATTACTTAGAAAAAATACATTTAATAAACAATAACATGTCATATTCAACTATAAAATTCGTGTATGGCATTATAAGTTTCAATTTATATTTATTTTAATATTTATAATATCAATTATTTTAATCTTTTATTAATAAGGTAATTACTACGTCATCATTGTGTCATAAATAAATTTAATTATTTAATGTCTAAAAATTATAAATAAAATACTATAATGTAGGAAATATTTTTATCTTTCTAGTTAACATTTATAGTCGAATTTCTCTTATGTATAACCCTATATTAAAAATGATTTAGTTATTAAAATTTGAATTTAACACTTTTAACTCTTCTTTAAATAAAATATAATAAATGTCCTAATCTAACCCAAGTGAATAAAAAAGGATCAAATTTTTGTCCTAAGGTGTATTTTGGTCATAAAAAAAATTATCTAATATAATTAGGACATGTGTTGGGGTAATTTCATATTATTATAATATTATTTTTACCTTTAATTACTCTATTTACTTTTGACTGTGGTAAATAAAATTCAAAAGTTATTATTCACAAAAATTTATTTGCATCCTATTGAACAAAATTTTACTTATTTATGTTAACCGTATCTCTTGGGTTTTTGAAATTCAATTCACAGAAGCGGTAAAATTACATTTTATGCAAATTTGTAAATGTGCCTAGAAGGTGGGTAAAAGATATTAAAAAGTTCAATAAAATTTTATATATGTAATCTTACTATAAAATGACTCCAATGAATTAAATTGGACTAATATAGGTATTATGTATATATTTTTAATTTAAAATAAATTTAAATTAAAAATAATTATTTAAATAAAAAAGTCGGTTTTTATGTACTATGCAGTATTTTTCACTATTTATCAAAAATTGAATGTTTTCATAAAAATACCAAAAGTAATCCTAATATAATTTTGATATTCCTAATTCAAAAATGAATTATATTTTACCAAATTAAATTTTTATAAGTGTCTAAAATTAATTTTATTAATGTTCACAAAAGGATATAAAAAGTAGTTCATTTAAAAACTAGTTTTTTTAAATATATAACTATTTAAAAAAACTTATACATTTCATTATAAATATGTTTTATTTATATTAAAACGTTATAAATAAAATTTAAAATTTATTTTTTATTATTCATATCATAATATTTAATTGATAAATAAACATATTGTTTAAATAATTATAATACTAATGTATTGTTTCGTAGAAACTCAATCTTGTGTATAACGCAAGACAAGTCGGTGTTTCATGCAATATAAGATATTAAATTACTTTAAAGAGATAACGTACTATGAAATATTGGGGTGTTACATTTTCCCCTCCATGAATAAATTTCGTCCTCGCAATTTGAAATTATTCTTTGAAAATAAAAGGTTGAAAATAGAAAATACCTTTGTGGAAAACCCACATTAGAAATAGGGTTAATAAAATTTATTCTTAATAAGAGGGGAAGGAAAATGAAAAAGTCACCACCAAATTATTATTTCGAATAGGGGAACATTGGTGGAAATTAGAGACACATAATTAGAGGAAAAATGTAAATATTTATAGGGAGGGATTGAGCTCATCAATCACAAACAAGTTGACAATAAATGGAAAATTGAGGGCCTCAAGGAGATAAATCAATGATGATGATTAAAAATATTATCGGTTCAACAAAACATAAGTTATTAGGATAAAAAAATTTGGTTTTAAGATACTTTCCCTAAATTTTAAGGATAAAAAGAATACTTGACAAGTAGAGTTACATTTATTAACTAATTTCAACCACAAACTCATCTTTCACTCCAAAGGATAATAGAACTCAAAAATATTCTATTTAACCTAATTGTATAGGGTTCCAAAAAAAATGAATTTATAATTCATCTATAATACCATTAAAAAACTACATTATACAAACCAGGACATCATGCTGGCCAGTGGTAGGTGATGCACCCTTGTCGCCCTTCGGTTGCGGGTTCAAATCTCGCGGCCTTACCCAACACGATGGGTTGTCACCCGACCTATAGGTTATCCTTTTTATAACAATCCAAAAATAATATTAAGAAATGCTTTAACCTTAAACAATAGTATCCAATTTCTAACTTAATCCATTCCAACCTTTAGACTTATCCAAAATACTTGTGTCTAAACTCACAGTCCAAAAATTTATAAGGAATGTCAAAATAACATAATAAAGATCTCTTTTATCACATAACAACATGTGAATACCTTCATCATTTATTATATTAAAAATTTTAACAACCTGAATTACCAGAAAACCTTATTTTAATAGGTATGTACTTCCTTATTCTTTTTGTAAAACATAGAATACTAGATATACTTCTTAAATCCAAAAATGTTGTAATCTCCAACAATGATGGAATAAAAAAACCATTAATTAGTTCCAAGGAAGTTAATAATATCCAATATACTTTATCCAACTCAATTATATCTTATTCCAAAATCATTACCTCGGCCTCAGGACTATTTTAAGGTTTATCTTTCTCTCAACCATATATTTTCTAAAAATATTAACCTAATATTGAGTCACATTTCATGGCACCACACAATCACAAATCCTTAATGAAATAGTACTATAGTACAATCCTTATATATTATAAAATTATTATAACTTGTACATAATTAATAAAATACTCAAATGACATAATTCTTTAATAACAACATAGAAACACTAATCATTCCTCTTCATCTGTGGTAGTATCATAACTTGATTATTATCAAATAGCATCATTTGGGGTATACTCTGATGATTTATAAATTTATTTTTGTAGTGCCCCAACTCATTATAGATGAAGCATTATACATTTCAAACCTTTTTCTTACCCTTACAATCACGTACTTGGTGTCCTTTTTTCACACTTATAACAAACTCGCATTCCCTTCAAGCGATTAGAAAGGGGATTCTTTCCATAGTTATCACATGTGGGAAAACCTTTCTTTCTCTTCTTCCCTTTATCCATCTTTTTCTCTGTCATCCTCTTCTTCTCTTTCTTCCCTTCAAATCCATAGGACTCAGATAATTCATTACTTATCTTATTAACACATGATACTATTTATTCATATTATGAGAATATGTGGGAGACTATTTCCCTTCTAAATTTTGGCTTAAGACCATGAAATATATGATCCTTCTTACTCTTTAGATCATTCATATTTCTAGAGCTCTCATTCCTTCTAATGGGCGCCAATTCTAAATGACGACATACACTAGTGTAGATCATATCATAATTTATAGTAAAAAAACTAGAGAAATTCTCAACATTAATTGAATATTTTTACAAATCTAGTATCATAATAATAAAAATGGTTTCTTTGTTGACATATTTACTCATAAATACTTCACAATGATTTGTAAAAAAATGTGAATTATCCTAAGCATATCCTCTGGGAGTGTCAAACCAAGTGTGAAGTAAGGCATGTTGTTGTGTACTAGGATACCTTGAGTCAATCCCGAAACTCCTTGTTGGAGTTTTCACTCCTAGATACATCTGTGCCAGAACCACTTCCACTTGTTGTATCTAGACAGGTATGTATTTCTTGGAAAACCTGCATAATATCAACATTACCAAAAAATTTGGATGTTCTTCAATACTAATCCTCAAATTCTATCTTAGGGTAATGTTTCCAAATAAAAGTTTTTCTAAATATATTTCCAAGGTTGTTTCTAAACTTCCCCTGATACCAACTGTAATGCCCTGGCCCCAGTTAGCCCAGATCCAGTGCATTATTTTAATACATTGATATGATTACCAAGAATCAAGTCTCGAAGGACCGATCAGTTTAGCAGTCTTGGAAAATTGATTACATACATTAACTTTACATTACAATTTCAAACATAAAATAAAACATAGATAATACTTTGAGAACTCCATTATTCTCCTATCTTAAACCTGCATATAAATCATAATACACTTCTTGGTATCCTGGGAAAATAAAACATAAAAATGGGTGAGCTCAAATGCTCACTAAGGATAAACAATATAGCGGAAGCTATCAAAAAAAATCATAAAATCTTATAGCATGGTATAAAATATAAATACAATTCCTTTAAACATAAACTTTAGTATAATATAGAAAATATAAATTAAATAATGTCATTTACTTATTCACATGGATATTCTACTAGTCAAATAATCACATTTAACATTAATAAATAATCTCATAATGATGGAATGTATAATGTCGGACATCATAACCACAAAGTCAAGGCCTCGTTCCAAGACCCTAAATATGAATTTTTTCAATGTCTTGTAACAAGACACTAGTTTGTCTCTTGAGACCTACCGATGCATTGAGGTGCTATAGTGGGGCCCTCCCATCACTTACTAAGTCTAATGCATTCCTCATATGAAAATTTTGAAATATAACATAAACACTCATATTAAAACTAGCATAAGAAATTTCAATAATTTAACCATAAAACATGAATGGTATAAAAATAGCACATCCACAGTCAAACATATCAAATCTCATTCAATAAAATATAAAATATTGTATTATAATAAATCAACCTCAATCAAGAATAATATCCAGTAAAGGATGTCGACATAGTTGAAAATGATCAGTAAAACTCTTTGAGAGAAATATTCCTTTTTGTAAAATCATTTAAAAGTCACACATTTATAGAGGAAGTCATTTAAAATATATTTTTGAATCAAAGTGTCACATACCACTTTGAAACTTTTTAAAGTAATTAACATTTTGAAACAATCATGTCCATATAAATAAGTCCTTAATATCATTTTGAAAGTATGGACATTAATTAAATAAATTTAGAAAAATGAATCTTTAAAAAATTTAAAATAATGATCTAGTTAAAGATACCCTTCCATAAAACCTTAAAATATTCCTTTTGAAAAAAAATTATGAAACATGGACATGGATGATAAATATTTCAGAATAAATACTTACACATAAAAAATCTCGGATAATAATGAGATTTAGAAATTAACTCTTACCTTGTACTTTATTTTAGTCGAGGGTACGTTTAACCTCCTATATAATGACCATAGTATGTTATTAAATTATAAAAAAATCATATTAATATTTATGAAACCATATATGATTTATTTATTACTTTATACTACCTATTTAATAATAATTTCCATGTTAAAGTAACATTTTGGGAAATAATCGTTTTCTTTATCGTACGTGTTTTAACTTCTTATTATTGATCGTATCACTTAGATAATGATTTAAATACTTAAATAATATAAAACATGATTTATATATCATATATATTCAGAATATAAATATGTATAGTAGATAGATATATGAAATGGAAACACCATTCATGGAGACGGTAGTCCATACGTACGCACGAACGATGTTTTTGTTTTCTTATCGTATAGTATGGAAGTAATCAACATATATTTATCTAAATAAATATATATTATTTCATTAGAAATATTATTTCATATAACTCATAATTAATAAATATATATATATTTATAAAAATTCTTGAAGGGTGATCGTGGAATATGAATCTCATCGCGTCGTGGAGACGGTAAGTCGTACATACATACGAGCGATAATATCGTTATATTGATGGTGAAAAGGTGTTTAATTGGATGTTATATTATATATACATAATCATTAACATGTTATATTTATTATTCACATCAATTATACTCATTATTATACCCATAAAAATAATGAGGTGTTGAACAACAAACTACACCATGACGTGGAGACGGTAAGTTGTATGTACGCATGTATGGTGACTTTTTCATTAATAGGATGGATAGAATAATGAATATGTTGTATAATATTTATAATAACATATAATTATTTATAAGGTATTGGATTTATTATTTTAGTATGGAAATAGAAAATAAATAGGAAGTAGAAGAACAAAAGAACTTCGAAAGGGGTGATAAAATAATTACCTCTTCTTCAGGTGCTTCCTTTTGATTTGAACAAAAGGGATCCTTAGGTTGGATTTATGATCAAATTAAGTCCTCTAGGTTTAATTGAGGGTATTTTTTAGGATATTTGAGTAGTTTTTGGCTAATACAAATGGATTTAGAGCCATGAATTTGAGAGAAGGGGAAGTACCCTTTTAAAAGAGAGGTGAGAGGCACTTTAGGAAGAGCTTAAAATATTATTTTATTATAAAATCATTTTCGTTTTCTAATTGATCAAAATGGATTTATTTAGATTATAAGGTGGTTATGGGTTTAAATACTCTCAAAAAATAGGTTTTAGACTTGTTTAGGTCACCATATTAAGCTTATCTTTTAGATTTAACCCTTAGTTAAATAGTTTAACTCTTACCATATCTTCTTGTATTCTTACACTATATATTTAATAAAATTACTATAAAATTATAGGAGAACCTCAAGTGGTTAATTAATGGCATATATAACATTATTTAAGTCCTTTGTATGAATATTATATTTTTATGAATATTATATCATTTAATAAAATAGTATTTGTTTTAAAAACTCCTTTATGTCAATTTTGACACTATTTAGTATTTGGTTTTTTTTTAAGTCATAAAAACTAGATTACTTAGAAAAAATACATTTAATCAACCCTAACATGTCATATTAAACTACAAATTCTTGTATGGAATTATAAGTTTCAATTTATATTTATTTTAATATTTATAATATCAATTATTTTAATCTTTCATTAATAAGGTAATTACTGCATCATCATTGTGTCATAAATAAATTTAATTATTTAATGTCTAAAAATTATAAATAAAATACTATGATGTCAAAAATATTTTTATTTTTATAATGAATATTTATAGTCAAATTTATCTTATGTATAACCCTATATTAAAAATTATTTAGTTATTAAAATTTGAATTTAACACTTTTAACACTTCTTTAAATAAAATATAATAAATATCCTAATATAACCCAAGTGAATAAAAAGGGATAAAATTTTTGTCTTAAGGTTTATTTTGGTCGAAAAAAAACTTATCCAATATAATTAGGACATCTGTTGGGGTAATTTTATATTATTATAATATTATTTTTACATTTAATTACCCAATTTACTTTTAACCGCGGTAAATAAAATTCAAAAAGTTATTATTCACAAAAAATTATTTTCATCTTATTGAACCAAATTTTACTTAATGATTTAGACCGTGTCTCTTGGGTTTTTGAAATTCAATTTACAAAATCGGTAAAATTACATTTTATGCAAATTTGCAAATGTGCCTAGAATGTGGGTAAAAGACGTTAAAAAGTTCAATAAAATTTTATGTATCTAATATTATTATAAAATGACTCCAATGAATTACATTGAACTAATATAGGTATTATTTATATATTTTTACTTTAAAATAAATTTAAATTAAAAATAATTATTTAAATAAAAAGTCAGTTTTTATGCACTTTGTAGTATTTTTCACTATTTATCAAAAATTGAATGTTTTCATAAAAATACCAAAAATTCAGCCTAAGATAATTTTGATATTTAAAATTAAAAAATGAAGTCTATTTTAGAAAATTAAATTTTTAGGAGTTTCTAAAATTAATTTTATTATTGTTCACAAAAGGATATAAAAAATAGTTCTTTTAAAAAAATAGTTTTTCTAAATATATAACTATTTTAACAAAACTTATACATTTCATTATAAATATGTTTTATTTATGTGAAAACATTATAAATAACATTTAAAATTTATTTTTTACTATTCATATCATAATATTTAATTGATAAATAAATATATCATTTAAATAATTATACTACTAATGTATTGTTTCGTAGAAACTCAATCTTATGTATAACGCAAGCCAAGTCGGTGTTTCATGAAATATAAGATATTAAATTACTTTAAAGAGATAACATACTATGAAATAATGTGGTGTTACATTCTATCCTCCTTCAATAAATTGTGTCCTCCAAATTTGAAATTGTTCTTTGAAAATAAAAGGTTGAAAATAGAAAATACCTTTGTGGAAAACCCACATCAGAAATAGGGTTAATAAAATTTAGTATTAATAAGAGGGAAAGGAAAATGAAAAAGTCACCACCAAATTAGGATTTCGAATAGGGGAACATTGGTGAAAATTAGAGACATATAATTAGAGGAAAAATGTAAATATTTATAGGGAGTGATTGAGCTCATCAATCATAAACAAGTGAACAATAAATGGAAAATTGAGGGCCTCAAAGACATAAATCTATGATTATGATTTAAAATATCATTGGTTCAACAAAACATAAGTTATTATGATAAAACATTTTTGGTTTTAAGATCCTTTCCCAAAAGTTTAAGGGGAAAAAGAATACTTGACAAGTAGAGTTCCATCCTTTAACTAATTTCTACCACACACTCATCTTTCACTCTAAAAGATAATAGTACTCAAAAATATTCTATTTAACCTAATTTTATAGGGTTCCAAAAAAATGAATTTATAATTCATCTGTAAGATCATTAAAAAAACTACATTATACAAACAAGGACATCACGTAGTCCAGTGGTAGGTGATGCAACCTTGTCACCCTTCGGTTGCAGGTTCAAGTCTTGTAGCCTTACCAGACAAGATGAGTTGTCACCCGACCTCTGGGTTGTCCTTTTTATAATAATCCAAAAATAATCTTAAGAAATTTTATAACCTTAAACAATAGTATCCAATGTCCAACTAAATCCATTCCAACCTTTATATTTATCCAAAATACTTATTTCAAAACTCACAATCCAAAAATTTATAAGGAATGTCAAAATAACATAATAAAGATCTCTTTTATCACATAAAAACATGTGAATACCTTCATCATTTATTTTATTAAAACATGGTAACAACTTGAATTGCCATAAAACCTTATTTTAATAGGTATGTACTTCCTTATTCCTTCTTTAAAACATAGAATACTGGATATACTCCTTAAATCCAAAAATGTTGTAATCTCTAACAATGAAGGAATAAAAAAACCATTAGTTAGTTCCAAGGAAGTCAATAATATCCAATATACTTTATCCAAATCAATTATCTCTTATTCCAAAAATCATTACCTTGGTCTCAGGGCTATTTTAAGGTTTATCTTTCTCTCAACCATATATTTTCCAAAAAAAATTAACTTGTTATTGAGTCACTTTTCTTGGTACCATGTAATCAAAAATCCTTAATGAAATAGTATTATAGTACAATCCTTATATACTATATAATTCTTATAAATTGTACATCATTAATACAATACTCAAATGACACAATTCTTTAATAACAACATAAAAACACTAATCATTATTCTTCATATGCGGTAGTATCATAACACTATTATTATCAAATATCATCATTTGGGGTATACTCTGATGATTTGGAAATTGATTTGTAGTGTCCCAACTCTTTGCAGATGAAGCATTGTACATTTGAACCCTTTTTCTTACCCTTAAAATCACGTACTTGGTGTCCTTTTTTCCACACTTATAACAAACTACCATTCCCTTCAAGCATTTAGAAAGGTGATTCTTTCCATAGTTGTCACATGTGGGAAAATCCTTCTTTCCCTTGTTCCCTTTATCCATCTTTTTCTCTAACATCCTCTTCTTCCTTTTTTCCCTTCAAATCCATAGGACTCAGATAATTCATTACATATCTTATTAATACATGATACTATTTATTTATATGATGAGAATACATGGGAGACTATTTCCCTTCTAAATTTTGGATTAAGACCATAAAAGATATGATCCTTCTTACTCTTTAGATCATGCATATTTCTAGATTTCTCATTCCTTCTACTGGGTGCCAATTCTAAATAACAACATACACTGGGTTAGATCATATCATAATTTATAGTACAAAAACTTGGAAAATTATCAACATTAAATGAATATTTTCACACATCTAGTATCATAATCATAAAAATGGTTTCTTTACTGACATATTTACTCATAAATCATTCAAAATGGTTTGTAAAGAAAATGTGAATTATCCAAAGTATATCCCCTAAGAGCATCAAACCAAGTGCGCAGTAAGTCCTGTTGTCGTGTACCAGGATACCCCGAGTCAGGCCCGAAACTCCTTGTTGGAGTTTTCACTCCTAGGTACATCTGTGCCAGAACCACGTCCACTTGTATTATCCAGACAGGGATGTATTTCTTGGAAAACCCACATAATATCTACATTACCAAAATTTGTGGATGTTTTTATATACTAATCCTCAAAGTCTATCTTAGGGTAATATTTCCTAATCAGAGTTTATCTAAATCTATTTCTAAGGCTATTTCTAAAATTCCTCTGATACCAACTGTAACACCCCGACCAAAGTTAGCCGAGAGCCAGTTCATTATTCTAATATATTGGCATGATTACCAAGAATCATGTCCCGGAGGACCGATCAGTTTAGCAGTCTTGGAAAATAGATTACATACATGAACTTTACATTAAAATTTCAAAAACATAAAATACAACATAGATAATTATTTGAGAACTCCATTATTCTCTTAGATTAAACTTACATATAAATCATAATACACTTCTTATCATCTTGGGAAAAACATAAAAAGGGGTGATCCCAAATGCTCAGTAAGGATAAACAATATAGCGGAAGCTATCATAAATAATCATAAAATTTTATGGCATAGTATAAAATGGAAATACAATCCATTTAAACATACACTTCAGCATAATATGGAAAAGATAAATTAAATAATGTCATTTACTTATTCACATGGATATTCTACTGGTCGAATAATCACGTTTAATATTAATAACTAATCTCATAATGATGGAATGTATAATGTCAGACATCATAACCACAAATTCAATGCCTCGTGCCAAGACACTAAATATAAATTTTGTCAAGGCCTTATTCCAAGACACTAGTTTGTCTCTTGAGACCTACTGATGCATCTAGGGGCTATAGTGGGGCCCACCCTTCACTTACTAAGTCCAATGCATTCCTCATATGAAAATATTAAAATATAACATAAACATTCATATTAAAACTAGAATACAAAATGTCAATACTTTAACCATAAAACATGAATGGTATAAAAATAGAACATCCACAGTAAAACATATCATAGCTCATTAAATATAATATGGAAGATTTTATTATAATAAATCAACCTCAATCAAGAATAATATCCAGTAAAGTATGTCGACATAGTTGAAAATGATCAGTAAAAATATTTGAGATAAATATCCTTTTTTGTGAAATATTTAAAAAGTCGCACATTTATAATGGAATTCATTTAAAAGATATTTTTAAATCAAAGTGTCCCATACCATTTTTAAACTTTTGAAATGAATTAACATTTTGAAACAATCATGTCCATATAAATAAATCCTTAAAATCATTTTTAAAGTATTGACATTAATTAAATAGATTTAGAAAAATGAATCTTTAAAACTTTTAAAATGATGATCTAGTTAAAGATACCCTTATATAAAACCTTAAAATATTCCTTTTGAAAACATTTTTATGAAATATGGACATGGATGATAAATATGTCCCTATAAATACTTACACATAAACAATATCGGATAATAATGAGATTGAGGAATTAACCATTACCTTGTACTTTCTTTTAGTCGAGGGTAAGTTTAACCTCCTTTATAATGACCATAGTATGTTATTAAATTATACCAGAACCATATTAATATTTATGATATCATATATGATTCATTTATTACTTTATATTACCCATTTAATAATAATTTCTATGTTAAAGTAACATTTCAGGAAATAATCGCTTTCTTTATCATACGTGTTTTAACTTGTTATTCTTGATCGTATCACTTAGATCATGATTTACATACTTCTAGAATATAAAACATGATTTATATATCATATATATTTAGAATATAAATATGTATAATGTATAGATATATGAAATGGAAACACAGTTCATGGAGACGGTAGTCCGTACGTACGCATGAACGTTGTTTCTGTTTTCTTATCGTATAATATGGATGTAAGTAATCGAAATATATTTATCTACATAAATATATATTATTATAGTAGAAACATTATTTCATATGCCTCATAATTAATCAATATATATATATATTTATAAAAATTCTTGAAGGGTGATCGTTGAACATGAATCTCATCGCGTCCTAGAGACGGTATGTCATACGTACGCACGATCCACAATATCATTCGATTGATGGTGAAACAGTGTTTAATTTGAGATTATATTATATATAAAGAATCATTAACATGTTATATTTATTATTTACATCAATTTTACTCATTATTATACTCATATAATTAATGAAGTGTTGAACAACAAACTACACCACGACGTGGAGACGATAAGTCGTATGTACGCATGTATGGTGACTTTGTCATTCATAGGATGGATAGAATAGTTAATATGGTTGTATCATATTTATAATAACATATAAGTATTTATAAGGTACTGGAGTTATTATTTTATTATATAAATAACAAATAAATAGGAAGTAGAAGAAGAAAAGAACTTTGAAAGATGTGATAAAATAATTACCTCTTCTTCAGGTTCTTCCTTTTGATTTGAACAAAAGGGCTTCTTAGGTTGGATTTATGATCAAATTAAGGCCTCTATGTTGAATTAAGGGTATTTGGGAGGATATTTGAGTAGGTTTTGGCTGATCCAAATGGATTTTGAGGTGTGAATTTGAGATAAGGGGAATTACGCATTTATAAGAGATGTGAGGGGAACTTTAGGAAGAGCTTGAAATATTATTTTATTATAAAATAATTTTCGGTTTTTAATGGATCCAAATGGATTTATTTCGAGTCTAATGTGGGTATGGGTATAAATACTCTCAAAAAATAGGTTTCAGACAAGTTTAGGTCACCATATTAACCTTATCATTTAGATTTAACCTTTAGTTAAATAGTTTAACTCTTACCATGCCTTCTTATATTCATACACTATATGGTTAATAAACTTACTATAAAATGACAAGAGAACCTCAGGTGGTTAATTAATGACATATCTAATATTATTTAAGTCCTTTGTATTAATATTATATTTTTAGGAATATTATATCATTTAATAAAATAGTATTTGTTTTAAAAACTCATTTATGTCAATTTTGACACTATTTAGTATTTGGTTTTTTGTGAAAGTCGTAACAACTTGATTACTTAGAAATAAATACATTGAATCAACCATAACATGTCATATTAAACTATAAAATTCATGGATGTAATCATAAGTTTCAATTTATTTTCATTTTAATATTTATAATATCAATTATTTTAATCTTTCATTAATAAGGTAATTAATGCATCATCATTATGTCATAAATAAATTTAATTATTTAATGTCTAAAAATTATAAATAAAATACTATGACGTATGAAATATTTTTATATTTCTAATGAATATTTATAGTCGAATTTATCTTATGTATAACCCTATATTAAAAATTATTTAGTTATTAAAATTTGAATTTAACACTTTTAACTCTTCTTTAAATAAAATATAATATATGTTCTAATATAACCCAAGTGAATCAAAAAGGATCAAATTTTTTTCCTAATGTTGATTTTTCTCTAGAAACACTTATCCAATATAATTAGGATATGTGTTGGGATAATTTTATATTATTATAATATTATTTTTACCTTTAATTACCCTATTGACTTTTAACCACGGTAAATAAAATTCAAAATTTTCTATTCACCAAAAATTATTTTCATCATATTGAACCACATTTTACTTACTAATTTCAACCATTTCTCTCGTATTTTTGAAATTAAATTCACAGAAGCAGTAAAATTACATTTTATACAAATTTGCAAATGTGCCTAGAAGGTGGGTAAAAGACATTAAAAAGTTCAATAAAATTTTATATATCTAATATTATTATAAAATGACTCCAATGAATTAAATTGGAATAATATAAGTATTATTTATCTATTTTTACTTTAAAATAAATTTAATTTAAAAATAATTATTTAAATAAAAAAGTCGGCTTTTATGTATTGTGCAGTATTTTTCACTATTCATCAAAAATTGAATGTTCTTAGAAAAATACCAAAAATTAAGCCTAAGATAATTTTGATATTTTGAATTAAAAAATTAATTCTATTTTACCAAATTCAATTTTTATGCGTGTCTAAAATTAATTTTATTATTGTTCACAAAAGGACATAAAAAGTAATTCTTTTAAAAAAATAGTTTTTCTAAATATATAACTATTTTAACAAAACATATAAATTTCATTATAAATATGTTCTATTTATTTGAAAACATTATAAATAACATTTAAAATTTACTTGTTACTATTCATATCACAATATTGAATTACTAAATAAATATATCATTTAAATAATTATAATACTAATGTATTTGTTTTGTAGAAACTCAATCTTGCATATAACGCAAGCCAAGTTAGTTTTTCATGAAATATAAGCTATTAAATTACTTTAAAGAGATAATGTACTATGAAATCTTGGGGTGTTACATTATTACCCAATGAATATCCACCGTAGAAATTTTAAAAATTAGTTATTAGTTACTCAGATAACCATCATACCATCATGATACTTCCACATCATCTTTTCTATTTTAATTATCTAAAATTTACAAATCATAGTGTGAAATCCCAACTCATAGAATAACAAGTCAGTTTCTCCTTTAACTTTATTTAACTACCAAATGATCCATAGTGTGGAATAAAGTTTCACAGTATGAACTAAATATGTGCCACTAAATATAAAAAACCTTAACTTTCACATCCCTGTTTCATTTTCATAGCTAAAATTCATGGAATTATTCCTTTAAGATTTATTTTATTATGACATACGTCATGGAATGGTTTAATTATTCATAGCATAACATAATTTGATCAGTCAAAACAATGAAAACTTTAATATTCATAATGCATCCATTCATCATTGTGGTGTGAACTCATTCTCTCATTGAATTCATATAAGTCTCATAGAATAACAATATCTATATCATGATGTGACATAATTTATTTAAAATTTTGAAAAGTAATAAATATTACATTTCTTCTTGGTGACCTATACATAACATATACTTTACCCTTATGGATAAGTAAGGGACTTTTCCATTTATCTAATTCCATATCTATTCATGATATGATGCATGAGCTCGTGATGTGATTCATTCCTGAAACTTCAACAGATTCAAATAATTTCGTATTTCTAAAACTTTTTTTACTCAGCCTACTTCAATAATCTTAAAAAAAATCAAATGAATTCCAAAAATGTCTTATGGTTGAAATAAAAATCCAACTTATCTACCTATGGTTGTAATATTCTCCCCTTTGGATTTTATTTTCAATTCATCATTTATGTTTTCAAACCTCTATATATATTCCCCCTGACTTTGACTCTATAGTATCCTTATATAGTCATTTTTATGTATTATCAAAGAATCTCCCAATAATTAATTTATTATATTTCAAAAATCATTCTTCCCTTTGATAATAAAATTCAAAGAGTCACATCTGTAAAAATTCTAAGAATATTAGACCATGTAAAAAATTAGTCATGGAACCAAAAACCATGGAAAAGGGTCATTAAAAAATTCTTTAATCCTACTTGATTAAAATATAATTATAGGAAACAAGATAAATATTTAATTACTATAATGTCATCTATTTTCTTGGATCTAGTTTCCATTCTATTTTTGATTTCCCAAAGATAGTTTCTCCCCAAATCATATTACACCTAATTAAAGTTAAAAACCTACATGTATAAACACTATATAAATAAAAAATTAAATACAATGTAGAGATGAATAATCTGAACCTCCTTAGTTTTAGTAGATTAGTTTAACTCCAAGGTTCAATCGGTGCTTTTTGAATACCTATGTCACTAAAGAAATTTGCTACTTGTTTTTATGTTCCAACAAACTTTAGTTTCATAATATTATTCTCTACTTTATTATTTATAAAACGATGATGAATCTAGATATGTTTAGTTTGATGGTATTTTATAGGATTATTTTTTAATTTAATGGAATTTTTTACACACTAAATTAACATTGGTTTTTTTACTACTTCACCAAAATCTTCTGATTATAAATTCATCCATATTAGATGTGTACTAGTTTGGGTAACTAAAATATACTCTTATTTTTTTTTAATAAAGGAAACACAATCATGGTACTCATCCTTCTAACATAGTTTCTTCTAATATAAAATCCTCCACTGCTTGTTTATTTTTAATCAACAATGTCACCATCCCAATCTGTATTTGAATAAGCTAAAAAATTATAAATATTTTCCATCCTTGAGAACAAAAACATAATTATCTATTACTTAAATGTACCTCATTATTCTCTTCACTGTCATGAGGATTTCTTTCTTAGGAAAACTCTAGAACCATGCTTCTAAGAATGTAGTATATAAAATATTGGCATCATTACATTAAGATAAAGTAAAATCTTGATGATTATCATTATTTTTGTATTTGTAGATCCAAAGAGTAATTAAATTCTACAATAAATGAAATCTAAAATTATAAACACATTAATTGAGAAAAATTATCAACTGAATTATGATTGTTTTCTCCAAATATGATTTCATCCATATATACCATCACTATGAACTATTCCTATTTTGAGATTTTCACATAAATGGTGTGATCAAACCCTCCTTGATTCAAATCCAACTTCCTTAAGAAAGTATCCAATCATTCATACCAAGAATGAGGTGTTTGATTTAGGCTATAAAAAATCTTTTTCAATCTAAACACTTTTTAATCATCATTTCCAATAAAAAAATCCAACTGATTTTTATATATAAACATCTACATTCAATAATCCATTTAAAAATTCTATCTTCACATCCATTTAAAATACTATGAGATATATTTTAATGGTAACCACTATGAAAATTTTGATAGAATACATTATTGACACTAGTGAGAATGTTTCTTTGACATAAAAACTTTCAAAATATTCATAATATTTAAATATCAGCCTTGATTTATTTCATATTAATCCACCATTTTTATCAAGATTATTTTTTAAGACTCATTTTTTACTAATCACATTATGATGTCAAGGTCTATTCATAAGATCTCAAGTTTAATTTTTATCAATATGATCCAATTCCTCGATCATGGATTTCATCCACCTTTATTGATTCTTTAAATGATGTGGGTTATATTTCTGATAATAGAGTAGTGTTATCTATTCTCCTCATCCTATAAGTTTGTATTGGAGAATATTTATCTCCAATAATATTACTTGTGTCCACCTGAACTCTTTTATTTCTTGATCGAGTCAATAGTTTATTCTTTTATTCACATTTTTCTTCTACTGATTCAACTTTAGAATAATCATAAATCAGAATATTTTGAGATTCTATCGAATCTATATTTATCTTTTCATCTTCTTTAAACACTTCTTCAAGAAAAATATTTCCAAAATTTTATTTGGCTTTATACTCAACCACTTTAACATCACTACTCTAAAAATTATTATTGATCCTTTTATTGAAACACTTATAAGCCTTACTCTTTGATGAGTGACCTAAAAATAAACCATCATTTGTTACATCATCATATTTACCATGATTACCCTCCTTATTTTGAATAAATAATTTTCTTCTAAACACTCTAAGAAGTTTCAGTAAGGGGTTCCATGAAAAATTTCATATGGAATATTCTCTACTCCTAGAATAAGTAATGATTTATTGATAATATATACAGTCACTTTTACTACTTCTTTATGATAGTGACATGTGATGATGCTTTCTATTAACAATGTATTTTCCATGTTGTTCACTATATAGTTTCTTATTTCCACAGCCCCATTTTATTTTTTATTTCTTGTGAAGGATACTTAATTTTTAATATCATTCTTTTAAAGGTATTTTTTAACCCCATATGATGTCTAATTTGTTCCATTCTATGTTCTCAAAATCTTCATAGTACTCCTAGTTCAATTTTTTACTCATATTTGAAATTGTCTTTATGTAATTCATCACTTCCATATTCGATTGTATAAACATGACACATCTCATCCAGATATAATCATTAACAAATAAGATGAATTACTTCTCACTATATGTTATAGCCTCACCAATAAGTCCACATACATCAGTGTGGACCATCTTCAACAAACTAGGTTCTCACTTCTTATTATAAGGATATGAATTTAGAACCATATTTCCTCATATACATACATCACAAATCTTTTTCTAGTCTCACATCAAGTTAAAAAAATCCACTACATCTCTAAATTTGAAGACTTTATATTTTTTCATAAACCTTTTATAAGATAATTCCCATCATTTCATTTGATATTGTAGCCTTTTTGATTGAATATGACTTCCAAAACTGAGTCACAAATCTAACTTACACTTAATAAATTATGATGAAGTCCATCAATATAGATAAATTTAGTATTCCGGAATTAATCTCCTTCAACAAAGTCTTTTCAATTCCTTAAATTTTTAATGATTAATACATTCCAAAATGAATTGTTCAATCAAATTTTCTCTTTACATTCTTTAATAGATTCATATTACCTATCATATGATATGAACACACATTATCCGTAATTTAGGTGATATTATTATTTGATTATGTTGAGGAAATTTCATCTAAATTTTTATTGTCATTATTTTTAATTTACTTCCAAGATATTCTCAAATGATTTGAGATTTTAATTGATCACTTATAATTTTATTCAATTTAAGAAATAAAATCAAATTATTCCTTTCTAATAGGATAAAACCTTCATTTCAAAGGAATTGAATTATATTTTCTTGCATCAATTTTACTTTGAATTCTATAAGAATATATACCTATTATCTTTTAGTAATCTAATACTTTATTCTAAAAATTTGATCAATTTATAAAGTACATATAAAGTCAATTTATATTCAGATACAAAAGATACATTTTTCTTCCCTATAATAGCTACCAATCATTTCTTTTCTCAAATTGCTTTCATCATTTACACAATAACACATTTTATGAACAAGATATCTATAGAACTAATGCTTCATCAATGGAAATATCTTATTGATGTTGTCTATAAACATATTTATTTTTTATAACTCTTTTATTGTTTAGAAGTTCTTATGGTTATAAACTTTATCCTTTTATTTATTTCCTTTTATTTTTCACATTGGTTGTAGTTGTTTTTGATGTTCCAACATTATATTCAATACTAATTTTACCGATAAAATTGGGTATTTGAGAATTCAACACTTACTCAAAAGATATTATTCCTTATTATACCCTTTAATTTAACACTTCATCTAAAAAAATATTAAATTATATCATCTTCTTTGAGTGATAATTTTAATTTTCGGCTCAATATTATTACTCAAATAAACATCTTCTTCTTCCAGTGACTCGATATTCTTTTCCTTCTCTTTAATAGATATATCAAGATAATTAATGATCTTGGTCTGTTCCTCAGTATTCAAAATTTAATTCATAGCTTATTTATATTTCCCTTGATTGTTTTCACATTCATACACTACCTTTTCAAGATGACCAACTTTTACTTCAAGTTCATAAAAAAACTAAAAGTCTCCTTCAATAATCCTTCAATATTCTTATTTTTATTTATTTTTATATCAATATACTTAATATAACCTTCCAATTACACCTTGATATCTATAAATATTTCTAGTTTAACATCCTACTTAGCAAAAAAAATATTTTTTCCACTAATGTCATCATAGAATCTTCTATTTCAGAGATCAAATTAGTTTAAAAACCTTATAAGGGATCTTAGCCATCATCATATTACTATTTTCTCACTAAAAAATTTCTCTAAAACTTATTTACACTTTAATTTTTTAAATTAAAATTCCTTATAGTGGAAAATTTATTCATCTATTTTGTGAGAATTCATACTCACCATCCTCTCCATCAAATATTTTAAGACACTTTATAGTACCGTGCTCAAATTTTACATAATAAAAACATGTTAGGGGTAATTTTCAATAATATATTCATTTATAAATTTTAAATTTTCATTACACCAGTGATAAGAACCCAACACTTGCATCATATTCATTTTCATCTTTCTAAACCTCTTGTTTCTCAACTGCTTTTAATTTTATCACTTTAGATGAAAGAGCTATCCATATTCAGTGTCAATTCATATGAAATTTTTTTAAGTAATAAAGTGATTATTATTTAAAGTTTATTTATTCATGTGTTGATACCTTTGGGTTGTAAATTTTTGGTAACCTTCTAATGGATTTCATTACAATACCAAAATCATTGATCTTATGACCAATAACACCCCAAAATTTTAATTACCTTCAAATAAGTCAATGTGCTAGATAAATTGTCTTTCATAAAAAACCCAATGTAAATGAGACACAACATATTATAACTACATTATTAATCAACCTAATATGGTAATTAATTAAAAATAATTACTGTTGGAAGATAAATAGTTAATATCAGTTAATGTTGAAAAAGGGTGATTTAAATCAAAGAAATTTAATTTATATTTTTTATTTCCAATTAATAGATAAATTTTAAAAAATTATAATTTGAATTAGATAAAATAAAAATAATTTTTAATTCATCATATCATAATTATATTATGATAAAATTTTTATATATTTTCTAAAATAATTTTATTTAGGTGAATTGTGAAAATTATTGATTCTTGATAATACCATCACTTTTATATGAATTAGAAGTTTTATGAAACATTTTTTATATAAAAAATATATTTATAAAGTAAAATAAATCATTTAAATTTACTATTTTCAATTTATAAAACCTATAATTGTCATTTTATAAAATCAAGTAATATTTTATGAAAAATTGTTTTTCATCTATTACTTTAATTAAATTTATGCAAGAGGAAATTAAAATTTGGATTTATATTAATGTAAAATATATATTATTTTAATAATATTATTATTATTAATATCATTATAATAAATATAATTGATATTTTTTTCCTATATATAAACTATATGCTTAAAAATACATTTTTCTTAAAAATAGGTTTTTATGCGTTACATGCGCTAACATTAAGATTTATTTCCCTACACATATAAAGTTAAATTTGATAAAATTACTCTTATATTTTATATAACAATATTAATATTATTTAAAATGTTCAATTTCATTTTTAGTTATAAATTTTAGATTATTAGGATTAATTCTAATTACACAATGGTGAAACAGTTGTTCTAAAATTGTTATTCTATTAATATAAAGGAATTTACATCAAATTAATTAAATTTAAATCCTTTAAATAATGAATATAATATTATTTATTTAAAAATAAATAAATATATTAACAATAATTTAATTTTTAATCAATAATAAATAATATTAAGAATCCATAATGGTCAAAATGTCATTTTTCTACTAAAATGGTTTTACTACACATTTTATGTTTTAATTTAAAAGTTAATTTTATAATTTTTAAAAATTTAATTTGATTAAATATATATTAAATTTAGTTCTATAAAACACAAATTTGGTTATATGTGTTATTTTATATTTTAAATAAAACATAAAATCACTTAGTTAAAAACTAGTTACCTAGTTTAAACGTAAAAGAGTAAACAGAGAAAACATAATGGTAAAAACCCTATGACATATTTAAAAAATGTGTGGAATGCCTTGGTTGAGTCTTTGATGACCCAAATACACTAAAAACTAAAATATTTAGAGAATTTGGAGCCATTTACCTTGGAATAGTGTTATATAATTATTAAAATATAAAGGGTGTTTCCAAAAGTATCATTTTCCTCTCTTATAAATGAGGGACACTTAAACCCTTTCAAACATAACCCTCCCTATCTAAATTTCCTTGAATATATAAAAAATATACTCTCCTAGAAGTAACTTCCACTTTATTAATCCCAAGGTAACACTAAGTTATCTTAATCCCTTTAATAGAAAGGAATTTTTCAAGGAATGTTCAAGTCTCCAATGTAATAATTATCTCCTTCTTAAGTTTTTTCCCATAAACTTCTTATTACATATCTCTTATATACATAATAATTTAATAAAATAAGAATAATTATTATAATTATATGTTATTATATTAATGTAATAACCATTATTTATTCATCCCCATCTTCTAAGAAAAACAAAAGCATCGTTAGTGCGTTGCGTAGACTACAGCCTTAGCAAAGAGACATCTTCTGTTTTTTCATCACTGCCATGCCAAACATTTTCAAGAGTTTCTTGGAATAATTATCTTGAGAAAGAAAAATTCACACTTTATTTTGATATATTTATAATACAAGAAATTATTTCATTTATTTAAGCATATACATTTCAAATAACTCCTTCATCTTCTTAGAAAAATTCTCACACACTTATCCATCATTTCAAGAAAATATGATGTCATCTATATAAAAAATAACAGGAACAGATGCCTCTTTTTAATCTTTGAAGCATATATTTTTTTCTAATATTTATTTTATAAAATTAAACTTATTTAAAGATGAATCCAACTTATAATACCAAGTTATTGGGGCTTTTTTCAACTTATATAAGGCCTTCTTTAACCTGCATAAAGTTTTTTCATTTTATCCAAGAAAGATACTACATGGTTTATCAATATATTATTCCTCTTACAAATCACCATTGAGTAAGGAAAACCTAAAATACATTTAGAATATCTTATATTTACTTTTTTATGAAATAGTAAGAAATATTATATTGGTTTCAATCCTTGAAACTAATGAAAATGCCTCATCAAAATACACTCATTTGACCTGTGAATAACCTTTACAAACAATTCTTGCTTTATTTCTCACTAATTCACCCTTTATATTCTTTTTTTTTAACACCCACTTTTTCCCAATGACATTATTTTATTTAGGTCTGGGTACCAACTCCCAAGTGTCGTACTTATCTATCTTATCTAGTTATTCATTCATAACATCAACTCATTCTTGATTCTTCTTTCCTTATTCAATATCTCTAGGTTCAATTTGAGAGTATAGTGAGGTATGTGTTTCAGTCCTTATGGTTCTAAAAATTTTCACTTTATATCCATATTCCCCAATGATGTGTTGAACCTAAACTCTTCTTCTCATCCTTATGTGTGATGAGTGATATTTATCCTCATCACTTGAAATAGATGAATCTTGTTTACCAACCAGTACATATTTAACACTTTCATCTCTATCTAAACTTTATTTAGGATATTTAACAAAAAATATCATCATCATCACTTATGTAACTTTATTTTTCATGTTAAAATTATTTCTTTTATTGTTCTATCACTTTCACATCAGTAGAATCAATGACATTTATAATTTATTTATTGAAACAATGATAACCTCTTCCATTTAGAGGATATCCAAGAAATATCCCATCAACACCATAATATTAAAACTTTCCAATATTCTCACCTTTCACCTTGATGACACAAGGGATACCAAACACACGAAGATACTTCAAACTTGAATATTTTTCATAAAATATATTATAATGGGACATATCTAAATTTAGCCTATACAAACACCAGTTTTTTTATATAAACTACTATACCAATATCTTATCTTCAAAAATAATGAGTAGTATTATAATAAACCAATATTTTGTAAGGAATATCCACCAAGCATTGTTCTTATATTCAGTCACACTCTTCTATTGAGGTGTGTATGGTGCACTGATTTCACATCACATTTCACGATTCTCTAAATAAGCTTCAAAAATAACCATTAGAAAACTCATATTCATTGTCTTTCTGAATCTTCTTGAGAGAAAAACCACATTGTTTTTTCATACTTCTTCATAAAAAACTAAATAGTTTTAATGAATCATGCTTGTGCTTCATAAACATGACACAAGTAATATGAGTGAATTAATTAATAAAGTACTTATATCCATTGGTTGATTTCTTCTTAAAAGTACCACACATATATGAATGAATGGTATCATAGGGTTGAGTAGATTGAATCTCTACCATCTTGTATAAAGAGTTAACAATCTTACCACTTTTGGAAAGCTGAGTTCATCCAATATATTTCTCTTCTTAGAAAAGTAATCTCACAAAAATTATCACTTAGTGTGATTAAATTCATCTTTTTTGACCAATATGGCTATGTGTTCAATTCCATAATTCATTTTCTTCTTTTATATATAGATAACATGAGTTTCCATTACCACCCACTTAAAATAAAATTACTTTAGTACACTATCATTTTGTAACAATTATTACATATTAAATATTACTAATAAAGAATCCATCCTTTTTTAATACCCCTTAATTTTATTCATCATAGAGTTGGGAAACACTTAGGAGATGTTATTTTAATCCATTAATAAAACGAGTTTTTTTAGATTTCATCCTTTCTTTCCCAATAACTACCGAGACAAATCTTTTAAAGTTTAGAGACCCGTCATTACCAAAGGTAACCAAGCCATATTTAAATTTTTTTTAAAACTTTAAATATTTTTAAATCTCTTGTCATATGTGATGAAAATACACTGTCCAAGATCAATTAACTTTCCCATTTGGATTCTTTAAGTGCCACTTATACAATTAAGGCCTTCTCCTTTCCTTTTTTTTATTATTCTTTTGAGACTTTTGAGTACTAAAACTTATATTTTTTTAGTATGGTAAAATTATAAGGTAATAATTATAATTATGATTGGTCCAATCACACCTTTTATAGACTTATTCAAGTATATCAAACTTGTTCTATGATTTTTATCCAAAGTTATTAACCAGTTTTTGAACTTCCTTCTTTTAAGAGAAATAAATACCCCTTAACCCTTACTTATCATTCATTTTAGTATGATTATTATTATAATAATTAAACCAATAAAAATTTCCTATATACTCAAATCCACCATAATTCCAACAATAACCATAGAAATCATATTTAACTTTTAAAGTAACATGTTGTAAATATTTTTTCTATGGTCTTTCACTCTTCTTTAAGTCACCAATATTAACTCCTTTTTATGAAATAGAATTTTGGAGAACTTGAAACAAATTTTTATTCACATAAATATTATTTCAAAATCCTTTATACACCCCAATTGTAGAATATTTTTTGCTCAAGTTGGTTCCTCTAGAATTTCCAATTTTCAAAAAATCACTTGATTTAACCACAAACTTATTATTCATGAATTTCCTTTTCATCACTAATTTTTCACAAACATTTTCATTATTATTCTCATCCTTTGTACCAGGTATCAAAGTACACTAAAAGAGTCCCATTTAGTGTTTGGAAAATGAATTCTCATAAATTTTAAAGGTATGATAGATTTCCAGATGAAATATGATGGTAATAGAAATATTGATTTGTTTGGTTATACAGATGTGGTTTGGGTAGGTTTTGTTGATGGATAAAAATCCACTTTGGGTAGATTTTTCTTATTGGGCGAAATGTGTGTGTGTGTCACACTAAGAAGTAGATTTTAGTGACTTTAAGCACCGATGAGGTAGAATATGTGGCTATAACTCATGATGCAACTCTATAATGTGGATGAAAACAAATTTAGAAGATTTAAATGTTATAGTGAAGTTACCACTTCTTCTTGGATGTGATAATAATTGTATAATTAATTTGTCAAAAAATCATGTTCATCATTCTAGGAGAAAACACGTTGATATTAAATATCACTTTTTCAATGAGTTTGTATAAAGAAATGATTTGAAGTTGGATTTTGTTCTAAAAAAAGTTCATATTGTTTATATGTTTAGTAAGACATTATCTAATGAAACATTATAGAATATGATGTTGTAGTTAGGTGTTTAAACTCATTCATTATAGGGATAAGTTATGGTGTTTCCCCCTAAATCATAATTTCTTTGGATATTGTTGTCAAAGGTGTTGATTTTAAATTTTACCTTCTACCCTTTCTATCCTTATTTTTGAAAATTATAACACACTCTTAAAAATATGTTTTAATAACTTTATATTTCCCAAGTTTTTAGAGAGTTTTTTTAGAAAATAACTTATTTTACCAAATGTAGAAATATATATTAACTAAACAAATATAAACTTTTAATAAAATACAAATCCATTTGATAGAATAAAGTCTAGTCCATTATACTAAACAAAGTACAATCAATTAGATTTACCTAAGACCAATCCATCGATATGATAAAAACTAGTATGTAGGTATGACTAAAACAAGTCCATCAGTATGAAAAATACTAGTCTATCAGTATGACTGAAACTAGTCTATTGAGGTAGAAAAATCTAGTCTATCAGTATGAATGAATCTAGTATATTAGGGTGATGAAACCTAGTTTATCAGTATAACTAAATTTTAGTCTATCTATATGAATGAATTTAATTTATCGGTGTGATTGAGTTAAGTCTGTCAGGCTGAAATTTTTTTATTCCATTAGAATAAAAAAATTATATTCAAATTTAGTATTATTTATACTTTTTTGAATACATTATGATAGCATTGTAATGGTGTTATCATAATGACATTAGATAAATATGTATTTTCTGAGCTATGAATTGAGTATCATTTGAGATCATTACAAAAAACTCCAAGAATCATGGTAATATGACCATTGAAGGAGTACCTAAAAATAGAGGTGCATTTGAGGAGCTGAGAGATGATGATTTTGTGAACTCAAACCCTCCAAATATTTCTCTACTATAACTCCTCATAACTATTTTTTTGTAATCTTTTAAATAGTTTTCTATTCTAAGGATTGTGTGTGAGGATTATAAAATCCTTTGAACATATTTTGAAATTATATTTTGTGTCTGATCTAGGTTATGATCGAGGGATTATAGGGATAAAAAGATGGATGGATCTGATTAGGCTGGTCAAGGTCTTCTGGGGATAGGAAGACAGAGATGATTCTGGTCTTAGTGATTGAGGAATTTCTACTAAGAAAGATAAACCTGATAGTTTGGTTTAAACTATTGATACCTTAAGTGAAGTTTATTGACTTCCTTTTCATTTAATGTTAAATTGTATGCATTCCATTTATAAAGTTTCTATTAGATTACTAAAGAACTGTTTAAAGATTCTAGTTTCTTTTTCTTAAAATTTATTTTAATTCTACTATGTAACTTTTCAAGAAATTTTATTTCAGTAAACTTTTATTTAATTTGATTTATTGGACACACACTGAGTTTTTTACAAGTTACTCTAGTCATTAGATGCATACTCAGTCTGATAAACATAATAATTTGGGTTTTAATTAGTTTAAATTTTTTAAACTACAATTTACCCCCACCACCCCACCCCCATGTATCCATCATAAACTCTTAAAACCCAACAATTGGTATCAAATAAGATTTTATTACTTCGCTTTCTAGTTTTTACATTTATTATATGCTACAAATTTCTAAAGTTTTTCGAACTTTTTTATAGAATATTTTTTTATAAATTGTTATTACACTAACGTGTAAATTTTAGAAAGAGTTTTGTTTCTATAATATGAAAGGTTAGAATTTTGGTACTCTCAAAAATCTAAATCCTGGTAGACCACTAATATTTAAGGGTGGTGATTATAAGTATTTTAGATACATAATTAAAACTTTTTTATTAATACTAGTGTTGATAATTTCATTATGTTCACTAGTATCTATAATATTCATGAGAAGGATGTTTCTGCTTTTACAAATCTTGAGTAGTAAGAATATCAGTTGAATTACAGATTAAGGAATACTCTGTTATGTTCTATGACTAGAAATATATATAGTTAGATTTCCTATTTTTAATCTTATAAAAATATTTATAAGAAACCATAAATAACACACTTTTTAACTTTAAAAGTTATTGAAACTAGAAGATTTATTATTTGTGTTGATTGTCAAGTATTTGATTTTTTACCTGGTGAAATATTTACAAAGATACATCATAGATTCATGAAAATTGTAAATATTTTACAATATCTTGTAGAGAAATATCTTACTAATAAAATATTATTTGAAAAGATTATATAGATCATTCTAGGAGAATGGGAGTATAAGATGACTTTTTTGGATGATACTAGAAGAATTACACATATAAATCTGGATGATTTGATTTTTATCCTTATTAAATGTGAGGGAAGATTTAAAAAAGATGATAAAAAGATAAAAAATAATAATAGAGGGTTTTATTTCACTATAACTTATAATTTTTCTAATAAAGTTCATTCAGTCAATAAAATTTCAAAGTCTTCAAAGAAGAAGAAAGTTATAGTGGAATATGATGATAGTTCTCCAGAAAATTCTAGAAATTAATTAGCTATTATTACAAATATAATGAACAAGATAGTTAGAAAGAAGGATTTATAATATAGTTATATTAATAATCACAATGAAAGAAGTGATAAAAAAGATTCTTTAGAAGTCATTTTTTATGGGTGTAAGAAATTTGGACATATAAGACCAGATTGTCCAAAGTTGAAAATAAAATATAAGATGGATAATAATTCTGAAATAAATTCCAATAAATACTAAAAGTATAAGAATAAGAAAAGTAAGAAAGCTCCAAACACATGGAGTGAAATTTTTTGGAGATAATTCATTATAAAGTTATTAAGATATTGGAAGTGATGATAAAAAAATATTATATTACATACTGAGATTTCAAATATCAATAATTATTGAATATGTAACAATTATAACCTTAAAAACTATCCTAATAGTTATTATAATGATAATTATAAATCTGTTGATGAGTAATATTCTTTGTCAGAAGAAAAAAAAATACCTAGTTTTTAAGAGGTTTCTAGATTTTCTAAATTACTAGAACTTCATAACAATAAAATTGCTAAAAAACATGATGTTTCTCAAAAAAACTTGTAAAAGAAAACTCAAGAATTTCCACTCATACTACTAAAATATTATATCTTTAAAAATAGTTAGACAAAACTAATTTTGAGAAAAACTATCTTTCAAAATAACTAAAAAAGTATAATTCTGAAAAAACTAGTTTTTCAAAAAGATATAGAAAAACTTAATTTGAATACAACTACCTATTGAAGATAAAAATCTAGTTGTA
Organism: Viscum album; assembly: GCA_963277665.1. NCBI lineage: Eukaryota > Viridiplantae > Streptophyta > Magnoliopsida > Santalales > Viscaceae > Viscum > Viscum album. Next base: position 188,934,016 of record OY728127.1, read on the forward strand.
AAAATTAATTCGGAAATATCTTGTCTAAAAAATATTTTTTCAAAGTTTACCACTGGTAATGAAAACTTTGATAACATGTATAATAAACTTATACCTCATCATGATGTATCTGGAATGGCTATTACTAGTAGAAACCCTACTTTTCAAAATAATTACTTTTTTCTAAAAAGTGCTCCATTTTTTCACAAAAATGTCAAAGAAGTGGATATTAGAAAAATAAATGTTCTTTAAATAATGTTTAATCCATAGGTTTTAATAAGGATTACTTTTCCAAATAATTATCTTTTTCTCAATAGAGTAAAGTTGGAAAATTTTGGATTTCAAAAATATTACTTTCTAATAATACCATACCCAAGCAGGTTTGGGTTTCAAAAATATAATATTTTTTATGAAGATAAAAAATGTACCAAAAACAACATTTAATGCATAGATAGTGGTTGTTAAAGTTATATAACTATAAATAATGATTTCTTCATGAATATTATAAAAAATAAAGGTGGAAAATTTACCTTTTGTGAAAATGCTCAAGGAGAAATCATCAGAATATGTAACATTGTACTTCGTGTAAAAGATTTAATTTTGAATGTTTTATTTTTTGTAGGTATTAAGAACAACCTTATTAGAATAAGTAAATTATGTGATGAGGGATATCATCTAAACTTCAGGAATGGTAAATTTATTGTTCATAGTTTAAAAGATGAATTTATTCTTTCTGAAAATCGGCACGAGAATGTATACACACATAACTTAGATGACCTTAGGATCCAAGATCTACCTTTCCTTAGAGAAATGGAAGATCAGTCTTTGTTATAGAATAGAATACTAAGACACTGTAATTTTATAACTTTAGCTAAACTATCTAATAAAGGACTGGTTAAAGATATTTCAAAACATAAGTTTGATACTTCAAAAATTTGTGATCCTTTTGAATTTTGAAAGAAACATAAGTTAAGTTTTAAATATATTAGTGAAGTATTAACTTTTGATGCTTTATAATTAGTGCACATAGACTTGTTTAGTCCCACACAAACTGGGAGTATTTGTAGAAAATACTATGTATATGTTTTAGTTGATTATTACACTAGATATACATGGATCTATTTTATAGTAAATAAGTTTGAAGCCTTTTTTTAAATAATGTTTAGCCTAAGTTAAAAATGAGAAAAATATATCCTTGATAACTATTCATAGTGATCATGGTAGAGAATTTGTTAATTATTATTTTGAAAATTTTTGTAGTAAAAAAGGTATAATACATAACTTTTTATCACATAAAACTCCATAGTAAAATGGTTTAGTTGAAAGAAGAAATAGAATTCTTCAAGATATTACTAGAACCATGTTGAGTGAATACTCAGTTGCTAAACAAATTTGGGAAAAAGCAGTTATTATTTCTTATTATACTATAAATATAGTTTTAATAAGACCTTTTATTAATAAAACCCCTTATGATTTGTGGATACAAAGAAAATCAAAACTTTATTACTTCAAATTTTTTGGATTCAATGTATTGATTCTGAATACTAAAGTTAAATTACATAAGTTTTATCCAAAATCTGATGAAGTGTTATTTTTAGGTTATTCTGTAACTAATAAGGATTATAGAGTTTTTAATAAAAATACAAGTACTGTTAAGGAAATAGTACATGCTAAATTTGATGAAACTGATCCTTTTATTTTCAAACAACCTCAACCCACATCCTTGGATGTTATTTCTAAAACTAATCTTAAACTAATGTTGGAAATTTCTTCCCATGGGAGAAAAACTAAATAATATATTTCTAAATTTCTACCTCAAGAATAATTTCAACATGATGTTGAAGGACATAGTTTTTTAAATATAAGGAATCAGTTGATACTTAGGAATCATCCTAGTGATAACATAACTAGTGATGCAGATCAACCTATTAGAACTAGAAGTTCCTTGAGAAATGAAGTTAAATATTGTGAATTTTTATCATAATTCGAACCTAAAACTTCATATGAATCTTTAAGTGATGAATATTAGATAAAATATATGCAATATGAACTCAATTAATTTTAAAGAAATCATGTTTAGACTTTGGTTGAATGACCAAAAGATACTTATATAAAAGGAGTAAAATGGGTTTTTAAAAATAAAAGTGATGAAAATGGAATAATAGTAAGAAATAAATATTGACTTGTTTTTAAAGGATATAATCAACAAGAAGGAATAGAATATGAAGAAAATTATGCTTTATTAGTAATAATTGAAGTTATTCATATACTTATAGTGTATGTATCATTTATTAATTTGAAACTATTTCAAATGGATGTGAAGTGCATATTTCTTAACAGATATGTATAGGAGGGAGATTATTTAGAACAACCCCTGTTTTGAAAATATAAAATTTCCAAAACATGTTCTTAAAATTACTAAGGTACTTTATTGAATTAAAAAAGACCCTAGAGTCTGGTATGATAGGTTAACTAGATTCTTTTTACAAAACAACTTTGTTAAGAGAGAAACGAATCCAACACTTTTTATAAAAGAATTTTCTAAAAGCATCATCATTGTTCAAATTTATATCGATAAAATTATATTTGGTTTAGCTAAAAAATATTTAATAGATTCCTTTGTGGATCATATGAAATATGAGTTTAAAATGAAAATGATGGGAGAACTTATGTATTTTCTTGGTTTTCAAATTTCACAAAAACTAGAATGAACTTTTATATATCAACATAAGTATATAAAATATCTTAATCATAAATTCAGATATGGTAACACTGAAAGTATTAGTAATCCTATTAGAACCTCAAATACTTTAGATATTGATGAATTTAAAAAACTAATTGATCAAAATATATTTAGAGGAATTATTTGAAGTGTAATATACTTAACAGATATTCATCTATATTTGATGTTTTATATATTCTTGGGTGAAATATATTAAGAAAATCCAATAGATTCCCACCTTAATGATATAAAATAAATTTTTTGTTATCTTAAGAGAAATATGGATTTATGATTATTTTACTCTTTTGGAAATGATTTTGAACTAAATTTTTTTTAAGATGCTAACTTTGGTAGTTGAAAAATGGATAGAGAAAGTAATTTCAAAACCATTCATTTCTTAAGAGAAGATTTAGTGTATTGGTATTATAATAAAAAAAAACTCAATAGAATTTTCCACTATTGAATCCAAATATATGGTAGTTGGAAGCTGTTGTGATCAAGTGTTCTGGATGAAAAACACACTCACTAGATATAGAATGAGTTTTAGTAAAACTCAAGTTTTGTGTAATAAAATAAGTGAAATTACATTAAGTAAAAACCTAGAACATCACTCATGATAATTAACACATATATATAAGTCACTATTTCCTTCTAGATCTCACAAAAAAGTAGATATTATTTTAAAATTCATCAGAATGAGAGACTAAATTGTTGATATTTTCACTAAACCCTTTAGTTCTAATGGATTTGAACATATTAAACAAAATATAGGAATGATCAATACCAATAGATCATCCATATCTACTTATTGTTACCAATCTCCTTACATTAATGAACTCATTTTCAAAGGGAGAGTACATATATTTTGGTTTTAGAAAATCTTTAGTAATTTTTTTCAAAATAACGTTATATTTTCACAAAAAAATTGGATTCACTAAAAAAATTTAGTTTTCCAAAAAAATGATTCAATAAAAAATTAGTATTCCAAAAATATTTGGATTTACGAAAAATTTATGTTTTCCAAAAAAATCATAATTACTAAAAATTAGTATTTTAAATAATTAGTTTTTTAAAACATTAGTTTTAAAAAATGTTTTTTTTATTTATATTTTTTCTAAAAACAAAGAATAACATTTTACCAGAGTGACTTTCATACAGAAATTCATATCTTTACTTAGAGAGGTAGTCTCTAATATTTAATTTTTACTATCTTTTGATGTATTTGTTTTATTATTATTTACATGTTTTTTTGTTCTTTACTTTTTACAAAACTTAAATTTTAATTTCTAAACAATACATTAGTATGATAATAGTTTTCAAAAACCATTAAGAGTTTAGAAATATATTTAAATATTTCAGGATAAATTTTAACTATTTTAATATATTTGATTTTGAATATGAGTCATCAGATCATTGGAATTCAAACCATCACCTCATTCCTATAAATACATGGGTAGGTCACTACATTCCACATTAGTTACAAACATGGTTGACGACTCTCAGCTCTAAAATTCATCACCAGTATGATTTTTAAACATTCATCTGATCCAATAATGCTTCATCCGATCAATCTTTTAAATGAGTTTAGTGCTGTAAGATTTCAAATCTAGAATATATAGAAAATAGAAATTTTTTAAATAAATATTAATCAAGAATAAATGGCATGACAATACCAATTGCTTTAGAAAAGAGATAATCATATTTTAGTTTTGGGAGAAGTTATGCGTAGAGAATAAAGACTTTGATCTTCACTACCCAACTATTATAAAAGGATTTTATTATTCCATTGTGTTTAGTAAGGAAGATAATTTAGAAGTAATAACATTTAATCATTTTAATGAGAAGTGAAATATGAACATCGAACAAGTATCAAACTTGGTTGAAGTTCAATTAGATGTTGAATCATATCTATTAACACATAATCTACCAGTGAAGTTGAGAAGTTTTGAAAAAGTAAAGGATGAATCTTCATTGTTTCCAACTTTTGAGAAATTTAGGAAATTATTTCATTTGAAAAAAAGATTCAAGGGTTGTTTCATTATGCATTCAAGGTTACCTTATATCGAGGAAGGGTGACTGAAATATATTGAAAGTTTATAATATCTTTGTGTTTTATTTTATTATAAGCATGAGGAAAATCAATTTAGTAAAATATATTTTCATATTAATTGAGGAAATCAAGAAAAGTCATATGAAGTTAAAAAAATTTAAATTTTTGTGCTTTATCAACAATATTTTTGTAACATTCATGTCTATGATGAAAATTAAAAATCAAGTTATATAAATGAGGGAAAATGTTTTAGTAATAAGTAGAGAAATAATTTTGATAATTAAGCAAGTTTTGGTACTAGAGTTGAAAAATTTTGTGGATAAATTGGATAAGGTTACATCTAAAGCAGAAGTACAACAGTTTAATGAAAATATACAAGAAAGGATAAAATTAGTTTCATCTCCTCTAAGGATACAAAAGAAAATAAAAACTATGACAGATGAATATTATAATGAACTGATGAAAAGGAAATCTGAAAAAGAAGGAAGGAGATCCATAATTTGGTTTTGAAAAGGCTAAATCCTTAACTATATCACAAATAAATGACGAACATTTGAAATCATGTGAAAAGAAAATAAAATAAAGGAAAATAATTTATGAGTTAAAGATAGTTGAAAGCTTGATGAAAGGTTTCTAAAGGGAACATGGTGATATTTGGAAAACTATTGATGAGGAAGGTCCAAGGGTTCTTTGTATTTATCCTCTATCAATATTTTAACTAATTTCTCAGTCAGTTCCAATTTTTATTGCTCAATCTATTACAAAATAATAAGTTATTGGAACTTCTCAAGTTCTAGTTGTTGTTGAGAAAGTAAAAGAAAAATTAGTTTCAAAAAAAGAAAATTGTGATTAATAAATCTGTGAATAAGTGCGGAAAATATGATTTGAGAAGTTATGAAAATTTAGTCAGACAATTAGAAGAATAAATGGAAGAAGTTTCAAAGAAACATATTTATCAGAAACAAAAGAAGAAGAAGATGAGGATTAAAGTAATTCTAAAGAATCGCCTTCAGTTTCTACTCAGTTAGAGAAGGATATTGATCTTGCTATTTTTTAGAAAGAAAAAAGTTCTGAAAGAGAATTTTAAAATCAATAATCTCATACAAGAATACCAGAAAAATTTGATCCCAATAGAAATGTTGATGTAGAGGAAGTTTCAAATGTTGAGAAATATAAAGATAAAAAGGAAGTAGCTATTGAACCTTTGAGAAGACAATTTTACGTGTATCATTTGATTCAATGGATTCAAAAGATACATGTTTCATTTTCCAAATAGAATATAAATTAATATATTTTAGTGATTATTGTAAGAAATTGTTGGATTCCATTCCATACCTTCCAAATATTGAATCCCGATAAAAACATGTTCAAAAAAGGTTACTCATTTTAAAGAAATTAGAAGTACTAAATCAATTGGATAAGACCATTTTCCTAAATTAAGTATAGTTAAAATATTTTAAAGTTGATTCGAAATATGAATGTATAAGAGTTAAATAGATTTTTATGTGGATAAATTATTCCAAGAGAGATATGAGTGTCCATGATGAACAGATTGAAATAGTTAAGAATACTTAACTAGATATTTCTGACTCCTTTCATAAGTTGTCTTATAAAGTAAATGTGAATTTTGAACTTGTTGAGAACTTCAAGTGTCTATCATAATACTAAGATTAAGATATTGAAGAACTGAAGCAGAAGAACTTTTTACTTGAATAAGAATTTCATAAGCTTAAAGACGAGAATGTTGAGAATCAGTTTCTGAAAGAAGAAATTAATAATTTGAGAGATGATAATTAAAAGAACAAATTCTCATATAATAATTTTAAATTATGAAGAATTAAGTTTGAAGATTTCAATTTATGGAGGAAATACTCACAAATATGGAGGCGACATAGTGATAATCTGAGAATAACTAAGTGGAGTTTTGAGAAACGAAAGTCATCATGAAGAATCTTCAAAAGAAATAATTGTTTATTTTTTTCTGAACTCTTAATGTTGTAATATTCAAACTATTTTTTGAATTAAGGAAATATTGAATTTTCTTCCAATTACATATTTTATTGAGTGTTTTCCAAAAAAATTGGATGAATGTTCTTTCTATATTATCTTTTGGATGAATGTTTGTCTTTCAAAAATTGTTTTGTATAATTTTTATTACTAACATTTCAGGTACTTTCTACTTCCTTTATTTATTTTTTAAAATCCAAAAGGGGTTAGTTTTAGGAGGAGTATTTTTAGAAGTAAATAAGGTAGGATTTATTCAAATGAAGAAGTTATTATTTGGGGGATAATTATTTAAATAAGTTTTTTAAGGAAGAATTTATTTTAGGTAGAAGATCTTATTTAGGGGGGGATTTCGTCTAAGAAGTTATATTATCTTTTTCCTCTATAAAAATTATGTTAAATAAAAGGAGTCATAAACAAAGGGGGAGATAATTAATATAAAGGGATATGTGTTTAAAATTATTAAAGGGACTGTAAGTTTTTCAAAGTTATTTTTTCTTTCTTTGAGTGTTGTGGTTTTTTCTTTTCAAAAGGGGGTATATTTTTGAGTCGAAAGTTTAATTTCTACTCTTTCTATACTTGTTTTCAAGATCATGACACACTCTTAAAAATATTTTTTACTGAATTTATATTTCCCAAGTTTTTTAGAAAAATTGTATAAAAAACTTATTCTACCGAACGTAGAAATATATCTCAATTAAACAAATATAAACTTTCCATACAATTCTAATCCATCAGACTAAAAAAAGTACAGGACATTGGATTGACCTAAGACCAGTCCATTCATAATACAAAACTAGTCTATTGATATGACTAAAACTAGTCTATCAATATGAAAAAAACTAGTTTATTGGTATGACTAAGACTAGTCTATTGTAGTGGAAAATCTAGTCTATCAGTATGATAAAATCTAGTCTATTGATGTGAAGAAATATATTTTATCGATATAACTAAAGTTTATTCTACTAGTATGACTGAGTTTAATCTATTTGTGTGACTAAGTTTAGTCCATCAGACTAAAAAAAAATTTATTCCCTCAGAATAAAAAATTTTTATATTCAGATTCAGTATTATTTCTACTTGTCGAAATACATTGTGACAGCATTGTAATGGTGCTACTAGAATGACATTGAATGAAGATGTATTTTTTAAGCTGTCAAGTGAAGATCATCTAAGGTTGTTGAAACAAAATCTGAGAATCATGGAAATATAACCATTGAATGAGTACATATATATAGAGTTGAATTTAAGGAGCTGGGAGCTAATGCTTTTTCAAACTCAATCCATCTAAATATTGATGTGTTGTAACTCCTTATTATGATTTTATTTGTAATATATTAGATATTTTTCTATTATAATGATTCCATGTGAGGATTGTAAAATCCTTAGAACATATTGTGAAATTGTATTATTTTTTAATCAAGGTTACAATCAAGGGATTCCAGGGAAAGGAATATAGTTGGATATGATCAAGCTGATTGAGGGATTCTGGGGAAAGGAGCACATAGATGATTCCATTCTTTTCTATTGAGGTATTTCTACTGAAGAAATATAGACCCGACAGTTTGGTTTAAAATATGGATACCTTGATTCAAGGTTATTGGATTCCTTTTCACTAAAGTTTAAAGTGTAATTATTCCATTTATAAAGTTTCTATTAGTTTACTAAATAACTTTTTAAAGTTTCTATTTTGTTTTTTTCATAAGTTATTTTAATTCCTCTATTAAACTTATTAAGAAATCTTATTTCAATAAACTTTTATTTACTAGGATTTACTAGAAACACACTGAGTCCGTTACAAGTTACTCTGATCATCATATGCAAACTTATTCTGATAAAATAAATAAATAGGTTTGGTTTTTAATTATATTAAAAAATTTAAATGATAATCCACCCCCCTCCCCTCTTTTATCCATCGTAAACTCTTACAATCCAATAAAAGGTTGAGAAAATGACAACATAAATATTTCTTTATATTTATCTCCTTGAAGGTTGTGTAAAGGTAGAATATTTATAGGGTGGGTATCCATTGATGTGTGTTTCTCTTAATAGGGAGAATATATTTTTGAGAGATTTCTTAAAAGGTTAAAGATGTGATTTCATTATTGTGCATGTTTGTAAACTATTTTAACAGTTTGTTGAAGTGAATGGATGAAATTTTTAAAGAGAATATTTAGTGTGAATTTTATGTTGATGATGAATTAATGTTTATAATATGATGGAATTTTTTTTCAAGTGCTATCACATCATCATGGCAGGTTGATATGTTCAGGTTTGAAGGTTATAGATCATCGTTATGTTATACACAGCATGGTGTTATTTATTCAATATTCTTATTTCCTAGACCAAGTTTACCCACAGAGGATTATAATTATTTAATGGTGATACTTTGTTAAGTATTCAAACTTTTTCAGTGATTTTTGTTCCTTGGTTGATAATAAAATCCAAAAGAGGGGTTTTTGAGACGAATAGGTGTTGAGATTTTTTTGTGAGAAGTTAGTGATAGAGTTTGGAGGGGATGTAATTATTTATATTGGATTTTGTTTTAAAAACATAAATAATCTTCAAGATAAAATTTCTTATGAGTTGAACATGTTTTGAGACTAATTAAGACACTTCTTAAGATAGATAAAAGTGTTTAGATATTATATAAGGAGTTCATTATGTAATAATATTGAAAGGAGTGGTAAAGGGGGTTCTATGACACAACATAATTATAAGGACTCGGCCTTATATACTACATATTCTAGTTAATTTTGGATATAATTCAATTTATTTACTCCTAATGATATTTTAGGTTTATAGTTTTATATAATTAGGAAATACTCTTACATATTAAATCCATACATTAAAATTTTAAAATTTTACACTGTATCTATTTTTTCCATAAAACAAAAGTATTTAAAATAAAACATGATTTCTTTTCATGGAAAATATTCACAACATTCATCTTGGATTCTTCTTTTCTCTTACCCATCATTAAACCCTTTGAAAAAAAATAAACATGGGATGAGCACAAAAATATAAGTAACAGACATAAAAATAAGAGAAGAAACAGTTAGTCCATGAATACTTATAAACACATTAAGTCATTTTCACAAAGATATACTTCTCACCCTTAAAAATAACATAAGCTTACTTTGTGAAAATATGATATTTCAATAAAAAATAGAAAGAAAAAAATAAACCATTTAGGTAATTTGAGGAATAATTTTCTTATCATACATACTTTTTAACCCTCATGGCTACTATATGATTTGTAACCCTCATGGCCACCATAAAATAACCCTTATGGTTATACTTTAATGTTACCATCATAGTTACACTTAGAATAACCATCATGGTCAACTTTCAACATACGCAATGAATCAAAGGGATATCATGGACCCACCCATATTTAGTTTATAATGTAATAACCTATCATCATAAATAATTTCCAAGAACCAGAATATAATTATAAAACATGAATACTTGCATCATAAAAACAATTTCCTTGAGTAAAAACACTTATTTTAAAAGAATGTTGCGCACATGCAAAGGAAATAAATTTATTTCAAAATAACCATGAAATGTTGTAAAGGAGGATTCAAAACATTAAGGCATCATGAAATTGGGAAAATTATCTCATTTCTTATATGTTTAAAAACATTCTTTTTTTATTTTGTAAAAAGAGACACTATATAAGGTTTTTTAAGGAAAGTACCTAACCTTATATTTGAATTTGTTTTGTACTTGCACTTAACATCCTGAGTAATCAAATCAGATTAAATAATTACTTAATTAAGAACCACTTACACATATATTTTATTTATTATAATTTTATTAATTTATTTTATGACCATTTCTATGAGTTATAAAGATCAAAATCTTCATTTCAGGAGTGCTTGTTTCATGGTTCCATGGTTGGTTAACTTTTGTATATTTGTGGATGTTATTTTCAAATAGGAATATTACTACATAGGTGAAATAATATGGTATTAATTCACCTCTATAATTTTAAATGGCCCCATATATCCTTTTACTTTCTAACATGAGGATGATTCATTTGATAAAATGTTACTGATAATTGTTTTGTTTATTATGGTGGCTTTTCTGACCATCAAAAATTAGTTTCATTTTATTTACTATCATAACTATATAGTAGTTCCATAAAATGGAATAATTTATAATAAAATTATTAAAATATAATTTAACTATAATAAGAGTTTTATGGCCTTTCATGAAGGTGCTAATAGAAAATTAAAACTCATTATTCACGGAGATGGTTAACCGCCATAATTTGGACAAAAAATTTCTCTTATTAATATAAGATGCGATGAGAAAAAAAAGATGTATTGAATATATTGCATTAGAAATATAAAATTCCAGTATATACATGATACTAGATTTATTATTCCTTAATGGATGAATGAGGTGAGGAGAAGGTAAAATAAGAAAAGAAATTAAGAGGGATGGTTTAAGGAAGTTTCCTCTTGAATACCTACTCTATGAAGGATCCCTTAAGTAACTTGTAATTGGTCTTTTAGTGAGGCCATAACCTATAGAATGTGGATAGGGAAGTGTAGAAGAGAAATTTTCAGAGGATGGTCAATCTATAAGGCTTAAGGTTATGAAATTAAATGGAGGAAGGGGTTCCCTTTTATTATTGAAGTGAGGGGAACTTTAGGAATTTTTTTAAATATTAAAATATAATAAGGCTATTTTAGGGGAAAAGACTTCCAAATATCCATTAAATTCATACATTATTACATTTTTTACCAAATATTATACTTTTTGTAATTATGTGATATTTTTATGATTTTAAAATGATTTAATAAAATATTATATTCATGAAATATCATTATTGTCAAATTCAATACTATTCATTACTATGACTTTAAAAACGTCAAAAAAAGTTTCAAATTCAAATGAACTATTTTAATATATCTAATAAAATTCATATTTATCTATATAATTTATTTATTAGCTTAATTATCTCAAATTATATTTATTTTAATATTTTTAATATCATTTATTTGATTTTCCCATTAATTTAATAATTATTATATCATCATTGTGCAAGAATTTAAGGTATTTATTTCTTCCCTAAAAAATATAAATTAATTTCCATGAATAATATAAATCCTTTATATTTCCAAATACTATTTATGGATGGAAATAGAATCTGGAAAACCATATATTAAAAATGTTATACTTATTAAGAACCATAGTGTGAACAGTTTGACTTTCTTTTAAATAAAATACTATAAGGGAATTAATGTAAACCAAGTGGATCGAAAAGGCCCCAAATTAGACCCAAGGATGATTATTGTCAACACTTACTCATACAATAATATTTATTAAAAAATTTGGGTTATTTGATGGCTCTTATAATTTTTATTAAAATCATTTTATTGATTTTTCTTCTACTTGTACTAGCACTGCATTAGTGTTGTATAATTATTAAATATAATTATTTTATACAAAAAAATGAAAAATAAATTAATATCATAAAAATAAATTAATTGGGTTCAATATAATCCTTTATATTATTTTATTATTTATATTTACTCATATCCATGTCAAGAAAACTTATTTAATTTGTTAATTTGTTTTTTCTTGCCTTACGTAAGCATTACACAATCATTTAGATAATATTCATGTTATATAAATCTAAAATTCAAAAATATAAGTTAAAATAATATTTTATACATAATAATTAATAAAAAACTCATGAAAATAATTTATATCACCCAATTATTATCTATAATTCACCAAATTTGACTTTTCCAACATTACATTGGCACTGCGTTGGCATTGAAAATGATTTTAATATTTATCATGAAATGTTTTATAATTTATATGTTTTTGGGTTATTTTTGTACAATATTTATTTTATAATATCATAATTTAGTCATTCCATAAGTTTAATAGATTTTATATCATAATTATTTTTTTATGATATCATAAAAAATAGTGTATTTTATAAAAAAACTGTATTTTTTACTATTCACCAAAAATTTAACTTTTTTAGAAAATTCTAAAAAAATCATGTTGAGATAATTTTTACATGATGAATTCAAAAATGAAATTAGTTTTGGAAAATTAAAATTATATAATTTTAAAAATAATCTTTTCTATTTAACCATATAATAAATTACTTTAATACAACTATTTATTTTAAGAATTACTTAACATAATGAATTTAACTATTTAATTCAAGAATACTAATATATATGTAACAAATTATATAAGTGATTGGTTTGTTATATTCCCCCTGTAAATTTTATCCTTTTAATTTATTCACTTATTAAACAAATGGGTATACATTTCCCTTATAACATTTTCATATTCCCACGTTGCTTCTTCAACCATATGGTTTCTCCACAAAAACTTAACCTAGTGAATAATCTTATTCCTTAATAGTTTCTATCTATGGTCAATAATATCAATGTGATTTTTCTAATCCGAAAGGTTATCTTCTAACTAAACTACCTTAGGGCTCAAAACATGAGATGAATTCGGCACATACTTTCTTAACCTCGAAGCATAAAAAAATATTTTGTACCTGGGATAAACTCAAAGGAAAGGATACTTGGTAGGTAAATTGTCTAAATTTATCCTAGATTTCATATGGTCCAATTAACCATGGACTTAAATTTCCCTTCTTACCAAAATTCATAACAATTTTCCAAGGGGATATTTTAAGAAAAACATTATCGCATACCTCGAAAGAAAGATATTTCCTCCTATTATCTGTATAAATTTTCCACCTTATTTGAGATACCCTCATATTTTGTTGAATAATTTTAACCTTATTAGCCACTTCCTATACCAATTATGGTCCCATTAACTTCCTTTCACCAACTTCATCCCAAAATGTTGGAGTTCTACACTGCTTTCCATATAATGACTCAAAAATGTGTCATTTGTATACTGGAATGAAAACTATTATTATAAGTAAACTCAACTAAAGAAAGATATTGATTCCAGATTCCATATTAATCCATTGAAAAAACACAAATCATGTCTACCAAGGTCTTAATTTCTCATTCTTATTGTCCATAAAATTGAGGGTGAAAGGTTATGCTGAAATTTAATTCCGTTCCCAACGACATCTGAAGGCATTTTCAAAAGTTAGAAGTAAACCTGGGATCACAATCATATAAAATAGTGAGAGGAACTCCATATAATCTGACTATATCCTTGATATATAGTGCATAAAGTCGATCTAAATACATAGTATCTTGAATATGAAGGAAATATGAAAATTTATTTAGTTGATCAACAATAACACAAATCGCATTATTACCTTGAGAAGTATTTGGTAGTCCCACCATGAAATACATGGATATTTCTTCCTATTTATACTCTAGCACTGGAAAAGGTTGAACCATACCCTTTGATAAATTCTTTTCTACTTTAACCTATTTAAAATTCAAACATTTCATGGTGAACTAAGTAATATCTTTTTTTATTTCATCCCACTAGTAATACTCTTAATGATATATATACATCATAGTACTACCAAGATGAACAAAAAATGGAGAGCTATGAGACTCACTTAACAAATATTTCTTTAGCTAAGAATCACAAGGCATGCATAATCTCTTTCCAAACCTCAATAAACAATATTTATCAACATTAAATTCAGGAAACTTACCCTTCCTAAACAATGCTAACTGATTCTATAACTCACAGTCTTTATTTTGAGCTTTCTTAATTCTATATGATAGAGATGATTTCACTGACGCCTGAAACTAAATAGATAAATTTCTTACACTCACAAATTCCAAGACAAAATTCATAAAATTATTAATCAATGGGTCATGTTCTATATGTGACATGTTTAATGATGCATGATATTTTCAACTCAAGGAATCTTCCACTTTTTTTCTTTTCTAGGATGGTGATTTATCATAAAATCATAATCTTTTATTAGTTCTAGCCATATTCTCTACCTCATTCTTAATTCCTTATGATTAAATATATACTTTAAACTTTTATTATCAGTATATATTTCACACTTGGAACCGTATAAATAATGTCTCAAAATTTTTAAATCAAAAACCACTACATATAATTCCAAATCATGTGTAGGATAATTTAACTCATTAGGTTTCAGTTATCTTGAAGCATAAGCAATTAACTAATCATTATGCATTAGAACACAACTTACTTCCTTCAATAAAGCATCACTATAAATGGAAAAATCACATTTTCTCAAGTTTAAGGCCAAAACCGGAGCATTCACAAATATTCTCTTTAATTCCTAAAATTAATCATCACAATCCTTTATCTAGGTAAATTTAACTCCTTTTTGGGTTAACTTAGTTAGTGGTCTAGATAACCAAGTAAAGTTTTCAAAAAACCATCAGTAATATCCTATTAATCCAAAAAAAACTTTGAATCTCAGTAACACTTGTAGGTTTTGGGCATTCATCAACAACATTTGTTTTTGTGGGATCAACTATTATTCCATATTTATTGATAATGTTCTCAAGGAAAGAAATCTATTGTAACCAAAAATAACATTTTCTAAATTTTATGTATAACTTATTTTATTTGTTGGTTTTCAGAACAATCCTTAGATGTGTTTCATCATCCTCATAACTTTTTGAAAAAATCAAAGTATCATTAATAAAAAAATCACAATCTTATCCAAATATTCATAGAATACTTTGTTTATAAGATTTATAAATATAGTAGGGGAATTTTTCAAACCAAAGGGCATAACTACAAATTCATAATGACTATATCTAGTATAGAATGTTGTTTTTGAAAGTTCATCCTCATTCACCTTCAACTTATGGTACTTAGATCACATGTCAATCTTTTAAAAATATTAAGATCCCTATATTTTATCAAAAAATTCATCGATATGAGGTAATATATACTTATTATTAACATTAATGTTATTAAAATATCTATAATCAATACAAAGACACATGGAATCATATTTCTTTCTAACAAAAAAAATAGGATCACCCTATAGGGAAGTTATAGGATGAATGAAACTTTTATCAAGAAACTCCTTCATCTTCTTTTTCAATTCTAGAAGTTCCATTTGAGCTATTTGGTAAGGGGGTTTTAAAATTGAATTAGCATCAATAACTAAGTCGATAATAAATTCAACTTCCCGATCAGGTATACACTGGGAAACTCATTAGTAAAAACATATAGGTATTCATTTACCACTAGAACATCATTAATCTAAATAGTTCCCTTTTGTTGGAATATTTATATTTTAATGCTCACAAATCATGCTAATAATGTTTTAATTCTCACAAATCATGTTTACAATTCATGGTCTAAACTCTCATAAGATCCTAATTCAGAATCTCACAAATCATGTTTGAATCTTGAAACTATGTTTGATCTTGTTTTATTATGTTTCATTATACTAATGATTAAGTCTAATCCATTCTATGATTATTACTTCTTAAGACAGTTTACATATATTTGGCTAAGTATAAGAAACTGTAAGTTTATCACCAGTTCTAGATTTTGGAAAAGTCCCTAACACCATGAACTAGACATCGTGACTCAGACACCGTGACCCAGACATCGTGACTCAGATCATCATAATCTAGACATTATGACTCTGACACCATAACCAGTTCTAGACTTCATAAAGCCTATGACATTGGTTCCTTGCTACCATCTCCAATACATCGTAATAAGACACCGTTCAGAATTTTGACAAAGGACTAGACACTATTACCTGAGACAACGTGATCCTGGAACTGCATCTACTCTACTGGTTCCAAATCCCAATGAAACTATCTCACCATGACTGTCTCACTATTATTGTCTCACTGTGACTGTCTCACCGCTCAAAGGAAAAGGAGAAGATATTGTTTCCAGTGACATTGTTTCAAGACAAACTGTGACACTGTTTCTTACTTAACTATTTTTCTGTCTTTTCAAATTTAATTTAAAATTTATTTCTAATGGTAATATTTTAGTCATTTAATGAAACAGATATAATTAATGATTTTTTTAGACATGTCACCTAATAGTATGAGGTACGAGGTGTAGAGATCATGCTCCCTATTTTCTCTAACACATGCACCCGAAATAAAAAAAAGGAGTGTGGTACTGGAGTAATGCAGAGTTAGAGATTGAGAAGTGGAATGCATTCGATATAGATCATAACACATACACTAAAGAACACATGAAGTACTCTTGATTCCTGGTGGGTTAACTACTATAAACTAGAACCTCAAACATCCTCTCAGTAGAAACTCTAAGAAGAACATAAGCTACAAAGCACATCTCATCGAACTGGAAACCAGAGCATGAGACTCACGATACTCTATTTCCACAATAGGACTTGAAAATCACATCTACTACTTCCTACAATTCCAAAGATGCATAGAACAACACTCAGATCATTTTTAATCCTTTCTCATTATCTTTGCTCTGTTGTGTATTGTTTTTATTACTTGTAGAGATGGGTGTGTGTATGTATTAAAACACACTCTTTCTCCTACATTAAACTGGTGTATACAAGATATCCTCACTTAAACACCCTTCTAAAAAAATTAACCACGTGTAATTGTGGAAGAGTTCATGTGTGACCTGGTTGTCAGTTTTCCCATGAAGAAAAGTGGAAGAGGTCTTGTGACCTGGACAGTCTTGTGTACTGTTGTTAACCCCAATCCAGGGTGTGGATCAAAGCCTTTTTATATATATTTCTTTGTGTTAGGTGATCACCAAGTGGAGTGTATTAGGTCTCATCTTGAGACTGAACCACTTATTTTATCCTTTGTGTATTTCAATTTAGTTTTTCTCTGTTTTAACTAATATTTCATAAAACTAAATTTTAATTTGATAGTTAGTCTTGGATAGTAGTTATAACTATTTTTCTTATTATATTAGTTACAAAATTTGTATCAATATCTCATATTTATATTACTAAGAATTAATCAATCTTCTGAGAAACTATTTAAATAGTCAAACTATTATAATTTTATTACCTTGATTAACTGGCCTGTTTTAGTTTTAATTAGGGGAATCTCTTAAGAAATATTTTTAACAGAAATTTTTATAGGAACTCAATTCACACCCCTCTTGAGTTTCCTACTCTGACCAACATTTGGTATTAGAGGAGTTTTTAAAATCTCTATTTTCAAAGTTTTTTTATCTATTTAAAATATTTTTCAATTATGATTTTAGTTGTGTTTTAAATATCTCAAAAATTTTGTTAGTTCTAAATTTTTAGTTCTTTAAATATCTAAACTTTATTATTTTTTATGGATAATATATTGTAAGGTGCTACTACCAACAAACCTCCATTCTTTAATGGAACAAATTATGCACAATGGAAAATTAAAATGAAAATGCACTTAGAAAGTATGGGTTTTGAGATTTGGTCTTCCATTATAGATGAATATAAGATTCCTACTAATGATAGGCACACTTGGGATTTCCCAACTAAGGCTTCTTATAATAATAATTTCAAATTCATGAATTCCTTATAATGTTCTTTAGTATATTAATAATTTAATAGAATTTCTACATGTAAAACAACCCATGAAATTTGGGATACTTTATTTGTTTCACATGAAGGAACCTCTAGTGTTAAGGAAATGAGACTTAACACATATACTATTAAATATGATAACTTTAAAATGAAGCCTGATGAGCCTATTTCTAATATTTATCTTAGGTTTGATTAAATATTAAACACAATGATCTCTCTAGGAAAATATGTTATAGCCAAGGAGAAAATTATACTTAGATGCTTACCAGATAGATGGAGAGTGACTTCTATCTCAATTAGATAATCTTGTGATATTTGAAAGCTATCATTCAAAGATATGATAGGAAATTTTATGATGTATTAGGAAGAGTTAAAAGTAGAAAAGGAAGAGGAATATGTACCGAAGAGAAAGTCAGTGGCCTTCAAAACCACTACTCTCAAAACTAAAGAAAAGGTAAAGGAGAAATTACAAGCCCCTACAGAAATTTCCAGTAGTGAAAAATCATCACCATATAGTGATGATGAAATGGCTCATTTATCTAGATTATTTAAGAATTTTTATAAAAAGAAAAAAAAATTAGAAAGCCTAACTTCAAAGGAAGATATGATCACAAGGGAAACTGGAAGAAGAATTGTAAAATAAGTGATAAACCTAATGAAATATTCTATTATGAATGTAAGAGAAAAATAAATTTAAAGGCTGATTATCCCAAGATAAAATATAATAAGAGGTTTGAAGAAAGGGATATAAAATATAAAAAGTCCATGAAGGAAACTTGGAGAGATTCTAAGGACAGTTCAAGTGACTTGGAGTCTTTACATGATGAAAAGGCTGACAAGGACAATATTTGTTTTATGAAAAATACATCTGAGGTGACCCAAGAATATCTTGTACAAGATTCCTATTATTATGGAGAATAAATTGATTATAAAAATATGACTAGTGAAGAATTATTTGAACACTATAATATTCTAGAAGACACTTGTAATGAACTAAAATATAAATACAAATATTTAAAGAAACAATATGCCTTTACTACTACTGTTAAATCTAAACTTGCTATAGAGAAGGAGAAAAATGTTCAATTACTCAAAGAGAACAATGAACTTAAGTTATCAAATGAGAAATTGAAAAGGGTCCTAGAGAAATTTACCAATGGAAAAAATACTATTACACTGATTCTTGGTAAGTAAATTTCCCTTAGATACACTACTGGTATAGGATACTAACCTACGAAAATAAATCTCACCAAAAGAAAGTTTCTAACTAAATCTGGAAAATGTGTTTTTCTACCGAAAAGTGAAAATTCTACTGTTAATTCCAGTTCTGGAAAATATTTTACTACCTCTAGTTTTTTTGAACTAAATAGAGTCTATTTTTCAAATATTTTACATAATACTTATAGGAATCCCATGAAGTAGATGTGGGTTCCAAAAGCACTGATTACTAATGTTACTAGACCCAAACAAATCTGGGTACCAAAATCTGTTTTTTTTTTATTATTTTGTAGGAAAGTTTTTTGAAGAGATCCTATAAAATATTATGGTGCTTGGAAAGTGGATGTTTAAGACACATGATAGTATATCACTCATTCTTCAAGAATTTAATAAATATTGATGGTGGTCATGTCACCTTTGGTGACAATGATAAAGGAAAAATAATTGACTTAGGACAGATTGGTGACTATAGCTCATTTTTAATCTCTAAAGTACTTTTTGTTGATGGATTAAAATATAATATACTTATAATTTCACAATTATGTGATGATAGATTTCATGTTAAATTTGAAAATGATGTTTACAATGTTTTTAATTCTAATAATGAATTAATATTTTCTGTTTTTAGAAATGAAAATATTTATGATGTTAATCTAGATTCTTTAGTTTCTCAAAATGTTTCATGCTTAAGTATATTTCACAAAGAGTCTTGGATTTGGCATAGAATACTAGAACAATGCAATATACACTCCCTTAGAAATATTACTAGGAAAGGTTTAGTTAAGGACCTACCCAAAATTGAGTTTCCAAATGACAAAGTTTGTAATCCTTGTCAAAAGGGTAAACAGTACAAAATATCTTTCAAACCAAAGAAATAAGTTTCAACTTCTCGACCTATCAAGTTAATTCACATGTTTTTTTTAGACCATCTAGATGTTATAGTTTAAATGGGAATCGCTAAGTTTATTTTCTTGTAGATGAATATTCTAGGTATACTTGGACCTACCTCTTAACTCACAAAAGTGAATCCTGCTCTCATTTGACCAAGTATGCTAGGACTGTAGAAAATATTAGTGGAATTAGGATAAAATCTATAAGAAGTGAATATGGCTATGAGTTTGAAAACCAAGAGTTTTAATCTTTTTTCTCACAAAATGGATATAGTCATAACTTCTCTTCCCTTAGGACACCTCAACAAAATGGAGTTGTAGAAAGAATAAATAGAACTTTACCAGAAATTTCTATAACTATTCTTAGTTAGTATGACTTACCTATTTACTTTTGGGTAGAAGCTGTCAATATAGTATGATACATTATTAACATAGTGTTAATTAGACCTATCCTTAAAAGAACTCTCTATGAGTTGTGAAGTTATAGAAAACCCATGGTTAATTACTCCAAATTATTTGGTTGCAAGGTCTATATTGTTAATACTAATTATAATCCTGATAAGTTTTCATCCAAGAGTGATAAATGAATTTTTCTAGGATATTAAATCTCTAGTAAATCCTATAGATTCTTTAACAAAAAAACCAAATGTGTGGAAGAATCTGTTCATGTCAAATTTGATGAAACAGATCCACATAAACCTAAGACCTCCCTAGAGAATCTTGAGGATGATATGTCAAATCTAGACATCAATAACAAATCTTCTGACCATCTTATAAAGGAATTTGTTAAAACTTCCAGTTTTGGAAATTATCCAGATTCAATCCATAATTAACCCAAACCTGTTGAAGAACCTGAAATTACTAGCCCTTCTTTTTCTAGAGTTTTTAGAACTCTTAAGAACCATCCTTTAGATGTTGTTGTTGTATATTTAGATAAAGGAACATATACTAGATCCTCTCTTAGAAATTAGGTTGAACATTAAGATTTCTTGTCACAACTTAAACCTAAAAACATCAATGATGATATTAATGATGATTTTTGGGTGATGGATATGAAAGATGAACTAAATCAGTTTGAAAGGAATAAAGTTTGGAAACATTTGGATAAACCTAAAGAAACCTTGACTATAGGCACTAAATGGGTGTTTAGGAAAAAATTATATAAAGCTGGTAACATAGTTAAAAACAAAGCTATATTGGTTGCACAAGGTTTCAAGAAGAAGGAATTGAATATGAAGAAACCTTTTCACCAGTAGCTAGACTTGAATCCATTATAATCTTACTTGCATATGCAGCATATCTAAATTTCAAAATTTATCAAATAGATGTCAAGAGTACATTCCAAAATGGGTATATAGTAGAGGATGTTTTTGTTGAACAACCCCCTGGTTTTACAAATCCTCACTTTCCAAATAGATTTTTTAAATTAAAAAAAGATTTATATAGTTTAAAACAAGCTCCAAGAGCTTCGTATGATATATTAAGTAATTTTATTATTTCCAAAGGTTTACAAAACGTATAGCTGATCCTACTCTTTTTATAAAATGAATTTCTAAAGATGTTTTAGTTGTTCAAATCTATGTAGATGATATTATTTTTGGATCTTCAAAAAATTATTTGTGTATTTATTTTTCAAAAATGATGCAAAATGAATTTTAAATGAGTTTAATGGGTGAACTAAAATTATTTCTTAGATCTCAAACTTTTCAAAATAAAGAAGGTATTATTTTAAATAAAAGAAAATATACAAAATATCTTCTAAAACGTTTTGGATTAGATAGAACTAAAAGTAGTGATACTCCAATGAGCACTACCTATAAGTTGTATCTTAATGAAAATGTTAAATTTGTTGATCAAACCACTTATAGAGGAATGATTAGAAGTTTACTCTACTTAACTACTAGTCGTCCTGATATTATGTTTAGTGTTTTCATGTGTTCATGTTTTCAAGAAAACCCCAAAGAGTCTCATTTAAATGTTGTTAAAAGGATTTTCAAATACCTCAAACATACAACCAATTTAGGACTATTTTATCCTAGAGGACAATCATTTGACTTAGTTATCTATTCAGATGCTGATTTTGGTGGTTTTAAGTTAGATAGAAAAATCACCTCTGAAACATGTCACCTTTTGGGCAAGTCTCTGGTATCATGGTGCGGTAAGAAACAAAATTATTTTTCATTATCTACTACCAAAGATGAATACATAGTTGGTGGTGGTTTTTGTGCACAAATTTTGTGGATGAAACACACATTACTAGACTATGGATATTAATTCAAACATGTACCTATAAATTGTGACAATAAAAGTGCTATTAACATTTCAAAGAATCTTGTTTCACATTCCAAGACTAGACATATTGATGTAAGGCATCACTTTTTGAGATATCATTATCAAAAAGGTGATGAAACTTTGGAATTCATTGGCACTAAACATCATCTTGCTAATATATTCACTAAGACATTAAATTATAAAAGAATAAATTACATCATACATGAGTTAGGAATGATAAGCCTCAAGTGAACAGTTTATTGTTTCATAGTTTACAGTTTCATGATTCATGGTTTCACAAGTTATTATCTTGAAGTTACTATCTCACACTTATGGTCTCACAGTTACTATCTCTAGGTTACTGTCTCAAACTTGTTGTCTCAATGATGTGGTCACACCGTTTGGAGTCACACTGTAACAATGACATTTTGACGACCTATTTTGGTCTCACAGTAATGACTTAGATTTCTATTTTTATAATTTCCTTTCTGGTATTATTGTATTTATTATATTATTTTTTTTATATTGTGTATTTTTTTTTACAACGTTTGAAATCCCTAAATGATAAAAACTTGATATTTTCCACTCTTCTCTTCACTTGAGCTCTCTTTTCTTAAAATCAAAACCCTTATCTCTCAAACCATTAGCCCTCTTTCAACCCTTCATATTTCTCAAACCTACATTGGATGCCCAAAATGAAGTGTCCTTCTTCATCGACTCCTGAGAAGCAAAGGTTTCATAAGAAAGTAAAAAATGGATATGAAAATAGTGCCTAACGGGCCACTGAATCCAGGCCTTACTGATAGAAGAGTAGTTCCAGAGAAATAAGTATGTACAAAGTGGTTACTAACAAGTAAGTCACTAATTTTGAAAGTACTATAAGAACAGGGATGGATAATCTAGTTCACAAAAGAGAATAGACCAATTTATCTAAATCTTGTTTCTCAGTTTTATCAGTATTTTCAGTTCTCTTTCAACTCTGAAGATTATTTTATTGTAAGAAGTTAGGTAAAAGGTCAAAGATGTACCTTTTCTTTGAGTTTATCGGCTTTCTGCCTAGGAATTCCTCATGAAGGAATTTTTTAGGATTACCAAATAGTTCCTCCTCCTCCAAGTGATGTGTTTATACTAGAAGAGGCTATTGGAAGTCTAACTAGAAATAAGAAGAAGATAAGGTCAATTTCAGCTGAGCTTGATGTTGATACAAGGTTGTTATTTATGTTTATTCAAAATATTATTTTTCCAAGAAAATATATTTTTCTACCCTTAAGTATCAAGATGTATTATTGATACATCTTATGAAGAATGGTCACAAGATCAATCTGTGTAAGTATGTTATACTTCACATGTTTGAAATGATAAAGACAACTTCAAAATAAAGTTCTCTATTTTATTCAAGATTTATTTTAGTGATGTAGATTTACAAAGGAGTAGTTGGTCTGAATGAAGAAGTAATTGAGGATTATGAGTTTTTTTTATCTCAAAGGATACAATCAGAAGGATGAAAATTAATTGGAATCCTTGGAAAAAGTCTTGGGTGGAATACAATGAAAGATTGTATGAGAAGTTAAATCTAATTGAGAATCCTTTAAGGCCTAAGAACAAATCTGACCCTAGTTTGGAACTAGATGAATTAGTTGAATACTCAAGTGAGGAAGTAGAAGATGTAGAAGCTACACTTGAGGAAGAAACTATCTTAGATAAGGAAGACAGTGGCCTACCTATTCCACAAAAAGTAAGTGCTAAAGAAATAATTGCTGGAAAATGTGTTGCTAAAAAAGGACAATATGATTCTATAGAAGAACAATCTATTCTTGAGGAACATTTAGAATAACCTAAATATAATTCTGTTGAAAAATATACTAATATTGAAAAATAGCCTGTTATTGAGGATGAACTTATTATTGAGGAAGGAAATGCTGCTGTGGAACAGTCATAAGAACAAGCTGAACCTAAAATAATTCTATCTATTGAGGAAATAATGGAACAGGCCTTTTAGCTAGCTAGAAAAGAGATGGGTGAGCCTAATAATGTTGAGAATTTGTAAATGGGTCAAGAGATTGAGTCTCTTAGTCCTAGAAGAGAAACACCTATTGAGGGGGAGTAGCACCCCAATTTAGAAAGGGTTCAAGTTCCCAATCCTGTTGATCAAAGTTTTGTGGATACCTGGTACATGTTTCCCAGTTATTTTGTTGTGGATAATACCCAAGAGGCATCAGTAAAAGGCATAGATCTTTCCACTATGTTTCAATTGAAACCAATTTATTCCATAGAAGTAACCTATGCTAAGGGGCCTGAATCTGTTTTAGTTCCTATTCCTGAACTTACTCAAGAATATTCTGATATTGTGAGTCATAATGATCTGAAAGCTTTTAGAAACACCTTGTTAGCTAGATTTGAAAATATCATGAAGTCACAACCTTCCCCAGTGACTAATCTCAATGAAAGATATGTTTCCTTGTTGTTAGAGAAAATAATATGGAAAATTTAACCAAAAATGATTCATGAAATACAAGAAGTTAGGATTGAGAATAAATGGTTGAGTGATGAGGTAAAGTCTCTCATATTTATGGTTGAAGATATGCAAAAAGTGTTGTAAACTGGACAAGATCCTATATCTCATCATGTTGAGGATGTTGGTGATCAGATCCCATAGAAAGTTTTATCTCTGATTCAACCAAATTTGACTTCAATATATGATAAAGTGGATGAGAGAAACATCAAGACAGTTAGTGAGATGCATGAGATTTTTTTGGACTTAACAAACTGACTGATGAGTATAAGGGATGTTTACAGAAATTTATAAATCAACTTAAGTCTCTCACTTCATCCAATACAGCTTCAAATGCCTCTGGACAGCCATCTCAGCCTATGGATAGTGATCAGATCAAAACTGTTTTTAAAGAAGAACTTCAGTCAGTGTTAAGTGGTATTGATAAGGAAGGCTTCTCTATTGTCATCAAGAATAGTGACCGAGGACTTTATTTTGTGAGTATACATTCAAATATTTCAAATGATGCTCACTAATAAATCTCTAAGAAAGTAGACTTCAACTTCAACATAATTTATTCTAATCATGATCTGACCAATCAATTCAAGTACCTTGTAGAGAATTTAAAAATTCCTCCTATCACTCAAGCCTTCAAGACTCAAGTTCAAAAGATGAAACACTTTATTAATCTATTGGAAAAGTTCCTAGAGAACAAAGATGAATTTGAGAAGGCTATGAAATATGGAGGTGATATCATTACTGATTTCATTAAGTTGTTGAATCCTTATCTCCATATGAAAAGTACTTTCATAGTGGCTCCTACAACTGCCCCATTGTGGCCTGGTTCAACCCCTTCCTCATCCACTACCTTTTATACTACTACCATGTTTGTATCTCAGACTCTGAGTCAGATCAGACCTATTATTATTAAACAACCCCTGCCTCAGTCTTCAACCAAACCAACTTTGGCACCCTCTATCTTTGAAGGTGTGCCTTTTCCTTCTCTCACTGTTGGATCAATCCCTTCTACCAGCTCTACATATGATTCTGTTGATATCTATACCAAGAGGAAAGAGACGAGTTATGGCTCTAAAGAGAAGTGAAGGATGTATTTTCATAGGGATGTATTGTATGTTGCATTATGCTTATAATGAACTTTTTATTTCTATCCAATACAATGTGCACCATTGTTGTTTATTTTATTTCTTACCTTCATTAAGTTATTATTTTTCTTATTCTCTTTTTGATAATCACCAAAAGGGGTAGAAATAAATAAAATGAATTATTAAAATATATGGATAATAAATTCCATAATTTTTTATCATAAAAAAAGTAGATATTGTTGAACTCCTCGTGTTTTAATGCTCACAAATCATGTTTAGAATTCATGGTATATACTATCACAAGATCATGATTTACAATCTCACAAATCATGTTTAAATATTTTAAACTATGTTTGATCTTGTTATATTATGTTTCATTATACTAATGATTAATTATAGTTCATTCTGTGAGTATTACTTCTTAAGACATTTTATAGATATTTGGCTAAGTCTGAGAAACTGTAATTATACAACCGATTCTAGATTTTGGCAAAGTCCCTAGCATCGTGACCCTGACATTGTAACTCAAACACCATGACCCAGACACCATGACTCAGACACCGTAATCCAGACACTGTGACTCTGACACCGTAACTAGTTCCAGATTTCATAAAGCTTGTGACACTGGTTCCATGCTACCATCTCCAAGACATCATAACAAGACACCAAATTTGTTCTACCAATTCTATATCTCAATTCAACTATGTCACCGTGATTATCTCACTGCTCAAAGGCAAAGGAGACGACATTGTTTATAGTGACACTGTTTCATGACAAAATGTGACATCATTCCACACATAACCATTTTTCTATCTTTTCAAATTTAATTTAAAATTTATTTCTAACGGTCATATTTGATTCATTTAATGACACTAACAAAATTAATGATTTTTTTATAGACATGTCACCTGGAAGTATGAGGTACAAGGTATAGAGATCATGATTCCTGTAATATCCAACACATGCACCTGAAATAAAAAAAAGGATTTTGGAACTGGAGTAATGCAGAGTTAGAGTTAGAGAAGTTGAATGAATGTGATATAGAGCAGAACACATACACTAAATAACACACATATAATCTTGATTCCTAGTGTCTGGAATTCTGTAAACCAAAACCTCAAACATCCTCATAGTTGAAACTCTAAGAAGAACATGAGCTACAAATAACATCTCATCAAATTGAAAACTTGAGCACGAGACTCACGATACTCTGTTTCCATAAGAGGACTCGAAAATCACATATGCTACTTCCTACAAGTCCAGAGCTTCATAGAACAACACTCAGACCATTTCTAATTCTTTCTCATTATCTTTACTCTATTGTGTATAGTTTTTATTACTTGTCGAGCAGGTTGTGTGTCTATATTAAAACACACTCGGTCTCCTGCATTAAACTGGAGGATACAAGATATCCTCACTTAAACATCCTTTTACACTTTGTTTTACCCACATGTAACTATGGAATAGGTCCTGTGCGACTTGGTTGTTAGTTTTCCCACAAAGAACAGTGGAAGAGGTCTTGTGACCTGGACAGTCATGTGTACTATTGTTAACCCCGATCCATAGTTTGGATCAAATCCTTTTTATATATATTTCTTGGTGGTAGGTAATCACCAAGTGGAGTGGATTAGGTCTCGTCTTGAAACTGAATCACTTGATTTATCTACTGTGTCTTTCAATTTAGTTTTTCTCAGTTTTAACTAATATTTTAGAAAACTAAATTTTACTTTGATAGTTAGTCTTGGATAGTAGTTATAACTATTTTTCCTTATTATAGTAGTTTAAAAAGTTGTATCAATATCTTATATTGATATTACTGAGAATTAATCAATATTTTGAGAATCTATTTGAAAAATCAAACTATTATAATTTTATTACCTTGATTACCTAGCTTATTATAGTTTTAATTAGGGAAATATTTTAAGTAATATTTTTAACATAAATTTTTATAGGAACTCAATCCACCCCCATATTGAGTGTCCTACTCTAACCAACACCTTTATTCAAAAATATGTTCAAGATAATTTTCATTTTCATATTTCAACAGTTTCTTAGCTTCCTCGTATGTTATCAATGGTATGGGTTTATTCTTGTATAAAAATTGAAAAAATTTCTAAAAAAAACTTCTTTAGCTCTATAATATATCTTAGAATAGTAAAAAAAGTCAATCCATACCCATAATAGCATCAAACTATACTAGGGTTAAAACAATAACGTTTGCAGATAATTTATTTCCATAGAAAAAAATAGTAATATAATTATAATTCCTTTTTTCCTTAATATTTCATCTTATTGTTTTACCATATGTTTGGGTTCTATTTCTTGAGGTAAAAATTCTAATTTACTAGAAAATATTTCAAAAATAAAGGAATGTGTAAACCTCATATAAAATAAGACATTACAATAGTCTGAGTAAACTAATAATGTACCTAATACCACTTCATTGGATGGATTAACATTTGATGAAGTAGTTGAAAAGTATTTCACCACAACCTTCTGCTTATAGTATGGTTGATTCTCATTATCCAGATCCTTCTTTGGGTAGGTATGTTCATAATTCCCCATCTCACCACATCTAAAACAATTTATAGTTTTCTTATCAGAATTGAACTTACCAAAACTAAGATATTTTTCATTGCAATAACGGGATATATTTCAAAACTTACTAAATCATAACCACTTCCTGGATTTATTAAGGTATTCCCTATGGTATTTTTTTACCACACTTTCCACAAACTGAAAACTGTATTTTCTTACCTTCATATTTCTTTGATCGGTTATTTCTCATTTCCTCTCATCTAGACCTTTTCTTCTGGTTATTTTCAGAGTACATGTGATCATCAAAAAAACTCCATTTATACCCTCTCATCACATCGAACAAGTTTCTCATAAATTTTGAATTCATGGGAATCCAATTCCCTTCAATAACTTAGCTTCAATCCTGAGTAAAAATGATTGATTTTACAACCAAGATATTGAATGAGATTTGGATGGTACCTTTCCAATATGGTGAAGTTTTTTTCATACATGGCCACTGAATCTTCCTCCTTTTTCTTCAGTTATAGTAATTTCTTTTCCATCCTAAGTCGAAACACTTTAGGAAAATAATTTTCTAGGAAGAGATTCTTAAATTCATCCCATTCCATGGAATCAATCTCTTCTCTTTCCCTAATATTCTTGACCATTTACCACCACTAGTCGACTTAAACTTCAAAATGATAAATAGAAAGACCATACTTTTTATTATATAAACATCCCATGACATCAAATATATTTTTAAGGGATTTAATCCACCCTTTATCTACCACTAGGTCAGAAGATCCACTAAAAGAATGAGGGTATTTACTCATAAAATGTTCCACTATCATCATGTTACTTTATGGTAGCTCTACATATTCTCTTCATAGATGCCACAAAGATTTATAGTATGCATCAACTGATCCATCACTATCACAAACTACTTAGTTTCAATACCCAATATTCTAGGTTATGGATTCAGAAGGATATCATCCTCTTAGTTCCTTCCCTCTTCATCTTCCATGTTTCTTCTATAGAAAACCTTTCTAAATAGACATAATTTAGATGAATAAATATGGTAATATTCAAATGATATATCATTTCAACTTAACCACAAATTAAAAATAATTTATGGTTATTCTATTAACATTATATTAACCCCTAAATTTATCTAGACTATGCTCTAATACCAAGTATAAGGACCCGGCCTTATATATTACATATTCTAGTGAATTTATGCTAGAATTAACTTTATTTGATTCCTAAGATCTTTTAGGTTTGGAGTTTAAAATAATTAAGGCATACTCTTAAATATTGAAACCATACATTGAAAATTGAAACTTTTACATGGGATTCATTTTTCCCATAAAAAAGTATTTCAAATAAAACATGATTTATTTTCATGAAAAATATTCACAACATTCAACTTGGATTCTTCTTTTCTCTTACCCGTCCTTAATCCCTATGAAAAACATTTTAAAACATGGGATGATCACAAAAATATCAGTAAGAGACATAAAAATAATTTAAGAAACTATTAGTCTATGAATACTTATAAAAACATGAATTTATTTTCATAAAGATATACTTCTCACCTTTAAAAGTAACATATACTTACTTTGTGAAAACATGAGATTTACATAAAACATAGAAATAATAAATAAACCATTTAGGTAAATTTGGGAATAATTTTATTATCATAATTTCTTATGATTATAACTCTCATTTATACCATAATATTTTTAACTCTCATGGCTACCATAAAATAATACTCAAGGTTGTACTTAAATGTAACCATCACAGTTACACTTGGAATAACCTTCACGGTCAACTTCCAACATATCCAATGCATTAGAGGGATATCAAGTACCCACCCATATTTGGTTTATAATGGAACCATACATCATCATAAAAAATTCCCAAGAACCATAACATAATCATAAAACATGAATACTTGCATCATAAAAACAATTTACTTGAGGAAAATCACTTATTTTAAAAGAATATTGCGCACATGCAAAGGAAATAAATTTATTTTAAAATAAAAATGAAATATTGTAAAGTAGGATTCAAATCATTAAGGCATAATAAAATTATTAAAATTCACTCATGACTTATATGTTTAAAAAAACAATCATTTTAAATTTTTTAAAAAGAGACATTAAAGAGGATTTTTAAAATGAAAGTCCCTTACCTTATGTCTGAATGTATTCTGCACTTACACTTAATATCCTAGGTAATAAAATTGGATTAATTAATTAATTAAGAAATTATTATATATATTTTTTATTTATTATAATTTTATTAAGTTGTTTTATGGATATTTTTATGAGTTATAAAGAACAAAATCATTTTTTCAGGAGCATTTGTTTCATGGTTCCATGATCGGTTAAATTGTGTATATTTATGGGTGTTATTTTAAAATGGGAATAATACTCAAGAGGTCAAACCATATGGTATTCATTAAACTCTATAAGTTTAAATTGTCTCATATATCTTTTTAATTTATGATATAATGATGATTATTTTGATAATAAGTTAATGATGATTTTTTAGTTTATTATGGCCATTTTTTCGACCATCAAACATTAGTTTTTTTATTTAATATCATATTTATATATTATTTTAAAAATATGGAATAAGTTATAATATAATTATTAAAATATTATTTAACCATAATAATAGTTTTATGACTAGCCATGAAGGTGGTAATAGAAAATTAAAACTCATTATCTACAAAGATGGTTAACCTCCCTAATTTGGACAAGGGTTTTATTTTCTTTATATAAGTGGTGATGCGAAAAAAATATGGATTGAAGATATTCCATTATAAAAATAACATTATATTATATAAATGATACTATATTTATTATTCCTTTATGGATGAATGAGGTGAGGAGAAGGTATAAGAAGAAAATAAATTAAGAGGGGTGGTTCAAGGAAGTAACCACTTGAATATCTCCTCTTTGAAGGATCCCTTAAGGAACGTGGAATTGGTTTTTTGGTGACTCGATAAACTATATAATGTGGATAATGAAGTAGATAAGATAATTTTTTAGAGTATGGTGTAGCTATAAAGCTCAAGGTGATGAAATTAAGTGAAGGAAAGGGTTCCCTTTTATAATTGAAGTGAGGGGAACTTTAGAAATTTCTTAAAATATTAAAATATAATAAGGATATTTTAGGGGGAAAGACATCATAATATCCTTTAAAGGAACATGGGATTACATTTTAGACCAAATATTATCCTTTTTTTCCTTATTTTAGATTTTTATAATTTTTAAATAATTTAATAAAATATGATATGCATGAAATATCATTATTGTAAAATTCAATAGTATTAATCACTATGAATTTAAAAACATCAAAAAAAAGTTTAAAATTTGAACCAAATATTTTAATATTTCTCATACATGTCATATTTATATATATAATTTATGTATCATCTTAATTATCATAAATTATATTTATTTTAATATTTTTAATATCATTTATTTTATTTTCTCATTAATTTAATAATTACTACATCATCACTGTGAAAGAATTTAAGATATTTATTTCTTCTATAAAATTTAAAAATAAATCTCCATGAAGAATATAAATACTTAATCTTTAAAAATACTATTTATGGTCGAAAATATATTCTAAAAACCATATACTAAAAATTTTATACTTATTAAAAACCATAGTGTTAACAGTTTCACTTTCTTTTAAATAAAATACTATAAGGGACTTAATGTCAACCAAGTGAATAAAAATGGTCCAAAATTCAACCCAAGTATTATTATGGTATACAATTACTCATATTATAGGATTTATTCAAACTTTTGGGTCATTTAATGGCACTTATAATTTTAATTAAAATCATTTTATTGATTTTTCTTCTGTTTGCACTAGCACTGTGTCAGTGTTTCATAAGCATTAAAGGCAATTATTTCATACAAAAAAATTAAAAATAAATTACTTTTGTAAAAATAAATTATTTAGGTTAAATATAATCTTTCATATTCTTTAATTATTTATATTTACTCATATTCATGTCAAGAAAACTTATTTAATTTGTTATTTTTTTTCTTGCCTTGTGTAAGCATTTCACAATCATTTAGATAAGATTCATGTTATATGACTCTAAAATTAGAAAATATTCATAAAAATAATATTTTATAAATTATAATTAATAAATAAGATGTGAAAAGACTTTTTATCACTCAATTATTATCTATAAGGCACCAAATTTTACTTTTTCAACATTGTTCATACACTACATTGGCATTGAAAATGATTTTTATATTTATCATGAAATAATTTATAATTTATATGTTATGGATTATTTTTGTAAAATATTTATATTATAATACCATATATTAGTCATTCCATAAGTTTAATAAATTTTATATCATAATTATGTCTTGATGATATCATAAAAAATGATGTATTTTATAAAAAAACTGTATTTGTTACTATTCACCAAAAATTAAAATTTTTCATAAAATTCTAAAAAAATCATAATAAGATAATTTTTATATGATTAATTAAAAAAATAAATTATTTTTTTCAAATTAAAATTATATAATTTTAAAATTAATCTTTTAAATATAACCATATAATAAATTATTTTAATAAAACTATTTATTTTAATAATTACTTAATATAATGAATTTAAATATTTAATTAAATAATTCTAATAAATGTGAAAAAGATATTCTATCAGTACCTGGGTTTTTTCAATAAGTTTTAAATTTTAGAAGTTATTTAAGGAATAAGGGTTTTTTATAATTGATTTCCACACCACAACCATCTAACATCAAGTTGGACTACTCCACAACAGAGGTTTTCATGTTATGGAGATGATAAATTATGAAATGGGATGAAAAATGTTCTATAAGAACTCACATTGCAGAGTGAGTGACCACACTATAAAGGAGGTGTGATTATATGAATCCACACCGCATTGAAGGTCTATGTCGTAATGTAGAGAAAGATGGATTTTATGTGTTCCTAAAGAATTTGGGACCCCCATTCCATAGCTAACATTCCATGTCATAGTTAGGAGAAAATATAAAATACCATGTCGTGGTGCATAGATCATGTGGTAGAGGAGGATATATTGTTTTCTTAATGTCTCTAAAACATTCTATACCTTCATGCCATAGTATCTATCATGCACCTCAATATGTTCAAATAGTTAGAAGATAACTGGTTTGAATGTCCACCTCATGATCCAATGGACGAGGCCACATCATAGAAGTGTTTTTATAGGAAATATATGAATTTTGATTACCCATACTGTTGGTCGGAGTGGATACTCAAGAGGGGGGTGAATTGAGTTCCAATTAAAATTTCTGTTTTAAAAAAACTTTGTCTTAAAAACCCCCAAATAAAATACTGAATTAAACTGTAGTGAATTTATATCAAAGTAAAGGTTCTGTTGGGTTCTCAAGGGATTGATTATTTCCCAATTAATCAAATCAGAAGGGTTGATTAACTTTTGAAACTAACTTACTGATTTACAACTAATACAAACACTTGCGAGTTCAATTATCAAAGTGACTTTAAAACAGTTTTGGTTTTAAAGTAATTAGCAGCGGAATAAAAGTAATAACTTTGAAAGATATAGCACAGAAGATATAACCAAGAGGTTCAGTCTCAAGCCGAGACTTAGTCCTCTCAACAATTTATATAAATTTGATCCACACCCTGGATCGAGGTTCACAACAGTTTACAACTGTCCAGGTCTAAGACCTCTACCACTATTATTCGTGGGAAACAAAACAACAGCAACCAGTTGTCCAGGTCACACACGACCTCTACCACTATTACTGTGGGAAATGAAAGATGTAAAGAGTTTGCTGAGGATTTATAGATCCTCCAGTTAAAGTACAGGAGACAGTGTGTGTGTTAAATACAGCAGATAACACACACTGCTCGAAATGTAGAATAATGAATCACAGAGCAGAGATGTAGAGTTTAGAAATGGCTCTAGTGATTGCAGTGAAGCTTTGGACTCCTTGAGTTTGATCAGAAATGGTTCTGAGCCCTCTTCTGGTTTTTGTCTGAAAGACAGAGTGTCGTCTGCTTGGCATCCAGGTTCAGAGATAGTGAGAAATGTAGTCGATGAAGTTCTTCAATGTCCTCGTGAATGTACAGAACTCTTCTTGAGTAAGCTTGAGTGTGTATGAGGTTCTGTGTCTTCTGCAACTATCTCATCCACCACTCATTGCACTCATATGTGTCTCGTCGTTTTCACATGGGGTCTTTTGCACCAACAGGGAATTCTTGTATTTATGGCACGAACTCCAGCAAAAGAAATGATTTCTTTTTACAGGTACGAGGTATGGTTCCCTGACATCCAACAACCTTCATTAAATAAATTAAAGAGCATTAAAATATTCCTAATATGACCATTGGTTAGATTAAATAAAGATAAAGAAATTCAAACAGGTGTTTATGACTATTGGTGAGTTAAGTGATCGGTAGGTCATCAGCATCAGCATCGGTGGCTAGACATCGGTGTGTCCTGATCGGTGACTCATTTGATCAGCATCGGTGTGTCATGATCGGTGACTCATTTGATCAGCATCGATGAGACATCTTCGGTGACTCATTTGATCAGCATCGGTGTGTCATGATCGGTGACTCATTTGAACAGCATCGGTGAGACATCTTCGGTGACTCAGATGATCAGCATCGGTGAGACATCTTCGGTGACTCATTTGATCAGCATCGGTGTGTCATGATCGGTGACTCATTTGATCAGCATCGGTGAGACATCTTCGGTGACTCATTTGATCAGCATCGGTGTGTCATGATCGGTGACTCAGATGATCGGCATTGGTGAGACAATTGTCTTTTGATATGGATCGGTGTGACCATTTTCCTTTGATATTGATCAGTGCGACTGTTGTCCTTTGATATGGATCGGTGAGACTGTTGTCTTTTGATATGGATCGGTGCGACCGTTGTCTTGTGATATGGATCGGTGCGACCGTTGTCCTAACAGAACACAGAGTGTCTGTTTGATCCAAAAGACTTCCAGAATAATTGAAAATCAATAACAAAGAGATAAAAACAAGATCCAGCCGATATAAACAGATTCAGTAAAAGATTGTGATTATGTATATGAGAAATCCAACCGGATTAAGTAACAATGATTTGTGATTATTAAAACAGCAATCATAGGAATAATTCAACAATCTTCCATAGGGATCAACAATCTCCCCCTTTTTGATAATCACAAATCTTAGCCATAAATAAAAATAATATATCATCAATGAGATATAAATCTCCCCCTGAATTTATGCCTTTAAATATTTACGCAAACATTGCCATAGAAAGGTTTTCCCCCATAAATTTAAAAAATATTCCCCTTTAGATATGCATCTCCCCCATATATATACATATTTCTCCCCCTTTGGGATAATCAAAAAGGAGAGAAAACAGATAAAGAAGAGATTAAAAGAAGGCATCAAAGAGAATAAAAAGAAAATAAAGTTTATAAGGTACATCACAGTAAAAACACAACAGGGTTCACCCTATCAACAACAACGCACAACTATTTCTTGGGATGTAACAGGGCTTTGCCTTTGTCAGAAGGATCAATGGTTGGTAAGTTGGAAGGCTTGGAGGCAGGTTGAACTGGGCGAATTTGAAAAGGTGGTAAGATGACTCTGGAAGGTGGAGGAGTAGATGCCACGGGGATATGCTGTGAAGCAGTAGCAGCTGGTTGAGAAGATTGCTGAGGAACTGGTCGGAGTTGAGATAGAGCTTGAGCAACAGAGATCTAATTTGGAGCAACATTAGAGGCACTGAGAGGGTCAGCAGTAGGAAGCACAATGGCGGTGTCTTGTGCATTCAGATAAGGTTTCAAAAGATTTATGAAATCCTGAATAACTTCTACACCATAATGCATAGCCTTATCAAAATAATCCTTATTCTCCATGAACCGTTCCAAGGTAGGAGTAAAATCTTACAACTGACGAACTTGAATCTTGAAAGCTTGAGTGACTGGAGGTAGTTTTATATTGTCAGCCAACACTTTGAAATTCGCGGTCATCTCATGCTTGGTATAGATTTGTGAAAAGTAATGGTCAACCTTTTCCTTGATCTCTCTCTGAGCTTTAGTGGCATCTACTGAATATATTGTTACCATCTTATGAATGTGAACACTGTGCTCCTTCATCTTCCTCAACGAGTCCAAATCAAGAACTTGTCTAATGGCAGCCAATTCATCATGCACAATCTGCTTTAGAGCCTCTAGCTCACGAGTAGTGATCTTGGTTACTTTGACTATACTGGCTTGAGCAACTATCTGAGTTATCTCAGCTTTCAACTTTCTCAGATCAGACTTCTTAATATGTTCAATCAGATTCCTCAACACTTCCATCATACCAGAGATGGTTGATCTAAATTCGTTTGATAAAGAAACTAAGCCATATTGTAGATCCTTCAGAATCTGATTTAGAGAGGTTATGTGCCTGCCAATAAACTCACCAGTATTGGCCAGGTCTGGTCTAATAGCATTTGAAATTTCTTCTCTGACTGTATCTCTCACAGCAGCAAGCAACTCACTTTTGAACTTATCAAAATCAGACTGAGAGACAGTAGAACTAGGTAGATGAGCATCTGCAGCATCAACAGCATGAGCAGACCTTGCCTCAACTGGTTGGCTTTCCTTCACACCCGCAGCAGATTCTGATTCTTCCTCTTTTTCTTCAGAATACTCTAAACCCAAAACAGCAAAACCAGGGTAATCATCCTAGACAGCAGCACACAGAGTATATTTCAGTTTATCAGAACTTTCTTTTCCACGGATTTCTAGAGAATCTCTCTTGCCATTGGTATTTGTTTCTGGTACAGTTTGTTGTGTTTCTGTTGGAGGTACAGCAAGACCATCCACTGGTTGGTTATCACCATCATCATCATTATCATCATCATCATCATTATCATCATCATTATCATTCTCATTTCCATTCTTCACAGAAACTTCACTGTCAGATACTTCAGTGTCACTAGCTTCTTCATCACCAAGAACTGGTTCTGATTCAGGTAAGGGTAAAGGTGGACTGGCAGATCCAAAGTCCACTCTTCTCTTAGGGCTCACAGTATCAGGATTACTCCAATCATCAGGAGGTGACATACTTCCTTCTTCTGTTTCAGCTTCTTCCATCCCTTGTTTACCAGACTCTTCAGTGTCCTTATTCCTTTCAACATCTTCTTCTTTCTCATCATCAGAGTAAATTGGCTCCTCATATGATTTCAAACCAGGGTCTCTTAAACCCTTCGGCCACTTTCCATGATCAGTGGGATTTTAGGATTCATACAACTTGTCCTCATCAGTAACCCAGCATTTCTTCCATGGGTTCCAGTTTATTTTCATCCTTTTACAAATTTCTTTGTTAACACAAAAAGAACTATCAGATTCAGCTATCTCATCAGCTTCATCAACACATTCTAGATTCTTTAACATAGCAAAGATCACTTTGGAATATAACAGGGCAGTGTCTTTCTTAGAAGGTTTCACCATTCTATCTATGTGCACCATTAGATATCTACACAAATTGATCTTCTCATGGGTCTTTAGTAAAAACAATAGAAAAACATCCTGGTATCTTACATCAGCAAAATCTTCTTTCCTAGGGCAAATTTGGTGCTGAATAAACTTAAAGAGAAGTCTACATTCACCATCCAACTCTGAGGCTGTGATTCTCCTTGACTCTCTGTTTCCAGTCAAAAGCTCTAAATCTAACTCATAAGAGAAGTATTCAGTGGTTGGAGGAATGTTTCCAGCATAATCCTCATACCGACCCTCATGGGGTACATCTAAACATTCAGCCCATTGTTTAGACGAAAAATATATTTTCTTTCCTTTCACTACAGAAGACATTCTGGAAGCCTCTACACCATCTAAATTAACTTGCAGATTTATATAAAACTCATGCACTATCTTTGGGTAGTATACACGGGTGTTATCTGAGAACCAGGCTTTTCATCCTTGCAATTCTAAAACTTGTAACAATAGCGACTTACTTGTCAAAAGCCAGGAGGAACTGACTTCCTTTTCTATAGAAACAATCCGAGTTTCCAGGTTCGGATTTACTGGTCTTTGAGTGGTACTACTCGACTCGCCTCGAGCACGCTTTGAAGGTACAGGACTTTCTGATCCTTTTCTTGGTCTCTTCTACTTAGCCATTTGCAGATTCTGGGGAATGCAGGAGTTCGAAGGTTCTAAGTAGAGGAGAAGAGAGAAAATAAGGCCTGGCGGGAAATGAAAGGTCGGCGGTTTGGGGAATAGAAATAGTCGCGTATCATTTATTTCATCATTTAGGGTTTCCATAATAAAGATAAAAGTAATTAATTAATTACAACATAATAAAAAGTAATAGAAAGAAAGATCGGTTTGACAGATCAGTTTCACAGATCAGTTTCACAGATCGGTTTCACAGATCGGTTTCACAGATCAGTTTCACAGATCAGTTTCACAGATCAGTTTCACAAATCGGTTTCACAAATCGGTTTCACAGATCATTTTCATAGATCAGTTTCATAGATCAGTTTCACAGATTAGTTTCACATATTGGTTTCACAGATCAGTTTCACAGATCAGTTTCACAGATCAGTTTCACAGATCGATCATACACAATTCTTGTTTAATAAAATTCATTCTTTCATAACATAAAGGCTTTGTAAAAATATCAGCTAATTGATGTTCAGAACTAATAAATTCTAGAGAAATATCACCTTTCTGATAATGATCTCTTAGAAAGTGATGTCTGACATCAATGTGCTTAGTCCTAGAGTGAGACACAAGGTTCTTAGATATGTTGATCGCACTAGTGTTGTCACAGTTAATTGAAACATGTTTAAAATCAAATCCATAGTCCAACAAAGTGTGTTTCATCCACATAATCTGTGCACAGCAACTACCAGCAGTTATATATTCTGCTTCAGCAGTAGAAAATGCAACTGAGTTCTGTTTCTTACTACACCATGATACTAGGGACTTTACAAGTAAATGACATGTTCCATATGTGATTTTCCTATCTAACTTACATCCAGCAAAGTCAGCATCTGAATAACTAGTTAAATCAAATGATTTTCCTTTTGGGTAAAACAAATTTAAATTCACAGTATACTTAAGATATTTAAAAATCCTTTTAATAGCCAGTAAGTGTGATTCTTTAGGATTAGCTTGAAATCTAGCACACATACACACACTAAACATAATATCCAGTCGACTAGCAGTAAGATAAAGTAAACTCTAAATCATACCTCTGTAATAGGTTTGATCAACTAGTTTCCTAGTTTCATCAACATCCAATTTACAGGTAGTACTCATAGGTATATCACTTTCCTTAATACTATCCAAACCAAAACGTTTTAATAAATCCTTAGTATATTTACTTTGATTTAGAATAATACTATCTTTAGTTTGAAAGATTTGAAATCCAAGAAAATACTTAAGCTCTCCCATTAAGCTCATTTCAAACTCATTTTGCATAACCTTTGAAAAATAAGTACATAAATAATTTTTAGAAGATCCAAAAATAATATCATCAACATAGATTTGTGCTATTAACACATATTTTGAAATCCTTTTTATAAAAAGAGTGGGGTCGGCTATTCCTTTTGTAAATCCTTTTGAAATAAGAAAGTTTGAAAGTCTTTCATACCAAGCTCTTGGAGCTTGTTTTAAACCATATAAAGCTTTAGAAAGTTTAAAAACATGATTTTGAAAATGAGGATTTGAGAAACCAGGCGGTTGTTCTACAAAAACATCTTCAATAATAAAACCATTTAAAAAATCACTTTTCACATCCATTTGATATAACTTGAAATTAAGATGTGAAGTATAGGAAAGTAAGATCCTAATTGCCTCTAATCTAGCTAAATATGCAAAGGTTTCCTCATAGTCAATTCCTTCTTCTTGATTATAACCTTGTGTAACTATCCTAGCTTTGTTTCTAATGATGTTTCCAGATTCATCAACTTTGTTTCTAAACACCCATTTTGTGCCTATGGTTATAGTGTCCTTAGGTCTTTCTACTAATTTCCAGACTTTGTTTCTTTCAAATTGATTTAGTTCTTCTTGCATAGCCATTACCCAAAATTCATCATTGATAGAATCATTGATATTTTTAGGTTCTAACTGTGAAAGAAAAGCTTGATGTTCAACCTGATTTCTTAGAGAAGCTCTAGTCTGTGTCCCTCTATCAAGATTTCCTACAACAGCATCTAAAGGATGATTCTTTAGAATTCTAGTTGATCGAGTAAAGGTAGGACTAGAAATTTCAGGTCCATCAATAGGTTGGGAATCAACAGAAGCAGGTTCTGGAAAATTTACAGAACTGGATGTTTTAACTATAGGTCCATTGTCTATATCATTAGGGTTCAAAACAGAGAGATCATCTTCAAGATTTTCAAGAGAGGTCTTAGGCTCATGTGGATCAGTTTCATCAAATTTGATGTGAATAGATTCTTCCACACATTTGGTTCTCTTATTGAAAACTCTATAGGCTTTACTAGAAATAGAGTAACCTAGGAAAATTCCTTCATCACTCTTGGATGCAAATTTTTCGAGATTATCTTTAGTATTAAGAATAAAGACTTTGCAGCCAAAAAATATGAAGTAGTTAACCTTAGGTTTCCTATGGTTCCACAACTCATAAGGGGTCCTCTTAAGAATAGGTCTGATCAAGACTCTATTAATAATATAAAAAGCTGTATTTATAGCTTCAGCCCAAAAATAAACAGGTAGGTCATACTCATTAAGCATAGTCCTAGTAATTTCTTGCAGGGTTCTATTCCTCCTTTCCACTACACCATTCTGTTGGGGTGTCCTAGGGGCAGAGAAATTGTGACTATAGCCACTGTGTGAGCAGTAATATTCAAACTCATGATTTTCAAACTCACAGCCATGATCACTTCTTAGGGTTTTAATTTTAAGTCCACTAAGGTTTTCTACAGACTTGGAATATTTTACAAAGCAAGAACAAGCATCACTTTTGTGAACTAGAAAATATACCCAAGTATATCTAGAAAAGTCATCTACAAGAACATAGACATAGTGCTTCCCATTTAAACTAGAAAATCTAGAAGTTCCAAATAAATCCATGTGAACCAAATCGAGAGGTTGAGAAGTTGAAACTTCTTTCTTTGATTTAAAATAAACTTTATGTTGCTTTCCCTTTTGACAGGGATTACAAACTTTGTCTGCTGGAAATTCAAGTTTGGGTAGGTCTCTAACTAAGTTCTTCCTAGAAAGTTTTAAAAGTGAATGCACATTCCAGTGTCCTAATCTTCTATTCCAAATCCAAGACTCTTTATGAAAATCATTTAAACAAGTAATATTCTACTTAGCTAAAGAATTTAAATCAACAGCATAAACATTATCATTTCTTAAAGCAGAAAACACTAAAGAATTTTTAGAATTAAAAAAATTGCAAGAATCATTTTCAAATTTAACATAAAAACCATCATCACATAACTGAGAAATACTTAACAAATTGTATTTAAGTCCATCAACAAATAAAACTTTAGAAATTAATACTGATTCAGTGTTACCAATCTGGCCTAAGCCGATGATTTTTCCTTTGGAGTTATCACCAAAAGTGACAAAACCTCCATCAACTCTGACTAAGATTTTAAATCATGAGAAGTCTCCTGACATATGTCTTGAACATCCACTGTCCAAGTACCAGGTCTTTATACAGGAGCTCTTTAAGCAGGTTCCCTTAGTGGTGTTTGTCATAAAACACATGTTTGCCTTATTTCTGTGTTTAGTTTCAGAAATTTCAGATTCAGTGGAGCTATCCTCAGAATCACTCCAAGTAGCCTTCATGTCTTTCTAAAACTTATTGTCCTTGTATTCATACCTCTTCTTGTATTTCAACTTTGGACAGTCTGCTTTTATGTGTCCCTTTCTTTTTCACTCATAGCAGACAACGTCATCTGATTTTTCAGATTTCTTCCAATCCTTTTTCTAATGACCCTTGGTGTCATACTTACCTTTATAATTTTATTTTCTGAAAAACTTCTTCTTCCTATAAAATTTCTTAAACCTTCTGGAAATGTGAGCCATATCAGCATCACTATCAGAAGCACTTTCACTATCTTCACAGCTTGAACTTTCATTTATAGCTTGAAGTTTCTCCTTATCCTTGTTCTTTGAAGTTGAAGATTTGAAAGCAACAGACTTCCTTCTAGGTTCATCTTCTTCTTCTTTGTTAACCTTGAGTTCCTCTTCATACATCATCAACTTTTCAATTAGTTCCTTGACTGGAAGTTCACCAATATCACATGATTCTCTAATGGAGACAGAAGTTCCTCTCCATCTTTCAGGTAGACATCTCAGAATTCTCATAATTTGTTCCTTTGATGGAACATCCTTTCCCAGAGAAGCCATTGTGTTGACAATTTCGTTAAACCTGAGATACATGTCAGAAATGGGTTCATCAGGCTTCATCTTAAAATTATCATACTTAATAGTATAAGTATTCAATCTCATTTCCTTAACATTAGTTGTTCCTTCATGAGAGACGGCTAAGGTATCCCAAATTTCATAAGCAGTTTTACAGGCAGATATTCTATTAAATTCCTCATCTCCTAAAGCATAGTACAGAGCATTCATAGCTTTGCAATTATTATTGTAGGCTGTCTTAGTAGCTTTATTCCAAGTAGATCTAATAGTAGTAGGTATTTTATATTCTGATTCTATAGCAGTCCAAATATCAAAACTCGTGCTTTCTAAATGAATTTTCATCTTGATTTTCCACTGAGCATAGTTAGTGCCATTGAAAAATGGTGGTCTATTGGTAGCAACACCTTCAAGTCTATTATCCATGATAGCTTATTTAAAGAAAATATTTTAAAGAGATAAAGATTTAGAAAAAAAATATTTAAGAAATTTAAAATACAACTAAAATCACTGTTGAAAAACATAGTACATTAGAAAATAATTAAACAACCTCTGATACCAATTGTTGGTCGGAGTGGATACTCAAGAGGGGGGTTAATTGAGTTCCAATTAAAATTTCTGTTTTAAAAAAACTTTGTCTTAAAAACCCCCAAATAAAATACTGAATTAAACTATAGTGAATTTATATCAAAGTAAAGGTTATGTTGGGTTCTCAAGGGATTGATTATTTCCCAATTAATCAAATCAGAAGGGTTGATTAAATTTTGAAACTAACTTACTGATTTACAACTAATACAAACACTTGTGAGTTCAATTATCAAAGTGACTTTAAACCAGTTTTGGTTTTAAAGTAATTAGCAGCGGAATAAAAGGAATAACTTTGAAAGATATAGAACAGCAGATATAACCAAGAGGTTCAGTATCAAGCCGAGACTTATTCCTCTCAACAATTTATATAAATTTGATCCACACCCTGGATCGAGGTTCACAACAGTTTACAACTTTCCAGGTCTAAGACCTCTACCACTGTTATTTGTGGGAAACAAAACAACAGCAACCAGTTGTCCAGGTCACACACGACCTCTACCACTATTACTATGGGAAATGAAAGATGTAAAGAGTTTACTGAGGATTTATAGATCCTCCAGTTAAAGTACAGGAGACAGTGTGTGTGTTAAATACAGTAGATAACACACACTGTTCTAAATGTATAATAATGAATCACAGAGCAGAGATGTAGAGTTTAGAAATGGCTCTAGTGATTGCAGTGAAGCTTTGGACTCCTTGAGTTTGATCAGAAATGGTTCTGTGTCCTCTTCTGGTTTTTGTCTGAAAGACAGAGTGTCGTCTGCTTAGCATTCAGGTTCAGAGATAGTGAGAAATGTAGTCGATGAAGTTCTTCAATGTCCTCGTGAATGTACAGAACTCTTCTTGAGTAAGCTTGAGTGTGTATGAGGTTCTGTGTCTTCTGAAACTATCTCATCCACCACTCTTTGCACTCATATGTGTCTCGTCGTTGTCACATGGGGTCTTTTTCACCAACAGGGACTTCTTGTATTTATGGCACGAGCTCCCGCAAAAGAAATGATTTCTTTTTGCAGGTACTAGGTATGGTTCCCTAACATCCAACAACCTTCATTAAATAAATGACAGAGCATTAAAATATTCCTAATATGACCGTTGGTTAGATTAAATAAAGATAAAGAAATTCAAACAGCTGTT
The DNA here is from genome assembly GCA_963277665.1 of Viscum album. Taxonomy (NCBI): domain Eukaryota; kingdom Viridiplantae; phylum Streptophyta; class Magnoliopsida; order Santalales; family Viscaceae; genus Viscum; species Viscum album. Next base: position 188,978,863 of record OY728127.1, read on the forward strand.
TATGACTATCGGTGAGTCAAGTGATTGGTAGGTCATCAGCATCAGCATCGGCGGCTAGACATCGGTGTGTCCTGATCGGTGACTCATTTGATCAGCATCAGTGTGTCATGATCGGTGACTCATTTGATCAGCATCGGTGAGACATCGTCGGTGACTCATTTGATCAGCATCGGTGTGTCATGATCGGTGACTCATTTGATCAGCATCGGTGAGACATCTTTGGTGACTCAGATGATCAGCATCGGTGAGACATCTTCGGTGACTCATTTGATCAGCACCGGTGTGTCATGATCGGTGACTCATTTGATCAGCATCGGTGAGACATCTTTGGTGACTCATTTGATTAGCATCGGTGTGTCATGATCGATGACTCATATGATCAGCATTGGTGAGACAATTGTCTTTTGATATGGATCGGTGCGACCGTTATCCTTTGATATGGATCGGTGCGACCGTTGTCCTTTGATATGGATCGGTGCGACCGTTGTCTTGTGATATGGATCGGTGCGACCATTGTCCTAACAGAACACAGAGTGTCTATTTGATCCAGAAGACTTCCAGAATACTTGAAAATCAATAACAAAGAGATAAAAACAAGATCCAACCGATATAAACATATTCACTAAAAGATTGTGATTATGTATATGAGAAATCCAACCGGATTAAGTAACAATGATTTGTGATTATTAAAACAGCAATCATAAGAAGAATTCAAAAATATTCCAGAGGGCTCAACACATACTAAATTGGATTCACATTTAAATTTTAGTGGTTATTTCATCCTATTTTAACTACCAATTTTAATCTTATGTTCAAGATTTAATTAAAGGTGATCCAAGGGATGGGTTTTAAGAAGATATTTTGAATTTTGAAATTAAAATTAAAATCTAAAGGAGTGGAAGAAGGTATAAAATTATACATATTGAAGAGTAAATAAGTGGATAAAATTTATATATAAAGTGAGAGAGAAGAATATTAAAGTGGTTTTGTGCATGTGTTTTTCATAAAAAGTGAATAAGAAACTTTTTTTGATGAAAGTTTGAAGGAGAATTTTTTTTATTTTTGGAAATAAAAGTATAGTGTAAGTGGAAGAATTCAGCATACTCAACAACTTGGAGGAAGTCTATTTTGTCAAATAATCTTTAATTATTTTTCAAATTATTATCATTGTAAATTGTGGGATTCACTTGTGTGTGGGATGAACATAAGTATAGTTGGGAGACAAGAAAACATGATTTTCAAGGTTATATCCTACTAATTTGTACTCAAATTATGACTCTATTGGATAGTATGATACTAGAGGAATCCATTTCACACCAAGTACTATCCTTATCACATTGAGAGTTGAACCTTGTAAATATGGTGTGTTACCTTGTGTTTGTGTTTATTTGGTTGTGTTGAAAAAATCATAAATACATCCTAATAGATGGAGAATTCTATTTCGAAATAAATATAAAAACAATATTAATCATTGATCCCCCCTCCCTCAATGATATTACATTGATCATGAAGTGGTTCTACACCTACCCCTTAGACATAATCCTAAAAATTACTTCCAATGTGATCATCCACAGTTGAATCTAAAATAAATTCCAAAACTACTACATTCCTCAATACATAACCCTTTATAATCAATCCCTCAATTCATTCTAAAACATTTTTACAAAGTCAATCCTAAACCCACAGAAACCCCAAATTCACCCTACCATCACATCCATAGGAATCATACAACACTCTTTCACTGAAACCCAAAGTGTTTATTTAAACTCTCATAAACACCACTAAATTAGATTAAAATTTTAAATATTTTTTTTCTAAAAAATAATCCTAGAAGTTTCTATCACTTAAAAATACCTCATCAATATGTGTTTTGGACTTTGGTTGAATCTAAATTCAACTTTTGTAGTTATATCAAAAAACATCTACCTATTGAGATATATAATTATTTAATGTGGATGTGCATTCTCCGAAAAAACCAAATAACCCTTAAACCAATCCAAAAACCATTCATTAATACTAGTAACACCAAATATAAAACCAATACATGCTCCAAAAAAATTCCAAATACCCAAATTTTTCAATTCACCTTACACTGGGTAAGCCTCCAAAACCAAAACTCGCAATCAATCTAATATTCATTACTTCATAAATCATCATTTATAATTCATGAATACCATAAAATCCTATCATAATAAAAATATACCATCCATACTCATAGTTTGTCTCATGAACTATCAAAACACTCATACATTGTTATACCACCAACAGGTCCCAAAATATTCCATTCCCACACCAACTATTATCCATGTACCCAAAACTAATATAATCCCATAGAAAATACTATTACTATTCCAACACCCACATACTGAGACAACCTGTCATAATTTGAACATTAATTAGTGCATTTGTGGTATGTATCCATATGTATAATAAATTCACTTGGTTTATACATACACTTAGGTACGCATACTACAGCCAACCCATTTATATGATTTGACCTAAGCCATACTACTTCCATTCCATGAAAAGAAATAAAATCAATAAATTTTCTCCTCAAAAGGGAACATAACAAGGTCTATCCAACACCAAATAACATGGAATTCAAGTATAGTTTATTCAATGGTATACCCATACCTCAAACCTAACCATTTTCTTATAAATATCCCTAAAAGGACTCACAATCAAATAAATAATACATCTGAACTCATTCCAACCTAGGGAAACCCTCATGAAACAATAAGAGAACCATTATGGTTCCTTTACTACTAATAAATATGCCAAAATTAACCTTTTAAAGTCTTCCTTAAAGATACATGAAAATAATTAACCATGTTTAACTACTAAAAGTCAAAGAGTATTATCCAAACTATCAAAAAACCAAGTTTGGTTCATCTTTTATCATTACCAAGCTAAAAACCCCCACCCCCCATCTCCCATAGAGTACCCATACTTCATTAAAATATCATATATTTGTACCATATAACTCCTATGGATTCACTATATTATTATAGTTGTCTAATTTTCTAATTCTTATTCTTATAACTAACATCATTCTTAGCGAGTAAGATGACCCGCTAAATCTAATCCAAGGAATCCTCACTTTTCATAATCCCCAAGTGTCAATAACCACCAAAAATGTCATCAACCAGTGTATATCTCACCTTACTCCCCCATCTACCCATGGGGTTACATATTCTAAAGGATAAATTTGAGTACCCAACTCCCTCATCTATCTATGAGGTTACACTAGATAAAGGATAATTCTAGGTGTATGACTCCTCAACTCCCATCCCTACACCATAACCACTATAATTCACCCCAAAACAAAACCAGAACTCATTCAAAGTAGAAAAATCACTCCACCCTAAGAAAAAATGCTTGGAACTAAGGAGTATCACTATTATAACCAAGGCATTACCGAAAAACCAACTTCTAATATTATGTATTATTAATAACCAAACATGTCAAAAACCATGAAAAAAACATCATTTTACCTAAATATTTCACAAAACCCATTCTAACATTATTTTTCAAAGCTTTTTATAGTTCTAAAAATACTAATTGAAAATCTCAACACCCATTTAAAACCATTTAAAATCTTCTATTATTTAAACTATATCATTATGAAAACATTTTAAGTTTTAACTAACTTATTCCATGGGTTTTAATAAAACCACCAACTTTAACCCCATAAAACTATAAGTCAAATACAACATTTTCATCAAAACCAATGTTTTAAAACCATTTTCCAACCAAAAACAATCATTTCTTAAGTAATCACCATAACCCATTCAATATTAAAATCCCAATTTCAAAATTTATACCACTAAAAAAATTACAAAATCCCATCATAACACATTTAAATTTCCAAAAAACCCCTTTTATCCTAAAAATTATTCAGTCTAACCACCTTTTTTACAAAAAAATGTGTTTATTACACCTTTTTGGAATCCAATCCAAATGCATCTCATAATGAAAAACCTCATTTTACCTAAAAATGGCCAAATTAGCCAAAATATTTGAATATGTTTTTCCCAAAATGTCAAGTATTTTAAAAATACTTTAAAACAATCTTGAACCAAAAACAAATTTTAAAAAAACACCACTTTTAATTATTTAAAATTTATATAAACCACTAAATATTTATGGAAATAATTTTTAGACGCATAAAAGGAAAAAAATCCAAATACATTTGAAAATTCATAACACATTTTAGTTTTTTAAACCTATTTCACACTAAAACATTTCATATACAAATGTTTATTTTTGTATCAAAAGATCAACACAACCCAAAAACACAATTTTTTAAAAACACCTTTTTTTTAAACTTTAAATAAAAAATTATAACCAAATTATCCTTTTATATGTGAAAAATAAAACTTGAAAATTTTTCACATGATATTCCACAACCCTAGATTACCCATCTCATAAAGTGGACCACTGACATCAACCCAATTAAGCCACCACCAAATAAACTATTTAGCCTTAGCTATATGGTGTTTTTAAGAATTATAAATTATTTTATATCCATCCCTTTTTATGAAATCCAAGAATAAATCACTAAGACTCAATATCGAGGATCAAGATAACCTAAAATTAAATTCAAATTCATATAAAATCTATTAACCATAATAACCAGTCAAAACCATAACCAAATCTACCATTACCAAGTACACTTTCATAGCAATGTACTTCTAAAATTGTTTTTTCACTTTTATCATAGCACAGTAATGTTGATTTTATACATAAAATTCTTTCTATTTCAAAATGCAATATTAAGTAAATAACCCTTTCCTTTTTACAATTTTCAAGTTCATTTATAGTCAAAACAAATCATCAATCACAAGCATTCAAACATATGACATGAAATATGTATATGGAACTAGATGATGCATGATATATAAGGTTTTTTTTAGTCCATAGTTTCCAAGACAAATCAACTGGGAAAAAAATAGACCAACCCATTCTAATACAACCAACACCTCATATTTCTGGATTTTTCAAGAAAATCAAGTATCACTATGAATATATTGATCAATAATTTTTATAGTCTACATCTAAACCTTAGAAAATCCTATATCCATTCTTACTAGACCATGTTTGAACCAAACTAGTACCATTTGTGACATCTTTACCTAGCCAAACAACTTGAATCCTGACCCCAAGCTGAATCAAAATTTTACTCGGCTCCTAGAACCATCTCCTAATTACAAAATCCTTAATAATAAGATTGTTTCAACCAACACATACACCACAAAAAACAATGTAACAACCTAATGCATGAAACCACTACATCCTTATATAAAATATATATAGTGGAATACCATAAATGTAAATTCATATAATAAAGACATACAAAAAAATATAAATACACCATTTATATGTATATAATACCTTGTAAAATAACCAAACTTCCACTAATAAGAAAACCACCACTAGTCACCTCTAGTTAAACCATAATACTACTTCAAATCCTACAAAACAATGATCCTTGTAACCTAAAACTCAAATTAAACATTATCTACAATTTCACAAACAAGAACATGAAGAGGGTGAGTATATCACTCTATAATATATCTATAATACCTCTTTTTATAGATGAGTTTGTAATTTTAGTGGAAATATATGTTTTCAATTAGTTAAGGGTGTGAATTTTAAACCACTATTCATAAGGTAATTCAGAATCCTGGAACCCCATAAAAGAGGTGTTTATGGAATGGAAAGATACTTGGGAGAAACTTGAGTGTTCCAAAGGGAGTGGGGAATATTTTTTAGGGTTTAAGAGTGGAAGTTTTCTATATCATGGTTGTTGTTATGTCACCATATGGTCAATATAGGGCCACTAGCTATCTAATGGCCAAGGTTATAGACTGGTTGGGTTGTTGATCTTATTGGCTAGCTAGTGAGCTAGCACTATCCATCTAGTGGCCTCCTGGGTATAATTTTAATTAGGTTAATCCCTATAATTTCACTAGGTCCACCCTCTTATCCTCCCACTCATAATTTTCCTCCCTCATTCAGACCAAGAGTAGCCCTAATTCCCTCCTCCTCCTCTTCTTCTCCCATGGGTGGATATCCTTCATTTGAGGTTTGTTTTAGCTTATACTAGATGCGTTAGAGAGATTAAGATGATTCTACCACTCCTTTTACTTTTATTTTATTTTTATTTTACTATCAAGTGATGTTCTATTATTTTAATATAATACACCCTGCTTCTAGGGGGTTTTATGGTTTCTTAATTTCTTCTAATTCAAGATAAAGTTATGGATGATATTGGATCAGTAAACTATATTAAGCCTATGTTAGGTAGTCCATAAACATAACCCCTAGTATCTCTATTTTTTCAATTGCATGAATGATTTTTTTAAGAAATTCATATAGTGATTTGGCCTTGGGTTAATTGAATGTTTAAATTTGGTTTGGCTTAATTAAATGTCTCTATTAACATACCTTTAACCATAGAAAGTGGATAATTATATGTGGGATGAACTTAGTTAATATTTGACCTTGAATGGTATTGGAATGATAAATGGTTAACTAATTTTATAAGTTAAATAATAAGTTATGGTTTTAAATGATGGTTTTGAAATGGAATTTCACAGCCATTAATAATTTTGAATGGTTTGGATCTTTGAATTAGACAAATTTAAATGTGTTCATTGAATTATAAAATGATATATTGAATTTATCATGGTATTAATGAAAAAAATGTTGAATGATATTTTTATAACATAGAAATGGAATTGATATATGATCAATGATGTATTTAAAATTTAATGGATGCCTTGGGAAAGTGATATGGGTTGGGAAGTATAAAATGAGCTAATTTTATTGGTATTTGGTTAGAAATGGTCCATGAGGAGGACCATGGGATTTTTTTTCTTGAATGATGTTTTTAATTAATAAAATAATATTTTTTAGTAAATAAATATTAGTTAAGTGAGTTATCTCGATGTTATTATGGGTTTAGAATTTCTTAGAAGGATTCCATAGAGTCCGTATGGACCTATACTTGTGTGGATTTCCATTATTGAGCCTTGGACTCCACTAGGGGACTCATATGAATTCCATAGTGTAATGTAACCCTTGGATGCATGGAGGTCAGATACTATTGAGTGAGACATTGGATTCCACTTAGAGTTTTTATCGTGAATGCCTTGGGGTGGCTCCCCCTTGGATTCAGGTAATGTCTATATTTATTAAATACCATGAATTAATGTCATGGATTCTTTAAATGTACCTTATTAAATGTCATGGTATGATATTTTTGGATTCTTATTGATTTATTTTGGGTGGAATTCATTGGGTGTAACTTGAGGATTCCCATCAATCCATGCTTCGGAATGTCAAGGATGGTTACTTATGTTCAGGATAGTTGATTAATAATAAGGAATTACAAGGGTCACCCCCAGGGATTCCTTATGGGATTTATTGGAAGAGAATTCCTAGTTGATCTATGTGGATTCCCTTGAGTTATTGTTATTATGGTTTCCTTGTTGGTATACCCTGAAACGAGATGATTCATATTGTATATTGTGGATAGAGATACACTGGAACTTGTCAAAGAAAGTAGGTCCGACCTTGGGTGTCACTATGTAACTCAGGTTCAAAGGTTTTTTTATTTATTAACATTATATTAAATTAATTTTTTCACCTTAGTACATCTACATGCACTTGTTATATATACTGGTAATTTGTGTGATGTCATTGGTGGTGGCCTATTTAATTATACTCTCACCCTTCTTGGGCTGCCATGGAACTTGGGTACCTGATTAGAAGAATATTTGTTTTTAGTTTTAGGTTTGGTCAAGTGCTTGATGTTGGTGATTACTTCATATTGTCATGGAATGCTAAGAGTGGGATATGGATGATGGGTCTAGTTTATACTGATAACTGTCCTAGGGTGGATTTTAGTTTCTATTTTATTTTTTCCTTTTATTATTAATTGTGTGTGATCTTCCCATGGGGGATCAATTATGTCATTTATAGCATATATCCTTATTACAATTTTTATTATTGTGATTATTATCGAAACTTGTCATGTTTTATATATAATGGTTATTTGGACTGATTTATATGATTGTGTATTATTTATAGCAGGTGGTGTCTGGTCTAGTGGTAAATAAAACTTATGATCCTTCAAAAAAGGGTAGGATCAAATCTTATAAGAATCTCAATATTTGGGGTGGATGCATATTATTCCCATAGTGGGGAAGGGTGGTATCAACAGGGATGGGGAAAATCTCAGTGTTTAATGTATAAGGGGATCAGTCGGTGGTTAGAGCTGATGGTGGTCTGCAATCGTGTGGTGATGGAATCATCAGTAGAAGTCAGGCTTGATGGTTTCAAGGGTGAGGGGATGCGGCAGAGCTAGGAAAATATCATGGAGAGGTCAAAAATGGTGGTTGGATAATGACAGGCTATCTCAGATGAAAGTGAAGGGTAATGGTGGTGATTGTCACGACCCGCCTTCACCAAAAGGAGGGAAGGGTCAGCAGATTGCCAGGTCCTTCCTTCTTTAAGTTGAAGGAGAGATAATGAACCTCGAGACCCACCTTCAATAGGTCCCGGAGTGGCTACTAGCACCAAGGGTATATAAATTTCTCAAAAATGGAAGGCATTACCCCTTTTTGTTTTATAAGATCAAGAGATAAGATGATGAAACTCAAAAACACCAAGGTAAAAGAAAAGTAAATCCAAAATTAAACCATTCCCACATGCATGTTCCAAAAGTAAAATCCAAAAAGTACAAAAGGTGACTACAAGGTAAGTACCAAAGAAGAAAAGTAGCAACTGCAACTGCCCCAAAGGTCCGAGCTAGTATGGTCCTGCGTGATCCCCGAAGTCCTCCTGGAAACCTAAAAGCAGTTTTATATACGTAGGGTGAGCATACAAGTACACTCAGTAGGGAAAACCAAAGACTCTCATGCACAAGTGGGGGACGTACTAAAGTCCCATGAGAAAAAGGAGTAAACCAAACACCTATCAAGGTAAATTATTCACCCAAGCCTCACCAAGGCACACTCCCCAAATAACGCAAGTCAAGTAATATATATAATCAGAGCACATCGATGTTTGGGTACACCGCGCCACTTTCCCACAAGTTATTGAGACATCCTACGCATCGGACCAATCCCGCCATTCTCACCGCAGTCCCACTGCCACACCCGCCCGCACACACCTGGGCCACAACCACACGCAGTCCCACTGCCGAATCCCGCCTTCAAACACCTGGGCCAAAACTATCATATGTAACCACGCCTGCAAACACCTAGGCCAGAACAACCACCACCACACCCGAAGACACCTGGGCTAGAAAATCCACTACCACGCCCGAAGACACCTGGGCCTCATCCCGAAGACACTTGGGAAACCGCCTGCCGCACACACCTGGCCAACCACCACACTACCCCGCCCGAAGGTTCTTGGGCTAATAATGGACCTCAGGCCGTCACATCCTGCCCGAAGATACTTGGGCTATCTGGGAAAGGGAGCAGAAAAGGAACTAATAACCAGCCACTAATAATAGTGTTGGGAAAAACACCCTCCCCCGTGAAATGGGGGTGTTCGGCACTAAGTGCTCAACTTGGGTGGGGCACGAATAAGAAACACAAAACTAAAAATATACATAGGTAACAATCACTCACCCAAAGTTAGGTTTTTCTTCAGACATCCTATAGATCACAACATCACTCAAGTCCGAGTCACAACTCTCGCCAATAAAACCCATTTGTCTCATTCTTGTTTTCATGTTCAGTAATAATGTTCAAATAATTTTATGCACTACTGGGAAACTAACACCATAAGCATAACCAAGGAAAAGAAACCATCCAAACGTCAATTTAAGTATCCATACCCGGTTGACCAAACTGGGGCTTGTCTTGTGGCTCAATTCTCCTACAACTTGCAAAGGAGTGAGTCGACGGGGAAGAGTCCTTTTGAGGTGGTGACCGGACAACAACCCCTTACTCCTCACACAGCGGTACTTGGGGAGAAGTACCAAGGAAGCAGCCCAACCGCCTTCCACCATCACGGTGTCACCCTCACGGTGCCACTGTTTTGGTGGAGCCTCACCTTTGGCAAAGTAATGGGCCAGGAGGGTCCGGGCCATTACATTAGATACCTCTTAAACAATTCTCGTCCTCGAGAATCAAAACAAACCAAGAAGGAAAGAGAGGGTCCGAACAACCACCTCGAAATATACCTCTTAGAAGTGAAACCATGCTAACTAAAAACACTTCCCTGAAAAGAACCAAGCAACATACCATGCCAAACTGCCCAGGCATGTGGGTTGGGGAGTCTCCTCCCCCATGTCAAGATATTATCCGCTTTGGGCGGCACTGACTCTCCTGCATGGGTTTAATCGCATCCACCTTAATGCATCTTGATTAGGGGGTGGTTCTCTCCTCCCCCATAGCCAGGGATTTTCACACACATTCAGAGGAAAGAAAACCAGTACATTTCATAGCCAAAAAGACAAAACGTTCTACCACAATAGGTACAACAAGGAACAAAACTCAAAAAAACTCAGGGTTCTGGGTACGCATCTGTGCTTCCCTCTCCCACGTACTCTCCTCAAACCCACCATGTCTCCACAACACACGAACCAAGGGAATGGTTCTCCCATGAAGCACCTTCTCCTTGCGATCCTTGATCATCACTGGTCTCTCCACAAAGGTCACGTCGTCCTCGATGTCTAGCTCACCCCAATCAAGGACGTGTAAATCGTCATGCAGATACCGACGGAGCTTGGACACATGAAAGACATCATGTATCCTCAGTAGCGGTGGTCATAACGCTAGCTGATAAGCCACTTCGCCGACCCGCCGCAACACTTCGAAGGGTCCGATGAACCTGGGAGAAATCTTACTCCCCTTGTCGAACCTCCACTTCCCACGCCGAGGGGAGACCTTCAAGAACACGTGGTCTCCAACCTCAAACTCCAAGGGCCTCCTCCTGGTATCAGCATACGACTTCTGTCGGTCCTGGGCCGCCTTCATCCTTTCCCGTATGAGATGAACCTTCTCTATCGTGCTCTACACCACCTCCGGGCCAAAGATGTCTGCCTCTCCCACTTCGGCCCAACACATAGGTGAATGGAAGGGCCTCCCGTACAAGTCTTAAAACGGGGCCATACCGATGGTAGAGTGATAGCTATTATTGTAGGCGAACTCTACCAGGGGAAAGTGTCGCACCCATGATCCTCCTAAGTCCATAACACATGCTCGCAGCATATCCTCCAAGGTCTGGATGGTGCGCTCTGTTTGTCCATATGTCTGGGGATGGAAAGCAGTGCTAAGGCGTAACTGTGTGCCAAAAGCATGCTGCAATACTTTCCAGACCCGTGAGGTAAACCGTGAATCCCTATCCGAGACTATAGACCTCATAACTCCATGCAACCACACCACCTCATCCACGTACTTTCGTGCTAAAGCATCCACAGTACTCGACTCCCTGATTGCCAGAAAGTGGGCCGATTTCGTTAACTGGTCCACTAACACCCAGATGGAGTCGTATGCCCCTTGGAACTTGGGAAGTCCCATGACGAAATCCATCGAGATGTCATCCCACTTCCACTCGGGGACATCTAGAGACTACAGTAGGCCGCCTAGAACTCAGTGTTCAGCCTTCACTTGCTGACACACTAAGCACTTGGCCACAAAATCTGTCACTGCTCGCTTCACTCCGGGCCACCAAAAATGTCTTTTCAGTCCCTGGTACATCTTGAAAACTCCTGGGTGTACCGCCAAGGGTGAGTTGTGTAACTCACTGAGAACCTTGTCGCGCATCACTCCTGGAAAAAACAACCTTTTCTGGAAAAGCATCTGGTTCTGACCATCCTCTGTCCATCCTTCTAGAGAATTGCCCTGGTCAACTCGGTCATGCATCACTTCGCACTCCAGGTCTCCCCACTAAGACTCCTCCACTTGCTGAAACAGAGATGATTGCACTGTCATTTGATATAGGCAACCTCTACCACCATTCATCCTCGCATCCAGGTGTAAGGTAGCCAACTCCTCCATCGCTTTCCAGGCATCCGCCGACTCTCGGACCGCATCCTTCTGTGTCCTCCTACTCAAGACATCGGCCACTACATTTCCCTTGCCCTCAGTATAAGAGATTTCAAAGTCGTCATCCTGGAGGAACTCCACCCATCTCCGTTGTCGCAAGTTTAAGTCCCGTTGGGAGAAGATATACCTCAAGCTTCTGTGATCCGTGAAGACCAAAAATCATTCTCCGATGAGGTAGTGCCGCCATAACTTTAGTGCAAAAACGATCGCTGCAAGCTCCAGGTCGTGGGTGGCGTAATTACGCTCATGGGGGCATAGCTTCCTGGACCCATAAGAGATCACCCCTTGTCGCTGCATCAACACACATCCCAGGCCCTATCCTGAATCATCATAGAACACCTCATAAGCCGCCCCTTATTCTGGTAATCTTAGTACTGGGGAACTAACCAACTTCTCTTTCAGATAGCTGAAGGCTGACTCACATTGCTCACTCCACAAGAAAACCTGGTCATTCTTGGTCAGGGTTGTCAAGGGGGATGCTACTCGGGAGAAGTTGGGTACGAACCTCCGATAGTAACCTGCCAGCCCGAGGAAACTATGGACCTCTGCCACATTCTTGGGTGCTTCCCAAGAAACAACTGCCTCAACCTTTGATGGGTCCACCGCTACCCCCCGCTCGGACACCACGTGTCTGAGGAAGTGCACTTCTCGTGTCTAGAACTTTCATTTTGACAACTTACCATAGAGCTGGTGCTGTTGGAGGACCTCCAAAACCGTCCTCAGGTGCTCCGCATGGTCCTCCTCTGATCTCAAATAGATCAGGATGTCATCGATGAACACAACTACGAACCGATCCAGGTACTCCCGGAAGATGGAGTTCATAAGCCCCATGAACACAGTCGGGGCGTTGGTAACACCGAAGGGCATGACTACAAACTCGAAGTGTCCATATCTAAACCTGAATGCCATCTTCGGGATGTCTCTCTCCTTAACTCTCAACTGGTGGTACCCAGACCGTAGGTCGACCTTCGAGAACCATCCTACCCCTTTCAGCTGGTCGAAAAGATCGTCTATCCTCGGAAGAGGGCATAGATTCTTGATCGTCACCTGATTTAGCCTCCTGTAGTCTATGCACAACCTGATACCACCATCTTCCTTCTTTGAGAACAAGACTGGAGCACCCCATGGTGACGCACTCGGCCAAACATAACCCCTCTTCATCAGATCGTCAATCTGAATCTGCAACTTCCATAGCTCTGAAGGTGCCATCCGGTAAGGAGCCATCGAGATCGGACGAACGCCAGGATGCAAGTCTATCCCGAACTCGATGTCACGTCGAGGAGGTAGAGTCGTCACCTCCTCAGGAAAGATGTCCATAAACTCACGGACAACCTCTGGCACCCCCACCATCTCAGAATCTACTGAATCTACTGATATCTCGGCTAACAAGGAGAGAAGGGGTTCCTCTCACCTGCTGCCCTTCTGACCGCTCCGCTCACCGGTGAAGGTAACACGCCGGCCGCCCAAGCCCGAGAACACGACCCTTATTTGGAAACAGTCGATGATGGCGCACACAGAGAATAGCCAGTCGATGCCTAGGATGACATCGTATGGTTGTATCTGTAGCAGAAGAAGATCCCTAACCAACTGATGTGGCCCTATCATCAGTCTGCATCCCCAAAAAACAAACAACAAGTTGGTCTGACCCCCGACTGGTGTGCTCAACACCAGGGGCACTGGGAGTCTCTCAGCATCTATACCCAAAGCACGGGTTATACTAGGTGCAACAAAGGAGTGGGAAGCTCTGGTATCGAACAAATCATAAGCAAGAGTGCTAAACAAACTGATCGTACCTCGAACAACCTCCGGCCCTGCTGGAACTACTGCCTCTGCGGCGTGCAACTGTCCACGCCCAACTCCTCTGCCCCTCGGCTTCTGGCCACCTCCCCAACCACGCCCCGGTCGAGTTCCCTGAGGTGCGCCTTGAGGTCCGCCTCCTCCTCCTACGTCTGCCCTCGGAGGAGCAGGAGCTCACTATCCCTACTGCTGCTGTTGTAAAGGTCTGGCTGGAAGCTGCTGCTGGGGCAGGTAGTGGGGCTGTCCACTACCACTGTACTATAACCGGTCCAAGCACTGACTCCGAAGATGTCCAGGGCTCCCACAGACGAAGCACCGTGGTCCCGGGCCTGAAGGAAAAGGGCGAGGACCAGGGGATCGAAACTGAAACTGCTGCGGCCTGCTCCCTGCCAGTCGGAACTTGGAGGGTCCTGATGCTGGAGGTCTGGTGCTAATGTCCTTCCCCTTCAATGGTCCCAGTTGAATCCCCTCTCGTGACACTCCTCCTAGATCATGAATTCTCTCCACCACTTAGGCCTTCTTCTGGACCTCTAAGTACGTCGGAAGGGTAAAGGGGGTAACAACATACCGGAGGGAGGGGTGGAGCGCCTCCTCCAAACGTCTTGCCTGAGACTCCTCGTCGGGAAAGAGGTCCGGAGCAAAGCGTAGGAGGTCCTTGAACTTTATCCCTATCTCTCTCACAGACATACTCCCCTGTTGGACAGAGAGTAGCTCCTGTCTCTTTTCCACCTTCATCTTCGAAGAGAGGAATTCTGCCCGGAACTCCCTCTCGAAATCATCCCACACCACCTCAGACTCTCTCCTCTCCCCTAGGTAAAGCATCCACCAATGACGTGCCGCTCCCCGCATCTGGCTGACGGCCAGAGGAACCCAGTACTCGTTCGGGGCCCGAATCAGGCCGAAAGCTATCACTAGCTCCTCTAGCCAGCCTTCCGTCTTCATGTCAGAGGTGTTGCCCTCATACTTCTCAAGGGTCTGTCGCTGGAAGGCCCAGAGAGTCCTCTGCCACTGGTCATCCTCCTCTTCTTGGTCAGCTCTCTGTCGATCGGCCAAGGTAGTATGTGGGGCCTCGATCGTCTGTACCACACGCGGTCGCCTTCCAGGTGCCATAGCTGCAAAGTAAACAAGGAATGCCTAATCCCAAGTAGTGCAGATTATTGTCTTTAAAACTTCTTAAACTTTTCGTTTATTCTTAATTCCTAAAACACCCCAGCAACACGAGAACACAAGTCATTATGATCCATATATTTTTCCTAGGGTCTCTACCCTGCAATCAGCGTGGCATCACTTGGACGTTCGGTAGGTCCAGAGTCCTTGCGTCGAATCACAGGGGGGCCTAAAATCCCGTGTCCTAGCCGGTCTTCCATGGCCTAATTCACGCACCGAGGTCACCCAACACTGTTTCCCTACCATCCCATGCAATCCTCACTGTGCCTAACTCTAAGCTCCATCCTATCCCTCAATCATCATCCCCTCTGATACCATTCTGTCACAACCCGCCTTCACCAAAAGGAGGGAAGGGTCAGCAGATTTCCAGGCCCTTCCTTCTTTAAGTTAAAGGAGAGGTAATGAACCCCGAGACCCGCCTTCAATAGGTCCCGGAGTGGCGACTAGCACCAAGGGTATAGAAATTTCTCAAAAAAAGAAGGCATTACCCCTTTTTGTTTTATAATATCGGGAGATAAGATGATGAAACTCAACAACACCAAGGTAAAAGAAAAGTAAAGCCAAAAGTAAACCATTCCCACATGCATGTTCCAAAAGTAAAAGCCACAAAGTACAAAAGGTGAATACAAGGTAAGTACCAAAGAAGAAAAGCAGCAACTGCAACTGCCCCAAAGGTCTGAGCTAGTATGGTCCTGCGTGATCCCCAGAGTCCTCCTGGAAACCTGAAAGCGGTTTTATACACATAGGGTGAGCATACAAGTACACTCAGTAGGGAAAACCAAAGACTCTCATGCACAAGTGGGGGAACGTACTAAAGTCCCGTGAGAAAAAGGAGTAAACCAAACACCTATCAAGGTAAATTATCCACCCAAGCCTCACCAAGGCACACTCCAAAAATAACGCAAGTCAAGTAATATATATAATCAGATCACATCAATGTTTGGGTACCCCACGCCACTTTCCCACTGGTTATTGAGACATCCTATGCATCGGACCAATCCCTCCATTCTCACCGCAGTCCCACTGCCACACCCACCCGCACACACCTGGTCCACAACCACACGCAGTCCCACTTCCGAATCCCGCCCACAAACACCTGGGCCACAACTATCACATGTAACCATGCCTGCAAACACCTAGGCCAGAACAACCACCACCACACCTGAAGACACCTGGGGTAGAAAATCCACTGCCACGCCCGAAGACACCTGGGCCTCATCCTAAAGACACTTGGGAAACCTTCTACCGCACACACATATCCAACCACCACACTACCCCGCCCGAAGTTTCTTGGGATAATAATGGACCTCAATCTGTCACAGCCTGCCTGAAGATACTTGGGCTATTCGGGAAAGGGAGAAGAAAATGAGCTAATAACCAGCCACTAATAATAGTGTTGGGAAAAACACCCTCCCCCATGAAATCGGGGTGTTCGGCACTAAGTGATCAACTTGGGTGGGGCCCGAATAAGAAACACAAAACTACAAATATACATAGGTAGCAATCACTCACCCAAAGTTAGGTTTTTCTTCAGACAGCCTACAGATCACAACAGTGCTCAAGTCCGAGTCACAACTCTCACCAATAAAACCCATTTGTCCCATTCTTGTTTTCATGTTCAGTAATAATGTTCAAATAAGTTTATTCACTACTAGGCAACTAACACCATAAGCATAACCAAGGAAAAGAAACCAGTCAAACATCAATTTAAGTATCCATACCTGGTTCTCTTGTAAAGTCACAACAATAAAGGAAAAGTGAGAACCCTCGAAGTCCTGGAACCAGAAAACCCCGAGACACTGCCCCGTGTCCCATCCCCCAGAAATGTTTTTCATCAACAGAGGATCCCACCCCCAATTCGTGATATAAACAAGGTAACCAATCGGTCTCAAAACTCACAAACACTGAATCCATAACAACAGGGGATCCCATCCCCAATTTCACAACCACCGAGAGTATAAAAAAGGGGACCCCATCCCCTCCCACATCTCTAACAATCATCCCGAAAAAAAAAAGGAAGCAACCAAACCACTACCACCGACACAAGATAGGGCCACGCCTGTATTTTCAGATTTATAAGATTTAACACACTCCATGATTTCAAATTCCGTGTGTTTTAACTGGGATTTATCACAGAAGGGTTGATCCTGGTACTTTCAATTTATTCATCTAGGTATATGTGATTAACCAATTTACTTTTCACAGCATGAGTTTATAATTACAAAACAAGCCATTTAAAACATCACGAGGGGTTCATTAGTGCACAGACAGCGACCACCAATGGGCTCAATTTTCAGGATGCGTAATCCAGCACAACTCAGAAAGATGATTTTAATATAACAACATCAACGATCACAGCCCCCCCCCCCCCTTAATTCTTTACAGGATTCATTCATTATCTTTAATTAGGTCTGGTTTATCCAATTCTACATAATCAAAAGCACGTCCACCCCGCATAATACACAAAAGAGAGAGTCGGAGGAGAAATTCCCTACCTGTTGATCGACGATTGACACTTAGGCCGGGGACGGAACTTCACGGATAGCGATGCGGCTCGCTTGAACGAAAAAAATCACCCCGTCTATCAATGCTCAGGCCGGGTGCGGAACTTTACGCATAACGATGCGGCTCACCCGATGAACCAGAAGCTATTCGTGAAAATACGCGATCAAGGAAAGAAGAAACCACAGATAACCCTTAGTTTATAAGAGTCGCGGATGGTTGAGATGAGAACGCCAAACCGCATAAGGAGCGGGGGTCGTGGGTTGACCACGCGGTTGGGTAGTTACACATGATGATATTAAGGTGTTATTTAATATCCCCCATTAGAGAGGTTTCAGGAATTAATTACGGGCCTTAAGTGGTTTTAAAAGGAGTAAAATAATTAATTTACGTCAAAACTTATGTTGCGGGAGCAGAAAAGTCAGGTACTCGGTGAGGGGACACGGTGCCACTGTCACGGTGTCACCCTCACGGTGTCACCCTCACGGTGTCACCCTCATGGTGTCACCCTCACAGTGTCACCCTCACGGTGTCACCCTCACGGTGTCACCCTCACGGTTCCACCGTCACAGTTCCACCATCACGGTGCCACTATTTTGGTGGAGCCTCACCTTTGGCAAAGTAATAGGCCAAGAGGGTCTGGGCCATTACAGTGATAGTCCTTGGAAATGGTGATGCTGCAATGAATTGATGGGAAAAAAATGAGCCTCAGTTCCAAAAAGTGTAGACCCAAATGGGGCTTCAAAGAAATAGATCCCATCTTTGTAGGGTTGTCAAATTGGGATGAATAAGAGGGTATGATATTTTTCATTGGTACCAGGCACCGTGAATCCCTTCACAAGGAAATTCTAGTTGTGTATCCAGGAAATTTTTTGGACTAATAAATGTATCAATTAATTTAGGGAAGGAATTTTTACATGGTTTTAGGTCTTTGGGGATTTCAGGGTCATGTACTTAGGCCATATGCCTACTGGGCCTATGGGTCATGTAAGGTTCCACCTTAACCCAATTAAAAAAAAGGATTATCTAAATGAATAAATAAATAAAATTTAAGGTATTATTTATACTTTTATTATGAATCTAACTAGTGAGTATAGTATTCCCATGGAATCCTTATAGACCCTTGTTGCAAGTCGGTAGCCCTTGGCATACGGGAAGGCGTTCTTGAGGTTGTGTAGAACCACTGATATATACACTGTTTATAGTGATTCAGTTTGAGGCATTACAAAATTATATGAAAGGTTCTTCATTTGTCTTGTTATTTGTGCATGGTTTATAGGAGACTAGAAATTCCTTGGAACTTGGTAATTAACTTGTTGTTGGGAGTGATTAACCTATGTATGAGGGAAAACCAAGTTTTCAAGTATGGGATTAATTTTTTTTGGAATTTTATTGTTATATTTGATACTACTTCACCTTGAGTGACTCACTTGATTTATTATGTTATGATTTATGAGATTTTTCTATTGGTCCAGCATGGAAAGATAGGGTGTGTGTTCTTGTGCATCATTATTGGCATGTAGGATTTTTTTATATCATTTTTATATTTTCTATGATTTATATGTTATTTTATATGATTTATTTTAGCCTATGATTTACCTATCTGATTTATATTTTTCTATTATTTATATTTCTTATCGATAAAATGGGGGTTTTATTTAAAGTTTTAGTAGTATTTTATATGGTTCTTTCCCATATAAGACTATGGTGTAATCTTACTTAGCCAATTACTTGGTTATCCTTTGGTAAATATTTAGATATAAGTGGGATGATAAATGGTGGTCTTGATTAAATAAGTAGTTAGTAGGCAACCTATAATTTTTTTTCCATCATAGCTTGTGAATGAAACTTTATTTAATCAAGATTTGGAAACATGAAAACTTTCTAGATCCTAGAGAGAAAAAAAGTGTAACTTTTGGAAGGATATAAATAATTTTTTAAGTGATTTTATTATTTAAATAGAGCATTAGTAAACAAACTATAAGGAATTTTCTTTTATAGATTATGATTGGAACCTTATTTAATAAATCCTTGGAATCATGGGGAATTTTGATGAATCCTAGGAAGGATTGGGAATGTGAATCCTATTAAAATATGAACCTAGTGTCATAAAGGATAATAAAAATCCCTTGTAAATATGGATTCTATGGAAAATTATGGAAATTATTATTGATCATGGTGAGTTGGAACCATTATAAATATGTGGCTTGACATGTATATGGGTCATTAGGGATGATTCTAGTGTCTAATCTACTAGATCCTTGTGAGATGTTTTGAGGTAGACCCTATGTGGGTGGTGTGACCTTATGTAGGTTCTTGTGACTAACCCTAGTTAGGGTAGTTAGGTTTGATAGAGATATTGGGATTATGAAACCTCTATGGTGTGTGGTGTGTCAGGTAGCAGGGAGTTATACCTTTATAGCCTTTTTTTGAGTTTGTCCTAAAGGGTTTTTGTGTTTTTCATTTTTTTTCGACATTTATAGGATGGTGTTTCATCAAGTGGTGTCATGTAAATATAAATACTTGAGGTGGTTGTTGGACATGATATTTTTCATGTGACCTTAAGATGGGGGTGAGTGTTATCATGTGAGTGGAAATCCTTGTGAGGATTAGTTTAGGTGCTAGGTGGTAGAACCTGGAGACCCTTGAGAGTGACTTAGGTTCAGTGAGTTAGTGTCATGTTATGTGTGAGAGTAAATTTTGGTGGGGGTTAACCTAGTTTTATGAGTTCCTTAGAGGTGAAAAACATGGGTTAATTCTTAAGTTGTGTTTTGAGCTTGGGAAGTGCCTTGGGTTATGTGTCTTAGGCGTAGATTAATTCCTTGAGGATGGTGGTGTGAGTAAGGTAGACATGGATAGTATGTTTTGGATTGGGTATGATATTAACAGTGTGTGTGGACACCCTAAAGGGGGTTTGGGCAAGGACATGAGTGGTGTGCCTTATGGTTTGGGTTGTGAATTTTTTAGAGTGAAAATAAAACACCTTTATCTTATTTATTCTAGATGTTTCTTTAAGAGCATGGTGGGATCATGAGTATACATTATGGTGTTGGAACAACATCGGTGGTAGAGACCATGTGTTTGACTAGGGTGTGATGACATTTTTCATGGGGAACAAGCGATATGGGAGAGTATGAATATTGTGTATATATGTGATAAGGTATTCATGTTGGTCATGAACAATGCCTAATGATCTTGGATCAGTGCACATGAGGTGCAACCAGGTATATGTAATAGGCATGGTGATACATGGTATGGTTTTCAAATGTGAAATCACCTGGGGTGTTGGTGCTTATTGTTAAGTTTGGGATGCACTTTCAGTATATTAATAAGAACTAGAATAGATACTTAAAATTTTGGAATGATTCCAGTTTGGAGTCATCCATGTGATAGACCATGGATTAAATTAATTGCTTAATTTTTAAAAGGAGTGTTGGGGGGTACTCCTGGTTGGGTAAGGATGGCTTGTGTATAAGAATAGTCAGTGGTTTATGCATGTGATCCTAGTTTGGATGTGACATGACTCATGTGATCATGGGTCAAGTTATGTGACCAGGTGGTCTATAAGTGTGTTACCTTTTTGATTCTATGGATCAAGGTAGTGTGTTCTAGTAAGCTTAGTGGCCAATAAATTTTGGATCGATGATCACCCTTGTATGGGTTGGGGGCTGATGACCTTGAGAAGGATTTTTAGGAATAATTTTCTAGGGTTTTAATGGAAAAATAAAAAGACCCTCAGTTGAGTGGGTGTCATAAGTGTGGATAGAATTGTTGTGTTATGATCGATCTAATAGATCAATCCTAACAAAGTTTTGATAGGATAATGGGAATGGATTTATAAGAGATACACACATATGTTGGTGGTAGGACCCATTAGGGTTGGTGACTGAGGAGTAGAGTAAGAAAATATACATGGTGGGGTGCCCACCATAAGTCATTAGGGTGTATAATTATAAATTTATATGAATTTAAACAATTATAGAGGATGGTGTTCCATGAGTTGAGAATGGAAAACATTGACATTTAAAGTAGTCCTCGGGTATAAGCAAGATGGCCACATCTGATAGTTTTGTTCAATGATGGAAGGTATGTGGTCAATGAGACTAAGATCTTAATCCAGTGGAGTGGTGAGAAGAAAACTACTATAGTGGAGAGATTCATGTCAGTCATGGAACATGTTCCTCATAATTATAAGGGATGTTAATTCTGTAAATCATCTATGAGACCATTCTTTTTATATTTGTGATGGTATTGAATATCGATATACTTATATTTTTTATATAATACAGATTCCTTGGGAAATAATAGAGATTAATCTCTATGTGATGTTGGTTGGAGTTTGAGTGTTCCTTTTGGGTTTTGGGTGAATGATGTGATCCAAGCATGGTTCTATTTGGCAACACACTAGTGCTTAGGTGTCACCATAATGAACAGTGTGGGTAGTTGGTGATTTAGCTATGGAATCACACTAAGAGGTCAGGGTTTGACCTTGTTGTGTTCTTTGGAGGTCCATGGTATGCCTATAGTGATTTAGGTATTTTTCCATAGTAGTTAACATCATTTCCATGGTAGAAACTTGGAAATTTAAGATGAGTTGATCATGGGAGTTCTAATTAGATTTCTTTCATAGAATTCAATACAGTGGGTTAATAATCACATCAGGCATGTGATTTTAGAAACTAAATGTATGTTTCGTGGTTTTTTCAATATTTCATAAGAATCATGTGTGTTCGGGCTTGTACCTGGATGATAGAACTTATTGGGTTTGACTCGGAACCAGGGATGGGTTTTCCTATTAGTTTTTGGCTAGTTTCTTAGGTAGAAGTAGGTGTGGCATTTTGGGGACTACACTGAGTGCATCATTGTAATTTGGTAATTGTGATAGGACTTTTCATTCCTATGGTGGAGAGATACATGATTAAAAAAATCCTTATGAGCTAAAACCTATAGTGGGGATCACCTTAGAACAAATGTTTTTTTATGAGAACACTTTGGGTATCTCAAGATCAATGGGTATCATAATGAATAATATTTTTTTTTGGGTGATGAATTTGAGTGGTGTATCATGATTGAATGGTCTAATCGCCTTGTGTTTGAGGTTGCATCATGAGAGTGAGGTTGGAATTCTAAGATGGACCACAGTCATTGGAATAAGATTTGATGACTAGGTTAAGTTGAGATATATTAATGTAAACCCACCATGACTTATTGGGGATGATAAGTGTTATGGTGTGGAGTTTGTAATAACTTATGTGTACGGATAGTCTTGTAATTTTAGTGGAAATCTAGATTTTTAGTTGGTTGAGAGTCTGAATTTTAAAGTAGTGTTTAAAAGGGAATTTTGAATCTTATAATCTCCTAAAAGATATTTTTATAAACTAAGGAAATGGATTAGAAGCGACCCAGGGGGCGGAGGGAGTAGGGAATCATTCAAAGGGTCTAGGAGTGGTTGTGGCCACTAGCATGGCTACTGTAATGTCACTAGATAGACAATATAGGACCACTGAATATCTAGTGGCCAATATAGTAGCCCAGTTGGGCTGTTAGGATCATCGTCTAGCTAGTGAGCAAGTATCGACTAGCCAGTATCCTCTTGGATATAATTTTAATTAGGGGAATCCCCATAATTTCACTGGTTCCACCCCCTTATCCTTTCACATACGATTTTCCTCCCTCACTCAAACCAAGAGAAGTCACAATTCCCTCTTAGTATTCTTATTATCCCATGGTTGTATATCATTCATTTGAGGTCCGTTTCAACTTTTTTTATATGTGTTGGATAGATTAAGGTGAGGCAATCACTCCTCTTCACTTTATTTTAGTTTTCTTTCATTGTTAAGTGGGGTTACATTTTTTTAATCTAATTCACCCTATTTCCATGGATTTTGTATGGTTTCTCAATTTATTTTTATTTTGGATCAACCTATGACCAATACTAGATGATTGAACTCTCTTAACAATAAGGAAGGTGGTCTATAAATTTAACCCATAATCTCTCTATTTTTTTAAGTGTATGCATGATACGGTCAAGACGACCATGTCATACTATAAACTTAGGATAATTGAATGTTTAAGTCAAGTTTGGATTAGTTAAATATCTCTTTTAACATTCCTTGAACCATATAAAAAGGATAGTTCTATGTGGGATGACCTTAGTTGATCTTTGGCCTTGAATGGTCTTACTGTGAGAAATGTCTAACTAAGTTCACAAGTTAAATGAGAAGTTAAGATTTTAATCAACGGTTTTGAAATATAATTTCACAACCATCAATAATTTTGAATGGTTTGCATCTTTTAATTGGACCTATTTTAATGTTTTCATTTAATTATAAAATTATATATCGAATTTAACATGGTATTAATGAAAAAAATATTTAATACTAGTTTATAACCTGGAAATGGAATTGATATATGATCAATGATGTTTTTGAAATTTAATGGATGCCTTGGGAAAATAATATGGTATGGGATGTATAAAATTACTTGATATTGTTGGTATTTGGGTAGAAATGGTCTATGAAGAGGACCATGGGGGTTTTGTTTTGAAATGATTTTTTTTTTGATTGAAAATTATTGTTTAGTAAATAAATATTAGTTAAGTGAAACGTATCTATATGATGATAAGCTTGGAATGCCTTTGAAGGATTCCATAGAGTCCATATGGACCTAGAATTGTGTGGAATACTATAAGTGAGCCTTGGATTCCACTTGGGGACTCATATGACTGTCATGGTGTGATGGAACCCTTGGATTCATAGAGGTTCGATGTTATTGAATTCCTTGAGAAAGAAATTGGATTCTACTTAGATTCATTATAATGAATTCTTTTTTATTTAATTTCATGGATTAATTTCATGTATTCTTGCAAGGTAACTTTTTTAATGTCATGGGATGAGCACCCAAGATTCTGATTGATTTATTTTGGGTGTAATGCTCCAAGTGTATGTCAAAGATCCCCATCAAGTCATTCTTATGGATATCAAGGATAGTTCCTTGAGTTTATACTAGTCAACTGCTACTAAGGAATTTCAGAATCACCCCCTTGGATTCCCTATGGGATTTATTAGAAGGGAAAGCCTGGTTGAGCCATGTGGGTTCCCTTGAGGTATTGTGATTATGGTTTCCTTGGTGGTGTACCTTGGAACTGGATGATCCATATCATATATTATGGACAATGATACACTGAAACTGGATGAATTAGGTTGTTCTGAACGTGTTTGTCACTATAGAGCTTATTTTTGGAGGTTTTATAATTTATTTATTTTGTAGTAAATTAATTTTTTCACCTTATCACCTATGTATGCACTTATTATATGGAATGGTTATTTTAGGGATGTCATTTTTGGTGGTCTACTAACTTGTAATCACACCATGATTGAGCAGTCAGGGAACTTGGGTAACCAAGTAGAATATTGTATGTTATAGCTTCAAGTTTAGTTAAGAATCTAATGTTATTGGTTACTTCAGTTTGGCTTGGCACACTAGGAGTGGGGTATGGACGATGGGACTGGCAAGAACTCGAAACTAGCCTAGGTTGGAGTTTATTTTCTATTTTAATTTCCCATTTTATTATTAATTGTGTGTGATTCTCCCATGAGGGGTTATTTAGATAATGTGTGGAATATATCCTTATTACAACATTTGATATTTCAGTTATTATCAACACTTTCCATGTTTTTTCTATGATGGTTATTTCTCCTAATTTATATGATTGAATATTATTTTTATTGATATTATGACTCTGACCAGAGGGTATAGTCTCCACATGGTATCCTTACATACTATCACCATTAGTCGATAGCCTTTGGTGTATGGAGAGACATGTTTGAGGCCATGTAGCACCACTAGTTTGGTCACTATTCATAGTGAGTTAGGGTGGGGCATTACAATTTCCTAGATAAAATCCTATACACCCCATCCATTTCAAAACCAAGTAACTTTTATGTGTTTTATGCAAACATGCCTCACTAAAAAAATATATAATTAAAAAACTTGTATAAATCACAATAATTTCCTAAAACTCAAGTCAAACATGCTATGAAAATTTTTTCTATATAAACCAAATCCCACATGTATTCCCACCTCAATCTTGAGGTGACTCTAAGTTTTTTACACAACCATTGGTTTATTCCACTATTGGATTTTTAGGTTTTCCCCATGGGTATATTATCATGGGTTTATAAACCATGACAATATCACTTTTCCATTATAGTTTCGTAAAACTATAAAAATAGGATATCTTTTATTATAGCTTTATGAAACCATAAAAATAGATATTATTATATTATTATTTAAATAAAACTATAATAATTGATCCTATATTATTAAAATTATTTAAATGAAAACAATATATCTAAAAAATACTATGACTAAATTCCTCCCCCCATATTACTCTCATTCCTCTCGATCACATCCCCTATTCATTTCTCTATCAACCTCATCATGTGCTATATCCCCATTATTGCATTTTTGTTTCCCTGTCATCACTTCATTATCTCCCCACCCCCTCTATTAGAAAATATGGGGCTAACCTTCTTTGAATTGAATTTATTTTGAAGGTATGTGATTAATTTTTAAAAAATGTATCATATCCAATTTCTATCTATTGATTTTCAAATTTTTTATCTTAAATTTTATTAATTCTTCTTGTATAGGTAAAACCCAATTGTTATCATTTAATTTTTTATCAATAGTTTTAAATTATTTTTTAGAAAATTACATCAGGATTTTATACCATTTTTTCATTTAAAAAATATAAATTAAAAAAAATAAAGAAATATGAATGAATTTATAATATTTCTCAAATAATTACCTAATATTTTAAATGATAAATTATCAACATTCTTTGTATTCTAGTTATTATAACAATTATTTTGAATTAAAAATATCATTGTATAATCATTGATTCATTTTTTATATATTTTTATTTTATAAATGATTTTATAGGTATAATTATTAATCATAAAATTAATTATATATTTAACATACATTGTATTTAGTTGATTTAAATATCAAATTGTTTTTCTTTCATTATAAATTTCATAATATGATTATTATTTTTTTAGAAAAATCAATTGATTAATTAAGGGTTATTTAATTATATGAAGTATTATATTTTTTATTTCATAATGGATAAAATTTGGATGTATGGTTTTGATTGGATGTAAAATGAGTTTCATAAGAAAAAAAATACTTGAATTTTTTTTTTTTTTTGATTTTTCTTTCAACAATGCTTCAGAAGGAGAGCTTATCTGATGTCCTTATCATAATTATTTCAAAAGACCATAGTTAACTCATGAATAAGTAAGTTATAATATCACTAGAGTTATATTTCAAACTAAATATAAGGTATATAATTGTAATAGAGAAATGATTCAACAAGGTGGAAATATAAAAATACCTGATAAGGGTGATTTAGAAGATATGATATTTTATTTTTTCTTTTTATTTACCAACATAACCATACAACCATTAAGGAATCAGGAGAATTGACTATAAATTTAATGTCAAGTTCTATCATTAAAATTCATAATTATGAAATTGATAAATTTAAGAAGGTGGTGGAGGGTTTTAAGACACTAATGTATATTGGTTGTGTCAAGATAAATAAACATGAATTTATAATGCTTTTATATTAAAGGAAAAGAATGTATGAATTTAATAATACTAGGATTGGATATATACTTGAATTTTTTAAGGGCATACTTATTGATGTTGTAAACATTCCAAAAAATGATTATGAGGTGTCTAATTTAATTAACCTATCTGTATTTTATTCTAATAAAATAAATTATAACCCTGATTATTGAATGTTATATCAAAAAGAAAATTCACCTTAAAATGATTATAAGAAATGTGGTATGTGTAAATTAAAGCCTAATAAATGTGGCTTGCTATATCAAGTTCCTTATAAGGTTATGTGGCACTTTATTTTGATATGGAAACTATAAAAAAAATTATGTAAGAAAAAATAGTAAAAGATATGAGATCACATATCAAAAGAAATGAAAATAATGACCATTCGGTGCACCCATCAAATATATTATCATGGAAGGATTTTACTAAATAGAGTTTTTGATTTTTCATCTAAGATATATAATGAAAAACTGGGGTTATCTTGTGACGGTTTTAATCTATTTTTAAAAACCCATACAACACAAAGTACATAGACCATATTCAATCATAAATAAAAATTGTTTCCCTAGATGTGATTGAATATATTCCCTTAATTAATGGTTAATTTAAAATGTGTGATGCTTTTATGTGGACCATAAATGAACTCTCTACCTATGAAATGATGTTTTTAAGGATCAATGAGGGAAAAATATCTTATCTGATATATGTAAAAAAAATATGATTAAGAAGTGGAGTTCCTTAGGATCATTGAACCACGCATAAGGGGGTTAAATCAGTTGTGTACTTTTTAAAAAAAAAATATTCTCTCTGAAATTTAACCCCTATAATATGTTATATTTATTTTACTTATTATATTTCTATAATAATCTCAAAAACATGCAATGATAATAAAGTAAATAAGGTATGAAACATTTACAAGATTCAACCTCGGTGTGAGAACCTACATCCTTGACATGGTGACTCCTGTCAGTCCATGGAAATTAAATATTAATCAATAAGTGAATATAACTTGATCCAACTCTGATTATACTCTTTTATCTCTTAATAGTTATGATTATACTGACTCTCATTAGTTTAAAAAAATTCTTACAAAACTAATCCAACACAAATGTATGAAACTTTGTAAAAACTACACCAAAAAAGTTCATTCATAAAATGGTCCATCTTATTTCCTCCATCCGGTAAATATCTATCTAGTGCAAACTATTTTCATCCGATGAAACTCCATCTAGTGTTCTTTACTAAAACTATTTCTAAAATTTTTCATTCTATCATATTAATAGAAACTCTTTCACCTCACAACTCTATTTATAAAATTTATCCAATTACTTTATATGGTGCTTTGTATGAGGCTACTACTCAAAAATTCTATGTCCTGTAACTCTGAACTGAAACTCTATTTGGTACTCTTCATAAACTAGAAAAAAAATCTTCATTTTAAACTCACTCTAAAATGGAATATTTAGTGTTTCAACTTTTTTTCAATAAACATTTTTATGTATGGTTGTATTTTTCACCCAAAGTAGAAAATGAGAGAACTCAATTTACTTTTCCCACTAAAAATAATTACAAAATTAATTATTCCCACTTAAATGAAATTTTTTGGTTGCTTCTCAACTCTTATATAATATTCATGAAACTTTAATAGAACTCTAGGATCTGTACTTTTCATCAATTTTCCATAACATCGAACATTAAGAAACTTATTAAATCTTTATTAAACTCATCAAGATAATAAACCAATTGAAAGAATAAATTTGGCATCATCATGTTTTGGAACTTTAAAAAGTTTCCTAGAAAAAATTCATTTGAATAATTGTTTTCCCGATGGATTCATAACAAATTATCCATATGACTCTGCTTTTTCTGATCACTCTTCCTCTACTTCTCTTCAATTGATTCTCTTCATAAGAAAATTATATTTGATAGATTGGTGTTTCTCTGTTCAGTCACTTCACCTCAACTTGGTTCAACCTTCTCATAAAAGTTTATCTGGATACATCATAAATGTTTGTTTGTTATATGTCTATATGATGTATCTTCATCTTATAGTCTTTCATTAGCATTGCACTTCATAAATTTTCAGAATTGATCTTCATACAAACTATAACAAAAAAATATACAAAAAAAATTATCTGGAAAACTTCATCTACATTTGTAGATGGTTGACTACATTATTGAAAACTTCTAATGACTTCAATTATATGAAACCTCTCCATATTAAAGAGTTGGACTTAAATTTTTAATTCTATCCCTTTATATTTATTTTTACACTTTATATTTCTTTCTCAATTTCTATAACCACTCAAACTCATCAATAAAAACTTATTAACTTTTGTCTGATCAAGTTTGTCCTATGATCTATGACCAGTTTGTCTGATGACATTGTGAAAACTTCATTAAAAAAATTTTATCAAAAAACTTATGTATTGATTCATTTTATGAATAGTTATATTACTTTCCCCTTTTACAAACTCCACAACTTGCAATTCCAATTTTTATTAAAAATATTTGTACTGTAACCTTGATCTCCCCCTTTGGATATTTGTCACTTTGTAAAAATGTGTACAAACTTTACTTGGGTCTTGAAATCTTTATAATGTTTGAAACTTTGAATGAACATCATATAATCGTATGAATTTTTAAGAAATTTACTTAATAAAGTTAAGTAAACTTTTTAAATTCTTCTAGCTACTTCATAAAAAACTTTCTTAACTTTCATCAGCTCTTTCTCACCTGTTAACAAAACCATTATCAACAAAAAGTATGTTTTCAATGAATAAAAAACTTGTTATGAAAACATCACAAAGTATCTTTAATATCCCCTTTTGTATTAGTTGGAAACATCGATAACTTTTAACACTCATGTTTTATCAACTCAAATTTTTCCAACTCTTTTTTTTAACAACTTTCACCAAATAACAACCTTTATCAAAGATAATTTACTAACACTACACTGCTAAATGAAGAAATATTTTTTAAAGTAATTACATCCCTCAATGATAAGAAAATTTTGGTCATGATAAGATAAATTTTTCCTTAAATTTTCTTTTCTTGTATTTCTCAATTCCTCGTTTTATGATAACCATGGCTTCATATTTATTTTAATAATATTTTTACTCACTCTCCCCTTTCTAAGACAAAGTAACTCTCCCCCTTTAAAGAAAAAGTTGTACATAGAATCCCCCTTTGACAATACAATCCAAATCATGGTGGGGGACTTCCTTAATAATTTTAAGAAGTCTTGGGTGGAGGCTGAACAAAAAGTTTTAGCCTCAAGTCCACAAATATTTCTCTTGGTGTACTTTGGTGAAAACATCATCAATTTGATATTTTTTATAAATGTACTCAAACATGACTTATTCACTAGAAACTCTCTCTTTTATGAAATAATACTTAATATAAATGTGCTTTGATATTGAATGTCGAATAATATTTTTGGAATTGGCATATTGATTATCACAAAGTATCTTCAATGGTTTGATAACATCCACTCTCAAATATTCCAAATAAACTGTCATCCAAATAATTTTTATACAAGCATGGATGGATGAAATATATTCTTATTCCATTATAATCAAAGTAAATAAACTTTGTTTCTTACTATGCCAGCTCATGCGATAATCTCTCAAGAAAAAAAAT
Source organism: Viscum album (assembly GCA_963277665.1). NCBI lineage: Eukaryota > Viridiplantae > Streptophyta > Magnoliopsida > Santalales > Viscaceae > Viscum > Viscum album. The sequence goes on from OY728127.1 coordinate 189,009,678, forward strand.
CCTCTAGATGTTTTAATATCTGGTTCAATCAGCATTAGTGTATCCAAGAAAGTCCATATCATAACTTCTTTTGTACAACATCCTGTAAGAATATGTTCCTTTGACATATCTGAGAATTATTTTTACTTTTATCATATTTGATTCCTTTAGATCACTCAGATACCTTTCACACAAAGTAATAGCATAAAAAATATTTTTCCTTGAAGCTATAAAATAAATAAAACATCTTATCAACTTCCAAATGTTTTTTAGATTCACACTTTTCTAGCTTCATCTTTACTCATTTTCATGCTAACTGAAATTTGAGTAACAAATTATTTAGAATCCACCATGCCAAAATTTTGTAAAAAAAATACTTTCCATAATTTTCTTGATATAGAAAATATATATTTCTTTTTGTTGAATTTTTAATCCTATAAAGAAAATTAATTCTTTGATCATTGAAATTTAAAAGTTCTTATTCATTTCCTTACAAAATTATTCACAAGATTTATCCTTGTATCCTGCAAAGAATATATCAACATTACCGATGAAAATCAGGGTACCTATGCTCAGTTACTTCACATACAAGTTACTATTAACTTTTCTTTTAAAAAATATCAACTATTTCAAGCAACTGTCAAGTTTGGAGTGACATGTCTGTGGATCTTGTTACAACCCATACAATGTTTTCTTTAACTTACACACCATTGTTCCATCCTTGTTAAGTAAAAAACCCATCAGGCTTCTTAGTGTAAAATTCATCCTTAATTTCACATTTAGGACATTTGACTTAACATTCATCTGAAAAAAAATTATAATTTCAATGTGCAACAACTATTAGGAACATTCTTATAGTTTCCAATCTCACAATGAGGAAAAAAATTTCCTCAAAATCCACACCTTCCACCTATGAATAACCTTTGAAAACAAGTCAAGCATTATTTCTTGAAACTTCTCCATGTTCATTCAATTTTTTTCTGAACACACATTTTTTCCAATAAAATTATTTCCTGTTGTTCATGGAACAAATTCCAAGGTTCCATTTTTTTCAATATGATCTAATTGTTCGCTCATAGATTCTACCCATTCATTATGTTCAACTGTCTCTAAAACTGATTTATATTTAACCTGTGAGATAAGTGATTTTTTATTTTCCTAATCTCAATTTTATTTTGTTCTGAATTATATTTTTATAATTTCGAATAATATTTTCAGATTCAAACTTTATTTAGATCACATTCATCTTTACTTTTTTTTATTCTCATTAGAAGTCTGCAATTTATCTTCCATAATATTTTCAATAATTTTTGTTAAGGAAGTTAGATTTTAAATAACTTTCATATAATAAGAATCCACCAACTTTTGTGAATTTTTGTTCAAACATTTATAACTTCTTCTATTGGATGAATATACCATGAAAATTACTTCCTGTTCTCTTTCATCAAACTTTCCAAGATCTGTATTTTTTATCTTTATAATGTAAGGACTCCCAAAAACATTTAAATATTTCACTAAATGTTTTTTCATATACCACATTTCATAGGAATTCATGTTGTATTTTGTCTATAATAAAAATATATTTTGTACATGTATATAAGTACTAATAGATTCTCTCTATAAAAACTTATAAATGTTATACTCATCCAGCATACTTATTCTCATTTCCACTAAGCTTTTGTTTTTCCTTTCTATAACTCCATTTTTTAGGGGGTATGGATAACTGTATTGATGTTTGATTCTATTTTTTTCAATTAGGATTCTAAATGTTTTCATGTGTACTCCTTTCTATTGTTGGTCCTGAGCTACAATATATAAACACCCATCTCTCTTTCAACTTCCCTTCTAAAAAATATGAACATTTATACAACCTCTAATTTATGATTTATAAACATGATGTTCGTCATTCGAGTGAAGTCGTCAATAAAAGTGATAAAGTATAAATATTATTTTTTTGGATTGTGTATAATTGGTCCAAAATATTAAATTAAATAAGATAAAGAGGTTTGGTGGATTAGATTTCAACTTTCTTAGATATTCCGCTAACCATATTCCCTTTTGGACATGTTTTAAAAACAGTGTCATATTTCCTCTTTGATGGTGGTAAGTTTCTTATGGTGTCTACTTAAAAAACTTTACTCATACTTTTCTATCCAAGGTTCCTAAGTGTTCAGTTACACAACATATTTTCAACCTCGGTACTTAAGTAGCATGAGTTACAAAGTTATCAAATATGAAAAAAAAATACTAGTTCTTTCTCCCTTTGTCACATTTTTTTCATCTTCCACACTTTTAATGATACAAGTGTCTTTTCTTAAGATAACTTCTTTAATATCATCACAGGGTTGGATAACACTTAGTAAATTGTGTTTGATCCCATAAACATATAAAAATTCCTTAGATTTCAATTTATGATCTTTAATATTAGTAAATCTTATTCCTATGATCTTTGAGGAACTATCACTTCTGAAAGTAACTACTCTTATTTCAGTTTCTTTAACATTTTTTATGATCTTTATATCACCTATCATGTGTGAGGAACAACTGTTGTCATGAATCCATGGTTTGTTCCTTTTTCTTAATTTCAAAGTTGTCTCAACAAAAAAAAGGTATATTATTCAACTTTCTTCTTTCTGACCTCTTTTTCTTTTCTAGTATAAGAAATTTTTTCCAAAAGAGTTTTCAAACATTCTTCAACAAAGTTATCCGGTTTTTTTAATCTTCCATAAACTTCCTCCAGACAACCAAACTGGTTTTTCATTAGAATATTTCTAGCATATTGTGTTTTTTCATTTATTTCTTCCAATGTCTTAGAAAGGTTACTCACATTTCTTCCAATATTTTTTCCCCTATGTTCATTAATATTTCTAAAAAGTGACATATTGTTCCAACAGTAATAAGCTTTGTTCCCATAATTTCCATAGCACTAACAAAAACAATTAAATCTTGATATTTTTTATAAGTAGTATCTTTCCTTGTATAAATTTTGTCGAGGTTTGAAACGTCTTTTTTTTTTGTTTCCTCCTATCTTGGGGAAACATTCTTATAAAGGTTATTTTCAAATTTTATTGATGTAATGGATTTCTCACATCCTTTATCAACCCAAGTTTTCCCAACATTTTTCTTAACACATCTATGGTTAATAAAATCATATGAACTTTTAAATTTATAAAGTGAAGATTTCACCTAATTCTTGGAATGAGATTTATTAGAAGATGGAGATATTTCATCTTTTACCTCTGAAGCTTTTTGGAAATTTCCATTCATCTTTCTTAAGGTAATTTAAACTTCAAGAAGTTTTGATTGAGTTTTACAAACTTTATCTTCCTTAAAGTAAGTTTTTTACTGATATATTCCACCAAATTTCCTTATTCAAACACCTTTATTTTGAGCTTTATAATCTCCTAGATAAACTCATATTCCTATTTAATAATATCTTTACTTAATTCATTATCCTTTACAATTTCATTCTTCATAATTCGGATATATCTATTGAGTTTAGTATTTTTATTAAGAAAATACACAAGTTATGATCTCAACTAGTAGTCCTTATAGGTTTCTTCACCTTATTCTTATTCATTATTGGAAGCATATTCTTTCTTTTCAAAATTAATAAAGAAAGTTATAAAATTTTATGGTGCTTCACATTCAGATTAAATTTTATCAAAAATAATCATACTCAAATTTCTTACTTGGTATACTTTTTTTGTTTCAATTGAATTTTTTCTTAGTTCTAGTGGAATGCTAATGTTCCTCAGAAGTTTTTTTAAACTTATTCCACTAAGGTTTTTCTTTGAATGATCTTAATATTCTCAAACTTTATTCTTGGGGAAATTTATAGAAAAATTCTCAATTCCTCCACACTTGAAACATTTAAGTGGGAGTTTGACTCCATACTTTCTTCTCCCTCTTTGGTAATTTTTGAAGATAAGATACATGATCTTTTCATTCATTCCATTATTTTCCTTATCTTTCAAATCATTAAGATCAAAAATCTCAGCATCTTGAATTTTAAGCTTTCTCATAGCTTTAAAATCCATTTCATCCTTGATGTGTCTATTTTTGTTTGCAATTTTCCGCGTTATTTTTTTTATTTTATTGTGTTATTAATATCAAAATAGTTTATTTTAATTAATAATTATCTAATGTTGTATTTTTAATTTAAATTATTAAAATTTACATTTTTTTGTAAAAATATGTATTTTATGGATCAATTTAGTCATTTTGAATAATTTAATACTAACTAATTTATTTTTTTTAATATTAATTTTTTACTCTTGTTTTTTATTTAAATAATAATTTTTAATTCTTTGTCTTTTAATTCATTCATTTTTTCATTTTTTTTTCAAAATAACTATTTCATTTATTCTTTTATTTAATTAATTTTTATGTAATTGATGTTCATTTCATTAATGTTCAATTAATTAATTTAATTAATTCATTATTTTTTATTTCTAAATAAATAAATTACGCTTTTGTTTTTTGAAACTTTAAATAATTAAGTTGAGTTTAGAAATTTAATTATTTTATATAATACTTAGTAATATTTTATATTAATTTAATTATTTGATTTATTAATTATTTTAATAGATTAATTAGTTAATTAATTTAAGCAAACTAACATAAAATATTTCTTTTAAATTAATTTATATATTAAAAAAATTAATCTGCAGTAAATTATTTATTGAATAATTTTTAATTAATATTATTATGATTTTTAATAATTTAAAATGTGGATTTTAATTTATTAATTTTATTGCTAATTTAGTAATTTAATTTATCTTTTAGTTTAATTAGTTTATTGATTTAATTTTTAATGTTTTCTTGTTAATTTTTTAGGTGTTTCCATCACCCACCATCGGACTCACTCGCCATTGAAAACTGCCAATGGTGAGTCCCAACCCACCGCTAGTTTTTTTTTCAACGGTGACTCAAATGATTCACTGCCATCTTCTTCAATGGTGACTAATTGAGTCACCACCACTATTTTTCCTTTGCATTTTCACCCAATGCTCCCAACTCGCCACCAGCTTCTATGGAAGTGTCTCCCATGACCTTCCACCAACACCCCTCCTCTCATCTCCTCCCTTAGTCACTGTTGGCACCACCACTCACTGCCAGCCACACCCAACGATGACTCTTTGAGTCACTGTTACTCACCCTCCAATAGTGAGTTAGTCAATGTTCTGCCTACATACCACCTCCTTCTGATTCACTGTAACTCACCACTAGCATCATTCCACCAGAGAATACAACAATGACAACATAAAAATTACAACAACAATATCAAAAACATCGAGCAATCATAGATCTAAGTAACAAGGAAACTTGAACCAGACCGCGAGACCCACTGCGACTGAAGGAGGACTGAAATATCAAAATACTAGATTTGAACTGAAGAGCCACCATCAGTAACCAAACCAGACTGAACCACAATGTTGTACACTATGCCAGGTCCCGCTGTTAAAGATCTATTATCTTCAAGAGCTGAACCCCAACCTAAGCCGTCGCAGCTTCCCGAACCCCACACCCTAGCCGCTGCTCAAAGACCTCGGGTACCTACTCCCTAACCATGTCATCTCCTGCTATCAAGGTTGCTGCTTGAGCCTCCTTTTTCCACTTTTGGATTCCCTTGAGCCCCCTCCTTCATCGATATCATAGCGTCCCTCCTCCCCTCCTTGTGAGCCAGGCTCACCCCTTGTTCCCCCCTTCTACTTCGATCTCCTCCCCCACTCTTTCATTCTTCTATTTTTTATTTATTTTATATAATATAATATAATATATATATATATATATAATAATAATAATAATAAATATACTTATATATATAATATTATGTACTTATATTTTATAATAGTAAATATATATAATATTTATGTATTTATATATTAGTAATAATAAATATTTCTAGTAAAAATATATTTTTAACATTTATATATATTTATTATTATTAATAATTTTAGAACTATGTTAATATATGTTTTTTATTAAGTTCATTTGTTTTATAATAAGTTTATGTATATAGATTTAGTTTCTTTATTAAAAATGGCTGACGACTTTAGTTTAATTATATTGTTCTGTACAGGGGAAGTTGCTCATAGAGGTAGTGATAATAGAAAGTGATCATGGAAAAAATTTTAAGGGAAGAGGATGTCATTAAAAGAGTTTGACTGCACCCGCTTAGAGTTCTCTGAAGGATGTTGATGTGCACATGAAGACACAGAACGTGGATTTGTGCTACTTCATGTTAGATTGTTTTCATCACTACATTTTCTTCTTGTTTTTTTTCAAATAAGAGGATATCATTCTATTCTATAACCACATTCCCCCAAAGACATAGGAAATGTCTCCAATTGTTAGAGACAAGAACCATTTCTCCCCCTTCATCTTCCGCTTCTTGTTTTGTGTTTTCATTTTCTTTTTTCTGTAAATATCTCATTGTGATACTCTTTTTTTCATTAATTCAACTGTGTGATTTTTTTTTGTATGTTCATCATTCTTCATCTTTTTTTTAATCTCGCATCTCCAGTAATGGAAATCTAATTTGCGGGTCCAAATTCCGGAGGTAAATATCAAAACTTCCTGGATATTTTCATTTCATGTTGATCATCACCTCTTATTCATTCTGAGTATATTATAAAGGTGATTTGGAGTGTGTGATAGAACATTCATACATTAGATTTGTTTTCTTATCTTTCTATACTCATTTCTTTTCCCTTTCTATTATCAATTTCTCTAACTAAAAAATTGAGTTGGTTTGTGTGATTTGGTGAACTCATTTGGATCATTATGTCTTGTGACATCCTATCTCGAATAAGTTAGTTAAGGGATTCATTTTTCAATTTAGATGAATGGTCAAGAACTAAAGAACTTTGGTGTTTGATTTTTCATAGTTTAGGTGAGATAGGTGTGTGATCTGATCCATCGGATATGCATTGAGTGAATTGAGAGTTGTTGATTTTATTCTTTAGTTAATTTATGATAGGAAGTTGAGAGTCGATTAACCTAAGTCTGGACCTGTTCTTACTGATAGTCCTCTGTGTATTTATATATTTTCTTTTCTTCATGCTGTTTTGTTTCCTCTATGATTCTTTGGTTCATTCACTATTTCTTCTCCCTTACTATGTTTTTCAACACTATTTTTTATTGTTTTTATTTGTTATTTTCAAAATATAAAAACACAAAAAGATTTTCAGAAATACCAATAGGGCTCTTGACACTACTTCTTTGAGAGAGACCCCAAGGTTAGTCATTGTGATATATCTTGGGTACTATAAATCTATCTATGATTGTCCTCGCGATAAGGATGTCATCAAATTTCAGTGTCATTTTTGGGGAAGCAATATTTTCCTTGGTTTTTTTTCATTTTTCAAAAAAAACATAACTAGAAAAACTAAAAATAATGATGAGACCACCTCGACCCTTAGAGGATTATGTTAGATTTATTACATATAGAACTAGGGAACAGTTTAAAAAAATCATCTAGATGATTTTTTGGAACTAATTAAAGAATTTAAGGAGGATATGAGACCACAAACATTAGAATCCTTAGTCAAGGAACTTAAATAATTTTATCACCTCTTCCCTAAGTTCTATGTTTCAGAAGAACTGGAGTTTCCCACTTTTGATAATGAACTACCCCTTGATTCAAAGCTGAAGATTCAAGATCCACCTTCTGAGGAGTTTTTTAAGAGATAGTAGGAGATAGAATAAGAGGACATTAAAGAATACTGACATAATCTGGAAGATAATTTTACTTTCAACACTTCATTTTATGATATTATGTGTTCTGAATTGTCTAATTATTTTTCCATATTTCAAAAGGATGATCCAACACAATACATCCTTACCTTTTCATTGAGTAACACCACATTATAGGTCATTTTATTTGAATATAGGCTTGAGGAGGTTGAATACCTCCCACCTACCACATACTTACTCTCATGATCACTATTCAACTAAGAGGAACAATTTGTACTACTTTAGGGAGTTAACAATTTTGTGGATGAATCTGTATTTTTATTTTACTTAGATTACGTTGAAGCTAGTATTGAGTGTGTTGCTCCCTTTTTAGGTATTAAGGATACAACTCACTTCTATGATTACTTGGAGAGTCAAGAGGAAGTTAAAGCTACACCTGCTGAAGAATTAATGGAACTTCTAGTGTTTTTTGAAAATTATAGTTTGGGAGATACTGTTGAAGAGGAGTTACCGGAGTTTTGAATAGGACCAAAAGAGGATGATGACCATTTTTTATTACCCAATATAAAATAATTTATTGTAATGAACTAGAAGAAAAGTATTATCCAAGATATACATTCCCACCTCCTATTCACACCAACCCTCAGGCTGTAGAAGAGGGGAATTTCCCCTACATCATATTCCCCTTCATCGCTCCACAAGAGGTACCCCACTGATAAGGAGAGGTACTTGTTTGAAGCTTCATAAGTTTTACTCCACCGATGTAATAACTATGAAGTTTTAAATAACTACATATTGTGGTTCTTAAGAAATAATCTATATCCCCCATCAAACTAAGGTTGATCCAATGATTTTCTAGTTGTGTACAATCAAACTACATCACCCCTTGGGAGGTTATACCAATATTATACCTTTAATTTATTACTTTAGTTTATGATTATTGTTTTAATTTGTGTGTTTTTTCTTAGTAGACAATAAATAGGCAATAACTTCACGTGGATGTCAATTATGATTAAAGGGACCAGCTCACTAAAATTTCACAATATTTCACTCCCTAACTCAACTTAGTTGCATTTCATTTTGATCTTTAAATTATTAAGTCTAATGTTAATTTTTTTACATCTATAGGGACTTGAACATAGTATCCAGAGATTGTGCACAAAACAAACACAGGTAGGAACCATGAGGCTGAGCTAAAAAATGAGAATATACCACATTCAAGGAAGTGTTTTTATACTTTTTCTAGTTTTATTTTTCTAATCATTTTTTACTTCCAGCTAAGAGTTTATAGGTATGGTGGAGTACCTCTATTTTCTTTTGATATTGTGAATCTATTTTCCTGCTAGAATCTAGTGAGTTGAAAATTTAGTTAAACTAAATTTTGAAACCTACTGCACCCATTTCATTCACCTGGATTCATCTTCTGCTGAACAACATTGATCATCATACTTATATTTGAAATAAATTGTAAAATTTTATATCTTATTATAAAATCAACGGCATGAAATTTTCAAAAAAAAAATGTTCTTGATATGTTAGTGGTGGCCAGTGGGTCTCTTTTTTTCTTTTTCTTTTTCATTTTGTGTCTCAGCCAAATTTTTGAACATTCCTATAACCCATTTACAATTATTTTCATATTTAATTGACCATCTATTTTTATATTTACTATCTACCACCTTTGAGATCCATCATTAGGGACAATGTTTAGCTTTAAGTGTGGGGAGAGGTGTCTTTCTCTCACTTTAAATTCCCCCAAAAAAATCAAAAAAATGGTCAAATTTTTTTAAAAAGTTTCAACTTATTTCAAAAAAAATCAAATTATTTCACAATTTAGGGTTATTATGATTCAATTTTCACATAAATTATGCCCTACCTAGTGGATAACTACTTCTAGTTGTTAAGGGCTGCATTGAGTCCGAAACTATTGGGTATGTATGATTGTTGAGTGGAGTTTCACACTGTTCTTATGGATTTTCTCTTTAGGAACTAAGGAAGAGGGTGAGATAGGATAGTTTTGTGGAATTCTGATCATGAATTTAGGAAATTTTATTTTTGAACTCGAACTTAGGGCCTCATTTTTTGCAAAAAATAATCACATTAGGGAGGAAACTCAAATAGTAATCTTAGAATTCTTTTGAAACCAGAGTAAAATGGGAAAATTGGATCCCATAGTGAACATCTGAGACTCTAAGAACTAGGTGTGTATGTTAGACCTATGTACATATCAAATAAGTGTCTTTGCATAGTGCTTAGTGCATACATGGTTGGGTAAAATAAATAAATAAATAAAGTGTCTGGTGGTCAAAAATGGGTTCATTAAGGTGAGGGGAATTTTGAACCCATATGAATAAAGGGACAATTGACTTGTATTAAAATCATTTGAGTTGTATCAATGAAGTGATTCAAAAAAATATACTTTGATTTTTGGAACCTAGGAGGAAATTAAAATTGAAGGTGTCTTTTGTAAAGGTTTTAATTCTACTTTATCTAATCGATCGTCACTCTTAGATTTGGAACTTGAACTGAAATTGAAGTAAGGAAGTGGGTGATTTCATATAGGAGGCATGACATCCTTGACAGTGAATGAGTTTGTGTTTTCCTTTATTCTCAATGTGTTTTGAATCTGGGCAGGACCTTCTATGAAATTATCCTTTGAAAATCCTAACTTTATTTTGTGCCTTTGTTTTTAAAAGCTTGACATGCTTCATTTTAAGACGAATGTGAAAAATCATTTTTTCTGTTTTATAAATTCAAAGAGTATGCATTTTTTAATGAAAAAACATTTAAGTGTGGTAGATTTTGATGTGGATTCTTTTGTTTTCAATTTTCCATATCATTATTTGTACTTTATTGTGTTATTAATATCAAAATAGTGTATTTAAATTAATAATTATCAAATGTTGTCTTTTTAATTTAAATTGTTAAAATTGTAATTTGTTGTTAAAATGTGTATTTTATGGATCAATTTAGTTGTAACATCTCATTATTGTTTTCAAGTATTCTTAAAATCTAATTTTTACTAAGATTTGGTTGGGTTTCATGTGGGGTTTTATCGGGTTGAAAATTTTAAAGTTTGTAATTTTTGGGCTAGTACATAGTCGGTGCACGGTTTGCCCAAATCGTGCATCATATCAGAGCAAACCAAGAAACCCAAGGTAGTGGTATTTTTCATGGTTGGTGAACAATTCATCAAGTTGTGCACCCTCTTAGTAGAAATTGTGTGGCTCATTTAAAACAGGTGCATGGCTAGGCTGCATGGTTTGGTCTAATCGTGCGGGTTTTCCTAGGAAACCATGCATACGGGATTTTAAGAGATCCTAAATTTTATAAAAAAATATTGAACCCCTATTATAGGTCTATGGTGGACCTCCTTCAACCCAAATCATTTTCTACAAACCTTATATCTCCCAAGAAGTATTCTTGTCCCCTTTCAACCCTCTCATAAGTGATCTGAATCTTGGAAAATTTCGTTCGATCCTCTTTCAGTTAGTTTCCTTCTCTCATTCTTGATTTCCCATGATCTATCTCTTTATACTTAGAGTTCCTTGGATCCTTGTGTTGATTTATGGATTTAATACCCTCTATTTTGGTTCAATAAACTTATGTTTGATCCTTGTTTCCTAGATTCCTTGATCATCATTCTTCATTAACAAATCATGGCTAGGGTTTGGTGATTCAAGAACCATCAATCTCGAGGTAGGTGGTTCTGTTACGATGTATGATTTTTATTAACCCTAAATTTATTTATTTAATTTCAACTATTTTTAATTAAATTAAATTGTTTAATTTTGATCAAAAGTCACTCAATTATTTTGTTGGATAAAAGCCCAATTCCATTGAATTGGGGGGTTTTGGAAAAATAGGTTTTTGGCATGAAATTGGAAAACCCCTGATTTCATTGAATTGGTGTGTGTTTATGGAAATTGTGATAATTTAAATTGTTAAATTTAAATTCTAGTTTTGATGAAAAATTATTCAATTAAATTTTTTGATTTAATTATGAAAATGGTTTTGATGGAAAAATTTTGAAAACTCCCAATTCTAGTGAATTGTGGGTTTGTGATGAAATTGATGGAATTTATGAAAATTAAATTATAGTATTTAATTGTGAAATGGATTGTAAAATTTCATGAATTGGTTTCAAATCCTTATTTGTGAAATAATGGATTAAAATGTTTTGATGGAAACCTTAGGGTTTCATCTTGGTGAAAAGGCATGTTTTTTTATTAAAAACCTGTTATGGTTTTTAAAGAGAAAATTGGAATTCTTGAAATGGGGGATGGGATTTAATTGTATTTTGAGAAGTCTTGAAATAAATTTATCATCATTGTTTTTACTTGAGCACATGAAAGCCTTAGTTAGTTAGTGTGTTATATTAGATAACACTTTATGACTTACAATCCTCTAAAACCTCATGTTATCACATCATCATTCCTTAAGTGATAGTGATAATCCCCCTTTTCCTTAGGCCCAAAGGGGTGTATGTACATACTGGTCATTTCATAGTGTTGGATCCCTATAGCCTGGAACTATCATACCTATTTGGAATATGGCCATATTTCTCACTTTTTTGTATTTCAATTGTTTATGTCATTGTTATAAACTGTTTTACATGCCTTGAGAATTTATATAAATTGTTTTATATAAATGTGTTTATTTAATCCATTTTTGTCAAAAGTGTCATTTATGTAAACCATCCTTTTATTAAAGGTAAATTCCATCATTTGAAAATTATTTCCATTATTTGAAATGTGAATCGTGAATTTATAATGTATTTCCATCTTTTGAATTATAAATCATGATTTTTTAAAATATTATTTTGAAATTCCAAACCTATTTATTTGAAAATTTAAATCACATTTTTGGTTAATTTGATATTGGAATCTTGTTACGAAATCTTTGGTGAAATCCTATTGGTCTTTTTCTCACACCCTACTTGTTCCTTCAGGTGTTTGTATATTATCTCCTTCCATGTTCGAGTAAGGGAAAAGGATCTCTTAGAGGTGGATCCAGTTGTTGAACCTTGGATTTGGTGAGTTGTGTCCTTTGGGACTTGGGTTGTTTTCCCTATTTTGGTACTTTGGTTGTAGTAATTTGGGATTTAATTCTTGTTTTACTTTTGTTACATTACTCTTAGTGGTTCGTGACAAAGTGGTATCAAAGGGAGGTTGTTCTTTTGTATTGAAGTCAGTATGCACTTGTGAAATCTTGTTGAGACTTAGGAGGTAGTTATGATTGAGTGCCTAGCCATCTCTCACCTCAATGAACCTTAAGTCACCATGGGTGGTTAGGTAAAGATGCCTTGTGGATTGGTTCTAGTATTTTTCCTACTGTGATTTGGATAGAGTGAGATCCAAATCTTTTTTATTCTATCATTTGGCATTAGTTTCCCTCATTTCTATATTTGAGTGTTATCTGATGTCTTCCTTGTTGTTTTTTGATGTTTTATAGCATCATACCTCTGAGAAGATGCACGAATAGGATCCAATAGGAAGTTGTTGCTGAACCTCAATGATCGAATCCTATTGTTGATCTAAATCTAGTTGAGGTGATTGTGCACACTGTCCAAGCTCTAGGACAGGTACCACCTCCAGTTCCCATTCAGGCTCCATTTGTGGAACCTCATAGGGGTATTCTCAAAGTTATTTCTCAAGAGTTCCTTCACTATAATCCAACATCGTTTAAAGGATAAAATTATTCTCAAGAGGCTGAGGAGTGGTTAAGCAGTTTGAAATGTTTGTTTGGGTTCTTGGAAACACCCAATGAGATCAAAGTGAAGTGTGCCACCTTCGTGCTGGAAGGACTGAGTAGAATATGGTTGGATACTATGTTGATGGAGAATAAGAATTAGGGATTAAAGAGGAAGGACTTAAAGGTCATTTTCAACAACCAATTATATCCATAATTGATGTTTTTGGCCAAGTCTTCTGGGTTATTTGGACTTGAGTAGGCTGATAAGACCATGACAGAGTATGCAAACCATTTTTCTGAGCTCATGAATTTTGTACCTAATATTGTATCAAATGAGAAGATTCGGGATTAAAGGTTAGAGTTGGGACTTCATCATGATATTCATTCTCAGGTTTTCTTGCTAAAATTTCTTTCTTATGTCGATGTACTAGATAGGGCGTTGATGGTCGAGATGGACTTGGCTGGAAAGTCAGGATTATCAGAAGTTTCTTTATCCCCTAGTGGAAGTGTACATTACTCTAAGGTAAAGAGTAAGTGAAATTATTCTCATGGTGGTTCTTAATTTAAGGGTATTTTCTAAACCTCGTACAGTTCCTGGAAGAGGTCCTTTGGTTTGTTACTAGTGTGTAAATATGGGACATTCAAAGAGTTTTGCATCGATACACCCAAGAATTGTGGATCCTGCAGATGCTTAGGTCACTTGAAGAGGTTTTTCCATGATTATTCTACTCTGTACAGTGGAACAGGATCATCCACACTTTCTAGAACTACAGCGCAATCAGATTCTTCACATGAAAAGGGGTTATAGCCACAAGCATCTAGAATGAAGCTTCTTCACACAGTGGAAGAGCCTCTAGAGGAATCCAATATGGGTCCAGCGAATGTGAGAGGTTCCATTACTATAGATTCACCATTATTGACTTCTCTATTTGATAATGTTTCATCTCATTCATTTATTTTAACCCATATTGTTAATTTTATAAACCTTCCTTTGGATCTTTTATCTTGTGAAATGGATATTACTACACCTCTTGGTACAAAGAGAGAGCAGGGTCTCTTTATTCTCGCTGGTGTATTCTCTCTACTAGATGTTGAGATTTCTTGGAGATTTATAGTTCTTGACATGAAACCTATTTACGTCATATTTAGGATGGATTAGATTATTTTCAATAAATCCCGAATTTATTATTATCTTCAATGGGTCTCCTTTACTACACCCAGTGGTGTGTCTCATGTTTTTCAAGGAGAATGGGACCCAAGGTTTAGTAGGGTTATACCTTCTTATTCAAAGATGGGGAAAGTAATATTGGTGTTTTCCTTTGATCTAGAGAGAGAATATTTGAGTGGTGATCTCCCTCCAGTTATTGTAGAGTTTCCCAACATGTTTCCTTTTGACTTCTCTGGTTTATCACCAGTAAGGGAGGTTGAGTTCTTCATTGACTTAATGTCTGGTACTCAACCAATTTATATTCCCTATTACCACATGGAACCTTCTGAATTTAAATATTTGAAGTCCCAGTTGGATGATCTTCTATAGGAAGTTTTATACGCCTGAGTGTGTAACCTTAGGTGGACCTAGTTATCTTTTCTAAGAAAGTTGATTGTTCACTTTGCCTATTTATTGATTATTGAAAGCTCAGTCGAGTGACAGTAAATAAAAAGTATTTATTTCCATGTATTGGTGATTTTTTTTATCATTTGAAAGGGGAAAGTGCTTCTCATAGATTGATCTTATCTCTAGTTACCATCAGTTCAGGATAAAAGAATCTGACATTAAAAAACCCATCTTTCGGAGAAGGTATGATCATTATGAGTACCTTGTTATTCCCTTTGGTCTAACCATTTCTCATGTAGTCTTTATGGATTTGATGAACATGATTTTATATGGGTATCTCGATACCTTCATGGTATTATTTTTGGATGAAATCCTTATTTACTCTAAGTATGAGGAGGATCATGTGCATCATCCGAGAATATTTTTGGGTTTGCTGATAAATCATTGACTTTATTCCAAGCTTTCAAAATGTTATTTCTGGATTCGGGAAGTGAAATTATTGGGATACATGGTGTCTGTACATGGGATATCTATTGATCCTAAGAAATTTAATGTTGTTATGACATGGGAACAACCACGGAAAGTCTTCAAGATTCAGAGATTATTGGGTTTAGTTGGATATTATCATGGGTTCATTAAGGGATTATCAAAGTTGGATTCTCTGATGACTATTCTAACTCATAAGAGAGTAAACTTTTCTTGGAATGATAAATGTCTGATTTCTTTTTTCAAGCTAAAACTTTGTTTGACTACTGTGCTAGAGTTGACTCTTACAGAATCCAATTAGGGCTATGTGGTCCTCTATGATGCATCAGGTTCAGGTTTGGGACGTGTTCTTATGAAAGGTAGTCATGTTATTGCCTATGGATCTCATCAGCTTAGGCCACACATGAATAATTATCCGACTCTTGACCTTGAACTCGCAGTTATAAAGTATGTGCTTAAGATTTGGCAGCATTACCTTTACAGATAAAGGTTTACTATGTTTTTAGACCACAAAAGCTTGAGTTATATATTCTCTTAAAAAGATTTGAATCTCCGCTAGAGGTGTTGGGTGGAATACCTATAGTCTTTCGACTCTAAAATCGCCTATACCTCGGGAAAAGGGAATGTTTTTGCAGATGATTTAAGAAAAAAACTTCCAACCCAGGCTATGAAATAATCTTTAAAAGAGTGGAATTTGATGGATCTTTTCGCACAGTTTCATATTGGAGTTCAGGAGAAAGGATTCGAGGTTTCCATGGCCAGCATTCATTTGAAATCCTATATTCTCAAAATGATTCTTCAAGATCAGCAGCTTGATGATGAGTTTTGTAGAATCAGAGGCTCTCTTTATGGTGGGGAGATGGTTTCCTAGTGGTCATTCTCCAAAGTGGGTGTTTTGTGTTATCAAAATCGCTATGTTGTGTCGTTAGATTCAAGGAAAGTTGTGGTGTGGAATTGTCATAATTCCTAGTGTTCATTGCACCCAAGAACCACTAAAATGTTTTATGATATGCGGAAATAGTTCTGGTGGTCAAGTATAAGACATGGGAGAGAGAGTCGCTGATGAGAGAGTAGTGGTCTCATATTTTTTGCATGAAAACTTCTTCATAGGATTTATGGGGATAGAAAGTTTCTATGGTGGGGAGGTTGTAACATCCTATTACTATTTTTAGGTATTCCTAGACCCCTCTTTTTACCGATCTTTGATTGGGTTTCGTGTGGGGTTGTTTTGGGTTGAAATTTTAAAAGTTTGGAATTTTCTAGGCTGGTGCACGGTTGGCACATGGTTTTCCCAAACCGTGCATCCTATCAGAGCAAACCATGAAACCCAAGGCAGTGGGATTTTTCACAGTTGACATATGGTTAGTCAAGTCATGCGCTCTCTTAGTAGAAACTATGTGGCTCATTTAAAATGGGTGCACGCTCAGGCCACATGGTTTGGTCTAACCATGTGGGTCTACCCAGGAAACCATGCATACAGGATTTTAAGAGATCTGGAATTTTAAAAAAAAATATTGAACCCCTATTATAGGTCCTCAATGGACCTCCTTCGACCCAAATCATTTTCTCCCAACCTTAAAGCTCCCAAGGAGGATTATTGGCCCCTCAAACTCCTCCTAGAAGTGATCTAAATCTAGACGAACATCGGTCAATCCTCTTTCGGTTAGTTTCCTTCTCTAATTCTTGATCTCTCGTGGTCTCTCTCTTTCTCTTTAGGGTTCCATGGATCCTTGTGTTGATTTATGGATCTAATACCCTATATTTTGGGTCAATAAACCTATGTTTGATCCTTGTTTCCCAAATTCCTTGATCATCATTCTTCGTTGACGAATCCCGACTATGGTTTGGTGATTTGAGATCCATTGATTCTAAGGTAGGTGGTTCTGTTATGATGCCTGATTTTTATTAAACCTAAATTTCTTTATTAAATTTTAACTATTTTGAATTAAATGAAATTGTTTGATTTTGATCAAATGGATTTAAATTATTTTTTTGGAAAACCCCATAATTCCATTAAATTGGGGGGTTTTGGAAAAATAGGTTTTTGGAAAGAAAATGGAAAATCTCCAACTCCATTGAATTGGGATGTGTTTATGGAAATTGTGGTAATTAAAATTGTTGAATTTAAATTATAGTTTTTTATAGAAATTTATTCAATTAAATTGTTGGATTTAATTGTGAAAATGGTTTTGATGGAAAAATTGTGAAAAAACTCAATTCTAATGAATTGGGGGTTTGTGATGAAATTGATGGAATTGTATGAAAATTAAATTATAAGATTTAATTGTGAAATGAATTGTGAAATTTCATGAATTGGTTTCAAATCCTTTTTTGTGAAATAATGGCTTAAATTTTTTTATGGAAACCTTAGGTTTTCATCTTGGTGAAAAGGCGTATTTTTTATTAAAACTCGTTGTGGTTTTTAAAGAGTAAATTGGAATATTTGAAATGGGGGATGGGATTTAATTGTATTTTGAGCAGTCTTGAAATAAATTGCCCATAATTTTTTGTACTTGAGAACATACAAGGCTTAGGTGGTTAGTGTGTTATATTGGATAACACTTTACGACATACAATGTTCTAAAACCTCATATCATCACATCATCATTCCTTTGGTGATGGTGATGAGTCCCCTTTTCCTTAGGCCTAAAGGGGTGTATGTACATACTTTTCATTTCATAGTGTTGGGTCCCTATAGACTAGAAATATCTTACCTATTTGGCACATGACCATATTTCTCGTTTGTTTGTATTTCAAATTTATATGTCATTGTTATTAACTATTTTACATGACTTGAGAATTTATATAAATTGTTTTATAAAAATGTGTGTATTTAAGAAATTTTTTGAAAAGTGCCATTTTTTAAATCACCTTTTAATTAAAGGTAAATTACATCATTTTAAAAGTATTTCCATCATTTGAAATGTGAAGCATGAATTGCTAAAGTGTTTCCATCTTTTTAATTGTAAAGCATGATTTTTTTAAATATGCTTTTGAAATGACAAACCTATTTATTTGAAAATTGAAACCACATTCTTGGTTAATTTAATATTAGAATTTTGTTACAGAATCTTTGGTGAAATCCTAATAGGCTTTGCATCACTCCCTACTTATGCCTCCGGGTATTTGTAGATTATTTCCTTCCAGGTTTGAGTAAGGGAAATGGATCTCTTGGAGGTGGATCCAACTGTTGAACCTTGGACTTTCTGAGTTGTGTCCTTTGGGACTTGGGTTGTTTCCCATGTTTTGGTACTTTGGTTGTAGTACATTGGTCTTTAATGTCTGTTTGACTTCTGGTACATTACTCCTAGTGGAGTTTCTTTAGAAATGAATATTGTCTTATCTCCTTTACTTCTCCAATGTTTGAGGCAAAACTGTTCCCACATTCAATTTGTATGATGTTAGGTGCTAGTCATTGACCCAGAGGGGTCAGGAATGCCCTTTGGGCTATGTCAAGACCGGATCGATTATCAAGTTACCAGGGTACCCGGGTTCGTTCATGACATTAGTCATTTTGAATAATTAAAGGATAACTAATTAATTTTGTTTTAACATTCATTTTTTACTCTTGTTTTTTGTTTAAATAATAATTTTTTATTCTCTGTTGTTTAATTCATTCATTTTTTCATTTTTCTTTCAAAATAACTTTTTTATTTATTCTTCTATTTAATTAATTCTTTATGTAATTAATGTTCATTTCATTTTTATTCAATTAATTAATTTAATTCATTCATTCTTTTTTATTTGTAAATAAATAAATTACGCTTTTGTTTTTGAAACTTTAAATAATTAAGTTATGTTTAAAAATTTAATCCTTTTCTAAAATACTTAGTAATGTTTTATTTTAATTTAATTCTTTGATTTATTAATTCTTTTAATTTATTAATAGTTAATTAATTTATGCAGACTGATATGAAATATTTGTTTTAAATTAATTTATATGTCAACCATTTTAAATCTGCAATAAATTCTTTATTGAATAATTTTTACTTAATATTGTTTTTATTTTTAAAAATTTAAAATGTGATTTTAATTTAATAATTTCATTGATTATTTTGTAATTTAATTTAATTTATAGCTTAATTAATTTATTAATTTGATTTTTAATGTTTTTTTTTTGTTTGTTAATTTTTCAGGTGATGTCATCACCCACTGTTAGATTCACTCACTGTTGGAAACTGCAAACGGTGAGTCCCAACGGACCAGCATCATCTCTAATGCCCTGAATAACTGGAATATCCAGTTGACGGCAGATGATGACATGTTCATCAAAAAAAGTGGCCATTGGATTGAAATGTGATAAAAAAATGCAGTTATGAGAATTTTTATAAAAACTCATTTTTACCCTCTATTGTTATTACCACCATATAGCTGTAATACATCATAAAAAAATTAAAAAATTAAAAAAAATGTATCAAAAACATATAAAAAAACAAATCAAAAAACAAAAACATTGAATAATAAAATGCTATTTAAAATGCTATAAAAACTCTATAAATTACAAAAAAAATAACAAATAAAAAATGTTAATATAAAAAAAACATAAAAAACATTGTTAAAAAACATAAACATATCAAAAAAAATCTATATAAAAAATGTTGATATAAATTACTACATATCAATTTATAAAAAAAAATTATAACATTCAAAAATATAAATTTCCTATAAATTGTTATTTTTAATAATATATCAATTTTTTATTTCTTAAATAATATTATAAACAACTATTAATCTTTGTAAGTTTAAAAAATATTTTTTATGAAAGAAATTAAAAAAATGTACTTAGAAAAATGTAACAAAACATTATTACATTTAAAAGTTAAATAAAAATATTGTTTGTAAATAATAAAATTTTCTCAAATAAAGAGAAACTCATTATTTTATAAATGTATAAGCATTTTTATGCTGTAATTTTTTAAATTCATAAAAATAATATATTTTATAATGGAACTAAAAATATAAAATACCAATTTCAAGAAAAAAACACATTTTGATTTAAAGGGAAAAATGTCGATGAAGAATTTCCATTATAAAAAATAAAAAAAATAATAAATAAAAGGTGAAAATGTAAATTAAATTTTAATGAATGTATTTATATTAAATGAAATTACATATAATATGTATTAAATTTTTTTCATAAATTTTATAAAAATAATATAATTTACCATTTAAAAATATATATATATAATACATGAATAAAAATATAAATACAATGTTTGTATTTAGGAAGTTCCAGTGGAGGTTCCAGTGGAGGTTTTAGTGGAGGTTCCAGTAGAAGTTCCAATTCCAGTGAAGGTTCCATTAGAGGTTCCAGTGGAGGTTCTAGTGGAGGTTCCACTGTAGGTTTCAGGTTCTAGTGAAAGTTCCAATGGAGGTTCTAGTGGAGGTTCCATTAGAGGTTCCAGTGGAGGTTCCAGTGGAGGTTCCAGTGGAATTTCCAAATGAAGTTTCAATGGATGTTCCACAATACAACAAAATTGTATATTTAAAATATTGTATCGTATATTAATAAAAATTAAATTTTAATAAATATATTTATATTAACTAAAATTATATATAATATATGTAATATATTTAATTCAACATCTATACTAATAAAAATTATAAATCTATTAAGAGGAAGTTCTAGTGAAGGTTCCAGTGGAGGTTCCAGTAAAGGTTCCATTGGAAGTTTCAGTGGAGGATCCAGTGGAGGTTCTAGACCCACTGGAGGTTCTAGTGGAGGATTTAATGGAGGTTCCAGTGGATGTTTCAGTGGAGGTTCTGGTAGAGGTTCCAGTGGATGTTTCAGGTTCCAGTGGAGGTTCCAGTGGAGGTTCCAGTGGAGGTTCTAGTGGAGGTTCTAGTAGAGGTTCCAGTGGAACTTATAGTGGACGTTCCAGTGGAGCTTCCAGTGGAAGCTCCAGTGGATGTTCCATTAGAAGTTCCAATTGAAGTTTTAATGGATGTTCCACAATACAACAAAAGTATATATTTATAAAACTATAGAATATATTAATAAAATTTAAATTTTAATAAATTTTTTTATATTAAATAAAATTATATATAATATATGTAATATATTTTATTCAATATCTATACTAATAAAAATTATAAATCTATTAAGAGGAAGTTCTAGTGGACGTTCCAGTGGACATTCCAGTGGAAGTTCTAGTGGAGGTTCTAGTTCCAGTAAAGGTTCCAGTGGAGGTTCTACTAGAGGTTCCAGTGGAGGTTCCAGGTTCCAGTGGAAGTTCTAGTAGAAGTTCCAGTGTAGGTTCCAGTGGACGTTCCAGTGGAGGTTCCAGTGGAATTTCCAAATGAAGTTTCAATGGATGTTCCACAATACAACAAAAGTATATATTTATAAAACTATAGAATATATTAATAAAAATTAAATTTTAATAAACATATTTATATTAAATTCAATTATATATAATATATGTAGTATATTTTATTTAACATCTATACTAATAAAAATTATAAATCTATTAAGAGGAAGTTCCAATAGAGATTGTAGTGGACGTTCCAGTGGAGGTTTCAGTGGATGTTCCATTGGATGTTCAAGGGGAGGTTTCAGTGGAGGATCCAGGTTCCATTGGAAGTTCTAGTGGAAGTTTCAATGGTGGTTCGAGTGAAATTTCCAATTGAAGTTTCAACGGATGTTCCACAATAGAACAAAAATATATATTCATAAAACTATAGAATATTTTAATAAAAATTAAATTTTAATAAATATATTTATATTAAATGTAATTATATATAATATATGTAATATATTTTATTCAACATCTATACTAATAAAAATTATAAATCTATTAATAAGAAGTTTTAGTGGAGGTTCCATTGGAAGTTCTAGTGGAAGTTCCAGTGGAGGTTCCAGTTAAGTTTATAGTTGAGGTTCCAGTGGAGGTTTCAAGTTCCAGAGGAAGTTCTAGTGGAATTTTCAGTAGAGGTTTCATTGGATGTTCCAGTGGAAGTTCCATTGGAGGTTTCAGTGGATGCTCCAGTGGAAGTTCCAGTAGAAGTTCCAATGGAGGTTCCAGTGGAATTTTCAATTGAAGTTTCAATGGATGTTCCATAATACAATAAAAGTATATATTTATAAAACCAAAAAATATATTTATAAATATTAAATTTTAATAAATATATTTATAATAAATGAAATGATATAAAATATGTATTATATTTTTTACATAATTTTTATAAATATTATATAATTTACCATTTAGGAATGCATTTTCTAGAAATTTACACTAATCTTCCATGAAAACTCTTTCACTAAATAACTCAAGTAACAAATTTATCATTTCAAATTTTTAATTTAATTTTCATTTAATTTATTCAATGAAAATATCTAGAGTAATTTTTTCGTTCTTCTAGAATTTTTATGAACATTTTTAGTTAAAAGTTTCTACGGATTTTTATTACTTAAACAACAGTTTTTTAACCTTTCATAGAAACACATTTCTCTTAATAAACAATATCTTTTTAAGATGGTTAGTAAACTTTTAATAATTTAATTTGACTAAAAACAAATATTTCTTATACGTTTAAAAAAATTGCATGACTTTAAAAATATTAAAGAAAATTTATTAGTTTTAATCAAATAATTAAAAAAACTATTTTTTAAAGATAAATTATTTTCTTTTGTAAATGTCATAAAAAAAATTTTACACAAAAAAATCATTTCATTTACAATAATAATTGTATTGAAAATATAATAAACTCAATATTCTTTAACGCATTTAAAAAAATCATGAATTTAATGATATCAAATAAAATCGATTAATTTTATCCTAAATGGTTAAAAATCTATTTTTATCCCATATTTTTTAGTTCTTTTTTTAAAAATGTAACGTAGTTTCTTTAACAAAAAAAATTCTTTTAATTAAAAATATGATTTGTTTTAAAATATAATTAACTCATTAATATTTAACATGTTTTTAAAAAATCCATTCACTTAAAAATATTAACTAAAATATGTTGACTTTATTCAAATAATAAAAAAATTTAAAACATATATTATTTGGTCAATTTTAAGAAGTGTGTAATATTTTTTTATAGAGGAAAAATATAATTTCATTTACAAATATCTTCAGTTTAAAATATATCACAATTATTATTATTTTTTTAATATATAATATAATATTATAAACTGAAAATAGGGAATTTCATTGATTGGAGAGAGGGAGATCATCTCCCACAACATTTTTTCCGCAAGACCAATGTACCCTTCATTTCGTTCCCTTACCTGATCACACCATTTTGAAAAAATACCACCTATTATCATCTCAGCGCGTTACCTAAAGATCCATTATTTTTTGGTATTAGAGATGATAACGCATGCTCAATGAGTCACCGTTGAAGGAGGTGGCAGCGACTCATTTGAGTTACCATTGAAAAAAAACCAGCAGTGGGTTGGGACTTCGCACATTATCGTCTCCAATCTCACAAAATAATGGATCTTCTGATAATGCACTGAGATGATGACAGGTGGTATTTTTTCCAAATGGCACAATCGGGTGAGGGAACGAAATGAAGGGTATATTGGTCTTGCCGAAAAAATGTTGCGGGAGATGATCTCCCTCTCTCCAATCAATGAAATTCCCTATTTTCAGTTTATAATATTATATTATATATTAAACAAATAATAAGAATTGTGATATATTTTAAACTGAAGATATTTTTAAATGAAATTATATTTTTCCTCTATAAAAAAAATTTACGCACTTTTTAAATTTGACCAAATAATATGTGTTTTCAGTTTTTTTATTATTTGAATAAAGTCAACATATTTTAGTTAATATTTTTATGTGTGTGCATTTTTTTAAAAACATGTTAAATATTAATGAGTTGATTATATTTTAAAACAAATCATATTTGTAATTAAAAAAATTGTTTAAAAAACTATGTTACGTTTTTAAAGAAAGAAATAAAAATTATGGGATAAAAATATATTTTTAATAATTTAGGAGAAAATTAATCGATTTTATTTGATATCATTAAAGTCATGATTTTTTTTTAATGCGTAAAATAATATTGAGTTTATTTTATTTTCAAAACAAATATTATTGTAAATGAAATGAATTTTTTCTGTAAAAAAAGTTTTTATGAAATTTTAAAAAGAAAATAATTTATCTTTAAAAAAATAGTTTTTTTAATTATTTGATTAAAACTAATAAATTTTATTTAATATTTTTAAAGTTATTCAAAAAAATTAAATGTATAAGAAATATTTGTTTTTTAGTCAAATTAAATTATTAAAATTTTACTAATCATCTTAAAAAGATATTGTTTATTAAGAGAAACATGTTTCTCTGAAAGGTTAAAAAACCGTTGTTTAAGTAATAAAAATACATATAAATTTTTAACTAAAAATGTTCATGAAAATTCTAGCGGGAAGGAAAAATTACTCTAGATATTTCCATTGAATAACTTCAATGAAAATTACATTAAAATTTTGTAATGATAAATTTGTTACTTCAGTTATTTAGTGAAACAGTTTTCATTTAAGATTAGTGTAAATTTCTAGAAAATGCATTCCTAAATGGTAAATTATATAATATATTATAAAAATTATGTAAAAAATATAATACATATTTTATATCATTTCATTTATTATAAATATATTTATTAAAATTTAATATTTATTAATATATTTTTTGGTTTTATAAATATATACTTTTATTGTATTATGGAACATCCATTGAAGCTTTAATTAGAAATTCCACTAGAACATCCACTGAAACTTCTACTGGAACCTCCACTGGAACGTCCATTATAACCTCTGATGGAACTTCCACTAGAACCTCTACTGGAACGTCCACTTGAACCTCTATTGAAACTTCCACTAGAACTTCCTCTAGAACTTGAAACCTCCACTGAAACCTCAACTGGAACCTCCACTGGAACCTCCACTGGAACCTCCACTGGAACTTCCATTGGAACCTCCACTATAAATTCCTCTTAATAGATTTATAATTTTTATTAGTATAGATTTTGAATAAAATATATTACATATATTATATATAATTACATTTAATATAAATATATTTATTAAAATTTAATTTTTATTAAAATATTCTATAGTTTTGTAAATATATATTTTGGTTCTATTGTGGAACATCTATTTAAAATTTAATTAGAAATTTCACTCGAACCTCCACTGGAACTTCCACTAGAACTTCCACTGGAACCTGGAGCCTCCACTGAAACCTCCCCTTGAACCTCCAATGGAACGTCCACCGGAACCTCCACTAGAACGTCCACTGCAACCTCCACTACAACTTCCTCTTAATAGATTTATAATTTTTATTTGTATAGATGTTAAATAAAATATACTACATATATTATATATAATTGCATTTAATATAAATATGTTTATTAAAATTTAATTTTTATTAATATATTCTATAGTTTTATAAATATATACTTTTGTTGTATTGTGGAACATCCATTTAAACTTCATTTGGAAATTCCACTGGAACCTCCACTGGAACCTCCACTGGAACATCCACTGGAACCTATACTAGAACTTCTACTAGAACTTCCACTGGAACCTAGAACCTCCACTAGAACCTCCACTAGAACCTCTACTAGAACTGGAACCTCTATTGGAACTTCCACTGGAACGTCCACTAGAACTTCCTCTTAATAGGTTTATAATTGTTATTAGTATAGATATTGAATAAAATATATTACATATATTATATATAATTTCATTAAATATAAATAAATTTATTAAAATTTAATTTTTATTAATATATTATATAGTTTTATAAATATATACTTTTGTTGTATTATGGAAGATACATTAAAACTTCAATTGGAACTTCCACTGGAACCTCCACTGGAAGCTCCACTGGAACGTCCACTATAAGTTCCAATGGAACCTGGAACCTCCACTGGAACCTCTACTAGAACCTCCACTGAAACCTCCACTAGAACCCGAAACCTCCACTAGAACCTCCACTGAAACATCCACTAGAACCTTCATTAAAACCTCCATTATAACCTCCACTAGAACTGGAACCTCCACTGGAACTTCCACTAGATCCTCCACTAGAACGTCCATTGGAACCTCTACTGAAAGCTCCACTACAACTTCCTCTTAATAGATTTATAATTTTTATTAGTATAGATGTTGAATAAAGTATATTACATATATTATATATAATTTTAGTTAATATAAATATATTTATTAAAATTTAATTTTTATTAATATATGCTATAGTTTTATAAATATATACTTTTGTTGTATTGTGGAACATCCATTGAACCTTCATTTAGAAATTCCACTAGAACCTCCACTGGAACCTCCACTGGAACCTCCACTGGAACCTCCACTGGAACCTCTATTGGAACTTCCACTGGAAGTTCCACTGGAACCTGAAACCTCCAGTGGAACCTCCACTGGAACCTCCACTGAAACCTCTACTGGAACCTTCACTAGAACTGAAACTTCCACTAGAACCTCCACTAAAACTTCCACTGGAACGTCCACTGGAACTTCCTAAATATGGACATTGTATTTACATTTTTATTCATGTATTATATATATTTTTAAATGGTAAATTATATTATTTTTATAAAATTTATGTAAAAATAATAATTTTTATTATATGTAATTTTATTTAATATAAATACATTCATTAAAATTTAATTTACATTTTTCCTTTTATTTTTTATTTTTTATTTTGTTTTTTATAATGGAAATTCTTTATGGACATTTTTTCCTTTAAATAAAAATGTGATTTTTACTTGAAATTTGTATTTTTTTATTTTTAGTTCCATTATAAAATATATTCTTTTTATGCCTTTAAAAAATTACAGCATAAAAATGCTTATACATTTATAAAATAATAAGTTTCCCTTTATTTGAGAAAATTTTATTTTCAAAAAATATTTTTTATTTAACTTTTAAATATAATAATGTTTTGTTACATTTTGCTAAGTACATATTTTTAATTTCTTTCATAAAAAATATTTTTTAAAATTGGAAAGATTAATAGTTGTTTATAATATTATTTAAGAAATAAAAAATTGATATATTATTAAAAATAAAAATTTATAGGAAATTTATATTTTGGAATGTTATAATTTTTTTTATAAATTGATATCTAGTAATTTATATCAACATTTTTTATATAGATTTTTTGTTTTTGATATGTTTATGTTTTTTAACAACATTTTTTATGTATTTTTATATCAACGTTTTTTATATATTATTATTTTTTTGTAATTTATAGAGTTTTTATAGCATTTTAAATAGAATTTTATTATTCAGTGTTTTTGTTTTTTGTTTTGTTTTTTTATATGTTTTTTATACATTTTTTTAATGTTTTAATTTTTTTATGATGAATTACAGTTGTATGACGGTAATAACAGCAGAGGGTAAAAATGAGTTTTTATAAAAAATTCTGACAACTGTATTTTTTATCGCATTTCAATCCAATGGCCACTTTTTTTTTATGAACCTGTCATCATCTGCCATCAACTGGATATTCCGGTTATTCAGTGTATTGGAGATGATGTTGGTCCACTCATTGAGTCACTACCACTATTTTTCCTTTGCTTCTTTTCACCCAACGCACCCAACTCCCCATAGAAACTCTCATGACCTTCCGCCATCACCCCTCCTCTCATATCCTCCCTCAGTCACCATTGGCACCACCACTCACCGTCAGTTTCACCCAACGGTGAGTCAGTCACCGTTTTACCTACATACCGCCTCCTTCCGCTCCACTACAACTCACCGCCAACATCATTCCACCAGATAATACAGAAACAACAACACAAAAATTGCAATGGAAACAGAAAAAAAAAACATACAATAATCACATATTTAAGAAACAAGACAACTTGAACCAAACCACGAGACCCACCGTGAATGAATAAGAAGAACCGAAAAAATCAAAATACCAAATCTGAACCGAAGAGCCACCATCGGTAACCAAACCATACCAAACCACAGCATTGTCCACTGCGCTAGGTGCTGTCATTGAAGATCTACTGTCTGTTGGAGTTGAACCCCCAACCTGAGATGATGCAGCTTTTTGAACCCCCACCCTAGATGTTACTCGAAGACCTTTGGCCCCTTCTCCCTCACCAAAACGCTTCCTGTTGTTGAGACCACCGCCCGAGCCTCCTCTTGTCATTGTTGTACGCCCCTAGGCCCCTACTTTTGTTGAGACCCCCACACCCCCCCACCCTCATCCCTTCGATGCGAGCTGACCGCACCCCCCTTTGTTCCCCCCTTCCGCTTCGAACTCCTCCCCCACTCTTTCATTCTTCTATCTTTTTATTTATTTTAAATAATATAATATAATATAATATATAATAATAAAATATATATAATAATAATAATAATAAATATATGTATATATATATATAATTTTATGTACTTATGTTTTATAATACTAAATATTAATAAATAAATATAATATAATATATATATCCATATATTAGTAATAATAAATATTTCTAGTAAAAATGTATTTTTAACATTTATATATAGTTTTTATTAATAATAATTTTAGAAATATGTTAGCATATGTTTTTTATTAAGTACATTTGTTTTATAATAAATTTATGTATATAGATTTAGTTACTTTGTAAAAAAATATCTGACGTCTTTTGTTTAATTTTGTTGTTCTGCATAGGGGAAGCTGGTCATAGAGGCAGGGAAATTGTGAGGGGAGGAGGAGGTCATTGAGAGAGATTAGCTACACCCACTTGGAGTTCAATGAAGGCTTGTGACATGCACATGAAGGCACGCCATGTGGATTTGTGCTACTTCATGTTAGCTTGTTTTCATCACTATGTTTCCTGCTTGTTTTTTTTTTTGAATAATAGGAGATCATTCTCCTCTGTAACCACATTCCCCCTACCCTCATACATGGGAAACGTCTCCAATTACTGGATATGGGAACCATTTCTCCCCCTCTATCTTCTGCTTCTTGTTTTTCATTTTTATTTTATGTTTACTATAAATATCTCATTGTGCTGCTCTATTTTTTTCATTAATTCAACTGTGTGATTGTTTTGTTGTTTGTTTGTCATTCTTCCTCTTGTGTTGTAATCTCATATCTCTAGAAATTGAGATCTAATTTATGAGTCCAAATTCAGGATGTGAATCTCAACATTTCCTAGAGATCTTCATTTCATGTCGATCGTCACCTCTTCTTCATTCTAAGCAGATCGTGAAAGTGATTTGGAGTGTGTAATGGAGTATTCTTGCACCAGATTTGTTCATTTATTTTTCTCAGCACACCCCCCCCTTCCTTTCTCAATTTCTCAAACTGAGCAATTGAGTTGGGTTGTGCAATATGGTGAACTCAACTAGATCATTCTGGCTTGTGACATCCTAGCCAGAATGAGTCAATTGAGGGATTCATTTTTCAATTTGGAGGAATGATCGAGCACTGAAGAACTTCAATTTTTGATTGTTCATTGTTTAGGTGAGAGAGGTGTGTGATCCAAACCATTGTACATGAATTGAATGAATTGAGAGTTGTTGATTTTATTCTTTAGTTGATTTATGATAGGAAGTTGAGATTCGATGAACCTGGGTCTGGACATGTTCTTGCTTATAGTATTCTGTTTCTTTTTTACTTTTCTTTTTTTCATGTTGTTTTTATTCCTCTGTGCTTCTTTGGTTCATTCACTATTTCTTCTCCCTTACTGTGTTTTTCAGCATTTTTTTCTTGTTTTCAGTTTTTGTTTTCAAAATATAAAAAAAACAAAAAGATTTTTAGAAACACCACTAGGGATCTCGACATTGCTTCCTTAAGAGCGACCTCGAGGTTAGCCACTATGATATATCTTGGGTACTATAAATGTATCTTTGACCGTCCTCACGACAAGGACGTCGTCAGACACACAACACACATAAATCATTTCTTAATAATTTAGGGACCACCTGCCTTGCCAAAAGGAGTTAACCCCTTGTATCATGCCCATTCCTTATCATCCAAGCACACACTGATCATCCCCAAGCACACAAGGACCTATCTCATCCCAGGGAGCACAATTAAATTAAATTCAAACAATAATAATTAAATTCCATAATTAATTCAATTAGTCACAATCCAAGAAAACTTAGCAAGTGATGAAGTGATGCCAAATTAGTTACCAGTGATATGTAGAGAACCCAATGTATATTCTAGAACTCTTATGATAAAAAACCTCATGCTTCGCAACTTAGTTGATCATCAATTGAAATGTAAATTAAAAAAAACCACTATAAACTCATCGGGTGACTTGCCTCCATCGAAATGATGACAACGAGGGTACGTTCATCATTTTTGAGCCCCTCTAGCCACTATATGCAAAATCCTCATTGTGGTGATGTGATTTCACTATGCTATGTTCAAATCACTCCTAAATCCTTAGCCTAAATAAAAAAACAGAGGAAGGAAGAAGGGGAAAGAAAAGATAAAGAGGAGATCTTACCTCACCTCAATGGACTACTCTCATTTCAAATCACGATGGATTGAAGGGGGTGGCAAAGAGGAAGGATCCCCTTAGTGTTTGTGTGGCCCGACCAATAATAAAGGAGGGAGAGTTTTACAAAACTCTATTTGAAGTACCCAAAATGTCCCTATTTAAAAGTGTGGATTGGGGTAAGGGTGTAATTTCGGCCTAGGTCGGCCCGAACAACCCCATGAGGTGACCTGAGCCTGGCCTCAGGCCGGCCCAAATCATTGGGTCGGGCCGGTCTTTTTTAGGCCGGGCCGGGCTTTTTTGAGTTGGGTCATGGTGGACTTTTATTATTTTCAAAATATATGCTTGTTTTAAAAAAAATTAAAACATTTTTATTTAAACATTTTTTTAACATTTATTTAAAAAAAATACATTTATTTTTAAACGCATATTTTTTAGATGTATTTTTTTAAACATTTAACATATTTTTTGTAAAAAAAACATTTTTTTTATTTTTCATTAACATTTTATAGTAGGTGAATATGTTAATTTTTTGTCTAAATAGATTTATATATGTGAATCTATATATATTATGTGCAAATTGTAAAAAAAATGAGGGGTTGGGAGGTGTGCAGTAGTGGGTGAGTTTAAAGCATTATTATTTAAACGTTTTTTTAACATTTATTTAAAACATTTATTTACATTTATTCTTTTTAAATTATTTATAATTTTTTTAAGCGTTTGTTATTTTTTTTAATTTAAACATTTTTATTTAAACCGTTTTTTAATATCTATTTAAAACTCTTTTTTACATTTATTTTTAAATGATTAATTTAAAATGTTTTTTAAATGCATGCTTTTTACAAGTATTTTTTTAAAACATTTACCTTTTTTCAAATTTTAATGTAAAAAGTTTTTTTAAGTGTTTGTTTCAAAAAAATAATTTAAATGTTTGTTTTAAAAACTTTTTTTAAACATTTGTTTAAAACATTTTTATTTAAACATTTTTTTAAACCGTTTTTTAACATTTGTTTAAAATGTTTTTTACATTTATTTTTAGACGTTTAATTTAAAATGTTTTTTTAATGCATGTTTTTTACATGTATTTTTTTTAAACATTTAACATGTTTTATGTAAAAATATTTTTTTATTAACATTTTATAGTGGTGGATATGTTATTTTTTCTAAATAGATTTATATATGTGAATTTATATAGATTATGTGCAAATAAATGATGAGAGATTGGGGGGATGCGCAGCAATGGGTGAGCTGATTTTTTATTCTAAATAGATTTATATATGTATATATAAAAAATTGGGTACAATCGCGAAAGCGGCACATGACGCAGGGAAGAAAATTACATTAAATTGCAAGTCCGGGGACTTGACTCCGCGACCCGCCCCTTACCCCCCCAAACCCTTATCACCCCACCACCAACGGTGGGGCAAACGTGTTGTTGGGTAACGAGGTATTGAGCTGACCTTCCCACCTGCACGCCGTACGTCCCCAGCTAGGCCCAAGGTGGCCAATCCTTGGGCTTGGGCCAGTTCCACACGGGGTTGAGGGGATGAGAGGATCGCTGGCATATAGTGCGCGTTGCCTTTGAAAACGTGTTGTTGGGTAACGAGGTATTGAGCTGACCTGCCCACCTGCGCGCCGCACGTCCCCAGCTAGACCCAAGGTGGCCAATCCTTGGGCTTGGGCCAGTTCCACACGGGGTCGAGGGGATGAGAGGATCGTTGGCATATAGTGCGTGTTGCCTTTGTGAGGACTCAAACCCAGAACCTCGACGACAGGACGCCACCGCCTTGAACCAACTCACCCAGCCCCCGTGGGCAAAACGTGTTGTTGGGTAACGAGGTATTGAGCTGACTTTCCCACCTACGCGTCGCACGTCCCCAGCTAGGCCCAAGGTGGCCAATCCTTGGGCTTGGGCCAGTTCCACAAGGGGTCGAGGGGACGAGAGGATCGTTGGCATATAGTGCATGTTGCCTTTGCGAGGACTCGAACCCGGAACCTCGATGACAGGACGCCACCGCCTTGAACCAACTCACCCAACCCCCGCGGGCAAACGTGTTGTTGGGTAACGAGGTATTGAGCTGATCTGCCCACCTGCGCGCCGCACGTCCCCAGCTAGGCCCAAGGTGGCCAATCCTTGGGCTTGGGCCAGTTCCACACGGGTTCGAGGGGACGAGAGGATCGCTGACATATAGTGCGCGTTGCCTTTGCGAGGACTCGAACCCGGAACCTCGATGACAGGACGCCACCGCCTTGAACCAACTCACCCAGCCCCCACGGGCAAACGTGTTGTTGGGTAACGAGGTATTGAGCTGACCTGTCCACCTACGCGCCACACGTCCCCAACTAGGCCCAAGGTGGCCAATCCTTGGGCTTGGGCCAGTTCCACACGGGGTCAAGGGGACGAGAGGATCGCTGGCATATAGTGTGCGTTGCCTTTGCGAGGACTCGAATTCGGAACCTCGACGACAGGACGCCACCGCCTTGAACCAAAACGTGTTGTTGGGTAATGAGGTATTGAGCTGACCTGCCCACCTGCGCGCCGCACGTCCCCAGCTAGGCCCAAGGTGGCCAATCCTTGGGCTTGATCCAGTTCCACATGGGGTCGAGGGGACGAGAGGATCGCTGGCATATAGTGTGTGTTGCCTTTGCGAGGACTCGAACCCGGAACCTCGATGACAGGACGCCACCGCCTTGAACCAACTCACCCAGCCCCCGCGGGCATATATAGTATATATAATATATGCAAGTTTTATCATATTAAAAAAAAATGAGGTTGGGGGGTGTGCGGACATCATTGGGTGAGTAGTTATTTTTTTGTTAATATATAATAAGTTATTATATATATAATGTTAATATATAATAAGTTATTAATATCATGAGATTATATTTATGGGATCATAATGAATGTTTAGTTTTCAAACATTCATTAAGTTAAAACAATTAACATTACAAACACTGAAATGTACAGCCTTTTCTCACTCAATCTTTCTAAGCTTCTAGGGAGTGACTATATAAATGAAGCTAAAGTGAGTGGTTTAACACACAATTTGTATTATGTTTGAGGTATCTTAGGTCGAACCACTCTCATTTATCCTTCTTCTTTGATATCAAGGTTATAACGGGTTGTGGAAAGTGGGAAATTCTACCAAGAAGTATTCTTGGTAATTCACACAACTAGTGCATACCTTTGGTAGTGAGAAGTTGTTGTTTGTCACTCAAGGATCTTCCTTAGACACTATAGTGAAGATTTGGATATTCATATTTTATCCTATCGAATTATGTTTTATAAATTTTTCTCACTGCATTTGGGCAATGAGTTGTCCATTAAAACCCTCCATGTGGCACGATCCCTAGGACTTTGAACAAGTAAATGGCCATGACCATCATCAGTTTGAGTTTAATTAAATGTCAAGATTCTTCCTAGAGATTTCCTTTCTAGGAATGATCACCAATTGCATGTTTTTTTAATTGTTTTTTTTTTGTTAGGTATGAATATTAGATATGGCGCACAACATGTTTTATGTTTTGGTAATAAAGTACTTGGAGCACATAATGATTGGCATTTTCGAGATTGGTCGGTGAATATACCCTGGTTTTTACTCATGAACCTTGATTCTTAAAACCTTTGGTTGTTAATTATAAAGTTGTTTTTGGGATTTGGTGGTTTTATCACATACTATAAACAATCATGCATACATACATCAAGGACACACTCATTCGTGAAATTGAAGGAGACCATGTTGAATTATTATATTCACTAACTACACAAACATTGTGTGTCAACATTTGTGTGAATGTAGTTGTTCTTTATTGATGTATAAGCTCAAGAATAGACAACCTGGTAGAGATAGATGATTATGGAGCGGTCTAGTAGGGTCATGAGTATCATGTCAATTGGTGGTGGTATCTAGTTTTAGAATCTTGGGTCCAAAAATTTATTGGTTGCACATATATTTATGGTTATGGGACCTTTAAAATGTCATAGAGCTAAATGATCAATTAACCCATCTTATTATTGATAGGTCATCCCACATCAGTCACTTAAACCACATTCGATTCTCATACAGCACCTTCAACCATCGCTAAGGTGAACATCAAACCTTTAGAATTCATTTTCATTCCATCCAAAAACTAAGTCCCTTTACAAATCACTCATCAACATCAACATCATGGTCCACTTTGAGTGGATTACTCATCTCAGTTGATTCTCACACCAAAAGACCCCTTAAATTATTCCCTTAAGTCGCATCTAACCCCGCTAAGCCTCTCAGGATCTAATTCATGACACTCTAGTCAATCACCACTAAAGTGATTCCCCAATGCCCTAAGACCGTGTTTCATTCATTTCTCGAACAACCCACAAGGTGAACCCATCATTGAATTGTCAATCCCACTAACCACTCTAAGCGGACCCCCTTTCTCGCTCTTGGTCCCTACTAAGGTCTCCTAGACCCGATTACCCACACTCACATATTACATTGGACACACATGACACATAAAACATGGCTTAATAATTTAGGGATCACCTACCTCGTCAAAAGGAGTTAACCCCTTGCATCATACCCATTCTTTTTCATCCAAGCACACATTGATCATCCCCATCCACACAAGCCCCTATCTCATCCTAGGGAGCTCAATTAAATTCAATTCAAACAATAATAATTAAATTCCATAATTAATTCAATTAGTCACAATCCAAGGAAACTCTCCAAGTGGCACAGTGATGCCAAAACTGTTACCAACAGCATGCGGAGAATCCAATGTATGTCCTGGAACTCTTATGAGAAAGACTCATGCTTTGCAACTTAGTTAATCATCAATTGAAATGGAAATTAATAAAATCATTATGAAACTCATCGGGCGACTTACCCTCATCAAAACGGAGACAACGAGGGTGCACTCGTCATCCCCGAGCCACCTCTAGCCACTGCATGCAAAATCCTCAGTGTGACAATGTGATTTCACCATGCCCTGTTGAAATCACACCCAAATCCTTAGCCCTAATAAAAAAATAAAGAAAAGAAAAGAAAAGAGAAAGATGAGATCTTACTTCACGTCAATGGACTACTCTCATCTCGAATCACAGTGGATTGAAGGGGAATGGATAAAGAGGAAGGAACCCCTTGGTGGTCATACGGCCCAGCCAAGAAGAAAGGAGGGAGAGTTTTATAAAACTCCATTTGAAGTACCCAAAATGCCCCTATTTAAAAGTGTGGGGTTCTTTTGGAAGTCCGGTGGCCTTCACTAAACTTCTTATGTGACCATCGGGCTTTCGATGGTAGGGTAGTGGTTTTGTACCATTGCCCAGCCCACTATAACTCCAACGGACTGCCACTAGGGTTATGATGGCTCACAATTATAGCATGTTGGAGCTTTCTTGTTTACTTCACACCCGAAATTCCACTCTCTATTGCGCCTATTTTTCACCACCAAAATCTCCTTTCAAACATTTGAAACAAGTCCATAGCATACCTTTTCCTTGATCTAAATCACTAAAAAATCAAATTTGCCTTGATCCCGATCCACCAAGACTACCTATTTTGATTTTGTCGACACATGACAACACGACCCATTATATTATATATCACCATCATCTCGATTCTTCCACTTAAAGCCATCAAATGGTTGGCTTAATATCATGAGATGATATTTATGGAATCACAATGAATGTTTAAATGTCAAACATTCATATGGGACTTTTCATTGAATTAAAACAATTAACATTACAAACAATGTAACATAGAGTGTTCTCATTCAATCTTTCTAAGCTTCTAAGGAGAGGGCTAAACTGAAAGGTTTGGCACACAATTTGTATTATGTTTGAGGTATCTTAGGTCAAACCTCTCTCATTTATCCTTCTTTGATATCAATGTTTTAACAAGTTGTGGAAAGTGGGAAATTCTACCAAAAAGTGTTCTTGATAATTCACACTAGTGCACGCTTTTAGCAGTGAGAAGTCGTCATCTGTCACTCAGGGATTTTCCTTTATAGTGAAGGTTTGGATATACATATGGTATGTTCTTCATATTTTATCCCAAGGAATTAGGCTTTATAGATCTTTTTCACTGCATTTGGGCAATGAGTTGTCCATTAAAACCCTCCATGTGGTACGATCCCTAGGATCTTGAGTCCAGAAATTTATTGGTTACACATATTTATGGCCATGAGACCTCAAAATGTGAGCTGAACACTTCTCCAAACTGGTGAATGAATCGCATCATAAAACAAGTTTCCATTAAACAAAACATTAACACTAAAATGTGGAAAATAGGATATTGAATTTGGTTCATAAAAATATTTTATATTTTTGTTTTTAAAAATATTTTTAAAAAGGTAAACTTTATCTCCACGCATTCTCATCTTTCAAAACAATTTTTTCATTTTTATTAACTGAAAAATATTTTTATTTAAATAATATAACATCAAATATAAAATATTTAAAAAAAATGAACCCAACAAATCCAAGAATTCTCGAAATATTGACTCTGGAATCCTTTTCCATGCGCCATTTCCAAAAGCAGGCAATTCTTTCATTTGTCCTTCAGTATCATCACCTAAAAAAATAAGAAAACCAAACACGTAAGAGCCACATAGAACAATAGGGGCGCTTAATCCATTTAAAAAAGCTCTCATTTCATTCAATATCATCGCCCAAATGAAAGAATGAAATATAGCTTTGTTTGTTGTAAACCAACAGTGACACTTATTTGTTGTAAACCAACAATTTTTTAAATTAAAAAAATAAAATTTATTTTAAGATAATGGATGATGGATTATTGAAAAATTATTGTCAACAATTATGATTCATTAATTAATGGTTTATTAAACAATTATGATTATAGCTAGATGCTTTTAACTAAGAACAGCCTAGGCATGTCAGTTTTAATGACCCCTTGAGGGGGTATGGGCCGGGCAAAGTCCAACCAGGTTTAAAGGGGGCCCGAACCGGCCTGGCCCAACCAGGCTTTCAGGACAGTCCAAAAGAATAAATAGAATACCTTGGCACAGACCGGACATAATGCGCTTCTCTCCATCCATTCAAGTATACAGCAAAGGTGGTAATAGTGACAACATTGTAGAATTGCTTTAGGGTTATCAGGAACAAACTCTGAAATAAAAAACAAATGGGGCATAAAAAGTGTTTCTGAAGTATTTCCAGATTAGTTATTGAAAAAAGTACTTTCATGCTACTTTCTTCTGGTATTTACTGACTGGGTATCATGAGTGACTGTCGAACAGAGCCTAATTACAATAATAATCATTAATCTCTTATAATTCAGATGATTTCCGAAAGAAATAAAGTTTCACCTTCGAGACATACAGAACAAACATCTTCATCTTCTGATTCCTCAACTTTGACTGCCAGTTTTGCACCCAGTAGTCTAAAGTGGGAAGTGTTCTTATCTTCTCTGTCACTGAGAGCGCTTGGACCAGCATGAACATTGTTACTTCTAACTTTCTGAAAAAGATTTACCAATCCATCCTGCAGTGAATGATAATAAAGATATGATAATAAGTATTTGAAACATACAATAATATAATTTTCTTCCTCTTATAATGGTTAACCAGACATCATAAAGGTATATTGTAATCATTTTTTCCATGAACTTATTTATCCAGATAGACAAAGAATAAATTATAACCATTTCATTTATTTTATTTTCTCTTGTGGATTTACAAATCATTCATTACTTTTATGGACTATTTTGCCAAACATACTGTCAGAATTAAAAAAAAGATTCTCAATGGCAACAAGGTCATTGCATTTGCTGTTTCACTTGTCCGGTTAAATGGTTCTCAAACAAGAGCTAAGATTCCCAATACCTCCGTTTTGAAAAGACAACATAAACTTTCAGAAAAGCCAGTATGTTACCATTCCAAAAATTAGGTAGCTGATTGCTTAGGGTGAAATCAAGGTCTTTCGATATGTGCATTTGAACAAATCTTCATCCAAAAGGAGAGCCAGTCAAATTTCTGTCAAGTTCTTTTGTTGCTATCTTCATAAAGAAGGGCCGTTTAGCAGAGGAGTATAGAAGCAATTTAAAAATGTCAGCCCAGGTTAGAAAATTAAGCAGTCTTCCAATAGAAACTAAGAACAACTCATTGAATTTAGGGGAAAGATGATTGATCACCTCTCCAGCCATGTTGGAATTCAAGGCATCGGGGGAAACGTCATCAGTGACTTCGGAATCCTTGAAACGAAGACAGCAACAAAAAGAACCCATGATGAAGCTTCAGATTTCCCCCCAGGATGTAGATCACGGCACATAAATAATCCAATCCCGTTTAAAGTCTCGCCCAAAATCGGCGAATCCCTAACTTTCCCCATGACAAAAAAAAGCGAACGATTTAGATAAACTTCAGAAATAATATACAGGTTAAGGGCAGTTTCCAGAAGAACGATCCGCGGTATCAAATATAGAACGGAATCGGCAACCTCGAACACGGACAGAGTTATTATATTGCTAAAAAAAACGAAACAATGACAACAGCGAAAGAGAGAATAAGGAGAACGACTCCATTCGATGCCAAAAAATTATAAGTTCCTTCTATTGGAACAAAATATGTTACAGAATGCGAGTTGCCGCCAGTCTAATTACAAGAAGAACGCACGAGTGAAGGACATTACCAGTTCAATAAGAAGAGAAACCAAGGTTGAGGCGAAGAGGGAGAACAAGCCAGATAAGAGGAATGGCCAGCTTCGAGGGGTTGAAATTGCAGCGGACGGAGTAGCTCCGTAATATCGGAATGAAATCCCCGCACCCTGGATCGCCCATTGATAAGAGGATGCGGAAACTGGAACCTTGCTGCGGGTGAGAGCTCCATATTCAAACTGAAAATCTTCATCGGATCCAGCCGTGTTTATCGCAAGGATTTTGTCCCCCGTATTTTTAAAATATTCCAAATTCAGTATATTATATTATAAATACTTATCCAAAAGGTTTTATTCCAATAAATAAAATTCACAAATTATTTTAAATATGTATTATAATATTTGATTTTTTTAACTAAACTCAATACTATTTTCAGTATTTATTTTAAATATATATATTATTAGTGGGTAATTTGTGTGTTGTATGATTTTATTTGTAACATAGTATTTCCCTCCTCCATCGGGGGAATATATGGGTACTATCGTATTTATATGTCACTAATAAAATCTATGATTTGTTTTATATTGATCTAACTATTTAGAATGAGTTGGTTGTACATTGACTCATTTGTGAGGATGAATTAATTATGATGACTCGTTTGCAGGTTGAATTAATTAGTATTATCAATGTTAAGTCTCACATTATATTTTTTAGGATGTGATGGATGGCTCATGGTAGTAAACATGGGTCTTAAAACTAAATCATGTTGTTAATGACGATATTTGTATGTTTTCATTTTTT
The DNA here is from genome assembly GCA_963277665.1 of Viscum album. Taxonomy (NCBI): domain Eukaryota; kingdom Viridiplantae; phylum Streptophyta; class Magnoliopsida; order Santalales; family Viscaceae; genus Viscum; species Viscum album. Next base: position 189,049,911 of record OY728127.1, read on the forward strand.
TAATTTTTGTAAATGTCTTATAAAACGTTTTTTATATGATTGAAATTAAGCAGTCAAACCCGATTAATTAGAGTTAAGCTAAGGGTTAATTTAGGTTTTTGTAGGGTTGTGGTAAATTTAAAACCCAATTAATATGGAGGTATGATCCAAGTAGAAGTCTTAGGATTCTCTAAACTTAAACCCCTTTAAATTAATTATTATTATTATACTGACCATGTATTTTAAATAATAATAGATGTATTAAATTTATTTATTTATTTTGCATTCTCTTAATATTATATTTATAAATATAAATTTGAATGTGATTAAATTAATCATTATAAATTCATTAACTATATATTTATAAACAGCAATAAAATTATAAAATGTATTTATTTAATTCGAGATCCGTTTATTTTATATACTCTAACCATTTTTTATGCAAATAAATAAATAAAGTAGAAATAATAATAATGAATAGGGATGTCAGAATGAACCACGTTTGGTGCGGCACTATCCCAAAACGGGTGTGTTGGATATCGTGGGTCGGAGATGCCCTTACGTGGGTTGATATGGTTAAATGAGTATTGAAAATTTAATTTAAAAAAAAAACGTTTAATTTAATATTTTATTCTATGAATTTCAATATTATGATGTCGCTATTATTCATTCTATTTTAATCATCAAACATATTATTTTTCATGTATAGTTTATTTTTGACAAAATTAAACTATTACTATGCAATATTAATAAACTTTGACATGGGTGATAAAAAAAACATAAAATAAGGAACATATCAACCTCAATATTTGATGCATTGATTTTTTTTAATATATTTAATGCGGGGAAACGGTCTATATTACAAAGAAAAACACGCAACTCCCAAATGCATAGAAGTTTTCGGTGATACTCGAAATTGAGACCCTTAAAGGCAACTAACATTGAGTTGCACCTGAGAGCATTTTTTTTATATAAAACCAGCATCAATTGACGCATTGATATATGATCATAACATGTTTTTTATTTTATTTTAGTTTTTGCAAACTCATAAATAGAAATTAACAATTCCACATTCCTCACGTGTTAGATGATTCATCACTATCATCTTAAATCATAAAATCTTGACCAGCCGGGAGATGATTTATCTCAAACTGATAATCATGTAAACATGTTTACATATCCATCATTTATATACAACCACACTTTTACCAAGTTGAGACATACACTATTCAGAAAACATACAATTGTGCCTATTGGAATTAGGTGACCACCAAATAGCGGTCACTAAGCAATTAAAAACAAAAATCTTCAAAAAAAACCCCTCACATTTCATCTGGTGCCCCCGATCCTCCCCACATCCTCCCCGTCATCCCTCCCCCAATCATTGACGCCCCTCCCCGACCGCTGAAACCCCTCCCCTCCACAAACGCCGCTTCTCCTGCGTGACACCCCTGAAATTCCACCCAGTCATGAAGCCGATGGTATCGTTTGTTTCCTCCAGGATGACTATGCCTCTCCCTTATCCGATTGGTTGTCTCGATGTTGCCCTTGTTGGTTGATTTTTTGGCGAAATTCAAGTATGATATTAAGTATTTTTTACCTCAAATCATTGTTTGGATTATATAATTGCTTGGAATTAGGGTTTTGTAAGTATATTTTCAGTGGTGATAAATCTTATAAAATATTTGATAATTGTGCAATTTATTTAAATTAAAATATCATTAAAGGAGTTGTCTCCAATGGCGACATTCAATGGTTGCAACCCACTTATTCAACCCAGATAAAACCATGTTATCATATCCATTTTATTTTAAATAAAAACATGAAGGATTTTGTTTAAAAACTATATCAAAGTGATGAAAGACTTACTTTCGGGATAAACATAACATTTTGAGATAAATGACAAGATTGGTTTTGTGATCCAAGCTTGTTTTATAGTTCATAGTGACTTTTTTTTTGCAATATGATGTAGACTTCAAAAAAATCCCTAAGAAAATTCATAAACACTAAAAATGGAAAAGATTTTTTTCTTGATAATGGAACATAGTTTTTATTATTAACAACATTTATTTGTAACACATGCTTAATTATATGTAAATAATGGACTGAAAAGGCCAATTTTATATGGGAAATACTGTAATACAATATAATAAAACCGAATTTTATTGAAAAATATTAAATTTTGAATATTATTTATTTTTTCCGCATTATTACATGATGTGTTTCTAAAAAATAGCTCCTAAATATATTAACTTGTGGTTTTAAAAATCATCAGTGAGTTCAACAACGATTTGATCATGGTTTCACTATTGAATCACAATACTCACCACTACTGAATAGAGTTTTAACAATGCTAAAAAACCTTTATCAGTGTTAAAAAAACGTTGATAATCGAGACGCTATTAAAAGGGGGATCGCTTTTATCAGCACTACAAAAAAAACGCTGATAAAATGGACATTTATCACCATTTTTTCGGTGTTGACAAATGTCAAAAAAATATTTTTTTAAGTTTTTTTCTACAATCGGAGGGTGACCACCCCCTTTTTATTAATGCTCACCCCCCATTAAATCACAATCCTCACTACTACATAATAGGGTTTTAATAGTGCTAAAAAACCTTTATTAGTGTTAAAAAAACACTGATAATCGAGACACTGTTAAAAGAAGAGTCGTTTTTATCAGCGCTGATAAAATGGACCTTTATCACTGTTTTTTTAGTACTGATAAAAGACTCCTTTTATCAGCATTAAAAAAACACTGATAAAGGTCAAAAAATAAATTTTGAATTTCTTTTTCTACAATCAGAGGGTGACCACCCCCTTTTTTATTAACACTCAACTCCCCCTTATAACAGCGCTCAGCGCTATGCACCTGCTCACTCGCCCTTGCCTTTGGTGAGTTTCGAAGACCTCCCTCTCATACGCTCGCACCTCTTCCACTCACCTATACTATTTAGTTTTGCATATTTTGATATATCTATATATTTTTATATATTTCGTTACATTCTTTATCCATATATATGTATATGTATATGTATATATTTGTTTAAATACATATATAAAATATGTTTTTTTGTGCGTGTATGTGTGTGTTTAAAAATACATACATACATGCCCCCAGGGTGCAGCTCAGTGGTAGCTGCTCCTATGGGTCTCGGCGAGATTCTGAGTTCGAGTCACGTCGAGTTCATCTATGTACTTTCTGTTGCATGATTTTCCTTGTGCTATAGCCCCTTTCCTGAATAAACTGAGGTTTCGACCTCAACTTTTAAAAATACATACATACATAAATATATTTATATATATGTGTGCATCTATAAATATAATTATACATATTTATATTTATTTCCATATATTATATATATTAATATTTATATACATATATTAGAATATATAGATAAATATAAATTTGTTTGTCAATACACTCAAATATATATATATATACATACATTAATTGTATATGAATATAAATATTCATAAATTTTTATTTTAAATAAAATGGATATTATTTTTTATTTAGATGAGGTTTATATATTTAGAAAGATAATTTTCATGTAAATATGTTTACATATATATTTATAAAATTAAACTTTTATGTGTGAAAATATACAAAATACGTATAGATTTTTATATATTTGATTATAAATGAAACTACATTATGAAAACAGTAAAATTTCAAAATCATAATATCAATACGGATGTAAGGTCTGAGATTAAATTCAGCCTCCAACGAAAAAAACCTATAAGACCCCCTTAAACGAGACTGAAATTCCATCAGATGTTAAAAAATTGGGATACCCCGACTAAAAACTCAGTCTTAAAGACCTTCTAGACCTTTTTGGCCTTAAGAAAATAGTGATCAAGGTGCCCCTAATCATGATGGCATAGAGCTTCGTCGCAGACTTTGATTTGATATATGGTAGAGCTTAAACGGACATCCAGATCAAAAGTTATGAGCGTTTGAAATTTGAGTCACATTTTCAACTTATTTTAGATCGTTTATTATTATTTTTATCTCCAAATTGTTATTAAATGACTATTATTCGATAATAATTAGCAGATTATTAATTAATATTATTTTTTTAATTATTTTATAATCTATTTTCACTAAATATCTTATGTATTAAGTGTAAATGCATATTTAGCCTTATATAAGTCATATTTTATAAAATATTATATATATATATATCAATATAAATATATTTATATATTAATATATGATTTTCAATCATAAATATTTTTTTTATGAAATATACATTTTATCAGCGTTAAGAAAAAACGCTGATAAAAGTACATTTTATCAACCATAAAAAAAACAATGATAAAGGAGTACCTTTATTAGCGCTAAAAAAAGCGCAGATAAAGAGATACTTTTATCAGTATTTTTTTAGCGATGATAAAAGCACCTTTTAATAGCGTTTTTTAGCGTTGATAAAGGTGTCCCCTTCATCAGCACATTTTTAACGTTGTTAAAAAGTGACGCTGTATAAAGCTGATTCTACGATAGTGCATTTACTTAACCAGTTTGATATCCGACGAGGTTTATTGATGAGAATTCATTGAAGTTGTATATTGGTTGTAAAATCTTTTTTTGGTCCTAGAGGTTCCATCATTGTTATATTCATGTGACTAAAGTCCCAATTTGAAATACGATACACTTATGACGCGTGATTGATCATTTTTAAAATAATAATAATAAATTTAATAAATTTGAATAGAAAGTAAAATATTCATTATTTGTATCCAATGAAAACCAAATTTGTTTTGCTAAATTTTACAACATTGCCCAAGCTTGAGTAAACAACTAATTTAATTTTTCATAAATTTGCTTTTAGTGTTAAATTTTAATTTTAAAGGAAAAGGTACTGGTTTTGTTAAAATAATATATTAAACAAATTTAATTTCACTATTTATTAAAAAACATAACTCATTTATAATTTTTTTACAAATTTCACATTAAATAACTTTATTTATTTTTATTTTTAGATCAATTAATATGTATCTGTTAGTAATACAAAATTTGATATAAATGACAAAACACACATGACATTTTTGTTAAATATTATATACAAAAACGCATAAATAAAATAACATTTTTATATTGAATTTATATAAGATTGTTATTATACACAATCATCGTATATTCAAATATATGATGCTTTTTTATGATGTTTTTTCCTAGAAAAACCATCATATATGATACTTTTGTAAATTTAAAATTTAATGCAATTACACACGATTCTTCTTCTAAAAATTGTCATATATATATATATAACTGCTTTTAAATCAAAACCATCATATATTATCAATGAATTATATATGATTGTCTTCATCAAAATTGTTATATATATAAATATATTCTTTATATATATATATATAATATTGCAATTAAATTTTACTGGACTTAATCATGACCCTCTTATTTGAATTATTTGTTTTTCTATAGATACTGATATGGATGAGATGTGGATTGATTTACCAAACAGATTTCATGCTAAATATTTTGAGGGAATTAAACAATTTATTGATTTCACAAGTGAATTTCAAATTGATTTGATTAGTTGTTCGTGCAGAAAATGTGCAAACAAATATTTTTTAAAACGAGATACCATGAGAGAACATCTGTTTCTAAGCGGGTTTCTGAAAAACTATAAAAAATGGACATGTCATGGGGAGGAGTATGTTCCTTGCGAACGATCAAAAAGTGTTCAGACGGTTGTTGATATGATAACGGTTGATCAGATAAATGTAATGTTCAATGACATCATATGTCAATTTCAACCTAAAGAGAGTAAAAATTTGAATGATGATGTTGGCGGGAGTAATCCAAGTTCTGGCACAGATAGATAAACATTGAAATTTGTGACGATGTGTGTAATGAATCATATCTTGGTTACACTAGATTTAGTAAATTTTCATTTATTGTTGAAATTTTACAATTAAATACATTGAATCAGTGGATATACACGTCTTTCGAAATGTTGTTGGTGTTGTTGTAGAAGGTACTATCTATTGGATAAAAGATTCAAGAGTCATACTACCAAGATTGCAAGTTGACTGACAACCTTGGTTTTTGATAACTATAATTCATGCATATTTTTTGTATAATATTTCCATTGATTAAAAGGTTATTCTTGTATAATTTTGGTGTTTTTATTGATCAAATGACAAGAAGATACCTATATTCAAAATTGACGAACTTTGGAGAAAAGGAAGAAACATGGAAGAAAACATATATATTCAAAGTAAAGTAAAAAAAGCATGGCCAACCCAGCCTAAAACCACTGGAGCAGTCCCAACCACCTGAGGCAGCGACAACAAGCTCGACAACGATGCATGGTTGGGGCAAAAATATAGGATCAAATCCCAACATGAGTCATCACTGATCAAAGATAAACAGAGGTCTTGGTGTGGGGAGACACCAGGAGAGAAGCATGGAAACACTTTGAAGTATTTTCACTTATCAATTGGATCATTGACAACTTGGAAAAACAATGTGGGATTGGTGATGTGGATGATGTTTTAAAAATGAGATATGCGTGGAGTGTGAGTGAAACAATGTCGCTCGGGTAGCCTTCCCAACACACCTAGGGTTTTCTTGCTATTGAGTGAAACACCATTGTCACCCACAAGGAAGCTTGAAACATCAAGTCCAACTGTCACGACCCGAACCACTGGGGCACCACCTAGACCAACGATAAACCAAGAGTGACACTCCAGCCCGCCTCTAATAGACTAGAGGATGACGACTAATGTCTAGTAGGCATATCACATACTAACCCAAGAGGAAACAAATACATGTAAAAACCTCTAGAACAATCAGAGTGAAACAATATAAAAATACCCAAAGTATGAAGGGGGTAAAATACATGCCCGACTAGAAATAAAGAGTCTCAACTTAATAAATGAATAGGAGGTAAAATCCTTCTCCCGAACATTGATACTAACCATCGCTTGTGATCATTATCACCAAGTACTGCCAAGCTCCATTAACACTAGGCTCACCAAAGTCACCATCCAACCACCTATCATTTGCATAATACACGACATGTTTAGGCAAAACCCATGCATGGACGAGTATACACACACCCAGTAGGATGCTCCAGAAACCAAAGAGGGAAGTAATAGAAATAAACAATCATATCAACCCATAAGACAAATAAAGGAGGAGAAACCCAACAACATATATGCTTATAGAAGAAACCAACCAAAGAGAGAGAGAGAAAACTCTCGATCTTCATAGCCAACCAAGGATGATGAGTCCATCTGTAACTCTAAGTTCTAGTGTTGTATCAATGACAGTAGACCAACGTAACTGTAATGGCCTGGGTTTTAGGAATCATATTATTTCCATAAACTATATGCTTATAATTCAAAATTATCTTTCTTCTTTTTCTATTTGTTCAAAGGAATTGAAATTGATTAGGAAATAAGTCATAGAGTTAAACTAACAATACTTTATTCATTAATAGTAAAAAATTACAATAAAAGCACATGAAACTAAGTATCACACACCGCATATTATTACTCACCATGGATTATTACATCCATTAAAAATGCATAAATTAAAAGGGGACAATAAATAGAAATGAAATCTGGACAAAATGAAATCTGGTTGTTGAATGAGTTTAGTAAGGCTATACATAGGAATAAAAGTTGGTCTTTGGAAATATGGTCATTGGAAATATGGTCATTCGATATAATAGGTATACTAATGTTGTGTATTGTTAGTAGTAAATTTGATAATATAATCCATGAATAATAAATAATGAAATAAAAATATAATATTAAAATATTATACAATATATATATTTATGTGTTATATATTATTAATAACATTATAACTATTAATGTATTATATTATGTATTTATAAAATTCATGGAAAAAAAATTAATATCAACGGGCTAGTAAAAACTAAAATTTTAGAATATAAATAAATAATTTTATTATAAAAGTAATATTTTTCATGGAATTTTTTTTCTTTTAAGTATTGTATGTTTTATCCTAATAAATTAAATAGACCACTTTTTAACTATTATATTAACATTATTTAAATTAAAAATTGATATGAAATAATATTAAAAACATTTAAAGTTCAAAATGAACATTTTTTCAATAAAAGCATTTTTCTTTAAATTTTCATTTTAAAAACTAAATTTATAAATCTTAGAATTTGAATTTGATAAAATTAATATCATTATTAAATTCAGAATATTAAAAATTAGTTTAGTATGATTTTTTGTGATTTTTCTGAAATAGTCGATTTTTAGGTGAATTGTGAAATGCAGTTTTTACCAAAATTGTAACTTTATAATTATATAAGCAAGACCTAAAAATTTATCAAACATTTTAACTAATAAAAAAATTATTTAATAATTAAAAATATACATTTTAAAATACTATGTTGAATTTTGAAAATAGATGATTAACATTTTAAGGACTTAAGTAATATTTTCTCAATAAAAACTGTTTTCAATCTTTTCATTTAATGAAATATTATTTAGGTAAAATTTGGTTTTGGATTGCCTTGAAATCCACATATTTTTTTTATAATAAACCAATATATATCATTAAAATAAAATACAATGATAATTTTATCCTACACATAATTTTAAAGCTAAAAAATACACTTTTTCTAAAAAACGAGTTTTTATGCATTACATGCGCTAATGATAAAATTTATTTTTCTTAAACAGAAATTTCATACGATAAAATGGATTTTATATTTTAAATTATTATTTACAAATTATTTAATAAGTTCCATGTTATTTTTAGGAATTAAAAGTTAATTACTTAGGTAGAAAATAGTTACTGCGGTAAAATGATTATTTTTCAAAGAATAATATTTTTCTAAATATTGTGCACTTTTTAAAATTAAATTAATATATATTAAATAAAAACTCTAATATTATGTTTATAAATATATACAAGTAAACTAACTCTCATTTAATTGACAATTAATGGTAAATAATATTAAGAACACTTAATGATTAAAACACAATTTTCTACAAAAATAGTTAGTCTACACCTTATATGTTATAATTTTAAAGTTAATTTTCTCATATTTAAAAATTGAATGAGATTAAATGGATCCAAAATTCATATTCATCACATCGAAATTTGATAAGAAGTTTCATCTTATATTTTTAGTGATAAAATAATTACCATGATTAGTATTTAATCAAGATTAATAAGTGTTAAAATGAGAAATCTAACATGACATGATTTTTACTAAATAAACTTGACTTTTGGACCTTCTAGAATACATTTTTTAGGTTGTTAATTCTATCCCACATGTCTCACCAACATTTCCCCACATAATTCACCCAACTCACTAAACCCACATAACCACCATGTGATACCATTCTTACCCCTTACATAACTTTAGTTTCCATGAAAGCCTCTCTTTTTCACCTATAAAAGGAGGTCACTCCCACCCATTCTCTTATCCCTGTATACCCTAAAGAAATTGATCATTAAGTTACCTTCCACCTCCCTCTCTAAATCCCTCCCAAGGAATTCCTAAAGTTTTAAGGAGTCCTCCCAATCTTTAAGAAGATACCTAGAAAGGTAAGGGTTATCCTCCCCCTCCTTTTGATTCAAGCACTTATTTTGTGATAAGACCTTTTTATTTGCATATGATTATGATTACATGTGTTCACAATCAATCCTTTACTATCCAAATGATGCACTACTTTTAAGATACTACCCTTCCCTCTCTTTAAACCTATTCCATAATCCTTTTGTATAGTCATCTTGCTACTAAAACCACTCCTTGATTTTCCATGTCATATTTTCATGCTGTAAGATTTTTGGTTTCCATATGATTATGCTTCCATGTGTTCATAATCAATCCTTTACTATCCAAATGATGCACTTTTGATGAGAGACTACCCCTCCCTCTCATTAAAACCATTCCATAATCCTTTTGTATACGTATCATGCTCCCAAAATCACTCCTTGATTTTCATGTCATATTTTCACGTTTTAAGCCTTTTGATTTACATGTGTTCATAAATCAACCCTTTAATATCCAAATTATTCCCTATTGATGAGCGACTACCCTTCTCTCTCATTATACCCATTCCATAATCTCTTTTGTATACCCACCATGCTACCAAAATCATTCCTTGATTTTCCATGACATATCTTCATATTGTACCCAACTCTAATATCATTCAAGAGTATCCATATAGATGTAATATTATTTTATTTATTTGGGACCTCTATGTTTGAAAACCACATTCCCTACTCATGGTTAAAAAGATACATTCTTATGATCCATGATTGATGTGGAATACATAATAATAGACATATGAAGGGTGCACCTTGATAACACTCTAATGCATTGGGTACAAAATTAATATCTAGAGATGACATGTTTATGATACCTTAGTAGCATCCCTTAGTAACGTTTTATGATATCTTGGTGAATAACCTTGGTAACATGCTTTTATGACACCTTAAAGACAAAATTTGTTGATATGCTTATGAATTTATCATGTTTATGTTGTAGCCACATTTCCATGTTATGCCTCATGTACATATGATCATGTTATGCCTCATGTTATTATGATCATGTTATTACTCTTGTCCTTATGTTCATGTTCTTATATTATGCCTCAAGTTTTACCCATGATGTTCATTTATGATTTGTTTTCATTTTTTATCCCTCAATGAGCTTTATGCTCACCCCTTTCTTTTGAAAAATGTCCTCGGTAAATCCTATAGAGTGAGGTGATATAGGACGACATAATAAATAATTATTTAAATAGTGTTTAAATTTATTTATGTTCTCTTATGTGATCCATGTATGCCACTATGGGTGTAAAAATGGTCTGGCTCGGCCCGGCCTGAGCCCGATCAGGTCAAACCAGGTCAGGCTTGACCCTAAAAACTCAGAGCCAGAAGGTACTATTCAGGATGGCCTGAGATAGCATGAATTGTTTCATATCTCTTCCCAAACCTGACCTCGAGTTGGTTCGATTCTTCGGGTCAGGCTGAATCGGCTAGGTCAGGCCATGAGTCTGGTCAACCGGGCCATTGATATCAAAATTAAGAAGTATTTTTTAAAAAAATTACCATTACAATATTTTTTATAAAATAGATATATAATTATAGATATTATATAAATATATCAAGCACAACACCTATAATAGTTAGTCCAATAATAACCTAGGAAGATAGTGGTATGGGGTTCGAATCTCCTCTATTGCTAGTTTTTTTTTGTATTTTTTTAGGTTTTCTCAAGCCTAATTTAGGCCTGCAGGGGGATCCACCATGCCAGGATTCTAGGCCATCCCTACAAATTAGGATTTTAGGTAAGCCCATACCAAAATATAGTTGCCCAGGCCTGGCCTGGGTTGAGATTTTTCAGGCCGGTCTCATTCGGGATTTGGGTCGGGTCGAGTGGGATTTTGGGTCACACCCTTATATTCCATGTATTATGTTCCTAGTTTCCAAGACACTAAACCTCAAAAAGGTTTTGAGGAAATGATCTATGTAACAATTTTATTAAGTAATTATGTTTAAAACTATGTATGAAATTGTGGGTCATTATATTGACCTCACTAGATTTGTTGTAGGGGACTCAACTTCACTGAAGGCATGTCACGATCAAGGGGGTATCGACCCCAGTGGAGGACCCGTGCCTCATCAGAGCTCAGATGAGGGGGTACCGACTCTGTATAGGAGACCCACACACTGAGTGGGTACTAGGGGGGGGGGGGGTATTGACCCTATCTCTACCAAGGATGCAGGGGACCCACACCATGACATATACACACCATCAGGGGGTTTCCAACTCTGATATTGCTCTGGAGATCACACTCGAGTCTCAACATCAACCAACTGTGTTGGAAGGAGATATCTGATCATGAAACCTCATGTCATATCTCTTATGTCAAAACAAAGGCCACAATCGTGTCCTACATGAAAATCTACTCAGGATGGACTACCCACAAGTCCAATTTTGAGTCACGGAGGAGATAAGAGAGGTAGAACATTCTAAGAAAAGTAAATGACATGTAACTTAGGGTACACGAGGTGTACTCCGAAGTCCAAGCCTGGTCGTGTGCTACTGATCCACTCAACATGTGGAAATCATGTACACAGTGTGTCCATCAGGGCACACAAAGTGTTGGACCACTCAGGGTCCTAGGTGTGTACTCCTTGTACACACGCAACTGCTTGGGTAGAGTCACACGACATGTGGGGCCGCCACACGACTACGTGATATTTAACTCAACTAAAAAACCTAGCTACTATAAAAAATGGACTATAGGATGTGTGTTCTTACAAAACACATGACATGTAATCATGAATTTCACATAAAGACAAATCTTCCTCCAAAAGATTTACTGCACCATCCGCTCTAATGACCTCACCACTAATCTCATCGAAAGATTCATCCATGGTCCCAAAGTCAAAGGAAAATCCTCTAGTCATCACTTTCTAACCTTTGATAGCCAAAAAACAAGATTTTTATTGACCCATGTGGAGCCCATCACGCCTCCATCATCTTCCGAGGGTTTGTTCCTCAATCTGTTGTCCAAGATCTATCGTTTCCCCTCATCAGTTCAAAAAATCAACATTTATGTCATAAATTGAACAAAACAACATGAGCCTGAGGTTTGATCACACTTTGAACCAGACTAGTAGTCGAATCACGAGCCTACCACATGCCAACGATGAACATGTGAAGAATGAGGGGAGAAAATGAAAAATCAACAAGGTAAGTTCATCAATGGGTGTTGCAAACCCGACCACCCATTGTAATCACAAAAACAGATATAAAATCAGGAAGATTAAACCTAGGGTTAAAGAAAATATTAAATTGACTAAACCATGCTTTAACAATGTTGAAGCATAATTCTCAAGTAGATAAATAGTCCATGCTTGAAATATCAAATAACAAGGAAATAATCCACAAATAAAAAATCCCTACCTCATCAATGGATTGATCACTAGTGAAGAATAGTTTTGTGTTGATGTTGTTGATGAGTTTCGTTTAATCCAATTTTCGATCCATGATCCCACCGTGTTCATTTGTTGAAGATCCTCTCAATGATGGTGCTCTCAATCTCTAGGGTTGTGTGGATAACCCTAAAGAATTTTCATAGCAGAGATTATATAGGTTCTTTCTAGGTCAAAACATCTATTTAGAAAATTAAAATGATTAAATAAATTAATTTAATTTAATTCATCTAATATCCACCCACGACAATGAACAACTGTAGGACCTAGTGAGAATAAAATTTACATTGTTCTTAGGGTTCACCTGGCATTATAAAACCAACATCAATCTCATTTTCCCCATCCAAGCCTCCATTCAAGAGTAAAACCATTATTTCTTAAAAGTTACATGCATAGTTTAATATATTTAATATTTTTAATAAAAAAAAATCCAGGGACCTCCGACACCCGTAACATTGTGATAACTCCAAATAAGAACTCATAATAACATATAGAAACATTCAGAGGGTCTAAATGAGAAAATTAGAGTTGTTAGAACAATGTTGATCAAAACACCATGAAGTCATGGCCAGAGCTCGAGCTAAAGCCTAAGGAAGCCATAGTGAAGCTTGAAACTCCTTATAAAATGCCTGGTGAAATGGCTGAATGTTGTGGTCACTATTCAAGAAAAAATGAGGGAGGTAAGGAGTCTAAAATAGTGTTCAAAATTCCATGCAAGATGTGGCTAAGGTCTTCATGCTAGGCTGAGTTTGAGGGATTTTCAAAGGAAATGCCTATAGAGTTTAATGAAATGGTCATAACTGTGTTGAAGTGCATTTGTATACAAGCCAAAATTCCATGCAAAACGCTGAGGGGGACTACTTTCATGCTATAGATGAGGGTGATAAATCAACTCAAGGTATAAGTGAAGTTTAGTAAAGTCCCTACATGGGGGATGATATGTAAGAGTAATCATGTGTATGTTTTTTCACTTGGATGCAATATGTATGTGATGAAATGTGAAGGACCTTCACATCACAAGGGAGGAGTCCTCACCATGGTTACATAAGGTTGGTGAATTTTTCCATGAATGGGAAATGATGACTAAGACTCCTGGTAAAACAACATAAAGCCATGGTTGGAAATCACATGGCTAAACATGGAGAAGTTGGTTGATGATGGACATGGTGGGTGTTACACCATGGGAAGGTTGGTTGTGGCTCATAGGTAAAATCCAAACACAACACAGGGAGTGACATGGAATGTTGGAATGCATTGCAGATGTGAGAAGATGTTGCATGTATTGTTACAGAAACACAGTCAATTGTAATGATCATGGTGAAGTTTTCATGTTGTTTTGGTAAATGTTGGACTAGCCTAAGGGTTTTATATGTAGTGGTGAAGAAAGACATTCAGTGTGTTCATGGGGGTGAGATGCATGGAAATAGACATGGTGGCCAATGCCACACTGTGGAGGAAGAGATATGTGTTTTAAAACACTGACAACATCACATGTAAGTTGTGGTAATGAGAAGATACAAGAGCTCAAAGTGAAGATTATCCAAGATACATTATTTTACACCATAGAGGAAATTATAATGGACTCAAGTGAATATTTTCACTGACATGTGAAGTTCCAAAATGTGGTGACAAGGATCAATCCATTTTGGATTATTTTCTAAAATTTTGAAGAACACCTGTGAACTATTTTTTTAGTGATTCTTTGGTGGCATGTGGTCGGATATGGATGCCTATATTTTTGAAGTTGGAGTTGGATATTGAGTGGGAAAGATAATGGAGATATATATTAAGATATATGAAGATTCTAAAGGGTATTTTTTATTATAAATTAAAGGATGGTGCATCACACTTTGAAATAAACTTTCGAAGGAGGGAATGAACTTTTCCTGGGGAGGTTTACTGTTAGGGAATGATTGGAGGTTTAAAGGCTGTCACCTCTGATTAGTTTAGGATTTTTATTTTCCTCTCTCATGGATAGAATGAGGGGGTAGTTATTATTGCACCTCTATCTCTCTCATTTGTTTTCATGATCACAAACAGTCATTTTTGTATCTAATGTTTTCATTTGAGTGAATTTTAGTCATAGCCCTTTTGGTCCTTTAGTCATGTCATTGATGGACTAAATGAAGGTATTAAATTCTATTCAAAGGTAACATGATGATATTTTAAAGGATTGAACATGTTTTATTTCATGTTTTGAGAATATAGAATGGAGTTGGAAGATCAATCAAAGCTCATGTAAGGAAGTTAAAGTGGCACTATTTGAAGATGAAGGTTCCAGGAAGCACCGTCTAGTCGGTTCAGAGCCACCACCCAACCAGTGGTGTGGATAGAAGCTTCATATGCTCTAGAAGTCCACCGAACGATGGAGGAGCACCAACTAGTTGGTAGAAGTAGGAAGAGCCAGGACCCCTCTAGAAAGCCTACCGACTAGCAGATGGGATCATCCAGCTAGCCAACAACTCTAATCCATATCAGTTAAGAAGCATTTATTAGAGGTCTTAAATGATTTGACTTGGAACATTAAAGACCCAACTCAACCTAAGGAACCTCCAACTCCAAATATAACTATAAATTGAGACATAATGTGGTCTGGATCTCATTAACAAACTTGTACAACAACTCTTCGATCAAATCAATGATGTTTTCTCATAGAATCACCAACAATCTCAAATCCTTGCTCCATAGAGACAAACAGAACTCAATTCTCCATAAATATTAAAGGCATTACTTTCCTACATATTTTCTCAATATCTAATCTAAATTTTTATACATCCATATGATATATTAGAGAGTGAAATTTTAATGGGTTTGCATCAATAAAATCTTCTTCTTCTCATTTCCTTCCCCAATGGTTGCTCACTATCGAAAAAGCGAGGAACGAGTTCTTTGGATACCGATGAAGCTAAAAAAGGTGCTCACAAACCATAATTGTTAGGGACGAGTTTCTTGATCACCACTAAGATCAAGGGAGTAATAACATAAACCTATCAATCCTATATGATGAGATGTAGGGGCTCACACTGAGATATTACCGAACTCCTTTATTAAACCATGTTTACTCTCTTTTAATTTACACTTTACATCATTCAAACTTGATACACATAATTTCATAAATTCGATATTTCCATTTTCCACTGTGCATAATTGATCAATTAATGTTAATATTAATTTTATAATATGCATCGAATTTATCAATCTATTGCTTTATCGAATTTTTTACCATCATATAAATATCGTTTAGATTTGAATTTACCATTTCCTTTTTCTTTAATTTTTAAAGAAGGGAAATTCACCCCTCGTGACATTATTCTCTAACCAACAATTGGTATCAAATGGTTCTTTGTGTTTTTATTTAAAATGTCTTCATTTTCAAAATTGTGTTTTAATTTTGTTATTAATATTAATCGATTTAAAAGTTTGATATTTTTATAATGGTATCAAATTCTTATTCTCATGATCCTTTTTTGATGGCATATATTATTCCTATTGTAAAAATAATACGTCAAATTTTCTTAGTAGTATAAGTTACCATGCCTTGAAAATGGTTATGACTAAATATATTCCTATTAAAGAACCATAAGATAAGTGGACACCTAATGATATTAAAGCCTTAGTTTAATGGAAAATCCAAGAATGCTCTATACTCCAATCTCAATCAAAATGAATCCAATCATTTATCTACATGAAAAACTGACCATGAAATATGGAAATTTCTAGAAGTCACTTAATTAAAGGTTTTTAATGTGTCATTTTTAAGCTTTCTTCAAGTTTATAACCTAGCCACCACAGTATAACAGTACCCAAGGTTGTCTCCCAATGAGGTTTACTTTTAGCAGTTATTTTATCATGATTTTATTTTTTATATATGTTTTAATAAGGGAAAAACAAGACTGTAAAGGAAATATTATAATTTTTTAAAAAGAAACAAAGATGTTGAAACAACAAAAACAAAAATGGCCAAATTAAAACATTAGTAAAGAAGCAAGAAGTTAATAGGGTACAAAGAAGTGATCAAATCCAGTAGACCTCTTGGTTCAATATTTCTTCATCACTTGAAATTATTCAAACCAATAACTCTCTCAATGCAAGAATTAAAATATCAATGCATTGAAATGTTGAGAATAATAATTAAAATATTAGTTGTTATTCTCGTTTTAATAAGAGATGGTAGATGCACTTAAAATCACCGAGTTCATATAAACAGTCATCACCCACTATACTCAACATGAACAACCACGATAACTTCAGTAGGTTTTGACCAATTATCAGTTGCTTCGATCTCATAGGCATAAGGTCAAGCAGTTAGTGTGAAACTTCCCACATCAATGAAATCAAAAGAGAAAATGATGATTGAGAACCAAAACAGGCATTAAATACCAGTTTAGATCAAAAAACAAGGAAAAATCAAACAAGGACCAAGAACCTTATGAATTTAAAATAAAAATTAGATTCTACCTTATTCCAAAATATGGGAGGTTCTTAATCGGAATTAAGTACCTGTTTTGATCCTTGGGTGACATTGCCCCCAATAAAAAAGCTCAGATTCAAGGAGGTCCTTACATCAATCGATCGCCTGTAAACTCAAACAAATTCATCGATCAATAGGTAAAAAACACGAACATAAAATTAGATCTTCATCACGATGAACAAAACTGGTTCCGTTCAGTTCAGTTGAGATTCATTTTACCTTGCGATGAGATCCCCTTTGCTCATCATCTAGCTCGCCCTGAACCAGATACCAGATCAAGCTCCTACAAAGACGATTAATCTCACATCGTCATCCCCAATCCCATCTGTATCCAGATCCAAGAACATTTTAACAAAACCCCCAATCGTATCCTAGATCCACTGGTTTATCTTCCCCAGGAAGCAACTACATCGAATCTGGATTGATTTGCGCTTCATCAGTTGTGATAATCCATCCTAGTTCTCAGTGACGACCTTAATGATATTCAACAATGGATCGAGTCTTCTTCTTTAGGATTAGTTCATTTGTCGTGCATGCTCAGATCTTCTCTGGTTCATCTTCTTCATCGATCTCGAGTGGGTTTACAATGGAAATTACATTTGGGATCGTTTCAGGAAGCTTAGACGGTGGCGACAAGGAACTCAACCTTGCTTCTTCCTCATGGGCTCGATGGCGGCATCCCAAAACATCAACAATGGGGGATTCTGTTGGAAATGACTGACCGTTCGACACGAAAACACAAGCGAGAATGGAAAGATGATTGAAGGAAAAATACTTGAACACAAATGATGTTTTGTGCACCACCAATTGGGATGCTTTTCTGGAGATGTTTTAATTTCATTATATAGGAAAAAAAACAAGACGTATTTACAACGTAATTAAAACCATGCGGCAGCCTTAATGAGGTCAAACCGCGTTGACTCATCAATGAGGGGGAGAAAAAAAAACCGGTGAAATAAATTCCAAATAAAAAATAGTCAACAATCACCCCCTAATTTTTATTGAGTTCTCTGGATCTCAACGACGCCGATCTTCACACGGAACTTCTGAAACTAGCGCGCCCAAGTGACTTCGTGAGAATGTCTGCAGGCTGCTATTCCTCCCTTGAAACCTTCTCTTTGCTCGCTGCCGACTTCTCTGCAATGAATGTGGCATGCAGGTGGGTGGGCTTGGCTCATTGGTCGTAATGAAGTGTAACTCACCAGGGTCGAGCTTGCGTTGTGCAAACCCAGGCGGTGTTGTCGAACCGATAATGTTGACGATGGTGCGAAATCAAAGCGGGGTGTCATCGTGATCAATGTCTAGTGCTTATGCCATATTGGATGGCGGTGAAGAAAAATACACTGTGGTTGATGCGATGGGTATCACCTTAACCACATCTAGTGTTGCATCTTCTGCTGAGTTCGCACTAATGGGTTTGAGTGATGAGCTCTGGTCTCCAACAGTGTTGTCGGCCTCCGCATTCCTTGGTCTACATGCCTTTGTGTGTTCGACGGTGAATGGATCCTCACTACTCCACAAATCTTGTTCACCATGAGCACTCCAATCCCACTATTTTTCCTCGTCTAAGGTGACATCGCGCGTTACATGCACGCGCTTGCTGATAGGGTCATACACGTGATATGCCTTGGACCCGAACTCGTACCCGACGAAGATCATCGGCGTACTTCGGTCATCCAGCTTCTTCAGGTGAGGCTTCACGTTCTTAACATGCGCTATGTAGCCAAAGGTGCGAAGAAAGTGCACCGCTGGTCGTTTTCCATGACAGGCCTCATACGGTGTCATTCCGTCAAGGCTTTGAGTCGAAGCTCGGTTAAGGATGAAGATGGCGGTGGAGACAGCCTCACCCCAGAACATCCCGGGAAGACCCTTAGCCTTCATCATGCTTTGATCCATAGACACCACAGTTTGGTTGTGTTGTTCAATGACCTCATCCTACTGTTGTGAAAAGGGAACCTTGAGTTGTCGTTGTACGCCACGGTCAGTACAGTATTCACCAAATTCTACTGAAGTAAAATCGTCAACGTGATTAGTGCGGAGAAACTTCAACTTGCGCTCTGTCTCCACCTCCACTGTGGCTTGAAAGTGTCTGATTGCTGCTGGAGCCTGGTCTTTTCTTGCAAGAAGTTTGACCCACATGTAGCGGCTCATGTCATCCATGATTAGCAGAAATTAGCGGTTCCCGCTTGGCGTTGTTGGCGTGATCGGCCCACAAAGATCACCGTGGACAAGGTCGAGGACTTGTTCTGCACGATGATTCACTTGCTCGGGGGAAGATTCTTTTTGCTGCTTCCCAGTGAGGCAGTTGTCGCAGACTTGATCTATTTGATCAATCCGCGGAAGCCCTCGCACCATATCGTGTTGAGCGATCTTGGGCAGAGAATGGGAGTTCAGGTGGCCGTACCTTTCATGCCATCGCCATGCCACCTCTAACCCCCTTGTTGACAAGCATGTAGGTTGTGCAATGCTGAGTCTTAGCTTGTACAGCCGGTCGGGGAAGCGCTGCGCCCTAGCCAGCAGGCGTCGTTGCTTGTCCCGAATCTTCATGATGCCTCCCTCGATCAATACCTGACAACCATTCTCATCGAGTTGTCCGATGCTGATGATGTTGACGGTGAGGCTCGGGATGAAGTATACCCTCGTGAGTGTGTGGTGCTCACCGGTTTTACAAGTGAATAAGATTGTCCCGCACCCCTCGATATTGACGACAGATCCATCACCAAACTTCACGGTGCCGCGGATCCCAGAGTCAAGCTCAGAGAAGGCAGCGCGGGAACCGGTCATGTGGTTTGTGGCACCAGTGTCGAGGTACCACAGGTCATCGTCGCACGCCTCCCTTTGAGCATGTTGTGCAAAGACCTTCGCCTCGACCACTCGGAGAGGAATACAATGTGGCAGTGAGGAATTCGAAGTGGCAGATTGTGGTGGTGGTGTATCGGGCATCGCAGTACACGCCCTTACCATAAGGAGTGTCGGCTCGTCATCGTCACCATGGGTTAAAAGAGCCTTAGCATGTCTCATCCTACTACGACAATCTTTGGCCCAATGAACCATTTTTCCGTAGTAGAGACATTGGTCTCTTGAGGCGTCATGACCGTCATTGGATCCCCTATCATACCTTCGTGGTTGTCGGCGATGCCAGTTTCCAGTCTTGGAGTCGTTGAGGGGCCCATCCCTCGCTTGCTGCTCCTTCATCCGTGCATCCCACTCCTCCTCGGTGAGGAGCAAATTCCCTCCATAGTCGATGGTGGGTGCTAGGTCAAAACAGTCTTCCGCCGCTTTGAGTCTCCCTGTTACCTCCTCCACAGAGAGCGTAGAGATATCAAGAAGCGTCTCAATTGAAAGGGAAATTTGGGAGAACCTGGAGGGGACGACGCGCAAATAATTCTCAACGACCTTGTCTTGAGGCTCCGGATCGTTGAGGATCGTGAGTTGGTTGAACATCCCGGTGAGCCGCATTGCGAAGTCGTCCACCGATTCACCGTTGTGAAAAACAATGCCTTCGTACTCCTTGCGGAGATTTTGAGCATTGGTATTGCGAACGCGATCAATGCCGATGCGCATGGTCTTCACGGTGTCCCACGCTTCCTTGGCAGTTGCCTTGACGACAAGTATGGAGATCATCTCCGACGGGACAACGCGGAGGATGGACTCCAGCGCCATCTGATCTTCTTGGAGTTTCGCACTGCTAGTGTCGACGACATCCCAAAGACCGCATGCTTGAAGCATGACCTTCATCATCAAGGACCAGTCGCTGTAGTTTGTCTTCGTGAGGATCGGATACGTCGCCGATCCCCCGATCTCCTTCACCACTCGATGTACCACCAGAGGGCCGCTACCGCTGTCAACGGGGGGTCTGGGACATGCCGATGATGTCTGGGAGAGTTGGGGTGATGAGGGCTCAGAGTTCGGCATTGTGGATGAAGCCATCCTCGCTCTGATACCAAATGTTGGAAATTCCTGACCGTTCGACACGAAAACACAAGCGAGAATGGAAAGATGATTGAAGGAAAAATACTTGAACACAAATGATGTTTTGTGCACCACCAATTGGGATGCTTTTCTGGAGAGGTTTTCATTTCATTATATAGGAAAAAAAACAAGATGTATTTACAACATAATTAAAACCATGCAGCAACCTTAATGAGGTCAAACCACGTTGACTCATCAATGAGGGGGAGAAAAAAACTGGTGAAATAAATTCGAAATAAAAAATAGTCAACAGATTCATCTATATTTTCTTCAACATGAGCTCGAAATCATCTCGGATCTGGTGGCGGCTTCAATCATATCTCAGTTTCTTCAAGCTCAAAAGTATTCTCGGTTTGGATACATCGATTTTTAATAGGCTTGGCCGGATCTTGGTGGAGGCGAGGAACCCGACATCGAATCATCTTCAGCCTTCACAGGGCTCACGTTCTTCCTCACATGATCTCGTTCACATTTGGATATGTGGTCGAGGGAAAATATAAATTAATTATTTTCAATAAACAAATAAAATAAAGAATATATTAATTAAACAAAAAATATTATATTTAAAGACTTAAAATTATTATTTTAAAAGAAACAATAGAAAATGAAATAAATTAATAAAACATTAAAAGATTAACCATCCATAATTTAAACAAGAAAATAAAAAGGTGTGAGCCTAAGCCCAGTAGGATACCACCAAAGATTCCATAACAGATGCTAAATATAGACTATCCAAAGAAAAGCTTTCAATTTTCAAATAAACAGGTTTGGCAACTCAAAAGCATGTTTTAACAAAACATGTTATACATTTTCAAATGATTGAAAAAATTACTTTAAGCAAAGGCTTTACAATGATGAAATATTTCTAAAACAATGGCTTAAGTAAAACATTTATATAAAATAGTTTATATAAATTCAGCAGGCATGTAAAAAAATTCAAAAGAATTGACATACATTTATATCTCAAATATAAATAAACAAGCGATCAACATGGTCATCTGCCAAAAGGTATGATAGTATTAACCAGTTATAGGATTCCACACTCTCTATGTAAACTCAGAAAAATGTGTATACACACGTCCCTATGACACTGGCCAAAGGAGACTCGTCACCAACCAGTCGGGGATGTGACCCGCCGCAAGTATGTTTTAAAACGTTGTCGTAGCGTAGAGTATATCCAAATAACTCACTAACTGCCTAAGGCTTGCATGCGCTCTTACATGATGGGTGGACTATTTTAAGAATGCTTAAAATATGATCAATCCCATTCTTCCATTTCAAAAGTGCCAATTTCATTCCATTTAAAACCAAAACAGGTTTTATTCAAAACATGCATTTTTTACAAGATAAAACCAATGTGTTTTTATCAAATCATTTTAATCCATTTTCACCAGTTTGAAATCCATTCAAAACCAATTCCATTATCACACAATTTATTTTCACAATTAAATTAAAAAATTTAATTGAAATCATTTCTATCAAATCCACAATTTAAATTAAACAATTTAAATCAACAAATTTCCATAAACACACTCAATTCAATGGAATTGAGTTTTTTTTCCAAATTTCCATGCCAAAACCATTTCAAATATCTCGATTCACTGGAATTGAGTTTTTATCATTTTAATTGAAATAAAATTTGAGCAATTGAATTTAAATCAACAATTGAAAAAAATTAAGCAAAAACAATGATAATAAATTTGGTAAGTCTGGATGGAACCACTTACCTCAAAGGTTTTGATGAAAACCACAACGATCGAAGAACGCTCAAGAAACCCGGGTCGATTCTCCAAAAACCCACCTTAGATCTCTTCTCCTAACAAGATCAAGACCAAATCTCATCAAATTTGGCATCAACACACTTAGATCTACCCATAACGGGCGTAGATATAAGAAACTGAGAGAAGAGGAAAAGCATATCTAAGTAGATCTAAGAAACCGAACAAGAACGATCACATACCTCAAGAATCCGGCTTCGATTCGCCAAGAGAGGCCTTCGGATCACCTCTGGAATGATGGGAGAAACCTCCTTGACCTTAGGAGAGAAAAAATCCTGAGTTAGGGTTGCTTAGAAGAAAAAACGAGCCACTTAGAGGCAAAAACACGTGAGATCCACTTTTATAGGATCTCATTTAAGTGGCCGCATGGTTAGTTCACACGGTTTGACAAACCGTGCGCTAGTCGTGCGTTAGCTACTACCTCGGACACCCTTCATGCACGGTTTGGCCGCACGGTTAGACAAACCGTGCGCTGCCCGTGCGGAATCTACTGCCTCCAAGACCAACTACGCACGGTTTGGCCGCACGGTTTAGACAACCTGTGCACCACCTGTACGGCTTCCCCTTTGCCCCAAAATAACATTTAAAGTTCTCCTGACTCTTCCATTCGTCACTACTCCAAAATAGAGGTACTTAGAAACATCAAAAGTACCTAAAAACGTAATGTGATGTTACAACCTCCCCACCATAAGATCTTTCTGTCCCCAGAAAGCCTATGAAGAAACCTCCACGTCAAAAAGATGAGGCCACTGCTCTCTCATTAATGCCTCCCTTTCCCACGTCTCATGAGAATCAGAACTATGCTGCCATAGTACACGGACCAAAGGTATCGTTTTCCCACGAAGTACCTTGGTCTCAGAATCAACAACCCTGACTGGTCATTCAGTCATAGATAAATCTAGTTCAATTTCAAGATCACTCTAGCTCAAAACATGAGATAGACCAGAGAGATACTTTCACAGCTGTGATGCATGGAACACGTTATGTATCGACGTCAGCTGTGGTGGTAGAGATAGATGGTAAGAAACTTTCCCTACATGACCAACAACCTCAAAAGGTCCCACAAAATGAGGAGAAAGATTCCCTTGCCTCCCAAGCCGTCGATGACCTAATCGGGATGAAAATTTCAAGAACACCTGGTGACCTACTGAGAACTCTAAAGGTATACGCCGACGATCAACATAAGACTTGTACTGACTCTGAGCTGTCAACATTCTCTGACGAATCAACTGGATCTTAGCTGTCGTCTCTTGGACCAAACTTGGTCCTACCAAGGAACTTTTACCAATCTCTGACCAACATAAAGGAGATTTACAAGGACGACCATACAAAGCCTCAAAAGGAGCCATTTTTATCGTAAATTGGTAGCTTTTGTTATAAGAAAACTTAACTAGCCCCATATGATCATCCCAAAACCCACCAAATTCGAGAACACATGCACGGAGCATATCCTCAAGGATATGAATAGCTCTCTCTGTCTGACCATCTGACTGTGGATGATAGGCCGTGCTTAAACGGACCTGAGATCCTAGTGCCTCCTAAAGGCCTCTTAAAAAGCGAGAAGTGAACCGAGGATCCCTATCAGAGACTATAGCAGACGGAACTCCGTGAAAACGAACAATTTCTTTCACATAGATATTTCCCAACTCATCAACTTTGGTTATATCCCGAATAGGTATAAAGTGAGCCGACTTGGTCAGCCTGTCGATCACAACCCATATCACATTCTTCTTACTCTAGGTTTGAGGTAACCCAACCACAAAGTCCATAGAGATTTCATCCCACTTCCATGTAGGGATTGGAAGTGGTTGAAGAAAACCCGAAGGTTTTTGGTGCTCGACTTTCACCTGCTGGCATGTATAGCAACGAGATACAAACTCAGCAATGTCTCATCTCATACCTGGCCACCAGAACTGCCGCCACATGTCATAGAACATTTTCGTGGTTCCTGGGTGCACAAACCACTGAGAGTTATGGCAATCCCCCATCACATCCTTCCTTGCCGATAACGGCACAACGTAACAGGTTTGATAACACAAAACACCCTCTTTGGAGAACGACCACTGAGTGTCGGTCTCCCCACCATAAAGAGAGTCCCTAATGCTATGGAATTCATCATCCGGTTGCTGTACTTGAATAATTAACTTGAGAAGATCATATTTCAATTGGACACCGGCTAAAGAAACTTCCTTCCCCTTCCACTGAATTCCAATATGCAACTGAGAAAAAAGAGTCATTAAACTCCACTCTTCTAAAGATTCTTTCACAGCCTGTGATGGAAGTTACTTGCTTAACGCATCTGCAACTACATTCCCTTTCCTCGGGGTATAGGCAATGTCAAATTCAAAATATTGTAGGTACTCCACCCAACGCCTTTGGCGGAGATTCAAATCTTTTTGAGAGAAGATATAACTCAAGCTCTTGTGGTCTGAATACACAGTAAACCTTTTTCCATAAAGGTAATGTCTCCAACACTTAAGTGAGTGCATTATAGCTGCAAGTTCAAGGTCATGGGTAGGATAGTTCTTCTCATGAGTCTTAAGCTGACGAGATCCATAGGAAACAACATGATTACCTTGCATAAGGACACATCCCAAACCTGAACTCGATGCATCATAGAAGACCACGTAACCTATCCCAGCCTCAGGATGAGTTAACACCGGCACAGTAGTCAAAAGACGCTTTAGCTCAACAAAATAACTTTGACATTTATCATTCCAGGAAAACTTCAATCCCTTTCGAGTCAGAGTGGTCATTGGAGAAGCTAACTTTGAGAAGTCTTTAACAAATCGGTGATAATATCCTAATAATCCCAAGAAGCTCTGAATCTTGAAAACATTTCGTGGATGTTCCCAAGTCATAACAGCCTTTACCTTCTCAGGATCAACTGATATTCCTTGTTCTGACACGACATGTCCCAAGAATTTCACTTCCCGAATCTAGAAATATCACTTTGAAATCTTGGAATAAAGTTGGTGATTCCTTAGAAGACTTAGAACTGTTCTCAGATGATGCACATGATCCTCCTTAGACTTGGAGTAGACAAGGATGTCATCCATAAAGACTACCAAAATAGTATCTAGATACTCACAAAAAACCTTGTTCATCAAATCCATGAAAACTGAAGGATCATTTGTTAGGCCGAAGGGCATAAAAAGGTACTCATAATGGCCATACCTACTCTGAAAAGTGGTCTTATGAATGTCAGATTCTTTTATCCTCAACTGATGGTAACCAGATCGAAGATCAATTTTTGAAAACCACTTCACCCCTTTAAATTGATCAAACAAATCATCAATTCATGGTAACATATATTTGTTCTTTATCGTAACTCGATTGAGCTTTCGATAATCAACACATAAGCGAAGAGAACCATCAGCCTTCTTGGCGAAGAGAACTGGTGCTTCCCAAGGTGACACACTTGGGCATATAAAACCTTTCTCAAGAAGATCGTCTAACTGAGACTTCAGTTCTTTTAGTTTAGCTGGAGATATTCAGTAAGATGGAATAGAAACCGGTTGAGTACTAGGCATTAAGTAAATAGAAAAATCAACCTCCCTTATTGGTGGCAAACCAGAGAAGTTAGAAGGAAACACGTCGGGAAACTCATCGACGACTGGGGGAAGATCAACACACATTGAATCTCTCTTTAGATCAAAATAAAACACCGATATAACTTTCCCCAACTCTGGATAAGAGGGTCCAACTCTACTTGACCTTGGGTCCCATTCTCCTTGAAAAACAAGAGGCACACCACTGGGTGTACTAAGGTAGACCCGTCGAAGATAAAAATCGATCTGGGCTTTATTGGAAATGATCCAATCCATCCCAAATATGACATCAAAATATTTCATGTCGAGAACCAAGAAACTCCAAGCATGATCAACATATGATAGAGAGAAGACACAAGCAGGACTATGAAGACCCTTCTCTCTCATTATACCAAGGGGTGTAGTAATATCCATCGCACAAGATAAAAGTTCCATAGGTAGATTAAGCAGATTAACAATATGGGTTGAAATAAAAGAGTGAGATGCACCAGTATCAAAAAGGGCAGTCACTAAAGATGAAGCTATAGTAATGGTACCTCTCACAGTTTCAGGACCTGTATCAGCTACCTTTGGCGACTCTTCCACTATGCGAAGAAGCTTCGTTCCAGATGCCTGTGGCTGGAACCCTTTTGCACGTGAAGCATTTGATTTCCCCACAGTTTCTAGAGGTGTTGATGATCCTGTTCCACTACGTGGAGTAGAGAAGTGATGGCAGAATCTTTGTAAGTTCCCTAAACGTCCGTAGGAGCTACAGTTCTTGGGTGCCTCAGTGCAAAACCTCATAGAATTTCCTGGCTTTCCACACTGATAGCAAGTCAAAGAAGCCCCTCCTATTACTACCGGAGGTCTGGAATGACTCTGTTGTCGAGAACTGCCATGATAAACATCACGCTTCCATTTTCCTTTAAAGGAACCAACACTGCCACTAGGAGGGAAAAGAACCTCCTTCAACCCTGACTTTCCTTCCAGGTCCATCTCAACCATCATGGCCCTATCCAGCACATCAACATAAGTGGGTAGCTGTAGTAAGAAAACATGAGAACAAATATCTGATCGAAGTCCCAACTAGAATCGCCGAGCCTTCATCTTCTCATTAGATACAATCTCAGGAGAAAACTATACCAACTTAGAAAAGCAATTTGAGTACTCATTCACGGTTTTGTTGGCCTACTCAAGCTTGAAAAACTCCACAGCCTTGGACAACACCATTGATTCTAGATATAACTGGTTAGTGAAAAGAACCCTAAAGTCTTTCCACTCCAAACCCTCATGTTTCCCAGCCGTCACCATTGTGTCCCACCATCTCCTACTTGGTCCCTCCAGTACGAAGGTGGCACACTTCACCTTGATCACATCAGGTGTCTCCAAGAACCCAAACATGCATTCAATCTTACTCAACCATTCCTTAGCATGTTGAGGGTCAGTGGAGCCTTTGAAAACTGGTGGATTCTAGCATAGGAACTCTTGAGAACAAATTCAGAGAATATCACTATAAGGATCTATATCTAAAGTCTAAATAGGAACTAGAGGTAGTGCCTGTCCTGGAGCTTGGACAGTGTGAACAATCACCTCAACCAGACTCGGATCCACAATAGGAATCGCTTGCTGAAATTCATGAGTAGCCTCTTTTTGGGTTTGATTCCCACGTCTTCCCAGAGGCATGATGCTACACAACATAAAAAGACATAGATTAACACTCAAACTGAGTAACAAGGAAAACTATTCTCAATAGAAGGGATAACAAGATTTGGATTCCACTTTATCCAAATCAAAATAGGGAAAATACTAGAACTAATCCACAATTCGTATTTCCCTAACCAACCCTAGTGACTTAAGGTTCATTGTGGTGATAGCTGGCCAGGAACTCAATCACAACTACCTCCTAAGTCCCGATAAGAATACTCAAATGAATACTGTCATCAAGGAAAGATGCTTAACTTGCACTCTGATACCACTTTGTCACGAACCAGCCCAGGTACCCTGGTAACCTGATAACCGGGCCGACCCTGACATAGCTCGAAGGGCGTTCCCGATCCCCACGGGTTGACGACTAGCACCTGACATCATACAACATACAAGTGGGAATGATTTTTTCCACAAGAATGCGGAAGTAAAAGAAACAAGAGAGTATGCACAACAAAAGAAACTCCACCGGAAGTAATGTACTGGAATACATAGAGGCATAAAAATCCCAAAGTACTACAACCCAAGTACTAAAAATGGGAAAGCAACCCCAAGGGGACACAACTCACCAAGACTAGAGATCAACAACTGGATCCACCTCAAAGAGATCCCTTCCCTCTGCTCGATCCTGGAAGAAGAAAGTCTACAAACACCCAAAGGTAAAAGTAAGGTGTGAGCCTAAGCCCAGTAGGATACCACCAAATATTCTATAAAAGATTCCAAATATATATTATCCAAAGAAAAGATTTCAATTTTCAAATAAACAGGTTTGGAAACTCAAAATCATATTTTAACAAAACATGCAATACATTTTCAAATGATGGAAAAAATTACTTTAAGTAAAGGCTTTACAATGATGGAATATTTCTAAAACAATGACTTAAGTAAAACATTTATATAAAATAGTTTATATAAATTCATCAGGAATGTAAAGCAGTTCAAAATCATTGACATACATTTATATCTCAAATATAAATAAACAAGCGAGCAACATGGTCATCTGCCAAAAGGTACGATATTATTAACTAGTTATAGGATTACACACTCTCTATGTGAACTCAGTAAAATGTGTATACACACGTCCCTATGACACTGGCCAAAGGAGACTCGTCACCAACCTGTCGAGGATGTGACCCACCGCAAGTATGTTTTAGAATGTTGTCGTAGCGTAGAGTGTATCCAAATAACTCACTAACTACCTAAGGTTTGCATGCACTCTTACATGATGGGCGGACTATTTTAATAATTCTTAAAATACGATCAATCCCATTCTTCCATTTCAAAAGTGCCAATTTCATTCCATTTAAAACCAAAAGAGGTTTTATTCAAAACATGCCTTTTTCACAAGATAAAACCAATGAGTTTCTATCAAATAATTTTAAGACATTTTCACCAGTTTGAAATCCATTCAAAACCAATTCCATCATCACACAATTTATTTCCACAATTAAATTAAAAAATTTAATTGAAATAATTTCCATCAAATACAAAATTTAAATTAAACAATTTAAATCAGCAAATTTCCATAAACACACCCAATTCAATGGAATTGGGTTTTTTTCCAAATTTCCATGCCAAAACCATTTCAAATATCTCGATTCACTGGAATCGAGTTTTTATCAATTTAATTTAAAGAAAATTTGAGAAATTGAATTTAAATCAACAATTGAAATAAATTAAGCAAATACAATGATAATCAATTTGGTAAGTCGGGACGGAACCACCTACCTCAAAGGTTTTGACGAAAACCACAACGATTGAAGAACACTCAAGAAACCCGAGTCGATTCTCTAAAAACCCACCTTATATATCTTCTTTTAACAAGATCAAGACCAAATATCATCAAATTTGGAATCAATACACTTAGATCTACCCATAAAGGGCGTAGATCTAAGAAACTAAGAGAAGAGGAGAAGCAGATCTAAGTAGATCTAAGAAACCAAACAAGAACGATCACATACCTCAAGAATCTGGCTTCGATTCTCCAAGAGAGGCCTTCAGATCACCTCCAAAATGATGGTAGAAACCTCTTTGACCTTAGGAGAGGCAAAATCCCGAGTTAGGGTCGCTTAGGAAGAAAAACGAGCTACTTAGAGGCAAAAAAGCGTGAGATCCACTTTTATAGGATCTCATTTAAGTGGACGCACGGTTTGAAAAACTGTGCGCTAGCCATGCATTAGCTACTACCTCGGTCACCCTTCACGCATGGTTTTCCCGCACGGTTAGACAAACTATGCACTGCCCGTGCGGAAGCTACTGCCTCCAAGACCAACTATGCATGGTTTGGCCGCATGGTTTAGACAACCCGTGCGCTGCCCGTGCGACTTCCCCTTTGCCCCAAAACAACATTTAAAGTTCTCCCGACTCTCCCATTCGTCACTACTCCAAAATAGAGGTACTTAGAAACATCAAAAGTACCTGAAAACGTAACGTGATGTTACAATATAACATTTATAAAATCTTTTATGAAAGTTAACCACTTTTCAAGAAGGAAATGAAAAATGGTTCACCCAACTAAATCCCAGGGGTATGAGAGAATTAACCTTCTCAAAGTGTCTACACAACATTCAAACTTTAGAAAAATTTAAAACCACTGAAAATGATTATTTGAAACTTGAAAAAAATCAAATTTGAAAAAATTTAGGGGTTTTTGATTGGTTCACATTGTGGTATATTTTAGCACATTTAAAGACCCTTTCCTCCATACTAAAACTCGACATTTTCCCCAATATGGAACCCAAGGTGGAGAAACATGTAAATCCAGTTTAATATTTGAAAAAAATTAGAAATTCAGTAGATTAAAATTTTGTTGGAAGGGTCACAAGAAAACTCAAAGTATTTTTCTACACAACACAAATAATTATCAACTCACAATATGCAAAAATGTTTCCTACTAGTTACCACTTCAATAATTCAGCTCAAAAGTAAAATTTGTATACTAGTGCACATGTAATGAAGTGTGCAAAATGATTTCTAGTAAAACAAAGAATATTTAACACTAATAAAAAATAAAAAATAACCAAACTAAAAGAAGCAAACAACCCGTTTCATCACTAATTTCAGCATGAAAAAATCCTTCCATTTCATTTTTAAAACTAATTAAAATCCAAAACAGAAGCGGAAACAAACAGATTTTAAAGGCATGAAAATTGGTGGAATTTAAACTAAAAACATCCATGAATAAGAAGCTTTATTCTTCTTTAAATACACTCAAATGCACTCCTTCTTCACTTTAACAAAGTACCTATGGTTAACCAATTTCAAGCTCCTAAAGATGAAAATATATTAACACTTGAGTCTAAAAAAAATTAGTTTAAGAAAAATAAAACCAAAGTTTAAGAATTAAGGGGGATGAATTGAGTTTATTCATCTTGCAGCTTCTCTGGATCATTGAAAATTGCAAAGTATCCACTCCAAAAATTAGAGAACAACCCTAAGAAAATATATCATGGTGAAAAATGAATTCGATAGCTTGTGGAAAACCTTGGAAAGGTGAGAACTTAGTCACATTCCACTTTATTTTCTATAGGGAAAATGAAGATTTAAAAAGTTTATTGAAATTAAAAACATAGAACTAAAATTAAATAAAAATGAAGGGAAGAGAAACCTTGGGTATAAACACCAAAGGGGTGCTGTATTTTATACTATTTGTAGCTGAATAACCTATTATTTATCCCCAGTCCATTAGTGGATCAGGCTTCTGTGGTAATAACCACCACATACTCTCTTTCCCGCTGTTGTTCAATTTCACTCTTATGTTGAGGTCCCCATATAAATAATATGATTCATCCACCCCCTCATATTATGGTGAAATTTTTCAGTTGGGGATGAAATAATAATACATGGGACCCCTTTTTATACTTCTCTAGGAGGAGAGGTTTCAACTAGTCCTTCTATGCATTCTAGGGAAATCCTTAGCGAATCAAATAAATTATTCTCATATTTAAAATATACAACCTCTTCTTCTATTTGTAGCTCTAAGTTTTCTTCTATAGAGTTTATCTCTAATTATATCTCCAACTCCTATTTGTCTTATCTATAAATTATACCTTCTTCTATAAACACTTCAAACTCATCCAAGGTCAGTGAAGAGGGTGTTGTTTCTATAGTGTAACAAAAAAGGGATTGAGTTATTAATTCATATTGAGAAAGATCAAAACAAAAAGGGTCAAAAATGTCAGAATCACCCTCAAGTAAATCGGTTGGTATCCCTTGTTATTCTTATATTGATTTGGGAAAATTAATCTTTTTGGGAAGTGAATGTTCATTAGGTTTAGCCCTAACCTCTTGTATTCCTTCCTCAAAAGTTGGGAAAATGAGCTATCCTACATAGAACTTAGGGAAAAAATGTGAAAAATCCCATAGGTCTTTGAATAAAGATTCCAAGACTTGTGGATGTAAATCTTATTTAAGGTCTTCTATGATTATTTTGAATTATTTCTCATTTAAAGTGTTGAAAAGATCCCTGGGTTTTTAGGCAAAATATCTAACTATATTTTCCAAGTGTGAGTCAAATTCCATTCATTCTTAATGATTTTTAATTATTTTTTTTTTGAAACTCTTAGGCAATGAAAATGTCACCAATTTAATTAATGGTTTTTGATGGGTCTTTTTCAACCTTTATTCAAGTTTATAACCTAAATATTGCATTATAGAAGTACCCATAGTTTTCTCCTAATGAGGTCGCCTTTTAGGAGTTCTTTTATCATGATTTTATTTTTTATATGTTTTAAAAGGGAAAAACTAGGACTG
The DNA here is from genome assembly GCA_963277665.1 of Viscum album. Taxonomy (NCBI): domain Eukaryota; kingdom Viridiplantae; phylum Streptophyta; class Magnoliopsida; order Santalales; family Viscaceae; genus Viscum; species Viscum album. The sequence continues at coordinate 189,083,073 of OY728127.1, forward strand.
TAAAGGAACTATTCTATTTTTTAAAAAAGAAACAAATAAGTTGAAAAAAAGAAACAACAATGGCCAAATTGAAGATACAAAAAAGAAACAAGAAGTTAACAGGGTAAATAGAAGTGGCCAAATCTAGTAGATATCCTGGTTCAATATTTCTTTATCACTTAATTTTTTTCAAACTAATAACTCTCTCAATGCATGAATTAAAATCTCAACGCATGCATCCCATTCATCTTGAAATGTTGAGAACAATAATTAGAATCTTAGATTTTATTCTCCTTTTAGAAAGAGATAGTTGATGAACTCAATAACCACTAAGTGCATAAACACATTCGACACCCACTGTACTCACAATCCTTGATCAAATATTGAGAAATTTAAATAGCAAGCACCTACATCAATCACTTTCTTAACTTGACTTAACATGTCACACTCGCCAATTGACACTCTCCGATCAAAGTTGTGACCATCTTACAATGAAAGGAAGAAAAAGAACCAAATGATAGAAAATATATTCATTAAGACTCAATTAAATTTCAATGTACATAAATCTAGATAGAAATTATAGTAATATGTTAAATAAATTAAATCTTGGAAATAAATCGCCACTCGAAACCACAAGATTCATCCACAACAGAACTTAGACAAACATGATTGCAGATCACAAAAAGCCTTCAATTTTTATCAGCATTAGAAGCAGTAGAATCACTCCATAGGATCTTCCGGTATCTCTCTATAGGATATTATAGTTCATTATCCTATAACTTTGTTTCATAAAATGTGTACGATTGTGTTCTTTACTTTGGCTCTAATTGATGAATGACTTTTTGATCACCAAATGTCTATTTTTATTTTCCTATGAAAACCGCCAACTTAAAATTTCCACCACCCCATTTGGATAAATTCACCATCACACTTCACTATCACTATATATATATCACTTCATCATTTAAATTTTAGAATATTAGATACCACATGCTATTTAATTACCCTCACCTCACAACTGCTCATCAGAAATGTGACCCATAGAAAACCTCATCTTTTGTAACCATCAATATTGGATTCTTAGCTACATGTAACTCCTAGTATTTGATTCTATAATCTCAACCATAACATAAAATATCCCAACACAAACAACCACAATAACTTTGGAAGGTTTTAACCAATTATCAACCATTTTGATCTCACTGGCATAAGGTCAAGCAGTTTGTGTGAAACTTCCCACATCAATATGATCACAAATCTCAGATTCAAGGAGGTATCTCCATTAATCAATCACTTATAAACTCAAAAATATTCATTTATTGACACATAAAAAACATGATCATAAAATAAAATTTTCATCACGACGAATAGAACTGGTTCCCTTGGGTTCAGTTGAGCTTTGTTATTCCTTGCAATGATATCTCCTTCACTCGTCATTGAGCTCTCCTAGACTTAGATACCAGATAGAGATCCTCCAAATACAATTCATCTCGCATCATCATACCTAATCCCATCTCTAGACAGATCCAATAATTCTTCAATAAAATCTCCCATTGCATTCCAGATCCATCGATTCATTTTCCTCCGGAAGAAACTACACCGAACCCAGATAGATTCGTGCTTCATCAGTTGCGATGACTCAACTTGGTTCTCAATAGTGACCTTGATGATATTCAATAATGTATATAGTCTTCTTCTTTGTCAATAAGAACCCAGATCTTCTTTTTTAGGTATGGATCTTGATTTTGGGTGTTTTTGAGGAAAAAATAATAATTTAGAAATTTCCGAAGTACACGCCGCGTACTATTGGGTATACACCATGTACTTGGTTGTTGCGTGTAGCTATGTACTGGCTATGTAATAGCTGAGTACATGGCCATGTGGGTGACCTGGAAGACCGCCTAAAGTAGAGGCCAGTTGAGGCTAGTACACGATGTGTACATAAAATGAATTCGCAGTGTACTTTTCTTTTTATTTGATTAATCGGACTGGGGTCATGTCTAATCACCAAAAGTGTCTTTTTCTTCTCGTGTCTCAAAAAGGAGAGCAAAGTACAACCGAAAATATTCGAGATCCTCCTGTTCCTCCATCCGAGCTCCGATTAAGATGCCACCGGGTGCGTTGGATTCCCACCGGTGAGTTATCTCTTTCCATATAGCCTCTCTTCTTGATTTCTCCTCTCTCTTGAGTTATACAAGGTTGAACGATTTTGAACTTTTTGTAGATCTACGACATTTTAGGCCGATTCAAGGGTTGATGTTCAAGAGTGATCATCGCATGATGTCGAGGTAGGTGGTTTGTTCCTTTATTTGATTATATTTGGTTTATATATGCTCAAAGTGCCAAATACCCTTGTTTAGGGTATTGCATGTTTTGGAATTTAACCCTGTTTAATGCCTACTATGGTTTTTTTATTGGAGAAAGGGTTATTGTTTATACATAAGGTTTATTACCTTGACTATGGATGTATTTTCCATGTTTGATTAGTTATGGATGTTGGGTCTAGAAAGCATGTTAGGCTTATTTTTTTCCATGCCTGGTGTTGTTAGGATGGAGTTGCTATTATATGAGATGCATGTGTTTCACATTATGAATTGTGATTAAGGGGAATTTACTGTGAGAGCTTCCCAAAATAGGGTCTTTTAATTATGTATTGTTGATATTGTTGATATCGTTGACCAGAGGCATTGACTATGAGAGCTGCCATGGGGTTATTGACCAGAGGGGTTAGACCGTGAGAGCTACCCATAGGTTCATTATTAAACATATGTTAAACCATAGGGAATTAACTACGAGAGATTCCAGAGGGTCATTATAATTATTATCTCTATGCAGACCAAGGGGTATTGACCGTGAGAGCTATCTAGGTGGTCGTTTGTAATTGATTGCTGCTATGTGGGACCAGAGGGGTTATACTATGAGAGCTTTCCCATAGGTTCATTTTTATTATTATTTTATGGGTGATATGTGAAACCAGAGGGGTTTAGACGGTGAAAACTTTCCCAGAGGGTTTCTTGTGAATGATTGTATGATTGCGACGAGTCTACCAAGCCAAAACACAATCTTGGACTCTGTCTTACTTGATTGTTAGATAGTCTTTTGAGATGTCGGTTTGTTGTTGTTATAAAAGGGAATACAGATCTTAGGCTAGATCCTAAGGTTAAATTATTCAATGGATTGAATAACTAATAAATGTAAATGAATGTAATTGGAAACTATGGGATTGTTTACTTTTGTGTACTTCTTTTTTTATTACTTCATTTCTGCATATTACCTGCTATATATATTCACTGACAGTTAGGCATAGATCTTTTGGTGGTTTCCTATTGGGATTCGTCTCACACCCTGTTTGGGTCATGCTTTTTGGCCCAAACAGATTATATGGTTGTAGGTATAGATAAAGGAAAGCGCCCTTCTTCATCAGGTACTTGATTGCTGTTGGAGCTGGAAAGCATGGGACCAAGCTGAGGCTTGTGATGCTGCTGGAGTTTACTTGTTTCTTTTGTACTTTGGTTTAGTATTGTATTTCCAGCATTGTGTCCTATTTGGATGCTTTCCTAAACATATGTGACATGCATAATTTATATATGTGCTCCAGTTATATAATTACTATTATTCTTCCGCTGTTTGCTTGTTGTATGGTATTACTACTTCTGTTGCTGTTTACTATTTGTTTCTACTGTGTTACTCTGCCAATGAGGGCATTGTTTCCCCACTATCACACCCAACACCCTCTCTACTAGTCGGAAGCCTCTAGAGTTCGGAGAAATGCACTTGAGTCCATGTGACCAACCGAGTACAGGGCACTTTTGGGTGGCACCTAGAACCAGGACATTACAAAGTGGTATCAAAGGGAGGTTTCAATCCTCTGATCTATGGGTTATGGGCCCACTTGGATCAGAATCTGGTGGATCATGTTTGAACTTTAATTGGAATTTTTTCAATTTATGATATGAATAAGGATGCTAAACTTTGATTCACGGGAGGATGGGCTCTCACGGGTCAGAATTTGTCATTCCTTGGACAAAAATTTTAGTTTTCAGGGGTTCTGGAGTAGTTTTAGAGGCTTACAGTTTGGAAACCTAGAAAACACAGTATGTGGTGTTATGAACACATTCCACGTGTTCTTCTATTCTGGAAGAAATGATTTTTTTAAGTACACATCGCGTACTGTATGTACACGCCGTGTACTGTATGTACACGCTGTGTAGTTTTTAACTGTGTGACTGAATGTGTGAGAAGAGACATGGGGTTGGGAAACTTGGTTAGAACACACCATGTACTGGGAGTACACACCGTTCCGAGGAGGCCATGTATCTGGCCATGTGACTAACGACACAGATGGATGAATTTCGGATGGTACACGACGTGTCCATTTTGAACACACCCTGTGAAAACTGACCATGTGAATAACGACACGGGTGGTTAGAACTTAGGTAGTACAAGCTGTGTCTATGGTGAACACGCCATGTAGTGTTACCCAGGAGAGAACCATGTAGTTCAAGCCATGTAAGAGAACTTGGGTAGGAGGGAGAATTCAAGTACATGTCATTTCATAGGAGGAACACGCTGTGTTTATGGGTGTTACATGACTAGGTTTGGCAGAGGTACACGCCATGTTAAAAGATTAATGGAACACGCCATGTAGGGTTTATACATGTTGTGTAACTCTGTTTTTGTAAAACTTGAATGTTTATTATCCTATTCCTTCCATTCACTTTTAAGTTTTAGTCCTTGATAATCTTAAACTGAGGTGTGTGCTTGATCTTGCAGATTCATTCCACTGAGATGTCCTCCGGTTGTATGCTAGATACATGGAAATGATTATATACTAAAAATGGTAGATTAGGGGCTGCCAGTAGATCCTCCCGTCGTGTCCGTTTTAGCACCAGCTATTATACCGGACACAGGTGCTGATGCACAGTTCCATGAAGGATTTTTGAGGATGTTAAAAATGTTTCAGGGAGCACTGAATCCTCTCCCATATATGGAAAAGCTGACACAGGTGTTCCAGTAGCAACATCCTCCCACTTTTTCTGGGGATGGAGGACCACAGGCTGTAGATTCATGGTTGGAAGCCATGCTTTCTATCTTTGGGAAGAGTTCCATAGGATCTTCTATGATTACTTCTACCCCGATACGTTGAGGGCCGATCGAGCTTGAAAGTTCATGCATTTGGAGCAGGGCGCTCTTTCAGTGATGGACTACTCATCTCATTTCACAGAGCTTCAGTGCTTCTCACCTGTTCTAGGAGATGACGAGTTATGTTTGGATAGGCGATTTGAGGATGGTCTCAGGTATGACATTCGACCGCAGGTGAATTTCTTTAGGTTGACTTTGGTGATAAATATAGTAAACCAGACACTGATTTCCGAGCGTAATCTGAGGGATTTGGGAGCTGTGAGTTAGGGAGGTTCAAAATCCAAGGCTCTTACTCCTTCGACAGATAGCAGGAAGAGTTGCAGGGAGCCTTCACGTGATGTTTCTTCAGGTATCCAGGTGGTATGCTACCAGTGTGGGAAGAGTGGGCATACAAGACCACATTGCCCAAGAGGCCCAGTTGAGTGTCGATCTTGTGGCAATATGGGTCATCTTCATCATTTTTTCCGGTTCTTCTCACCAGAAGCTAGTGAGAGAGGATCAGTTATGGCTCCACATTCAGGATCAGGACCACTAGTTTCTCATCATTCAGGGAACCAGAGTTTGTCAGACCGTTCAGGTCGAGGAGGTGGTCGTGGCCGTGGTAGTCAGGCTATAGGTTTTCAGCGACCGCAGGGTGGATCAGCTCAGGATAGTCAGGCAAGGTCACAGGGTTGCAGTATAGGTCAAATTTTTTTATTGGAGTATACCTAGTAGGAGAAGGATCCCAAACCCTCTATGGTTAGAGGTACGCCTCTAGTTGCCTTAGTTTTATCTTATGATCTTTTTTATACAGGGGATTCCCATAGTTTCATATCTGTTGCCATTTTGGAGATCCTTAGGCTCTGTATCTTTACTTCTGAGGATGTTATGATGCTAGAAACTCTATTGGGGATTAGGACAACTAGTGTACGTCAGTGCAAGGAGTACCCTCTTGATTTTGGTGTGCCACTTCTATCAGGAACTCCATGTCTTAGAGATGACAAGCTTTGATGTCATTCTCAGAATGAACTGTTTAGTATCCTTTCAGGACTTTATTGAATGCTATCACCACATGGTGAGTTTCACATCACCATAGGGAAAATCTTTTCTACACAAGGGTGAATGGTATGTCCAGGCAAGCAGATCTGGACCTAAGCATCATGGGTTGGGAGGAATTACAGCCCATATTTCTAGTTTATATCTGGATGACTAGGGGACTTCACATATGGACTTTCCACCATTGGTGGATTGTTTCAGGGATGTCTTCCCAGATGATTTTTTAGGTTTACCTCCAGAGTGTGAGGTAGATTTCTCTATTGATCTTGTTCTAGGAGTGGCACTGGTGTCCATTACTCCTTATAGGATGGCTACACCAGAGCTACAGGAGCTCAAGAAGCAGTTAGAGGAGTTGAAAACAAAGAGTTTCATCTGACCTAGTATTTCTCCTTGGGGTTCACTTATCCTATTTACGAAGAAGGCAGACAATACCCTCATACTTTGTGTGGATTATTAGAAGATGAACCAATTGACAGTCAAGAACCAATATCCCTTGCAGAGGATTAATGATCTCTTTGATCATCTTAGAGGATCCCAGGTGTTCTTGAAGATTGAATTGAGATCCGGTTATCTTCAGTTGTGTGTTAAACCATTAAATATACCTCTTACAACCTTTCAGAGTAGGTATGATCTATAAGAGTATTTGGTTATGTCGTTCGGTCTCACGAACACACCAACAATTTTCATGGCATTGATGAACCGAGTGTTCCATCCTTACTTGGATTCTTTTGTGGTAGTCTTCATGGATGATATATTGGTGTACTCCCACACTCGACATGACCATGCCAACCATCTTGAGATCACCTTGAGTACAATGAGAGAGAATCAATTATATGCTAAGCTCTCAAAATGACACTTTTGGATGGATCAGATTCACTTCTTGGGTCATGTTATCTCGGAGACAAGAGTATCAGTAGACCCATAGAAAGTGAGAGTAGTAGTTTCCTAGAAGAATATGAAGAACTTCTTTGAGGTACGAAGTTTTATAGGGCTGTCTGGTTACTACATATAATTTATATAGGAGTTTTCACACTTATCAGCGCCACTAATGGGCCTGAATAAGAAGGGTGAAAAGTACTTGTGGACAGAATCCTACGATTCAGACTTCCAGGAGCTGAAGGTGAGGTTGACTCTAACACCGATACTAATTTTTCTAGATCTTTGCAAGAGATACACCGTTTATTGTGATGTGTCAGGTATCGGGCTGGGAGTAGTGCTTATGTAAGGGTAAGGAGTCATTGTGTATAGGTCTCGGCAGTTGAGGCCACATGAGAGGAATTACCCGACACACGATCTTGAGTTAGTTATAGTTGGGCATGCTTTATGCTATTGGAAACATTATCTTTTGGGAGAGAATTTTGTGGTATTCACTAACCACAAAAGTATCAAGTATATATTTACTCAGTGTGATCTAAATTTGAGACAACAAAGGTGGGTTGAGTACATTCAGTCTTTTGACTTTGAACTTGCCTACATGCCTGTAAAAGGCAACGCAGTGGCTGATTTTTTGAGCAGGAGGACTCATATACAGGTAGTTTAGGAGGCCAATAGTGAGTGGAAACTTATGGATTTATTCTCTAATATGCATTTGGAGGTTCATGAAAGAAAGGGGAAGACGTTTCTTTCTTCTATAGATGTTACCTCTACTCTACTGGATCGAGTGTGGATGAGGCAACTATCAGATTCTGAAGGCCTAGTCCTACAAGAGAGTGTGTCCGGTGAGGACCCTACTCCTGGGTGGAATATAGGCGAGGATGATATCTTGAAATTTTCATGGGTGTTTATGGGTGTCAGTAGACATACGTGAGGAGTTGATTCAAGGTTTTCATTCCTCAGTTTGGGAAGTTCATCCTGGTGTCACCAAGATGTATCGAGATCTACGCCGTCAGTATTGGTGTCCAGGTATGAAGAGAGGTGTTGCTAGTTTTTTATGAGATTTTACACTTGTAATTAGGTGAAGACGGAGCATCAGTGACCAGTAGGGATTTTACAACAGTTACCCATTCCCGAGTGTGATGTCGTGATAGATTTTGTGATGGTTTTACTGAGGTCGCCTCGAGGGAATGATGTAGTATGGATTGTTGTTGACAGACTCACGAAGGTTGCACACTTCTTACCGATCAAGGAAACCTTCAGTGTTGATGATATTGGAAGGTTTTTCATCCAATAGATTGTACGTTTACATGGGGTTTTACACTCAATCATTTTAGACAAGGATACCCAGTTTACTTCTCGTGTTTGGAAGGGACTACATACCCAAGTACTTCTGAGTACAACTTACCATCCCCAGACAGATGGCCAGTCCGAGCACACGATTCAAGTTTTGGAGGAAATGATTCAAGCATGTGTCCTATATTTTAGGGGTTCTTGAAAGATACACATACCCCTAGTGTATTTTTCCCACAATAACAGTTTTCAGGCGACAATTCAGATAACACATTATAAGGCTTTGTACAATTGGCCATGTCGATCACCCCTATGTTGGCTGGAGACAGGAGAGGCAGCTATACTAGGACCTCATATTATCCAGGAGACCGTTGAGTAGGTGGATATTATTAGGAAGAGGATAGATACTGCATAGTCTCTCTATAAATTTTATGCTGATCGACAGAGACTACCTATGGAGTTCGAGGTCAGAGATCAGGTTTCCTTGCGTGTCGCACCGAGGTTGGGACACAAGAGGATTAAGAGATAGGGAAAGCTTTCACCGAGGTATGTTGGAATGTTTGAGGTTTTGGAGAGAGTCTGGCCAGTTGCCTATCGGTTGTAGTTACCTCAGAGGTACCGGGCTATGCATGACGTCTTCCATGCTTCTCAGTTACAACATCACTTTTCAGACCCATCTCACATTTTCAACATGAGGAGGTTGAGTTGGAGGTGGATGCATCCTTAGAGAAGCACCCTATAGGGATTGTGGATCGCATCAAGAAGGTTCTTCGTGGCCAGTTTTTTCCTCTGGTATGGGTGCCATGGAAACATAGGCGAGTACAGGACGAGACCTGGGAGAGGGAATCCAACATACGATCACAGTTGCCAAAGTTGTTTGAAGTTTCTTTTTCACCACCCTTAGAAGGGAAATTCAGGGACAAATTGCCTTAATGGGGGAAGTTTGTAAGAACATGGATCTTATTTTCAGGTATGGATCTTGATTTTGGGTGTTTTTGAGGAAAAATGAAGAATTTAGAAATTTCCTAAGTACACGCTGTGTACTCTTGGGTACACGCTGTGTACTCGATTGCCGCGTGTAGACGTGTACTAACAATATAACGGATGAGTACATGGCCATGTGGATGACCTAGAAGAATGCCTAAATTAGGGGATAGTAGATGCTATTACACGATGTGTACATTAAATGAACACATCATGTACATTAAATGAACACGCCATGTACATTAAATGAACACGCCATGTACTTTTATTTTTTATTTGATTAATCGGACCGAGGTCACGTCTAATCACCAGAAGTGTCTTCTTCTTCTCATGTATCATATATGAGAGAGACATACAATCTAAAATCTTCGAGCTCCACCTGTTCTTCTATCTGAGATCTGATTGAGATGCCACCAGGTGCATTGGATTCCCACCGATGAGTTATCTCTTTCCCTAGAGCCTCTCTTCCTAATTTCTCCTCTCTCTTGAGTTATCCAATGTTGAATGATTTTGAACTTTTTTTAGATCTACAATGTTCTAGGCCGATTAAAGGGCCTAAATTCAAAAGTGATCATCGTACGACGTCAAGGTAGGTGGTTTGTTCCTTTATTTGATTATATTTGGTTTATATATGCTCAAAGTGCCGAATACCCTTATTTAGGGTATTGTGTGTTTTGGAATTTAACCTTGTGTAATACCTACTATGGTTTGTTTATTTGATAAAGGGTTATTGTTTATAAATAAGGTTTATTACCTTAATTATGGATGTGTTTCCCATGTTTGATTGCTTATGGACTTTGGGTCTACAAAGAATGTTAGGCTGCTTTGTTTACATGCTTAGTTTTGTTAGGATAGAGTTGTTTTTATATGAGATGCATGTGTTTTAAATTATGAAGTGAGACTAAGGGGAATTGACTGTGAGAGCTTCCCAAAGCAGGGTCTTTTAATTATGTATCATTGATATCATTTTCCAGAGGCATTGAATGTGAGAGCTACCATGGGGTCATTGATCACAAGGGTTAGACCGTGAGAGATACCCAAAGGGTCATTATTAAATGTACGTTGGACAATAGGGAATTGATTGTGAGAGCTACCATAGGGTCATTATAATTATTATCACTGTACAGACTAAGGGGAATTGACCGTGATAACTACCTAGGTGGTCGTTTGTAATTGATTGTTTCTATGCGGGACTAGAGGGGTTAGACTATGAGAGATTTAACAGAGGTTCATTTTTATTATTATTGAATGGGTGATATGTGAAACTAGAGGGGTTTAGACTATGATAACTTTCCCAGAGGGTTTCTTGTGAATGATTGTATGATTGTGACGAGTCTTCCAATCCAAAGCACAAGATTGGACTCTGTCTTACTTGATTGTTAGATGGTCTTTTGAGACGTCAGTTTGTTATTTTTATACAAGGGAATACATATCTTTGGTTAGATCCCGAGGTTACATTATTCAATGGATCGAATAACTAATAAATGTAAATGAATGTAATTGGAAACTGTAGGATTGTTTACTTTTGAGTAATTCCTTGTTTATTACCTCATTTCTACATATTACCTGCTATATATATTTACTGATATTTAGACATAGATCTTTTGGTGGTTTCCTACTGGTATTCATCTAACACCCTATTTGGGTCATGATTTTGGGCCCAAAAAGATTATATGGTTTCATGTATAGATAAGGGAAAGCACCCTTCTTCATTAAGTACTTGATTTCTCTTGGATCTGAAAGGAATGGGACCAAGCCAAGGCTTGCAATGCTACTGGAGTTTACTTGTTTCATTTTTACTTTGGTTTAGTATTATATTTCCAGTATTTTGACCTGTTTGGATGCTTTCCTAGACATATATGACATGCATAATTTATATATGTGCTCAAGTTGTTTAATTACTATCAATATTCTGTTGTTTTCTTTTTGTATGATATTACTGATTCCGTTGCTGTTTACTATTTTTTTCTGCTATGTTACTCTGCCAATGATGGCATAATTTCCCCACTATCACACCTAAGACCCTCGCTACTAGTCTACAACCTCTGGAATTCAGGGAAATGTACTTGAGTCCATGTGACCAATCGGGTACGAGGCACTTTTGGGCGGAACCCGGAACCGGGACGTTACATTGTCCGTGGTTTTCCTGGATGAAAATCACAAATCTCCTCTAATTCATATTTTTCATTGAACTTGAGTGGGTTTATGGCGGTGGTTTCAGACGGGATAATTTTAGGAATCTTTGAAGGCGGTGGTGATGAAATTAGCCTTGTTTCTTCATTACGAGTTTAGTGGAAGCTTATGATGTCCCGAACCCAGATGCCACTTAACGGGTACCCCGATCCCGATGGAACACATGGACTCAAGCGCATATTTCCGAATGCCAGAGGCTACCGACTAGCAGGGAGGGCCTAGGTTGTGTCTGTGGGGAGACTATTCCCTCATTACCAAAGTGTATCATAGTGGATGAAAGTAAACATAGGTAAATAGCAGAAGCAATATAAGAAAATATAAGGCACAATGGAAAATAGAGACAATAGTAACTGTCACGACCCGTCCTCGGGGCCCATGCCGTGATTACCCCAAGCCCACCTTCCATAGGCCAGGGGCTAGCGACTAGCACCAAAGGCGTAAATCCCGATAAAAGGGAAGGCATTGCCTTTATAAAATAAAACAAACACCACAGAGTACGCAACTGAAGTAAACACTAAGTATACTGTAAAAAAACGTGCTGAAAGTACAAGGGGCCAGAAATACAAGCCCAAAAGAAAGGTACAACTACAACCTAAAGGAAAGTACAACTCAAAAGGGAAACAACTGAAAGGTGACGAGCCGCTCCTGGGTCGTCCTCTGGCTTCCTACCTGAAGGGTAGGTACAGATCTCCTCCTCAGCACTCCACATCCGTCTGTCTCCTCCGGGTACCGACTCGTCGTGAAATCCACCTCTGGTCACTGACTCGATGTGATATCCACCTCCGGGCACTGAATCGTCGTGAGATCCTCCTCCGGGTACCGTCCAGCTCAACAAGCCTCAACCACGATCAATGATGTCTGTCGTCTGCAACCAACACAACGTAGTGCGGGCATAGCCTGTGCAGGGGTGAGTATACGCTACTCAGTAGGGACCCCGAGACCCCCAAAGGTCTCCCTGAATCCACAAAGGATAATCCACAAAGGAAAGATACAATCACGAAGTAACATCCAAAATTACTTAGGTATATTCCCATACATATACCTAATCCATCAATTCTATTTCGGATCCAACATCCGAGCCCAAGTTCGATCACGTCCACACAGGATAGTACAACCCAATCCACATAGGATAACACAACCCAATCCACATAGGAAGCAAGTCAATCATATCGAAGATATTGATTGAAAGTCAAGACTCAGCTCACACATGTATACTTCTTCATAAGGTGATAGAGATGATCAGATATAGCCACTGATTCATCTAAGATGGGACCCACGTAGGATACTAAACCAGCTAAGCTGTCGGACCCACATAGGATACAGACCATCTACTCTGCTAGACCCACGTAGGATAGCAAGAACAAAGTCAAACACTACCAGAACCACATAGGATACAAGAACAGTAGTCATCGCCGTCGAACCCACGAAGGATTTCAGTACGGTCGTCATCGCTGCCGAACCCACGAAGGATTTCAGTGCAGTCGTCATCACTGCCGAACCCACAGAGGATTTCAGTGCAGTCGTCATCCCTGCTGAACCCACAGAGAATTTCAATGAAGTTGTCATCGCTTTTGAACCCACATAGGATTTCAGTGCAGTCATCATCGCTGCCGAACCCACAAAGGATTTCAGTGCAGTCGTCATCGTCGTCGCAGTCGCAGCCAGCTCTAGGGTTCCCGCACACAGCATGCTCGATTCTGGGAGGGTACACTCCACTAGCCAAGGGGGTCGATACATCAACTGACACATAGTCCGGAGTTTATGTATCCCAAAGTTCTGTCTCGACAAGAGAAACTCAATGTGACAGACGGCGCGTCAATCGGACGCCCGGTCTGAGAATTATTGACTGTTTCGTTCCAGGGGCCCGGTTGGTTTTTAAGTAAAAACCAACCTGACCGCACTAAAACTGCGTCCAAACCTTGAGCGGAGTAATCCAAAAGTTCCGTCTCACTAAGAGGAATCCAACAAAGTCGACGACACGTCAATCGGACGTCCGGAGCTCAAGTTATAAGCGTTTCCGCTCCGAGGGCCCGGTTGGTTTCGTGTTCAAACCAACCTGGTCGTACCCAAAGTTCTCCTAAACCTTGAGTGTAATATAAATAAATGACCGTCTCGATCCAAGGATCTCATCGCAACTGACGGTGCGTCGATCAGAGGTCCGTAGCCCAAGTTACGGGCATTTAAATGAACTGTCCGGTTTTTAGGGGGTTTTGGGCCCAGACCGACCCAGCCCAAGACCCCCTGGGTCGGCCCGAACCGGGTCGACCCGACCCGGGTTTTGGTCTGGCTCAATAGGGCGTGGCCTGGCCCGGCTCAGCCTGTGCGGCCCGGCCCGGCCCGACCTGCGCGGCCCGGCCCCGCCTGGGCGGCCCGGCCCGGCCTAGGCGGCCGGTTGGCCTGGCGCGGGCATGGCCTGCATGGCCAGCTCGGCGCTGGACGAGCCGCCGCAGAAGGGGGGGGGGGGGGGCGCTGCCCCCCTGTTTTAAAACCACGACCCCCACGTGGGGGCCGCTTCCCTTGCCAGCCGGGGGTTACGACCCCCAGCCTTCTCTGAGCGGCCGGCCTGGCTGGCCGGCCGGTGCCACTGTGGTCCCACCCTTTCGACACGCCGACGGCTGATGGTTCCGGCTGCCGCTCCCTGCTCCGCCGTGGCTAAAGGCCGCGACCTTGGTCCGACCGGCACGGCGTGACGGCGCCGTGTCCCTCCGTCGCAACTCGACTCCGGCCGCGGCTTCGTTCGGCCTCAACGGCGCGGCGCGACGGCGCCGCGCTTCTTCGCCCGCGTTCCTCTTCGTTCCCGCACGGTGCGACGACACTGCACTGCCTTCGTTCCAAACCACATAATAATCAACAACAAAGTAGAGGGAGGAGGTTCGGTCGTGTTCATGCGGCCCGAACTTCTCCCATTATCTTGATAACAGGCGGCTAGATCATTAACGTTGAATGCCCAATGGTAAAGACGATAATCGGCAAAGAAATATACATGAACATAAAGTTAACCCCTACCTCGATGAAGTCGTCGAATGAGGTTCGTCGCATGAAAAGGACGTTGCGGAAGACGGCGTCGCGGAAGACGGCGTCACGGATCGATGCTCCGTAAGCGTCGTCGGCATTCGCCTGAAGAAAGATGCGGCGTGTCGTCGTTCTCCGAAGAAGGCGTCTCTCACCAGCTGCGGAGAGGAGAGGAGACGACACGACGATTCCCTTGCGGTGACGGCGTTCTTCGTCGAGGTCTTGACGTTCTTCACGAAGAAGATGAAGTTCTTCATGGATGCACCCAAGAATTCTCTCCTCAATTCCACCCACAACAACCAAACCAAATAAAATAAGGGTTATCCTTATTTTATTAACTCATGCCATGAATTTAAAAATAGAAAATTCAAACTCTTATTCACTTAATTTAATTAAGTGAGTTGGCATGCAATTAATGAGGGTGAGTTACAAATTAAAAGTGAGGGTGATTAATGGGGAGTTAGAGAATTGAAAAGGTGGGGACTCGTATGGGCCCCACCTTATCTTAAATCCTCTCAAGGGTAGTTAGAACATTAGTGGGTCCCACCTCAACTCCCTCACATGGGCTAAACCACAAAGTAGAGAGAAATTAATTTGTGACACAACTTAATTTCACTTAAACCTCTTAGTAATGGAATAAAAATAAAACAATTATATTTTTATTCCCCACTTTTTTTTAACATCAACACCCGGGAAAACGCACCTTCAGAAAAGGTGTTCCTAAGCAATTACCGGTGATGCGGTTTCTTTGGTGCCCTCAGATTTTGATTCCGAGCACCGGTTCAAAATTTAGAAAAACCCGCTCGTTCGTTCACTGAACGTACCCGAGCTAAACTTCGGAAATTGATTCCGGGAACACCGGGCCTCGGAATCAGGTGCCGTTAGAAACTGCGTACTCGTAAAATCCCAAAGAAAATTACGAAAAAAATTTCCTTGAAATTTACGGGTCTTTACATTACTCCCACCTCAGGGATTTACGTCCCCGTAAAGATACATCACAAACTAGGGGAACAAATGAGGGTACTGAGCACACATCTGAGCCTCCCGATCCCAAGTGCTCTCCTGGAGGTTCTCGTGCTGCCATCTGATGCGCACTAGAGGTATCGACCATCCACGTAGGACCCGCCGGGACCTCCGCAAAAGTCGCCCCATCGTCAATGTCCAACTCCCCATGGTCGATGATATGCATCGGGTCGTGCACGTATCTCCTCAGCTGAGATACGTGGAAGACGTCGTGCACCTGGTGCAACTGAGGTGGTAAAGCCAGACGGTAATCCACCTCGCCTATCCAGCTGAGAACCTGGAAAGGTCCGATGAAGCACAGAGATAACTTGCCGCCCCCACTACTGGAAAACTAACATATACCAACGGTTTGGAACCGTTGGTATAGGCCTCCAAACCGTTGGTATAGCCTATACCAACGGTTTAGAGAACTGTTGCCAAGTAAGCCGTTGGGATAGGTCTATACCAACAGTTTTGCGAAAACCGTTGGTATAAGTAATATGAAAATCTATACCAACGGTTATGGAACCGTTGGTATATGTATTTCCAAAAAAAAACATTCGCTGGTATTTGATCCCAGGACCCCTAGTTTATCATTGAACTACTTAACCACTAACCTAACATGACTTTTGTGTACACAATTACATAAATATATATATGTATTGTCATAATTATTTTAAATTTTGATTTATATAATGTTCTCTGTAAGAAGATATGATAAAAATTCTTAGGACCTATACCAACGGTTTTGAAAACCATTGGTATAGTTCTTGATTCTGGAATTTATTCTGGGCTGAAGGTGGATTCCCAGGGGACCTTTCCCAACGGTTTGGGCAAACCGTTGGGAAAGGTGGCCACAAAGTGGGATTTCCCAACGGTTTGGCCAAACCGTTGGAAAAAAGGACCTATACCAACGATTTTTACAAACCGTTGGTATAGAAGCGTTGGGGAAAGTCATATTTCCAGTAGTGCCTGACCAAATATCCGTAATCCATGTTGAGGTGAGACTCGCAAGAAAATTTGGTCGCCATCCTCGAACTCTAGTGGTCTCTGCCTCCTGTCATCATAAGACTTTTTCCGGCTCTGAGCTATTCTCTTCTGCTCCTGGATGACCTGGACCTTCTCTGTCGTGGCCTGGACCATCTCTGGTCCCACAAGTGCTGATTCCCCAGGGTCTGTCCAGCACAGAGGTGATCTGCAAGTTCGGCCGTACAATGCCTCGTATGGTGCCATTCCGATGGTGGAGCGGTAGCTGTTGTTGTACGCGAACTCCACCAAGGGTAGGTGGTCCTCCCAACTATGACCAAAGTCGAGGAAACATGCACGGAGCATGTCCTTGAGGGTCTGAATGGTTCTCTCCGTCTGACCATCTGTCTGAGGGTGAAAGGCGGTGCTCAGACGTAGCTGCGTCCCGAATGCCTCCTACAACCCCTTCCAAAGCCGGGAAGTAAAGCGAGCATCTCGATCGGATATTATAGATGATGGAACACCATGAAGCCATACAATCTTCTGAACATAAAGACGTCCCAATCTCTCTACTGAGCCCTGCTCTCTGATGGGTAAGAAGTGGGCCGACTTGGAGAGTCAGTCGACAATCACCCAAATGGAGTCGTGACCTATGGAAGTACGTGGAAGTCCAGTCAAGAAATCCATAGATATCCCGTCCCACTTCCACTCCGGGACCTCCAAGGGCTATACCAAGCCTGCTGGTACCTGGTTCTCTACCTTCACCTATTGATAGGTGAGACATCGAGAAACG
This sequence comes from Viscum album, assembly GCA_963277665.1. Classification (NCBI taxonomy): domain Eukaryota; kingdom Viridiplantae; phylum Streptophyta; class Magnoliopsida; order Santalales; family Viscaceae; genus Viscum; species Viscum album. The sequence goes on from OY728127.1 coordinate 189,100,345, forward strand.
AACTCAGCTACAACCTTCTTCATACCCGACCACCAGTGCTGTCGTCTGAGATCCTAGTATATCTTTGCCACTCCTGGATGTACTACTAAAGGGGGAAGTGTGAAACTCCCTCAGCAAATCCTTCTGTAAAGCAGCTGGTACCAAGATACGTCCTCTGAAAAGGACGACATGCTCTTCTCCCAAAGAGAATCCATCAGGTGCCTGTCCTGAGGATATCTGCGCACGCCGCGTCTCACAGTCAACATCCCCACGCTGTGCCTCTTTGACCCACTGTAGTAGTGGAGGAGTGACTGTGAGTGACTAAAGAAAGGCTGCTCCATCTCTATCCACGTAGGATATCTGCAAAGCGGTTAGTTGCTCTGTTGCCTCCCCGAGTAGCTGAATGCCCTTCCTCCTACTGAGAGAATCGGCTACTACGTTTCCCTTTCCAGGAGTATAGACTATCTCAAAGTCATAGTCCTGGAGGAACTCGAGCCATCGCCGCTGTCTCAGGTTCAGGTCCCTCTGTAAAGAAGATGTACCTGAGTCTCTGGTGGTCAGAATAGACTGTAAAGCGCTCGCCCATCAGATAGTGTCGCCGCATCTTCAAAGCGAAGACCAATACTTCTAACTCCAGATCATGGGTAGCGTAGTTCTGCTCATGCTGCCTCAACTGATGTGATCCATAGGAGATCACTGCCCGCTCCAGCATCAGGACACATCCGAGTCCGGTCCCTGATGCATCGCAGTAGACTACATACCCTACTCCCTCCTCCGGTAGCCTCAAGATGGGTGCACTGGTCAATCTCTGTCTCAACTGCTGGAAGCTCTGCTGTCATCTATTTGACCACACGAAGGGTTTCCCCTTCTTCCTTAACGTTCTGCAAAGCTACAAAGATTTCTCCTTTTCCGAAAAGAGAAATCTGGTCTCATCCCCTGGATGAACCACGTTCCTTGCCTAATACAGTCAATCCCGTCATGATCAGTTAATTCATGCCATGGATGACTTCGTAAGGCCTCAACGCTCCTACCAAGAGATCCAACCGTTACTCTCACCTCCAAGGGTTGAGTCACACTGTCGACATCAGTGTGTGGTCACTGGGTCTCCTCTAGTAGGAATCTCGTATGTGAGGGTCAAGTCAACAATTTTTTTAATCGAAACCTCTTAGTATTAACATACAAAATACAAGAAAGTAAACATCACTATTGCAAGTGTCTTTTATTACAGTAACTCAAAGTACAAGGACACAAAGCAACACAAACAACGAAGTCAATTAAGCTAGAGGCATTATGGGAAAAGGCCTCCATGCCTGGAGCTAGTCCCGCACTTGTCCACCCGCTTCCAGAGCTCCATGATCGTAAGCTTCAGCTGCTTGAAGCTGTGCTCTCCCCTGTGGTCGGGGTGGACCTCTTATTGGTGGTGGTGGTAGAGCCTCAAAACATCGTCCACCACCTGCCGCTCGACCATCTCCTCAGCCTCGTCCGCCTGCTCCCTGCAGACCGCCACGGTCAAACCTCTGCCTTTTCCTGGGTGGTCCCTCAACCGTCTGCTGCCCCTCTGCATGGCGGGTCGGGCAGTCATGAGCCATGTGGCTCTGCCCGCCGCATGCATAGCACTGTCTGCCACTCGTAAGACTAGCTCTGCTACGTGTGACCCACACCTCCAAGCCAGTATCCTGTGGTCGTCCACCTGATGGCCTGGTCCTCTTGGACCTCTGCGACATCTGTCTACTACCGGCTGCAGAAGACTCTGCTACATGTCGCCCTGCGGTAGGCCTCGCTGCTGACGTAGGCTCAGCAAGAAATCTCTCCATAATAAGGGCTTGCTCTAGTACTCCTGCCTGCGTCGGAATGCTGATGTAGATCATCGATGCCCTGATCTCATGTCTCAGTCCCTGCTCGAAGGTCCGGGCCCGGAAGAATGGGTCCCGTACCATGTCCGTGGAATAGCGCGAGAGGTCGGTAAATCTCTCCAAGTACTGGGCGACCATCATGCTGCCCTGCCGTAGTTGTATTAGCTCCTGAATGCGCACCACACGGAGGGTGGCTGGAACAAAATCTGAGCGGAAGAGGCTCTCAAAGTCTGTCCAAAGAAGAGATGCCTCGTCGTGCACCTGGAGCATCAGGCTCCACCATCTGCCTGCTGACGCGTGCATGAGACTTGCTGCAAGGATCACCATGAGGTCAGCTGGTGTCCCTACTAACCTAAAAACTCGAAATACAGCCTCCAGCCAATCCTCGGCTGCCTGAGGGTCCGTCTCCCCGCGGAACCTGGGCGGTCTCTGACGCTGAAACTCATGCAGTGCACTAAGGCGACGTGCACTCTCAGCGGTTGGGGATGGTGACATCGGTGGCTCGGCAGGTAGAGGTACCGCCGGTGCCTCCACTGTAACATGGCCTTGCACCGAGGCCTCGTCGCTCAGTGGGCTATCGTCTGGCACAAAGCTTGGAACCCTAGCTGGCTGCCGTCGTGGGGCCATCCTGAAAAGAAACAGGTGCGACACAGTCAAATAGTATACCTGGTGAGCTGACACAAAGTAATCACAAAGAAAACTTTTGAAACACACATGAAATCAATGTTTTCGTGCGTTGAGTCGGAAATCAGAAGTCAGGGTCCTGGTGTAAGGATACGTCAGCCACCGCACCAACACTGGACTCCCTGGACTGATAACCACACTCAATACCCTTAACCCTATTGCTTTACATAGAAGAAAGATCAGAGTTCTGAGTTCTACAGTAGAACCAAACTCCTTTGATACCAATTTGTCATGACCCGTCCTCGGGGCCCGTGGCGTGACTACCCCAAGCCCACCTTCCATAGGCCAGGAGCCGGAGACTAGAACCAAAGGTGTAAATCCCGATAAAAGGGAAGGTGTTGCCTTTATAAAAGAAAACAAACACCACAGAGTACGCAACTGAAGTAAACACTAAGTATACTATAAAAAAACGTGCTGAAAGTACAAGGGTCCAGAAATACAAGCCCAAAAGAAAGGTACAACTACAACCGAAAGAAAAGTACAACTCAAAAGGGAAACATCTGAAAGGTGATGAGCCGCTCCTGAGTCGTCCTCTGGCTTCCTACCTGAAGGGTAGGTACAGATCTCCTCCTCAGCACTCCACGTCCGTCCGTCTCCTCCGGGTACCGACTCGTCGTGAAATCCACCTCCGAGCACCGACTCGACGTGATATCCACCTCCAGGCACCGAATCGTCATGAGATCCTCCTCCGGGTACCGTCCAGCTCAACAAGGCTCAACCAAGATCAGTGATGTCTGTCGTCTGCTACCAACACAATGTAGTGCGGGCATAGACCGCGCAGGGGTGAGTATACACTACTCAGTAGGGACCCCGAGACCCCCGAAGGTCTCCCTGAATCCACAAAGGATAATCCACAAAGTAAATATACAATCATGAAGTAACATCCAACACTACTTAGGTATATGCCCATACATATACCTAAGTCATCAATTCCAGTTCGGCTCCAACATCCGAGCCCAAGTTCGATCACGTCCACACAGGATAGTACAACCCAATCCACACAGGATAACACAACCCAATCCACATAGGAAAGAAAGTCAATAATATCGAAGATATTGATTGAAAGTCAAGACTCATCTAACACAGGTATACTTCTTCGTAAGGTGATAGATATGATCAGATATAGCCATTGATTCATCTAAGCTGGGACCCACGTAGGATACTAAACCAGCTAAGCTGTCGGACCCACATAGGATACAGACCAGCTACTCTGCCAGACCCATGTAGGATAGCAAGAACAGAGTCAAACACTGCCAGACCCATGTAGGATACAAGAAGAGTAGTCATCGCCGTCAAACCCACGTATGATTTCAGTACGGTCTTCATCGCTGCCGAACCCACGGAGGATTTCAGTGCAATCGTCATCACTACCGAACCCACAGAGGATTTCGGTGCAGTCGTCATCGCTTCCGAACCCACGGAGGATTTCAGTGCAGTCATCATCACTGCCGAACCCACAGAGGATTTCACTGCAGTCGTCATCACTGTCGAACCCACAGAGGATTTCAGTACAGTCGTCATCGCTGCCGAACCCACAGAGGATTTCAGTGCAGTCGTCATCACTGCCGAACCCACGGAGGATTTCAGTGCAGTCGTCATCGCTGCCGAACCCACGGAGGATTTCATTTCAGTCGTCATCGTCGTCGCAGTCGTAGCCAGCTCTAGGGTTCCCGCAGACAACATGCTCGATTCCGGGAGGGTCCGCTCCACGAGCCAAGGGGGTCGATACATCAACTGACACGTAGTCCGAAGTTGATGTATCCCAAAGTTCCGTCTCGACTAGAGGAACTCAACGTGACAAACGGCGCGTCAATCGGACGCCCGGTCTGAGAGTTATTGGCTTTTTCGTTCCAGGGGCCCGATTGGTTTTTAAGTCAAAACCAACCCGACCGCACTCCAACCACATCCAAACCTCGAGCGGAGTAAACCAAAAGGTTCGTCTCACTAAGAGAAATCCAACAAAGTCGACGGCACGTCAATCAGACGTCCGAAGCTCAAGTTATAAGCGTTTCCGCTCCAAGGGCCCTGTTGGTTTCGTGTTCGAACCAACCTGGCCATACCCAAAGTTCTCCGAAACCTTGAGTATAATATACCGAAATGACCGTCCCGATCCAAGGATCGCATCGCAATTGACGGTACGTAGATCGAAGGTTTTTAGCCCAAGTTATGGTCATTTAAACGAATAGTCCGGTTTTTAGGGGGTTTTGGGCCCAGACCGACCCGACCCAAGACCCCCTGGGTCGACCCGAATCGGGTCGACCCGACTCAGGTCCGGGTCCAGATCAAGAGGGAACGGCCCGGCCGGCACGTCTTGGCCTGGGCGGCCGGTGGGCCTGGAGCGGGCGCGGCCCGCATGGCCAGCTCGGCGCTGGCCAAGCCACCGCGGAAGGGGGGAGGGGGGGGGGGGGGGGGCGCTCTCCCCCTGTTTTGAAACCGCGGCCCCCACGTGGGGGCCGCTTCCCTTGCCAGCTGGGGGTTACGACCCCCAACCTTCTCCGATCGGCCGGCTTAGCTGGTCAGCCGGTGCCGCCGCGGGACCCCGCTGTCCCGCCCCTCCGACACACCGGCGACCAGCGGTTCCGACCGCCGCTCCCTGCTCTGCCGCGGCCAAAGGCCGTGGCCTTGGTTCGACTGGCGCGGCGCAATGGTGCCGTGTCCCTCCGCCGTGGCCCGAATCTGGCCGCGGCTTCGTTCGGCCTCGACGGCGCGGCGCGACGGCGCCGCGCTTCTTCGCCCGCATTCCTCTTCATTCTCACATGGTGCAATGGCACCACGCTGCCTTCGTTCCAAACCACATAATAATCAACAACAAAGTAGAGGGAGGAGGTTCGATCGTGTTCGTGTGGACCGACCTCCTCCCATTATCTTAATAACAGGCGGCTAGATCATTAACGTTGAATGCCCAAAGGTAAAGACGATAATCAGCAAAGAAATATCCACGAACATAAATTTAACCCCTACCTCGATGAAGTCTTCGAACGAGGTTTGTCGTGGGAAAAGGACGTCACGGAAGACGACGTTGCGGAAGATGGCTTCGCGGAAGACGGCTTCGCGGAAGACAGCGTCGCGGATCGATGCTCCGTAAGCATCGTCGGTGTTCGCCCAAAGAAAGATGCGGTGTGTAGTAATTCTTCGAAGAAGGCGTCTCTCACCGGCTGCGGAAAGGAGAGGAGACGACACGACGATTCCCTTGCAGTGACAGCGTTCTTCGTCGAAGTCTTGACGTTCTTCGCAAAGAAGATGAAGTTCTTTAGGGATGCACCCAAGAATTCTCTCCTCAGTTCCACCCACAACAACCAACCCAAATAAAATAAGGTTTATCCTTATTTTATTAACTCATTCCATGAATTTAAAAATACAAAATTCAAACTCTTATTCACTTAATTTAATTAAGTGAGTTGGCATGAAATTAATGAGGGTGAGTTACAAATTAAAAGTGAGGGTGATTAATGGGGAGTTAGAGAATTGAAAAGGGGGGGACTTGTGTTGGCCCCACCTTATCTTAAATCCTCTCAAGGGGAGTTAGAACATCAATGGGTCCCACCTCAACTCCCTCACATGGGCTAAACCACAAAGTAGAGAGAAATTAAGTTGTGACACAACTTAATTTCACTTAAACCGCTTAGTAAAGGAATAAAAATAAAACAATTATATTTTTATTCCCCACTTTTTTTTAACATCAACACCCAAGCAAACACACCTTAGGAAAAGGTGTTCCTAAGAAATTACCGGCGTTGCGGTTTCATTAGTGCCCTCAGATTTCGATTCCGAGCACCGGTTCAAAAGTTAGAAAAACCCGCTCGTTTGTTCACTGAACGTACCTGAGCTAAACTTCAGAAATTGATTACGGGCACACCGGGCCTCAGAATCAGGTGCCGTCAGAAACTGCGTACTCATAAAATCCCAAAGAAAATTAAGAAAAAATTTCCCTTGAAATTTATGGGTCTTTACAGTAACAATAACTGAAATGAATGGAATAACATTCAATAAAATATGATGATATGTAATGTACTAGAAAACTGGAAAACATGGATACAAGACAATAAACATAACATGTTCCAAAAAAGTATAAAGGAAATCAAAAGACTATCCCAAGAATCATGATATCTAACTAGGTCCTCTACTACCAACATCCATACTAAATATTAAGAAATCAAGTGTTTGAAGCCGCATGATTCCCTTTTTCAACACTTGCAACTATGTAATCTAACCCGGGTACCAAACAGTGCCTGAAGAGGGTGTGATATAAATCTTAGTGGGCCACCACCAACGATGTCTATAACATCCGGCCCGTGTAATGGAAATTTAACAGTGTGAAAAAATTCATATATAAGGTAAAGCAGTACAATGTAACTAAATAACCAAGTACCTTATTCATCCCTCAACTGGTGTCTAAACATATAAAAAATTCGTTATTTGATTATTACCAATTTATAAATAAGTCACATGTTATCAATTGCAAAGGTTCCAAGATGTAACAAGGAAACCTATAATGATATTAAATAGTGAAGTCCCAAGGTAATAATCAATGAGACTTAGACCTCAAGGGTCACCAAATCAATAATAATTGTAGCTTGGCATGGGTAAGAGTGTAATCCAAGGAGCCCAGTCTAAGGAATTCCATAATGAGGTGCCTACTGAATCCAGGGTGATCATCCAAGGTAAAATGAGGCTAAGTAGAGACAGGGCCCTATGGGCTATAAGCATGGAACCTACTTGTAAATGATGGATTCAAAGACTGTATCCAAGTCATCCTGTGATAATATGAATTAAAACTATGATGTCATATCGGGTATCCAAGAATAGACAAGGATCAGGATCTAGGTGGGTACCAACCTATACAACCCGTATCCTTGAATCAGAATGGGGTTCCCGAGTGCTCATGGAATTCTCTGATCAGAATCCAAGGTGAGCTCGAGTCAGGCCATTTCTATTTAATTGCAAATTCATGTAATATTTAATTCGGTTCAAGCCTTTACTTTCATTAGTGTGATAAGGTCAAGCAACATGCAAACTTTTAATCAAGTCATTTGATTCAAGTCTTTCCTTTCATTAGTGTGACAAGGACAAGTAGCATGAAAACATTCATTTAATCCATTTAAATCATATTATATTTTCAAGGTTCATTCTGTTACCTTCCATTAATGTGGTAATGGGTGCTACAGATATGTAACCTACTATTCATTTACATTTAAGTCCAAGTTATATACTTAGTATACTTTCTAATTCACATTTCACATTTAATTATCAATTGAAGCACTTACCTTAGGTGGGTCAAGTGGTGAGCATAAATGGTACTTTCCATTATGCAATTCTCATTATAAAAAATCCATTTAATATAAAAATGCTTAACCTTAGGAAGGTCAATCCAAGGAAAACCCAAACGGTGGCTCAAACATGTCAAAACACTAAAACAAGAAATATGGCATAATATCCTACATGAGATGAATGGATATGTGGAAATAACCACTAACGAATAATCACATATTTTTAAAGATCATAACCATACAGTTCTAATGATTATAAACATGGAATATAAATTCCATAAATGACACCCGATGAAATTGGTGGTCCCCACATGACAATTCCAAAATCAACAAAATTTAGGGATGAGTTATAGACCACCCACCTTAGGCTTGTACGAATATCCTCCTATGATATTGGCCCTTTATTCGGATCATATTAGAGTATATCTAAGAAATAGAGAAAAAATGGTCATACCCTCATAACTTGGTCATGAGCAAGAGAGAAGGAGAACTGATCAAGAGGACTTGAGTACTTACCGTTCTGCATCCAACATGATGAATGAAAGCTTGATCGGATCTTGGACGAAGGATATCTCTCGATTCCTACCTTAGATCTTTAAAGGGCTAAAAAATGAGAGTAATTTAAATTAATCCCGCAGGAAATTCATATTAGAAAAAAAGGTGGCTCAATAGATCATTAAGGGAAATTTTGACATTTTACCTAGAAAATGGCCTGTGCATGGTTTGTTCGAATGGTTTAACAAACCGTTCACAAAACATGCGAGGTTTTCTGGGAAGAGGGGCACTTTTCATGGTAAGGCTGCATGGCTATTCGCAAACCGTGTGAAGTGGTTCTGTCCGGAAATTTCAATATGCATGGTTAGCCAAACCGTGTGCTAATCATGCACTAACTGTGCAACCTATCCAGTTTTCCCAAAAAGATAGGTTTTGGGCTCCGAACTTTCCCCAATAACCCTTGATACCTTTACTAACTCAAAATTAATCCACAAAAGGTCCAAAGTAGATATTTAGACTGAAATTTAAAGGATCCATACCTGAGTGAAAAACTAGGTTCTTACAATCCCCCCCCTTAAAAGAACTAATCCCCGAGTTCATCTTCCATGGTTGGAGAAACATTTTCTAGGAATAACTCAGGACATTGGGAATGTATGTTGGCTTCCCTATCCCAAGTCTCATCATGTACTCGGTTGTTCTACCATAGAACCCGTACTAGAGGGACCGATCGACTTCAGAGAGCCTTCGTGCTTCAGTCGACGATGCGTATTGGATACTCCTCAAAGGTAGCATCAACATATAACTCAACTTCCTTAGGATAAAAATTATCATATGGGTAGACATGATATTGGAAAATATGTGAAACATGAAAGACATCATTCATGGCATGGTACCTCTAAGGTAAAATCAACCGATAGGCTACCGGCCCGAATCTCTCTAGAATTTTAAAAGGCCCTAAAAATGAGGCGATAAATTTCACTTCTTTCGTAACCATCTAGAGGGATATGATTCTCACAAGTACCACCAAAATCAAGGAAACATGATCAAAGCATGTCCTATAGAACTTGTATAGTCCCTCCCGATTTTCCATTGGTCTGAGGGTGAAAATTTGTGATTAGAAGAACTTGTGTTCCCATAGCCTTCTGTAATCCCTGCTAGAACTGTGATGTGAATCAAGCATATCTATCTGAAATGATAGTACATGGAACCCCGTGTGGTCATATGATCTCACGGACATACAATATTCCCAACTCATCTACTAAGAAAGTCTCCTGAATAGGAATTAAGTGAGATGATTTCGTTAGTCAGTCAATGACTACCTATATAGCATCACTACCCCTCGACGACCTAGCTAAGATGACTGCTAAATCCATGAAAACATCTTCCCATTTCCATTTCGGGACTAGAAGTGGCTATAACAATCCTTCAGGTCTTTGGTGCTCTTCCTTCACCTACTGATAGGTGGAAAACCTAGTGATAAAGCCTTCTATCTGACATTTCATCCTAGGCCACCAATACTAGCATCACATATCTCAATAGATCTTGTAGATGCCTGGATGAACTAACCACTGAGAAGCATGGGACCCTTTCATCAAATCCTCTCTCACATCTGTAGGAACCCAAATATGTCCACGTAGACATAGGGCATTGTCTCTATCCACAGACCAATCCGAAGGTGGGTTATCTACTGATATAATCTCATGGAGTACCAAGCCTTTAGGATCTAAAAACTGTCAACCCTTAAACTTCTCAAGGTGGGAAGAGGTAACTATCAAGGATGAGAGGTAAGGCTACTCACGACTATCATGAAACTCTAGATATATCTCAAAAAATAGGGCTATTAACTTCCATTCATCACTAGCTTCCCATATGGCTTGTGATTGAGTTTTTCGACTCAGTGCATCTACAACCACATTACCCTTTCCAAGAATATAAGCAAGATCAAAATCAAAGGATTGTAGATATTTGACCCATATCAGCTGTCTGAGGTTCAAGTCACATTTTGAAAAGATATATTTTATGATATTTTGGTCTATGTACACCACAAATTTCTCACCCAATAGATAATTCCTCTAGAAATGTAAGGCATGGACAACTGCTGCTAGCTCAAGGTCGTGCATTGGGTAGTTTTTCTCGTGAGGCCTCAACTACCGAGATCTATATGTAACAACTTTGTCCTCCTACATTAGCACTATTCCCAAGACAATGCCTGATGCATCATAGAAGATGGTATAACCTATACCTAGCTCTAGAAGAGTTAGAATAGGTGCCGATACAAGTATCCCTTTCAGCTCCTAAAAGTATTTCTCACATGCTTCTGACCATATGAACTTGACACCCTTCCTTGTAAGACCAGTAAGAGGTAAAGTAATATGTGATAAGTCTTGAATGAAATGCCTGTAATATTGATCCAATCCCAAGAAACTCTATATATCAAACACATTCTTGGGATTCTCCCAGAAAAGTATAGCACTAACCTTTTCTGGATCAAAATATACGCCTTATTCTGAGATAATATGACCCAATAAGTGAAATTTATTGATCTAGAAGTGGAGCTTAGAAATCTTGGCATAAAGATGATGCTCTCTCAGTGTACTCATAATGATCTCAAGATGTTTGACATGGTCTCTAAGATTGTGAAAATACACCAAGATGTCATCCACAAAGACCATGGAAAAAGAGTCCAAATAGAAGTGGAAAACCCTATTCATCAAATCCATGAAAATGATGGGAACATTCATAAGACCGAACGACATAAAATGGTACTCATACATACCATACCTACTATAGAAAGATGTACAAGGTATGTATGATGGCCTGACATGCACATAATGATAAACCTATCTCAGTTTGATCTTGGAGAAGACCTTCACTCCTCAGAGTTGGTTGAAGAGATCATCTATTCGAGGTAGTGGATACCAGTTCTTGACCATAAGCTGGTGAAACCTTCTGTAATCCATGCATAGACATAAGGTTCCATCTGTATTCTTGGTGAAAAGCATGAGTGAACCCCAAGAGGATGTACTGGTCCATATAAAACCTTTGGCCTATAAATCCTCTAACTACCTCTTGATCTCTTGAAGCTCTGTAGGTGCCATCTTGTATGGAGGAATGGACATTGGAGCTACTCTTGGAACAATATCAATTGTAATCTCTACCTCTATATCAGGAGGTAAGTCATAAAAATCTTCAGGAAAGACAACCCTAAAATGATCCATTACTGGAGGGAAATCAGCTTGTCGTAAACCCTAATCCTCCATTAAGAGATTTGAAATATGGTTGGTCACTCCACCTAGACCATGATTCTATGGTCCTACTCTACCATCCTAGACATCCCACTCACCCTTATGTAGATAACTACTACCCTCTGGTGATGTAAATGATACACTACATCAATAGCAGTCTACAAAATCATGATAGTGAACCAACTAGTCCATCATGAGAATAACAACGAAGCCCATCATCTTGAGAACAAATAGGTTTCATAAGAAAGGGTAACTGCCTACCTCAAGGGGATAGTCCTTGCACAAGAGTATTCTATCTGTCTACACCCCTAATGGTGTATCTATGTTCATTAAACCATAGTGAAACTGTATCTACAATTGGAGACTTACCAAGATGGATATAAAGATAAAAGAGTTCGAAGCACCTGTATCGAATAAAGAAAATACTATAGTAGATTCCACAAGAACAATACCTCATACTATAGATAGTCCTGCAACCTGATCTTTGGGTATCAACTACAGTGCATTCAACTGACCTAATCCATGGCCCCGTGCAATAGATGGACTACCATAATCAAAACTGCTCTGCTGGCGCTGCTGGTGATCAGGGGTCTGGCTACCATGACCATGACCTCCTCCTCAGCCAGACCTATTGTTGATATCCTAATTCCCCTCCTGATGTGGTGTAAAAGAACTCGCTCTTAAAGTTGGAGTTGGTGCAGATCCTTTTCCACTTGAATCTAGTGGAAAGGTCCTACAAAAACGTTGGAGATTTCCCATACGTCTGCAAGCTCAACACTCCACTGAGTCTCTATCACATTGAGGCTTCTTGTGCCCCCACCATCCACATTGATGAAACTCTATAGAGATATCGAAACAGGCACTCTGGTTGTCATTTCCCTATCAAGAGACCTTGAGAGAATGTTTCCTACCACCAAAAGAACTACTGGCCTGCCTCAGCATTGGTCCTCTATGCCCTGTACTATTACCATCCCTTAGGTTGTGCTCAGTGATAAGAGCCTGATTGAGTACTGTAGAAAAATTAGGCAGACGAAAGACATTGAACTGCATATGGATGACATACTGGAGCCCATCCTTGAAACATATATCACATGAAATCTCATCATCGGTTAGAAGCGGTGAAAAGCACTGTAACTCCATGAAACACATTGAATATTCCATAACTAACATAAAACCCTGCTCGAGATGAATGAACTCTCTGGATCTGTCAACTCTTAGCGTCTAAGGAAATAATTGATCATATAAGGTAGTCTGAAAATAAACCCATAACATACCCTGAGATGACTAGACTGGGTAATCACATCCCACTAATGCTTGGAAGAATCTCGAAGCATGTATATGGAAAGCTTGACTCTCTTCTCTATAGGAGTTTCCAGATGCTCAGAGATAGATAGGGTGTCTTCTATCCAAGACTCAGCAGCCTGTGGACTTCCATCCCCTAAGAACGCAAGAGGAAGCTGATGATGGAACTCACGAGTCAGATCAACCATCGTAGGTGCAAGCTGTGGAGCACCATGTATGGATCAGACGTAGGAAACTATCATGAACTTGGGCATCAGTGCCCAGATCAGGTACAATAGGTGGTTCCTCAAGTGGCACTCATGGAGGTAAGACTGGTGGCTCAGGTCCCACCACATCTAGAGCATAGTTGTCACCACCCTCATGGAATACGATACGAGGACATCATGTGAAATTGGTCTATAATAGCTAAGCACACACCTCAGAATAAGATTAGAATCATAAATATAACATCTCTAGAAGAAGATGAATGTAAGAAAACTCACTACCTAAGTCATACTACCCAAACTACCTTCTTATATGGCTAGGTATCGATAAGTGCTCAAGTATAAGTTTTATTTCATTTTACATTTAATTTATAGGTTTACTACTTTACATTTAATAAACACAACAAGGTGGGATGATGACATGAAACTATTTCATTTTAGATTCCATGATTCACTTTATAATGGATATTCATTTATGATGAATCAATGCCCATACACCTATCACTAGAAACAAAACCCATTTATTTATAACAGAATGGATTGACTCGTTAAATTACTCATCCCAACCCATGAGGGCCCATACACCTCATGAATTGAGACATGTAATAACTCAATCACAACCAAGAATAATATAAGCATAAACTAACTATCACAACATCACTCAATAATCACAGACATATTAATAAATGAAAAGCAGTGAACTACACCTATATGGCATGACAATATGAATGACATGTGAATTATAGGTGCCTATAATGATGCATGTAAAAATTATCCTTTACCTAAAATCAATGGGAGAAGGATGAAAAAAATACTCAAACAGATTAATAATCAACAACTCCACACAACATGTGCATCACCCAATGGTGAAATAATATCAACTCTAATAGGAAAAATCAAACAATAATTATAATTTTAGGAAACTTGGTTTTTACCCCAAACATGGGTTCGCGATACCCAATTACAACTTATGAACAAGTCCCAAGCATTCCTAATATCTAATATATTATCTCCAAATAGTAAACCAAGAAAGAAAACTGCTTTGATACCACTTTGTGACATCTCAGACCCAAATGCCACTTAACGGGTGCCTCGAGCCCGGTGGGCCACATGGCCTTAAGCGCATCTACCTGAACGCCAGAGGCTTGAAAAAAGTAGTGAGGGCCTAGGGTGTGTCTGTGGGAAGACTATTCCCTTACTACCAAAGTGTATCACAATAGATGAAAGTAAGAATAGGTAAATAGCAGAGGTAATATAAGTAAACAGAAGGCACGGCGGAAAATAGAGACAATAATAACAATAACTGAAACAACTGGAATAACATTCAATAAAAGATGATGATATTTCATGTATTAGAAAATTGGAAAACATGGATACAAGACAACAGGCATAACATGTTCTACAAAAGTATAAAGAAAATCAAAAGACTATCCTAATAATTCTGAGATCCAACTCAGTCCTCTGCTATCAAGCTCCATGCTAAACATCAAACAATCAAGTGTTTGAAGCTTTATGCTTCCCTTTTTCAACACTTACAACCATGTAATCTACCTCGGGTACCAAACGATTCTCATAGAGGGTGTGAGATAAATCTTAGTGGGCCACCACCAACGGTGTCTATAACATCCGGCCCATGTAATAGAAATGTAACAGTGTGTAAGCATGAATATATAAGGTAAAGTAGTACAATGTAACTAAATACCCAAGTACTTGCTTCATCCCTCAGATGATGTTTAAAAATGTAAATGATTCATTATTTTACTATTACCAGTTTATAAATAAGTCACATGTTAGCAATTGCAAAGGTTCTAAGATGTAACAAGGCAACCTGTAATGATATCAAATAGTAAAGTTCCAAGGTAATAATCAAGGTGACATAGACCTCAAGGGTCGCCAAATCAGTAATAACTATATCCTAGAATGGGTAAGAGTGTAATACAAAGAGTCTAATCCAAGTAATTACACAATGAGGTGCCTACCAAATCTAAGGTGATCATCCAAGGTAAAACGAGGCTAAGTAGAGATAGGGACCTATGGGCTATAACCATGGAGCCTACTTGTCAATACTGGATTCAAGGAGTGTATCCAAGGTATCCTATGATAATATGAAGGGATCCTACGATGTCATACCAGACACCCAAGAATAGAAAATGATCGAGATCTAGGTGGGTATCAACCTATGCAAGCCGTATCCTTGAATTGGAATGGGGTTCCCGAGTGTTCATGGAATTCTCCGATCAAAATCCAAGGCGAGCTCAAGTCAGTCCATTTCTGTTTAATTGATAAGTCATGTAATATTTCATTATATTAAATCATTACCTTTCATTAGTGTGATAAGGTAAAGTATCATTCAACATTTTAATCAATTCATTTGGGTTAATCCTTTCCTTTCATTAGTGTGACGAGGCCAAGTAGCATGAAACCATTCATTTAATTCATTTAAAGAATATTCCATATTCAAGGTTCATTATGATACCTTCCATTAATGTGTTAAGGGGTTCTACGAATATGTAACCTACTATTCATTTACATTTAATGCCAAGTAATATATTTAGTATACTTTCCAATTCACATTTCACATTTAATTATCAATTGAAGAACTTACCTTAGGTGGGTCAAGTGGTGAGAATACATGGTACTTTCCATTATTCAAGTATCATTATAAACAATCCATTTAATATAGAAATTCTTACCCGTAGGAAGGTCAATCCAAGGCACACCCGAACGATGGCTCAAACATGTCAAAACACTAAAATGACAAATATGGTATAACATCCTACATGTGATGAATGGAGTTGTGGGAATAACCACTAACAACTAATAACATATTTGAAAATATAATAACCATACGGTTCTAATGATTATAAACATAGAATATAAATTCCATAAATGACACCTGATGAAATCGGTGGTCCCCACATGACAATTCCAAAATCAACGAACATTAGGGATGAGTTATAAAGCAACTACCTTAGGCTTTTATGACTCTCCTCCTACGGTATTGGCCCTTGATTTGTCTTGGATCAGAGTAGATCTAAGAAAAAGAGAAAAATGATCATACCCTGATAACTCGGTCGAGAGAAAGGGAGAAGGAGAATAGATCAAGAGGACTTGAGTACTTACCATTACACATCCAACATGATGAATGAAAGATCGATCAGATCCTAGATGAAGGAGATCTATTGATTCCTACCTTGGATATTCAAAGGGATCCAAAATGAGAGCAATTTAGGTTAATCCCACTGGAAAATCATATTAGGGAAGAAGAGGCATCTTAATATATCATTAAGGGTAATTTTGACATTTTACCCAGAAAATGGCCTGTGCACAGTTTGTTTGCATGGTTTGAAAAACCATGCGCAAACCATGTGAGGTTTTCTGGGTAGAGGGTCACTTTCCCTCATTAGGTAGCATGGCCATGTTCAAACCGTGCAAAGTGGTTCTGTCTGAAAATTTCAATCTGCACGGTTAGCCAAACCATGCGCCAACCATTCACCAACCATGCTACCTGTCCATTATTCCCAAAAAGATGGATTTTGGGCTCCAAAATTACATCGGGAAGCCCTGAGACCTTTACTAACTCAAAATTCATCCAAAAAATGTTCAAAGTAGATATTTAGACTAGAATTTAAAGTATCCATACCTGAGTGAAAAACTGGGTTCTTACAGAGATTCATCTGGATTTTATTCTTCATGAGATCAGGATCATATTAGATCTAGTGGTGTATTCAATCACATCTTGGTTTCTTTAATCTCAAAAGGATACTCAATTTTGCTTCATTGATCTTTAACGAGATTAGACAGATCTCAGTGGAGGTGAGGAACTCAACATCAACTAATCTTTAGAATTTTTGAGCCTAAGGTATTCTTCCTCTAATGACCTTGGTCACATTTGGATATGTGGTTTGGGGAAATCTAAAAATTAGCTATGAAAAATTATCCCTAAAAGTTAAGAATCAACCAGATGACAATAAGCTCGAATCTAAAATCAAATACCATAAGAGATATCTCTCCAAATTCAATCAAGGTGAAAATAATATAAATAAAATTTTGGGCTCTCAAAGACATATAAAAGAACAGGTTGGTCTTGGTTTCTCAAATCATGAAAGAACCTTAAAAAATACATCAAAAACCAATTTTATTAAAGGTTTTTCATATGATAAATTTTGTAATTATTGAAAAATAATTGGACTTTTAATCTATGAATATGATTGAAATAATTCATGATATGGGAGACTAAAATTAATTCATATTTAACACAGTATTTCCAAATGAAAATCTCATACTAAATAAATTTAGATACCTAAATTATTATTGGATAACATTATAGGACCTAAGTTTGTTTGGGTACTAAAACATTTAGCCATTTAATTTTGTATTAAAAGTATCTTATGATCAAAACCTAAGAATAATTATAGTACCTAGATAGTGTTTATTCAAGACACATGTGTGGTGATCTCTCCAAATTCAATAAAATTGATAAATTAGATAGAGGTCACATCACCTTCAAGGATAACTCAAAGGGTAAGATAAATGGTGAAGGCACCATCAGTTTTTCTTACTCAACTATTATTTAAAATGTTTTGTTTTTCAAATACTTAAAACACAATTTTCTAATAATTATTCAATTATGTGATAAAAGTTTTAAAAATTATTTCAAAAATAAATTTTATAAATTTTATAACTCAAAAGGAAATCTCTTATCTACTGTTTCTTAATTTCAAAATGTTTACACAATCAATATAAAATATATCACTAGAAAATATATCAAATATTTAGGTGAAAAAATTACTGATTCATGGATTTTTCCTAGACACCATTGTCACTCTAGAATATAATCATTTTTCAAACTCAACCATTATCAACTAGTATGATATTTAATCAAACTGAATTTTAAAGATTAAATGGTTTGTGAAGCATGCCAACATAGTAAGAAACATAAATATTCTTTTAAATCTAAAAATGTATTTCTTATTCTAAATATCTCGAATTAATTCATATTTATTTATTCAGACCTTCTCAAATTGAAAGTATAGGAGGAAAATACTATAATTGTTTTCACAAGATTCCCTTGGGCATACTTATTATCAAATAAAAGTGATGCTTACAAATATTTCATTAATTTTTCTAAAGAGGTTGAAAATAAAAATGGTTTTAAAATTATTTCTATTCAAAGTGATCATAGTGGATAATTAAAAAATAAAAAATTTGATGATTTATTCTATTATTAAGGCTATAATCATTATTTTTATACTCTTTGAACCCCTAAAAAAACAAGGTTGTATCTAGGTGAAATCAAAATATCCAAGAAATTGATAAAAATATTTTAAATGAATTTAATTTACTTAATTATTTTTAGGATGATACTATGAATATTTCTTGTTTTATCATTAATTATGCTCTCATAAGAGCTTTTCTAAAAAAATTCCCCTTATGAACTTTGGAAAAATAAAAAACCTAAAGTGTAATTTTTAAAATTTTTAGTTGGAAATGTTTTATTTTCAACAAAAAATACAATCTTAGAAAATTTGATTCAAAATATGATGAAAGTATATTTCTTGGGTACTTTAACTCAAGTAAGGCATACCAATTCTTTAAAAAAAGGACAAAAAAAGTTATAAGAATCAATTCATGTTGTTTTTGATGAAAATTTTCCAAAATATATTTCTCAAAAAGTTTTTGAAAATGATACTTTAAATAAAAAAATTTAATCTAAAGAATTTGAAATTAAAAAAGAACCACATTAAAATTATTTTACAAAATATTTTAAAAAATCTAAAGAACATCCCCTTGAAAATTTCATTGAATATTTTCAAGTGGGGACTCATATGAGAAGCACGATCTTAAATGATGTTGAAAATATTACTTTAGTCTCACACTTAGAACCCAAAAATGTCAATGATGCCCTTAATAATGAAAATTAGGTTCTTTCTATGCAAGATGCACTAAATTAGTTCACTTGAAACAACATATGGACTCTCATGGAAGGACCTAATGATAATACCATCATAGGATATAAATGGGGTTTTAGGAATAAGTTTGATGAACTTGGTAATTTCAGTAGAAATAAATATTGGCTAATAGCTAAAGTTTATAACCGAGAAGAAAAAATTGAATATGATGAAACCTTCACACCCTTAACTTGGTTATAATCCATTTGAATCTTGTTGGAATTTTCCTATCACCTTAATTTAAAAATCTTTTAAATGGATGTTAAAAGTGACTTTTAAATTTGTTTTATTAATGAAAATGTTTTTGTGGAACGACCACTAAATTTTGGAAATATTTATTTTCCAAATCATGTTTTCAAATTAACTAAAGATATTTATGATTTAAAACAATACCCTAAAGATTGGTATATAATTTTATCTAATTTTATTTTATCAAATGGTTTCAAAATGGAAAAATCTAATTCAACTCTTTTTATAAAACACATCTCAAATTATTTTTTACTTGTTTAAATTTACATTGATGATGTGATTTTTGGATCAATAAATGAATCTATTTTTTTTTGATTTAATGAAAAATAAATTTGAAATGATCTTTATGGGTGAACTCAAATTATTTCTCAATTATGAAATTTCTTAAAATAATGATGAAATTTTTCTAAACCAAGGTAATTACACCAATGAAATCATAAAATAATTCGGCATGGATAATGCTAAGGAAATTTGTACACCCATGAGTATAACTTATAAGCTAACATTGGATAAATACGGTAATAAGGTTGACAAAAATATTTACAAAAGTATGATTGGTAGTCTAATTTATATTACTGTGACCTGCCTTGACATCATGTTCAGTGTTTTTCTTCATGGTCATTTTCAATCAAATCCAAAGGAATGCCATCTCAAAATTTTTTAAAATGATTTTTCATTATTTAAAAGGAACTAAAATTTTTGGTTTTTTTATCCTAAAGGAACTTCTTTTGAATTAACTAGTTATTACAATGCCAATTTTAGTGGATGCCAACTATATAAGAGAGGTACAAGTGGAACTTTCCACCTACTTAGAAAATCCCTCACCTCATGTAGTAATAAGAAGCACAACTCTATTTATATTTCTATAACTGAAGTGGAATAGATATCCACTTGGAGTTTTTGTGCCCAAATAATATGGATGAAGCATACTCTCTTGGACTTTAGGATTACATATAAACATATCCTTATTAAGTGCGATAACACTAATTCCATTAATACTTCTAAAAATTCTATATATAACTCTCACAATAAAAACATTAACCTTAGACACCATTTCTTAAGAGATCACTTCTAAATGGGTGATATCTTATTATAATTTGTTAAGATAGAATATCAACTTGCTGATATTTTAATTAAACCACCTGATCTTGATCGTTTTGATTTTATTAAAGGTGAGTTAGGAATGGAATGCCTGTAATGCTTTCCATTTTACCAAAGCTCACTTGAGAAATCTTTGAAAAATTTATTTTAAAATCTTGATCTATCTTTTTATTCTATGTTTTCTATTATTTATTTTGGCTATGATCCCTATATTTTACTCATGCATTCATTTGAGTGGAAGACTTAACTCTTAAATTCTGAAAATTTCCTTAATAGATACCTTTTAAAATCAGTTTTTTTCTCTTATTTTAAACATTTATTTTCATATTTTATAAAAAAAGTAATTTTTGTTATGATTTTAATATTTTAAGATTTTAAACTAAGTTTTTTTTTGAACCTTGAAATTCACTTAGTTTTTTGTTTATTAATCAAATAAATTTTAAAATTATTTTGAAAAACTATATGAACAATTATGTATATGCTTTAATTTTTTTCAAAATTTTTTGTTTTTATCTCTATTAATGGAAGATTGAAGATGATTGAAAATTATATTTATACTTATCTCTCTAATAATGTTTTTGAGTTGTATTTGAAAAAATAAAAATCGAATCATGATTTAGAGGTATTCTTTCACATCCAAATGACATTTTTCAAAGCTATTTCTATGAATAAATCACTATATAGTAGTAAAAGCACTCTTTAAGAGAATGAGTCTCTTGGAAAAGGTATATACCTATTTTATGTTCCTTTTATTTCTTATTTTATTATTTTCTATTTCTATTTATTTTCCATCTAAACCACCTTTTTAAAATAAAAAAAAACTTCTTTTAAACTTATCGCTATCTCACTCTATCTAATGATCATATTAAAAGGGGAGTTTTGGAATATGAGAGTTTTTTTAATCCTTTTTTATCCTTTTATCGTTCTTATATTTTAAAATATCTCTAGAGTTTTTATTTTTAAAATCTACTTTAATTTCTCTTGAAATCTATTGTCAATCTCTATTTTCAATTTTAAAAATATATTTTAAAACATCTATTTATTTTTTATTCAAATATACCATTTTATGTTTTTCTCTTCACCATCAATGTTTTATTTTTGATAATCACAAAGGGAGATAATTTATTTAACTTGAAATAGGGAGTATTTATTGATAAAGGGGAGTTATTTTTGGATATCAAAAGGGGAAAAAATTATTTTCATTGTTATATATGTCATTAATTAATTATTTTATAAAGTGGGAGTTAATTATTTAACTCTTTTTTGATATTTGAAAAGTTTCATTTAATTTTAAGCATATTAAATATTTTGTTTTGAATATCTTGTATACATTAACATCTTGAATTATTTTGAATATAACATTAGCTCTTTATTTATACTCAATATGTCTTTTTATATTAAGTTGTTGTGATCATAAAAATGGGGATATTATTGCACCTATCTATCTAATTAATTTTAATAATAACAAACACTCATATATGCATATTTTTTTTCATTTGAGTGAATTTTAGTCCCACCCCTTTGGGTCTTTTATCTATGTCATTGATGGACCAAATTAATGTATTAAAGTCTATTGAAATCCAATATTATGATCTTGTTAAAGTCTTGGAAATGTATTATTTCATGTTTTGAGAACATGAAATAAAGTTGTAAGATCAATTAAATTCCATAAAAGGAAGTTATAGTGGCACTATTTATAGATGAAGGTTTTAGGTAGCACATGATAGCTATTGCAGAGCCACCGGCTAGCTGGTGAAGTGGATAAAAGCTTCATATACTTCAGGATTTCACATGACAGCTGGTAGAGGATCACTAAAGTGACCCATGCTAAAATTAACATAAATAATACAATATTATCACGATTTAAATAATATATATCACAATATTCTAAAAAACTGAGGACCAAAAGGTTTAGTGTCTTCAAAATTAGCTACATAAACATCTTTTTTTACTACACTTACAAAAAATTTATCCATAAACATAGTCCAATAGACACTTTTATAAATATATCACGTGACATAATCATCTTCATAACCTAGGTATTGGAATCATAAGAAATGGGTGAGCTCACTCAGTAAGGGAAAAAACATTTCATAAAGTAATAGATAATAAACATGGATGAGAACACGAGGAAGACATAAATGCCATAATAAAAGATCAAAAGACCTTGAATGATAATCACAAAACATGTCGAAGAAACATAAGATCATAAAAGGATCATTAAGGAAGCATAAAATATAAAATGTATAACATGTGAATATAAAATAAAAGTTAAGAATAATTAAAAAAGTCATAATCATGAAAACATTGCATTTTATGAAATTAAATATATATAAAAAATTTATCATATCTTGATAAAAAATCTTTGAGAATTTTTATATCTTGATAAGAAACATGGAAATGTGGAAAAACCATAAGCATAAGAAAACCTATGTGAGAAACCAATTATTCCCACACCTGTGTGAACAAACTCATTATATCCATGCCTAAAAATATGAGCAAAACCATCATGACAATACCTATGTGAACAAAATCATTATTTACATTCATGACTATCTCATGAGATATAAGATTAAACCAATGCATTGGAGAGAGATATAAGACCCCATCCATCACCATTTATACATATTTATGCCACTAAAAATCGATCAAAACAATATCTCAAATAACCCATGGAAATTGAATAGTTTTCTTAAGCCTTATAAAAACATCACATACCATGAACTTAAGAAATCATAAGATATAAAAAGTAACATATTAAAAAATTAATAATATCACAATAACATATATATAGTGATCAAAACATCACTCCATGAAAGATAAACCTAGGAGGGTAATTATACATGAAAATATAAAAGTTTTCACAAAACCTTTTAAAACATTAAATTACAAATAACTTTCAAAAACATTATTGTGAAGTAAAAGAGAATACTTTTAAAAGCCTCAATATAAGGATTTCCAAATAAAATGTCCTTGAAAGACAAAAATTCTTTAAAAAACGGATAAGTAAAAATAATTTGAAAATGTTTAATTTTAATAGAATCTTTAAGAACAAAGACTTGAAAAAAAGATAATGTTTTCAACAAAATAAGTTAAAATACTATGAAAAATTTTACTTTTAAAAAGAAAATTTAATAATTTAAAATTGAAAAAATAAAATTTTCAATAAAATAAGTTAAAATAGATCGATATTTTTTACTTTTAAAAATAATATTTAATAGTGGAACTATAAAATTTATTAAAATAAAACATGGATTGGATGATAAAAATTTTATTTTTAAAGGATGGAAAAATCTTTTGAACATTTTGAAATATCCTTATTAAAACCCACATTATTAGAAAGATGGTGATTTTTTTTAAAAAAGAATAAATGGTAATAATAGGATAATTGGAGATAATTTTTTTAGTTTCCAATAGAGAAAGGATAAAATTGTTGGGAAGTAAAAAACCGGACATGGAAGAAAAATCCATTAAAATAATTGAGAATTATTCTAAAAAAAATTCATTTTAGAGAAAAATTAGAATAATTTATGAATAATATTTTAGTGAAAAACATTATTTATCAATAAAATATGGTGTAATACATCCTAAAATCATCACAGGTTATAATAAATCAATCGTGAAAGATAATGTACAAAGATGAGTGATTGTGACCCAAGGAATAAGATTGAGTCACAAAAAACCCCTAACGAATTCAGTAATTTTTGAATCAAAAGTTATTAAAAGATTGAAAATCATATGTTTATTTAAATACCACAGATTATTTCAAAATAAATTCTTAGGTATTATATACACCATAGAAATATAAATTGGTGTAAAATATTAAAACATGTCTCAATGAAGAGAAGTTGAGACGAAAACCCTTACAACCTTTGTATCTTTTGAATCAAAACCCCAATAGAGAATGAACATGAAAAAAAACATTTTAAATCATGAAATATAATAAAATCATATTACAATGTAAAAATTGGGAAGTATTTACACCATAAAAAATGAAACATGGTCTATATCATAATCATGTCTCAAGGGATTCAAATTTGGGACAAAGACGCCCTTACAAATATCAAAATATTTAAAGTAATGATCCTTTGGAAAGGAATTCATGAGAATGAATTTTAAATCTAGATAAATGAAATTTTAAATATAATTTTATACAGTTATAGGATAGAATAATTCAACTTATAATAATTTGGTTTAATAATAAACATTATAACTCAAAGAAAGGAAAATGAGTTACGAAAAACCCTTAACTTGTTTCCCTACTTAGTCGAATGTGCTCTAAAATTTTGTAAAAGAAACATAAATATCTTAATATAATATTTTATAACCATATTAACATATAAAAGTATTTATAATTTTCATTTATAATTATTATCTACATATATATTAGTTAGTTTCCCCCTATTTTTTCATATCGGGTGTTTATAGTTTTAACCGTTTATAATAGTTTATAGGAGTAGTGTCAGTGTTCATTCTTATTTCAAAGGTGATAATAAAAATTTAATTAAATTCAATATAATTTATTAATTATAATTATTTATTAATTTTAAATTTATTTTTATGATTACTTTATCCTTTATCCTGGAAGATGAAATTGACAATGAACTTTCTTCAATGATTTTTAACCTACGAAGGGTGTTTTCTTAATTAATGAGTTAAATATTGTTGTATACATTAAAAAAATAATAAAAAATAATTATATATATATTTATGTTATATTATACCAGAAATTAAGTTTTCATAGTCATCCATGATATAATTTCATAACATTAGTCAAGTAGATGGTTAAACTGACTCAATCTTGCACACACTTTAACTCGATTGTTATGTATGGTTAGGATGGTGTTTTTTTGAAATAATATCATTATAATATAATAATAATGATATTATTTTTAATTTTTTATTATTTTGAACCATATTTTAATATGTTTGGATAAATAAATAAAAACTAGAAGAAAAACAAAAAAATGATTCATCGTGGAGGCGGGAGTCCACACAATGAACGATTAACATTTCCATTACTCAAAAAAAAAAATAGATGGGTGAAGTTGGATAGTAAGTGATCATTTAATAATAATAAAAATATTATATGAATCATATTTATTCACTCATAGCATCATTAATACTATCCATGAGATGAGGTGATGAAAAATCGAAAGCATTGCTTTGCGGAGGCAGTAATCCGCACACATGCAATAACAAAGATTATTATTTTTCATAGTATATGAAAGAGAATGAATAATGGTTGTAATATTATTATAATAACATATAAAAAAAAATATTATGATGAGGTTTTTATTATACTATGGTTATGGTTGGTTTATAAAGGAATTAATAAGAAAGAAAGGTTAAAAAAGACGTGATACCTATGCTGAGACCTTGAACTTCTGCTTGATAAAGGTCTTATATTTGAGGGACTTAATCTAATTTGTGGTGAAAATGGGAATTAGGGAATTTAAATTAATTAAATTATAGGATATTTGGGTTGGTTTTCAAGGTGATTTTTAAATAGGTGTGGAGTATTCAAGGGGTGAAAGTGATCCCCCATTTATAAGTGAGAATGAGGGACTTTTCCATTGAAAAAATGGTAATTAAGGGTTAAGAATAAAAAGACATGAAAGTTAGAAGATTTAGGCGAGTGAAGGTTGTAAATAAAAGTAGTTAAGACTTTAATACCTAGAAAAATAATTTTACAAGGTCTAAAGGTCATTTTAATTTAGAAAAATTCAAACTACCTTAGATTAATCATTTAAACACTTATTAATGTTAATTAAATATTAATCATGTTAATTATTTTATTACTAAAAATGTAATATGATCCTTATTACCAAATTTAAACATTTTGAATTTTGAATTTTTATTTATTTAATCTAATTCAATTTCTAAATAGGAGAAAATTAACTTTTAAATCAAAACATATAACGTGTTGAAAAAACCCATTTTTCTAGAAAAATGTCATTTTAATCATTAAGGGTTTTTAGTATTATTTAAAATTGATTAAATATTAAATTAACGTTAATTAATTTTTATATATGTTTAAAAATCATATTATAGTTTTAATTTAAAATTTATTCATGTAATTTTAGAAAATATACAATATTTAGAAAAGTATTATTCTTTGAAAAATAATCCTTTTAACAGGGTAACTAATATTTACCCAAGGAAAATTAATATTTATTCCTAAAAATAACATTTACCTTATTATATAATTTGTATCCACTAATTTAAAATTTAAAATTAATATCATTTGATTCAATTGATAAAAAATAATTTAAAAAACTAATGTATGATGTATTTAAAATAATTTTTGAGAAAATAATACTTTTGTTCTAAAATATAAAATATAGGGTTTTAATTCAAACATGATATTTTAAAATATATAATGTTACTTAAAAGACATATATTTGGTCAAGAAATGGTTTCCTAAGTTTTAGGTTATAAAATCCATGGTATTTTTAATAACAGTATTTTCACTATTCACTTGAAAATAACTTATTTTATAAACATTCTAAAAATTAATTTGAAGCTAATATAACCATGAAAAATTAGAAAATTATGTTAATTTTTTCAAATTCAAATCCTAAAATTTATATATTTAACTTAAAAATAAAATCATAAAATATCATGAAAAATATTTTTTATATGGAATCATTTTTTTGGTAAATTAACTATTCTTAAAAAATTAGTGATAATCCTAAATATATCAAAATTAAAAAAATATTCATTTTATAAAATAAATTTTAAGCATAAAAATAAAATTTATTAGTTTCTTAGATGTACTAATTGAGTTCAGTGTTTAAGGAAATTTTTAATTTGTTTTGTTCTTTTATATATATATATATATATTCATTTATATATATTTCATAATTATGTTACCAATGTTTATACCTAATAATTCTACAAATACCTTATGATGGTATATATTGGTTTATTTTTTAGTGTTTCATGTGGATAAAATCATATAACATATTATTTATTTAAGGAGAAGAACTTGGGTCATTACATTTCCCCCCTTACATAAATTGTGTCCTCACAATTATCATTTACTTGCATGAATAGATAAAGGTATAAAAAAATTGACATGACTTAAGATATTATACTCAATATCATATGAAAGACTATAAAACACTTATTATCCATAACAAGTTCAAGGAAATATATCTCATAACTAGATATTAAGGCCCATGTGAAGGATTAAGTTTTCTTATTAGATAATTCATAGATGGACTTATACTAATAGATGGCCATAGTTGATTTAAAATATTTTTCTCTATTATATAAATTAATGTGGAGTAAAAGTGAATATAACCACTTCATTTAAAAAATATAATCAATTTTTTATAAGAGGATATAATGATTTATAGAAATTTTATTTCCACAAACATAATAATCATACCACTAATTTTTTTCCTTAAAATAAAAATCACTAAGGGTGGTGACTTGATATTCTTAAAAGGAATCCTATATAAAATAGGGATTATTTTTCATAATATATACACTAATTTAGGGTGTATGGTAAGTGAATATATAATTACCACTATCATATTCATCGATAGTTATTGTATAAGTTCTTCCTTACTCCTAGGTCTAGGAGTTTGTAGATTCCTACCATCCTTAAAAATCCTTGGATTAGGGAATAGGATTGGATAATGCCTGAGTTCTCTGCATATAAACATTGAATTATTATTGGTTCCCTTGGATTAATTTTATCTTATTTCATCATGTTAACCAAAAATCTTCATTTCCCTCAAAATTTTGATGCTCTATGGCCTCCTTTACCATAAGTAAATAATCTTCTAGTCCCATTGAGGAAATTCCTATGATGATTCTTCTCACATTTTGACACACAAGTGGTTGAATATAATTTCTTTAATTATCTTGATAGCTTTAATTTTTAGGAGCCTTTATCCTTCTCTTTGTCAGTGAACTTTGGATTTTAACTATGGTTACATTGTTAATCATGTTTCAAGATAGTTGGTTTGAAATAATCACCAAATTTTTAGTCTATCTCTTATTCCAATGGGTTGATTGTTGAGATAATTATCACATTATCCTTAACACCCAAGGTTAACTTGGTTCCTTATAGTTTCATCTATCACTAAAACCAAAAAGGGTTTACATTAGTGAAAAAACATTAAAAATAAGGGGGAATTATCATAATAATAAAAGGAATTCAAACTTAAAAAGTATTGTTATTTTACATTATCAAATTGTACTATAGTTCCTTTAGTTTAACCTATATCAATCATAGATTGACCTAGGTTACTTTAAGTTGGGTTATCTTAAATTTATCAACTTAATACCTAAATATAACTAGGAAATCAATCCTTTATAGTGGTTTATAATGAGCACATTATCAACCAAAGAATATACCCTAGGAGTGTCAAACCAGGTGTGTAGTCGTAGGTCCACTCATCATGGATTATAATGATGATTGAGTCAATGATAAACTAAACATTTTCTAGGTGATTAACCCTAGGTGCATATGTATGATAACCAAATCCACTTGTATTATACAAATAGGTATTAATTTCTAGGGAATACCATATACTCAATACTTTATAATATTTCAGGATATTATCCAATATTTAGATGCATCTCCAGGGTTTTCACTAAGGTTATATAATCTAATCCCCAAAATAACTAAACTAATCTCTAAAAATAAATAAAACATAATTTTATAACAACTAAAGTTAAATATTATTAAATTAACATATACTACAATAATTTCATAATTTAAATAATACATTTCACAAAAATCACAAAAACCATGGACCGAAAGGTTTACTATCTTAGATATTAGCTACATAAATATTTTTTTACTACACTTGTAAAAAATTCTCCATAAATGTGCTACTCTAAAAAATTTTCTAGATAACTCACATGAAATAATCATCTTCATAACCTAGGGATTACAAATATGAAAAATGGGTGAGCTCAAACGCTCAATGAATTTTTTTTTATAAAGTAATAAATCACAAACATGGAGAAGAACATTAGGAAAACATAAATGGAATAATAAAATTCCAAAAGACCATATATGATAACCATAAAACATGTTGTAGTAACATAATATCATAAAATTATTGTTAATTAAGAAGAAAATATAAAACATATGACATGTAAATATGACATAAAAGTACAGAATACTTAAAAAAGGAAAAATAATGAAAACATTGCATTTCATGAAATGAAATAAATATTGAAAATTTGAAATATCTTGATAAACAATATTAAATTCATGTAATATATTGATAAGAAACATGTAAATGTATCATAACTATAAGATTAGGAAAACATGTGTGAGAAAACCCATTATGCCCATGCCTGTGTGAACAAACTCATTATTTCCATGCATAAAAATGTGAGCAAACCCATCATGACCATGCCTGTGTGAACAAACTCATTATGTCTATGCCGGACTATATAATGAGATATAAGCTTAAAACAATGAATTTGAGGGAAAAATGGGACCCACTTATCATCATTCATACACATGTGTGCCACTTAAAATAAATAATAAATATATCTTAAATAACCCATAGAAAATGAATGGGTTACTTAAACCTTCCAAAACATCACATACCATGAACTTAAGAAATCATAAGATATCAAAAATATCATATTACAAAATTAATTATATCATAATAACATATATAGGGTGATCAAAATATCACTTCATGAAAAATAAACCTTGTAGGTAAATTATATGTGAAAATAAAAAAGTTTTCACAAAACCTTTTAAAAAATTGAAGTACAAATTACTTTAAAAAAATTATGAAGGGAAAGTGAAGAATCTTGAAAGCCTCAATATAAAAAGTTCCTAATAAAAGGTCCTTTAAATAAATAAAGGTTTTAAAAAATGAGAAGTGAAAATAATTTGAAAATGTTTACTTTTAAAATAATCTTGAATAATGGAGCCTTGAAAAAGTCATAAAGTTTTCAATAAAATAATTGAAAATATCATGAAAATTTTACTTTTTAAAAGAATCCATAATTATGGAAACTTGAAAAAGACATAAATTTTTCAATAAAATAAGTGAAAATAAATTGATAACTTTTACTTTTAAAAATTATATTTAATAATGTAACCATAAAAGTTGTTAAAATAAAATGTGGAGTGGACGATAAGAATTTTATTTTTAAAGGTTGTAAAAGCCTTTTGAACATTTTAAAATATCCTTGTTAAAAAAACATATCATTAGAAAGATGGTGATTTTTTTAAAAAAATTAATAAAGGGGAATAAAAGGATCATTGGAGATATAAAAAATGTGAGTTTCCACTATGGAAAGGAGAACATTGGTGTGAAGCAAAAACATCGACATGGAAGAAAAATCTATTAAAATAAATGAGAATTATTCTTAACAAAAATGAATTTTAATGAAACATTAGAATAATTTAGGAAGAAGTATTTGGTGTGAAATATTATTTACCTAGAAAATAAGGTGGAATACTTCCTAAAATTATCATAATTTAGAATATATCAATAATGAAATAAAATATACAAATTTGAGTAATTATGAACCAAGGAAGAGGATTGAGTCATGAAAAACCCGTTATGGCTTTAGTAATTTTTGAATAAACATTAATTAGAATATTTAAAATCACATGGTTCTGTAAATACCATGGATTAAAAAATTTATTATATAAAAATACATTATTGGGTATTATATACACCATAGGAATAATTAAATTGGTTCAAAACATTAAAACATGTCTCAATAAAGAGAAGTTGAGATGAAAACCCTTACAACCTTTTTATATTTTGAATTAAATCCCCAAGAGATAATGAAAATGAAAAAAAAACATTAATAATTATGATGTATAATAAAATAATGATAAAAAAATGAAAATTGGGTGGTATTTACACCTTCAAAAATGAAACATGGTGTATAACATAAACACGTCTCACGAGATTCGAATTTGAGACAAAGAAAACCTTATAAATAACTCAATCTTTGAAGTAATAATACTCTAGAAATTAATTAATGAGAATTAATTATAAATAAATATAAATTAAAGTTTAAATACAATTTTACACAATAATAGGATAAAATAATTCAACTTATAATAATGAGGTTCAAGAATAACCATTATAACTCAAAGAAAGAAAAATAAGTTATGAAAAACCCTTACCTTGTTTCCCTGCTTAGTAGAATGTGCTCTAACCTCCTATAAAAAAAATAAATATCTTAATATACTATTTTATAACCATATTTATACCTGAAAATATTTATAATTTTCATTTATAATCATTATCTTCATGTATATTAGTTAGTTTTTGCCTATTTTTCGATATCAGGTGTTTATAGTTTTGACTGTTTTTCGTAGTTTCATAGGAGTGGTGTCAATGTGAAATATTATTCAAAATTTCATAACTAAAATTTAATTAAGGTTAATTTAATTTATTACTTATAATTATTTATTATGTTTAAATTTTCTTTCATGAGTACTTTATTCTTTATCCTAGATGATGAAATTGACAACGAACATTCATTGACAATTTTCAACCTACAAAGGGTGTTTTATTAATTAATGAGTTAAATATTTTTTAATAATTTACATAACCAATAAAAAATTATTATTTAAATATTTATCTTATATTATACCATAAATTAAGTTTTCATAACCGTCCATTATATAATTTCATAACATTATTCAAGTAGGTGGTCAAATCGACCCAATCTTGAACACAATTTAACTCGATTAGTGAGTATGGTTAAGAAGGTTTTTATTTTAAAAAAATATAATTATAATAGAATAATATATATATTATTTTAATAATTTTATTACGGTGAACCTTATTTTAATATTTTTGGATAAATAAAGAAAAACTATAAGAAAAAAAGCGACTCTTCATAGAGTTGACACAAGTCACGATTAACATTTTCATTACTCAAAAAAAGATAGGGGAGGAGATGTATAGTAAGTGATAATTTCATAATTATAAATAAATTATATAAATAATATTTATTCACCAATACAATCATTAATATAATCCATGATATGAGGTGATGAAAAACCAAAAGTATCGCTTCGTGGAGGCAGTAATCTGCGCACACGGACCAACGATGATTCTTGTTTTCATAATAAATGAAAGAGAATAAATAATATTTGTACTATTATTATAATAGCATATAAACACATTAATTATTATGAGTTTGTTATTATACAATGGTTATGGTTGGTTTATAAAGTAAATAATAAGAAATAAATGTTAAGAACGATGTGATACCTACGTTGAGACTTTAAACTTCCTCTTGATGAAGGCCTTAGATCTGAGGGACTTAGGCTAATTTTTTTGACTAGGGGAATTATGGAATGTAAATTAATTCAATTAGAGGATACTTTGGAAGTGTTTCATAGAATTTTTGAAATATATATGGAGTATTTAATGGTTGTAAGTGATCCCACTTTTATAAGCGAGGAGGATAGACGTTTCCCTGGAAAAGAATGGTAAGTAAAGGGTAAGAATGGAAAGGAATGAAATTTGGGTGAGTTAGGAAAGGGAAGGTTTTTTAAACAAGTATTTAAGACTTTAAAACCAAACAATTTTTTTTATAATGCCTCAAGGTCATTTTAATTTAGGAAAATTTGAGCCACCTTAGACCAGTCATTTAAACACTTGTTACTCTTAATTAAATATTAATCATGTCAATTATTTTATTAATAAAAATATAATATAACACTTATTACCAAATTTTTATGTGGTGAATCCCAACATGGTATCTATTTAATCCAATTCAATTTATAAATATAATAA
This sequence comes from Viscum album, assembly GCA_963277665.1. Classification (NCBI taxonomy): domain Eukaryota; kingdom Viridiplantae; phylum Streptophyta; class Magnoliopsida; order Santalales; family Viscaceae; genus Viscum; species Viscum album. Next base: position 189,133,438 of record OY728127.1, read on the forward strand.
AATTAAATTTTAAATCAAAAAATATAATGTGTTGAAAAAAACTGTTTTTCTAGAAAAAATTTAATCTTAATCAATAAATTTTCTTAGTCTTATTTAAAAATACATAATATTTAGAAAAGTATTATTCTTTGAAAAATAGTCATTTTACCACAATAACTAATATTTAATCAAGGTAAATTAATCTTTATTCCTAAATATGAAGTGCACATTTTTATATAATTTGGACCCAATGATTTAAAATTCAAAATCTATCCCATTTGATTCAATTAAGAAAAACTAATTTTAAAATACTAATGTATAATATATTTAAAATATTTTTGAGAAAATACAACTTATGTTCTAAAATATCAAATATAGGTTTGTAATTAAAAAAATGATATTTTATAATATATAATTTTATTTAAAATAAATATATTTGGTCAATAAAAGGTTTACTAAGTTTTAGGTTATAAAATCCATGATATTTTCAAAAATGGTATTTTACACCATTCACCTAAAATTAAATTATTTTAAAAAAATTCCAAAAGTCTTATTAAGATAATATTACCATGATAAATCCAAAAATAATGTTATTTTTTTTCAAATTAACATCCTAAAATTTATAAATTTAACTTTAAATTTAAATTATAAAATATCATGAAAAATAGTTTTTTATAGGGAATCAATTTTTTGGCATATTAACTATTCTTCAAAATTTAGTTTTAATCATAAATATATAAAAATTGAAAAAATATCCATTTTATAAAATAAACTTTAAGAATAAAAATATATTTTAATAGTTTCTTAGCTATACTAATTGATTTCGGCGTTTAAAGTGATTTTTTTGTTTTATTTATATATATATATATATATTTCATAATTATGTTATCACTGTTTATACCTGCTAATTCTATGGTTACCTTATAATGGTATATATTGGTTTGGTTTTTGGTGTTTCATGTGAAGAAAACCATAAAAAAAATATTATTTAAGGAGAAAAACTTTGGTCATTACACGAACTATAAAACCCCAAGATTTTATGATTTTTTGAGTTAATTTAATCTTTTTTGATAATTTTCATTTCATGAAACACTAAAATATTCTATTTTATAGCACTATGTTTGGATTTAATTATAATCAAACCCAATTTAATCATGAACTACAGACAACATAATGTTTATCTTTCCCTAAAAAAAACACCTAGGTTAGATTATGTTACACGCAAGACTGACTTTCCTCAATGGCTTGTATAACATGAAAAACCAAGTTTTAGATATATTATTAAAATATTATTGAATATAATAAGATATAACCTTGCCATTAAATTAGTAATTATGAAAAGTGTTAACTAAATTATGAAAATCTATGGTTTACAAAAATATAAAATGAACTCATTGGTTACAAATTAATTAAAAATGAATATGAAAACCGAATGAATATAAAGAAAAATATTAGTATTTTTATGCTCATAAAGATATTTTATCCTAATAAATTAAAGTAATTATAATTAGTAAGTGATATTAATTTAATATATATATATATATTATATTCAATAAAATATTTTTGATATTCATCCAATAAATTTAATAGGCTTAAGATAAAAACAAACTCAATTTTATGCATAAAATACTATATTTTTATTAAGGTACTTTTAACTCCTTTTAATGGAGAACCTATTTTAAATCCAATTTTCGACACTTTTATAAATTTTATATGTCAAAATAAATGTAATATTTTAAATAAAAATATAAAATTTATTTTAGGGTGAATTTTTAGTATTTTTCTATGAAGTTTCATTTTTTAATAAATTGTGAAAAATATTGAATTTTAATTCACAATTTATTTTTTATCTAATTTATTTATAAGGTTAAATTATATTTTAATTTTTTTTAAAAGTTTAATTAGATCATATTTTTATCAGTTAATCCAATTTATGTCATTTTAATTAATTTATCTTTGAAATTGGGTATAAGAACTTGGCAAACTTTTGGACGTTTTTTCTTTCAAAAAACCCGCAACATCGTCCCGTCAGTGAGATTAAATTTAAATTAATTTATGAAACTTATGTGATTTTGATTTATAAAAATGGATTAATATTTTTAATAAAAATAAATTATAATGTCTAATAAGTTCAACTTAGTTTTTGATCAAAAATATTAGTAAAAGTGATTAAAACTAGTTACTATGATTAAGAGAAAAAATAGCTTAACAAAATACTAAATATTAAACTTAAGACACAAAAAGACCTATAAACTTTTCCAAAATATATTGAATGGGCATATTTATACCCTATAATTCATTTAATATACTTTATACCATTATTGGATCTACTTTACATAGTAAAAACTTGGGTGGAATTCCTTTTCCAAAAATTTACCAGAGTGCCACTCCTCCACTATAAAAAGACCTCCTCCCCTCCCACTTCCTCACACCTATCGATACATTTTTAATCAACCAATATCTGACCAAATATATCATAAAAATACCTTCCTACCTTCTTGAATCCTCTATTTGGAGAGAAATTAATATAAGTAATCCCTTTGGGGAAAACCAAAAGGAGTTACCAAAGAAGAGGTAACATCCCCCCTCAAGCTCCTTTATCTTATTTTCATTATCTACCACATATAATCTATTAATTCCATTATTATAAAAAAAATACTGATTCGTTTTTATTATTAGGTTTATAAATACACTTACACACAATTCCATCTAATGGAAAACAAACCAACTGTTTATGTGTACAACAAACTACCATCTCATGAAACGATGATTGTTCGTTTTTCCTTTACCGCATCTCATGATGGGAATTATGATAAAAAATATATTTATATATAATATATATGATATTTATAATTTCTTTAATATTATTTAATTTTTTTACAACTTATATCTTTATACTCTTCATTTTTTGTAAATATGATAATTTTGTTTGAGGAAGTGTGGATTACCGCCCCCTCAAAGCAATGTGATTCATTCACACACTACATGGAATGTATTAAGGATGGGTTTAGTGAAATTATATGATATATATGACATAATAATGATACTATAATTATATTACACACACACATATTATTTTCTTTCTTTATTTCAATACAATAATAAGATGATAATAACGTTCATGCGTACGTACAACATACAATCTCCATGAATGGTGTATTCCATTTCATACTTCTATATTATATAGATTATTATAATACAGATATAATAAATATAAATTATATTTATATTATGGTTTACATTATTTAAATCATGATATATGTATAAGGGACAAATATATAACAAATTAAGACACATGCAAAAAACAAAGAGAATATTACCTAAAGCGTAACCTTAACATAAAATTATTAAAAAATGGGAAATATAAAGTTATAATAAAACCATATATGGTATTATATATAATAATATGGTTCTTTTATAAATTTATAATAAATTTATAATTATTATATAGGAAGTTTTTATGATTATGATGAGAGTCAAGACATAGGGTAAGGAGATTTCTCATCTTACTTTTTATTATCTGTGAGATAAATTCCATATTCACCACTTATTTAATTGTGTAGTGTATATAATATCCATGATTGTATTCTAGTAAAATTATTATTAAATTTTTGGTTATTTACATATCCATTCTAGTATCTTTCTTTCATGGGGTTAATGTTTCAAAAATTACAAAATCAGTAAGATAGTTTTGTCTCAATTTGTCTTCTTTGAGACACATGTTTTGTTATACAACTATATTCTTTTTCAAGATGTATATAATTCTATTTGAAATTTTATATCATGAATCTCATTCTTTTCATTATATTTTAAGCTTCATGTAATTTAATTTTCTTACATGGAGAGTATGTTCCTAAGTCACCACGTGGTAAGAGTTTATTGAAACAATCTCATCATTTATCAATATTGTTTATGATTATGCTTCCATTGATGAAATCTTATTATAAATCTCTCAAGAACTATCATTATATTTTTTAACCTCTGATTATTCATATTATATCTAAGTAAAGGTACCATTTTCCCACTCTTTGGTACATAATATAATCAAGAAAGTGTTTTTAATAAAAGCCCGACTTTACCTTTCCCTTCGGTCAGAAATATATGTTTCTTCAAAACCATGTTTTATATAAGGTTTACAAAAATGTTATAATATTATCCTATGATAATTAAAATATTTTTTACCCATGTTTTTCCTTTTAATAAAAGGTTTAAAAAAAGGAATCTTCTTTTTGTTTTCCAGTCAAGGCACTTTTCCAAACTTTTTACAGTGAAAAAGGAATGTTCGGAATGTACAGATTTACCCTCCATCATGTCTGACATTCCCTTGAAGCTTACTTTACAAGATTAAAAGGTTATTTTTTTTAAGAAAATAATATTATGTATATTTTTTGTTTTAAATAGGGTTTCAATGAAAATGGTTTTCAAAATGTTTTTATTTTTAGAAAGTGTTTAAATGATTTTCAAAGATTCCTTTATAAGTTTTTAAAAGGTTGTTTTCAAATAAAATTATTTCAATGATTTCAAAGATTCTTTTATAAGTTTTAAAATTATTTTCAAGGAGAATGGTTTTAATTTTTTTTGCAATATTATTTTATAAGTTTTTAAGAAAAATGCGTTTCAAAATGTTTTTATGATTCTTTTATAAATTTTCAAGGAAAATGGTTTTCAAAATGTTTTCAATATTCTTTTATAAGTTTTCAAGGGAAAAGTTTTTAATTTTTTTCAAGATATTTTTATAAGTTTTCAAGTTTATTTTCAAGGAAAATAGTTTTCAAAATGTTTTCAATATTTATTTATAATTTTTCAAGTTTATTTTTAAGAAAATGGTTTTTAAATGGTTTTATGTTTTAAAAATCATTTTCCAAAGAAGAAAATATATTTTAATCAAGAAATGTATTTAGAAGATATTTAAAAATTATTTACCATCTAAGATGACATCTACTGGTGTTACTCATTCTTTTCTAAATAAATGATACAAATATTACATTCATTTTATTTCTCTGAATAGTTTATATATTGACGGAATGAATTTTATGAAACAAATTTCTCTATCACAGGTTATATGTTTATGAAAATCATTTCTCTTTCATGGGTTATATGCTTTTGAAACCCGATTCTTTTCATAGGTTATGTTTTTTGATGAAATGATTATGAAACTTGTATCTTTTTCCATAGGTTATAATATGATTACATGTTTATGATACCCATTTAATTTCATGGGTTATTATATGATTGTATATGATTTTTTGGAACATGTATGTATGATTTCATTATGAGATGGGTGAGACCTATATCTTACTCCAATGAATTGGGTAAATATTTATATCTCATTAGGTGGTCTAATATGGTCTTGGGAGTGAACCTTTACTACTAGGATAACCATGGGAGTAAACCACGAATACCAAGATAGTATTAGGAGTGAACTCATGCTACTAAGATGGCCATGGGAGTGAACCATGACTACCAAGATGGTATGAGGAGTGAACTCATGCTACTAATATAACCATGGGAACGAACCATGACTACTAAGATGACATAGAGAGTAAACCCATACTACTAAGATGGCCTTGGAAGTGATGCCTTGACTACTATGGAAATAATATTATATGATTATGTGTTTGCCAAAATTCCATGTTTTATTCCTATGTTATGCTTTCATAGATTATGTTATTATTTCCTTATAATTCATGTCTTATGAACTACTAATATTTATTCCATGATTCATGTTAATGATCTTTGATATGTAGGGTATGATCTTATATTTTCATGATCATACTCTCATACCCTTATACTAATGATTATTCTTACATATCTCCCTTGTTTACCCTTACTAAGAATCTGAGGTCATCCCTTTTTATATTTCCTTCTCCAAGTTATGAAGTTGTGTATTATGTATGATGTGTATAAGAAGGGTTCTAGTCATGAAAAACCTAGTGGAAAATAGTGTATCTCAATTATGCACCAGTGTTCTTGTTACCATGTTTCCAAAGGCACCAGACTATTATGGTCTTTGGGAATCTGTTTATATAATGTTTTAAGTATTCTATAAAAGTTATGTAATGTTAATGTATAAAAAGAAAGGTTTACTATGGTTGGTATCAGAGCAAATTTTTAGTTAACCTTTGTAAGATAGGATGATAAAACCTTTGTGAGAACCCTAAGGACATGTCTAAGGATAAGTAAAAGTATAGGAAAATGTATTGGAATTTTGGTAAGGGATAGAGTGAGTGGTTTCCTAGAAATAAACCCCTATATGGATACTAAAAGTGTATGTGGATATGACACAAATGTACCTAGAGGTAACAACTCCAACAAGGTTCATCAATCCTAACTCGACATAACCTGGTACATGACAACGGGACTTGCTCCACACCTGGTTTGATACTCTAAGGGGAATGATTTGGGAATTAAAAAACTCTTTACAAACCATCATGAAGTATTTAAAATTATGTTGGATCTGAATAACCTAGGATAAATCTAGGATTTCATATATTAATGAAGGTGTCATTATTTAGAAATTCTTATAAGTAATTATTTTTCATGATTATGTGGGTTTCCACTATGATAAGTGTTTCTCACACTATGATTTATGGTTTTAGTAACTAGAAAGAACTAAAAAAACATGGTTAACATTGAATGTTTCATATGTGGAAAGTATGTGCATTATGAAAATAGAATTCCCAAGTGGAAATCTCATAAAGAGAATCAGGAAGGTGGTATGAGTATTGGTTATACTTCTATAGATAATGAGACCACAAACGACATGTGAAGGTATATGATGTTCTTCCAATATTGTTTTCATTAGACATAGTAATCATGACCAAATTGAGGTTGAGGAATGTTAATACACGATTCATATTTCATATTCTAAAAAATAGGTATTAAGTATTATGTTTATTAAGACTAAAGTAATGGTTTAAGAAAAAATTTGGATGAATGAAGTATTTATGTTTTGTAATTAAAAGATTATATTATATGAATCATGAAATATATAAGTATTTTATATATATGTTTTCATTAAGGATTGAAAATGATATGTTTAATAGTGATTAAGACATATAAAATTGATTTAATGGAAAGGTGATATTTTGATTAAGGGATTTTAACCCTTAATGTGTTTAAGATATAAAGAAAATTATGTTTCTCTTGGATAAAGAGATGATTGATTTGGGTAAAGTAAATTTGATAGAATTTATAACATTATAAATTTTTGAAAAAGTGGTCCATGTTATCATGGATGAAGTTTACAACTTCTTGAATTTAAGGAATATATCCATTAATATTTGGAATAAGGAAGAATTCATGTTTTTGAAAAGTATTTTTGGAAATTCAGGTTATTACCATGTTTCAAGATGACTTATGATGAGGGTATTAAAATGTTGGGAAAGTGACAACCAAGAGATAATTTGTGATATAGGGGATCAATGTTAAGAATATTTCGTAACTTTTTTTCTAAAAGTTTTGGATTTTCATCTTTTGAAAGGGCTATAAGGTTAACCATTTATGAAAATATTAAGTTACAATTTGGATGAAGTTTGTGAGATTAAAGTATAATCTCACCAAATGAGGATTTATGAATATTGGATAAAATGATCTAACAATTTTTTGTTTATGATAACTGATGAAAAATGGGATGCAATATCATGGATCTCATAACTTGTTAGTACTTCATGAATGAAAAATCCACCTTCCTTTTTAGATAAAGAGTTGAAGTGGATTAAGAAACAAAAAAGGGAGAGGTTTTCTTGAAATCATGCAAATATATATTTTCATGAAAATTATTTAGCTTTAGGAAAATGATCTATAAATAAAATTTTATCCTAATACCTTAATTTTTTTTGAACCAATGGCCTTTTAAATCATCATAGATTTATAAATTTTAGGCCCTTAAACTTTTCATTGATCATTCACTTATTTCTGATTGATAAGCTCAATCACCCCCTTCAAATACTTACACCTTTCCTCAAAGTTCATGTTTTCACTTCCCACCTATTTTCTCCTATGTGGGAATCTAGTTATGAGTTACTTTGAGTAACCATTATGTTTTCAAATTTCTTTTTTAAAGGAAGTTTTAGTATTTATTTTTATGATTTGGGTTTCTATGAAAGGAACTTTCAAGAATTAAACCTTTAATAACCTAGATGAATTTTGAGGGTGAAATTCATTTTATGGGGGGTAGAATATGACACCCTGAGATTTTGTGAAGTTTTTCTTTCAAATTAATTTAATTTTTTTGATATTTTATATTTCACGCAACACTAAAAATAGTCTATTTTATTGCACTGTGTTTGGATTGTGTTATATGTAACACTAAGTTAATTGTGCACTACACACAACTTAATGTTTATATTTCCCTAATAGAAACACCAAGGTTAGCTTATATTACATGCAAGACTGAATTTCCTTGATGGATTTCATAACATGCAAAACTAAGTTTTACCGAATAACAATATATTATTAACTATTATTCAATATAATAAAATATAACCTAGTTTTTAAATTAATGGTTATGAAAAGGGTTAAATAACTTATGAAAATATATGGTTTTAAAAAATATAAAATGAATTTATTCATCACAAATTAATTAGAAATGTATATGAAAACTCATTGAATATAAAGGAAAATATTATTATTTTTATGCTCACAAAGTTTTTTTATCCTAATAAATTAAAGTAATTACAATTAGTAGGTGATATTAATGTAATATATATATATATATATATTATATTTAATAAAATATTTTTTATATTCATCCAATAAATTTGATAGTATTAAGATAAAAAAACCTAATTTTACGTATAAAATACTATATTTTTTATTAAGGGACTTTTACCGCCTTTTAACGGAGAACCTATTTTAAATCCAATTTTTAACAATTTTATAAATATTATATGTTAAAATTAATATAATATTTTAAATTGAAATATAAAAATTATCTTCAGGATATTTTTTGGTATTTTTCTATGAAGTTTCATTTTTTAATGAATAGTGAAAAATATTGAATTTTAATTCAAAAACTGCTTATTCATCTAATTTATTTATAAGTTTAAATTATATTTTAAATTTATTTAAAAGTTTAATTAGATAATATTTTTATAAATTAATCCAATTTAGTTCATTGGAATCAATTTCACTTTGAAATTGGGTATAAAAACTTTGTAAACTTTTGGACGTTCTTACTTTAAAAAAACCCACAGTGTCGTCCTGTCAGTGGGATTAAATTTAAATTAATTTCTGAAAATTTTATGATTTTTTATTTTTAAAAATAGATTAAATATTTTTAATAAGAATAATTTATAATTTATAATAATTTCTAATTAGTTTTTGAAAAAAATATCAGTGAAAGTGATTAAAATTAATTACAATGATTAAGAGAAAAAATAGCTTAACAAAGTACTAAACCTTAAACTTAAGACCCAAAATGACCTATAGAATATACATTGGATGACCATATTTATACCATATAATCCCATTTATATAATTTTTACCATTATTGTATCCTCTTGACATAGGAAAAATGTGGGTGGAATTAATTTTCCAAAAATTTACAAGAGTGCCACTCCTCCTCCACTATAAAAGGCCTCCTCCCCTCCCACTTCCTCACACATCTCAAGAATTTTTGGATCAAACAAAATCTACCCAAATAGATCCTAAAAATACCTCCCTTTCTCCTTAAATCCTCAATTTTTTAATAAATCAATACAAGTAATCCCTTTGGTGAAAACCAAAAGAAGATACCCAAAGAAGAGTTAACATCCTCCCTTAAGCTCATTTATCTTATTTTCACTCTCCACCCCTCCACTCTCATTATTCCATGATTATAAAAAAAACAATATAACTAAATATACTGATATTTTTTTATGCTAGGTTTATTACCTAAAATTACACACACTTCCATATAATGGGTAAAATACATACTGTTTATGTATACGATGAACTACCACCTCACAAAACATCGATTGTTCGTTCTTCCTTTACCACCTCTCATGGTGGGAATTATAATGTACAATATTATATATATATATATAATATATTATATTTAAAATTTATTTAAGCTTATTTAATTATTTTATAATACATATATTCATACTCTCAATTTTTGTGTAAATATGATAATTTCGTTTGAGCAAGTGTGGACTACCGCCCTCTCAAAGTGATGTGATGCATCCACACACTACATAAAATGTATTAAGGATGGGTTTAGTGAAATTATATGATATATATGAAATAATAATTCTAATGTAATGATATTATATATATATATATACTTTTTTGTGTGTGTGCGTGTCATTTTCTTTTTTTTCCTTTCAATACAATAATAAGACATAAACAAGGTTCATGTGTACGTATAACCTACCATCTCTATGAACGGTGTATTCCATTTCATACTTATATATTATATAGATTATTATAATACACATATAATTAATATAAATTATATTTATATCATGGTTTACATTATTTAAATCATGATATATGTATAAGGTCTAAATATAAAAAAATTAAGACACATGCGAAAAACAAAGAGAATATTACCTGAAGCACAACCTTAACATGAAATTATTAATAAGAGGGTAATATAAATTAATAATGAAACCATATATGGTGTTATATATATAATAATATGGTTATGTTATAGATTTATAATAAACTTATATTTATTATATAGGAAGTTTTTATAATTATGATTAGAGTTAAGACACAAGGTAAGGGGATTTCTCATCTCACTTTTTATTATTCGTGAGATACATTCCATGTTAACCACTAATTTATTTTGTGTAGTTTATATAATTCATATGATTTTATTCTATGAAAATTATAATTAAATTTATGTGTATTTACATATCCATTCTATGATCTTTATTTCATGGGGCTAATGTTTCAAAAGTTACAAAACTGACAAGATAGTTTTGTCTCAATTTGTCTTCTTTGAGAAACATCTTTTGTTATACAAATAAATTCTTTATTGAGGTGTATATACTTCCATTTGATATGTTATAACATTAATATACTTATTTAAATGATATTTTAAGCTTCATTTAATTTCATTTTCTTACATGGAGAGTATTATCCTAAGTTACCATGTGGTAAGAGTTTATTGAAACAATCTCATCATTTATCGGGATTGTTTATGATTATGCTTAAATTGATGAAATATTAAGATCCATTTATAAATAACTCTCATGATATTACTTACCATATATTTATTCATGTTATATAAAATTATGGTACCATTTTTCACTCTTTGGTACATAATATGATCAAGAAAGTGTTTTTAATAAAATCCCGACTTTACCTCTCTCTTCAGTCTGAAATATGTGTTTATTCAAAACCATGTTTTCTAAAAGGTTTCCAAAAATATTATACTACTATACTATGATATTTAAAATACATTTTACCCATGTTTTTTCTTTTAATAAAAGGGTTTTTTTAAAAGGGAATATTCTTTTCGTTTTCTGATTGAGGCACTTTTCTAAACTTTTTACAATGCAAAATGAATTTTTAGCATGTATGGATTTACCCGCCATCATGAACAATATTACATTGAATATTTCTTTACAAGATTAAAAGTTTATTTTTTAAATAAAATAATATTATATAAATTCTTTGTTTTAAATAGGTTTTCAATGAAATGGTTTTCATTTTTTTTATTTTTAAAAATAGTTTTAAACAATTTTAAAGTTTCCTTTATAAGTTTTAAAAAGTTTGTTTTCAAAGAAAACAATTTAAATGATTTAAAATATTATTTTATAAGTTTTAAAAGTGATTTCAAGGAGAAATGTTTTCAAAAAAGGATTATTTTATAAGTTTTTAAGGAGAATGGTTTTGAATTTTTTTTTAAGATTCTTTTATAAGTTTTCACGGAAAATGGTTTTCAAAATGTTTTCAAACTTCTTTTATAAATTTTCCAGGAAAATGGTTTTCAAAATATTTTCAATATTATTTTATAATTTTTCTAGGAAAATGGTTTTCAAAATGTTTTCAAGCTTTATTTATAAAATTTTAAGTTTATTTTCAAGGAAAAAGGTTTTCAAAAGGTTTTCAAGATTTCTTTATAAGTTTTTAATATTATTTTCAAGAAAAAGGTTTTAAAAAGGTTTTAAGTTTTAAAATTAATTTTCTAAATAAGAAAGGATATTTTCCTCAAGAAATGTATTTAGAAGATATTTCAAAATTATTTACTATATAAGATGACATCTGTTGGTGTTAGTAATTCCTTTATGGGGAAATTATCCAAATATTCAATTCATATTATTTCTCTGAATGGTTTATGTATTGATGGAATAAAGTTTATGAAACATGTTTCTATTTCATGTGTTATATTTTTATTAAACCTATTTCTATTTCATGGGTTACATGATTTTGAAACCCAGTTCTTTTCATGAGTTATTCTTTTGATGAAATGATTATGAAACCTGTATCATTTTCTATATGTTATGATATGGTTGTTTATGATTTTGTGGCACAAGTATGCATGATTTAATTATGAGATAGGTGGGACCTATATCTCCCTAAAATTCATTGGGTAAATATTTATATCTCATGATATATATTAATATGGTCTTGAGATTAAACCTTAACTACTAAGATTTCCATGGGAGTGAACCATGACTAACAAGATGGTACAAGGAGTGAACTCATGCTACTAAGATGGCCACGAGAGTGAACCATGACTACCAAGATGGTATGAGGAGTGAACTCATGATACTAATATTTCCATGGGAGTGAACCATGAATACCAATATGTTATGGGGTGTAAACCCATACTACTAATATGGCCTTGGTAGTGATGCCTTAACTACAATGGAAATTATATTATATGATTATGTGTTCGCCACAGTTCCATGTTTTATTCATATGTTATGATTTCGTGGCTCATGTTCTTATTTTATTACGATTCATGTCTTATAAAATAACAATATTTATTCCATGATTCATGATTATGATCTTTGATATGTAGGGTATGATCTTCTATTTTATGATCATTCTCCCATACCCTTATGCTCATGATTATGCTTACATATCTCCATTATTTACCCTTACTGAGCATCTGAGCTCACCCCATTTTATGTTTCCTTACCCAGGTTATAAAGATATGTATTATGTATGATGTGTCTAATAATTGTGCTCTTCATGAAGAACCTAGTGGGAGATAGTGTAGCTCACTTATGTATCAATGTTCTTATTTCCTTGTTTCCAAAGTCACTAGACTAATACAGTCTTTGGGTGTCTTTTTGTATAATGTTTTAAGTATTCTGAAAAATTTATGTAATGTTAATGTATGAAAAGAGAGGTTCACTATGAGAACCAACCATACAATGGAATAAGGTAGAGACAAAACCCCTATAGCAATCCTACCAGCTAGTTAGTGGGATTGTCTGACTTTCTGGTGGCTATAATCTAGATCAATCATGGAGAATTTATTAAAGGTCTTAAATTCTTTTAATTGAGCTATTAAATACCAATATCAAACCAAGGGACCTACAACTCCTAATATTATTATAAATATAGACCTAAGTAAACTTAGATCTACTCAATGAACTTGTGAAACAAGTCTTCAATCAAATCAATGATGTTCTATCACCAAATCACTATAAATCTCAAAGCCTTGATTCAAAGATCCAAATAAATCTCAAAGGATCACATTTCCTATATCATATCTCAATCCATAATATTAAATTTATATATCCATATGAGAGATTAGGGAGAAAAATTGTAATGGGATTGCACCAAGAAAACCTTATACTTGTCATCAATTTCTCCATTGGGTGTTTACTTTTGAAAAATTGAGGTTCAGGTTCCTTGGATACCAATATGGCTCAATAGGGTGATCAAAAAACATAATTGTGAGGGATAAGTTTCTTGATCACCACCAAGATCATAAGAGTAATAAAATAAAGCTCTCTATATGAGGGGAGGAGACATAGGGGCTCACATTGAGCTATTTATGAACTCCTTTATCAAACTATGTTTGATTTCTCTTTTAATTTACACCTTGAATAATTTAAACTAGATATGAATAATTTCATAAACTCAATATATCCATTTTTCTCCGTGCATACTCACTCAATTAATATTTAAATTAACTTTATAGTATATATTTAATTTATCAATATATCACTTTATTGAATTTTTCACTTTATCATATCAATATTTATTATTTTAATTTACCATTTCCTTTTGCTTTAATTTTTAAATAAGGGAAATTCACCCCCTCTTTCCATTCTTATATGATTAATTGTTCTTTGTATCTTGGATTTTTTAATTAAGGGTGATTGATTATTTGAATTATTTTTATTTTTAATGGTAGTTCATGATACAGAGAGGTAGTTTATAGCTCAAATATATTAAAAAAGTGATTTATGGGAGGTAACACATTTTATTTGATTATTTCTTAAGAGTTATTTTTTTAGGATTTATCCTAGGAATTTATTTTAGGAGGTAGATTAAATCACCCTCATACCTTTTGAGATTAATTATAATGAATATTTTACTTTCACTTGGTTGTTTTAGTTTTTTTGTTCCATGATGAAGGAATGCATAAGATAAGGTGAAAGATAAAGTAATGAGAAAAGTTACAATTAATAGGGGATTATTTCCTTAAATTCCTTATTAATTTTAATTTACCAATATTTTTTTACATTATTTTTAAGGAAATGTATTTTTCATGCCGCACTTATATTTCTTGCTTTATTTTTGTTCTATGATGGAAATTTTTCTTATGAATCAAATAATGTTATGTTTTATATTCCATTATTGATAAGGTTGAATGAGTAATATAGAGGATGTATGAGTAAAGATAAACATGGGGTTATTTATTTAATTAATCTTGATTTGGAAGGATTGATTTATTTATATACATGAAATTGATATAATTTTTTATTATTTAATTTTGTAAAGTTTATATTGATTTATTTTTATTATTATTCATGTCATGAGTGATTGTATAACATTTTATGTTTCCCATTCTTGAGATGTTTTAAAGCCATTTTTTCATATTCTTATACCCTATTTATCGAGAGATACTTGGGACATGTAAACTACTAGAAATTTCATTGATATATTGTTGAAGCTATGAAAGAAAAAAGTTTTATTAAGATGATTGGTTTATTTTTTGATTTGATCGCTTTATTCCTTTGAAATGTACCTTTACATTTTATCTTTATTTAAGCCTTTATAATCCATGAATAACCCCGATAGGGAAGCTATATTATAAGACTATTTATCCTTCCTACCATGCTCTTGGTATTTTCATGATTTATAATGGATTAAGTGTAGGAGAAGAGGTTGTTTCATACCATAAAAGGGATTTTTTTATTGAAAAAGTGAATATATGAGGTGTTATCATTGGTTGTGGGACAAAAGTTGATATATTTTCTTTTAATGTGATTTACTTTCTACCCTTAAAAATTTAAAATTAAGGAAACAAATATTTGTTGAAAAAGAGAGATCATGAAATGATAAAATGATTTTGAAAAAGGAATTATTGTTGAAAAAAGGATGAATACATAATTATTCATATTTTCATGATTTTTGATCCTATGAGATGAGTAAGAGGAGGGCTGGATGATTTCATTTTTATAGTATTAGTTTTTTGAGATTTTTATTATTTATTATGAATTCAACTTTATAATTAAACATCCTTTCTAAGATATGTTGGGTTTTCACATAAATAACCTACCATCCCTTAGACTCATAGTCATTTGATATTTTTATATCATCCCTCATGATTAATATAGATTCTTGTATTTATAGGGTGGATAATGAGATGATTTCCAAGCCTATGGTTAGGATTCATATACTCAAGGTATTAGCATAACTCTTTTTTAATTTTTTGTTTTGGTTTTATAGGTCTATGATGAAGGAAGGCACAAGATGAGTGGAAATAGAAAGTAATGGGAAAATATTCATTAGATAAGGGAGTATGGTTTTTAATTCTATATTGATTTTACTTTCTCTATATTTTTCACATGATTTTTAAGGAAAATTAATTCACAATCCACACATAGATTTCTTACTTTATTTTTTTTATCTTTGATGTAAAAGTTGTCTAAGAATAACATTATTCTATGTTTTATATATCATTATTGATAAGATTTAATGTGTAAGATGAGGTATGGATGGGTAAAGATAAGCATGAGGGTATTGTTTTGATGAATCTTTATTTGGGAGGATTGATTAATTTATATTGATGAAATCTCCCTAACATTTTTATACTTTGATTTTCTAAAGTTAATGTTGACTATTTTTTTATTATTATTGTTTCCATGAGTGATTTTATAGAATTTTATGTTTCATATTCTTGAGATGGATCTATTCTATTTTTTTATATTATTTATTATACACTATTTCTTGAGTGATACCCAATTAATGCAAACCACTAAAATTTAAATTGATTTCTTGTCAAAGATATGAAAGAAAAAAGTCACATTAAGATGATTGATACATTTTTTGATTTTACCTATTTATACCTTTGAGACCTAACTTTACATTTTATTTTAATCCCATATAATCCATGAATGATCCTGATAATGAAGCTACATTACAAGTTTATTTATGCTTCCTACCCTTCTCTTGGTATTTTCATGAGGATAAGTGGTTGTTTCATTATGTATAGGGTTTGATTTGTATTGAAAAGTGAATTTATGAGGTGTTATAATTTCTTGTGGGGGAAAGGTTCATATATTTAATTTCAATTTATTTTATCATCTACCATATAAAAGGAAAAAATAAAGGAAATAAATTCATTATTGTAAAAAATGAGCATGAAATGATAAAATGATTTTGAAAAAGGAATTATTATTTAAAATAGGGTGAATACTTCATTATGTCTATTTTCAGGATTTGTGATCCAGTGGGACGAGGAAGAGGAGTTTTGGATGACTTCATTTTTGAAGGTGTTTTTCAAGTTTTATATTATTTATCACACATTTTAATTTATATTTTAAACACCCTTTTGAGTCATATTGGATATTCATATCAATAACCTACCAATACTTAACCTTAGAGTCATTTGTTACTTTTATATAATCCCTCATGATTAATATTGATTCTTGTCTTTATGGGGTGGAGATTGAGATTATTTAAAAGCCTATGGCCATGATTCATGTACTCAAGGTATGAGCATAACTCTATTCAAATTTTTCTTGAGTGGTGATATAAAAGTTTTATGATAAGTTCTATAAAAAATAAAATGCATACTAATAATGAGTTGAAATATTTAAATGTATGTTAAGAAAATTATTATTATTTTAAAATAGAAAGTAAAATTAATTTTTGATTAGTTTTAGTGAAAAATGATGAGTTGAAAATATATTTCTTATTAGAGACTTGGAATTTTATTCCTTATTAATAATTATTGGATTTTGTTGACTTAAATGTTTGAACCTTGGTATAATGGATTTAATTTGTGATGGTGTGGATATTTTATTCTCAAGGACAATAAATAGTTTAAGTGTGTGTGTGTGGGGGGGGAGGTGATAAATATAATTTATGTATATATTTTTTATAATATTTCCATTGATTAAAAGGTTATTATTTTCTATTTTTTGTGTTTTTATTTATTAAATCACATGAATATACCTACGTCAGAAAATGAAGAACTTCAGAGAAAAGGAATAAATATGGATGGAAATGAATATATTTAAAGTGAAGTAAAAAAATCTAACCCCATATCAAAACCACCAAAGCAAGGCTAGTTACCTAAGACAACAATAATAATCTCGATAATAGTGTATGGTCAAGGAGTAAATATAAGAGAAAATCCCAACATGGGCTATTGTTGAGCGAATAGAAACATAGGTACTAGCATGAGGTGACACCTGAAGAGAAGCATAGAATTTGTTTGAAGCATTGAAACATATCAACTGAGTTGCAGAAAACATGGAAAACTGATGCGGGATCGGTATTGAAAGAAACATTTAAAAAATAAGATATATGCAGAGTGGGAATGAAACTGTTTTTGTTGGGTCTCCTTCCCCCCACTCCTAGTGTTTTCTTGCTTCCAAGAGAAACTCCATGGTTACCCATAAGAAATCTTGAAATGTTAAGTACAATGTTGATCAAAATGCTATGAAGTCATGGCCAGAGCTTGAGATCATTCCTGAGGAAGACATGATGAATCTTGAAACACCCTATAAAATTCTTAGTGAAACGACTAAATTTCATTATCAATATTAAAGATAAACTAAGAGAGGTAATATAGAGTCTTAAACAAGGTTTGAAATTCCATGAAAGACATGGATGGGGTCTTAATTTTGGGATGAGTTTGAGGTTTTTTAAAAGTAAACAACAATGGAGTTTAAGAAAACAATCAAATAAGTGTTGAAGTGTGTTTACATATAAGCCAAAATGACTTGTGAAATGATGAGGGAGACCACTTTCATGTTGGAGCCAAGGGTGACAAACTAACTCAAGGCATAGGTGAAGTTTATTAAAGTCCCTATATAGGGGATGATAAGTAAGAGAAATATTGTGTAAGTTTTTTTCACTTGGACACAATATGGATGTAATGAAATGTAAAGGTATTTTACACTATGAGGGAGGAGTTAATTCCATGGTTACATAATGTTGGTTAAGGTTTTCATTCATGGGAAAGAGCAACTAACATTCCTAGAGAAATGACATGAATCCATGTTCGAGCATCATGGATTTGAACATGGATAAGCTGGATAATGCTGAACATAGTGGGTTCTACACCATAGTAATGTTGGTCGTGGATCATTAGTAAAATCCAAATATAATATGGGGAGTTACAAAGTGTTTTGTAAGGCATTGGAGACCTAAAAAGACAATGCATGAATTGTTACAGGATTATGACATGTTTTAATAGTCTTGGTGGAGTTTTTATGTCATTTTGGTAAATGATAGACTAGCCCAATTGTTTTCTATTCCATAGTGAAGGAGGATATTTGACATGTTTGTGGGTATAATATGTATAAAAACATTCATGGTGGAAAATTACATTACATGGAGGAATAAATACAAGTTTTAAACTATTGACAATATCACATTCATGTCATGGTGATGAGGAGGTAAAAAATATCTTAGTGAAGATTATTTGTGACACAAAATTTTATGTAGTGGAGGAAATTAGAACATGTATGTCCATGTGAGGATTTTAACTGACACAAGAAGTTCCACAACCTGGTGATAAGGATTAAGCTATTTTTAATTATTTTGCATAATTTTAAAGGCCACCTATTCTCTATATTTTTGGATATTCTTAGGTGGAACATGGTTAGATATGGATACCTATATTTTTGAATTTGTATTTATACATTGAGTGGTAAATATAATAGAGATATAGATCAAGATATATGTAGATTCAAAAGGGTATTTTTCCCTATAAATTAAAGGCTAATACAACACAGTTTGAAATGAACTTTAAAAGGAGGGAATGAAATTTTCCTAATGTGGTTCACAACTGAGGATTTACTATAGGATTAAAGGATGGAATCTCTAGTCAGTTTAGGGTTTTTATTTCTATCTCTCATGGCTATCATGATGGGTTATCTCTTTTTAACATGGATTTTTTTAATGAAGTGTGATTGATTATTTTATGTATTCTTATTTTTAATGGTTGTTCATGTTGGGTTTTCACATTTAATTTATTTTATATATCTATCCTTAATTCCTTGAGCATGACCATTGTCTCTTTGTGTGAAAGAGTAACTTTTAATGTGTTTACTAGTGCTTAACTTTATTTATAACCATTAAGTGAGTTATGGACTATGTTTAAATATGGGTTTTAATTACCTAATTTCTAAGTAAGGTAAAGCACATAAACATAATAAAATGGGACTTTAGTGATTGGGGAGTGGTGGATAAGAATAAGGATTCACTTAGATTAAATTCTAATATAAACCTTACTATCCATCATCTCTTTTATACTTTGATATTTCATGATCCTAGATTTCTAATATCTTGGTTCATCTCTCATCCATAATCCTTTTAGAATATAAGCATAATTACTTTCCATTTTAATATCGTTCATATTGAATATTGAGTTAGAGGTCTCCATTCTATGGTACCTTTTACATGTGGGTTCGATCTCAGTACTTTCATATTCTATACTATTATTTAGTAGTTTTAGTAATTTTATATCTTTTTTATAAATTTATAAACTTGATTCACTATAATAACTAACGAAACCTCATGGGTGTTCAGTTTCACATATGATACCATTGATGCTTTTCAAAATAACTATATATTATTTATAAAAGAGGATACACATCTCAATGTTGTACTATTTGGTACTAATCCCGGTGGAAGGAAAATGAGATTAATCCGGGTCATTAGATTCTTCTGGGTGGGGTCTTGAATCACAGGAAATAAATATTTTCTACGATTATGTGTTACTTCCCATTAAAACCAAGGTTGAATAGATTCTTCATGTCAGCTATAATTTCTAAACTGATTATTTGACATTTAGGGATAAACAAAGAGGTTGATAAGTTAACTCACATGACATATTCATTAATATGGAAGTAGTTTGATCAGAGACACTTAAAATTTTACCAAGATAGTTCTAATGTTTGATTGGGTTTGACTATACATGGTTTTAACCCATTCATGTCTATGGTGGGTCCAACACATAATAAATGGATATTGGTGTTGGTTCCATACAAACTCCCCCCATGGTTATATATTAAGTAAACATTTTTTTACTCTTCACTCTTATTGATAGACCAACAAAACTCGATGATAAAATTGATGTTTATATGAAATTGTTGATTAATGAGCTATTTTTTGGAAATATTATGGAATGAATTTTGATTTGAAAGATAATGAAATGTTTAGACTTTGGTCCACTTTTTTATTGATAATTAATGAATTACCAATGTATGATAACTTATCCGGTTTGAGTAAAAAAGGAGAATTCACCCACCTTTATTGTAATAAAATCATTAAATCAATATGGATTAATCACTATAGAAAGTAGGAACACCCTAGCCATATAACCTTTCTTCCTCCACTGTATAAGTTCAGAAAAGATCATTTTTCATTCTATGGGAATAGAGAACATGATGAAACACCATAAATAATTCCCAGGGTTCAAATTATAGCATAAAACAACCAAAAAAAACATTCAAATAGTGTATTAGTTTCAATATTTTTTGGATCTTACTTTGTTGTCCATTACTATTACAAATAGATAATAAATTTTTAATTAGAATAAGTGAAGTATTTTATTAGAATTTACTTATTGTAAATATAATATTTTAAGTCATAATTTTTAAGTGATGCACATTGAGAAAAATGTGTGTGTTAATATATTATGCACTATTTTGGGCATTAAGGGGAAATCAAAGGACAATGACAATGACTGATGTGATTTTCAAGAAATGGGATTGATAAAACCTTTATATTTATAGTTGGGTGAGGGTAACAAAGAAAACATACCTATTTAATATTACACAATGAGTAAAAAAGATAAATATCCATTTCTATAAATTTTTAAGATGGTAAAAGTGTCTGATGTTTATTGTTATAATATTTATAAGCTTGTCAATATGGAGAGTATGGCATTACAAGGGCTAAAAATTCATGATAATCATATTATACTTCAATAGTTAATCCCAATTGAAATTCATAATTTTCTACCTACCTAGGTCATTAAGCCGTTGATTGAAGCTTATATTTTTATCTAGATAGTTCTATTCAATAAATCATTATACGAGTGTAGAAACTATTTCCACTTTTTATTAATGTTATGGTCCACTTGACTATACATTTAATTGGTGAATTCATTTATAATAGTCTTATGTAATTTAGGTGAATTTATCCATTAGAGTGATAATTTAATACATTGAAATGATATCACAACATACCCTGTCTAGAAGATTTTATTTCCAGGGGTTATTTTATGGACGAATTTACCAATTTCTATGCTACATATATTGATGTGGTTGAAAAAAATTAGGTAAAACCTCCTGGATTAACAGAGGTCCAATTAGATAAGGGGAATTGTTTGATATAGATAATACTGAGTGATTTTAAAGTCATTGATACATGTTATTCAACACTTCATTAGTTATACCATTGACACAGTAAGTTATATAGAAGATATATTATGTCTTATGTTTTTATATTTAATTTGTTCCTTATATTTTATTATGTTGTAATTTAGGATTCATATCATTTAATTGAATTGGTAAAGGCCCCATTCCACTGATCATTAGACCTGAAAACTTCATTTCCACACATTTCATGAGCGATAAAAGACTCACATATGTATATATAATTGATTTAATAATTTTAAAATGTATTTTAGCTGAATTTTTTAAACCCTCCATCCAATGAATTATTATAAATTTTCAAATTCACAAGATGCGTGAACCAAGTACTCATACAGTGACTACAGAACTATATAAACTAGTGGATGGTCCATTTTATATAGATCATTATTATAAGTATTTGGATGATAATGGATTTCAATTTCACATTAGGAATGTTATTATGAATCTAGAATTGAAAAATAGTGGTATTATTTGTACATATGTTTATGTAGGTTATTACCATAGACTTTTGAGGGAAATTATTGAAGTTATTTATGACCATGACTTAAAATATATATTGTTGAGGTATGATTGAGTTGATTTGGTTCATGGAATGAAAGTGTTCCATTTCCTATTTATGTTGGTAAACATTAAAAATATGTTGTATAAATATTATTGAGTAATTAATGATCTCTTTACATTGGAATCATAGGTAGAACATGTTTAATTTGTGTTATATCCCTCAAGGGACTTAAGTGAGAGATACATTGAGAGGGGTGGGGGTGAATCAGGGTATGAAAATTATTTTCCAAATTAACACTTGTTCCATAAAATCTCATATACCTATAGATATTGACCTCTTACTTAGATGGACCATACTATTTTCTTCTTCTTTCCAAGTTGATCTGATTAATACTTCACTTGACCAGCCATTTACCAGATATTATTTAAGGTTTCTTCAACCAACTTATCACTTTATGAAATTCATGATATAAGTAAAGGTACATATAAAACAAAGTATTTTTACTTGGTTCAGCCACACTAGGATACTCTAAGGAGCATGCAATTGATAATGTATTAATGCACCAATTAGCCACAACCTCACTGATCAATGGTAGGGTTTGGGCTAGGTCACTCCGGCCCAAGGCCACTCCCCTTACAAAGGTTTTTGGGACAACTTAATGATTTTAAGGGTAAATCCCTCAAACTTCCCTAATTTGTATAACTACTCTAAGAAATATATTATAAGTTATTATACAGGCTAAGAATAATATCACCTATTATTTGTTGATGCACCAAATGTAAAGATTGGTGTCATTAATCACAAATTTAACCTGCAAAATTTTGTTTTGAATGTCACAATGAGAAGCATATTATTTCTATGAGAGTCATGTAATCACCTTATTTCTTACAAAATAATTTTGGAACACATTTTTAGTTTCATAACCTAGAATACCTTCATCTTCTTTACTTTCCCACACTTGCAATAATTTCCTTCTTCTTTTCCATTGGAAAATTCATTAATGTGTGCCGACTTACTTTATAATTTTTCCAAACCCTCATATGGAATCCTCTTATTTTGAAAATTAGATATATCTATATGATATCCATTCTATATCTCCTTTTAATTCAACATTAAATATCTCTATATATCTTGAGTTCAATTTTAATTGAATATTTTAAAATCAAATCTGAAAGTAACTTCCAATTTCTTCTTATTAAATCTCACCCATTTATTCATATTTAAGAAAATAATCACCATTAAAACTCATTTGGGTCATTGAAACTTGAACAACAAATTATAAGAAGTTTTATAGGTTCCAATACTTGTAAAACTGCTTGTAACTACCAATTTTCAAATACTAAAACATATTTCTTAAAGATCCATGAAATAGAAAATCCTTCCAAATAAAAACATCTTCCAAAACACTTGCCAACATGACTAGTTTCCCATTTCAAACATCAATTTAAGAAACTTTATGTGTAACATGATCAATAAAACACCTTTAATTTTAGCACAATGATGTGGAGTTGTTTTGATCCATTCAAAATCTTTGTTAAAACATCCAACAACACAACCAATTGTCCATTTTGGATCTAGATTCATAGTGCCTGACTCCACTACACCAAAAAAATATGGTGCAAATACTCTCTAACTTTATTATTAGAATTTCCATACATGGGAACATCATAGTGACAACCACAATATAGTATTTTCCATATAACTATTTTGACTAAGATAAAAGTTCATCATCATTTTCTATTCATTCCCACAACCACTTCTATTCCCAAGTCCAGGATCCTCATTTCTCATAGGCATACTCTCAATAAAAAACACCATGTTCTTTGTCTTGGACATCCTCCCTATTTTGGATAGATACTCTCTCTAACCACTATGCTAAGTGAAAAGACACCGTGGTCCCTATTTTCACATCTTTTATACTTTAAGATTTTCAATTCTAACATGATCTAAGTTTCAAAAAACCTTCTCAAATATGACTACCACATGCTCCACTATACCTATTTTGGTCTTCATTATTTCATACAGGATAATTCCTAGTGAAAAATGAAGATCAATACAACATGGCATAAATAAATGGCCATTTTGTAATCACTATGACCATGGTACACATAATCCAACTTGTGGAATTATTTACCATGGTCAAAACATATATTAATTCATTATAAACTCCTTAAATCCATTATATTGACTCTTTATTCTCCTTTGGTAGACCTATAACTTATGGATTAATTCCATAATTGTTTACATTAATGCTAATACTTCCAACACAAAAAACTAAACTTGTGAAGAGAGTAAATCCAAAACAAAAACTTCAAAAATTATTGAAAAAAATCCATCACCATCTAATCATCGATCCTTAATTGGATTCTAACACTTTTTTCAACACTGATCTCAACTCAAAAGTTATAATGAAAATTTCTAGAAGGAGTGTTTTTCTGATTGAATGAGAGGATCCATATATCACCATATTTCCTAAGAAAACACTTGGAAAAACTACTTTAGTTGTATAAGAAGAAGATATACAATGGGTTAGGGAGATAGTTTAAGGATATATGATAGATTTTCTTGATTAGCGAAAGATTTTCTACAATTTTTTTCCACTTATATAGAAAAATTCTTAACATTTTTAAAAAAAATTATGAATTATTTGTAAGAAAATTTATCGATTTAACTTTATTTTATTTTTATAAATATATACATTTCATAGTAAGATCAGGGTTTTCATTTGGAATTGATGGTATGTATTATTTCATTTTTTTATATTAATTTACTATAATTTTCTGCAAGTATGTTCTCTAATAAGTTTCATTTTTTATTAAAAAATAAGTTATTATTTACCAAATTATGAATATATGTTTAGTAGTATCTAGTGAATCTTCTAGTAGATGCAGGGGTCTTGGTAGAGGGGATCGATCTTGGAACTATAGTATCTGACTAAAAATGTTATTTGGAGAAACATTTCATCAAGTTAGAGAGGGGGTAAGTGGACTGATTCTTTAGTTGAGAAATATGATATGAGACCCCCCACAGATTCCCTCTGATAGATATGATTGAAAGATTATGGAGGGAAATTTAGATAAAATTAATATTTATTTTTCATGACATTATTTTTATTACTATTGTATCCATTGTAATTTTTTTTGAAATAGGATAATTCGAAATTTTTTATAGATTATTGTTTGCTATAATCCATTGCTAAATACTGAATTTTATAGAAATATTACAAGGGAAGAGTGAAGAGAGGTCATTGGACACCATTTGTGAGTGTGCTAAACATCATAAAATGAGTCCCAATAAGTATTTTCCCACCTAATTATAGGATTTTGTTGCATTTGGGTTGAGTGAGGTGGTGATGGGAAAATTTATTTCTTTGAATTTATAAACGAGCATAATTTTTCATATGTCTAAGAACTGAATATGTTGAATGAAGATTGATTTTGGACTTAATTCATGGAATAAAGTGTTGTATGTAACACCTTCCAAACATGAAACTCAACACTTTTCATAGATTATATATAATGTATATTAATAATTCATTTCTCATTCATACATTTAAAATGTTATAGTATAACATGAATATAAATATGTAATTGGTCATCACATTTGATGTAGTTGTTCTAATGATGTGATCCCACAAATTGGATGTTGGTATGGATGAGGACTCATTAGGCCACTAATACCAATGTTTTTGGTGTTATAGTAAGTAAATTATTTAGTAAAAAATGTATTTTTATTTTATATATTCAAAATTTTTCATTAATTAATTATGTATATTTTATAGGATTTTTTGATGATGAGCTAGTATAGATATTGAGGAGAAGAGATGTATTACTATATGTGTAAATGAAATATTTCAGTGTATCATAGGGAATGATGGTAATTGTTACTTATTATCATGTGGAACAGGTGTCCCATGATGTGTAGTTGTTAGAGGGGAGGCAATGGGTTCATGGAAAGATATAAGGATGTACACATAGAATGAGGTAGATGCTGTAGTGTAGAATATGGATTGTAGTATAAATTCTTCTTTTCAATAGATATGAGCATAGAATGAGTAGATATTATCACAAATGTTTACATGTATGGTTGAGTTAATAATGAAACATCCTGTTAATGGTGCACAAATGTCAGTGTCACATTTAAAAAAGAAAATAAATTATTCTCACACTATTTTTTTTCAATATTTTTATAATAAACAATATTTATATATGTTTTAGGATCTAGATGAAACTAGTTCGAATAATTATGAGTCCATAGGTGATCTGGATGTGGATGCATTATATGCATGATGTATTTTATTTTACCTTTTTATTATTTAGTGTTTAATTTTATATGCATAATTAAAATAAATTTTCTATTTCTAATGTGGTTACATTAAAGAGTGAACAATAAATTTTTAAAGATATAGAAGTCTTCAAAAACATGAATCAGAGGGTCCAAACTGAGAAACCAACATGATATTGGCATGAAATCATAATATAATGTATGCAAATTAATTTTTGAAATGTAGGAACTAACACCGTGGCAATCCGAGTTGCGATTTTCTCAAGATGATCGAAAATACATTTTTAGTGTTTTACAACTTTAAAACATGTGTGTAATGATAAAAAACTATAAAAAAATTAAAAATTGTTGTAAAATAATATAAATATGACCGTTGAATTATTTGTGACATGTAAAAGTAGATGACACATCAATCTAACGTGCAGTAAGCTCAAAATGAGTGAAAAATCTATTTTTAAAGATTTTAAACTCTTAAAAAACATGTTTCCAAGGGTCAAAACCTATAAAAAAATCTTTGATTGGTGTTGAATCTTATGACAATGACTAAAAAATAATTTTTGAAATGCAGGAACTTATTCCACATCAATCTAAGTTGTGGTTTGCTTGAGATGACTAAAGATACATTTTTAGTGTTTGAATACTCTAAAATGTGTGTGTAATGGTGAAAACCTAGAAAATAATTATGAATTTATGTGAAATAATAGGAAAAATATCAATGAATCATTTTTATATACGACCATATGACACATCAATTTGATGTGAGGTGTGTTTGGAATGAGTGAAAAGTGGGTTTAAAGATATCAAAGTCTTAAAAAAGATACATATAAGGGTCCAAACCAAGTAAATATACTTGGATTTGAATGAAAATATTATAATAATGACCAAAAATTAATTTTTTAAATTTAAGAACTAACAAAATCAATATGAGTTGTTCTTTTCTCAAGATGACTGAAAATGCATTTTTAGTGTTTTAAAACTGAAAATTGTGCAATGGTCAAAACCTAAAAAACAACCATGAATTGACATAAAATCATAGGAAAATGATAAATGGATTATTTTTGATGTGTATAATCTTGATACATGTCAATATAACATGTGGTGTGCTCAAAATGAGTGAAAAAATAGTTTCTAAAGATATTTAAGTCTTCAAAAACGTGCTTCTAAGGGTCAAAATTGAGAAAAAAAACATTGGATTATAATTAACTCTTAATACAATGGAATATGTTAATTTATGAAATTTATGATTAAAAACAATGTCAATATGAATTTTTGTTTTATCAGGATGACCAAAAGCACATTTTTAGGGTTTTAAAACTATAAAATGTGTGTTTAATGGTCATAACCTAGAAAAAATGTGAATTTACATGAAATCACTGGAAAATTATTATTGAATTATTTTTGATGTGTAAGAGTAGATATTATGTCAATACAATGTATGATGTTTTTATAATTAGTGAAAAAAATAGTTTTTAAAGATATTTATGTCTTCAAAAAATGTGCACTTAAGAGTTTAAACCGAATAAACGACCTTATATTGGTGTTAAATCTTAAGATAATGATATAAAATTATTTTTTGAAATGTAATAACTAAAACCACATCAATTTTAGTTTTTGTTTATCCAAGATGTAAAGAAATAAATTTTAGTGTTTTAAAACTATAAATTTTTTATGTAATGGTAAAAACCAAGAAAATGACCAAAAATTGATGTGAAATAATAGGGTAATGATCATTAGATTATTTGTGACATGTAAAAGAAAATGAAACCCTAATCTGACATGTGGTGTGCTTTAAATGAGAGAAAAAATAAGTTTTAAAGATATTAAAGTCTTTAAAAGCATGCACCCAAGGGTCCAAATCAATAAAATTAACTTATATTATAATGAAATATTAGGAAAATGAATGAAGATTAATTTTTGAAATTTATGAATTGACACCAAATCATTCTAAGTTAAGGTTTGCTCGGGATGATAAAAAACACATATTTGGCAATTAAAACTCTAAAACATAAGTTTAATGATCAAAACCTATCAAAAAACCATGAATTTATGTGAAAATATAATAAAATATTTTTTGAATTATTTTTGACATGTATGAGTATGCAACTTGTCAGACCAATATGTGATGTGATTAGAATGATTGAAAAAGTAGTTTGTAAAGATATTAAAGTCTTAAAAAACATATGTTTGAGGGTTTGAACTGAGAAAATAACCCCGTATAGGAAAGAAATATTAGTATAATAACCAAATATTAATTTTTTAAATATAGGAACCAATCAATGTCATTCTGAGTTGTGTTTTGATCAGGATGACTAATTTTTATGCGTTTTAAAACCCTAAAACAAGCGTGTAATAGTCAAAACCTAGAGAAAAATCATGAATTGACATGAAATCATAAGAAAATAATATTTTAATTATTTATGAGATGTACGAGAAGATGAAACATCAATACTATGTGCGGTGTGGTTGAAATGAGTGAAAAAAGTTTCTAAATATATTAAAGTCTTAAAAAATGTGCATTTGAGGATCCAAACTGAGAAAAAAACATCTGATTGGCATTAAATTTTAAGAAAATTACTATAGTTTGATTTTTGAAATGTAATAACATATTCTAGATTAATTTGAGTTATGGTTTTCTCAGGATGAGTGAAAATTCATTTTTATTTTTTTAAAACTCTAAAACATGCGTGTAATGGTCAAAGCCTAGAAAAGGACCACAAATTGAGGTGAAATAATAATAAAAATATATTTGAATCATTTTTAATATGTAATATCATATTCCATTTCAATTCTATGTGTGGTGTGTTTTGAATGAGTGAAAAATAATTTTTAAAGATATTATCGTGTTAAAAAACATGCATATGAGGGTCAAAATAGAGAAAATGACCTCGAATTAGCATGAAATATCAAGAAAATGACTACATATTAATTTTTATAATATAATAAATAATTCCACATGTCACACCTCGACATCATTTTTAGTTATGAATATCTTTTTGTTTTGACCATCTATTATTTTGAGCTTGTCTTGGGTCATTTTAGGTTAAATTTCGTAGTTTTTAGAGTTTTTTTGGGCCCATGCATGGTTATGCGCATAGTTAGGGTAAATTGTGTGGGTAATACTAGGAAACCACAAAACTTATTTTAGAGTTCCAAAGGAGGGCACATAGTTCAAATTATGTGAATTTATCCTCAAACTGTGTAAAATGGGATATAAGTAATTTGCACGGTTAGTGCACAGTTTGTCAAACCATGCAACCAAACCATGAGACTTCTTTAGTAGCCTAGAAAGGGTTGTATTTTTAGTGTATAGTTTTCCAAATCATTCATCCAAAACATGCAACCAAACCATGTAATTTGAATTAATTAATCCAAAATTTTATTTAATGACCTGATACACCTCTGATTCACCTCATTCTTCTTTTAGAGGAATAATCTCTTAGTCTAGGAGAATAATCTTAGAGATTTGAGAGATTCCTTGTCTTTTGGTGAATTATTTCGATGAATCATTAGGTGTTAGATCTATATTTTTAAAGTTATGTGACCTTTCTCTGTTGTTCTTCATTGATATTCTAGATCTTCTCTTCTATCCTTAAATAGAACCTTATATTAGGGTTATTGATTCTAGTTCTAAGGTTTATGACATGATCTAATTTGGTTTCTTATAGAACAGTCATGGAATTGGTAATCTTTGTCCATATATTTTATTATCTTTGTTTGTTCTTCAAGAATTGTTGAGGTAAGTGTTTTTCACTCATTTCCTTTGTTCTAGAAATTAATTAATTTGGAATTCATGGTTTAAGATCTTATATTTTTTCATAGATCCATCTTCTTCCTTTGGAGCTTATATCCCATGAAATTATTGTAATTCCAAGTGTTAAGGTGGGTGGTTTCATTTAAAGTCTTTGTTTTATAAACTATCCATTCTTGTTTATTTCTAAACTTTATTTCTAAATTAACAATGGCATGATCCCTGGTTTATTGAAATGTGTGTGTGGTGGTTTTTGATATAAAATGGTTTCCCCATTTTTATTTGATAAAGAAAGTTTGATTTCAAATCACAGTTGGTTTTTTAGGATAAATGGTTTTCAAATAATGGTTTTATGTTTGAAAGGGTTTTTATATTGATTGTTGAAATGTGACATGGACTTTGAAAATGATTTGAATTATTCAGAATATGGGAGCCTGGTGTAATTTGGTGGGTATATAGACATGATTCTATAATTAGTATGGGAATTAAACATCAAGGTATTCCAATTATCCTTTGGTAAGTGTACTGAGGACTAGTTTACATGTCATCATAGGGTGGAATCACACATTGGGGTATTCCTCTACTCTAGTTGGAGTTTTGGGGACTAGTTCAGTGCACACTAGTCATGATTGATCATTTTATGTGAAACCTAACTAGCCTAAACTTATATTATCCCGAGGGCACTTTACTTTATTATTTGGTTCTGAAATGTATTGACAATACATACTTTGAATATGATATATGGTTTTTAAAGTGTTTTAAAAGCTATTTTATCTGGAAATTTTTATAAACTGTTGAAAAGGGTGAATTTCCATGTTTTATATTAAACTATGCAAAATTGTACATCATTCCATGTTTTCTATTAAAATGAGAATATTTAAATTATTTTATAAAGACTTATTATGGAACACTTGGCAGGATTCCACTGGGATTGTTATGCTCACACCCTTAACATACCCTCAGGTTTGTGTAGACCTTGTTTTTTATAATGTTGTAAAGGTCAAGGCTTTGAAAAAGGTATAGAGTTTCATGGTTAGTTGGGATTTGGTATCTGGTGGTGAGATGGTTGGGTGTTACCCACTTAACACATGGATATAGTGGTTGTTATCTTTTATACTTTAGATTTTTTTTCTTGGATCATGTACTTATATTTTGGATTGTTTTTCCTTTTTTGTATTACTACCATTGTTTGAATTGGTTATGACATATTATTATTTTCATTATTTCTTTACATATTTGATGTTTGTTGTTTCTTCTAGTTGATATAAATTTTTCATAAAGGTTCTTTTTTATTCCTAGGTGTTTGTTTCCATCCCCTGGGGATCTGGAAATCCCTTCAAGTATTGTTTCGAATTGGTTCAGATCTTAGGTTGGTGAGTATCAAGGTTGGTTTATGAAAAATTAGTATCAAAGGAGAAATAAAATATTATTGGACTCTTTAATTAGATGCACTTGAAGGTAAGAGAGGATGAGATATACATGATTATAGATAGTGCTCAGTTGATGTAATCACTCCTCGAGACAATTCTTTAGGAGAAATAACAATATGATGAGTTAAAAGAAACTAAAAAAATCCTTATATGGTGGGTAGACCATTGTTTTATGGTCTCTCTCTTCATAAGGGAATCTTTTATTCAGGAGTTTTTTTTTCATCCCAGTATCTATTAGGAAGACTTTGATATAGTATTGTAATAGTTCTTTATTGAACATTCACTCCAACACCACAAAGATGTATTATGAAAAGAAGGGTCAATTCTGGTGGCTAAGAATGAAGCGTGAAATCACTGAATTTGTGTCTCATTGCTATACCTACAAATAGATTAATTTTGATCACCAAAATCCTCATGGTCAACTTCAGCCTCTTCCTATGCCAGTTTGGAAATGTGATGAGGTGTCCATAGATTTCATAATCAGATTACCAGGGAATACCTAAGGGAAGAACACTATTTGGGTGGTGATTGATTGGTTGACCAATTCAGTGCACTTTATTCCAATTCAAGACACCACTAAAGTTAAGGATTTAGTGGAGCTATACATGCCGAAGATTGTGAGGTTGCGTGGGGTTTCATCTACTATAGTCTTAGACAGTGATACCTAGTTTACTTCTTAGTTTTGGAAGGGTCATCTAGAGGATATGGGGACTCAGGTTAGATTGAGTATGACTTACCATCCTTAGATAGATGGCCATAGGGAGCATGATATTAAGATCCTAAAGGATATGATCTATGCTTGTGTTCTAGATTCAATAGGATCTTGGGATATCCATTTGAGATTGGCCGAGTTTTATTATGAAACTATTTACTAGTAGTCTATCATAATGGATCCTTTTGAAGCTCTGTATGGTTTCTATTGTAAATCCCCTCTTTGTTAGTCAGATACAGGAGAGGCTTCTCTTATGGGACCTAAAATTGTCTAGGATACATTTAAAAATACTATGGTGATACATTAAAAATTAGCAATGGATCAAAGTCATAATAAAACTTACACAAACTGTTAATGTTGTCCTTTGTAATTCTTAGTTGAAGACCATGTTTTCTTAAAAGCATCACTCAGGTTGGGCCACTATCATCTTAGGAAGTTGGGTAAGTTGGATTTGAGATATGTTGGACCATATGAGATTATTGATTTGATTGGGAAGGTGACCTATCATTTGGAGTTACTGTACTAATTGATTTCTATTCATGATGTATTCGAAATATCTTATCTTGAGAAATATCTTCCCAATACTTATCATATCTTAAATTGGGATGAGATTACTCTGGAACTAGGTGTGTATATGGTTGAGGAACCAATATAGATTTATGATTCTTAAGAAAAATTATTACATGGAAATTATATACCATTAACCTAAGTGTTATGGATGCAAAAAATTGATTCCCATGAGTGTGGGAGCATGAATCATTGATGAGGGAGAAGAAAAGTCATCACTTTTTTTATGAACCTTCCACAACATAAGTTTCTGGGGGCGGAAAGTGATATAATGGGGAGAATTGACACATACCAACATCACATTCAGGTATAAATATATATTTTTTACTATATCTTGTTTCAATATTCTCTTGGGTTGTTTTAGGTTAACTTTTTAAGTTTTTAGAGTTTTCTGGGCCAGTGTATGGTTAGGCTCATATTTAGGGTAAAACATGTGGGTTATCCTAGGAAACTGTGAAACCAATTTTAGAGTTCCATAAGAGGGTGAATGGTTAGTCCAAACCATGTGGCTTTCTCCTAAAATTATGCAATATGGAACAAAGGTATTTTTTATGTTTGTAATTTTTTTTTCTATCCATGCGTCCAAATCACATGACTTATCTAGTATCCTAGAAAGGGGTTCATAGTTTGTACATAGTTTTTCAAATTGTGAAACCAAACCTTGCAACATGAATTAATTAATACGAATGTTTATTTTAAGACCTGATACACCTTTAACTCACCTAATTATTCTTCTAATGGAATATTATATCAACCTATGAGGCTTCTCTTGGTTATTTTTGATATTACTTCCCTTTTTTTGATTGATTTTGATGGATACTTGGGTTTTGGATCTAGATTTTCAAAGGTATGTGCCTGTTCTTTGTTGTTATTCATTGATCTTCTAGGACTGATCTTATCTCCTTAAATAGAACCTTAGATAAAAGATTTTGATTCTTGATCTAAGGTTTGTGACATGATTTAAATGGGTTTCTTATATATCCATCATGTAATTGGGAATCTTTGTCCAGATCTTTGATTATTATTATGTGTTATTCAGGAATCATCGAGGTAAGTGTTTTGTCTCATTTCCTTTGTTCTAGAAATTAATGAATTGGGAATTCATGTTTTAGTATCTTATCTTATTTCCTAGAGCCCTATTCTTCCTTTTACATGAGGATTACATGTAATTATTGGAATACCAAGTGTTAAGATGGGTGGTTACATTTTAAGTCCTTATTTTATAAATTAAGAATGCTCGATCATTTTTAAACATGATTTATAAATTGATAATGGCATGATCTTGGGTTTATTAAAATATGTGTTTTTGGTTTTTTGATATAAAATAGTTTTCTCCATTGATAAAGAAATTTAGATTTAGAATAATTTTTTTTGTTGGATAAAATGGATTTCAAAGCATGGTTTGATGTGTGAAAGGGTTTTTGTATTTATTGTTGAAATGTTATATACCCTTTGAAAATGATTTGATATGTTCATCACATGGGATCCTGTGGTACGTAGGTGGGTAAGTGGACTTATTTATATGATTATTAGGGGGAATTACACATCGAGGTATTTCTATGCTCCTTTGGTAATCATTCTAGAGACTAGTTTATATTAAATCATAGGAGGGAATCACACAATATGATATTCCTCTAATCCTTTGGTTGGCATGTCGGGGACTGGTTTAATGTGAACTAGTCATGATTAATAATTGTATGAGAAACCTAGCTAGCCCGAACCTATATTATCCCAAGGGAACTTTATATTTTTCTTTGGATTTGAAATGGATTTATAATACATGATTTGAAAATTATAAATGGTTTTTAAAGTAATTTGAAAACTGTTTTATGTGGAAATGTTTACATGTTTTATATTAAAGTATGTCAAATTTTACATAATGTATTGTTTTCTTTTAAAATGATCATATTTAGATTATTTTACAAATACTGATTATAGAACACATGGTGGGATCCCATTGTGCTTGTTGTTCCCACACCCTGTACATACCCTCGGGTGTGTGTGGAATTTGTTTTTTCTGATGTAGTAAAGGTAAATGCACTATAACGAGGAGGAAAGTTTCATGGTTAGACGATCTTGGGTATCTGGTAGTGATATGGTGAGGTGTTACCCACTTGACACATATATATATTGATTATTATTGTTTTATACCTTGGGTTTTGTTCTTGGATTGTGTACTTGGATTTTGGACTGTTTTGCCT
This sequence comes from Viscum album, assembly GCA_963277665.1. Taxonomy (NCBI): domain Eukaryota; kingdom Viridiplantae; phylum Streptophyta; class Magnoliopsida; order Santalales; family Viscaceae; genus Viscum; species Viscum album. The sequence goes on from OY728127.1 coordinate 189,168,883, forward strand.
TTATTGTATCACTACCACTATTTAAATTTGTTTAGGAAATATTTTTATGTTCATTCTTTTTATATATATTCCATGATTTTTTTTCTTTTTGGTTAGTAAAATTTTTTCACAATGTTTTTTATTGCCGAGTGATTATCAATAGCTTGTGGGGATCGGTAAATTCCTTAAATAATTGGTTTAGAGCCTAGGTTGATGAGTCTTTGGGTCAGTTCATTATATCACATCAATCCAAGTTACAGTTTTCTCAGGATTATAGAAATCACATTTTTAGAGTTTTAAAACTCTAAAACGTATGAATAACAATTAAAACCAAGATAATAGACATTAATTGATGTGAAATAATAAGAAAATGATCTTTGATATATTTTTGAAGTGTATGAGTAAATAAAAATTCAATTCAACATGACATGTGCTTGAAATGAGTGAAAAGTAGTTTCTAAATATAATAAAGTTTTAAAAAATATGCATCTGAGGGTCCAAACTAAGAAAATGACATTGGGTTGGCATGAAATATTAGGATAAAGAATAAAAATTAATTTTCAAAATGTAAGAGCTGATTCCAAATCAATCAGAGTTTCAGTTTTTCCAAGATGACGAAAAATATATTTTCAATATTTTAAAACTCTAAAATGTACATTTAGTGGTTAAAACCTACAAGATGAACCTAAATTGATGTTAAATCATGGGAAAATTATCTTTGAATTATTTTTTATTTTTATGAGCAAACAAAACATCAATATGTTATATGGTGTGTTCAAAATGAGGAAAAAAACAGTTTTAAAGACATTAAAGTTTTCAAAAACATGAATCAAAGTGTTTAAACCAGGAAAATTAACTCAAATTATAGTTAAATATTAAGATAATGGACACAAATTAATTTTTATAATGTAGGAATTGATGCTGTTTCAATTTGAGTTGAGGTTTGTTCCAAATGACTGAAATCACATTTTTAATATTTTAAAACTATAAAACATAAATTTAATAGTAAAAATCTAGTAAATAACCACAAATAGATGTGAAATCATATGAAAATGACCATTTATATATTTGTGACATGTATGAGAAGACAAAACATAAATATAACATACAGTGTGCTCATAATGAGTGAAGATGCAATTTCTAATTATATTAAGGTCTTAAAAAACATGCGTCCAAGGTTCCAAACCAAGAAAAAAACCTTATGTTGGGGTAAAATATGATGATAATAACCAAAACTTAATTTATGAAATATATTAATTTATTTCATGTTAATCGGAGTTTCATTTTAATCGGGATGATAAAAAATATATTTTAAGAGTTTTAAAACTATAAAAATATTCTTGAAATAATCTAAACCTATAAAATGATTGTTAATTGACATGAAATTTGAGGATAATTATTTTTTAATTATTTTTGACATGTATTAATAGAAAACATATTAATCTGACATATGATGTGCTCAGAATGGATGAAAATTTTGTTTCTAAATATATTTAACTCTTAAAAGAACATGCATTTGAGGGTTTAAACTGAGAAAATGTTCTCATATTAATGTGAAATCTTAGTAAAGTTACCAATGATTATTTTTAAAAAATGTAGGAACTAAAAAAATATCTATCCAAGTTATGATTTTATCAGGATTACTGAAAATGAATTTTTAGTGTTTAAAAACTCTAAAGCATGTGTGTAATAGTCAAAACATAGAAAAAAACTACACATTGATGTGAAATCATAGGAAAATGATTTTTGAATTATTTTTTTTTGTATGAGCATACGACATGTCAATCCAATATACAGTGTGCTTGGAATGTCTGAATAAGCAATTTTTAAAGACATTAAAGTCTATAAAAATGTGCATCAGTGGGTCAAAACCAAGTAAAAAACCTTGAATTTCCATGGAAGCTTAGAGAAATAGCCACTGATTTATTTTTTAAATATAGGTTTAGGATCCATATAAAATTGAGTTGTGGTTTTCTTAGGATTCCTAAAAACACACATTTAGTGTCTTAAAATTTTAAAATGTGCGTATTGCAGTCAAAAAATAGAAAAAAACCACAAATTGATGTGAATTCATAGGATATTGATTTTTGAATTATTTATGACATGTATGAATAAGAGACATAAATTTTACATGCGGCGAATTCAAAATGATTGAAAAAAATGTTTTATATGACGGCCTAGAAAACCTTATTCATATCTTTTTCTTTTTATATATATATGTATATGTATATATATAATTAATTTATTAATTAATATCCCAATATCACAAAGGTTTAGAGTTTTAGAGAGTTTAGATACATCAGAGAAATCTAATTATACAACCTATAAAAGAAAAGTCCAAAACTATTCTTATTCTTTATAAGGGTTAAACACCTTAAAGGGACCACGACCACTCTCATGCTTCTACATGTCCTTATGCCCTATGAAAAGAGGTTTTGAAAACATAGGGTGAGTGACCACTCTCATGCTTCTATTGTATTAATGGTATTAAATTCTTTTAACACTCCCTTAATGTGATGGGTGCGCCTAGAATTAAATGGTATTAAATGTGTGCCTGGAATTAAATGTGAGTTATTTTAGTTATCAGAGCACTTTATTTTGAAAAATGCGTTTAAATGGTTTCTATATGCATAAGTACATGAAAAGTTTACATAAAAAGATATATATATATATATACATTTGTTTACAAAAATATTGATATTTAAATAAAGCATGATTTCATACCCACAAACATACATATAGGTATAAAAAATAAGTAAAAACACTTTTAAATTAAACAAAATATATATGCATATATTTATTTAAACATAAAAAAAAACAATTTTACATAAATTGAAACATAAATACATACATTTATATACATGTATATAATATTTTCATATTACAAACCCATTTTACTTAAAATAATATGTATGTAGATATATATATACATTTATATATATATATATATTCATGTCTTTAAGAAAAAAATATTTCTTATGAAATGATACATTTATATATGTATGCATATATTTTTATTCAAAATATTTTTTTTTGAAAAATTGATAACTCCCCTTAAACTTATAAATGCCTAATTAAAACTCATTAAACATTTAAATTAATTTTATAAAGACAAATCCATGGGTAGAGATGATTTTTTAACATGAAATGGCATGTGTGTATATATATATAAACATACATTTTCAAGATTATCATTAAATCAATAATTTTTAAAATTTAATAACATTCATTGTATTTATAGGATCCCAATTGAGGTTCTTTAATTGTTCAAAATAATTTCAAGAGAATAAACTTCACAGACTAAAGAAATTTCATGTATAAATTTTTTAATGTAAAACCAATGTGATTTGTTGAGGCAGAACATAAAAATAATCCATTTTCTATCAGAAAAATAATCAATATACCATTATAAATAAAATGTTGATGGAATAAAATAATTTCACGTTTAAGATCTATAATTCAGAAACACCCTTAAATATATAATAATAGTATTAATAAAATTTCATTACTATCATAAAGATATAATTTAAAATTATTTAAAACAATTAAGAGATAAATATTAATAATCTACTAAAACAAATTTCTATAATATCTAAAACACATAACCCTCCTGAATCTTTCGAGCTGATTTTATTTTCATAGAGATAATAAAATTTCACTTGCACATAAAAACTTTTGAAAAAAATAACCATCATATGAAGAATCTTGAAAAGAAATATATGCATGAAAAATAATTAGTTCCCTTACTACCATGAAAATATAACTTAAGAATTATTTGATCAATCAAGAATTAAATACTACTAATTGACTAAAATAATTTGACACAAAAATGAAGAAACTATTTAAACACATTTTTCAAAATAAAGTCTCTTACTATCATAAATATTTAATTTAAAATTATTTAAAAAATCAAGATATAAATATTAATGATGTAAAAAAATTGACTTATAATCTCTAAAGTGTAGAAACTACTTGAGTCATGTGAGCATCTTTTTCAAAAGATAAACACTCCATTTCACATAAATAGTTTTGAAATGAATCACCTTTGTTGGAAAAAGTTTGAAAAAAATAAATGCATAAAAAATACATAGTTCCCTTACTTGCATATTATTTCACCAAAGTGGGTTTTCAAGACCACTCCCTCTCAATGGGGAATAAATCACACAGTACGGACCTTCAAAACTGGGGGAACTCAACCAACCTATTGTAAAGAGAATTAGAAGAAAACCACCCTTACTTAACCCTCTTTTCTATTCCAAATGGTTATACATATATATACACCTACCATCAAAAATTAAGTGTGAACCATAATATTTCTTATTCCAAAAAAGAATTTATACTTTATCATAAAATATTAGTCAATTATGATGGTGGTCACAAAATGTGAAACCTAATCTAGAAAATTAAAATTTCATAATCCCTAAAATGCATCCATTTTCAGTTATTATAATATTATATGAATCATAGGGATACAATTCTCACCGATCTTTGGTAGGGTGTGATCACATCATTGGTTGCTGTAATTGGCCATGGGTTACTGGAAAAAGTATAGTGGGTAGACGTGATGAATACGAAAGCTAATTATCTAATTATTTTTAAAAAATACCATATGAGATAGCCAAATCTGCATAGTCTGAGTAGACCTCAGGTCACAAGATTCTCTATCGGATGAACCATACCTGACTCACTGATCTTCAATAGAACATGCATTGTTCCCTGGTGCAATCGTCGTTTCCCAGTTGGGGTGTCATCGGTGTCACGAGGAGAAAGAATACAGGGGGGGGGGGTTGGCTTAAGCAACATGCCATGCCATATTTTGATTTATATTTTCTTTAATTAATTATTATTATTATTTTAACTTATTATCATTATTATATATTTATATCTATTATATTTTATTAACATTATTATTGATACACATATATATGAGTATAGTATTTCCACAAACTAATAATTTTATATTAAAATAAATACAAACACATTTATTATTTTATTATTATTATTATTTTTGTTGTTGTTATTTCATGAGAGACAAGGGTAGTATTTTAAAAAATAGGATTTACTTAAAAAATATTATATTTTTCAAAAAATAAATCAGAATTATATTTTAAGCGAGTTAAACCCAATCACACTTAAAAATTATATAACTTTGAACAAAACTTTATAATCAACAAAATATATCTCAAATACCCTCTTAATATATAGATGTATTTAAATAAATCCCATTTTTTTAATGTTAAATAAACACACAAACACACATCTAAACACACACACACACATAAGTGTAACAATTATTTTTAATTTTATTTACTTACCATTTTATTATAAAAGGATCTCAATAGCAATTTTCAATGTTAAAATTATTTATAAATTCATTACCTCAACCTACATTTTCTTTTAAAAAATATTATCAAATTTGTAAGTCCTATTCCCATAAATATGATGCCTATTTTTACGTTCCTTTGTGCTCTCACTCTCATCATCTTCATTGGATTATACTCATAAAAGATCCCAAAGACATAAGCTATGACCTTAAAGTTATCATATTTTTTAATTTTTCCTTGTTTGTTGATGATGATAGTTATAGTTTTAATATTACCACCTTATTAGTCCAAAGAGATATTCATGTACCATTTTTAATGTATTTCTTCAATAAAAAAGAAGTTTCTTTTGTTTAAGATTATTTTTCATATTTTACGAAAAGATAGATTTATATAATAGTTACTGGGTTGTTACATTTTAGATTAAAAAAATTATTAAAAGCAAGTAATAATTTGAAAAGAAAATGATGATATATTGTTTGTTTATTATACTAACTTTTACTTTAAATAATATAATGGGTTATAATTATTAGTTTATTGTTTTTTTACTATACTAACTTTTACTTTTACTTTTTTATTTTCAATTATGAGATAATTAATGTGGTTCTTATAAAATGATTAAACGATATTAGTTATGATATTATTAAATAAATTATTTATGATGTAGGAGTCTGTTGAATCTATGAATTATGATTGATTTTTTGTTTCTTTTTTTTAAATACCAATTATGGAGGCATATTAATTGTAATTTTTTTAAAAAATTATGTAGAACAAGCACCAATATAACGAAAATTATAGAATCTTGGGTTATGGCCTATAATAGTCACTATTGGTTATATGGATAGGCCAACAATGATTGCTACAACCCATTAGTGATTGCTTTTGGTAGCTGGTAGTGGATCTTTCTATAGTAGTTTGAGTCTTCTCTTAGAGTCAATATTTTATTAGTATTTCTAAATATCGATAACGAATCCTCAACCCATATTAGATATATTTATTCCTCACAAGGAAACATTCAAGATGGGTTGAATTTAGAAAATTCACTTATGAAAATTATTTTAAAGAAGGAATAGTGTTTAATGTAGTTGAAGATAAAACATTCAAAAATAAAATATAATTATTTTAGAAAATAGAAAGTTAAATGAGTAATATGTGATCGGTTTTAGGGGTTTATCATATGAACAAAGCTAGTGTAATAAAACCCATATATTTTTAGGATCTATCCTTTATAGAATCAACATCTAATATAAATGAAGAGCTTAAACATGCATGCCAAGATAATAAAATTCTCATTTTCTATATTTGATGGAGTATGATTGGTATAAATTTATTCACATTGGACTTATTCATTAAATTACTTCAACTAGTTAAATCCATTTAATCCATTCATAATAGATTATAACTAATGAAACTTTGTGGGGAGATGGATACACCTAAAGCTGTGCATATATAGAAGATTCATGTACTTAACCTATAAGGTAGTATATGAATTCACTTAGCATAAAACATTGAGTGTAACATATTATATCATATATATCATATAAACATGTTTTTATTTCATATCTAAAAATCTCACACTTATAGTAAAATCTATAAGGACTTCATAAAAAACTCAAAAACTCTTTGTGAATCCATCCAAAACTCCTTTTGGATACAGTTTCATCGAAATCTCTTCATTTTGGATCAATTTTTTACTAAAAATTAATCCCTATTCAAAGGCTTAACTATGTGACCCTATTGGACTTTGTATCACTGAAAAAATATAGATTCTATATTTCTTATATGTAATCAAAGAGATACCTCTAGCAAAGCATCAGTGCTATTCAATCTATTAAGGGGTATGATGTTATCTCCATCAAATATACTCATATCTATATAGGAACATGTACACCACAAGATGTATCTTATACATCATATTTATACCTATATAATCCCCTTTTCCATGACATTGAGTGACCAATAGACATGAAACATGTCAATATAGTACAGGACATCTTATATTTTCTTATTTCTCTAAAATAGATTAACCAGGTAAATGAATACATCACACGTCATTCATTTAACTTATGAGTACATAAAATATCCCTAATAAAAGTATATTAACACATAATATGTGACTCGAATAAGCATGTCCATGATTTTTTTCACTCTAATTATATCAAGGGAAAGATTTATTAACTCAACACATAAGTGGAATAATCTCATCTTGGTTTTTCTTTAACTGATGACATGATCAAAAACATACCCAACCACTCCCTAATTAGCTAAGTAATTTTTGAATTGCATAATTAAGGTATCGAAGTATTAAGGTTCTCATACTAGGTTTCATTCCAAATTTAGTTAATAAGGGTTGATAATAAGCATACACTCCTAATTATATCAATGATTGTATGACATTAATAAGATATACCTTGGCGTTTGAATCCAAGTAATAAGTATCTACTTATTACCTCATAAATCCACTCATAATATCTCGTATACAACCCTTTGCAATGAGTAGAATATTCCATTCATTCCAACCTTAACATATAATCATAAACCATTATACTCCATGATAATAATTGATTAGGGATAACTCAAAAATGTTTTTGAGGGAATATTCATCATTCTACCATTCATGTAAATTTTTAGCACACATGGATGAATGATAAATATAGGCTACCTTTATTATAAAACTGTGATATATATTATATTCTTAAACACTTTTAAGAATATTTAACAAAACCATACATAAGTGCATATTTATCATATCATATATGATAAAATACCAGCTTATCCTTATGTTTGATATATTTTTTTAGGTTTTGTTAACTCATAACCTCTATATTTAATTCCTATCAATCTATATGTGATCACCTAATAAAATAATCCCACTAAAAATTTAGCAAGTGACATCTATAAAGTAATCTAGTTTGAATAATGGCGAGAATTAGGAATCATATTCCAAATGTTTAACTCTTTGAATATATTAAAACTTCTTAACTTCACAACATCAAAATTTTTTATATCATCCTTCAATTTTCTACTTAGAGTTCCTTATAAGCCTAACATCATCATACTTGGAACCTATACCATATTGTTTTTTTCCTGTAAATAATTATAACAATTTACATTTTTAATAACTTGCATATCTTAAATTTTTTAAAGATAAATGATACTCACTTTAAATGGTATAATTATTTGTAAATAGTGAAACTCACTTTCTCATAGTAAATAAATGTAACATTTTATATTTTTCTTTTAAGATAAATATCTTTAAATTATTTAGTACATTCGGTGAAATCACTTTAAATTTAGACTAGTATGATATTTTAATTTTTAACTTTAAACTTGTCTATATTCAAACATACACTCACTAGCCTATTATAATTAAATTCCTTCTTGAAATATATTTCTAATATCCAATATAAAATACTTTATGTTAGGAAATAACAATTATTTCCTTTTGTATGAATATTTAAAAAATAAACTAATATTTCTATATCATATATGGTATTATATGTATTTAGATCATTTTCTTAAAAGGAATATTTATTCTTAAAATATGTCACTAATGAGTGATGGAAATGAATTCGTTCATGTTTTAATAAATAACTAGATAAAAATTTTATCCTGGTTAAAACACATTTATCCTATTTTAAAACATGTTATAGAATTTGATGAATCATAGACCATGTGTATTCAATCAATCATCTAAAATTATTTATAATAACTATTTTTTAATAAAATAATTACATTATCCTATAAAAAATGATATAAATATACACATCCTTTCAAGATCCATATAATCTTGATATACTCATTTAATTTTAAATAATTGAAGTAGAAACTATTTGCTTTATCAATTAAAAGTTATCTATAATATCAATCAATCATTCCTTGATTTTAAACTCCTATATATTTACAATACACATAAATTATACATTTTTTATCTCATACTCTTCAAAATGAAGAATTGATTTTCATAACATTTATACCTAACATGAAAATTCCATGGAGTTTCATAAAATCCTTCAGGTAACCTAGATAATCCCATCATATGGTATTATTAATCCCTCAATAACTCTATTTTTCACTGACCTTGGCTAGCTACTTTAAAAAACATTTTTGGACTTTCCAACTGACTTTAATCTTCCAATTTTAACATTCACAAATTTTTAATATAAACAAAATACAAGAATATACACATCATATGCATAATTAATTTATTCTCAACACTTTGAGAATATATGTTGAAATTTTCTTGAACTCATCCATCTTGTTAGAACATTTCAATAGATGAAAAATTAAACAAATTCCTCAACCAAAATAACCCATAAAGAAAACTATAGTCTCATAAAGTCGTTAGCATAATCAATCATATTGAGTATATGAGCAGAGATTAAAATTCCTTAGGTCATTTTGCATATAATGCCTTTATGATTCTCTAAATAATCAAGATTCATTTTTTGAACAATTTCAATATCTAGTTACTAAGGAATGAGTTTCTCTAACACATTGAATTTATTTTACTTAAGAACATTTTTTATGTTACCAATATTAGAATTTAATTACATTATGTTTCTTATTTAAAAGATTAAATTCAAAGTTTTTTTTGATAATGATGTTATTTATCTTAAAAAAATAGTTTTATTGGATTAATATTTTTTATTATATCTTTACATCAAGGAATTTTAATGAAAATACTCATGCTAAAAATTATGACCGCAAAAATTGTTTCCATTTAGTGAGCTAAGATTCATATTTCACAAATTAATGAGTCCTCTTTAGCATTTATCTCACTACTTAGTTATTTATGTAGGGAATAATCCTAGGGTTATGATTCTTGGATAGTTGAGTGGATAAATATTTATCCAAATATATCATATGGATATAATTTGAAGGTTCTAGATATAGAAGAAGCGCCTATTGAGTTATTGACAACTCATATTTTTTAGGTTTCAATGTATAATATACAATTTACGTAATGATAAACTTCATGAATAGATAATTAAATCTAATGAATATTGGAAAAGAATTCCAAAATCAAGATAGAGGATATTTCCACATTAAATTTTTAATTAATTTATAGATGGATAAAGAATTACCTTAATAAGAAATTCTTTCTTCATGGATGAATCGGTTGATGTTACTTGTAAAAAATGATTGAAATGAAGGATCCAAGGGTAAATACCTCTAGAAATAATCCAAATGTGCTAAAAAACCTTTAATTATCTCTATATAATCGCCATGTGATAGTGTGGTTGATCTTAATCGTTTTTATCGCCCGCTTTTGACCCCATCAAGAATTTCTTCATGGAATAAGGATTCTTTAGGTTATTTTGAATACATGATAGGAAGGTGGAGGATCAATGCTCTTGTTCTTGAGTATGTTCTTGGGATATTTCTCTCTTAGGGTTTGAGAGAATTCTATCTTGTGTTTTTTGTGAAAAACCTGTATCTAACCCTAGAAAGTGATATAACTAGATATTTATAAAGCTAAGTTCGAGTTGGTAATTGCACATATGACCTTATCCAATCCCTTATTCATTAGAGATCCCTATGTCTAATAATAATATTAATAATATTATTATTTACTTGAAATTCACAAAAATCATGGATAAATAAATATCATTTATTAGATAAATAAATTAATATTTATTTATATGATATTTAATATATCATTTTCAACCAGACTATTAAACTCGGTCTGACTATCTTCATCGATATTTACCAAACCTTTAATAATGAATATATTTTTAATAAATAAATATTAACACATTATTAATTGATAAATAAATAAATATTATATTTACTAAAATATCAAATAATTATTTATTAAATATTTTCATAACCAAATAAATAATTTTTTTTCTACCATGTGAACGAACTAGAATAAATATTATATATTTTTATAATTAATAATTACATTGTGAAAAAAATATTTATTTAATATTCAACACACATAATATTCTCTCAAATAAATGGTGATTTAATATTTGTGATCAACCAAACACAAATAATTATTAAACCATGCATGAGAATAATAATTTTTCAACATGGTAAATTCATATATAATTTAATTGGGATATTGGATACACTTAGTGTGTGACCCTCTACGCTCCTTTCTCAGTGGCATTTGGTAATATCACCTAAAGTACAAGGTTAATATATAGAAACATGCTAAGACACCCATAGAGAAAGAAGTTAAATACCATAATGATGACAACCACATGTGAACATACACCATGTAATATAATCCCTATGTTATGATATCTCATAAAGTAGGTAGAACACCTATAGGACCCCCAGTTTCTGGTAAGTAACCCTTTATTTATTCTTTTTAAGTATATAAAGTATATGGGTGAATATTGAGAGAGTTTGGAAAACTTTTGGAGGGTTTTTGGGGATTTTATACAGGTGAACGGTTTGGGAAAACCGTGCAACACCCCAGGAAACTGTGCACAGTGAGACATGGGAAAAATGGTAGGCGCACAGGAAGCCTATAGTTTTCCCAAACCATGCATCCACCAAGGAGAAATAGTGTTCTTTGAGAAATGGATTTGGGTTTTTGAGGTTGTGTCTTAGTAATGGTTGAAACACATTTTGGAAACCATGCGAGGAACCATGTGAGGTCCATCCTTACACTACAAAAAAAAACAGTACATTAGAGGGGGTTATCCACAACCCCCTCTAAATTAATTTTATGTAACATTAGAGGGGGTTCTGCACAACCTCCTCTAAGAAACGAATTTAGAGGGGGTTATAAACCCCCTCTAAATTCATTTTATATAAAAATTAGAGAGGGATTATGCACAACCCCCTCTAAATTTTTTAGCATTGTTTTTTAATATTTGGTCTGATTTTAGATCTGGTTATATCAAAACCACTACGAATTTAATAATTAGTGGTATTATATATTCTGTGGGATTTTAGAGGAGCTATATATATAACATTTGATTGGATATATATATATATATAATTGATTTTTTTAAAGGAAATAATGGGGGTTCACAACCCTATCTAATTTAAGATATTAGAGGGGGTTCATGAAACGCCGCTAATCCCTTAGATTAGTGGGGGTTTTGAACCCCTTATAATTTAAGAAATTATAGGGTGTTTTGAACCCCCTCTAATTGATGACATTAGAGGGGGCTGTTAACCCCCTCTAATTCATGATATTAGAGGGGGTTTTGAATCACTTCTAATTTAATAAATTAGAGGGGATTTTCAACCCCGTATAATTTAAGAAATTAGAGAGGGTTTTGAACCCCCTCTAATTGATGACATTAGAGGGGGTTTTGAACCCCCTATAATTGATTACATTATAGGGGGTTGTTAACCCCCTCTAATTCAAGAAATTTGATGAGGGTTATGAAACTCTGTAAATCCCTTTGATTAGAGGGGGTTTTAAACTCCATCTAAATTTTTATTTACTTTCTAAAATAAATCTCATATAAATTCAATTTTTTTAATATATATATGGGTGTGTGAATGTGTGTGTGTATATATATATTACATAAAAACATTATATAAATGTATTTAAATACATTATAACATACATATATAAGGAAATTATTTAAATATTTTTAAATAAATACTTATACAGATAAACAAAAATTTATACATATATATATAAATATTGATATACATAATATAAATGTAATTATAAATATATTTATTCAAATTTATAAAATTTATATATGGTTTTATAAATACTATACATTTATATTATGATTTATATTATACATAGATTATATTAAATACATTTTTATTGTAGATTTTTGTATAAATACATTTATATTATATTATGTATACAAATATATATAATATAGACAACATTAAATATAAATTTACATATACATATATATTTTATATAATTATATTATATATATATTATAAATATTTAATTATATATAAATTTATATATATTATATAATTATTTTACATATATTTTATCATACCATTTTAATTATAGATTAATTTAGTACATATATATATATATATATATCATATAATAATTAATATTATTATTATTATACACACACATACATAAATACATTTGTATTGTATACTTATATATAAATACATTTATATTAGATTATGTATACTAATTTACATAATTTAGACAAAATTAAATATAAATATAAATATAAATATAAATATATTATTTATTTATATTATATATTATATTATAAATATTTTATTATAAATAAATTTATATGTATTATATAATTATTTTATGTATATTGTAGTATAAAATTTTAATTATAAATTAATTCAGTACACACACACATATATAATATAACAATTAATAATATTATTGTTACACAAACACATACATAAATACATTTGTATTGTATACTTATGTATAAATACATTTATATTAGATTAAGTATACTAATTTACATAATTTAGATAAAATATAAATATAAATATAAATATAAATATAAATATAAATATAAATATAAATATATATATAAATATAAATATATTATTTATTTATATTATATATTATATTATAAATATTTTATTGTAAATAAATTTATATGTATTATATAATTATTTTATGTATATTTTAGTATAGCATATTAATTATAAATTAATTTATTATATATATATATATCATTTAATTATATTATTTATTTCCAATTATATGAATGCATTTAATTTTGCATGTGTATATATGTGTGTTGATGATATAATATAAATGTATATAATTACATACATTAATATATAATATAAATGTATTTATTATAATATATGTATAATATAAATTATAATTATATTATATATATAAATACAAAAATACACACACACACATAAATATAAATATATTTATTAATATATGTATAAATATGTATTTCTATATATTAAATATACCCAAATATGTGTATATATATATTATACACAAATATATTATAATTACACATAAATACATATTATATATAAATATTATACACAAATACATATTATATTATAGAGAAATATTATATATATAAACAAATATATTATATTATTTACATTTCTAAACACAAATATATATATATATATATATATAATATTTTGGGATATACTTAAATATAATACAGCGTATAATATACATGTAAGTGCGCTTAGCCTAGTGGCTCGGTGGTGTGCACTGTATCAAACCGGTCCGGGGTTCGAAACCCGGGAGATGAATTTTTACACCGCGGGCGTGGTGTACAGGCGCGAGCGTGCACGTGATGACTATGGCGTACAAGGGTGGGGGCATGGGGGGGGGGGGGGCTATGGAGGACAAGGGTGGTGCACGCGGGGGCTCTGGCGGACAAGGGTGGGGGCGCACGGGGGGTGGTCTGGCAGACAAGAGTGGCATGCAGGGGGTGGTGTTCGGCTGGGTGTGTCTTCGGGGGTGTCCCGGTGTGTAGGGGGTGACTTGGTGTGTCTGGGGTGTCTTCGGGTGGTGTCAAGAGGTGTGTCGTGGGTGTCAAGGGGGTGTCTGGGTGGTGTCAATAGGGTTGTCGGAGGTGTGTCGTGGGTGTCAAGGGGGGTGTGTGGGTGGTGTCGGGGGGTGTCTGGGTGGTGTCAAGGTGGGTGTCAAGGTGGTGTCAAGGGGGGTGTCGGGGGTGTCTGGGTGGTGTCAAGAAGGGTGTCTGGTGGTGTCAAGAAGGGTGTGTGGGTGGTATCAACAGGGGTGGCCTCGCGCCCCTAGTGGTGTCAAGGGGTTTGGGGTGGTTGTGTGAAAACCACCCCTAATGCCCCTAATGCAATCACCATTAGGGGCGGTTCAAACCACCTCCAAATCCCTAGATTAGAGGTGGTTTCTGTTATAACTACATCTAATGTGGTAAATTTCGAACAATATTAGAGGGGGTTTAAACCCCCTCTAATGTAACCACCGCTAAATTCCCTAAGAATTTAGCAACACTTCCTCACAACCGCCTCTACTAACAGCAGGCGATCACATTAACGAAGGTTCCTCACAACCGCCGCTAATGTCTTTAGAAGGGTTTATAACCCCTTCTAGTGTAAAAAATAACACCTTCTAAAGTGTTCTTTTTTTTAGTGTTAAGGCAATGATTTTTTCACAATTAGCACATAATTTTCCTAACTATGCAACTAAATCATGCATGGTAAGAAACTAAATCCTTAAAAAGAGGATCTAGGTCAGCCTTGTGTTTTAATGCATCATTTTTGCCCCAAAACAGCCCTAACTATAGCTTTTTCCCTCTAAAAGGTTAAAGGAGGTTCTCTCATCAATCTAGAGGCAATACAAAGTCTTCTCTTGGTGATTTGAAGTCTAATTCTTATAGTAAGTCTTTATTCTTCATCGTTATTGATGCATTTCTTAGATCTACTTCACCCTCTCTCTAGGATTCTTCGATCCATGCTATCTGTGGCTAGATCTAAGGTGGTGGATGCCAAATATGATTGTATTTGGTTTGGTTTATGATATGGGAAGATATTTTAGCTGGGTTCATGGAGATTCAACCTGGTTTTGTGATGTTTTTCGTGCCGTTTATCATTTTTTCCAAAACTCTTGTGGTAGGTGGATTCACTCTCAACTCCTCTTACTTGAACTGATTTGATTAGTTTCAAATTGGTTTAATATCTTGATTTTGATTGTGAAATTTTGGTTCAAAGCATGTTATAAATCCTCTTTAGTGACTATTTATGGTTTTTGGTGAAATTTTGGAATCGTGGTAATTGGTTGTGAAAAGTGATTTGGTTTCTTGATTTTAAAATGTTTATTTTAAAATATGGCCTTGCTATATTTTTGAAATTGATTGTTGTAAAGGTTTTCAATATAAATTAAGTTTTATTGAAATGGTTTGAAATGGTTTGGTTGAAATGGTTTTGGCCTACATGGGTTTTGTGTGAGTTCATGTTTGACGTGCCCCTAAATAAGGGATGAGTACCAATGGGGTACAAGGTATGTGGCCCTAGATCGGGGCATGTGTTAGTGGGACACAAGTTTATTGGATGAGAGACTTCTCATGAGTATGGAACTATAAAACAATCATGCATGTGTGTGTGTGTTGTGAACCATGGAATGGGTATGAAAAAATATAATGTTAAATGATTTAAATAATTATTTATGCACTTTCTTTGGAAAACTGTTTACTATGGATTTTTTTTATATTTTGATATAAAATATTTTAGAAAATATTTTATATAATTTTTTATATAGATGGACTAACATGTTCTATACTAGTGGCATGAGTAGGGAAGTCATTGGGGAAAACCTATTGAGTTTTAGTACTCACCCCTGCTTTGGCACTTTAGTACTTTTGCAGATATCATCTATTGAGATATAGGAAAAGGTAAAGTATCACACATCTTTAGTACTACTTCATGATACTTGTGATGTTTGGTGGAGTTGGATCTTGGAGCATGCAAGGATTTGGAGTCATGTGATTGTCGTTGAGTTTTATTAGTTTGTCTTCCACTGTTTACTTTGATGATAGTTTATCTTCTACTGTGGTAATATTTGGTTGGTTTAATATAAATGAAATGTTTTAGTTGTATTTCAATTTTATCATGCATCATGCAGTGTTTTATTTGGTTATGGGTTTTGGTTGGTTATTTATCTAAAAAGGGAAAATCATCCCCCAAATTGCAAATGAATCCCTCAACATTTATTACCAGCCTTTAGCATCTTGGGGATGCTGCTTAAGGACAAGTAACATCATACCACCCTCTCAAGCCAATGATAAGGGGTGGGACGTTATAAGTGGTATCAACTTGGTCCTTTCTTTTTGGAACAAGTGGTAATCAGTTTTCTTGGTTCTAAAGTTGAATTCATTCTTGTCTATTCCTTGAGTTGGTATCATAGAAAGAAGTAAGATTGTTTGGACTTGAAATGTAGAGCATAAAAATACATATCTAACCTTTTTATGTTGAACATCAAGTTACCAGGGAGTTGGGTACATACGTGTTTTTGAGACACTTATAGGAATTGGAATCTCATTGTCATGGGTTTAGCCAATGATACGAGCATGACATGCATTAGAGGAATAAAATACCACTAGGAGTGAATATTTAATTTTTAGTAATGATATATGATTTGGTACAATATGAAATACGTTTTGTAAAATCTTGAAATTCTTTTCAAATGAAAGAATTTTAAAAGATCATGATTGTGGTATTTTGAAAATGTTTTGATTTTCAATACCAAGTTGAAATTTTTCAAAAAATGATTGAACATGGTAAAGGGTGATTTTAGAAATAATTATTGTGATAACATGATGTGGTATAATTTGGAATGTTAATCCTTTAGTTCATAGAGAGTGATACTTATGGTGTTTGTCTCTGTATAGAAAATAGAACCCGGTGGGCATCGTATAAACAAACCAGAGGAAACTGCGAAGAACGTGGTTTAACCTAAGCCCCAGGTGAACCAAAATTTAGTTCAAAGTATCGTCCAAGAATTTCAGGTTGTGGAAATAAGGAGCTAGAGGGATGATCCAAGATAAGTGGATCATTCCATCCAGTTCCAGAAGCAGAATCCACCCATATTTCAGGGTGATTTAGAACAAAAAAAATTGGAGGTGTGGATTAATAGGATTGATCATATATTTGATTTCATAAGTACACTGATAGAGATAAAAGTCAATATAGAAACTTATATGCTAGACAATATCTCAAGTTATTGGTGGGACCTAGCTATGAAGCCTAAAGTATATCAAGGGATTTCATGGGAAGATTTTGAATAAATTTTCAACAAAAAATTCTATCCTCACATGTTCAAGATTCAAAGAATGATGAGATTATTCATCCTGAAGTTGGAAAATCTATCTAGAACTGATTATGTGTCTAAATTCATGAATTTAGTGTGCTTTGAACTTGAGGTTGTGGCTAGTGATTCCTTGAAGGCACACATCTTTTAATTGGGATTAAGATAGGAGATTCGCTCAAAGATAGTTGTGCTCTATATTACATACTATATAGAGATATTCAATAGAGTGATGGTGGATAAACAATAAATATTAGAAGCTATGGGAGGAGGAATTATGTTTATACCCATGGGAAATAGTGGGAACTTAATGCTTGGAGCAAGTGGAAGAGGGACACCTATTTCCATAGTGGGATCATGACCCAAAGTCAGATGGTTGGATCAGTGAACCTTCCTCCACAATCCAAGAGAAAATCATGATGTTTCAAATGTGGTCCTCTTAACCATATAAAGTGAGAGTGTAGGGCACAACACAAATCATACCACAAATGTAACCAGATTATCACAGTGCTCTGAGGTCAGGTTCTTAGAACAATTCTCAGGTATACAAGTGTCATATGCTTCGATGGGGTGAGGGAAGAAGAATCAATATCATCAGTAGAACAGAGATATCCATGGTGATTTAGGGAATACCATGGCTCTTTAGGTAGGACAATCTCAACAAGGAAACAAGGAGCAGAATGTTGTAGGTAAGTAATTATATGGAGCTGAATAGGTTATAGTGGATGATCTGTCTAGAGAATCTATAGTGAGAGGTACAATTATTTTGAGTTCTACCCTTATGAAAGTTCTTTTTGATACTGGCACATCACATTTCTTTATTACTTCTCAAACTATTGATTTTCTAAGTTTAAAACTTGAGATGATTCCTTATGTGATAAAACTTAAAACTTATCTTGGTCAAAGAAAGTGTCAATCCTTTGTGTGTAGAGTATGTTCTTTAAATTTTGATGGAACTTAGCTGAAATGGGATTTATCTGTGTTTTAGATTAATGTATATGATTTAATACTAGGTATGTATTGGTTAACAATGTTCAAGACTCACATTGACTGTTATAGAAGAATAGTGAGTTTTGTGACTGATGATGGCATCAAGAATCTCTTTAGAGGAGAAAGGAATGTCAAGGCAAGTGCAAAGATCTTGTTGGAAACAAAATTTGGATCAATATTGTACCATTTGGAAGCATTGTCTCTAGATTTTATGGATAAGATCAAGAAGAATAGTTTTCCAGTAGTTATGGATTAGTTTCTGGATGTGTTTCCCAAAAACTTCTCTAGGTTACCACCGGTAAGGGAAGTGGATTTTACGATTGATCTCCTCCCAGGGACTGGTCCTATATCACTTCTATATTATCAAATGTAACCAATAGAATTAAGGGAATTGAAATTACTTTTGGAAGAACTGTAAAGAAAAAGGTTCATTCATCCAAGAACATCTCTATGGGAAGCACCGATCTTGTTTATTAAAAAGGAAGATGGAACACTATGGCTATGTGTGGATTATTGTAATCTTAACCAAGTTATGATAAATAATAGGTATCCAATTCCACAGATTGATGATTTTTTAGATCAATTAAGATGATCTCAGTGGTTCTCTAAGATTTATTTGCGATCAGGATATCACCAATTGTGAGTTTGGAAGGAAGATATTCTGAAGACTTATTTCAGAAGTAGATATGTCAATTATGAATATGTGGTAATGCCTTTCAGTCTTATGAATGAACCAATAGTATTTATGGTATTGATGAATATTGTATTTTAGAGATATATGGATTCTTTTGCGGTGGTGTTTTTGGATGACATATTGGTCTATTCAAGGACAAGGGATGAGCATGAGAAACACTTAGCGACAATGTTGAGAATCTTGGGTGACCATCAATTGTATTTAAAACCATAAAAGTGAGATTTATGGATACAAGAGGTTTGTTTTATTAGCCATGTGATTTCTAAAAGAGGTGTTTCATTGGATCCGGAGAAGATAAAATCTATTATCTCTTAGAAATCATCAAAGAATGAATTTTAGATATAAAGTTTTCTTGGTCTATCTAACTATTACCGATGATTTGTTCATGACTTATCATTACTAGATTCACCCATGAAACTTTTTAAAAATAAGAACATTCTATTCCAATGGAGTGAGGAATGATAGAAATATTTTCAAGAGATAAAGTTTCACCTTACATTCACACCAAACTTGATTTTATTAGAATCATGATAAGGGTATGTGGTGTATGGTGATGCTTTGAGATCAAGGTTGGGAAGTGTTATCAAGAAAGGATACCATATTGTTGACTATGGGTCAAGGAGGTTGTGAGTTAATGAGAAGAAATACCCAACACATGATTTTGGAGTTAGCTATAGTCGTCCATTCTTTGAAGACATGTCATCATTACCTCTTTGGTGAGAAATTTACTTTTTTTATAGATCATAAGAGCTTGGAACATATTTTATCACAAAGGGATTTGAATATGAGACAAAGAATATGGATAGAGTATCTCTAAATGTTTGACTTTGACTTAATGGATACACCAGGTAAAGGAAATTTGATGGTAGATGCATTAAGCAGAAATTCATACACTAAGTTGGAAAAAGAAGCTTTAGATGAGTGGCAGTTGATCTTGGTACTAGTTGACATGAGTTTGGAATGTGAAGACTAAGGTAATATTGTAGTTTTCTTTCATTTTTCTTTAATTCCTAATATGGTGATGAAGGTTAAGGAGGCACATACATCCAATTCAGAATGTGTTGTGATGAGTTCAAAACTCAATGGTGGAGAGACCATCGAGGGATGGAAGATGGATGAGAGTTCAGTGTTGTGGTTCAAAAATCATATGGTTGTACCTATATATTGTTAGGAACAAATTATTCATACTTACCACCACTCAAGATTTCCTGTTCATCTAAGAATATAGAAGATGTACAGGGTGTTAAAAGAAAAATTTTAGTGGATTGACATGAAATGGAAGATGGATTAGTTTGTTTTAAGGTGATTAACTTGTTAGTAAGTTAAGTCAGAGCATCAAAGACCAGTAGGTATGTTACATTATTTACACTTCCCTAACTGGAAATGGGAGTAGATAACTATAGATTTTGTAATAGGCCTCCCAAGAATGGTTTATAAATATGATACCATATGGGTGATAGTGGATCGACTCATGAAGTCAGCTCATTTCATTCCTATTTGTGAATATCATACAATTGAGGACTTATCAAAAATATATATCTGAGAATTGGTAAAGAGGCATGGAATACTAGTTTCAATTGTATCAGATAGAGATATGAGGTTCATGTCTTGTTTTTAGAAATCTATATAAAGAGCCCTTGGGAATCAGCTGAACATAAGTATGGAATATCATCCTCAGATGAATGGGAAATCCAAAAGGATGATATAAATGTTGGAAGACATATTGAGGGCTTATGTAATGGATTTTGGTGGCTCATGGGAATATCACGTGCTGTTAGTGGAGTTCTTGTATAATAAAATTTATCAGGACTCGATCAAAATGGATCCGTTTGAAGCATTGTATGGGAGTTCTTGTTGTTATCCACTTTTTTGGGTGAAAATAGGCGAGACTTCTCTAGTTGAGATGTGGCTTGTCTAATAAACAATGGAGAAGATTCATTTGATCAGGAAATAGATGGAAATGACGTAGGGTCATCAGAAACCGTATGCGGATCATCATTGATGACCGTTTCCATTCACAATGAGTGATAATGTGTTCTTGAAGATCTCTCCAAGGCATGGAAATCATCATTTTGGGAAGCCCTGAAAGTTATCACCCCAATAAATAGGCCCTTTTGAGATAGTAGAACAGGTTGGTGAGGTGGTATATCATTTGGAATTTCCACTATGGTTCAGTATGATGCATAATGTGTTCCATGTGTCTCAGTTGAAAAAGTATCGACCTGATCCTAACCATGTGATCAATTGGGATTATGTTAACCTAGAGCCGGATGCTTCGTTCATGCACATGCCATTGTAGATTTTGGATAAGCAAGAGAAAGTCTTGCATGAAAAAAGTATCGGTCTAGTGCAGGTTTTGTGGTAACATGGCTAGATTTAAGGAGATACTTGGGAAAAAAGTGGGAAATGAAAGAGAAATGACTAGAAATATTTCACACCATCGATGGTTTTATACTTTATAGGGATGGAAAGAACAATGGTGGGGAGAATGTAGCACTCCCAGTTTCTGGTAAGTAACCCTTTCTTTATGATTTTTAAGTATATAAAGTATATGAGTGAATTTTGGTTGAGTTTTGAGAACTTTTAGAGAGTTTTTGGGGATTTTATATAGGTTCACGGTTTCTAAAAATCATGAAACATAGTGAGACATGTAAAAAAGGTAAGGTTCACGGGTGGCGCATGGTTTTTCCAAACCGTGCATCCACCAAGGAGATACCGTGCGCTTTGAGAAAAAGATTTAGTTTTTTTGAGGTAGTGACTTTGACATGATTGTTGTACAGTTTGGAAACAATGCGAGGCAACCGTGTGTGGTCCATCCTTAAGGTAGTTAATGGCACACATTTAGAGCATTTTTTTCCTAACCATGTGACTAAATAGTTCACAATAGGAAGATAAATCCTTAAAAGGTGGATCTAGGTCAGCCTTTTATTTTAGTGCCTTGTTTTTCCCCCAAAAAATCTTTAACTCAAGATTTTCCTTCTAAAAGTTTAAGTAAGTTTATCCCATAAATCCAAAGGAAATATGAAGACTTCTCTTGGTGATTTGAATCCATATTCTTATGGTAAGTCTTCATTCTTTTTCGTTCTTGATGAGTTTCTTAGATCTACTTTTCCCTCTCTCTCAGATTCTTAGATCTATGAACAATATGGGTAGATCTAAGGCGGTGGATTCCAAATATGATTATATTTGGTTTGTTTTATGATAGGGAGGATATTTGTATCAGGTTCATGGAGATTCAACCCGATTTTATGACTTTTTTTTTGTTTATCATTTTCACCAAAACTCTCAAGGAAGGTGGATTCACTCTCGACTGTTCTTTCTAGAAATGATTGGATTAGCTTCAAATTGGTTTAATTTCATGATTTTTATTGTGAAATTGTGGTGAAAATAATTTTATAAATCCTCTTTAGTGAAAATTTATGGTTTTTGGTGAAATTGTGGAATCACAGTAATTGGTTCTATAAAGTGATTTGGTTTCTTAATTTTAAAATGTTTATTTTAAAATATGGCCATGTTGGATTTTTGAAATGGATTTTTGGAAAGGTTTTCAATAAAAATAAAGTTTTATTGAAATGGTTTGAAATGGTTTGGTTGAAATGGTTTTGGCATACATGAGTTTTGTGTGAGTTAATGTTTGATGTGCCCCTGAATAAGAGACGTGTACTAGTGGGGTACAAGGTACGTGACCCTAGATTGGGGGTGTGTATCAGTGGGACACAAGGTGATTGGACAAGATATTGATCATGAGTATGGAACTATTAAAAAACATGCATGTGTGGGTGTGTTTTGAACCATGGAATGATTATGCCAAAATATAATGTTAAATAATTTAAATAATTGTTTATGTGATTTTCTTGGAAAGCTGTTTACTATAGATTTTGTTTATATTTTGATTTAAACTGTTTTAGAAATTGTTTTATATAAATGGGATAACATGTTCTATCCTAGTTTCATGGGTAGGGAATTCATTTTGTAAAACCTACTCAGTTTTAGTACTCACCTCTGCTTCGGCACTTTGATGCTTTTGTAGATATTGTCTATTGAGATATGAGAAAAGGTAAAGTATCACACATCTTTAGTACTAGTTTATGATAATTGGAATTTTTTATGGAGTTAGATCTTAGAGCATGTGGAGCTTTGGAGTTATGTGGTTATCATTGAGTTTTATTAGTTTTTATTCCATTATTTACTTTGATGATAGTTTTCTTCCACTGTGGCACTCTTTGTTTGGTTTGATATAAATGAAATGTTTGAGTTTTCTTTAATTTTTATCATGAATCATGAAGTGTTTTATTTGGTTATGTTTTTTCGGTTGGTTGTTTATCTAAAAAGGTAAAATTATACCCCAAATTGTAAATGAATACCTAAACATTTATTTCCATCCTTTGGCATATTGGGGATGTCTCTTAAATCCAAGTAACGCCTAAAAGTCCTCTCAAACCAATGACAAGGGGAGGGACATTACAACACCCATGTCATCAACCTATATGCTCAATATATCTTTCATTGATTTTATAGAAACATACATGTTAATATAAATTCCATAGTCAAGACTTGATCAGATAGTTCTATTTCCATCAAAGGGACGAGATATCTATTTCCATTAATCATAAAAGGAAAAATACTTTATTAACTTATTTATTAATATATACCATTCATGACGCACCCAACATATTCTACTTCTTAGTGAATATATGGTATCACCATTTTGGTAAATACATCAAAGTAAATGAGAAATGATATATATTAATAAAAATATCAAGTCAAAGAATCATTATATGAATATGAAGATTGGAATATCTAATGACACAAAAACAAGTAGAATTTATACAGGTGGGTCTATTCTCATTACCTCCTTTATTGATATTACCAATTTAGTACACCATGAAAAAGTGTCTCGAAGTCCTATGAGTATCCACCCCTAATATTCTGTATCGTTTTACTCCCATAAAAATTTTCATCTATCTATAGAACATATATTTAATAATACTGTCATGGCACTTATAGGTTATCATAGTAGCTGGAAACTTCTATAACCTTTTAGTTTGACAAGTACCCAAAGGAGATTATCACATTGATTTCATACAGAAGAATGATCATCATGTGATAAATAGTTAAATAATATTCAAAATTATTAATATTTTGATAATTTAATGTTCAAAGTTGTTGGTTATAGGGAACCAACCCCAAAAAATTCCCACTTTCACTAGAGCCAATTGCTAACACTTTATTGGTTAGTCTCACATGTTAAACATGCCTCTACTAGGGTATGACTATAGTTACTGATCCTACCATGCTACACGTGGTTGCTCTACTTAGTGTAACCATATTACTCTGAGAAAATACATAAATAGATGATATCATTGAGTATATTTCCTATATCACACCAAAAATCTTGGATAATACCATAGTTAAAAATTCACCATGATTTGATTGAATTTTACTATCTTGGTACAACTTCCAAAATTTTGAACAAATGGTTGCTAGAATTGTTTTTAAAGCTATATCAGAAACCAAATCATACTCAATTGAATGTAGATATGAAAAATTTTAGCTGTAATAGGATTTACCCTTTCATATTACCTTAGCATTATTGTGACTCCAAATCAAAATTAACTAAGTAAGAATATTTTTATATCCCTAAAAACTAGCATTATCATTTCTCCAATTACTAAGAACTCATCAAGTTTTAATTTATCAATAATTTTAAATTGTTCTGACTGTTAGACTATGCATTTCTCTTAGTATTATTTTATATTTTAATTTTATGCTTCATGCATAAGTAAGATAAAACATGCATACATATCATGGAATGTGAAATATATTTCTAAATTAATCTTCGGAATATGTATTCTATACATCATAAGAACACTATGCGACCCTGGAAATAATTTATGTGTATTATTCTATCTTGTATTTTCAATACCATATCAAATATCTATAATGAATTGGATTAATCAACCACTTTATATATACTATTAGATATTATTTTATAGAACTTAGGTTGCTAATTAAGTCATCATAGAGAAATTAACCTTTTAGTATTAATTAACAATAAGAATAATATCTTGTTTTTTATATGTTAAAAAAAATATCTTTAAAAAACTATGGCACTCCCACTAACCTCTTATAGACACTCGATCTCAATTAATTCCAAATGAATATACTATGATCATTATATGTGTTTTGATCCATAAATGGATGCTTGAAACTTTTATTTCATATTGAATTTATTTTATGTCTCCAATATTTTTGGTCATGTCATATAGACATGTTCTATAAGTTTATCTCTAAGGAAGATAGCCTTGACATTCGAATCTTAATAAAATGATCATAGAATACTATTATGATAAGTATAATTTAGATGATTTTTAGTGTGATGATTGGAGTAAATATTTTTTTTCATAGACTACATATTAGACATCATTTAAAACTTTCAATAATCAATCATGTCTTATTGGTACCAACTTGTACCATCAATTTTTAGTTTCTCTTGATTAATCACCAGCAATATCAAGTATAGAAATATTCCAAAATAAATATTTCCTAAATTTTGGTGCATGGAATTAATTATTTAATTCATACATACCTATCAATCATAACATGTTTCACTTTACATCTCAATATAGTATTTATTATTCTTATCGAATAATATATTTACCACCCACCACAATGATTATCCAAAACTAAAATATATCACCCATCATAGTGAATATATACAAAAAACTTTTGGTTTTAAACTTCCTATGGAGTTTTAACTCAATAAAAACTCATCCTACTAACACTTGTGGGGTTTAGTGTTCACATTAAAACTATATGGTGCATGAACTTCACATAAGGCTAGCCTACTCCCACTATATTAGAAGAGATATACTATCTATATATATGTATAGTCAGTTATGACTAATACTTTCTATATTGAGGATGTTATTGTCCTCAGTTAATATAGGACAATTAAATAGGATTCACTTTGTGTTTCATTTAATTTTTATTTAAAGCTAATTACAGTTTAATAAATGATTCAAATTAGAACACATAAAGCTATGAAATAATGGATTCTCAATATATTGTAACTTATATAATATTCATTATTCAATTTAGTTGGAATATGGTTAGTTATTACACTTATATTTGAAAATTATACTTGGAAAGGAATCATGAATGACTAAAATACATATATAAGACTCTTTATCGATCTTCCTTACTTATAGAATATTAATAAGGGTATGTTAGTTTTCAAAAACCCTCATGTTGATTCGAAATCTATAATTTCTACACTTTCTATCCTTAGTTTTGAAAATCAAAACACACCTTCTTAAAAACTGTATTTTAATAACTTTATATTTCCCAAGTATTTTAGAATGTTTTTTTATAAAACCATTTATTATACCAAATGTAAAAACCATTCTAAAAAAACAAATATAAACTTTTTAGACTAGAGTTTGATCCATCAGATTGACTAGAGTCTGATCAATTAGAATTACTAGAGTCTAATTCATTGGATTGAGAAAATTCTAGTCCATCGTATTGAAAAAAGTATAGACCATAAGATTTTCAAAAGTCTAGTCCATAGGATTGACAAAAAGTATAGTCAATCAGATTTATGAATGTCTAGTCCATCTGTATGATGAAATCTAGTCTATCAGAATGATTGAGTTTTATCTATTGGTGTGACCGATTTTAGTCTATCGATGTGATAGATTTTATTCTATCTGTGTGATAAAGTTTAGTTTATCGGCGTGACAAAGTTTTGTTTATCGGCGTGATTAAGTTTATTTTATCAGACTAACAAACTTTTATTCCATCAGAATAATAAAGTTTATAATTGGATTATTAGAACTATTTATATCATATGGAATAATTTTTACAACATTGTAATGGTGCTATGAAAACAACATCAGATACAGATGTACATACTGAGTCATAAAACTAAAGATCATATGAGGCCATTGAAACCAACTCTAATAATCAAAGAATATGACCGTTGGAGGTGTGCCGATAAATAGAGGTGTATTTGAGGATCTTGAAGTTAATTCTTATGTGAATCAACCCATATGAGAGATAATATACTGTAACTTCTCAATACCATTGCATTAAATTTTTTTATAAAGTTTTTGTTTTAAGGAATCTGATTGAGTATTGTAAATTCCTTAGAACATTTTCAATTGTAATTACTGTGTCCAATCTAGGTTTAGATCAGGGGATTCTAGGGATATGAAGACTATTGATTCTAATCAGACCAATTGAGGTATTCTAGGGATTGGAAGACTGAGGTGATTCTGATATTTGTGATCAAGGGCTTTCTTAGTGTAGAAATAAAGACCCTACAGTTAGGTTGAAAATTTTTGATACTCAAATTTGGATTTTATTGACATCATTTACTCTTAAGGTTAAAGATTATAATATATTTTATAGATATTTTTAGTAAGTTATTATTAATTTTAACTTAATATTTGATTTTACTTGTTTCTATAAGTTATTATTTTCTACTGTGCAATTTAATAGAAAGTTTGTTTTACTAAACTTTTCTATACTCTAATCATCAAAATTTTTATGAGTCCGATTAGTAAACCCTGATCATAAGACAAATTATAAATTTGATAAATCTTAACAAAGAGGTTTGGGATTTTAATTAGTTTACATTTTTTAACTATAATTAACCCCTCTTGTAGACATTATATTCTCTAAAATCATACAACTCACTCTATATTAAATGAATGATGAATAATTGGTTAAGATATAATCTGACATACCATACAAAACTCCGAAATCCTTTACCAAATGCATGCACTACTTTATTGAGTATTCCTAAAATTTCTTAAAGGAATCTCATGGAGTACAACTTACCTCTAACTTCACCTTGTAATAGTTAATGCTATCAAGATAGTACCAACTATGAAATCCTTATAGATTTCCTTCATATCTAAATTTTTCATATATTAAAACATAATAATATCATATAACTAATATTTTTATCTCAAAAGAGTCAGAACATCATATTGGTTATATTAATAATAATTTATAGATTTATTTGAATAAGAATTTTCTTGTAATTACTAGGTATGAGTCTTATAATTATACTCATCATTTATTTCCAATAACAAATATTTATGATTCAAGTTTTATTGAAGTATTGAGTGTAGTGTACCATATTGATATTCATTTAAAAATAAGTATAATCTCATTATGTTCTAATAGAATACTGATATAAATGTTAAATAACACTTTAAAAAATTTATATTTCAATTATAATCAATCCAATGGTAAATTAAAAGTCATGAATTTATCACTATCGATATAGTAATCACCCTTTCTCAACTATTAGAGGGAAATAATTCACTTCTGAAGTCACATGTTTCTCACTTCTGATATAGAAATCACACATTCCTAGCTCCTATGAGAATATAACATTCTTTTAGTAATTTTTTTCTTAGTTTTAGTATTTTAATAAATGATAGTATATAATACCTAAGAATTAGAATAAAAACATTAAAATCCATGATGAATATATTTAAAGTAAATGGAACTTCTTTCATCCCCTATTACAATTCTCTTTCAAATGAACCTTTCTGTCTACATGAAATGTAAATAGCCTCATGTTTTCTATACCACCTATAAATATTTTGTCACTTTGGAAGCCATTGTAAAGGAACCATTTACTATAAAATATTCATGGGATTTTCAACCTTTCCTTTCATATTATTCACTATAAGGCTTGCATAACCAAGTTCCCCACAACTATTATTTTCTTGGTAAAGTTGAGTCAAAATATTATTGAGCTAATAATACCATAGTTCTAGATGAATAAGTATAACCTATAAGGAAAGGATGATAATATGAGATTAATTGATAATTTATTATGTATATGGAATCCCAAAATTTTCTAAGTGATCAATGCACTTCAACATATTGAAGACACGATCAATAAATAATTACATTCTTCTAGTTTACACTAGTATATTTTAGTGAAAATATCATTTATCTAAAGACTTATTTCATTATAAATGGACAAGAGATGAGATTTCATGGTATAAGCATCCATGTCCTTATGTTTCATTATCATTTCTCTGAACATAATCAATTTCAGTACATGATAAACAACTGGATCATCTCCATGTACCTCATGTAGGAATCCTTTTTACCTTAAATTTCTTGGTGAGGTGACTTAACATGTATAGGGATATCTATCACATTTCAAAAAATTTCCTATGTTATTTTAGTGTGTGAAAAACTGCACTAACCTTGAAAATATATGCTATTAAGGACACAGTCTGTATCCTAAAAAATAATAGTGTTAAGATTATTTCATTTTACATACTATACATTAATTAAAAGTAGATTTTAGTTTTTATATTGATTTAACAAAAGGGTTGTATATAATAAGTTTTTATTTATTAGTCTCCCACTATTTTATTAAAACCCAATATCCCCCACTATCAATTTTAGAATATCCTTTTGTATGAATATTCTAGGGGAAAGGATCCATATTTCCCTTCTTATAACCCAAGAAAGGGCCCAGAAAAATACTAAAAGGTATTTAGCACGGTTTATCTTTTCCAACTACATTAATTTACAACTCTTTGATATGTTGAGTGGACTCCCTAATCCTGAAATCATTTTTTTGATTTCCTCAATGATTTTCTATAAATTTACACTAATTCCAAAAAAGGATACTCTTATTGATCTGGAATAGGTTAATTCATCCCAAAACCTTTTTTATAAATCCTCATTAAATGGTAGTGTCCCAAAAAGGGATATATCAAATAATATAATATATTGGTCCCAATCTAAATTAAATAATGGAAGGTTATACTGACCTAATATTCTATTTTATGGATTTTATATTTATGTGTAAATTTACCATTTTATCTTATTACATGTTTGTTAATATTAAGTGGATTTTAATTAAGTAATTAACCTTTTCTAGATAAAATTTATTCATAATATGGTTTTTAAATTCCATATTACATGATTTTCAATTAATTTATTCATTAATAATGATAAAGTATTCATAAACTAATTAACCATGTAACTTGATAGAAATAAAATAATAAAAGTGTTACAATCATAAGATTCTATAATAGTTAGTTTATTTAACAGGTGATAAACTAACCCATGACCCTAGGGGAATAATACATTGAACCATAATTTGGTTCATGCTGTCATATTCTACCTATCCTCCTATGTATCTCATGGATTATTTTATCCTTGGATCCAAACTTAAACTACCTTCACTCACATGGGAGCACCATACATTGCATAAGATATACTCACACACAGGTGAGGGGAATTAAATAATTGGTTATGGGTTTTAGATAAAATAAATTATAGGTATGAAATATAGAGACCTAAACCCGCACTCTTAGGTCTGATGCTAAAAACACTTTCTTTAAATACCATCTTGATATAAAGTGAGTTGTCCTAATCTATAAATATCTTTATTTTACACCATTTCCATAAGTTAAACATTACATATCAAAAATAATAACACAATTCCAAGAATAGAAGGTTTAGTGTCTTTGAGGACTAGCTATATAAGAAACTTATTTTACAATACTTGTGATCATTTCACCATAATCAAACCATACTAGAACCCCTTATAGAATTATTTTAATTTAGAATCATATTTATAACCCAGGGAATGAAACATAATAAGGGGGGGGGATCAAATTATTAATAAGGGAAAACTTATCAACATCTCATCAAGGGTTTGATCATAAGTATATGAGAAAACATGAGCATAGGAAATGTATTATTAAAAAAAATATGGAATAATAAGATTTTTCTATAATCCATAAAGAAGAACATGTAATCTCAAATGAACAAACATATACCATTTCAAAAGAGTGTGAGATAAGCATGGAAACATGGAATAAAGTAATCATGTCATAAGTTAATAGAATCATAAATATGTGGAAAAAATATAAAGCAAAAAATCATAATCATAATTCAAGGATCAATGATAATACAACATAACATAGTGTTCTTAGGCTAATTTCCCATGAAACATAGTCAAAGGTTCACCACCAAGACAAAATAACGTAGCTTTCTTAGGCTCATATCCTATGCACTATACATGGTATCTAATTAGATAAAAACATTACCCAATTTATTAGAGTGTTATCAGGGCACACCCTTCATATACATAACATTCACATTTATATGTGTACCATAAGAGGAAAAGAAACCATATATAAATTATAAGCATGATAAAACCCATGTGAATGAAGTGGGTTTCATAATATTTTCTCAAGGAATAACCAAAGGATATATCCTAAGGATTCCTAATAGAAGAAGGAATTAAAACATTTTGGATGTTTTTATTTGAAAAGGAAACATAAATCTTAAAAATTGAGTTCCAATATATAAAAAATTCTTGAGAAATATTGGATAAGTAAGATTAAAAATGATCAACTTAGGTGATGATTTATGAAATGAGTAAATGATATTTTAATAAAGGAATAAGCTTATTATTTTACTTTAGACTAGAATTGAATCAAGTGGGTTTTCCAAAAAATAATGAGGGTTTTAAAAATCTATTCATGGTTAATTTTTTTTATGGATGTGGTACTTGATGTGAACTAAGAAATTGGGAAGTTACCTTAAATCGGGTTTACTTAAAATAGAAAACCATGAATGAAACTTAAAACATGTATTATACCTAATATAGAAAGTTAAATTAAACTATATATAGTTGTAAAGATCATATATATAGAATATATATAAAATAAATGAGAATAATATAGAGGAAAATAGAGAAAAATAAAAAAAAATTCATATCCCAAAAGTAACGATGAGGGTTCATAAGATAAAACATACAATCACGACAGTATAAAACTTTTTAATATTTAAAAAATACCTTTATTCTATCCCACATAATAAAAAGGGATAAAAAATTCCTTTTTAAAAGATAAAAATGGAAATTTAAAGATCGCATGAGATAAACCATAATTGGGTTTCCAAATATAATGGAGAACATTGGCAGGAAGGGAAAATATATACATAGAGGAGAAAAATACATTAGAAAGGATGGGTATTAATCCTAAGAATGTCATAAATTTTAGGAATAAATCAACTAAAAAATATGTTTTTGTTTCAAATAAGTAATTTCCCACAATATAAAAAAGTAATTACCATGTAGAATATAGAAATTTTTGAATAATGGAAATTATAAAAGAATATTCAAGTGTGATAGCTCAAGACACAAAAGGAAATAAAATTGAGTCAACAAATCACTTTTGACCTCATTATCTTTACAATAGAAAAACCATAAAAAATAAAACATGATATGGATTTTTAAATCCCTTAGAATTCAATAAAATTATGATAAAAATACATCCAATGGAAATATTTACATTAGAAAAGGGAAAAAGTGGTAAATACAAATCGTATCTCAATGAATCAAAATTGAGATGTGAAAACCCTTACCTTAGGTCTTGATTCATTCTATGTGTGCACCCAAATTCATAAACAATAAAATTAACTTTATCAAAAATTTTATTAAGATTGTTTTGCATATATATCTAATTTTATAAGGTCCATTTATTATCTTATGTTACATATTTATTAAATAGTTTTCACTTATTTCAGTTAAATGAGATTTTTCAGTTAATTTCTATGAAAAAACCTCACTATATTGAATATGGTAAAATGTTTTGTAAAAAGATTTATAGAATACATAATTTTAGTGTTTTATTTATTTTATTATTAAATTATCAGAAAATTTATACCATTTTTGAGGTTCTCCCAAAAATGGACTCAAATTATTAAAGGTGACTCAATATGTTCATTTAATATGATTAAGTTTACTACAACCATTTATTATTAATATCACTTATATAATATACAAATTTATCATTAAATAATATTAATAGTTTCATATATATCATTTTTATACATTAAATACATTTTTAAAGTCATATATGTTTGGCGGTAATGGAAAATTAAATACAATGTTCTCTGGAGGTGGTAGTCCACACATACACACAAAAAATGCTCTCATT
Organism: Viscum album; assembly: GCA_963277665.1. Lineage (NCBI taxonomy): Eukaryota > Viridiplantae > Streptophyta > Magnoliopsida > Santalales > Viscaceae > Viscum > Viscum album. The sequence continues at coordinate 189,202,567 of OY728127.1, forward strand.
TTTCATAGAATGATAAGGGGATAGAAAATTGAATTAATTTTAATTTATGAAAATATATTAGGGGAAAAAAGAAGGAAATAATTAAGAGATCTCAGTTGAGAGCATTATCTCTCTATTTGGATTTTCTCCTTTGGGTAACACCTTAAGGCTCCTTAGATTGGTATTTTGGAAAGAAAAATGTCTCTAGGATGTGTGGAAAGTGTTTAGGATATAATTGGGTATAGTTTTGGTTAAGATAATTCTTTTTAAATTGTTGATAAATGTGGTGGAAGTGATCTTCTTTTATAAGTGAAGAAAATTATATTTTTGTAAATACCCATTACATCTTCAATGATGGATTGATAATATTCAATGATCAATGGATCTAAAATGGAAAATAATTGTGTGTGGGATGCATTAAGGTCAATAATACCTCCACCATTAATTTTTTTCCATATTTTATACATGTTTTTATTCATTTACCATTAGGTTTTAACTTTTACCTTCTTGGTTTTTACCTTGGTAATTGGTTTTTACCTAATCAATTAATTTTTTTCTAAAAATAAAAGATAACAAAACTTACCAAAATTTGATGTTTTAAACCTAATTTTATACTCAATTTATCCTAAATAAATTTCTAAATATTTTAAAACTAAATTTTAAATTAAAATATATAATATATTGAATTTTTCTTGTTAAAGAACAATGTTTTAATCATTAAGTATTCTTGATCTTATTAATTAACAATTAAATGAGTGATAATATATTTTAACATAGGTTTAAACATAATACTATATTATTTATATAAAATATATCATTTTAATTTATTATACCAAAATTTATACAACATTAATAACATAATTATTTGAAAATAACCCTTTCACCATTATCATGAACATTAACTTTAATCTCAATAATCAGACTTTTATGACTAAAAATGAAATTATACTTATTAAATAGTATGAACATGATGATATAAAATATTAAATACATTTTTTATATTTAATTTCTATAAGTGATGAAAACTAATTTTTAATATAAGTTAAGAAAAACAATTTTTTAGAGTAAAATGTTACTTAAGTTTCCAAAATGTTAAACATGGGTTTTATAAATTCAAAATATTATTATTAAATGAATAATTTTACTCCTTAATCAATTTTTTGGTCTAATAAAATATTTATAAGTTTTTTAAAGTAATTATTAATTCATGAATAATTTATAAACATTACAATGTTAGTAAAAATGATATCTTTTTTACTATTCACCTAAAAAAATTATTTTAGAAAAATCCCAAAAATTAATCCTAAGATAAAATTGTAATTATAATTAAAAAAAATGATGTTAATTTTTTCATATTAAAATTATAAAATTTTATAATTAAACTTTTAAATAAAATCATAAAAAATATAGTGAAATCCATTTTTATTGGAAAATAACTTTTAAAATATTAACCATTCTTATTATTATTCCCTATCAATTAACAATTAGTGTAAATATATTATTCATAAAAAATTTATATATATCATATATATTTTCTTTAAATAAATCTCATGAAAATCAAATTAAAAAAATACATTTGAAGAATAAAATCATCTCATTAATTTTATCAATGAATTAATAAATAAAATTTATTTTTATTTAAAATTAAAAATGATTAATTTATAAAATACATGTTAAAAATATATTATTAGATAAATAATTAAATTTTTATATAATCCTAATTTTTAGTTACATAGTCCCTCAATATCTCTACATAAGATATGAATAAGGGAAGCTCTAGTGGCAGTTGTAGGTGGGGATTCCACTAGCATGGATCCTGTAGAAATTTCCATGAGCTTGGAATTGTCTCACATAAAATTTCAATCACATCAAAATTATTGGAGTTTAGCTTGGGATTAGTCTAGGGAAAACCCTAGTTAAGTAAAATCTTTTCCAAGATCGGACATATGATCTACATAAGGGATACTTCCATTACCTGATTCCATTTCCTTTATTTTTATTCATAGATTTCATAATATGGTTACTTCCTTTTATACCCACTAATTTAATGGATACATTATAATGGTAAAATTTAATAATTTTATTTTAAAGTATCATAGTTTCATTTTAGTTTGGTTTTTGATGTAAAAAAGTTATTCAACACATTAGGTTTTAAAGGAAAAAATATATAGTAGAAACTTGGGGAGTTGCATTCTCCCCCTTAAATAAATTTCATCCTCACTATTTTAATTATCACTTACCAATGGAAATATAAAAGCATATATAAAACAATACATGACTCAGGATATAATTATTAGAGATATATCAACCTTACAAACATAGAAACATATATTTTTCCTCAAAATAATCTTTACCCAAATATTGATATTTTCTCCAACCATTTGAGCCGAAATACTACCTATAATGTTCCTAAAATGGTTCACTCATAAGTAACCAAAATGAGTTTCCACATGAACCCAAACACGCCTCCCCATATACCATAGGCTGCAGACTAGCAATGAGGTTCTAGGAGTGTATCATGGGAATAATATACCCTCTAATCATAGTAGAAATAACAAAAAAACATAATAATATCAACCATTGCATACTAACACATAAAACATCATGATAAGTACCAAATAATCCAAAATTTACAACCAAGATGAAATAAAATAATTTCATACTGTATATATAATAAAAAAAATCCTAAATAGGAAAATAAAACAAAACTGGTTCTGAGGTCATGCTCGGTCCTTCCATCCATGCTCCTATCCTGAGATACCGGATCACTCATCTATCATAGGTGCCTTTCCTTTATCCTGACCTATAACCATAAAGTCTGGTCGAGTACCATAGGCAGCCCAAGTAGGGTATGAGTAAAACCCAGTAGGCCACCACCAATGGTGTCTAAAGAATATCTTGTCTGAGTAAACATATGTACCGATGTGTAAGTAAAGAATAAAGTGTGAAATAGAAAATAAATATAATTTAACCATCAACCCTTAGGTCCAGGGTGGCACCTTGGGTCAAACATACCTTCTTCAGCCAGTGTCATGTGTCTCTATACACAATATCAATGTCATGTTTATAAGTACATGAGAATACATGATCCTTAGAACTAGGTCAAAGGCCCCCCATCCATAATAATCACAATCACAGGCACATCTGATCCTTAGAATCACATCAAGGTCCCCCAATAGTAGTAATCATGATAATAAGAACATTGGATCCTTGGAATCACATCAGGGTCCCCCAAGAGTAATAATCATAATAATGGGCATACCAGATCCTTAGAATCACATCAAGGTTCCACAATAGTAATAATAACGGGCACACTGGATCCATGGAATTATATACATGGTCCCACAATAATAATAATAATGGGCACACCTGATCCTTGGAATTACATCCAAGGTCCCCAAATAATAATAATAATAATAACCATATAATAAATTTTGTAATCATGAGTTCATCATTTCATTAGTCAATATTAACCATATAGTCAATTTCATAATCACGACTTCATATTTTCATTAGATTATTATCAATCAAATTCCATTAACAAAGATATCATCAATTAAACATTTAAATGAAAATAATCAATGAATATTTTAATTTAATCCACTCAAATATAGGATACTTTATAAATATATTTGGTAACCCACTAGTCCTTAGTTAAGGATAATACATTCATATAGTTTCCACTTTAATTCCATTTTTAAATTTCAAATGTTGGTGCACCTATGTGGTGGCCTAAGTCTTAGTCCTTACATGACAATGGACCACTCAGGGCCCATGGGAAGGCAGATAAAATTTAATTAGAAAATAAAATTCAATTATTAATTAAATAAGACCATGAACACAAAATATTGGTATGGAAACACATCACATACACAAGAGAAGATAAATAAGATATCAAGGGATAACTCAATACCACTTACCTCAAACACTTAGAATTTCATTAACCAAATGATATCCACAAACCAAAGTGGAAGAAGGATCCTAAGAAGAAAGAGAGATCTATAAACTAAAAATACCACATCAAAAATTTGGTTTGAATTAACCCTAGGATTCCATATACGTTAGGTAGAAATAAACATAAATAAGACAGAGAAAAGTTCAAGGAATAATGGAAGAAATTATACACTACAAAACTCTTGAAGATATAAGATGAGACTCCATTAAAATAAGACCAATATGGTTGAGAAAGTCCACTCACACATGATAGATTCTATAGGAATTAATACTAGTATAATGTTGGTGATAAGATGGGTTAAATCACGTTAATAAAAATTAAAATCCCTCCCATATTGTTCACATGCCTTAATAATAAATAGGAGTAACTTCCCTAAAATACTATGTAACATCTCATATTTTTCATGTATTATTTTTATAAATTATATAGAATGATTTCGAGACTAGTTGCTAAGACAACGTGTGATTCTGAGGCCCGGTGTGCCTAGAATAATTTTTTGAAAAATATTAAACTTTTCATAGCATGCATGTGTGGTTTTCTTGAAAAAGAAGAATAAATATTAAACAAGTTTACAGATCAGAAATCCAAGATCACCTTTGATAACAGAATGGTGGATTTACCATAGGTGCAACCTAACTTTGGTCGGCACAGGTCATCTATAAAAAAATTCACCAAGGACATAACCATAAATAAAATAATTAATTTTTTTAATCCTAATAACTCATGAATGGTGAGTTGTATTAGAAATCCAAAAACCACCATTGAGTTCCTAATGTGATTTTTCCCTAGGAGATACTTAACCATAGTCGGCATGGGTCTTCTGTGGAAAAACTCATAAAGGATGTAATCATCATTAAATAATTTAAATAAAAAATTATTTTTTTGATGAGAATTTTTTTCCCTTAAATGTATCCTTAAAAATAAATCTCAGGGTTATCCAAATAACCCTAGGAACATTTGAGAATCTCTAGGGAGAGATTTGAAAGAACTCTCTCAAAAAAATGATGATGGATTGTGGATATAAGATTGATAGGAAACCGATTCGAAGGAACCTCGTTGTTGTCGCTGCCAACGCAATGATCATCCTTCATCAGTGAGTGATCTGAATCAAGGTAGGGTGGTTTATTTCTTGTTCCTTTTCCCGATTCTTGATTTTCAAGATGAACGTGGGTCAATCCACGAATATATTGATCCACGGTTCAATCATTGCGGGATGGTTATTAAATTGTGGGGATTATTTTTGGTAGTTTTCAAGTTTGATATTCATCCTCATTATAACAAGAATGAATTGAGGCCAACATGAACAAAGGTTGAGATCCATTCCTTGGGGTGTTATTAATGATTTTCTCTCCCCCATTATTGGCGTTCTTCACCATTGGACCCTCATGGCCACGACTCAACTTGCCGAGAGGCTCCGAACACAATCAAACCCCCAAATTAAAGGAAAACCAAAATAGAGGTTGGATATGAATATATAGATACATGAGCATCAAATATATGTCTTTGTTTTAGAAATATGAGTATCATATGTGGCTTTGTGGTCTATATAAGGGACCACTGGTGTGAGTCTGGTGTGACGGTCCGATGAGGTGGTATGGTGGCGGTATGATGACCGAAGACAATGGCCACAGAAGACGATGGTGGATACGGTGTGGGCTACGTGGGATGTGGAAGAGTGGGCCATGGGATATGGCAAAGAAGAGATAGAGATGCGGAGGATCACAACATGGGGTCAGGGATATGGAGGAGCTACGAGATGCGGTGGCGATGACGACTTCATGGGACGTGGCTAGAGACCGTGTAGGCTGGGCCAGGTGGCCTACACATGAGTTGGCCGATCTAGGGAAAATGGGATGAGATCAGGTGGAATAGGCCGAGCCAGATGAAGATGGGACGAGCCAGGAAAAGAGGGCCAACCCAGGTGGGGCAGGTCGGGTTGGATCCAACAGTATGGGTCAGACTCAGAGCGGCCGGACTGGGCCACAATCGACCGTGGCGATAGACTGTGAGCCACAATCGATCCAGCTGCCGCACGACCACGACAACTGGGGGTGCGGTCGACCACTGTAGTCAGTGGACCAAACATGTGATCGGTCCATAGGCCCATTGACCCCCCATCCTTTAAAATTTCAAACCCCCATAAATTTCAAATGGTGAGTCTATTTGTTAAGATGTCTGCGGTATTGTGACTCTTTTTTTGAGACGGCCCTTTTGACTTAATGTGGTGAGTTATTAGCTTATACCAGTATAGGGTGATAGTGTTCCCTTGGTCCTTTGCTCGAGGGTTCAATATTTTATTACATACATATCACTATATTGTAATCCCCTCTAGAGGCTGAGTCCCAGATAGAGTCAGGAAACCCTTCTCAAGACTGGAGTGCGATTCTCTATCTCCCTTAGTGGATTTTGGGGAATTGCGTGACCTCCATGAGAATAGCGCTGATCCTACACCTAGAAGACCACATCAGTAGGGTATATGGTATCCCCCAGAGTGTCTATTCATGATCTGTGGTATCCCTTAGGGTGTCCAGGTATGATCCACTACATTGCGAATTGATCCAGATTGGGTATGTGGTATTCCCCAGTGTATCGGGGCACAATCCTTGGTATCCCTCAGCGTTTCTAGGTTTGATCCCCTCTCTATGGTATCATGATCTTCCTTAACCAATATATTATCATTTGGGTAGGGACCAAATGAGTTATACCTCTTCATGAGCATCTCCAATGATATCATGGGTGGAGGAGTGAGTTCTCACGGAATGAGCGTGTTTCGAGAAGAATACTTTGGATAATAATTGGTTTTGACTTACCTCTAGACCATGTGTCTTGATTTGAGTATATCTAGATATTATTATTATATTTTATATTCACATATACCCATGTAGAGCTAACTGTTATATTTCCTTCATGGTATTTCCTTCAGGGTATTTCCTTTGTGGTATTTCTTTTGTGGTTTTGGGGTTTCCTACTAAGTATTGTTTTACTCACCCATGCATGGGCTTTTCCCACACATGTTGTGTCTTAGGAATATGATCAATCCTTTGAAGGAGTCTTAGGTGGACCTGGACCAATCGATGCTTAGTGAGGCTAGACAGATGAGGTTTGCACCTACAACTTCAGACAATAGTCCCAATACCATTTCCCTCAGGTTGGATCATGTAGGGTTTTATGCGGATGCGTTTTAGGAACTTGTTCATTCACCTTCCTAGAATGGGATGACATGGGCAACATTTCACTATGTTTTTTTGGTTTTTTTTACATACTCTTTTTTTGGGCTTGTATTTTGGCCTGTTTACTTTACTATACTTCCTGTCATACTCTTCTGTGGAATCGTAGTGGTTTTCATGAATTTTTTTACTTAGTGTTTTTACATTTCAGTATTTGTGGATTGGAGATGTGTATGTGAGTGTGTATAGGTACTTAGGATAATACCTCCCATTTATGGGATATGACTACTCGGTATTAGTCACCAGGACCTGGCCTATTGGAGGTAGGCTTGGGGTAGTCATGGCACGGGCCCCTCTGGTATGAGTCATGATAGAGTGGTATCAGAGGAGGTCGGTTCTACTTTAAGATTGAGAGTCTATGAGGTTGGTTTGGGGAAATAGTGTTGAGGGTTTCAAGTTTGGATTTCAGGCCAGAGACTCTAGTGTTGGTGCGGCGACTGACATATCCATTTACTAGGACTATGATTACCTACTTTTCAACTCATACATGAAAACACTATTTATAGGGAAAAACAATGGTACATGTATCATATAGGAATGGTTATATTTTCCATGTCCTTACTGAGTTAGCTCTCCATATATACTCTTCTGATCATGGTACATCTTGTTTTATTTTATGATATCTGCACATAGACAGCCATCCAGGATTCCACTATGTGATCACGAAGATGATATTCCTAGTGAAGAGGCATCGATACAAGGCCCTATACTAGAGATAGCACCTCCGAGTGGTTTATCAGCTATAGAACCACCCATCGAGTAGTAGCTACTACCAGAACTACCAGATGAGGATGCACGTAGGTTGAGTATGTTGCATAAGTTTCCAAGGTAGTGAAATCCCAGGTTTTGGGTGAGCCAGACCCACATTTGGATGAGGATTTTCTAGATACAGTCACCGTTGTTTTCCACCTTGTGAACTTCCGACCATATGGAATCCCTTACCACAAGACTTCTTCAAAGATCCGAAGGGAGATGGTGGAGATTGGTGACAAAGTCTCACGATGAGACAAATATCTCCTGGAATTAATTTGAACATATCTTCATAGAGGAGTTATATCTGGAAACATTACAATCGGTTCTCATACAGGAGATTCTGAAGTTGTAGAAGGGAAGTATGAACATATCAGAGTATTCAGTGAGGTTTACTGATCATTTATGCCACTATGTAGACATGGTGCGAGACCAGTTCTTCAGGGCTCGTACCTTTGACCAGGGATTACACCGGGACATCTGGGAATCAGTGGTATCACTTAGCATTCCTACTTATGATGGGGTAATTGAGTGAGCCCTACTAGTTAAGAGTTTTATAATGGAGCGGACACCAGAAGTAAGAGCTAGAAGTGGGCACTGGGTAGCTGAGACGTCGGCAATAGGTAGATGATGATAGTCACAGGGATCCAAGAGGTTTAAACACTTTAGGGGACAATCCTAGGATTAAGATTCAGTAGTGAAGGGCTCATAGGGTGGCTCGAGTCATCCCAGGGATAAGTGGTGTTACACATGTGACAGTCAGGGAAATATGGAATGAGATTTCCTGACTTATCATATAGTTGATCGAGGAATGGTTGAGGGACCATCGAGGAAAATATAGAGAGGGGATCAGGGTGGTCTGCAGGGCATCAAACATCGAGGCCTTACGATGTCATTCTTGGTATGGACTGGTCATCTATAGTTCATTCTCAAATTGACTATTTTAGGCATAGAGTGCGGTGTTTACGTAGTGATAGAACTAGGTTTTCCTTCATTGGTGAAAAGGAAATGAATGCAGTGCAAGATAGACTCACACATAAGAGGGTGCAGCTGTTTACTCATCAATTGACTAACCTCACCCTCAGTGCAATGGATTATATGAGTCCTTATTTTCCTACAGTGGTGGGCAAGAACATATTTACTAAAATTTTTCCAAGTTTATATCCCCACAGGGAGATGGAATTATACATTGATCTACACCCTTGGATGACTCTGATATCTACACCTACATATCAGATGGCTTATGCAGAGCTTCAAAAGATGAGGGTGCAGTTGGAGGACTTACAGAGGAAGGGATTCATGAGACCCAGTGTTTAAACCTAGGAATACCCATTTTTGTTTTCCAAGAAGTTAGATGGGATATTGAGGTTATATGTCGATTACTGGCACTTGAACCAGGTGATCATGAAGAAAAAGTATCCACTAATGAGGATTTATGACCTATTTGATCAGTTGAAAGGGGAATGGTGGTTCATGGAACTCATGAATTAGATATTTTATCCTTACTTAGACCAGTTCATGGTGGTATTCATTGATGAAATCCTAGTGTACTTAGTGTCCTAGGAGGAGCACACAAGACACTTGAGGATGGTCTTAGACATGCTTCAAGAGCACCAAATCTATGGAAATCTCTCGAAGTTTCAGTTCTAGATTCGAGAGGTCCATTTTCAAGGACACATGATCTCAGAGGTTAGTGTTGAAGTGGATCCAGAGAAGGTTGAGGCAATGCTTTATTGGGATCCAAAAAAGAGTTTCATTGAGGTGTGGAGTTTCCTTGGATTAACGGGGTACTATCATAGGTTTGTGCCCAAATTCTCCAGAGTGTTATCACCCTTGACATCTTTGACACGAAAGGGGAAACCTTTCGTGTGGATAGAGAAGTACTAGCAGTGCTTTCAAAAGATGAGGCAGATGTTGATGAGTGCTCCCATCCTAAAGTTACTTGAGGAGGGAGTTGACTATGTGGTGTTCTATGATGCATTAGGGAACATACTTGGTTGTGTCCTAATGAAAGGTAAATAGGTGATTGCCTATGGTTTACACCAGTTGAGATTGCATGAGAAAAATTATGTAATCCATGATCTTGAGCTAGCAGCGATAATATTCAGATTGAAGATGTGGTGACACTACCTAATGGATGAGTGGTTTATCATCTACTTTGATCAAAAGAAAATCAAGTATATGTTCTCTAATAATGACCTGAACTCGAGACGGAGGCGATTGATAGAGCTCCTCAAGGACCATGATTTTGATATTTTCTATACTCCTAGGAAAGAAATTGTGGTGGTGGATTATCTCAACAGAAGATCTATCCTGTAGTTTCTGAATGAGGCATCAAATCAGTTGGTCTCGTTGCAGTTATCCTTTGTGGATGTAGATAGAGCAGCATACCTCTAGTTGATGGTTGTCACCCCTCTACTCTTATAGTGAGTTAGGGAGGCATAACTTGGGGATACTGAATGTGATACCCTACATGATTAGTTTTCCATAGAACATGATCCTAATGGATATTTGAAAGGTGGGGAGAATGTTATTCCTTTTAAAGGGTGCACAATTATACTAGTGGCATTGTGAGAGGAGGTTTTAAGGGAGTTCCACACTTCCCATTTGGTGGTGCATCCTGGTGTGGAAAATATGTACCAGGAACTCCGAAATCAGTTTTGGTGGCCAGGGATGAAGAAGGGAGTTGTAGAGTTCATCACTTGATGCCTCACTTGTTAGTAAGTGAAGGTTGAGCACCAAGTTCCAGTGGGTTTAGCCCAACCCCTTGAGGTGTCAGAATGGAAGTGGGATGAGATATCTATGGACTTAATCATTGGTTTACCACATATGTCCAGGGGACACAATTCCATTTGGGTGATCATTGACCGACTCACCAAGTCATCCCACTTTCCGGCTACCCACGAGCAGAGTTCAGTAGAGAGCTTGGGATTCCTCTATGTGTAGGAGATAGTTCAACTCCATGGAGTCCCATCGATGTTTGTTTCAAATAATGATGCTTTCTTTACATCCTGGTTATAAAAGGGATTACAGGAGGTGTTTGGTAATCTTTTATGCTTGAGCATAGTGTCCCACCCATAGACAGATGACCAGACTGAGTAGACCATTCAATTTTTGGATGAAATGATGGGGGCATGCATGTTGGATTTTGGATGTAGTTTGGAGGATCACCTATCACTGGTGGAGTTCATTTGAATCAATATCTATCACTCCACCATTTTTATGGCACCATTAAAGGCCTTTTATGGGTGAACCTGCAGGTCACCACTTTTCTGGACTGACCTAGGAGAGTTAGCACTCATTGGGCCAAAGTTGGTGCGAGAAACCGCGAAGAAGGTGCAGATTATCCAGGAGTGGATGAAGACTGCACAAAGCTACAATAATTCCTATGGTGATAGGTGGTAGAGGCCTTTTGAGTTTAGGTAAGGATACCACATGTTAATTTGGCTCTCACCTTAATATGGATTACAATAATTTTGTCAGGGAGACAAGCTATCTCTGAGGTTCATTGGCCCCATCTAGATTCTGAGTAGAGTTGGTGAGGTGGCGCACTGCTTAGCTCTATCACTACATCTAGATCGGGTACATGATGTCTTCGACCTGTCTCAATTGAGGAGGTACGTTCATGAACCATATCACATCATTTACTGGGGAAAGATAGACATCTATTATGGGTTTACTTTTACCAAGTACCCAATGAAGATCGAGGATTAGCAAGAGAGGATCCTTCGTGGGCAGTATAATCCTCTAGTGCATGTCTAGTGGCGGCACGATAATCTCCAGGAGAGCACATGGGAGTTGGAAGCTCAGATTCATGCTTAGTACCCTCATCTATTTAGGTAGCTCTTGTTTTTTCTTTTGGGGACATAATTCCCCAAGGTGGGGAGAATGTAACATCTCAAATTTTCTATGTATTTTTTTTAGAAATTATATGGAATGATTTTGAGACTAAGAACTGAGATGGAATGCGATTCCAAGGCCTAGTGTTCCTATAACAATTTTTTAAAAAATATTAAAATTTTAATAGAGCACACACACAATTTTCCTAAAAAAGTGGAATAACTCTTAAACAGGTTCCCGAATTAGAAATCCAAAGGCACTATTGAGCTCAGAATGACAGATTTACTCTAGGTGTGACCTAACTTTGGTCGGCGTAGGTCATATGTAGAAAAATTCACCAAGGAATTAACCATAAATAAAATTATTAAATAAAATTATTTTATTTTTAAAATCCTAATAAATCATGAATGGTGACTCAGATTGGAAATTTGAGACTACTTTTAAGTTTGTAATGTGGTGTTTTCCATAGGCGTGACTTAACCTTAGTTAGCACGAGTCTTCTGTGGAAAAACTTAGAAAGGATGTAATTGTCATTAAATAATTTAAATAAAAATTATTTGTATTGATGCAATAAATTTTAAATTAAATGTATCTTTATGCAAAAATTAAAGGGTTAGCTGCATAACCTTGGGAATTCTAGATAATCTCTAGGTAGAGCTTCAGAATAACTCTATTGAACAAACGACGATGGATCATTCACCGATGATCGATGCACAACTGATTAGAAGGGACCTTGCTGACGATAACGACGACAACACAACAATAATCCTTCATCAGTGACTAATTTGAATTGTGGTAGAGTAGTTGATTTATTGTTCCTTTTCCCCGTTCTTGATTTTCACAATGAATGTGGATCAGTCTGTGAATAGATTGATCCATGGTTCGATCATTGCGGGATGGTTATTAAATTATGGGGATTATTTTTAGGATTTTTTAAGTGTGATCTTCATCCTCATTATAATAAGAATGTATTTAGGCTAACATGAACAAAGTCCAAGGTATATTACTTAGGGTGTTATTCCGGATTTTATGTCCCCCATTCTTAGCGTTCTTCGCCGTTGGACCTTCGTGGTCACAGATTGAATTGCTGGGAGGCTCCAAATGTAATTACACCCCCCGTATTGAAGGAAAACCTAAACAAAGTCCTACTTGTATAGATTAGGACCCGAGCATCGTGGATATTCTTTCGTTTTAAAAATACAAGAATCAAAGGTGGCTCGGTGGTCTATAGAAGGGACCACCGGTGCGGGTTTGGCGTGGCGGTTTGATGAGGTGGCGTGGTGGTGGTATGATGACTGAAGGTGGAGACCACATATGACAATGATAATGATAGTGTAAGCCATGTGGGATGTGGTGGATCACGTTGCAGGGTGCGGCAGGGCGGAGCTAGGGACACAGAGGAGTGCGATGCGGGACTGGGGATACAGAGGATCCTCGGGATGCAGTGGCGATAGCGGCCGCGTGGGATGCGACCGATGACCATGTAGACTGGGCTAGGTGGCCCACACAAGAGTGGGCTTATCTAGGGCAGATGGGTTGGGCCCAGGAGGAATGGGTCGGGCCAGGATAAGCATGATAGCCCAGGAAGAACAGGTTGGGTTAGTGTTGGGCAAAAATCCCCCAAGGTAACATTGCAGTATTTTTGGGTTGATTGTGTTTGTTGACAAAGCAGGTTTCCATGGAGAATTGTCGAGTTCCTGAGAATTTTTTGACAATCCTTGTTGACAAAGAACGATGACAAATGAAAGGACGATCTGGAGGCGGTACAAAAAGAGCAGTACAAGGTGGCTCCGTTTCCCAGTGTTTGCCAAATTTTTGGGGTCCAAAATTTGGAGTTTGGTGAGCATCACGAAAATAGGATTTCCATGAATAGAATAATTTAATATGGAAAAGGCATGAATTTCGCGAAGATAAGATTCATGGTTTGGAAATCACGAAGACCAGAATAATGGAGGCAGTGAGTCTTCACGATTACGTCAAGCTTCGCGAACGGAAGAGGCTGAAGCTCATCGCGGCGGAGAAGGGATTTGTGAGGGAGCATCGTGGCGAAGGCGCGAAGGAATGTTGACGGTGATTCTTCACGATTACGTCAAGCTCCGCGAACGGAAAATTTCCGTGGTGCTTCGCAATTTGGATAGAATTCCGGCAGAAACTTTGGAGCTTCGAGATTTGAGATGACGTGGCGTTGACTTCGCACGGAAGGGTCGAGGGTCGGTAGAATTACCTATAAATAGAGGCCGATCCCCTCGAGAGAAGTAGAGAGAATTTTTAGAGAAAATCCATTGCTCTCGGTTCGCAGAGGTGGTTCGCGAAGGTAGTGTGCTTCACGAAAGGGGAGCTTCGTGGCGGCTATTCTAGCTCAGCGAAAGGCGTGTGCCCCGCGTTGGCTCAGTGAGCTTCGCGAAGAGGAAGGAGCTCCGCGATGGCCTAATCATTGCAAAGGTCTGTGCATCGTGAGAGTTCTTCGCGATAGAGTTTCGCGAAAAGGCAGGATCTTCGCGAAGGCTTGTTTGAGCTTCGGGAAATTGGGAGCCTAGCGAAGTTGAGTGCTTTGCGAAGGTCTTTCCAAAGGTAGTTTGCCCAGTGGATAGTGGAAAAGGGGTATTCATCTACGGGTGAAAGTTGAACTTAAACATAGCATCTATATAAAGATAAAGATGCATTACTTAATGGAAATGAAGAGACCTACAGGTCTATAAACTGTGAGTGGATTCCCTTCACAGAGCAGTGAGATTAGGAAGAGGAAAAAGGTGATCCTCTCCACCGGCAGTGAGCCAGAGAGAGAGAAACAGGGAGTGACCCTTGGGAAAGCAGTGAGATGACCCTAAACTTTGTAAAGGCAATGAGCCTGGGCATAGAAGTGATCTAGCCCAAAATTTGTATCCACATCTAGTGAAGATTAGTGGAATTTGGTACGACCGACAACCTGTCGGCGTATTCTCCTTGGATGTAGCCCAGTGAGGGTGAACCAAGTAAAAATCTCTGCGTCTGCCTGCTAATTTGCCTACATTGCATTTAAAGAATCATCATCAGATAAAGGAGAAAGTAAGTGATCATAACATACACAAAATTTCAAACAAAGTGATCCTTGTAACAAAGTGGTCAAGATCCAGCGGGGCAGGAAGAATTTTGAAAAAGAATATCCATACCATGATTCACCCCCCCTCTTAGGGTATATTGACCCCTATTGGCCCTAACAGTTAGACCCAGGTTAGACCTGAGGTAGTAGGATTGGTCCACGATCGAATATAGTGGTTGAGAACCATGGTCAATGGGTCGACCATGCAGTCAGTCCATGGGCCTAGTGACCCCATATCTGAAATTTAAAATCCCCATTACTTTCGAATGGTGTGTTTGTTTGACGAGCTGTCTATCATGTTGGGATCTTATTTTTGAGATGGTCATTTTGAATTAATGTGGTGAGTTTTTGGCTTGGACCAGTATAGGGTGAGAGAATTACTTGGTCCTTTCCTGGAGGGTTTCGTATGATATTAAATTCACATCACTAGATTTTAATCCCCTCTAGAGGCTGAGTCCCAGATAGAGTCATACATCCCTCCCCAGGACTGGAGTGCGATCCTCTATCACCCCTAATAGAGTTTGTGGAATCGTGTAACCTCCATGAGCAGGGCGCTGATCCGCCACCTAGAGGGATACACCAATAGGGTATTTAGTATCCCCAGGTGTGTCTAGGTGAAATATGTGATATCCCCTAGGGTGTATGGGCATGATTATATAAGTTTCAAATTGATCTAGATTGGGTATGTGATATCCCCTAGTGTATATGGGCACAATCCGTGGTATCCCTTAGTATGTATATGCATGATCCCCCCTCTCTAGTATCATGATATTCCTTGACCAATATTTTATCATTTGGTCAGGGAAAAAATAATCTAGTCCTCTTCGTTATCATCTTTGATGATATCATGGATCAAGGAGTGAGTTCTCCCAGAACAAGCGTTCTTCGAGAAAAATAATGTGGCTGGTAATTGGCTGTGACTTACCTCTAGACCTTGTGTCTTGAATTGAGTATATCTGGATATTCTTGTTATATGTTCTATTCATATATACCTATGTGGATTTGAATGGTATATTTCCTTCATGGTATTTATTTTTGTGGTATTTCCTTTGTGGTATTTCCTTTTTGGTTTTGGGGTGTCCTACTAAGTATTATTTTACTCACCCCTACACGAGCTTTTCCTGCACGTGTCGTGTCTTATGCAGAGGATTGACCCTTTTATAGAGTCCTAGGTGTAACAGGACTAGGTAGTGCTTAGAGATTCTATAAAGAAGAGGTGTGATCTTGTAGCTTCAGACAGTAGTCCAAGTACCATTTCCCTCAGGTTGGATCTGGTAGGGTTTTCTGTGGATGAGTTTTAGGAACTTGTGCATTCACCTTCCTAGACTGAGATGATGCAAGAAACACTTCACCGTGTTTTGTTGGTTTTTTTACAAACTCTTTTTGGTTGGATTGTATTCTAACCCTATTTACTTTATTGTACTTCCTTTCGTACTCTATTGTGAGATCTCAGTGGTTTGCATGCATTGTTTACTTAGTGTTTTTACATTTCAGCATTTGTGGCTTGGAGATGTGTGTGTGCATGCGTATAGGTACTTAGGATAATTCCTCCCATTTGTGGGATATGTATACTTGGTGCTAATCACCATCCCCTATCCTATTAGAGGTGGGATGGGGGTAGTCAGGGCATAGATCCCTCTAGGACGGGTCATGATAGACTAGGTGACCAATTTGGTCATTTCAAAAATCTAAACATTCCGACACCATAATGTGGAGGTATCCACTATGACTATGGAGTATTTGATTACACCATGACCATGGTGGCTTCAGTCACACCATGCCTAGAAGACCTACCATGATGACACTCTAGAGTGTAGAGGAAAAGCCTTGTCTGTTTTAGTCCCCCCTTGCTTTGCACCACTGTGTGGTGGGTCCATCTTGGATATGGTCCACAAGGAGACTCCCCATAATCTATGATCCTAAATACACCCAACATAGGTGTGTTTATCTCCCCGTTTTACATAGTTAATCACCAGTTAAAACACAGTTTGGACCATAGTGTTGTCCATCCCTTGTTGCATTGTAAAAAGACCAAAACCCCATTTAAAGTCACCAGGAACCATCTAACACATCCCGAACCCAAAAAAAAACATCATAAGGATAAAAAATACACTCCATAAACCAAGGATGTAAAAATATTCCCACCAAATTTATTTTTGTCCCCATAAAGTATCAAGGACAATGGTGTTGAGCAAGTGTTTTTTTAAACAATACATATTTTTTTTATTAAAATGGGGGAGATTGTTAAGAACAATACTCTATATCTTTATGATGATTTTGATGCTCAAAAATACCCTTAATTGTTTTCTAATGATTTTATTTTAAGTGTATTTCAAGAATTTATTATTCATTATATTTTTATTACTAGAAGAAATATTTATGTTCTTGGACAATGAGAATTAATTACTAAAGTATTCGCATTAGCGTGTTCTGGAAACATTGTTCATACTCTACATATTCGGGAATTTCATTAGCGTGTTCTGGAAACACTGTTCATGCTCTACATATTCAGGAATTGCTTAAGCGTGTTCTGGAAACACTATTCATACCCTACGTGGAGAAGCATACCGTAAGGATAGAATGCAGTGTATAATTTATGAGATATCAGAAAAGTATGGTTAAACAACCATACATTATCGGAAAAGTATGGAAGAAGAACCCTATGTTAGGAAGGAACCCTATGTTTAGAATATTGGAAAAGTATGGAAGAAGAACCGTACGTAAGATTTAAACATTACGTTTGTTTCTCAAAAGTATGGTTTATCAACCTTAATTTTGTGAACAACCATACATTTCATCAAAAATTATGGATCATGTACCTTTCGTTTGGAAGCTTATAAATGTATGGATCATTTATCATACGTTTGAATGTTGGAAAGAAAAGTATGGATGATCAACCCTACGTTTTTTATCAACCTTACGCTTTTATTCAACCTTATGTTTGAGGGATGCGTCATCAACCATACATTTGTGATCTATATTACATTCAGAAGATTCATGCTATACAGTTCAACCTTACGTTTGGAGTCAGAGAATTAAAGACGATATTATTATGAAACGATCTACAAGAGAATTATTAGGCTGATTTCAAGTCGGATTAAAAGTTGATTTTAAAGTGCGTCTTTGAATGATTCAAAGCTGTTTATATATGATTCAAAGGATCAATTTAAAAGGATATTTTCATGCTGAATTTTCAGTGGAGTTAGGACTGTTCTATTATTTTGATTTTTTTGAATATCGCAAGTCATAAGGCGACTTTTGTGGATCTGACTTTGCAGAGAAAGTGCTCGATATATTTGTGCTATTTTGAAATTCAATATATACAACATTCAAGGTCAAAAACAAGAGCATGAGAGATGATACTCTTATTATATACAAAATATGCTGCACGAAAACATTGATACAATTGAGATAATTGAGACTTACAGATCTTCTATTACGAAGAGAGACAAAACTCTGTTTATTGAAGAAGAAGAAACACGATAGAAGATTCACTCATTTGACATCGAAGATCTATTGTGAATCTACTACCGCTGAAGTTGAGAATTATTTTTCTATATCTATTTCAATTAGATCAACTCAGAACGACTCTTAATTGAAGATCATTATTTCTGAAGATCAAGATCCATCTACTATCAATTTCATTCTGTTGCAATTGTGAAGAACAATAGGAAAGTGTTTTCAAAGAACAAATAATTCTTTTTATCTTGAGTGATCGACTTCTCGTACTAAGCTATGTAGGTTCTGCGATTGAACCAAAAGGATCTATTTTTCTATAGATTGTAAAGATGTTAACTGCTGGTACTCAGTTGTGGAATGGTCTGTTGATAAGAGGACCAAATAGTGAAAATTACCTAGCTCGTGGAGTAGAGCGTTGGTGGAGTGGACTAGGAGCCTTCTGTTCCCCGAACCACTATACATCGTATGTCCCTGCTATTTTAATTTCTTCTGCATTAATCTATTTGATTAAAGTTAAAGGAAAGAACACGATGTCACGAAGAATTTGTAAAAGACACAATTCACCCCCTCTTGTGTATATTTGGTATAACCCGATCCAACAATTAGTATCTGAGGAGGAGCTTTCTGATAAAGTCTTAATAAGCTGAAAGTGATTAAGGATTATACACAGAGTAAGATGACTGATACAAGAGAGGGAATGTCTATGGTGAGAGAACCATACTTCAATGGAGAAAATTATGGATGTTGGAAGTCAAGAATGATAATTTATCTAAAAAACCTTGAATACAGAGTATATTTTAAGATTATAACTCCATATAAAATACCTGAAAATCCTGAGACATGGTGTGCAGCTACTGAAGAAGAATATGATATGAACTTGAAGGAAATGAATGCAATTATATGTGGGCTAGGACCTGATGAATTCAACAGAGTATCTCAATTCCCGACAACATATGAGATGGGGTAAACTGTTGCTGTTTCTTATGAAGGAACTGAAAATGTCAAGAAAATGAGATATGCTACCGCTAAGATTAAATTTTATACATTCAAAATGTTTGAAGGTGAAATCATTACTCAAATGAATGGAATATTGATAGAAATTTTCAACAATATAACTAATTTGGGATAACCAATCAAACAAGCAGATCAAGATTTAAAAGTACTGAGAGTACTGTCGACTAAATGGAATGGAATCTCTACTGCAATCAGACAGTCAACACCTATCAAATACTTAACTATGAGAGAGCTGATTGTAACACTTATGATGTATGAATCCGAGATGCAAGATGAAGAAAATGAGCGTAAGGTTTTTATCAAGAAAGATGACACTGCCTTAAAAGTGTCATCATAATGTAAAAGCAGAAAGATAAATAAAAAGGAAGTAAAGGTGAAATCAGAAAGTTCTGATTCATCAAATTCTGATGTAAAACTGGCTCAGCTAGCCAGAAAGTTTAGTAAATTCTACAAAAAAGAAGAAAGGCTTCAGAAAAGCTTTCAAAAAGGATGAAAATGAAGTCAGATGTTATGAGTGAAAGAAAATGGGGCACATCAGACCTAACTATCCTATGTTAAAAGAAGACAGTAAGAAGAAGTTCTTCAAAAAGAATTATTATGAGCAAAATGACAAGAAAGAAATGAAAGCTACATGGAGTGTGTCTGAAGACTCCATAAACTCTTCAGAATTATACTCAGAGAAGGAAGAAGTAAATCTGAAAGCCAACATGTGCTTTATGCCAGAAACAGATGAGGTACAATCATACTACTCTTCTGATTCTAATGCTGACTCTAGTTCTTAAACAAGCTATTCTAATGAAAAACTTGCAGCCTACTGCAATATGTTTGAAGAAAAATACGATTCTCTTTTTAAGAAGCATAAGCCTTTAAAGAACATTCACAATGATATTTCAGATGAAAGAGATAGAATAATGAAACAACTTAAGGAGTTAACTGATAAGTATAATTCAATTAACACTAACTATACAGATTATGAATCAAAGGTAAAAACACTACAAAATAAAGTAGAAACCTATAAAACTAAAACCCTTATTTTTAGTAAAGGGGAAAAATATTTTAATGAAATTCTTGGGAAAACTATCATTAAGAAACAAATATTTGGAATTGGTAGTTAAGGTGAAAAACCTAAGCTTCACAAGAATTATTTTGTTCTAAGCACAAAAAGATTAAATTGTAGTTACTGTGGGACAAGGGGACATATTTATAAAAACTGTTTCTTAATACAACCTCAAATAAGTGGCATTAAGAAAGATTTTTTATCAAATAATTTATTTGATTCTGCTTAATTTAGAAAATCTAAGAATGTCTGGATTCCCAAATAATTGCTGGCTAACACTCCTAGACCCAACAGAATATGGGTACCAAAGCAATTTGTTTAAATGCCTTTGCAGGAAGCAGGTCATAGAAGAAAAAATGCCATATGGTATATAGACAGTGGATGCTCAAGGAATATGAATGGAATATCATCGAATTTCACTACACTAACTCAAAAAGATGGTGGACTAGTCACTTTTACTAACAATTCCAAAGACAAGATAATTGGCATTGGAACAGTTGGAGATCCAGAATCTGTCTCAATCAATAAAGTACTTTATGTACAAGTATTGAAACACAATATGATAAGTATCTCTCAACTCTATGATGATGGTTATGCTGTTGATTTCTCTAAAAATTTCTATTCTATTTTCAAAAATAAACTGCTTAAATTTATAGCACATAGAACTGATAATGTGTATACCCTGGATTTAAATTCCTTGTGTAAACAACAAGTAAACTGCTTAACTACTAAGATAAATGAATCATGGATCTAGAATAGAATACTTGGACATTACAATATATATGCTTTACATAAGTTATCTAAGAAACAATTAGTTTCTGATTTTCCTAGTCTCAAGTTTAAAAGTGATATATTTTGTGATGCATGTCAACTTGGCAAGCAACAAAAATCACCCTTCAAATCTATTAACCGAATTTCTACATCTAAACCTCTAGAACTTATCCATATAGATTTGTTTGGACCTTCAAGAGTAGAAATCTTCTATGGTAAATTATATGTATATGTTTTAGTTGATGACTATTCTAGATTTATATGGATTTACTTTTTAAAATTTAAAAATGAAGCTTTTACATTATTTGAAAGTTTTTGCAAAGCTGTTCAAAATGAAGAAGGTTTTAAAATAATTTCATTAAGAAGTGATCATGGTGGAGAATTTGAGAATCTGGAATTCAATTCCTTTTTCTCAAATATGGGTATTAAACACACCTTATCTGCACCAAGAACACCTCAACAAAATGGAATTGTTGAAAGAAGAAATAGGACTACTCAAGAAATGGCTAGAACTATGCTAAATGAATATAGTCTTCCTACCTATTTTTGGGAAGAAGCTGTAAGTACAACCTACTATATAATGAATAGAGTTTTAATTCGATCAATTTTTAAAAATACACCATATGAACTCTAGAATAATAGAAAACCTAAAGTAAATTACTTCAATGCTTTTGGATGCAAGGTTTGCACCTTAAACACCAATGAAAATCTTGGTAAGTTTGATCCAAAATCCAATGAAGGCATTTTCTTAGGATATTCTGCTACTTCCAAATCTTATAGAGTTTTTAATAAAAATTCAAGGATTTTTGAAGAATCAATTCATGTGAAATTTGATGAATCTGAACCCTTTGAGAAAAGGAGAGATCAAATAGACGAACTTGATTCTAATGATAACATGAGACTTGAGGACCTAAAAGATGATTTTGAAAAAGATATAAATAAAATTCAGTCTAGTCCATAAGAACATGACACTGAAGAACCTATAAGTGTACTACCTAGATAGTCAAGGACCCTAAAGACTTACCCTTTAGAAACTGTAATAGGAAACTTAGAAACAGGAATAAAAAATAGAAGGAACATATTAAATCCTGTTGAGTTTTCTGCCTTTCTATCCCAATTAGAACCCAAGTCTATAGAAGAAGCTTTAGATGATGAAAGTTGGATGATAGCAATACAAGAAGAACTAAACCAGTTCAAAAGAAATGAAGTATGGAAATTAGTTGAAAGACCATAGAATTATCTAATTATAGGAACAAAATGGGTCTTTAGAAATAAACAAGATGATAAAGGAATAATAACTAGGAATAAAACAAGACTAGTAGCTAAAGGATATATTCAGGAAGAAAGTATATATTGTGATGAGACCTTTGAACCTATTGCTATATTAGAATCCTTTAGAATCCTTTTAGCCTATACATCTCATATGAAATTTAAATTATTTTAGATGGATGTTAAGTCTGCCTTTTTAAATGGTTATTTAATGGAGGAAGTTTATGTTGAGAAACCTCCTAATTTTGAAAATTCACAAAAACAAGATTCTGTTTTTAAACTTACTAAAGCTCTTTATGACCTTAAACAAGCACCTAGAGCTTGATATGAAAGATTAAACTCTTTTCTTTTGAAAAATTATTTTACTGTTGGAATGGTAGATCCAACACTATTTAAGAAAATTGTAAACTCTAATATTTTATTAGTTCAAATTTATGTTGATGCACTTTTTGGATCAACTAATAAATCTCTTTTTCATGAGTTTTCAAATCTAATGCAAAAATAATTTGAAATGAGTATGATGGGAGAGTTAAATTTATTTTTAGGACTTTAAATTTATCAAAAATATTTTGGAAATATTTTAAATCAAAGAAAATAAATTATTGATTTACTTAAGAAATTTGGACCTGAAAATAACAAGACATATATAACTCCTATGTGTACTAATATAAAACTTTATTTGGATGAAACCAGAAAATCAGTTGACAACAATTTATATAGAGGTATTATTGGTAGTTTATTATATCTTACTGCTAGTAGGCCAGATATAATGTATTCAGTATGCCTTTGTGCAAGATTTCAATCAAGTCCTAAAGAATCCCATTTAACTGCTGTTAAAAGAATTTTTAGATATTTAAAAGGAACTGTTTTTCAATCTCTTCTTTATCCAAAAACGTCTGATTTTAATTTAATTTCATATTCAAATGAAGAATTTGGGAGTTATAGATTATATAGGAAAATCACTTCAGGTACTTGTCATTTTTTAGGAAAATCCTTAGTATCATGGTCTAGTAAGAAACAACATTCAGTTGCCCTGTCAACAACCAAGACAAAATATGTGTCTGCTGGCAGTTTCTATGCACAAGTGTTGTGGATGAAAAACACTCTTATGGACTTTGGACTAAATTTTAATAATACACCTATTTTATGTGATAATAAAAGTGCAATTAATATTTCAAAAAATCCTATTAATCATTCTAGGACTAAGCATATTGATATCTGACATCATTTTCTAAGAGACCATGTTCTCAAAAAGGATATATTCTTAGAATTTTTAAGTACTAAAATTCAATTAGCTAATAGTTTTACTAAACCGCTTCCCACTACAAGGTTTGATTTTATTAAAGGAAATCTAGGTTTATTTAATTTTAAATAAAGTTTTATTTTATTCATTTTATTATGCTATTTCTATTCTATTTTTTAATACTGTTTGAAATAAATTAGTTATTTTTTTTTCAAACAGAATAATTTTTTATTTTTATTAGATTTATTTTTATATGTGCACGTACAATTTTATTTATTTTTAAAATTTATGTAATGATTATTGATGACATGGGAATCAAGGCTGTCAGATACCTTTTGAATTCCGAATCATTTCATTTCTACCAAAAACCCTTTCGAGCCTGCGAAGTATTACCACTATTTGTCAATCTGAACCTGAACCTTCGAAACCCTAATAATTTTTTGAACCTTCATAGATTTATGAAAAAATTGGCCAAGAATAAGAGAACCGATGAGGCTGATACCAGCACTGCCAAGAGGCAGCACTCTGAAGGAAGGAAAATTTTGCAAGGAAAGGTCATAGATCTGGAATTGTTATGTCATATGAACCTATTGTTGAAGCAGGCTCTTTCTTTTCAAAACCTTGAAAAGACTTTTAATGGTGAGAAAAATGAGTTTTTATGTGAGGTGGATCTTCGTTATTTCTTCAAATTTCTTCAGTTTAGTCTGGGGGAAGATGAAGATTCCATGATAGCAAAAATAGAAGACAAAGATTTTTTAATATCATCTGTAGAAATTGCTCAGATTCTAAACTGCCCTCATGAGGGATTTTATCATTTTAATTTGAAAAATATTGGAGATAGTGTACATAAATTTGAGGATATTATGTTTTTTCTATTTGGATAAACAAATATCAAGAAAATGTGTGTAAAGGACTTGGAACCGGACCAGAATATATTGGTTAAGTTTGTGAAAACTGGGATTGCACCCAGGATGTCTGAAATTGAAAATATTCTTTATCCAGATATGTATTTAATGCTTTTGATTACGAGTGATATTAAATTAAACTTTCAGATATACAAGGTGAGGTATCTCAGTTACTGTTTCCAACCAGAGTCAAGAATGAGTTTTTATCCTTTTGGAAGATTTATCTTAAAAATTCTGTTTAAGACAGATATGATAAGATCAGTGGATGCTCAGGTGAGATGCCACCATAGTAATATATTTAATGCTGGTACTTTGAGAAAAATTGGTTATTTCTCGAGAACTATCAAAGTCAAACTACTACCTGTTGGAGATAAAGAGGATGAAGAAAGTGCTCAGGCCCAACCTGCAAAATCAAAAGAAGTAGCTGAATCTAGAACAAGTGCAGTATCACGGAGGATACAGTTTGAAGTAGTTGATCCATTAGCTGATGAGGAAAGTAAAAATAAACTTCAAAGGTCAAGACATTGAGTGACTCAAGCTGTTGAAAAGACTACTCAAGCACTCACAGATGAAACTGAACCTATTCTGAGCTACATATTCATTAGAGACTCAGCAATACAAGACACTGCTCAACCAATAGCTTCTCAGATTGAGATGAATACTCAAGTTGAAAAAGGAGAAGAGGCTCAAGAATAGGTAATAGTTGCAGCTGATGTTGAAACTATTTTAGAGGCTGGAGTAGAAACTGAAACTAAAAATGAAAAGGAGGTCGTGCCTGGTGAAGTAGAAGTGGACAGTCCTCATATAATTCAAGAAGAAATTGTTTTAGAAAATCTAGTGGAGGAAATGGATGCAGATGATGCTCATGAGGATAAACCTCCATAGAATATTAAAATTCAGGATGAAAATGTTTCTGAAGTACATACAGAGGTGTTGAATGAGGATTTTTCTGTGGAAGACTCTGAGAAAGTCTCTGAGGAAAAGTCAGTGTAAAAACCTACTCCGGAGGAAGATAAAGAGAAATATAATGCAAATTTATTACCTATAGTGTTGCTACATCAAGTACAATATGAGAATGAGAATCAAGAACATGGTGACTCTGATTCAGGGAATAAGGAAGTAGAAGAGCTGTACAGGAAGCTGTCAAGTTTGGAATCTAAAAATGCTGCTCTGAGGAGAGTCTTAGAGAAGGAACAGTTGAAATTTAAGAACCTAAAATCTAGTTTAGTTTCAAAGCAGGAAGTTAAAGTGTTTAAGAAGGAAATGTTAAATGAAGTTGAAAAGTTGAAATCAGAGATGGTTATGAAGATAGATTTAATGGAATTTAGATCTTTCATGGAGCAACAATTTTCATCTTTCAGACCAAGTGAGGCCAGTACATCAGGTACTTCACCTGATTTAATGAGAAGATTTCAGGCTATCACAACAGCAATGAGCAATATGAAAGATAGATTGTAGGACCTTAAATTAAATAGTGCCCCTTTTTCAGTGCTATTAGATAATCAAAAGTTTTTATTTGACCAGTTGATCACAAGTGAACTAAGTATTAGAACTGTATTGAATGAGTTCACAACGAAGTTGACTATGTTTATAGAGAAGGAAGAAAGGATCCATGAGTTTTCTAGAGTAAATATGATAGAAGATATTCACATGACTCAGGAGAATAGAGATCTTATTATCAAACTGGGAGAAGGCATGATGAGAAGGATGAGGGAGCAGTTGACAGAAATCAAGGCCATAGTTTAGAGGAGATAGACCCTATCTCATACACTTACCACACCTTGCTTCCTGTGTTCATCATTATTGTCACTGTTATATATTTTCAATGAAATTTTGTTTCATTCTAAATTTTTGTGTTTCTATTAGTTTTAATATCTTTGTTTAGATATGCTGGTAATCTAGATTCACTTATTGAAAAACAATTAATAATAACATTTATTTATGTTCATTTCTACATTAACATGTGTTCTCTTCCATACTCGATCATTCTTTTTGATATCACAAAAGGGGGAGAAATTTGGATAAACACAAAATTTTATTTTAACTATTTCACATTGTACTTTAATTATTCTAAATATTTATTTTAAATTTATTGGAGAATTTTTTTTAACTCTTTTTATTGGGGGAGAAATTTGGATAAACATTTTAATTTATTTTAATTTATTTATTTATTATTTTTCACTTTATAAAAAGGGGGAGAAATTTATTTTTATGATTTCGGATAACACAATGTTTATTTATTTTTGACATAATCTTGTTAAAATTAAATATTGTTTTATCTAATAAAAATTCTAAACTATATGTAATTAATTTTGAAAGTTAATTTCATTTATTATTTTATGGGTTTTGTGATCATCAAAAAGGGGGAGATTATTGAGCAAGTGTTGTTTTCAACAATACATAATATTTTTATTAAAAATAGGGAGATTGTTGAGAACAATACTCTATCTCTTTATGATGATTTTGATGCTCACAAATACCCTTAATTGTTTTCTAATGATTTTATTTTAAGTGTATTTCAGGAATTTATTATTCATTATATTTTTATTACTGGAAGAAATATTTAAGTTCTTGAACAATGAGAATTAATTTCTAAAGTATTCGCATTATCATGTTCTGGAAACACTGTTCATGCTCTACATATTCGGGAATTTCATTAGCATGTTCTGGAAACACTGTTCATGCTCTACATATTCGGGAATTGCTTAAGCGTGTTCTGGAAACACTATTCATACCCTACGTGGAGAAGCATACTGTAAGGATAGAATGCAGTGTATACTTTATGAGATATCAGAAAAGTATGGTTAAACAACCATACATTATCAGAAAAGTATGGAAGAAGAACCCTATGTTAGGAAGGAACCCTATGTTTGGTATATTGGAAAAGTATGGAAGAAGAACCGTACGTAAGTTTTAAACGTTACATTTGTTTCTGAAAATTATGGTTCATCAACCTTACTTTTGTGAACAACCTTATGTTTCATAAAAAATTATGGATCATGTACCTTTCATTTGGAAGATTATAAAATTATGGATCATTTATCATATGTTTGAATGTTGGAAAGAAAAGTATGGATGATCAACCCTACGTTTTTGATGAACATTACGCTTGTATTCAACCTTATGTTTGAAGGATGCATCATCAAACTTACATTTGTGATCTGACTTACATTCATAAGATGCATTCTATATAGTTCAACCTTACATTTGGCGTCAGAGAATTAAAGATGATATTATTATGCAACGGTCTACAACCAAATTATTAGGCTAATTTCAAGCCAGATTAAAAGCTGATTTTAAAGTGCGTCTTTGACTGATTCAAATCCGATTATCTATGATTCAAAGGATCAATTTAAAAGGATATTTTCGTGCAAAGTTTTTAGGGGAGTTAAAACTATTCTATTATTTCAATTTTTTTTAATATCTCTAGTCAGAAGGTGACTTTTGTGGATCTGAATTTGCAGAGAAAGCACTCGATATATTTGTGCTATTTTGAAATTCAATATATACAACATTCAAGGTCAAAAACAAGAACAAGAGAGAGGACACTATTACGATATACAAAATCTGTTGCACGACAACATTGATACAATTGAGATAATCGAGACTTATAGATCTGATATTATAAAGAGAAAAAAAATCTATTTATTAAAGAAGAAGAAACACTATAGAAGATTCACTCATTCAACATAAAAGATCTATTTCTAATATACTGCTACTGAAGTTGTGAATTATTTTTCTATATCTAATGCAATTGGATCGACTCAGAACGACTCTTACTTGAAGATCATTATTTCTGAAAACGACAATCCATCTACTGTCAATTGCATTCTATTGCAATTGTGAAGAATAATGGGAAAGTATTTTCAAAGAACAAATACTTATTTTTATCTTGAGTGACCAAATTCTCATATTAAGCTATATAGGTTCTACGATTGAACTAGAAGACTCTATTTTTACTCAGATTGTAAAGGTGTCAATTGCCCGTACTTAGTTGTGGAATGGTCTATTGATAAGAGGACCAGATAGTGAAAATCACCTAGATCGTGGAGTAGAGCGTTGGTGGATTGGACTAGGGGCCTTCTGTTCCCCGAACCACTATACATCGTGTGTCCCTGCTATTTTAATTTCTGTTGCATTAATATAACTGATTAAAGTTAAAGGACAAAACACGATCTCATGAAGAATTTGTAAAAGACACAATTCACCCCCACCTCTTTTGTATATTTAGTATAACCCGATCCAACAAATGGTTGATCATGTGGAAAAAGAAACTCATAGTTTGAGAGGTAGATGCCAACCAAGACTACACTTTCAAACCTAACACCAATCCAAAACTCAAATTTCTACAAAAACTCAATGAATCCACAACAATTTAATATATAAAAATAATACACTTACTAAAAGATAAAAAAACTTATGAGGAAATCTCAAGAAATACCAACAATCAAAGGATCATTCTCCCTAACCATAAGAGACATAACTCAGAGACATTATAAGATATGAACTTCCCAGCACTATAATTTTAACTAATACCAAGCCTACAAGCCATAGGTAGAAATAAAACCTAATGGAACAAATTATAAACTCCGCTACCTTGAAAAATAAAATACCAAACCAAAATTCCTTTTTAAATTCTATATTGAAAATCCACTTAACCAATTCATTATCAGTTTATCTTAAAAATTCTCTGTATAAATTAAAAATTTCACTTAAATTAATTTTTTCATTAAAAAAATACATCCTTTGAAACCATTCTAAAATATGATTCTTTTGAATCCTTTCAAATCAAATTATAAAAACTCATTTATCACTTAAAAAACCTGAACTTTTTAACACAAACCTTCAAAGATTAGAGTTAAACAATTTAATTTTCTATAACTTCAAGATTCATTCTAAATAAAATTCCAAATGTAAGACCCTTTTATCAATTTTTAAAACCAGAATATTTTTTTTATTTTTAAAAACAAAACACACCATCCTAGAGGCTTGAACTTGAGACCACCCAAATACCCCACAAAGGCATAACTATTATTCTACACCCCAAACCATGATGAAACCAATAGAGACTCACTCCCCTCCCAAAAACTAAAGATTTTCCATAAATAAAATAGAATACATCAAATAATGGGAGGGAATAATTATAGAAAACTAAACATCAAGCTTGGGAAAGAACATCCTTACTTTATTTCAAAAGAAGAAGGAATACAGAAGGTTAAAGGAAACCACGATTCAATTCATGTTCCACTAAGACATACTTACAAATACTTGAGAAATAGAGTGATATGAAAATTTAATGTGATATAATCACTAATAGTGTTATCTCAACCATATTAAAATTCCACTAGGACACCAGTTATTCACAAACTACTAGATTTTCCCAAAGAATCGACCAAGGAACAATACTCAATGAAGATGGAAAGGCTCCAAAGAGGATTCACTAACTGATATTATATCATATTTGGATGATGATTCCTTAATAAATTCATTATAAATTAACCCTTAATAACTTAATGATCCTCAAGTTCCATACCCAATAATCCTTTAACATTACACTAGAACAAGAGACCCAAAATGAATACCACCTAGAGCAGAGAAACCAAGATAGAACATGCAAGAGAATAATTAATAACAATTAGAAATTCCTAAAATGGAACCATGAATTAACAATTTAGTCTATACTTGGATTAAATGTGGGTATCCCGGCCACGACTCATCCCCTGGGCCCCATGCCATGACTACCCCAAGCCCGCCTTCCATAGGCCAGGGGCTGGTGACTAGCACTGGAAAGGCGAAACCCAAAAAGGGAAGGCATTGCCTTTAAACCTGTACACACAAAGACTAGGCATACAATGAAAACAAACCAAAAAAAAAGAACTATTTATAGTAAAAGTAAGTACTGAAAGCAAAGGGGGGCCAGAATACAAGACCAACTGAAAAGTAAATATAACAAAAAGGAAAAAACAACTCTTGAGGTCTTACATTAAGGATCCTACCTAAAGGGTAGGTATAACTCATCACTGCAGCTCTCCACGTCAACCGGTCACCTTCATGCACTGTCTAGTCTTGGCTCCCAAATCTCGTTCAAGGCTGCCCATCGTCTTCACAAGAAACAACAAGGTGTGGGTGATTCCCGTGTAGGGGTAAGTATAACAATACCCAGTAGGGACCCTGAGACTCCCGAAGGTCTCCCAGAATTCCACAAAGGAAAAACCACAAAGCATGATATCAATCACAAAGCACAATGTAAAGACAACTCACACCAGGTATACAACTTAAAGAACATGAATAAATATGATTATTTATAAAGCTAGATAATCTTATTCTGTTGAGATGCTTTTAATTCTAGACCACATAAGGGTGCTAGGTGCTGACCCACAGAGGATCGCTAGGTGCTGACCCACAGAGGATCGCTAAGTGATGACCAACAGAGGATCGCTAAGTGCGTACCCACAGAGGGTCGATAGGTGCTGATCCATATAGGATCTATAACTTATGACTCACAGAGGATCACTAAGTTCTAACCCATATAGGATCACTAACTTCTGACCCACCGAGGATCGCCAGGTGCTTCATCACGTCCCAGCTAGCCACTGGATTCCCGCACTTAGCACGCTTGATTCCAGGAGGATCCGATACTCAATCCATTTGTCATACCTCAACCACCATGAAGTCCCACTAAGAAGTAACCCAAATAACTGCCATGTCATAAGGGTTCCAATGCAACAGACGACGCGTCAATCTGACGCTTGGTTTTTAAGTTATAGGCGTTTTAGTACCGAGGGCCCGGTTGGATTCAGGTTCGATGCAACCCAGACCTAATCCAAATTTCTCCAAAACCCAAGTGAATTATCTCAAAAGGACCGCCTCTTACTAATGATTCCATCATCGTAGACGGTTCATCAAACAGATGTCCGGTTTAGAAGATACGGCCCTTTAAGCGAAATTGGGTCAAAAAGGGGTCCGAGTCTGACCCGACCCGGTCCGGGTCGACCCGAACCAACCCAGCCTGCTGGGTTGCGGGACTGGCCCAGCCCACTGGGTCGTGGGACCGGCCCGGACCACTGGGTTGCAGGACCGGCCCAGCCCGCTGGGTTGCGAGACCCGTTCGGCCCGTTGGGTTTCGGGACCGACCCGGCTGGGCCCAGCCCACCGGGCAGCTGGACCATCCCACCTCACTGGTTGGGCATGACCCACTAGCTAGGTGGGGTCCGCTCCCCTCCCGAATGGACCATGTCCGTTTGGGGTCTCCAACAGGTGGCACCAGGATTTCATCATCTCCTCCGCGACGCGCCGCCCGCCAAAAACACGACCGACCAATGCCGGCTGCCCCTGTCTGCCGCGACGCTTGTAGGCGCTTCCATCCCCTCACGACCAACCGCCCCTATCTGCCGCGATGCCTATAGGCACCACCATCCCCTCGCAGCCAGTTGCTTATGCCACCATGTCGGTGGTTCCATTCCGGTCGTGCTTCCGCGCGCCACCGGTGAAGCTATGATGGTCTGATTTCCTTCACAACTGTGCCTACGGGCTTCCTGGGACGCCACCTTTACCACGCAAACATCAGCTTCGTCTTGCCGCCAATTTTATTGGTCACCCATGAAGAATGCATGAAACCGAGATCAGAGGAGGGTCTGGGCCTTGTTTGGTTCAGCCCGCGCCCTCCGTGTTAGTGTTATAACATGAGAAGGAATTAAAATATCATCAACTCTTAGAATAAAAATCAAAACCCCTACCTTGAACTCATTGGAAGACACTGCAGATGAGGAAGAAGGGTCCACATTCGAAGGTGTTTGTCAGCGTTCATTGATCTTTGGATCGAATTCTCAATGGCGTCATCAAATCTCCATTCTTTGTTGGAGGAAGACGTCACCAACACTTCATCAAGAGTCCTCCCATGGGTTCCCAAAACCCACGCCAATGATTTGATTAAATAAAAGAAATAACCTCCCACATTGGTTCATTATTATAATTCATTAATGGATCATAATTAATGAACCTAATAAACCACAAATGTTGCGGTTACACAATGATAGGTTCAAGTAATTAAATGACCCATGTTTATTGGCCGAAATTACACTACGGTCCCACCATTCACCACTCAACTATTGCAAAAAGAATAAAATAACATCTTTAGTTATTTTATTATTTTTTTTCCAAAATTCCAAAAAATTAACTTTTCCATCCAATTTTTTCTAGACAAAGTTAATCTTCCCTTAAGTGAATCCCGACGCTACGAGTCTGACGGTGTCCTCAGATTTTTAATCCAAGCACTGGTTCAAAATATATAAATTTTCACCTGCACATTTACTGAACGTACTTTAAAAAAAGTTCAAAATTTCGTTCCAGGCTCTCCGGGACTCTGAATCATGTGCCGTCAATTTTTATAGACTCATAATAATTCCATATAATTAAAAAAAATTATATAGAATTTCCATGTCTTTACATTCTTCCCACCTTAAGGCTTTACATCCCCGAAAGCCAGAATAAAAGCTAAGAAAACAAATGGGGGGTACTGAGCATGAATCTGAGCCTCCCGCTCCCATGTGCTCTCTTGGAGGTTCCTGTACTGCCACCGAACTTGCACTAGAGAAATCGACCATCCATGAAGGACCCTCTCCTGTCAATCCTATATCTCCACCAGGAACTCCATGAATGTTTCCCCATCATCAATGTCATGCTCTCCCCAGTCGATAACGTGCAATGGATCCTGCACATATATCCTCAGTTGCTACACATGGAAAACATTATGCACCTTGTGCATATGTGGGGGAAGATCTAGGTGGTACACAACCTCTCATACTCTGCTGAGAATCTGGAAAGGTCCGATGAGCCTCAGATATATCTTGCCGCCCTGGCCAAATCTCTGCAATCCTCATTGAGGTGAGACCTGATGGAAAACATGAACGCCCTCCTTAAACTCCAGGGGTCTCCATCTCCTATCAACATAAGACTTATGCTTGCTCTGTGTAGTATTCATCTGCTCCTAGATGATTTTCACCTTCTCAGCGGTATCTTGTACCAACTCTGGACCCATAAGTGTTGACTCCCCTAGGTCTGTCTAGCATAGATGTGATTTTCATGGTCTCCCGTACAAGGCCTCAAATGGTGCCATGCTGATGGTGGAGTGATACCTGTTGTTATATGAGAACTCCACCAAGAAAAAGTGATCCTCCCAACAACAACCAAAATCAAGGATGCAAGCACGAAGCATGTCCTCAAGAATCTGTATGGTCTGCTCTGTCTGACCATCTGTTTGAGGATGAAAGGCGGTGCTAAAACGTAGCTGAGTCCCGAATGCCTTCGACAATCCCTTCCACAACTGGGATATAAAATGAGTGTCACAAACTGAGACGATTGTCGATGGAAGACTGTGAAGTCGTACTATTTCATGTACATAGAGGCAACCCAATCCCTCTACTGATCCCTACTCTTGGATGAGGAGGAAGTGGGACGACTTGGTGAGTTGGTCAATGATCACCCAGATGGAATTGTGGCCCCTAGAAGTACGTGGTAGTCCTGTTACAAAGTCCATGGATAAAACATCCCACTTCTATTTTGGTACCTCTATTTGCTATGCTAAGCCTACTAGAACCTGATGATCATCCTTCACTTGCTGACAAGTGAGGCATCATGAAATGAACTCTGCCACTACTTTCTTCATCTCCAGCCACCAGTGCTGACACCGAAGGTCCCAGTACATCTTTTCCACACCAGGATGTACCACCAAAGGGTATGTGCAGAACTCCCTCAACACCTCCCCTCATAGCACCACTAGTACCATGGTGCGTCCTATGAAAATAATGACATGCTCCCCCTTCATAAAATCCTTCAGGAGCCCGTCCTGAGGATATCTGAGCATGTCGGGCCTCGTAGTCAATATCCCCAAGCTGTGCCTCCCTGAATTGATGAAGGAGTGGGGGAGTGACTCTTATATACTAGAGGTAAGCTGCTCTATCACTATCCACAAAGGATATATGCAATGCGGTGAGCTTCTCTATCACCTCACTCAACAGATCTAAACTAGACCTTCTGCTGAGTGCGTCTACTACTACGTTCCCCTTCCCAAGAGTGTAGACTATCTTAAAGTCATAGTCCTAGAGGAACTCTAGCCATCAACGTTGTATCAGGTTTAGGTATTCTTGTGAGAAGATATACATGAGACTCTTGTGATTAGAGTAGACGGTAAACCATTCACCCATAAAGTAGTTCCGCCACATCTTCAAGGCAAAGATCACTGCTGATAACTCCAGGTTGTGGGTAGCGTAGTTCTAATCATTTTGGCTCAGATGCTGTGATCCGTAGTTAATAAATGATTGATACTTAATTAGGACACATCCCAGTATAGTCCCTGATGCGTTGCAGTAGACTACATACCCAACACCCTCTTCTGGTAGCCTCAAGATGAGGGCACTCGTCTGTCTCCAAATCAACTCCTAAAATATCTACTGTCATCTCTCTGTCCATAGGAAATACTGTAACTTCTTTTTCAAAGCTAACAAGGGTGCTACTACTCTGAAAAGTCAGGTAAAAATTTCTGGTAGCACCCAACCAACCCCAGGAAACTCCGCAGCTCGGTCACACTCCTGGGTGGCTCCTAAGAAAGCACTGCCACTATCTTTGTTGGTTCCACTACAACTCTAGCCTTCGAGATAACGTGTCCCAGAAAGTGGACCTCCCATATCCAAAATTGTCACTTCAAGAGATTTATATAAAGTAGGTTCTCTCAGAGTTTATCCAGAACTATCTGCATATGCGTAGCTTGTTCCTCCTCTGATGCTGAGTATATTAAGACGTCGTCAATGAAAACCACCACAAAGCGATCGAGGTGAGGCTAGAAGATCCTATTCATGAGTCCCATTAACACTTCTAGAGAATTGGTCATGCCTAAGGGCATCAACAAGAACTCATAGTGGACACACTGGTATATAAAGGCCATCTTCGATACATCCTCATCTTGTACCCTGAGCTGATGATATCCTGATTTGAGGTATTTCTTCGAAAACCCCCGAGCTCCCTTCAACTGATTGAAGAGATCATCAATCCTCAAGAGTGGATACTTGTTCTTCATAGTCACCTGATTCAGGCACTAATAGTCCATGAAAAGCCTCAAACTTCCATCTTCCTTCTTGGTGAACAAAATTGGGGCTGCCCATGGAGAAACACTGGGCCTTATGAACCCCTTCCCCTATAAGTCCTCCAGATGTACCCTCAACTAAAGAAGCTCTATGGGAGGCATCTGATATGTTGGTGTAGATATAAGTACCATATTGGGGTACATGTCAATGTATAAGTCTACCTCTCTATTAGGAGGTAGTCCCAGAACATCCTCAGGAAAGACATCAACATACTGTTCCACCACAACCGGATAACTCAGAATCTTCTCATCCACTACACCAAGGGTGAGGCTAGCCAACTGACGAGTGATCGACTACACCCTCCTCTGAGAAAGTCCATCCTATGCTACAAAGGTTTCCTTATCCCTAGTGAAGTAAAACTTGGTCCAATCCTCATGGAAACACTACACTTTGTGCCTAAAATAGTCGATCTGATCATGGACTATGGATAGCCAGTCCATACCCAAGATGACGTCGTAAGACCTCAATGCTGCTACTAGAAGATCCCAGCTGAATCTCTCACCTCCTAGAGTGATCTCACACTACCTTCATTGGTGCGTAATCATCAAATCCTCTCCCTTAGAAGTATCTAATCATAAGGATCGAGCCAACAGTTCCATCAGAATCTCCGAGCTCTGAATGAGAGCTGTGGCAATGAAAGAGTGACTGACACCTATGTCTAGAAGAACTGCAGCTTGGATGGAGTAGACACACATCATACCTCAAATAATCTCTAGAGTGCTGAGGTTGTAGGCCTCAAATTCCTATAGCTGAGCTCATCCCTATCCACCTACTCCCTTGGTCGGGGTGGACCACCTGGGGGTGGTAGCGGTAGAACCTCAAATTGTCACCCACCACCTATTGCACGACCTTCTCTTCTGCCACGTCCACCACCCTGAGGACCCCCTCAATTGAATATTTGTCACTGAATCAGCGGTCCCTCAACCATCTGTTGATCATCCACATGAGGAGTTGGAAATTCGCGAGATATGTTCCCCTATCTACCACATGAGTAACATACTCTAGTACTCAGATGACCTCCTCTTCCTCGCAAGCTCCACACCTCCGACCCTGCGTCCTAAGGTCATCCTTAAGAAGGTCTGGCCCGTTTGGTCCACTGCATCATCTACCTACTTCCTGCTGCAGATGAATCGACTGCATGTCGTCCGGTGGTAACCCTTGATATTGGTGCCTGCTCGGTAAGGAAGATCTCCACCAATAGTTCTCGCTCTAGTGCTCCATCCGACATCAGGATGTTGAGAGATATCATCAACACTCTAATCTCCCATAAGATACCCTACTCAGAGGTTCAAAAAATAAAGAATGGGTCCCGTATCATGTTGGTGGAGTAGAGAGAGAGGTCGGTGAATCTCACCGAGTACTGGGCCACTATCAGGCTGCCCTGCTGTAAGTGCAGTAGAACCTGAATACACACTGAGCGTAAAGTCACTCGTATGAACTCCAAACTAAAGAGTCTCTAGAAGTAAAATCAAGAGAGTGTCACCTCCTCATGTGTCGGGAGAGTTAGGCTCCAATATCTCCATACTGTTCCCTAGAAGAGGCTAGAAGTTGGGATCACCATCTGGTCTGCTGGTGTCTCAACCAAGTAGAAAATCCGTGCCACAGCCTCTAGTCAGTCCTCAGCTGCCTGGGGATCTGTCTCACCTCGAAACCTCAAAGGCCTCTATCTCTAAAACTCATGCAACACACTTAGTAGGCGTGCATGGTATGCTAGTGGGGCTGGTGGCATATGCTACCCTATGGGTAGTGGTGCTACTGGTACACCACCCGAAGGTACCATTTCCGTATGACGGCCCTGCACCAAAGCCTCATTGCTCGGTAGGACTTCATTGTGATCTATCACTAGAATCCTGGATGATTGTATATGCGGTTGAATCCTGTAAAGAAAAATATGCGCCACTGTCAATAAGCTATACCTGGTGAGTTGAATCAAAATATCAAAAGTAAAACAAAATTTCAAAAACACACACAAACAATGTTTTTGTGTACCAAGTTGGAAATGAAAATTCAGGGTCCTGGTGTATGGATACATCAGCCGCAACACCAACACTGGACTCCCTAAACTAAAACTCAAAATCAATAAACTTAACACTTTTTCTCTATTGAAAACATATACTCTTAGTTCTTCTAGTATAATTGACCACCCTTTGATACCACTTTGTCAGGAACCGTCCCCCGGGGCCCGTGCCATGACTACCCCAAGCCCATCTTCCATAGGCCAGGGGATACTGACTAGTATCAGAAAGGAAAAACCCAAAAAGGGAAGGCATTGACTTTAAACCTGTACACACAAAAACTAGGTATACAATGAAAGAAAACCACAAAAGAACCGCTGATAGTAAAAGTAAGTACTAAAAACAAATTGGGTCCAGAATATAATCCCAACTGAAAAATACTTACAAAAAAGAAAAAAATATCTCTTGAGGTCATCTTCCAAGGATCCTACCTGAAGGGTAGGTACAACTCATCACTGCGGCTCTCCTCGTCAACCAGTCACCTCCGTACACTGTCTAGTCCTGGATCCCAAATCTCGGTCAAGGTTTCCCATCATCTGCACAAGACACAATAATGTGCGGGCGATGACCATGTAGGGGTGAGTATAAAAATAACTAGTAGGGACCCCGAGACCCCTGAAGGTCTCCCAGAATTCCACAAATGAAAAACCACAAAGCATGATCTCAATCCCAAAGCACAAAGAAAAGACAGCTCACACCAGGTATACAACTTAAAGAACATGAATAAAGATGATTAGTCATAAAGATAGATCATCTTATTCTTTCAATAGTATTTTTTTGATAGACCGCACAAGGTCCCTAGGTGATGAACCACAGGGGATCACTAGGTGCTGACCCACAGAGGATCGCTAGGTGCTGACCCACGAAGGATCACTAAGTGTCGACCCATGGAGGATCGCTAAGTGCTATCCCACAAAGAATCGCTAGGTGCTGAACCACAGAGGCTTGATTACTACTAATCCATAGAGGATCGCTAAGTGCTGACCCACATAGGATCTCTATCTACTGACCCACCAAGGATCTCTAGGTGTTTCATCACATCACAACCAACCACTAGATTCCCGCACTTAGCGTGTTTGATTTGGGGAGGATCTGATCCTCAAGCCATCAGTTGTACCTCAAACACCATGAATTCCCACAAAGAAGTAACCCAAATAACATCCATTTCATAAGGATTCCATCGCAATAGACAATGTGTCAATCGGACGCCCGGTCTGTAATTTATAGGCATTTTAGAACCAAGGGACCGATTGGATTCGGGTTCAATCTAACTCAGCCATACTCTAGATTTATCTAAAACTCAAGTGGAGTATCTCAAAAGGATCTCCTCTTACTAAGGATTCTAGTGCTATAGATGGTTCGTCAAATAGACGTTCGATTTAGAAGATATGACTCTTTAAGCGAAACTGGGTCAAAAAGGGGTTCGAGTCTCGCCCGGCCCGGCTGGACCGACTCTCAACCCGACCCGACCCGCCCTGCTGGGACCAACCCAAATTGGATGGACCCATTCCATCCCACTGGGCCATAGGATTAGTCTACTGGGTCACAGGATCGGCCCGACCCACCTGGCTGGGAGCGGCCTACTGGGCCGTTGGACTAGCCCGACCCGCTGGCTGGGCGCGGTCCGCCAGCTGGGCCAGGTCCACTGCCCTCCCTAATGGACCATGTCCATTCAGGGTCTCCAA
Organism: Viscum album; assembly: GCA_963277665.1. NCBI lineage: Eukaryota > Viridiplantae > Streptophyta > Magnoliopsida > Santalales > Viscaceae > Viscum > Viscum album. Next base: position 189,241,953 of record OY728127.1, read on the forward strand.
CAGGTGGCGCCAGGTTGGTGCTGCCCCTCCAGTTGACCAGTTCAGTGAACCGGTCTAGGGCGGGACCCACATATGTTGGTCTGCCATGACTGCTACTGAAGCTGCGACACTTCCTCTATGGCAGCCCATTGGCTACCACCGTCTCCTCCACAGTGCACTGCCCGCAAAAAATGCATCCAGTAAAGGCTGACCACCCCTCTCCACAGTGGTGCCTACAGATACCGCCATCCCCTCGTGACTGAAAAGAGCCAGCTACCGCCGCTGTGCACCGGTGGTGCCACACCGGCGGTGATTTCGTGGGCCACCAGTGAAGCTTTGGTGGTCTGATTTCCTTCACGACTGCGCCTACGAGCTTCCCTGGATGCCGCCTTTACCGCGTGACCCTCAGTTTTGTCTTGCCACCAATTTGCTTGGACACCCATGAAGAACCCATCAAACTGAGATCAACGGAGGGTCCGTGCCTTGTTCGGTTCACCTCGCACCCTCTACATTAGCGTTATAACATGGGAAGGGATTATAATATCATGAAATCTTAGAATAAAAATCAAAACCCCTACCTTAAACTTTTTGGAAGACGCTGCAGATGATGAAGAAGGGTCCACATTTGAAGGTGTTCATCGTCGTTTGTCGATCTCTGGATCAAATTCTCAATGGCGTCATCAAATCTCCATTATTTGTTAGAGGAATACGTCACAAACACTTCATCAAGATTCCTCCCATGGGTTCCCAAAACCCATGCCAATGATTTGATTAAATAGAAGAAATAACCTCCCATGTTGGTTCATTATTATGATTCATTAATGAATCATAATTAACGAACCTAATAAACCAAAAATGTTGTGGTTACACAATAAGAAATTCAAGTCATCAAATGACCCACATTTATTACCCAACGTTACACTGTGGTTCCACCATTTTCCGCTCAACCGTTGCAAAAAGAATAAAATAACATATTTAGTTATTTTTTTTCCAAAAGTCCGAAAAATTAACTTTTCTATCTGACTTTTTTCTAAACAAATTTAAGCTTCCCTTAAGTGAATCCCAGCGCTACGAGTCCAACAGTGTCCTCATATTTTTAATCAGAGAACCGGTTCAAAAGATAGAAATTTTCACCCGCACGTTTACTGAACATACCTTAAAAAATGTTCAAAATTTCGTTCCGGTCTCTCCGGGTCTCGGAATCACGTACCGTTAATTTTTTTAGACTCATAATAATTCCATATAATTAAAAAACATTATATGGAATTTATGGGTCTTTAAAAACCCAATATTGTGCTTTTGGAACATCAAATCCCAATGAATCCAACAGAACATCAAAGCATAACCAACAGCATCTCTCGGTCACCCTGACACATACCCAAGATTTATTATGTATAATCATTCAAATTAAATAACCTATAATAAATCATACCTTCAAATGAATAAGGAACATAAAAATCAATATGGCATGATAATTCCCAATGCAACCACATCCCATGGGGAAGAGCTAAAGGAACAAAAAAGAAAACATATCACACATAGATCATCCAAAGGTCTTAACATCCTAAGAGCTATCTTCCTTATTCTAGAACTAAAATAAAAAACTCCTCAAAGAAGAAAATTCAAACTAAATAAGATCTCACAGTAGGTATCACACCTAGGGATATATATTCCTCCTTCCATAAAGACTTTTTTCGGGAATACTCAATACAACATAGTATAAACACAAAAATGATCCAAATTTTTCCCAAACACAAACCATATAGAAAATACCAAAACATATAAGATCATGATTAGAGAGAAACCAAGGAATATATTCAAGAAGATACATCAATGTCACAACCCGTCTTAGAGTGGGTTGTGCTGTGACTACCCTAAGTCCACCTATGTTAGGCTAGGGGATGGTGACTAGCACTGAGTAGGAATATCCCACAAACAGGAGGCATTTTCCTAAGTACCTGTACACACTCACACCTCTCCAAGCCCAAAATGATGAAATCTAAAAACACTAAGTAAACAGTGCATGAATATAAAAAGATCCTAACCAAAAAGTACGAAAGTAGGAAAAATCGGAAAGTAAATAGGGATATAATAGAAGCCCACCAAAAGAAAGAGTTTGTCAAGTGAATGCACAAGTTCTTGAAACTCGTCTGCAGAAAACCCTACATGAAGGGTAGGTGTAGGAAAACTGCCTGAAGTCGTAGGAGTGAAACACATACTTCTAATCCCTGTAAGCACCACCTAGTCTTGTTCCACCTAGAACTCCATTAATTCATCGATCGTCTGCACAAAAAATAACATGTGTAGGAAAGTACACCACAAAGGAAACACATAAAGTATACCACTAAGGAAACACATGAAGTACACCATAAAGGAAACAGATGAAGTACATTCATATCACATAGGTATAAGTCTAAATAATGAAGAGAAGTATTTTTAGTTGTAGTCCATTGATCTCCCAGTTTCCATGACACACAGAGTGTCGATGACTCAAGGAGCATCGATGGCGCACGGAGCGTCGATGGTGCACAGAGCATCGATGGCGTATGAAGCATCCATGGAACATGGAGTATAGATGGCACACAGAGCATCGATGGAACCCAGATAATTGATTCACATGGAGTATTGATGGGTCATGCAGCCCCCAAGTCACATAGTCACCAAGTCAGAGTCAGCCGCAGGATTACACTCGTAGTACGCTTGTTCAAGGAGAGCCTACTCCTCAAGCCATTAGGCCGCATAAAAACTCCAACAAAAAATAACTTAGAGTATATTAAAAGGAATGTATCATAGTAAGGGTCTCAATTCCAAAAACGACTCATCAAACAGACACACAGTTTGAAAGTTACGACTTTTTTTTGAAAAGGCCAGACCTAGGTTCGATCCAACTCGTCAGACCCAACCCGACCCATCGGTTGACCCGGCCCAGTCCAGCTGACCCAACCCAGCCTGGTGTAGTCTGGTCTAGTCTAGTCCACTAGATTTTCGAGACCTGGCTCGCTGGGCAACTAGGTCTAGCCCGTTGGGCCACCGAAGCAGCCCGACTCCTCTGATCCGACCTGCACTGCGGGCCGACTTGTGCACCCGACGCAGCCCGCCTTCGCTACATCCCCCGCTGGTCCACACGATATACCCTGACTATGTGGCCTCTGTGTCCACGTCCCGTCTTCCCACGACATTCCACCACCACCATGGCCTCCTACCACGGTGCCCAGGCCACCGCCCACGACCCTCGCCACCACAGGCTCCTACTGATGTCATCCCTCTTGGACCACATCTTACTAGAACCATTGGACACCCTACCAGAGGCCCATACTTCTGTGCTCTGCCTAGACTATCCCCTGCCGGGTTGCTTCTACCTCCTCCTCTAGCTGCCCTACTGGCGACCTATCTCCGCCCTGCCAACGTCCTATCACCACCTCACGCTCACCCTGGACTGGACCCGCTAGCCACGTCCTACCCTCACCACTGGCTGCCCCACTAGAGGTCTGCCTTGTGCCATCATAGGATTTCTCATCCCCTAAACCATACTATGATCCCGTCACATCTCTTCTATTCCATCGCGGGGCTAAACCATCGATCTTAGACTATTGCGCCATGGATCGGGGGTACAAGGGTCGATCATTCACGTAGGGGTTTTAGGGGAGAAGAATGTACAAAAAATGAAATAGATTGAGGGGGGAGAGATAAAGCACATGAACCCCCTATGAAACAATCTTGGCCTTGTCCCTGTCGGTCTTGATCAATTCATATTAGAAGGTTTAATAAGGAAAAAATCTACACACAGATATAAATCCCCATTCAAAACCCCGCTAGCATAACACCCATCCCGCAAGTGATCAAACAAAAAATTAACCTATTCATTGGTTGGACCACGTTCATTATTGGATCTAAGAAGGGGGAAAAGAAATCAATAAGATAATCAAACACCCTACCTCGAGGTTGGATTATTTGTTGATGAAGAATAGAGGTCCGTGTTGTCATCGATCCTCGATCCATCGACATTCATCATTATTTGTCGGAGAGGTTTCCATATCCTTTCCCCAGAGGAATTTATAGTGTTATGAAAATAACCCTAGATTACTGACAATATTACCTAATTAAAATAAATCAACACAACGTAAAATAAAATATATATTTTTAAAATATTTTAATGATGGTTATGTCCAATTTCTAACTTTCGTAGTCGACCCGCACCGATCAATGTTAGGACTCAGAAAAGGTAAAGTCGCTACTCTGAATGAAATGGTGCCCTCAGATTTCTGATCTAAGCACCTATTTATAATTTATTCATAGTTTTAAGAAAACTCGCCTTCATGCTTTATTAAAAACTTAGCATTTTTCATCATATCATTCTGGGAACACTGGGCCTTGGAATCTCACACCATCTCAGCGCCTAGTCTTGGAATTTTACCAATTAATTTATAAAAATAAAACCAGAGAAAATCTGATTTATTACATTCTCTCCACCTTAGGGATTTATATCCACAAAATCCAAAACAAAGGGTACTCAAAAAAAAAGATGAGGGTACTGAGCATGAATCTTAGCCTCCCACTCCCAAGTTCCTTTCTAGAGATTCCTGTGCGATGGATCATGCACGTACCGCATCAGGTGCAACATGTGGAAGACATCATGAACCCAGTGTAACTGAGAGGGTATATCTAGAAGGTATGCCACCTCGCAAACTCTACTCAGAATCTGAAAAGGACCGATGTATCTCAGAGATAAATTTACACCCAGACAAATCTCTGTAATCCCTGTCAAGGAGAGACCATAAGGAACACATGGTCTCCCTCCTTGAAATCTAGAGGCCTCTATCTCCTGGAAATATATAACTTTTTCCGGCTCTGTGCAGTCGTCATCCGCTCTTTGATGATTTTCACCTTCTCGGTGGTAGCCTACACTAACTATGGACCCCTGAGTACTGACTCCCCTGGGTCTTTATAGTATATTCATGACCTTCATAGTTGGTCATACAAGACCTCAAATGATTCCATGCTAATGGTGGAGTGATAGATGTTGTTGTACTCAAACCCACTAGTGTTAGGTGATCCTCGTAACTAAAGACAAAGTCTAAGATGCAAGCACGCAATATGTCCTCAAGAACTTGGATGATCCTCTCAGTCTGTCCATCTATCTAGGGATGAAATTCCCTACTCAAGCACAACTGATTCCCAAATGCCTCCTACAATTCCATTCACATTCATAATGTGAAACAAGCATCACGATCTGAGATGATCATTGATGGATCTCTATGAAGATGAACTATCTCCTACACATAGAGGCATCCCAATCTCTCTTTTGAACTCTACTCACGGATCAGTAGGAAGTGGTTCGAATTGGCGAGTAAGTCAAAGATCACAGAAATGGTATTGTGACTCATGGATGTGAATGGTAAACCCATCACAAAGTCTATTGATATCCCAACCCACTTCCACTCTAGAACCTCAAGTGGTTGGGTCAAGCTCACTAGAACTTGGTTCTTATCCTTCACTTTCTGAAAATTGAGGCATCTAAAAACGAACTCGGCCACTTCCATATTCATTCCTAGCCACCAAAACTGACATTGGAGGTCCTGATACATCTTTTCCACTCCAAGATATACCGCCAAAGGGGATGTATGGAACTCCATAAATACCTCCTCCCACAATGTCACTGGTACTACTGTGCGTCCTCTAAAAAGAACGATATGCTCCCCACCTATCGAATATCCATTATAGGAATTCCCCATGGAAAACTAAGAACATCAGGTCTCATAGTCGATATCCCCAATATGTTCTTCCTCGGCTCACTGTAAGAGTGGAAGGGTGACAACCATCGACTATAGGTAAGTTTCTCCATCTCTATCCACAAAGGATATCTATAACACGATCAACTTCTATGATTCCTCACTCAACAATTTCAAGCTCGATCTCTTGTTGAGAGAATCCACCACTACGTTCCCCTTCATAGGAGTATAAAAAATATCAAATTCATAGTCCTGGTGGAACTCTATCCCTCATCTCTATCTCAAGTTCATATCCTTCTAAGAGAATATACACTTGAGACTATTATGTTTAGAGTATATGGTAAACTAATCACCCATCAGGTAGTGTCACCACATATTCAATGCAAAGACTACCATTGCAAGATCAAGATCATGGGTTACATAGTTTTACTCATGCTGACTCAACTGGCATGAACCATAGACAATCACTAATTTCCCTTGCATTAGGACACAAACATGACCAGTCTCTAATGCATCACAGAAAACCACATACTCAACAACCTCCTCTGGTAATCTCAAGATAGGATCACTCATAAATCTAGGCCTCAGTTGTTGAAAACTCTCTTGTAACTTCTTTGTCAACACGAAAGGCTACTCCTTCCATTTCAATGCCATCAAGGGTGCTACTACACTAGAAAAGTCAGGTACAAACCTCCGATAGTGTCCAATCAAACCTAGGAAACTTTTCACCTTAGTAACACTCTTAGGTGGCTCCCAAGAAAGCACCGCCTCAATCTTCACCAGATCTACTGTAATTCCAGCCTCTGAAATGATGTGTCCCAAAAAGAATACCTCCCAAATCCAGAAATGACACTTCAAGAGATTTCCATAAAGATGGTTCTCTCAGAGTGTGTGTCAGACCATCCTCAAGTGTATCACATGTTCCTCCTTAGACATCGAGTACACTAGGATGTCATGAATGAAGACCATGAAGAACCGGTCAAAGTAAGGCCGAAATATTATTTTCATGAGTCCCATGAACACTTCCTGGGAGTTTATCATGCCAAATGTAATAAAAAAGTACTTGTAGTGGCCATACAGACATCTAAATCCTATCTTCGATACATCCTTATCCCGTACACAAAGCTGGTGATAACTAGATCTGATGTCTATCTTCGAGAAACAACTCACTCCCTTCAGCTGATCAAAGAGGTCCTCAATCCTCAATAGTGTATAATTATTCTTCATAGTCACCTAGTTCAGGCACTGGAAGACCACACATAATCTCAAGCTCTCATCTTCCTTCTTGGAAAACAAAACTGGGGCCGCCCAGGGTGAAACACTAGGTCTCATGAAGCCCTTGCTCTGCAAGTCCTCTAACTGTACCCTCAACTTAAAAATCTCCATAGGATCCATCTGATATGAAGGTGTAGATATCAGTTCTATCTTAGGGTATAGGTAAATGTAGAAGTCTACCTCCCTATGGGGAGATAATCTAGGGAAATCCTTAGGAAAGACATCCTCATATTCCTCTACCACTACAGGAAACTGCGGACTCCTATCATCCACCGTATCGAGGGTGATTCTAGAAAACTGGTGAGTAATCGGCTATACCTTCCTATGCATGAGTTCATATTGCACTGCATGTGTTTCCTTTTTTCAGACAAAAGAAAACCTAGTCCCATATCCATGGACACACCACACACCGCACTTAAAACAATCAATCTGGGAATGAACTGCAGATAACCAGTCCATACCAAGAATAACGTCGTAGGGCCTCGACGTTTGCAAAAATATATCCCAACTGAAACTCTCAACCCCTAGAGTAAGTCCACACTATCAACACCAGTTTTTATCATCAAATCTCTCCTATAAGAGTCTTTAAGTTTAGGGATCGAGTCAACGATTCCACTGAAATCTATGAGTATCAAACAATGGTTGTGGTAAGAAAAGAGTGACCCGCATCTGTGTCTATCAAAACTGAAACTAGGGTGGAAAAGACACAGATTATACCTCTAATCATATCTGGAGCACTAAGATCGTAAGACTCCATCACCTGAAGTTGGCCTGTTCCCTGTCCAACAGCTCCTTGAGCCCATGGTAGACCACCTAGGGGTGGTGGTGGTAGTACGTCAAACCTATGCCCACCACCTGATGCTATACCTACTCCCCTACCACACCCACTACCCTACATACCACTCTGATCCTGCCTCCTCCTCTATCTTAGTGGTCCCTCAACCATCTGCTGATCGTCCACATGACGAGTCGAGCAATCTCAAGCCAGATGTCCCCAATGCCGCACGAGTAACACAACCTATCCTTCAACTGACCCACTCTAAACTAGGAGCCCTGCACCACTGATACCATATCCTAGGGTTATCCCCTAGAGTTCTTGACCTTCTTGGGTCTCTATGTCTGCTACTGAAGACTCAGCTTCCCGGTGCCTACTGGTATCTCCCACTACTCGCGTCTTCTTCACCATAGATCTATCCACTAGTAGGGATCTCTCTAGTACCCCATAATATGTAGGGATGATAAGGAATATCATGGATGACTTGATCTCCCAATGTAGCACTTGATTGAAGTTCCAGGCCCGAAAGAATGGGTCCCACACAATATCCATGGAGTAACGAGAAAGATCTGTAAATATCACCAAGTACTATACTACTGTCTGGGAACCCTACTATAGACACATGAGTTCCTATATGCACGCTGAGTGTAAATTCACCAGAAATAACTCATCCCTAAATAGTTACTCAAATTTGGCATAAGAGAGAGTTGTCTTATCATACGTCTGGATCACTAAGCTCCACCACCGCCCTGCTGAGCCCTGAAGAAGGTTCGTAGCTAGAACTTCCATCTAGTTAGAAGGCAACCTCACAAGGTGGAAGACATGTGTAACTGAATCCATATAATATTCAGATACCTGGGGGTCTATCTCACCCCTAACCCTAGGAGGTCACTGTCTCTAGAACTCATGCAACACACTCATCCTGTGTGAATCCTCTACCGGTAGCACTGGTAGTAACTGTTTCTCTCAGGGTGGTGGTATCACTGGTACACCACCCAGAGGTGATATATCTAGAACTGGACCCTATACCGATGCCTCATTTCTAGGTGGATCATCCTCGTGATCATGCATCAGAATCCTGGATGGATGTCTGCGTGAAGGCATCCTAAAATAGATCAAGTTGTACCACAATCAATAGAGTATACCTGGTGAGATGTCTCAAGAAGGAAATGAGAACACACTCAAAATCCTATATGATTCATGTACCATTTATTTTCCTTGCAAATAGTGTTTTCATATACTGATTCGAAAATAGAATTTAGAGTCATAGTGTATGGATACGTCGACCGCCGCACCAACACTGGAGTCCCTGGTCTAAAAGATGAACTCGAAACACTTAACACTATTGACCCAAACTAATCTCACATAATATTGGTTCTTTAGGTAGAACCGATGATACCAATCTATCATGACTCATCCCATAGGGTCCCCTACCATGACTACCCCAAGCCCACCTCTGATAGGTCAGGGGTTGGTGACTAGCACCGAGTAGGCATATCCCATAAATGGGAGGCATTTTACTAAGTACCTGTAGACACACACACCTCTCCAAGCCCAAAATATTGAAATGTAAAAATACTAAGTAAAAAATGAATGCATATTCTAAGATACCAACCATAGAGTATAAAAGTAGTAAAAAAATGGAAATTAAATAGGGCGAGAATACAAGCCCACCAAAATAAAGATTCTGTCAAGTGAATGCACAAGTTCCTAAAACTCATCCATAGAAAACCCTACCTCAAGGGTAGGTGTAGGAAAAATGACTAAATTATTAGGATCAAAACACATATGTATGATCCCTATAATCACTAACCAGTCTTGATCCACTAATAACTCCATCAAAGCATCAATTATCTGCACAAGACATAACATGTGTGGTTAAAGCCCGTGCAAGGGTGTGTAAAACAATACTTAGTAGGAAACCCTGAAACCATAATGGAAATACCACTAGTAAATATATTAAATATACCAAAAAGGAAACAAAATAAGTAAAACACAAAGGAAACACATGAAGTACACCACAAATAAAATACACTAAGTATAGTCAGCTCACACAGGTATAAGTCTAAAGCACGAAGAGAAGGATTTTTAGTTGTATTCCACAAATCTCCCAGTTTCTATGACACATAGAGTGTCGATGACACATTGATCATTGATGGAACATGCATCATTGATGGTGAATGGTGTGTCATTGGAATATGGGGCATCGATGGTTCCTGGAGTATCGATGGTGATTGAAGCATCGATGGTGTCCAGAGTGTCGATGGCGCCTGGAGTGTTGATGGAATTCAAAGCATCGATGGAAACTAGAGCATCAATGGAAAATGGATCTTCAAACCACCTTATAGTATATCAAAAGTACCATTTCATATCAAGGGTCCCAATGACGCAAATGAATCATCAAATGGACACACAGTTTAAAAGTTACGGTTGTTTTTCTGAAAAGGTCAGACCCAGGTCTGATATGACCCGCCGGACCCAATCTGACCCGTCGGTCAACCTGACCCGGTCTGGCTAACCTGACCCATCCCAATAGGGCCTGCTAGGCTTCCGAAACAGACTGAATCCTCTGGTCCGGCCCGCACTATGGGCCGGCCTGTGTGCCTGTTGTGGCCCGCCCCAAAGGGGTCCCCTACGGGTCCACCCTGACCATGTGGCCTCCACATCCATGCCCCATCCACCTGCGACATGCCACTGTTGTGGAATCCTTCCATAGACCTTGCCACCTTAGGCTCCCTCTGATACGGTCCCGCCTGGACCGCATCCTGCTATCACCGCCGGCCCATCCCGCCATGCTCCACCTGGCCCGACCCCCATCGCGCCGCTACTGCCTCCACCACCGGCCACCCTACTGGTGGCCTGTCGCTGCCTCATGCTCACACCGGACCGGTCTCACCGGCCGTGTCATTCCCTCACTGCTGGCCACCCCACAAGCGGTCAGCCTTGAGCCATCATAAGCCGCCACCTCGCTCGAACCATACCATTCCACCATCACACCTCTTCTATGCCATCATAGGGACAAATCATCTATCTCGGACCATTGTTCCATGGATCATAGGTGCAATGGTCGATCATTCACATTGGGGTTTCAAGAGAAAATAACGTATGGAAAATGAAATAGATTTAGGGGGGAGATATAAAGAACATGAACATCCAATGAACAGATCTTGGACTTGTTCATGTCAGCCTTGATCTGTTCATGTTAGAAGATTTAACGAAGAAAAAATCAACACACAGATCTAAATCCCCATTCAAAACCCTGCAATCATAATACCCATCCTGTAAGCGATCGAACCACAGATCAACCTATTCGTTGGTTGGTCCGTGTTATTTGTTGGATCTAAGAAGGGGAAAGGAAATAAAAAAGATAATAAAACAACCTATAATGAGGTTTAATCAGTTGTTGATGAAGAATGGAGGTCCGTTTCATCATTGATCCTTCATTCGCCGGTGTTCGTCGTCATTCGTCAGCGAGGTTTCCAACTCCTTAGATCAGAGGAATTTCCAGGGTTTTGGCAATAACCATGGATTCCTGAAAATAGAGCTTAATTAAAAGAAACCAATGCAATTTCAAATAAAATATTTTTATTAAAATATTTTAATGACAGTTATGTCCAATTTCTAACTTTCACAGTCGACCTGCTTCTGTTGATGTTAGGACCCACCTAAGGTAAAGTTTCTCCTCTAAACGCAACAATTCTCTTAGATTTATGATCCAAACACCAGTTTAGAAGTTATTATGATTTTAAATAATAACCACCCACACACTTTATTAAAAAACTAACATTTTTCATCGTATCATTCTGGGAACACCGGACCTCCAAATCTCACGCCATCTTAGTGCCTGGTGTCATAATTTTTCCAATTAATTTATAAAAAGAAAATTGGAGAAAATACGAGTCATTAAAATCCATATAAGGATTTACCTTATATTAAAACTCTTCAAACTCAACTTTTTAAAATCCAAGAACTAAATACAAGATAATATCACATGAAGATCCATATAAACTGTATTCTTACACCACCAAGATAGAATCCATCAAAAACACTAGAAATTCATATCATTATCATAGTAATTACATAATAACAAAAAATACAACTCCCAAAATAACAAGATAAATATAAGAAAACTCAAATGGACAACACAAAAACATTAAAAAAGAACTGCTGAATGAACCATGCCTTGAAGCCCTCTCAAGAGTGTTCCTTATATGACATAGACCAAATAATAGTTTTCCACCACTCACAACTTAGAACCTTCAGTATGTTGTTTGAAAAATTAACATTAAAAATATTCATCAAGCTTTAGCTCGATGAAATAAATCCTCAATCCTTTGTATCCAAACCACAACTTCTTGAGAATTTAGTTTCCTGAAGGAAAGAGGAGGATTTAGGTTTCAAAATAATAAAAATAAAATCTCATACTGGGGAAAGGGAGGAATGGATATATTATATAATATTGGAGTAGATGTAATAGATTTACTAAGAAAATATTGTTCAACTAAATAATCTATTAAATACAAATGGGGTGTACTGTAAAAAATTAATAAATACAAACACCATAAAAACAAACCACAAAAGTAAAAACCCATAATACCAAATAAAAATCCATAAGTGATCTCAAAAAACCATTTAAATAATCCTAAAATGAAATTTATTCCAATTTCACATAAAAAACAACATTCTAAATAATTATTTATTTGAATAAGTGAAATAAATTCACCTATTTTACCGAAGATAGTTTTATCAAAAATCATTTAAAAAAACTTACGTTCTTTAGGAAACCATTTAAACACATTTTTAGATTTTGGTAAAACACTTTTAACATCCAAATATTACAAAACCATCCATTAAAAAAACATTTCCAAATTAAACTCTTTTAAAGATACCAATCAAAATTTCTTGTCATCCTATGAAAACCATGAAAATGATTAACCCTACCCCCATTCCCAAGGTTTCAATGAGTTTTAAAAAACCAATCATCATTTGAAATCCAAAATATTTTAGAAACCTTACCAAACCAAACATAATTTTGTATTCAAAACATTTTGAAAGTATTTCCAAATTTATGAAATCTATACCAATTTTAAGAAAAAACTAGTTTTCAAACATCACTATTTTAGATTTTCATTTAAATTCACCCCCAAAAAATATAAACACTTAAAAATAACAATAGTTCACCATAAGTCAATTTTAAAGAAAATAGAAGCAGCAAAAAAACTCCAAAGAACCACATTTTCAAAAAAAAAAGAAACTCATAGATATCCAAGGATTAACCACGCTGTTTGGACAACTATATACTGACCATAATATCTATTTCCCAAAATTTACAAGTTATGAGGGAGTCAACTTTACTTAAAATAATTATCATAAATAAACACAAAATAATGTGAAATCCCCATGTGACTAGTATAATGCATTCACACTCTCCCTCATACCATACTGACCCATGACTAAAATATCATAAATAATAAATCTAAAAAATCTAGTGCATCACTCAAGGTGAAATCATTTAACCGTAATATCCAAAACCAATATAAAAATCCCTCCCATAGTAACTTGGAATTTCCTCATATGTGGGTTAGTTACTCTTAGGAATGAGTTCTATACCAAGTTCTAATAACATCCTATCTATTATCTACCATTCCCAAATAGTAAGACAAAATAACAAGCTCTGTTACCATTTTGTAATTTCTTTGACCTGATTCACTCATAAGTAACTGAAATGATTCACTACATGACATCAGGTGCACCTCCCCATAAACTAGAGGCTACGAACTAGCGATGAGGTTCTAAGAGGGTGTTGTGGGGAGACTATACCATCTGTTCAGTGTATCAATAAAAATGAAAATCATAATAGTATTAACCATCACATACCAACACATAAAATATCATGAAAAGTGTTGATTAATCTAAAATATATAACCAATATTAAACAAAATAATGACATACTATATACATAACAAAAAAAAAATAAAAAAAAATAAGAAAATAAAACCAAAATGGCTCCAAGGACATGTTCTGTCCCACCATACATGCTCCACTCCCAATAAACCAAATCACTCATCTATAACAGGGGCCTTTCCATTATCTTGACCTATGACCATGAAGACTACTCGAGTACTATAGGTGGATAGAGAAGTGTGTGAGTAAGACTCAGCAGGCCATCACCAATAATGTCTAAATAATATACAGTTTGAGTAAAAATATATACTAATGTGAAAGTCAAGAAAATGTGTGACCTAAAAAATAAATAATAAGTTAACTTCCAACCCTTGGGATCAGAGTGACACCTCGATTTAACCATAATTGCTTCGTCCAGTTCTGGATGTATTTGTACAAAATAACATAGTAATGTTTATAAGTATACAGGCATACCTAATCCTTAGAACTATGTCTAAGGCCTCCCCATATATAATAATCATAATAACAAGCACACAAGATCCTTGGAATCATATCAAGGTCCCCCAGTAATAGTAATCATGATAATGGGCACACTAGATCCTAGGAATCACGTCAAGGTCCCCTAACAGTAATAATCATAATAACAGGTATAACAGATATTTGGAATCACATCAAGGTTCCCTAAAAATAATAATAATGGGAACACTAGATCCTTGGAATTATATCCAATGTCCCACAAAAATAATAATAATGGGAACACCAACCTTGGAATTACATCTAAGGTCCCCCAATAATAATAATAATAATAATAATAATAATAACCATATAATCAATTTCACAATCACGTGTTTATCATTTAATTAGACAATATTAACTATATTATCAATTCCATAATCACAATTTCATTATTTCATTATCCAATAATCCATAAAATTCTATAAATTAAGTTATCATCAACAAAAAATTTAAATAATGGTCATTAATATATCTTTTATTTTAATCCACTTGAATCTAGGATACATCTTAGATAAATTTGGAAACCCATTAGTCATTAGTTAAGAACAAGATGATCCTATAGTTACCACTTCAATTACCTTTTTAATTTTCCTAGTTCAATGAACCCATGTGGTGCCATAAGTCTTGATATTTACATGTCAACAAACTAATCAGAGCCTATGGGAAGGTCTAAAACATTTAATTAGAAACCAAAATTAAATTATTAATTAAATAAGACCAAGGAAACAATATGTTAGCATGACCGCACATTATATACATATGAAAATATCAATAAGACATTAAGGGATAAGTAGAGATCCCATTTCTCAAACAGTTGGAATTTCAACAATTTAACAAGATCCACAAGTTGAAGAGGAAGACGATTTCTAAGAAGGAAGAGAGAGCCCTAAACCAAAAACACCATATCAATAAATTCAGATTGAATGAACCCTAGGATTACATAAATTTTGGGTTGAAATAAATGTTAAAAATATTGGGAAAATATCAAGATATAATGGAAGAAATAATAAACTGAAAAAATACTTGAATATCTACGATGATACTCCCCCAAAATCACACCAAGATGGGAAATAAAGGCCACTCACACAAGGTAGATGATTTGGGAATCAAGAATAGTCTAATAGAGGATATAAAAGGGGTTAAATAGAGTTAATACACATTAAAAATCATACCATAATGTTCAAATGTCTTAATAATCAATAGAAATAACTTCCTCAGAAGACTAGGTGTCTAATTCATTCATTTAAAAAATCTGAAACTATTGACACCACGATGTGAAGGTATCCACTATGAATATGGTGGATTAAATCACACCATCCCTAGGAGAAAAACCATGGAGACACTCCAAGGCATGGAGGAAAAAACTTGGCCATTTTAGGCCCACCACACCTTGAACTATGATGCAGTGAGGCCATCTTGGCTGTGGTCTATAAGGAGACTCACTGTGCTCCACACTTGTGACCACACCCATCCTCAACATATTGATCTATTTATTTTACATAGGTGATATCCAGGTGAAAAATGTATTATAAAATAGTGTGTTCCATCCCACGTTTCACTATAAAAATACCAAAATATCATTTAATGTCACCAGGAACCATTCGAAACATCCCAAACCCAAAAAAACCACCAGAAGGCTCAAAAATACACACCTTAAACCAAGGATGTGACACTAACCTTATTTTTTATTAAGACCCACATTAAATAATTTCTATCTAATGCGTGTTCGTAATCATCTTTTTATTAAAATAATATTATAGGTTGATATGAAATGTGAATCAAACTAACCCAGTTCATCCTCAAACAAGACACCCAAGCTAGTTGTGGCAAGGCCTGAAAGGCATTCCCTATCCCCAAAGGCTGGATAAAAGTGCTAAATAAGAAGTAATAATGAAAAGGTAATGATTTATCACACAAAATAAAAGTAAAAAAAATAATGTAAATGGATTCCAAATGAGGCATAAACTGAGATATCAAATAGTGAATGAATTAAAAAAAGTACAACATACTGAATAAGAAGGTTGATAGTTGATACAACTGAAAATAAGGGAAAAAAACAAGCCACCAACATATCCATGTGTAAGTGGGGAATAACCACATGAACCTCCACCATATAACTTGAACCTATATATATAGGAATATCCACTATGCCAAGCAACTTGCTAAACCTGGGAGATATATATAGGCATGAGCTAAAAACCTAGTAGGTCACCACCCATTGACCCAAATTAGAACACTTTAAAATAAATACCATTTCATTTAGGTTTTAAAATAAGGATACAAGATAGGTTTTCTATTTTTTATTTAATAAAACAAGTATTAAATAGTTTTCCAAGAAGGCACCCATTTTCACAAATTTGAGGCTTTTTCCAAATAAAAACAAAATTTGTTATCTTATAACAAAAAATTCATAAATTTTAGTTAAAATATTTTAAAATTAAATTTTTTGATGAAAATAGTATATCATTTCACAAATTTACAAATAAAAATACCTTGAAAAATATATATAAATAACCATCCTAGAATCCAAAGGTGCTAAATAGAAATAGTCTAGGATAGAGATAACATAATCATGAATAAAGAAAAGTTAAATTTCTATAAAACAATTAAAACATCAATAAACCCCATCCCAAACACTTGATCTTACCCTATCCTATCCCAACTGAGGGGAAAATACCACAGGCTGACTTAAGTCCCACTTAGGTCCACTAGATAAATCTTGATTCTAAATTAGTACTCATGTGTACCTAAACTTCCCACCTTGAAACATAGGTCTTCCCATGACATTAAAAAAAGAGGTGAGTACTTAAAAATAGTATCATACCATATATTATATCATATCATCATGTTTTCAAACAAACCATAAGTCTCTCTCACAACACTGAACACCCACATAGGAACATCCCCTTAATCAAGCATATCAATTCAATTTAATTAAAATTCCATCAAAAGGGACATTTCATTACAAGCATTCAAACATAAATCATTTATATTACACATGAAGGGGAATTTCCTATGGGTTTTCTATTTTCCATTAAAGTATTTAAATTTCCAATCTGACCTTCTTACAACACACTTGGGACACTATGTCCTAAAAAATTCAAGGTCTCTTATAAAACCATTTATAAATCAGTGCACTTTAATAAATATTAGTTTTCAAATAATTTTATCAAAAAGGGTTTTATGTACATGATCTTATAAAACCACACTTTTCTCATCATTTTTAAAATCATCATCATAGAAAACTCAAGGAAATTTATTAAGATCCAACCACACATTTCAATTTCCAAAACAAAGTTATATTCCTTTAAAATAGTTTTCATATCAAATCATATTCAAAACATCCTTGTCCATTTTTACCAAAATCCAAAAAAATCATCATTCTTTTATATAGCTACTAGATATAAGTGAAAAACATTAGATGACATTGAAAAATCAAGATAAAATAACAAGAAATTATAGATTCAATTTTAAAGGGAGATTATTGGGACACTTACCTCAACCAATTCGAATTTATAAAAATGAATGAAAAGCACAACCAAAAAAGAAAAGGGACTAACAATAACTATATGAGATACTAAAACACGGGATTAACATTACCAAAACTAACTTTAGACATCCACAAGTCAACAAGGGAGAAAGGGAAAGATTTCCAGAAATGAAATTCTGTAGAATGATCAAGGAAAGCTAAGCTTTAAGTTCCACACACTAATATTCTAGAAAGGATGAATAAGAATAGGTTTAAAGTGATAGAACCACCCAAGAAAAGGTCTATAATACATAAAAGAGTCATTTAAGTCTTCCTCCAAAATCAACTGAACCAAAGATCCAAGAATGAGAAGGAAGGGGGGGTAATAGATGGATAAATTGAGTAAAGGAAGAATTAAAAGACCCCTTATGAAGATCACACACACCTAATTCAATAGTCATAACTCCCTATTGAAGATAAAATCACCATTAAAATATTTCAAATTTAAAACCCCTATCACATGTCCTCAGCCATGCCCTGCTATAAAAGTCCAGGTTGTTTTGGATTTTCCATGGATTCTACAACACATGTGGTGGATACTTGTTGGATATGGGGGATAGGGAGACCTCCAACATACTCCACACAAGTCCACACCTAGATAAAATAAATTTTATGCAACTTATGTTGTATAAGTGACACAAAATCAGACCAAAACCACTACCATGGTCATGGTTTTGGCCATTTTGAACCAAAAAAGACCTAAAACCAAAATTCAAGCCACAATGCCCCTCCAATACTTAAAAATATGAAAATAAAATAAATACAAAAGAGATTTTGGGATATTAAAATCTCCAAACCATATAAAATTATATCCTTATAAAGTTTCAAAGACAATATTTGATCAAGAGGGAAGACAAAAAGACAACACAAGAGGAAAATACAACCCAAGTACACCATCAAACCCAAACATGCAAGTAACTCGAAATGTTTAACTCTCTTAGATAACAATTGAATATGGTTTTAGATTAGAATATGTAATAAAATGATATTATAAGACAATAAAAATAAAGTCTTGATCAAAAAAATCAAACTTCTAAATCAAACCAAAGAACTTTTTCAGGTAAGTTTGAGAAAATATTTGAAGGAAAATTCACTAAAAATCTCTTTTATAAACTAAAAAATAAACTCCTAACCACTCAATTGACAATGAAAAAAAACTATTAGATTACTTAGGAAACCTAAAAATCACTATCCATGATAAACCTTAGACATAAAAATGATAAAAGGGGTTTGAAAAGATTACTAACTCAAGAAAATCATCCAAGATAGATCATACAAGAGGAAAAATGGGAACAATAGGAAAGAATTAATGGAAATGACTCAAATAGAAATATACCCCAGTAACAGTCTATCTTTAGGCCAGGTGAGAGTAACCTGGGGTTTTGATTATATAACACTATCTCATGATAATTATAATAAAAACATTATATCACATAGACATTGGCTACCAATCACCTAAAAACCTACCCAAAGATCCCTATTTATAACAATTCATAGAACTATCCCAATAAAAGGGATAATTTACACCAAGTATGGAGAGAAATAAAATAACAAGGGAATGCACATTCATAACAAAACTATCATACCAATAGGGATATTTCAAGGGAAAAGTGAGAAAGAAAACTAAACATGATCACCTCAAAGGTTTCAATATCTCAAGATCCTTACCTATTCCTTATCCTCAAATTGAAGAGTAGAAATGAAACCGATTCAAGAGAAGAAATCCTTTCCAAACAGAAAGCTCCCCGATGGTGGTATCCCCACCATATCAGTATTTCCATTAGATTAAAAACTCTTATAACTAAACTCATCAAAATCTAGAAATTAGAGATAAGAGAGAGATCTGGTGAAAATCCAAGAAAATGAATTCATACATCACAAAAATATAATTTAACAACACTATTTTTGATTTCAAAAATTCATAAAAAACATAAAAATAAAAAAAGAACCACTCCTGACATTACAAGGACAATAGGAGTGAAAATACCACATTTAGAAAACCAAAATAGTCTTCACTCTGACATCAAGAACAATGAGATGAACCAAAGTATATTTAGAAGGGTTAGACTACACTCCATCTTTATTTTCAAAAAATACTCTACAAAACTTTTTAAAATAACCCATATGAACACAATAATGAAATTATTTAGGATACTTCTTACAAGTATTATTTTTATGACCTTACATTCCGTACTAGTAACAAAACAAGTTCTTATTTCCAAAGAAAGCTGGTGAGAAGAAACATGGAATAATTTTTATTCCATTACTCATCGAGTTTAACTTAGAACACTTACTTTTTACCTTATTGGAGTTTCCTCCATCACACCCAAGAATATGAGAAATCTCCAACACCTATAGTTATCATATCAAGACCAATTCAGTTGTAATAGATTTCGTTACCACCATGTTATAAGAGACGAGTCCCTGAAGAAACAATTCCTGTTACAGATCTGATTGAAGAACTTAACAAAAAAACTAAGATATTAGAGTGTCATCCAAGGATAGTTGAGGAGGATACAACACCAAATCGATAAAATAACCTACATAATCTAATACTATTTCCTCTCCTTACTGGATGACATGAAATTCCATATCCTTTTGAACCTTTAATACATTAGGGAAAAATTATTGAATGGTCTATGTCTTAAGAACTTCCCATAAATGGTCCTTATGTGGATTATTCTAGATTACTGACTTCCACCATTTCTAAATGTTGAGGCCAAGAGTTTCTGGGACATTATTGTGTTAAGAAGAACCTGATTAAGAAGAATTAGGGTTTTCTTTTTTATTGTCTTTTGCTAGAAAACATAAATCACTTATGACGATTAGAGAGCTAATATTAATGCCTCAAAAATGTGATTAATGTTTGGAGAAGCATGTTTTTATCAATAACATAAATTTAAATTAATGATTTTCCCTTAATGTAATGGCCCAGACCCACCTGGTCCATTACTTTTCCAAAACATGGATCCACCGAAATGGTGGAACCAGTCACGAGGGCACCAGTTACGGTGGCACCGTGACG
Source organism: Viscum album (assembly GCA_963277665.1). NCBI lineage: Eukaryota > Viridiplantae > Streptophyta > Magnoliopsida > Santalales > Viscaceae > Viscum > Viscum album. The sequence continues at coordinate 189,262,685 of OY728127.1, forward strand.
GATGCACACGAGTCACAGTGGCATCGTGAAGGTGGCACCGGTCACAGTGGCACCGTGATGGTGACACTGGTCACGGTGGCACCATGACGATCGCACACCGGTGACGATGGAACCGGTGACGGTGGAACTAGTGAAGGTGGCACCGTAAGGGTGACACCATGACAGTGGCACCATGAGGGTGACACCATGATGGTGTCACCATGAGGGTGGCACCATGATGGTGGCACCATGTCCTCACTGAGCGGTCTTCGTCCCTTTTTCCAGTTTCTAACTTTTTCCGCTCCTGCAACATATCTTTTAACGTAAAGATGATTTAATGACCCATTAAAATCCATTTAAAGCCCATCTAAAATCCCCAAAAAGTTGGGAAAACCTTAAACTTACCAAAACATGTGGTTTTTCTTTGGTTTCATGCCCTTACCCGTACCTTCCAGTTCTTCCCCCGTTTCACGTTTTTCCTCCGTTTAAAAGAAACGGTTTAACGCACAACCATTATACCACCACCCTGATGGGAATAATTAAATAAGAATTAATCCCATCATGTATAACCTACAAACCGCATAGGAAACAACGATCTGAATTTAAAGCAGGTCAAAATTCCTTATCCCGTAACAATAGAATCTCATATTTATATCATGATAAAATTTCTTCCTTCTCCTTCTTGGCTAGATTTCTTTCTTCCCCCTAGTGCTCTTGGAGTCACTTCTTCCCGAGGCTTGTGGTGCACCTGTGCTGGAGTTTTTTTTGCTCATCCTAGAAGTCCCTAGAGTTCCTCCCCTGCAAGTCGCACGTCCCCAGTTCTTGGTGCGTGGAGAAGAACTTCGACCCTTGATCAACCAAGTAGGGATTTTCCTTCATCTCTCCTTACTATGTATGATGCGGGGTGGGTACGCTACTATTTCGGTGGTAATGGATGAAACTAATCCTTAAAAAAGATAATAAACAAACTATTAAAGAATGATGGGGTGCGTTTGACAATTCTGCTATACTCTTTTATAATTTCTATATGTTGTGAACTGTATGGGCTTATGCTCACTGAAAATCATGGCTGTTGGTGGTCTTTCCTTGCACACTAATGAACCCTTGTCTTCTATGATGATTGAATGGATCCAACATGGGAATTTGGTTAATCACATAAACTCGGCCGATTGAATGAAGGTCCGGTGAACAAAAATCCTTGTGTGATCACCCCGGTTATCCAAACAGAAAGAAGAAAACTTAGTGAATGATGTACTTGATTATGGAAACTTCCTTGCTCTGTCTTGGTGGCATGTCTGTTTGTTCTGCTCGATGCTTATAGGGTGACGTGGATGAGGATGGGAACCTCTATTGTGTCACAGTTGTTAGTTGTGAATCTGAAGTTGTGTGGGGCTATATCTCGAGGATATGTTTGGTTCCATTACTTTGAGAGATCTCACTGATCCCTTTATTGTTGTGACTTCACAAGAGAACCAGGTGTGAATGCTTAAATTGCTGTTTGGCTGTTTCTCTTTCTCTGGATTTTGGTTATGCCGGTTAGTTTACCAGTAGTGTAGAATTCACCTAAATGGGATCACTTGAACATGAAAACAAGAATGGTTTAAATGGGGAATTCGTTTTGGGAATGAGTTGTGACTTGGTCGTGAGTTCTGTGCCTTCTTTTATGAATGAATAGTAACAAGGGTGTTGTTATTAGGTTGGTTTTGGAAACCCTAGGTTGGGATGAGTGCTTGTTACCTATATATATATCTGTAGTTTTTATGTTTCTTATTCACGCCCCACCTAAGTTGAGCACTTAGTGACGAACACCCCCATTTCATGGGGGATGGTGTTTTTCCCAACACTCCTATGAGTGGCTGGTTATTAGCTCCTTTTCTGCTCCCTTTCCTGAATAGCCCAAGACTCTTCAGGCAGGCTGTAATGGCCTGAGGTCTATTATATCCCAAGATTCTTCGGGCAGGGTAGTTGTGGTGGTTGGCCCAGGTGTGTGCGGGCAGGTTGTTTCCCAAGAGTCTTTGGGATAAGGCCCAGGTGTCTTCGGGCATGGCGGTAGTTGTTCTAGCCCAAGTGTTTTTGGGTGTGGTTACAAATGGTGGTTGTGGCCCTCGTGTTTACAGGCGGGATGGAGGTTGTGACCCAGGTGTTTGCGGAAAGGATGTGTGGTTGTGGCCGAGGTGTGTGCGGGCGAGGTGTGGTAGTGGGACTGCGGTGAGAATGGAGGGATTGGTTCGATGCGTAGGATGTCTTCAATAACCAGTGGGAAAGTGGTGTGGGATACCCAAATATCGATGTGCTGTTACTATACATTACTTGACTTACGTTATTTGGGGAGTGTTCCTTGGTGAGGCTTGAGTGGATAGTTTTCCTTGCTAGGTTCTTTGGTTATCTCTTTTTCCACGGGGCATTAGAATGCCTCCCCACTTGTGCACGAGAGTCTTTGGTTTTCCCTACTGAGTATACTTATATGCTCACCCTACGTATATAAAACTGATTTCAGGTTTCCAGGAGGACTTCAGGGATAGTGCGGGGCCGTACTAGCTCAGACGTTGGGAAAGTTGTAGTTGCTGTTTTTCTCTTCTTTGGTACTTTAACTTTGTAGTCTCCTTGTACTTTGTGGTATTTACTTTTGTAACATTCATATGGTAATGATTTTCTTTTGGATTTACTCTTACCCCCTAGTTTTTGTGTTGTTGGGATTTACTATCTTATATCCTGATCCTAATAAAAAAAGGTTAATTCCTTCCATCTTGTGTGTGATTATACACCCTTGGTGCTAGTCACCACTCTGGGGCCTATTGAAGGCGGGTCTTGGGGGTCATTATCTCTCCTTCAACTTGAAGAAGGAAGGTTCTGGCAATCTGCTGTCCCTTCCCTCATCTTGGTGAAGGCGGGTCGTGACAGAATGGTATCAGAGGGGGAGGTGGAGAGATACGATGAAGTCTGGGGTTAGGTATAGTGAGGATTGCATGGGATGGTAGGGAAACAATGTTGGGTGATCTTGGTGCGTGAAATAGGCCAGGGAAGACCGGCTAGGACATGGGATTTTAGGGCCCCCCGTGATCCGATGCAAGGACTTTGGGCCTACCGAACGACCAAGTAAGGCTACACTGATTGCAGGGTAGAGACTCTAGGGAAGGTACATGCATCATAATGACTTGTGTTCTTGTGTTTCATGGGTGTTTGGGGATTTAAAATGAATAAGAAGGCTAAGAAAATTTAAGAACAATATTCTACACTACTCGGGCTTAGGCATTCCTTGTTTACCTTGCAGCTATGACACCTGAGAGATGACCATGAGTAGTGCGGGCGATTGAGGCCCAGGAGGTTGAATTGGATGATCGGAAGATGACTGACTGAGAGGAAGAGGATGATCAGTGGTAGAGGAAGCTTCGTGCCTTTCAGCAGCAGACCCTCGGGAAGTACGAGGGTAGCATCTCAGACATAGAGACAGAGAGCTGGCTAGAGGAGCTGGTGATAGCTTTCAGCTTGATATGGGATCCGATGGAGTACTGGGTTCCTCTGGATATAAGCCAGATGCGTGGAGCAGCGTGTCAGTGGTGGATGCTTTATCTTGGGGAGAAGAGGGAGGATGAGGTTATGTGGGCTGACTTCGAGAAGGAGTTCCGGGCGGAATTCCTCTCTTCCACGATGAAGGCTGAGAAGAGGCAAGAACTACTATCCCTCCAGCAGGGGAGTATGTCAGTGAGAGAGTTGGGGATCAAGTTCAAGGATCTCATTATCTTTTCTCCCGACCTCTTTCTAGATGAAGAGTCTCGGGTGAGATGTTTGGAGGAGGCACTTCGACCTTCTCTACAGTATGCTGTTACTCCATTCACCCTACCGACATACTTGGAGGCCTAGAAGAAGGCTGAAGTGGTGGAAAAGATGCACATGCTGGGAGGTGTATCACGAGAGGGAATCCAGTTGGGCTCGTCGAAGGGGAGAGCCATCAACAGCAGGCCTCCAGTATCAGGGCTCTCTAGGTTTCGACTAGTAGGAAGCAGGAATCAGCAGTTCCAGTTCCGATCTCCGGGAACTTGCCATTTCCTTTTAGGCCCAGGGTCGAGATGCTTCATCTGTGGAAGCCATGGGAACCTTCAGAATCAGTGTCCGGACAGAGTACAATATAGAGAGGGTGGGAAGGTTTAACGCCCACCTCAGCAGTAGCAGTTTCCATCTAGGCCCTTTCAGCAGCAGCAGCAGGGGTAGCAAGCTCCGGCTCCTCTGAGGGCAGGCATTGCAGGAGGAGGCCGACCTTAGGATGCTCTTCAAGGACCTTGACCAGGGCATGGTCGGGGTGGTGGCCGACAGCTGAGAGGCAGAGGAACTAGGAGTGGAAAGTTGCACGCCGTAGAGGCATTGGTTCCAGCAGGTCCAGAAGTCGTTCGTGGTTCGATCATCTTGTTTAGTACCCTTTCCTATGCCTTGTTCGATACATGAGATTCACACTCCTTTTTTGCACCCAGTCTGGCCCGTGCTCTGGGTTTAGATGCTGAGAGACTTCCAGTTCCCCTAGTGCTGAGCACACCAGTCGGAGGTCAGAATGACTTGTTTTATGTTTTCCGAGGGCGTAGATTGATGATAGGGCCAAATCAGTCTATCAGGGATCTTCTACTGTTGCAGATACAACCTTACAATGTCATCCTAGGCATTGACTAGATGTTCTCTGTATTTTCCATCATTGAATGCTTCTGAGGAAGGGTCGTGTTTTTAGATTTGGGTGGCTGACGTGTAACTTTCATCGGCGAGCATGTTTTCCAGAAAAGTAGTAGGCGAGAAGAGCCCCTCCTTTCCTTGTTGGCTAAACTATCAGTGGAGTCGGTGGATGCCGAAATGGTGGAATTCCTAGGTATTGTCAGTGAGTTTATAGACGTCTTCCCTGAGGAGGTGGAGACTCTACCCACTCAACGTGATGTTGAGTTTGGGATAGAATTTCAACCTTGTGCCCGTCTGATTTTGATGGCTCCCTACCGGATGGCACCTTCCGAGTTGTGGGAGTTGCGGATTCATATTGATGATCTGATGAAGAAGGATTTTGTTCGACCAAGTACGTCACCATGGGGTGCTCTAGTCTTATTCGAAAAGAAGGAATATGGTGGTCTCAGGATGTTCATAGACTACCGGAGACTGAATCACATAATGGTCAAGAACCGTTACCCTCTCCTGAGGATATACGACCTTTTAAACCAGTTAAAGGGGGCAGGGTGGTTCTCCAAGATTGACCTGTGGTCGGGGTATCACCGGCTGAGGGTGAGGGAGGGTGACATCTCGAAGACTGCCTTCAGATATAGATATGGGCACTTTGAGTTTGTGGTCATGCTGTCCGGTGTTATGAATTCTCTAGCTATGTTCATGGGGATCATGAACTCCATCTTTCAGGAATACCTGGATCGGTTCGTAGTCATGTTTATTGACGACATCCTGATCTACTCAATATTAGAGGAGGATCACACTGAGCATCTGAGAATGGTTTTAGATGTCCTCCGACAGCACCAACTCTATGGGAAGTTGTCCAAGTGCAAGTTCTGGACGCGATAAGCGCACTTCATTGGGAACGTGGTGTCCGAGCAGGGAATAGCGGTGGGTCCATCGAAGGTCGAGGTAGTTGTTTCTTGGGAAGCACCCAAGAATGTGGCAGAGGTTCATAGTTTCCTTGGACTGGTAGGTTACTATCGGAGGTTCGTACCCAAATTCTCCCGAGTTGCAGTACCTTTGATAGCTTTGACTAAGAAGGACTAGGCCTTCATGTGGAATGGGCAGTTCCAAGAAGCCTTTAGCTATATGAAGGAGGAGTTGGTAAGTGCCCCAGTGCTAAGGCTTCCAGAAGAAGGTGCATCATATAAGGTGTTCTATGATTCTTCAAGACAAGGCCTCAGGTGTGTGCTAATGCAATGATAAGGGGTGATCTCTTATGGGTCTAGACAGTTACGTCCTCATAAGTGTAATTATGCCACCCACGATCTGGAGCTTGCAGAGGTCATGTTTGCACTAAAGTTTTGGCGACATTACCTCATTGGGGAGCGCTTCGCGGTCTTCACGGATCACAAAAGCTTGAAGTATATCTTCTCCCAGCGGGACCTGAACTCACGACAGCGAAGGTGGATGGAGTTCCTTCAGGACTACGACTTTGAGATTTCCTACACCTCAGTAAAAGGGAATGTGGTGGCCAATGCCTTGAGTAGGAAGTCGCAGAAGGATGCGGTTCGAGAGTCGGCAAATGCTTGGAAGGCGATGGAGGAGTTGGATGCCTTGCACCTAGATGCAAGGATGGATGGTGGTAGAGGTTGCCTGTATCATATGACAATGCAGTATTCTCTGTTAAGGCAGGTAGAGGAGTCTCAATGGGGAGACATAGAGAGTGAAGTGATGCACGATCGGGCTAACCAAGGCAATGCTCCAGAAGGATGGTCGGAGGATGGTCAGAATCATATTCTTTTCCAAGGAAAGATGTTTGTCCCAAAGGCGATGCACGAGAGGGTTCTTGGTGAGTTCCACAACTCATCCCTAGCGGTGCACCGGGGAGTTTCCAAAATGTACTGGGGCTTGAGGGGTCAGTTCTGGTGGCCCGGGGTAAAGCGGGCGGTGGCAGAGTTCGTGGCCAGGTGCCTAGTGTGTCAGCAGGTGAAGGCTGAACACCGCGTTCTAGGCAGCTTGTTACAGTCTTTAGATGTCCCCGAGTGGAAGTGGGATGACATCTCGATGGATTTCGTCACAGGGCTACCCAAGGTTCAAGGGGGCTGCGATGCTATCTGGGTAGTGGTGGACCAGTTGATGAAATCGTCTCACTTTCTAGCAATCAAGGAGTCGGGAGCAGTGGATGCCTTAGCATGGAGGTACGTGGATGAGGTGGTGCAGTTGCATGGAGTTCTAAGGTCCATAGTCTCGGATAGAGATACATGGTTTACCTCACGAATCTGGAGAGTATTGTAGCAATCTTTTGGCACCCAGCTACGTCTTAGCACTGCCTTCCATCTCCAGATAGATGGACAGACAGAGCGCACCATCTAGACGTTGGAGGATATGATACAAGCATGTTTTTTTTGATTTTGGGGGATCGTGGGTGCGACACTTGACTCTGGTAGAGTTTTCCTACAATAATAGTTATCTCTCTACCATTGGAATGGCTCTGTTCGAAGCATTGTACGGAAGGCCATGTCTCTCACCCATGTGCTGGACCGAGGTTGGGGAAACAAGTGTTCTTGGCTTGGAGGTGGTGCATAGCATGGCAGAGAAGATTCAACTTATACAGGAGAGGATGAAGGCGGCTCAGGACTGGCAGAAGTCATATGTCGATAATAGGAGGAGACCCTTGGAGTTCGAGGTTGGGGACCATGTATTCTTGAAGGTCTCCCCCGTGGCATGGACAACTGAGGTTCAGCAGGGGGAGTAAGCTTTCTCCAAGGTTCATCGGACCCTTCGAAGTGTTGCAGCAGGTCGGAGAAGTGGCTTTTCAGCTAGCGCTACCACCGCATTTACTGAGAATACATGACGTCTTCCATGTGTCACAACTCCAACGGTATCTACACAATGATTCACACGTCCTCGACTAGGGAAAGCTGGACATTGAGGCCGACATGACATTTTCCAAAATGCCTGTCAGAATCGAGGATTGTAAGGAGAAGGTGCTCCATGGATGGACCATTCCTTTGGTTCGTGTGTTATGGAGGCACGACATGCTTGAGGAAAGTACCTGAGAACGGGAGACACAGATGCGTTCCCAGTACCAAGATCTATTTTGAGTTTTGTTCTGTTTTGTTTGTACTTTTTGTGATGGAACTCTTTACTTTGTTAAATATGGAACGTGCGGTTTTCCTTATTCTGTGGATGTGTGTAAAGAGTCCTGACTATGGGGAGGGGAGGACCTGATCCCTAATCAAGATGCATTAAGGTGGATGTGATTAAACCCGTGCGGGCAAGTCAGTGCCACCCAAAGCTGATAGTACCTTGACATAGAGGAAGAAACTCCCTAACCCATATGACTGGACAGTTTGACCTTCGAATGTTGCCTGGTTACTTGAGGGAGAGGTGTTCCAAGATGTCGTTGAGGTTCAATCTTGAGAGGTATCTTTCAATGTGGTTATTCGGAAACCCTCTTTTCTTCGGGTCTAGTTTTGATTCTCGAGGGTGAGAATAGTTTGAGAGGTATCTGATGTAATGGCCCGGACCCACCTGGTCCATTACTTTTCCAAAACACGGCTCCACCGAAATGGTGGCACTGGTCACGGGGGCAACAGTTACGTTGGCACCATGACAGGGTACACACCAGTCAGGGTGGCACCAGTCATGGTGGCACCGTGAAGGTGACACCATGACAGTTGCACACCGGTCACGGTGGCACCGTGACGGTGGCACTATGACGGTGGCACCGTGTCCTCACCGAGCGGTCTTCGTCCCTTTTTCCAGTTTCTCACTTTTTCCGCTCCCGCAACATATCTTTTAACGTAAAGATGATTTAACTCCCCTTTCAAATCCATTTAAAGCCCATCTAAAATCCCCCAAAAGTCGGGAAAACCTTAAACTTACCAAAACATGTGGTTTTTCCTCGGTGTCATGCCCTTCCCCGTACCTTCCAGTTCTGCCCCCGTTGCGCGTTTTTCATCCGTTTAAAAGAAACAGTTTAATGCACAGTCGTTATGCCACCACCCTGATGGGAATAATTAAATAAGAATTAATCCCATCATGTGTAACCTCCCAACCACATAGGAAACCATGTTCCTATTTTAAAGCGGGTCAAAATTCCTTATCCCGTAACAATAGAATCTCATCTGTATATCACACTAAAATTTATTCCTTCTCATTCTTGGATGGATTTCTTTCTTCCCTGTGGCGTGCTTGGAGTCCCTCCTTCCAAAGGCTTGTGGTGTTCCTGTGTTGGAGTTTTTATGCTCGTCCTAAGAGTCCCCGGAGTTCCTCCCCTGTAAGTCGCGTATCCCCAGTTCTTGGCATGTAGAGAAGAACTTCGATCCTTGATCAACCAAGTAGGGATTTTACTTCGTCTCTCCTTACTGTGTATCATGCGGGGCGGGTACGCTACTGTTTCTGTGGGAATGGATGAAACCAAACCTTAACAAAGATAATAAAAAAACTGTTAAAGAATGATGGGGTGAATTTGAAAATTATGCTGTATTCTTTTATAATTTCTATATGTTGTGAACTGTATGGGATTATGCTTACTGAAAATCATGGCCGTTGGTGGTCTTTCCTTGTGCACTAATGAACCCTTGTCTTCTATGATGATTGAATGGATCCAATATGGGAATTTGGTTTATCACGTAAACTCGTCCGATTAAATGAATGTCCAGTGAAAAAAAATCCATGTGTGATCACCCCGGTTAACCAAACAGAAAGAAGAAAACTTAGTGAATGATGTACTTGATTCTGGAAACTTCCTCACTCTGTCTTGGTGGCATGTCTATTTGTTCTGCTCGATTCTTATGGGGTGACGTGGATGAGGATGGGATCCTCTGTTGTGGCACGGTTGTTGGTTGTGAATCTGAAGCTATGTGGGACTATATCTCGAGGCTTGGTTTGGTTCCAGTACTTTGATAGATCTCAATGATCCCTTTGTTTTTGTGACTTCACAAGAGAACTGGGTGTGAATGCTTAAATTGCTGTTTGGCTATTTCTCTTTCTCTGGATTGTGTTTATGCCAGTTAGTTTCCCAGTAGTGTAGAATTCACCTAAATGGGATCACTTGAACATGAAAACAAGAATTGTTTAAATGGGGAATTGGTTTTGGGAATGAGTTGTGACTTGGTCATGAGTGCTGTGCCTTCTTTTATGAATGAATAGTAACAAGGGTGTTGTGCTTAGGTTGGCTTTGGAAACCCTAGGTTGGGATGAGTTCTTGTTACATATATATATATCTATAGTTTTTATGTTTCTTATTTACGCCCCACCCAAGTTGAGCACTTAGTGCCGAACACCCCCATTTCATGGGGAGGGTGTTTTTCCCAACACTCCTTTGAGTGGATGGTTATTAGCTCCTTTTCTGCTCCCTTTCCCGAATAGCCCAAGACTCTTCAAGCAGGCTGTGATGGAATGAGGTCCATTATAGCCCAAGATTCTTCGTGCAGGGTAGTTGTGGTGGTTGGCCCAGGTGTGTGCGGGAAGTTTATTTCCCAAGAGTCTTCGGGATGAGGCCCAGGTGTCTTCGGGCATGGCAGTAGTTGTTCTGGCCTAGGTGTTTGCGGGTGTGGTTACACATGGTGGTTGTGTCCTAGGTGTTTGCGGGCGGGATGGTGGTTGTGGCCTAGGTGTTTGCAGGCGGGATGTGTGGTTGGGGCTCAGGTGTGTGCGGGAGGGGTGTGGCCGTGGGGCTACGGTGAGAATGGAGGGATTAGTTCGATGCGTAGGATATATTCAATAACTAGTGGGAAAGTGGGGCGGGGTACCCAAATATTGATGTTCTATTACTATACATTACTTGACTTGTAGTATTTGGGGAGTGTGCCTTGGTGAGGCTTGGGTAGATAGTTTTCCTTGCTAGGTGCTTTGGTTATCTCTTTTTCCACGGGGCATTAGAATGCCTCCCCACTTGTGCACGAGAGTCTTTGGTTTTCCCTAATGAGTATACTTGTATGCTCACCCTACGTATATAAAACTGCTTTCAGGTTTCCAGGAGGACTTCATGGATCGTGCGGGGCCGTACTAGCTTGGACGTTGGGACAATTGAAGTTGTTGTTTTTCTTTTCTTTGGTACTTTACCTTTGTAGTATCCTTGTACTTTGTGGTATTTACTTTTGTAACATGCATATGGGAATGGTTTTCTTTTGGATTTACTCTTACCCCCTAGTTTTTGTGTTGTTGGGATTTACTATCTTATCTCCTGATCCTAATAAAGAAAAGGGTAATTCCTTCCATCTTGTGTGTGATTCTATACCCTTGGTGCTAGTCGCCACTCCGGGGCCTATTGAAGGTGGGTCTCGGGGGTCATTATCTCTCCTTCAACTTGAAGAAGGAAGGGTCTGGAAATCTACTGTCCCTTCCCTCATCTTGGTGAAGGCGGGTCCTGACATTTAATAAGTTTTTAGACAAAATTTTATCAGATGGAGAATGTGGAGTTGAATGGACCAAGAAAGAAGAGTCCAACCGGACATAGGCTAGAGGACTGAGGATAGTAGATGGAGTGAGGCATTTAAGGTTTATTCAATTATGTCCACAATTTCCATCAGACATAGATGTTCAATAAATAAAATAAGGTTATGCTTTCTATTCCTAAATTATCAAACATCATGATTATGAAAATCTCTCATGATCTAATATTGAGTATAAATGGGTAGTTTGAGGTTCTTATGTACAAATTTCATGTTATTAAATTTTGTGAAGTTCACCATATAATTTTTATTGGAAAAAGAAATGGTTGTAAAAAGTTCAATATATTAATTAATGAAGTTTCATGATTCATAGTTCAAGGGTTATGAAGATACAAAGTTGCAGCAATACAAAGTGTCATCATTTTGACATTTAGTTAGTCTTCCAATCAGAGGAAGTTTGAATAAATATCAAATATAGGACTCAAATTAATGTCATTGGATGAATTTTATTGAACAAAATTTTATAAATTCATATTACATAGTCAACTAGATGAACCAAATTTTAATAATTATTTAGTCATATAAAATGTTAGGATTCCACCAAATGAACTTTTATAAGTTCATTGGATAGAATAATGTTTTCTTATATATGAAGTCTATCAGATAGACTAATATGAATATGAAATGTTAATATGTTACAAAATGTTTAGACTATAGTCTCCATATTAATTCATCATAAAAATGTTTTCGAAAAAATTTCATAAGTAATTGGTTTCCTAGAGAAGGTAATAAATGAGGGTTTCCAAAGAAATTCATCAGAAAAAGGAAGTTTCTTGTGAAAGATTTATAATTTTTTCTTATGAATTTGTGAATGAGAATCGAACAAAGTTTTAATGGATGAAATAGGATTTATGAAGTTGTACCAGATAAAAGTTTCACAGTTTTTTATTAAATTTTCATCAATCTATTAATGTTATAATTATAAGATGGAAATTAATTGTTTAAATAATCATGAATCATGAATCATGGTTCTTGTTGATTTTTAAGGATGTTTGAAGATGAATGTTATCACCAATATGTAAATAAATATCCTAACATTCATAAAGTTTAAATATAGTCAAAATGTTAAAAGTTTTGAGTGGGCTTTAAAAAATATGAGTAGGAACATTTGAATTTTAATCTTAAAAATTCTGTTATTTCTCTTGAAGACTTTAAATATGGGTGCTTATATATAGGGTTGAAGGCACTATACAAAGTAACACTATTTTTATTCATAAGAGAGTGGAAGTGTTGGAGGTTTTATAGTGAAATTTTCTAACAATGGATTCTATTGGTTGAGGAAGAGATACCGGTTAGAGTTTTCTAATATTTTATTATTAAATGAACATGGTATAGAGGCATCAAACAAATAGTGCTAAGAATAATATCAGATGAACAAGGATTCAGTAGATATCTATCAAATTGGTAGTAGATATAGTTTCCTATCAGTTTTACTAGATCAGTGGTGTGAAGATGAAACTAGAAGATAGGGCATCAGACTGAGTTTCATTGGAATAAGGGTTCCAAATAGAGAAGTGATCAAAAAACAGTTTCATAAATAAGTCCAGGAAGACATTATTTATTGCTACTATGCAAGAATTTATATAGGAATAAGAAGTTCTTTCATGATTAGAAGTTGTGAAGAAAGTTCATTCAACATAGTGACAAAGTAATAAAGCCTATCAGTGAAGGTTCTTACTTTTATTACAAAACATTGTTATATCATATCATCTGTATAAAAATCATATAGACTATTTAAAGTACTATAATGCTACGGAAGTGATGGATATTATCTTATTATTGTAACCACAAAAGGATTATTTTCTAGTGGTTTGTGTGGTATTGGATTACTTCCGAACCATGCTAAGGACTAGAAACTATTTTTGAGTAGTAAAACTTGTAAATACCCGTGTTCCTATAGTAGTTATTGTTTGTTGTTTTCTAGTATGGTAATTTATCACTAATTAGAGTAAAATTTTGTTTATTAAGAAAGAAAACATAAAAATAGAAAATAATTAATTCACCCCCTCTTAGTGATCACATAGATCCTGATTGGTGCTTTCAAGTGTTTTCATATCAATGTTACCTTCAATGACGCTTTATTGATGTTTGAAGTAAATGAAGGATACCATGGATGTTCAAGTCTCTATTAAGAGTAATGGGATTACTATTATTTATGAGAAAAACTATCATATATAGAAGGATATAATGTTACCTTATATTATATCCATTATCTATGAGGGTTTTTAAGGTGCTCTAGATAGTTTCCCGCCTCTTATTGAGGATACCCCCTTAAAATCTATCGATAAGAAGAATTTAGAGAATGATGGGTATGCCAAGAATGCTATACCTTAATCACTCTCTGAAAGTGAGTTTTTAGGGTTAAAGGTATTAGAACAACTAGAAGAATTTGGTACATGCTAAAGAAAATCTATGAAGGAAATAAGAAAGTAAAGAAAGAAAAGTTATAGATATAGAGATTTAAGTATGAATATCTTAAAAAGGGAATAGATGAATCTATTAGTGACTTATTTATAATATTTGATGGAATTTTAAGCACCATAGAGGTTTCTTTGATAATTTTTAAGATTCATCTATTATTAAAAATATTCTAAGTATTCTTAATGATAAACTTGATGACATGGTATCATCATTAGAATATGGAGATCCTGAAAATCTATATATGGATGATCTATATAGAATTCTCATTACTTATTAAATGAGAAGAGAAAAGGTTATGAAGAACAAAGAAAAGTTTTATCGAGAAATTTATTTTAAAGATGATAAGCATGGAAAATATAAGAAACTTTTCAAGGAATAAGTCAGTGACTCTAACACTGAAGATGAGGTATATAAAAAATTTGATGAATTTTTTTCTTTTTCTTATAAAAGGGTAAAAAGTGTTATAACTAAGTACAAATGAAAGTTACCACAAAAGTTATTTATTTGTGAATCCATTAGTAATTTCATAGAAAAATTTCCATGAAGAGATGAAGATGAATAAATTGATGAAGAAGATAGAAATTAAAAAATATTTTAAAGAAATAAGGAAGATCAATCAAAGTCTTATTAAAAAGGAAAGGATAATAAGTTATCTAAATATAAAAAGGGAAATATCTTGTCTAAATTAAAGGAATACAATGATAGTGAAGCGGAATCTAAAAAATTCAGTGATGCGACTGCTAAAAAATTACTTATTATAAAAGTGAATGATGACAATTTCACCAGTGATGAAAGTAGTAGCCCTGAAGAATAATAAGAGAGGAATCAGATGGATTTTTTTCATAAAATATATTTTATAGATTGTATCTCAAATATTTAAACTTGAAAGAGATAACAAGAAGTTTATGGAAGAATATATTTCATCAACCAAACAAGAATATTTTCTTAAAGAAAAATGAAATTTTATAGAATAAATTAATGATATAAAGAAGTTACTTGATGAAGATAAAAACCTCAAAATCAAGATCAAGGAAAATATAATGGTGAAGAAGAAATAATTTGGTCTTGTTCAAAAAACATTTGTTGAAGCTGGGTGAGGGACAACAAACTTCCAAAACTAGGTTTAAAAAATTGGTAAAATTTATAAGAAGTATAAACTTTAGAAGGATCAATAAAAATAATCCTTAGAGGTTAAAAACAAGGTTAAAGATATTCATAATAAAAATAAATTTAATAAGACCATGTATATATCACAAACAAGTGGAGTTGAAAATCTTAAAATTTCAAAGTTTTCAAAGTATGAACCAAAAGATAGTACTATTGGAGATCTTATTAAGGATGAGATGAAATACAAGTATAATAAAAATATGTTGACTGGATTCAAAAGCATTGGTACATAATAAAGTTCCAAGTTGGATAGTATGAATGAGGATTGAAATTTGGTATACTGTTCTAAAAAATATGTAAGTTACAAAGGAAAATATAATCTCTATAAATATTTATGGTACAATAGGGGATTTTAGAATACAAAAAATAAGTGATGGTTCAATCATCAACACTAAAATGAATCTTGGAGAAACTAGAGGTAGAGTTTTAGGGTGACTCAACCCACTAAAAGAAGAAAACATCACAAAGTCAGTTTAAAAATTTAAAATAGATTCTAACATTTGGAATTTTTTGTGTGAAATATGTGATCATCCTAGAAATATTTCAAAAGGATTTATTATTATGTTACCAGAATAATAAAGATTATATAAAAAATATCAAAATTTGTATGATATGGGAGAAAAATTCTAGGTTAATTTCTTAGTTATTGAAACTGCTCTAAAAGATACAAAAAGATAATGACCTTGGATATTAGATAGTGGGTATTATTTATATATCATTGTATGTTTGATGTTGTTAAAGAATATGAAAGATTAAAAATAATGGATAATGATGTTATGAAATGATGAGTCCCTCAGGATCAAAGGCATTGGATTTTCTATCATTATAAAGAAAAAGTTAAAATTCTATAGTGCCATATCTGTTGATGGTATAAAACACAACTTGTTAAGTGTTTCAAAACTCTATGATGAAGTAAAAAAAGTTTTTTTATAAGAGATGGATTTTTCTTTAAAATAATTTAATATGGTAAAGTTTCCATAAGTGGGAAACGAGCCAAGTAATTTTTTTTTAAGTTTTTGATATGTAGAGTTCATGCAATCTAAGGGTGATAGAAGAAAATTAGCTATGAGATAAGAGGTCTAGGAATATGTTATTGAGAAATTTGATAAATATGATAAATATAAAAATTATTTGTTAGATTCTTGACATTACAAGAAGAAGATATTGATGTTGTCCCGTATATTGGATATGGAAGATTATAAATATAGTACATAAGAAATTCGAGATATATTAAACTCATTCCTTAGATCTTATAAATTTTAATATATGTGGACTAATGAGAAAGAAATCAACCAATGGAGATAAGTTACTTATTTCCTTTATTTATGTGTTTACTCACATTATATATTTTGTGTTTTTGAAATATAAGTTATAGGATCTCAAAATGTTTAAGTGGTTCAGGAGAAGTGTTGAAAAATAATATGGACATTCTGTGAAGAAGATTCATATTGTTAATGGTTCCAAATAAAAAAAATGAAAATTTTAGAGATTATCTGAAAAAGAATAATATTCACCATGAATTCAGTGAACTGCACGCACCATGATGGAATGGTGTTTTTGAAATAAGAAATAAAAGTTTAGTGGAGATGAAATTAACTACGTTGATTGAACATGATACTTCTTGATTCTTTTAGAGGCAATATATTAGATAAATAGTTCATATTCAGAACCAATGTTTCTACAAGACAAACTATAATATCACTCTTTATGAGATATATTATAAATAAAATCCAAGCATGAAATAACTAAAGGTGTTTGGCAGTCTTTTCATTATCAAAGTCAAGGGTGAAAATATTGGGAAGTTTGATCAAATAGGTGTTGATGGAACATTTGTTGGATAACCTCATAATAGAATAATATATAATTTCTATAATAAAGAAATAAGAAATATTATTGAATCTACATATGTGAAGTTGTTAGAATATTTGGATAGAAAGTTTTCACAGGCAGGTGAAAATATATAAGAAAGTGAATATGATGTTATTATTAAACAACATAACAATGTTTTTCATAGGAATAATAATGTAGAAATTGAAAAACATTAAGATATTTATTCAACTATTTAAAGTGATGAGGGAAAATATTTTTTATCTAAACATAGGTTGAGAAAATAGGTGGTGGTCTAAAAATTCATTGATAATCAAGGGAAATATTTTCAAAAAAATAAGAACATAAAGGTTAATTTCACATAATTCCTTATATTCATAGGTTGAGACAATAGATGTGGAAGAAGCTTTATAGCATCAAGAGTGGATTTATACCATGAATAAATAAATAATCATATTAATAAGAATTATATATGGGAAATCATACCCAAAATAGGAGATAAAAAAAGATTGGTACAAAGTGGGTGTTCCAAAAAAAGTTGAATGGAGAAGGAGAAGTAATAATACAAATAGAAAGACTGGTTTGTAAAGGCTACTCACAGGTTGAAGGAATTTTTTGTGATGAGTGCTTTACTCTAATAGTGACACTTGAAACCATTATAATATTTATTTCTATTTCTCCACAATGAAAATAAAAGATATTTCAAATGGATTACAAGTATTAGTTTCTTAATAAGGCGCTGGAAGAAGAAGTTTATATCAAGAAACAAAGTGGTTTATTACTTGGTAAATAAGAAATATATGTTTACAAGTTAAATAAATATTTTTATGGATTGAAAATATCTATAAGATCTCTGTACTCTAAGCTGGATACTTTCTTGAAGAAGTTGAAGTTTAAAAAAGGAAGTGTTTATAACAACCTATACATACAAGATAATTTAAAGGGTTCCCTCATTGTTATTATCTATATTTATGATATCATATTCATAAGGAATGATCAAGAAATGTATGAAAATTTCACTAAGGAGATGGGGAAGTTATTTGAAATGTCCATGCTAGGAGAAATGAAATACTTTATTAGATTACAAATCTATCAATATAAGAAGTACATTTTACAATATTAAGATAAGTATAATAAGGAACTTATAAATAATATGGAAATATAATATTCAAATCCCATTTCCTTACCCATTTCAGTGGGAAAAAATTTGGAAAAATATGGACAAAGGAATGAGGTTGGTCCTAAAAAGTTTATAAAGTTGATTGGATTCCTATTATATCTAATGAATTTAAGTCCATATATTGTGTATGTTGTTATATTGTGTTACATGTATCAAAGTGATATAAAATAATCTACTGTTATTATTATAAAAAGGATTCTCAGATATATCAAGGGAATAATTTATTTCAAGATAAGTATGACAACATTAGAAATATTTATCTATTTGGTTATACAAATGTGGGTTGAGTAGGTTGTATTGATGATAGAAGATCTACATTTAGTGAAGTTTTCTTCTTAGGAGAAAGATGTGTGAGTTTTCATATAAATTAGAAAAATTTAGTTACTCTTAGCATGAATAAAGTTGAATATCTATCTTATTCTCAAGCTACAACATAGTTAATGTTGACGAATACACAGTTGAAAGATTTTTTGGTTGACTTGAATTTTCCCCTTTTCTTAGGTTGTGATAATCAAAGTGTTATAATCTCACTAAGAATCCAATCCAACATTCTCATTATAAGAACAATGATATTAAATATCACTTTATCAAAGATCATATAGAAATAAATGAACTAAATATGGATTTTGTTCCTATAATAGAGAAAGTTTCTGATATCCTTACTAAACCATTGCCAGGGGAAACATTTCATAAGCTGAGGTTGATCATGGGTGTACAACTTCACTCTCTTCAAGGATAAGGTATGTGATATCCATCCAATATCTCATCTTTTATTTGGATAGTGTTGTTAAATTGGTAGAAAATATGTAACATAAATATATCAATTGATATGTGATTTACTTTCTATGTAATAAAATATATTTAGAATCAGTTTTTAAAATGGGTAAACTATGATTTCAACATGTGTGAACTATTTTAATAGATTTTTGAAGTGGATGTAAGAAGTTGTTCTTACAGGTTGAAGTTTCTTTTTGATGATTCACGTTCTAAGTGAAAGAATATTTTTTAAATTTTTTAAGAAAATTTTCTTAAATCACTAATTTATGGATAACATGGTATTATTGGTCAATGATTCTTGTTTCTTATAGTGAATTCCCTCATGTAAGATTAGAATTATTGGATAAGTGATCCATTTCTTAATTTATATAATTACAATAATTTATGTTCCTTGGTTTCCAATAAAATATAAAGGGTGAAATTGTTCAGGCTAATAGGTTCTAAGGCGTTATTATGTTAAGAAGAATCTGGTTAAGAAGAATGTGGGTTTTATATTGTATTTCCTTTTGTTAGAAAACCTAAATAAATGATAATATTGGTGATTTGATCTTAATATGTCAAAAATGTTCTTGATGTTTAGAGAAACATGTTTTTTTATCAATAGTTTGATGTTTCCTTAAGGATTTTTCCTTAATAAGTTTTCAAATAGAATTTTATTGGATGGAGAAGGTGGAGCTGAATGGATGAAGACAATAGAGTCCAATCAGACATATGCTAGTAGAATGAGTGAGGAACATGAGGTTTATTTAATTATTCTCACAATTTTTTTTGGGAAAATATGTTTGATAAAGAAGATTAGTAAATTATTTTTTATTAAGGTATCAAACAACATGATTATTGAAAGTTCTCATGATCCAATCTTGAGTATAAAGGGGGAGTTTGAGGCTTAAATATAAAAAGTTCATGTTACAATTTTTAAGTACACTGGAATGATGTTATAGAAAAAAGGAACAACTATTCAAGGTTCAAGATTTTAATTAATTAAGTTTCATGATTCAAAATTCAAGGTTCATGAAGATATGGAGTTTCGGTGACACAAAGTTTCACCAAACATACATTTATTTAGTCTATTGATAAAATTAATTTTAAAGATGTATTGAATATAAGACTCTAGGTAATGTCATTAGAATAAGTCTATCAGATGAACTTTTATAAATTCATATTACATAGTCCACTAGATAAACAAAAGTTTATCAATTCATCAGTTATAGAAAAGGTTGCGAGTCCATTGAAAAAAGTTTTATATGTTCATCAGATATAAGAATGTTTGCTTATATATTAAGTCAATAATATGAAATTTTATGAATATTTGATGTGAATAAGTTATATAATGTTCAAATATAAGTCTTCATATGAATTAATTGGCCAAATGTTTATGAATTAAGTTCATCTAATAAAGGTGTTCTAGTGAAGGCAACAAATGATGGTTTCCAAATCAAGTCACTGATTAGGAGAAGTGTCTTGTGAAATATTCCTAAGATGTTCCTATAGAGTTGTAAACGAGAACCAGATGAAGTTTTAATAAATAGAAGAGGTGTTATGAAGTAATACTAGATGGAAGGTTCAAATATCTTTGTGAAATTTTTGTAAATTCATTAATGTGATTAAGACGAAATGGATGTTCATTATTTGAAAAATAATGAAATAAGGATCATGATTCTCCTTGATTTTTAAGGATGTTTGTATATTAATGTTATCTCCAAGATATAAGGAAAGTTCTTAACTTTTAGAAAATTTGAATATGGTAAAAACTTTGAAAGTTTGAGTTGGATTCCAAAAATATGAGTGGGAAAATTCGAATTTGAATTTTTAGAAGACCATGATTTCTCTTGAAGATTCATAATATGAATGACTATATAAAGAAGAGAAGTTAGTAACACTATTGTTACATACAAGAGAGCGGAAGTTCCATAGGTTTTATGGTGAAAGTTTCCAACAAAGGAATCTCTTGGTTGAGGAATAGATAATGTTCAGAGTTTTACAATTTTTTGGTATTGGATGAACATGGTATGGAGGTATTTAGAAAACAACGTGAATAAAAAGATTAAAAAAACATGGATTTAGTTCATATCATTAAAATTGGTATTGAATAGAGTTCTTTATCGGTTTTTACTGGATAAACAATATGAATAGGTGATTAGATAGACATGGAAATAGGCCAAGTTTCATTCGATTGAGGGTACCAAATGAAGAAGTGATTGGATGAACATTTTCATATATAAGTCTAGTAATATGTTCTTACTTGATTTTATTCAAAAAAGTGAAGAGGAAGAAGTATTTTAAATGTAGGAAAGTGTGAAGAAAGTTTATGAAATATAGTGAAAAAATACTGATCCCTATTGGTTATGGTTATTACTATTATTACAAACCACTGTTATATCATATCATCAATGCGAGGAGCACATGAACTATTAAAAGGTCTATAGTTAAATTCAAGTAATGGATATTTACTTCTTATTGTAACCACCAAAAGGATTATTTGTTAGTGGTTTGTGTGGTCTTGGATTACTTTCAAACCATGCTAAGGACTTGCTAATCTTATTGACTAGAGAACCTTGTAAATACATGTGTTTCTATGGTTGTTATTGTTTTTTGTTTTATAGTAGGATCATTTATGACTAATTGGAGTTTAAGGTTGTTTCTTACGAAATAAAAAAATAAAAATTGAAAATCACTAATTCACCCCTCCCCCTCCCAGTGATTACATAGATCTTGATTGGTCTTTTCACCAACCTAGACCCTTTAACATAAATCTTTCAAACTTAACCTTGAGAGATTTAGAAAGATAAATACAAAAAAAATCTCCTCAATATTTTTTTTCCACGTCACTACTTCATGAGAATTAGTTTTACCCAATAAATGAGGGGGATTTAGGTTTTGAAACTCTCAAATGAAGTCCTAATGTTGGAGAAAAATAGGAAGAATACTGAGCCCATAGATTGGAGCTGACCGAACAACCATCCCAATAGAATATTGATAAACTAAATATTCCATTTAAAATGGAATGGGAATGTGATCTAAAAATAAATAAAAAAATAAAAAAACTCTAGGATTCAAATATTAGTATAAAAAACATAAATCAAGATTCAATATCAAAATACTATTTAAGAAAATTAAAAAATTCATTACTTAAATAAATATCAACAAAAAATACCATTCATTTTTGAATAAAAAAAGAAATTAGCCTCTTCAAACCAATAGGGTTTTATAAAAAACATTTCAAAAATGAATTTCTATTATTTATATTAACATTTACACCCACTTGAAAAGTTTTAAATAAAAATAACATAGCATTGAAATATTTTAAATTTATTATTTTAATATATATCACACTTAAACTCTTTAAATGGTTCCAATTAAAATATATGAAATCATATGAAATAATTAAAAATAATCAGAACTATAAATTTTTCTCTAAAACATCAACATTTTTTTTCCAAAAATCCATCATTGTTTTAAATCCAAAATATAACAATACTAAACATCTTTTTGAATTTAAAACACTTTGAAATAAAATTATAAATTTATAAAATTATTTCCAAAACATTTAGAAAAAATTTCAAAATTATTTACAATTTTTAACTACTTTTCAAACTACCCAAACTTATTATTTTTTATAGATAAAACTTTTAAGAAACAACAACCATACATATTTTGGATGCATGATTTTACAGACCATATGCCAATCATGTTAATTTAATTAGAAGTAATCTAGGGATGGATACACAGTTTGCACATGGTTTTAAAAGCCATGCGGAGTAAGTGTGCACCTTCTGTATTTCCTCCAATATCTACTCCAAAACATGGAGCTACTCAAGACAGCTCATGAAAACTCAAAACTGAAAAAGAAACTCAAACAAAAACCAAAGTTCTGAAAACAATTTGTGAGTTGAGATCAAATTAGAGGCATACTCATCTCAGATAAACTTGGTAACTCAAGAATCATCTCGAATGAGTAGTGATCAAGAAACCTTCCATGACCAATTACTTTAATTATAATAGTCCTAACATCAAATACCGTACATCCTAGAAAGACAAGATGAAACTTCCTTTGATACTAGTTTGTCACAAACCAAACCAGGTCATCCTCGAGCAGGAGACCCAAGCCAGTTGTGGAAAGAACTGAATGAAATTTTGATCCCCATGGGATGGATATAAGTGGTTTAGAATCAGTAAGAATGAAAAGAGAATTATTTCACCCAAAAAATCATAAAAAATATAAACAATAGAAATATAATACCAATGAGGCATAAATTAAGATATCTAATCGCAAATGAAATAATAGAATTACAAAAAAAAGAAGAATGATGATTGGTAAAACTGAAAACAAGGGAAAAATAAAGCTACTAATATTTCTATGTGAAAGTGGGGAATCACCACACACACCTCCAGTATATAACTCGAACCTAGAGATATAGGAGTATCTGCTATGCTGAACAACCTGCTAAACCTAGGAGATATATATTGGTGTAATCTAAAATTCTAGTAGGTCACCACCTACTAACCCAAATCATTACACTTTAAAATAAAACCATTTCATTTAAGTTTGAAAAAAAGGATACAAGATAGGGTTTACATGTTTTTATTTAATAAAACAAGTATCAAATAGTTTTCCAAGAAACACCCATTTTCACAATTCTGCGCCTTTTTACATTTTAAACCAAAATTTATTTTCCCATAACAAAAAATTCATAAATTATAGTTAAATTAGTTTAAAAGTTACAACTTTAAGAAAAATAGGATACCATTTCAAAAATTTCCAAACAACCATACCATAAAAATATATATAAATCACCATCATGGAATCCAAAGTTTCTAAAGGGAAACAATATAGGGAATTGATAACATGGTCATCAATGAAATAAAGTTTGCAGACCATAAAATAATCAACACATCAATCTACACCATCCCAAACATTTGGCCTTACCCTATCCTAGTCTAAATAAGGTTAAAATACTATAGGCTAACCTAAGTCCCCCCGAGGGACACTAGCTAGAGCATGATTCTAAACTAGTACACATGTGTACCTAGACTTTCCACCTAGAAACCTAGGTATTTCAATGGAATTAAAAAAGAAGGTGAATATTTCAAAATAGTATCATACCATATATCATATCATATAATCATGTTTTCAAACAAACCATAAGTCTTGATCACTACTACAGAAAACTACATAGGAACATCCTTTTAATCAAGCATATCAATTTAATTCAATTCAACTTTCTTAAAAAGGAAAATTTCATTAAAGTAATTCAGACATCCATCATTTCCATTACACATAAAGGGGTATGTACTAAGGGATTTTTATTTTCAATTAAAACATTTAAAGTTATAATAAATACTTCTTACAACCAACTAGGGACACCGATTCCTTCAAAAAAATCAAGGCCTCTTATAAAAAAAATTTATAAATCATTACACTTTAATAAATTATAGTTATAAATAACTTTCTAAAAAAGGTTAAAAAACACTAGATATTATAAAACCACACTTTTCTCATTATTTTAGAAATAATCATCATAAAAAACTAAAGGAGTTTTTTTAAGAGATAACCAAGAATTTCATTTTCCCAAACAAACATATATTACTTTAAAATAGTTTCCACATAAAATTATATTCAAAACCTTATTTTACATTTTTATCAAAAGAAAAAAAAATCATAATTATTTAATTAAACTACTAAATATAACATGAATACAATAAAATACATTAACAACTCAATATGAAATCACAAGCAATCATAAATTCAATTTTAAAGGGAGATGATTGGGACACCAACCTCAACCACTTTTAATTTTCAAAAACGAATGGGAACCAAAACCACAAAAAATGAGGGAACAAAAGAAAATAAGTGGAGGTTCTAAAATAAGGAATTAATATGAAAAAAAACCATATTTAGACATCCCTAGGTCAACAAGGAAGAATGGGGAAGGTTACCATAAACGACCTCCTATAGAACGGTCAAGGATATCTAAGCTCTAAGTCCCTCAAACTGATATCATAGAAAGGAACAAAAAGAAAAATATGAGAGTGATGAAACAAAATAATAAAAAGGATAGAATAAAACAAAGAATCATCCAAATATTCCACTAGAATCGTAAAAACTAACGATCCAATAATTGGAATGAAAGAGGGAGGTTAATAGATGGAGAAACCGAGTCAAGGAAGCATTAAAATACCACTCATAAATATTATACATGACTAATTCAATAGACATAACTCCCCTATTGAATATGAAATGCCTATTAAACCATTTAAAATTTGAAACCCCCACCACACACACTCATCCACTCCCTGGTGAAAAAGTCTAGGTTGTTTTTGCCTAACTATTGATTCCATCATGCCCATGGTGGGGCCCTATTGGTTGTAGTGGATAGAGATGCCTCCAGTGCAATCCAACCAATACCGTGACTAACTCTAATACATTTTGGGTCGCTCATGGTGAACTATAGATACACAAGAAAACCATGTCCACCACCATGGCCTTAGTCCAAGTTGTTTTTGAACAAAAAAAGACAAAAAAAATTCAATCCACCAAGCCACTCTAATACTTCTGAAACCAAAATTAAAATAAATACTGAAGAAAATTCAAGGTCAAGATATTAAAATAATCTTATCTCATTATTAAAAATATTTTTTCCTCAAAGTGTAGGGAACAAATACATTTCTAAAATCACATTAAATTTATCTAAATGAAAAAATATGATTTTCAAAAAGAGATTTACTATAAACTTAAACTTGGGATACAATAGTTGTATCGCTATAATTATTTATTAATAATTTAAAATATAGTCATCAAGGTGTACATTTTATGTCCTTTATAAACATTCTAGGTACAAACAAGTGATTTGAACAAGATAAAAATAGAAAACTCACAGTTCTTGATTGGACGATCAGTGTTACTCCCTCCACATCATTTTCAAAACTTAGTTCAGTAGTTGAGGTTTAATAGGATTTGCCTTATTTCATTTATATTAAAAATTTATGGTTCCTACCATCCTTTTTATCCCTTTTATTTGGAAATTTATTTTGTTAATGCCTGAGTATATCATATTTAAGATATTGAACTTTTGGTGGTACCTCAGGATGAAATAGTTTTTCCTTTTACTATGTCTGCTAAAATATTCATTTTTACTTGATAAATAGTTTCTCTATTCCCTCCTTTACCACATATAAAACATCTTACAGTCCCTTTGAGACATTACCCTAGGAAAATCTTCCCTCATTTCTAACGCAAAGAAAATTAAATATTTTTTCTGTCATCATATTAATCCCTTAACCTTCCATGAGACTCCATCTTTTTCTTATTTTTATTTTTTGGAAACTCAAATAAATTCACATTTATAATCATTAATATTGATAGCTATTTTTTTATAATCACAATATTTATCACTCCATATTTTATCCTATTAGGTTTCTCATTGGGAAAATCTTCACATTGTCCATAACATCCATTGTTTAATTAGTTTCTTTGGGATTAAACCATTATTAAAACCAAAAGGGGTTAATGTGATTAATGAATAAATAAAATAATAATAGAATTATCAGGAATGATATTATGAAAAAAAAATCCTTGAAACATCTTGCACTTTAAAATTATCACATTAGATTTTAGTTTAACCCAAATCACTCTTGGTTCAATATTGTTTTCTTTAGTTTGGCTTATCTTATACACTTTCATATAATTCCTTAAAATAATAAATCTTTTACAATAACTTATAAAGAGTTTGTGATTGATGATTGTCTAGTTAGGTGTGTAGTCTTAGGCCCACTCATTGTGCACCGAGTGAATATCAAGTTAATACTTAAGAAGCCATTTTTAGGGTTATTACCACTTGGTGAATCTATGCCATAACCATATACACTTTCCACTATTTGGATAAGGATGTAATTACTTGAAATTTAAAAAATATAAAATTTATCAAAACTTCAGGATGTTATCATATAATTAGACTTATCTGTAAGGGTTTCACTAAATTTATCTTACCCTAATCCTAAAAAATAACTAAACTAATTATAAAAAATAACTAAACTAATTCTAAAAAATAACTAAAACCTACTATAATACCAACTATAATGATCCAAACCCACAATATCAGGTCCGATTATAAAAACCATTTCTTAAAACACTATCTTGATAAAAAGTAATATAACCTAAGCTATAAATATCATTATTTTACATTATTTACATAAGTTAAGCATTAAATCTCATAAGGAATCACACAATCCCAAGAACAGAAGGTTTATTTTCTTTGAGGAATAACTATATAAGAAGAATATTTTATAATACTTATAACATTTCTCCATAATTTAACCAAACTATACCCCCTTCTAGAATTATCTAAAATTATACTCATCTTTACAGCTGATGGAATGGAAACCTAAGAAAGGGCTGAGATCAAATTCTTAGTAAAGGAAACCTTATCAACATGTCATAAAGGGATTGATAAAAAGAATATGATAAATCATTTTTAGGGGAAAAATATCTTATTAAAAATTGCACGGTACAATAAGAGTGGTCCATAATTCATGATATCAAAATATATAATCTAAAATAAACAAATATGTACCATGAAAAAATAGTGTGAGATACTTATGGAAACATGGAATAAGGGAATGGTAATATAAGTTAATGGAATCATAAATTTGTGGGAAAAACCTAATGCACAACATCATAAGAATAAATCAAGGATCACCACCAATACAACATAACATAGTGTTCATAGGATAACTGCCCAAGAAATATTGTCAAGTCTCTCCACCAAGAAAACATAACATAGTGTGCTTAATCTCACCACCCATGCACTATACACGTTATTTCATAAAAAGAAAACATTAAAAAACGAATTATATAACTATCAAGGTGAAAACTTCATATTAATAAAATATAAATGCATATGTTTTCCAAAATAGGAATAAAAACCATACATAAATAATAATAATGATAAATCCCATGAGAATGAATTGGGTTCCATAATCTCATCTCAATGCATAACTAAAGGCTATATCATAAGGATTCCCAAGAGAAGAATGAATTAAAATATTTTTAAAATTCATATTTGAAAATTAAACATAGGCCTTGAACATTGAGTTCCAATGTATAAAAAATTCAAGATAAATATTAGACAATTATGATTTAAAATGAGATACTTAAGTGATTCTTTATGAAATGAGTAAAAAATATTTTAGAGAAGGAAAGAGATTATTATTTTCCTTAAGATAGAATTGAATTAGGAAGGTTTTAAATAAAATAATGAAGGTTTTAAAAAGATATTTATTATAAAAAAACATTTTATGGAGTTGGTACTTGATATGAGATAATAAATTGGGAAGTTAAATTAAATTGGGTTTACTTAAAAGAGAGAATCACTAATGGAATTAAAAATATGCATTATCCCTAATAGAGAAAGGTAAAGTAAACTAGGTATACATGTATGGAACATATATAAAAAATATGGATGAAATAAATGATAATAATATATATAAAAAGGAATAAAAATAAATATAATTCATTAACTAAATATAATGATGGGGGTTTGAAAGATAAAACATACGACCGTGAAAGTGAAAAAAATTAATTTTAAAAACACCTTTATTAGAACCCACATCATAAAAAGGGATAAAAAATTACTTTTGAAAAGATGAAAAGGGTAATGTAAAGATAAAATGGGGTAATAAATAATTGAGTTTCCAAAAGTAAAGGATAATATTGGTGGGAAGAGAAAATATGGACATGCTGGAAAAATTTTCATTAGAAAGGAAAAGTATTGATCCTAACAATGTTACAACTTTGAGGAGAATATCAACCATTGAAGAAGTGTTTAGTATAAATAAGTAATTTATTCCAATGAGAAAAAAATAAATTTCCATGTATAATAGAGAAATTGAAGAATGAAGTAACTTAGAAAATAATAGTTAATAAAGATAGATTAAGATCCAAAAAGAAATAAAATTGAGTCAACATACCACTTTTGGCCTCATTTTATTTTAAATTGAAAGTATATAAAGGTATAACATGAGAATGATTTGTAAATACATTATATTTCAAGAAACTTATGATAAAAATACATAAAATAGAAATATTTACATCATAAAAGGGAAAAAGTGGTGAATACAAATCATATCTCAATGAATCAAAATTGAGATGCGATAACCCTTACCTTAGGTCCTAACTCATTTTCCGTGTGGACATAACTTCCTAAAAAATGAAATTATGTTTATAAAAAACATTATTAAAAACATTTTTTCATCTATATTTCATTTTATATGGTCTATTTATTATCATATTTTATTTATCTATTAAATAGTTTTTTCTTATGTAGATTAACTGAGGTGGTTCAGAAAGATTCTCTAAAACTTAATAGTTATATTGACCATGGTAAAATGTGTTGTAAAATAGATTCATAGTCATTTTAAATTTATTATTTTATTCATTTTACTATTTTATTATCATAAAATTTATAAAATTTATTAGGTTTTCCCAAAATGGACTCAAATTAAGAAAGGTGCCTCAATATGTTCATTTAAGGCATTTAAGTTTATTGTGACCATTTATTTTTAATATCACTTATATAATGTACAATATTATTAGTTATAATATTAATAGTGTTATAATTATATTTTTTATGAATTAAATACTTTTTTAAAGACAACCATGTTAGGCGGTAATGGAAAATGAAATATATTGTTCTGTGGAGGCGGTAGTTCCCACTTATACACTGACAACACTCTCATGTTTCATAGAATGAGAATGGGGTAAGAAAATAAAATAGTTATAATTTTATAATATTAATAATGTTATAAATATTATATTTTATTTCTAAATAACTCTTTTTTACCATCTATGCATGGAAGTTATGAAAAATAAGACACATCTTTTATGGAGACAGTTGTCTACACATATGCATGACGAAGTTATCATTTTTTGAATGGGTTTTGAGGGAGGTAGAAAAGTGATATTAAATTAGTATAAAAAATATAATCATATTAATAATAATTATTTTATCATAATTTTTTTATATAAAATATTTTAGGGGGTAAAATAAAGAAATAATTAAGAGAGGTCAATTGAGAGCATTACCTCTCTTTTTGGATGTTCTCTATCAGGTAACACCTTAAGGCTCATTAGATTGGAATTTTGAAAAGAAAAAGGCTTATAAGAAATTGGGAGAAATTTTATGAGAGAAATTTGTAGATTTATTATGGATATAATTCTTTGTAAAGGGTGAATAAATGTGATGAAAGTAATCTCCTTTTATAAGTGAAGGAAATGACATTTTCATAAATACCCATTATTTTTCAATGATGGAATGACACTATTCAAGAGAAATTACTCCAAAATGGAAAATAATTGAGTGGTGGATGAGTTAAGGTCTACAATACCTCCCCCATTAATTTTTTCCATGTTTTAAACAATTTTTTAGTCTTTTACCATTTGGTTTTGACTTTTACCTTTATAGGTTTTACCCTAGTAACTAGTTTTTACCTAAGTAATTAAATTTTTAATAAAAATATAAGACAACCCCTATTGAATTTTTTTTAGGTTTTTAAAAAAAATTTATACTCCATTTAACTTGAATCAATTTCTAAATATGCAAAAATTATTTTTAAATTAAATCATGTATATATAGAAAACTATTTTTATAGAAAAACGATGTTTTAATTATTAAGTGTTCTTGATCTTATAATTACCAATTAAATGAGTGATAATATATTTTTATATATTTTTAAATATCATATTATTTTATTTATATAAAATATACCTTTTTTATTTATTATATAAAAATTTATACAACATTAATAAATTAATTCTTTGAAAATAACCCCACCACCATTGGCATAATCATTAATTTCAATCCTTTTAATCAAAATTTTATTCATAAAATTGAAAATAAACTTATTACATAATATGAAAACGTTGACCTAAAATATTAAATCAATTTTATTTAGATTTAATTTCTACAAGTTATGAAAAATATTTTTTAAAATAAGTGAAGAAAAACAAATTTTTAGAGTAAAATATTACTTAAGTTTCCAAAACATTAAACATGGGTTTTATAAATTCATCCTTGAATTTTTAAATGATTTTTTACTCCTTAAATATATTTTTGGTATAATAAAAATGTTTATTTTTTTTTATGTAATAGTTATTTCATGATAATGTTATAAACATAACAGTATTAGTAAATATAATATTTTTTTACTATTCACCTAAAAATCAATTATTTTAGGAAAATATCAAAAATTTATTATAAGATAACATTTTTATTATAAATTAAAAAACAAATTTAATTTTTTAATATTAAAATTCATAAATTTTGGAATTAAACTTTTAAATAAGATCATAAAAAATATAGTGAAAACTATTTTCATAAGAAAATAAATTTTAAAATATTAAACATTTTTGTTATTACTTCCTATCAATTGAAAATTAGTGTTAATATATTATTCATACCAACAATATATATAGTATATTTATTTTATTTAATTAAATTATATAAAAATACAATTTTATGATTTTTTTTGAAATAAAATGATATCATTGATTTTATCAATGTATTAGTAAATAAAACTTTTTTTCTTTAAAATTAAAAATTATAAATATGTAAAAAACACTTGATAAATAAATTACTAAATTCATAATTACAAGTTTATATCATCCTAATTAAAGGTGGATAGTGAGGGGATTTAGAGCACCACCCTTATGGTATCTCTGCTGATTTCGACTTCCTCCCTAGTTAAGGTTTCTTGATTTGATCATTGATTTTCCCTATTTTCTTTGCTTCTCACTACTCTCTAGAGGCCAGGTTCATGAAGGGGCTACTTGATCAACTTTGAAGGGAGTCAAGAGTGGATCCATTTCAATTTTTAAGGTGTCCAGAGCTAATGATATGCACAGACTCAGTATATCTGTGATGTCTAGATCCACTACGATGGTTGCGGGTGACCAGAACGGTGATCGAGTAGTGATTACTGGTGATCGATGATGGGTTGGGGAACTTCTGTCCAAGGTGAATGAACCACGTTGGACCGCATCAGTGGTGTCTAATTTAGAGACATCTAGCCAATCTATGGGGAGGCGAAATTTGGTGTTCTTTTTCCTAGTACTACGGATGCTGATATAGTGGAGGCGACTATCAGTCATCCTAGTTTTTCTATTGCTGTGAATTCTTATGGTATTGTGAATACAGAGAGGGAATTGAGAAGAAGGCCCTTTACACATATCAAGGATGCTATTCCAGATCGTATTGTGAAGAAGGGTGACATTGTCCATGCGATCAAAAATAAGGAAGCTCCCTATAATAGATTTAAGATTTGAAAGTATTCCATTATTTCTAGGATGATTCTTCCTACTAGAGGAAATCTTTAGAAATTTGATAATCTAGTTCAAAAATTAACTTTTGTCTGAAAATCTTCTGACTGGATATGTATACCCATTATAAGTAGTTTTTTCACATAATTTTACCATCAAATAAAATGAAGAATATGTCTTTTGGGATTGTCTTAATTACCCTAAATCCATGTATGATTTGATTTCAAGAATGAGATTTCCAGTTTAATCCATTTGCTTTAAAAAATACTAGGTCTTAGGTTTAGATAAAAATTATTGGTCTCAATTGGATCATTTGGAATCCTAAGATATGATTTGATATAGCATCTTCTGTTGGTATTCCAATCAAAATGGATCGATCCACTGAGGCTTCCATGTTTGGGAATTTGGATAGGGTTCTGGGGGAGGTTAACTTAAGAATGTTCTTAATTTATAATTTCACTATATCATATTTGGATTATGACATCCCTCTAAAGTTGTAGTATGAAAGACGTACCCACTTTTTTTATGACTGCCAAACAATTAGTAATGTTAAAGAAACATGCCGTAAAAATGTAGTTTGTTCATTTCTCTCTCTAAAAGGACAACTTCAGACATCTTGTAGGAAGAATATGAAGAGGAAGCCAATGCATAATAATGTAGATGGTATCAGTCATGCATATTTGAAGAAACCTATGTCTAAGGTTGTAGCTGATGCATTAAAGGGGCATGCCTCTTCCTCGATGATGAAGCATGGTCTTGTGCCTCTTGTTATTACTGGCACCCCAAATCCTAAAATGAATGTTAGTTCTAACAGAGGCCTACAACAAGGTAGGACAATGAAACAGATAGTTACAATTCCTATCTTGGATAGGAATGTGTAGGTGGATACATCTGTTACTGATCTGTGTGGTGGTGGCATACAACAAGTCCAACCCCATCCGGGTGCCTTATAGGATATATTTTCATTGTCTCATTTGGGGAAAGGTTGCATGAAACTAGTGGATTATATATTTCAGATATCTAGGATGATTATTTCAATCATTTAACCCTTTAAGGAAATAGGAAATGGTGGTCATAACTCTTTTAAGGAAGCACTTATAACTAGAAAGGAAAAGGTGGTCAACAGTGAGGGCCTCACTCCTGCCCCTTTGAAGAGAAAACCGAGGAAGGACTATTCTAACACACTATAGACTGTGTCTACAAGATCTTATTCGAAGTTTTCAAGCAATGTAAATGTATACATCCTCAATATCTTTAACCAAGGTAAGTATCAATCTGAGTGGGAAACTACCAATGTATCTGATTATGGAAATGACATGTCTTATTATGATCTTTGAATTTATGGTCTGATGGATGCGGGAAATTCCCTTTGTTTTACCCCACCCATCTCCTCATGTAGTTTTTACTATATAGTTTTTCTCCTCATGTAGTTTTTTTTTAATAATTTTACTTCTTTTTATGCCTACTAATTTAGTGGTGATATTATAATAGTCAAATTTAATAATTTTATTTTAAATTATCATGGTTTCATTTTAGTTTAATGTCTTATATGAAACAATATATTCAACACATTATGTTTGAAAGGAAAAAATATATAGTAAAAACTTGGGGTGTTACATACAGACCCTTATATAAGGAGATGAGGGACGATACACATACCATCATTTTAATTTAATAAAATTATTAAAAAAATGAATTAATAACAAATTAAAATAAATCAATCACATAAATAGGTTTTTCTAAGATCACGATCATCCAAAACATGAAAAAAATACACAAATGTAAACTAGTTATTTTTCACTTCATTTCATTCTTTATTATTAAGATAAACACACTTGAATTAATTCATTTGATTAATTACTTAATTATTTTATCTTAATGTCCATATGAATAGTCTTATAGTTACCTTCATAATTAATCTTAAATAAATGAAATTAATTACACTTGGAGTCAACATGATAAATACCTATTATAACTATGAAATACCTTGTATAGTCTTTTACTATGTATTTAATATAACATACAACATACAAAACATTACATGTATTAAATTTTGTGTAGTGTGTTGTTAGAAATAATATTTTAAATATTTTTCATATGTATTTAAATGATTAAAACCTATCAATTTTGTCTTTTTGAATAAAAATATATCATTTTTTTCATGGATGTTTCGAGATAAATTGTTAAAATGGATTATTTTTGGATTTTAAACTTCTTTTTATTACTTTGATATTTCATCCACAAAATTTTCTCTACTGAAGCAAAATGAAAAATTATTTTATTTTGAATGATATGTGTATTGTGATTAAATTTCTTCAATTAGACCAAGAGATAAATCAAACTTTATAATGCCCAAATAATTCATGAAAATTGGAAACATTTTTGGTGGACTGAACTGGAAGATCCTTAATAAATGAAGCATAAATTGGGCAATAAACTAAAAAATGAGGTGATTCTAGTTGGAAATTAAAGATGAATTTAAGGTTAACATGAACATTAAATTTCATGTAATTATTTTATCATTAAGGCGTCAAATTAATTCATCAAATTAGAGGCATCTAAATAGTCTCTTCAACCAGAAATATTTCCCTAATTAATAAAATTACGACTTTAGATAAACAGTCCAAAAAAGATTATAATTTAAGGGTAAATGATAAATTCATAGAGGAAAAAATTTCAAAGAAATTTTATAATATTTGTCCATTTAATATGTCAAAAAATACATCAAATTTTGGAGTATAGATTTTGACTGAAAATTTCCCCCACCCCTTCCTATAAATTTATACCACCAATCCGTTTCAATGAGTTGGACATTGGAGTTGACCATTTGAGTTAGCGAGTTTTAGTATATTAGGAGGTTTTTTCTATTATATTATATTTTTAAAATTTTAATATATATTATATATTCATGTATCATTATTTATTTTAACTTTTGTGTTCTTCCATGATACCTCTTTAATACTCTTGATGGTGAGAAACTAACCCTAGGATTGGCCTTAGGGGAGATTTTCTTGGTGTTCATGAATTATTGTTCTTTAATTCTCAATATCTTTTTGGTTTGTAATTGGGTAGTGGGTGTATTGAAGGGTGATGCAGTGATTGTACATTATTCCAATATATTATCCACTATTTTATTATATTCCCTAACAAACATCAATTCCATCCCTTCTATTTGAAGGATCTTTATACAATGTAGTTGAGTGTGTTCAAGGGATGAAATTACATATGATGGAGCTGTATCTTGGAAGGTGTTACAATATCGATTGTGGTGTGTTCATTATTCTTGAATATTGGAGGAGGATAGATTTGGGGTGAAAAAGAGATCTTATATGCATGATATGTTTCACAATCAATAGAGGGGTAGTAGTTCATGTATGATGGGATGAACTATAAAATATAATTTATAAAAATAGAGTGAATAATGTAGGAATCTATATATCCAACCATAATATATCCTTTATTTCTAACTTCATTCTATCTACATTCATTCTTTTTGTATCTACATATTTAATTTTATGTTTTGTATTCCACATTCATAACCCTAATATTTTCATTGTTTTCATATATAGATTGTTATGATTACAAAATGATTGTGTGGGATGTTTTGGATTTATTGAAAACAAGTTTTTTTTAATAATAAGGTTTGAAGTATTCTTGGAAAAGGATTAGGTGGACCATTCCTTAGCATAAGGCATGATGTGTTGATAATTTCCCAACAAAGGTAAGTCCATGAATTAGAGGTATCCATGGTAAATATGGATAAGAATCTAGGAGTAGGCCATACCCATAATAGAGGGTGTGTTCCTATGAAAATACCTAAAACAAGAAACCTAGACAGATACCATGCCTCAGTGGTCTTCATGGTGCAACAAAAATGAGACCACTATGAGAATAGTGAAGTCCATGGTCTGATATATACACTGCATGGATGACATGGAGTTTAAGAAGTTAAAAATAGTTTTAACCACACTGGTGGTGCGGGATTTAGTTCTTGTGAAGTCTCTCTATGAGAAATAGGGATGCCCAAAATGGGTATTGAGTGCTGAAGGAAGCTGTGGAAAACAAGAGATCATTATGATGACCTATAGTTCAAAATGTCCAAAATGACCAACTCTACACCCATGGTGGTGTTCAAAGGAACCTTTAGTTGACAAGGGGTTCTGCATGAAAAAATGGCTAAAAGAAGGAGACTAAACTCACGATGTTTGGCATACTGAGGGAAAACAACCAAGTATTTTTCACTATGCTATGGTGGAGGGAATGTCAAGATACGACACATGAAACTTTGGTGAATAAATTATGGTGATTCATAAATGGATCTTAAATGATTCATATATCACGAGTCTTAGTTTTAGACCATGATTCCCATATGAATCTAAGGATCTTTCAAGATTAAATTTGGTGGAATAAATGTGGAATTATTCTATGCTCCAAAGAGAAGACAGAAGATCATGAACTAGTTACTTTAACTATAGTTATGAGGAGATCACAGAGGAGTTATTGAGGTGTTAATGAGATTTTGAATTACCTATTAAGGTGATTCTAAGTGTCCCATAACTAGGTCCATGGACTCTCTATTTTAGATAGAAGGATCGAAACCTACAAAATAAGAAAGAGAAGAACATATGTGAGAGGAATCTATTAATTTCACGAGTGACATAATCTAAGAAGAGGAGTTTATGAAGAAGAGAACAATTGAAGTGGATCTCTTGAGGTAGTAAATTTTCATAATTGAGGAATACCAAATTACATATATTCTGGTGTAATTTTTGAAGCAAGTAGTCCATGCATCGACATAGATTGTTTAAGTTATTGAAGAATAAGTACATATAAAAATCTTTTGATCCATTTGTTCATAGAGGAGTAGTATCAAGTGGCGAAGTGATCACTGAGTGTTTTCTATCCTTTATGGATCATATGTTGTAGAGACATTATATCTTATAGTAGATTATAGAAATGGTGTGTGAAAACCATGGACCCAATGTTTTGAATATGTTTGTAATGTAGTGAATAAACCCATGTTGGGTGGACTAACAAACATGGAAAGGAGTAGGCATGGGTTTTAGGACTTATAAATATCATTTTCTATGCTTTATATTCTATTTCTAAATATGATTCATGGTTTGGAGACTTCATTGAGAGGATCAATAATATTCACTGACTTAAGAGGTTGAGTTAAAAAGGTAAAAACTCATAAAATAAAAATAAGACACTGATTCACCCACTCCCACCCTCAGTGATCCAATCAAGTTAGATCTGAAAAAGTGGTATTATAGCGAGTCTACCTCTAATTTTCCAAGATAAGTTTTTGAGAAAAAGAGAATCAAAATTCTATGAATAGTTGAGGAGTTCCTATCTTTTATAGAAAGAAATACCATAGTTTAAGTAATAATATGATTCCTTAATTCCTTTATCTCAACCTTGATGTATGTGATGCCGGTTGATTTTCAACATATTTATAATACTTATCATATAAAAAATAATGATAAAATAAATATCGATATATATTGATAGGGAAAAAAATTCTATTTTTATGTCTTTTTTAGAGAATTTCTACACCAAGGTAACGAGTCTTGCCACTACAAAGGATATTTAGGATAAATTGAGGAGAAACTATGAGGGAAATGTAAAAGTTAAGGAATATAAGGTCCAAATTTAGAGGATTATATTTTAATAAATTAATATGGATGAAGATGAATATGTTGATAACTATTTTACTCAGGTAAATCAAATAGTTATCATTATTCATGGATTCAGTGAGAAACTTAAAGATTCAACAATTGCAAAGAATATTATGATAAATTTTTAGGATTAGTTTGATCCCAAGATATCAGCTTTAAAATATCAAGAAGATAT
This sequence comes from Viscum album, assembly GCA_963277665.1. NCBI lineage: Eukaryota > Viridiplantae > Streptophyta > Magnoliopsida > Santalales > Viscaceae > Viscum > Viscum album. Next base: position 189,300,300 of record OY728127.1, read on the forward strand.
TTCATTAGATGAGATACATAATATTCTTATCATATATGAAATAAGGAAGAAATTAACTTTCATGAAGTAAGAGAAAGTATAAGTATCCTTTGAAGTCATGAGAAAAGAGAAAATTAAAGAAGTTGAAGAGATCAACGATTCAAAAGATGATAAAGATATCAATCATATTATCAATCTCTTATCAAAGGTATTATCAAAGGGAAAATAGAAGGGGAAAAGTAAGTAATTTCTTATATGATTTAACTAAAATTATGTTGGTTATATTATAAATTTTTACCCAAAGAAGGAGGTTGAGGAATATGAATCATATGAGGAAAAAGAAAACTCTTGAAGGTATAAAAAGTAAAATAAGAAGAAGAAACATTTCTATATATAAAGATGAATCTTCTTAAGAAATGATGAAGTATCATCTAGAAATTATAATAAAAAATTCACTCTTATTTATCATGTTTAGAAAGGTTCATATTTTTCAAGTAGTGAAGATGATGGATAAGAGAGAATGGAACTTGAGTAAGAACTTAAAGGTAAGTTGGAATATTATCTTGAGTAGATTTTGAAACTCAAGAAATATAAGAAAAATATGGAGAATGAGAACAAGGAAATGGATACTCAAATGAGCGAGTTAGGTAAAAATGGAAAGGGCTTGTTAATAAAGAAAAAGAGGAACTAATCAAAAGTGATTCATTCCATGTTGAATAAATCAAGGAACATAAGTTAAATATTTATGAACAAGAGAATATAATATGTGATCTTAATGGGAAATTGTCTGCTATAATATAAGAACTATTTGAGATAAAATCTATCAATTTTTCATCTTAAACTGATTTAAATAAGTATAAAGAATATTTTACGAAATATATTGATATTAGAGAGTAATATTCTCATGATGGTGAAAATAGAGGATCAAAGGAACAAAGTAATACTACATCTATTTAGCCTAAAAATAGATATTTTGTCTCAAATAGCGTATGTGTTCAAAGTGAATCTAATAATAATGAGAGGAAAACATCAACATAAGAGAAATAAAGGAACGTGACAAAAAAAACACAATCCCCTAAGTAAAATAAGGCTTAATGAGGACAAAATAAACACCATTCTGGACAAATCCGGAATCTGTCTAGGAAATATCAATTCAAGGGATATTGTTTATGTTGTAGAAGGTAAAAATATGAATCCTACTCATGTTGAATTAAAATGTATTTACCAGGTAATAGGAAATAACATCGTGGGAGTTTTGGTGATAATATGAGGTTGAAAAATGAAAGAAAGAAAGTTATGATGAAAAAAGAATAGAAGGTATTTGGGAATACATCCACAAGTGATAAGTTAAATAAGTGTGAAAGAGGTGAGGAAAATGGGAATATTTTAAAGACACTTCAATAAAAAAGAAGTAAATATTTCTTAATTCCAAATGTGAATAAAATTTATTCACACAATAATGATATCGATATTATAAAGAAATAATAACATAGGTTGATAATAATATCTTATCCTAGGGGTTTCCCTTGAGGCACAAAGAAGTCCCTTCTTATTTTAATATTTTGTATATCTTGTGCTAAAATGTAGTTAATTGAAGGATATTCTTTATGTAACACCCTATAACCTTTATTTTAGGTATTTTTTAACCTTTTTTTACTTTTCCTTTTTTTTGGTTGAGTAATTCCAAAATGGAATTGCGCAGATACCTATAACGGTGAAGTCATGGATTTGTTGGAATTTTCAGAATAAAACCTGCATTTTTTTGTTCATTGGGAAATTACATGATATGTAATGGGAGTACAAAATGCGTAATGGGTTCTAGGAATAATCCATGAAATGGATACACAATGTGATAATTTTACATACCATGTAAAGGGTACTTGTCGTGTAATGGAAAAAACTGTGTTTTTAATAAAAAATAATGGATTTTTTTGGGGTATATGAGTCCCGAGGATGACATGTAAAGGGATTAAATTCCATGTAGATGTCATAGACATGACTTTTTATGGTTCCATATTGGTTTCTTAAGGTTTATATGTTTTTTCAACCTTTTCCTCTCAGCTAGAGCTCTCTCTCTAGGTGATTTTGGAGACCACCCTTCCTTTTGGATCATCCATTCGGTAATTAGTCGATAGGGTTTGTGTGGTTTATCTCTCCAAGTAAGAAATAATTATCTCCCCTATGGAAATTAGTTGAGACTACATTTTTTATTTATATTTTGTTATATGATAGTGTTTTATATTGATCCTTTTCAGTTTCTTAGCATGAATTACCTCTCAAAGACCGTTCTCTTGGTTTCCTATCACAATTGTCGAAAGCAGCCAGGTTTCTACTATGTTTAGGTAGGTGTTTCTATAAAATGGGTTAATTTGATGAATTTCATATTGTTCTTTATAAATTAATTTTGGTTTTTCATTGATTTTAAGTGATAAATGGTTTCAAATGTTTTACTGGAAAGGAAAATGTTTTCAAAAGGGGGTTTTCTTTGAAAATCGAATTTCTTGATGTGGAAATGGGTTTTAAACTCCAAAGTGGAATATCTTGGATTAAAAAATTCTTTATCAAATTATGATCATTGTTTTGAAATGGATTTGTAAAATTTTACATTGGGAACCTTGGGTGCGTCGGGGAAGAGAGACATGTATCCTTAGTGTGTATTGCACTACTAGGAGGTAACCTTTTCCAATATCGGCTGGTATGACTTGATACCAGTTGGATAAAAAATATTTTTGTTTAGTCTTGTGAGTGACTAGTACCTAGTGTACCACATGCTAGATCCCAATATGTGATGTGATTTTTCATATGGTTATTTATCGCATGATCGTTTTTATCTTAGATTGTTTCTCACAGGTTTTTATATGAGGTTGTATCACATAGATTCTCATGATATGTTGTTTCATGGATATGTGTTTACCTATTTAGATCTTGATGAATGGATATTATTTCTTATTTTTATAAATTCCACTTTTCATATTTATGGTTCAAGAATATTAAAGGATTTTATGAAAACCAAAGGAGAAAAAGAGAAATTATTTATAAATGGGTTGGACTTATAAAAATGCTTTATAAAACTATTTTTTAAAATATATAATTGTTATTTTATTGATATGAGAACTAGTATAAAAACTGTGTTGGTATCCTACTGGGATTTGGTACACACCCTACTTCTCAATTTGGGCATTTGTAGATGTTCTATTATAGGATTCAGGTAAAGGGAAGAGCATCTTATAGTTTGTTAGATTCTATTTTTAATACTTCTTTCAATTCGGGTTAGTATAGAGGTGACTTTTGGTCATGTGAGGATTTGAATTACTTTCTCATTTATTCTTTTTTGGATGGGATTTTATGCCTTTTGAGGTATTTCATCTACTTCCTCTTTGTACTTTGGTTTTATTTCTTATTTTTATCATATTCATGACCAGTTTTTTTCCTGTTTTACCTATATTACATAATTGCTGGATTCAGGTGGCTTGTCTAGTTAAACCAGTTTGGTTCAATACAATTTGGTATTAAAGGGATGGTTAGCCTAAAGTGTGTTATTACTTCCTAAGTTTGTTTATTTTTCTTGGGTATATTGGATTTAGGACCATTAGAATTTAGAAATTTGGTGTAGAAAAGTGGCCTAGGTAGCTCACATCAATGACTGAAACCAAGTTAACCTGGGTGGTTAAGAACTTTTTACCAGGTCTGAGACTTGGAGTTTGAGTTCATTTGAATGAATTGTATGGAATTTTTATTTAAATTTATATTTTCCTTTTTAATTAAGGTTTTTCATAGTTTCTTTAAATTCTTAATGTTTTAATGCTTTTTTATCAATACTTGAAGTTAGTCTTATGATTTTGGAATTTTCTCGTGACTAGTTGGTTTTTGTATTTTGTTGGACAATGCCTCTAAGAATATCTCTTACAAATCCAAGATAGGAAGCTGCGAGATAGGTTCGGAAGGTGAATCCTCCATTGGAACCTACTTTGGTAGAAGCTGTTATACACACTGTTCAAAAATTGGGTCAAGTGGGTGTTAGGAACCTAGGACGCACAATGGATCATGGATCAAAATGTACTAATAAGAATCTACCCATATTTCATAGTGACAAAGGACCCCATAAATATGAGGAGTGGCTTAAGTTAATAGAGACTTTACTTCTTGAAGACTCCTGAAGACTATAAGTTGGTTTTTGACACATATATGCTGAAGGGACTGGGAAAAAGATGGTTGGAATCTAAGGCGAAGGCTAAGTTTCATGATAATCTTATTCAAGGTTCATTTAAGAAAATTTTTAACCAGTAGTTTTATCCCGATACATTGTGTGTAGTGAATACCTAGGAGTTTATAAGCTTAGTGAAGGGAGATCATACCATTATGCAGTATTCTTCCCATTTTGTTGAGTTGGTGTATCTGGCACCGAATCTTCTAATTAATGAGTACCTAAAGTCTCAAAGGTTTGAGTTAAGACCAAGGACTAATATTTAGTCAATGTTGATACTCATGTGCCTTTCGAACTTTTTGGTGGTAGTTGGCAAGGTGGATTTGGCTGAGGGAGACATAGCTAGGAAGATAGGTTTGTGAGGAGATTTAGTTGCTTCAGTTGTTATACATAGTGCATCTTATGGACCGAAAGGGAAGTGTAAGAGTGGTCGGTTTTCTTTAGGACTAGTTTTAGGGGCTCTAAAAATGTAACAATAGGTTTTATACTAACAGTGTGGAAGGTGAGGTCATACTAATCCTAATTGTGTAGAGTCTCCCAATACTTGTCATATTTGTGGATAATCTGTCCGTCTATAGTGTTTTTGTGAGAAGATATCTTAGGGTAGTGGGACCAGATCCATTATCACCAGGGGTTCATAAGTTCATGTAAATTTCTCCAAGGGTGGTGTGTCTAATCCTCATGACAAGGGAGATTTTTATGTTGCTAAGACAGAAGAATTCATGAAGTTAAGTATGTGCCAAAGGAATCTGAATCAGGATGAGCTACTGTTAGAGGTGCAATGTTTATCTCAGATTCTATGGTGCTAGATTTGTTTGATATAGGTGATACTATTTATTTTATATCATAAAAGTTAGTTGACATGTTGGGTTTTCATTCGAAACTTATATCATTCTTTCTGGATCGTTCCATGACTTTGACAAAGAGGTCCAACCAAGGTTTTAGATGTCCTGCATATCGGGTGTTGATACCTGACATTGAGGTTGAGTGGGACTTTTTAGTGCTTGATATTGACATCTTCTATTTGGTTATCGACATGGATGGGATGATCATTATTAAGAACTAAATATACTGTTATCATTTTTGAGTTTAGTTTTTATTTATACAAGGGGTTACTCATGTTTTCCAGGATGAGTGGGACTCTAGTTCGGGAAGGGAAGGGCTTGTTGTTCCATATACTGGGGTAATATCATGCTAGTTTTTAGAGATTTTTCTTGATTTAGTTGACTATTTATTGGGTGGTTGAATTCCTACAGTTGTGTGTGGGTACCTTGAGGTCTTTCCGGATCATTTTTCTAGTTTTCCAATATAGAATGGTCAAGTTTACTATTGACCTTCTCCCTAGTACGATGTTCATTTCTAAGCCATCTTACCATACGGAACCTGCTGATTTGGTGGGACATAAGGACCGTATTGAGTACCTAGAGGCTAAATAATTTATTCATCCTAGTGTGTCACCTTGGGATTCACATATAATTTTTTCTAAGAAGGAATACAAGTTCGTTAGACTTTGTATTGATTATTAAAAGTTGAATCAGGTGAATATTAAGAACAAATATTTTTTTCCAAGGATTGATGTTCTTTTTGATTAGCTTAGAGGGGATCATTGGTTTTCTTAGATTAACCCATGGTTAGGGTACTACTAGTTGAGAATCTGAGAAGAGGATACACCTAAGATAATGTTTAGGACTCAATATGGCCATTTTGAGTTTCTAGTGATTCTATTTGATCTCATTAATGCTCCTATAGAGTTTATGGATTTGATGAACTGAATCTTTCGTTAGTTATTGGATTTTTTTTGTTGTGTTCATGGATGATATCTTGGTGTACTTAAAGTTAGAGGAGGAGCACATGGACCATTTGGATATTATTCTTATAACCTTGAAATAATATCTTATATATTGTAAGTTTTCTAAGTGTGAGTTTTGGATCTAGGAAGTAATGTTTCCACGACATGTGATATCTAAGAGGGGAATATCAGTAGATTATGAAAAGGTATAGGTAGTTATGTCATGTTATTATTCTGGAAATGTGTTTTAGATTCAAAGATTCTTGGGTTTGGGTGGTTACTATAGACATATTTTTTAGGAATTCCCTAAGATCTCTTATTCGATGATAACTTTAACCCATAAGGGTTTAATTTTTGAATGGAATGACAAGTGTTAGAGATATTTTGAGGTATTGAATATGAGGTTGAATTTAGAACTAGTTTTTACTCTTCTAGAGATGGGTTCAGGTTATGATTTTTTCTCCGATGCTTTGGCATAGGTTTGTGATGTGTCTTAATGTAAGGGAAACACGTTGTGGCTTATAGATCTTGCGAGTTAGACCCTCATAAGAATAACTACCCTACCAATGATCTTGAGTTGTAAGTTATTATGAATGCACTAAAAATGTGGTGTCACTATCTCTTTGGGGATAAGTTGATGGTATATTATGATCATAAGAGCCTAAAATATATTTATACTTAGATGGATATGAATTTGAGATAGAGACATTGGGTGGGGTTTCTTAAGAATTTTTATTTTGATATTTTTTATATCCGTAGGAAAGGAAATGTGGTTTCTGATGTGTTGAGCAGAAAATTACCAACACAATATGCAAATGAATTGGTTGAGGAGTAGTATCTGATGAGTTTTTTGCTGATATAATCTTGGGAATAGTATAGGTTAGTAGATAGGTATCATTGGCTTAAATTAAGCTAACTCGTCTTTTGATGAGATATTTCAGTGTGAATAGTTTATAGAAATTGAGTTCCCATGATTTAGTGAATGTCTTTATAGTGGGGAGACCTCAGGTGAGTGGTCTTGGTCTCCCAATGGAGTTTTGTGCTTCTGTAGTAGTTTGGTTGTTCTGTTTTCCCTGAGGTGGGAGTTATTGTACAATGGATGCTATTCTTGTTGGTCTGTGAACCTTGGGGCTACAAATATGTATCACAACTTGAGGCGTCGGTATTGGTGATAGGGGATGATATGGTCAATAGACAATTTTGTTTCATAGTGACTTTTCATAGAATTAAGGTAGGACACCAGAGATCTACAGGGTTTTTGCAACCCTTACCCATTCTGGTATGAAAGTGGGATAATATTTCTGTGGATTTAATCTTTGGTTTTCCATGGAATCCTAGTGATAAGGATAAGATTTGGGTGATTATTGAATGACTCATGAAATTAGTGAATTTACTACCTACCAAGGAGATAATGAAAATAGAATATCTCGGGGACTTGTATGTATGAGATATTGTGAGACTTCATGAGGTTCCTTCTATAGTTTTTTCTGATAAGTCTATAAGGTTCACATATAGGTTTTGGAAAGGTTTGCAGGAGGTGAAGGGTTCCCAGATTAAATTAAGAACAACTTATTATCCACAGACAGGTGGATAGATGAAGAGGACTATCTAGGTTATAGAAGATATGCTTCAGGATTGTGTGCTTTATTTCAAAGTATCTTAGGAAAATAATTTTCATTTGGTTGAGTTTTACTACAATAATATTTATCGGGCTTCGATACAGATGGTTCCCTTCGAGGATTTTTATAGGGGCCATGTAGATCTCCATTGTGCTGGGAAGAGTTGGGAGAGTATTCCTTAATTGGGATAGGTGTTGTTCAGGAGATGAAGAAGATGGTGTAGTTGATTTGGAGATGTTTTATCATATAAAAAAATTGTTAGAAATTATGCAGACCATCATCATCAGTTGTTGGAGTTTGAGGTTGGTGATCGGGTCTTTCTCAGAGTTTCACCTCATTTGGGACATCGTTGGTTGGGTAAGTAGGGTAATGTGGCTTCAAGGTTTGTGGGATCCTATGAGATCATTGGATGACTAGAGAGGGTGTCCTATTAGTTACACTTTCCATATAGTTTGATATATATCCATGACATGTTTCATGTTTCCTAATAGAGGAGGTATATACCAGTTCCTTCCTATGTGATTAGGTGAGGGGATGTTGATCTTGATCCAAATACCACTTGTTTTGAGCAGACACTTTAGATTATGGATCATTGAGATAAGGTACTATGTGGTAAAATGGCCCCCCTATTCCAGGTACTATGGCAGTGTAGATAGGATATCCATGATATATGGGAGAAGGAGTCATTGATGAGGAAGAAATGACCTTCTCTTTTGAGGATCTAGGATCTTGAGGGATTTCTTAGCATAGAACGCATTATGGTGGGGAGATTGTAGTGTTATATTTCCTTTTTGTCAGGTATGTTTTAACCTTTGTTTTAGTTTTCCTTTTTTTGGTTGAGTAATGATGAAAAGGAATTGGGAGGATACCTATAATGGTGAAGTCAGGGATTTATTGGAGATTTTAGCATAAAACCTGTAGTCTTTCTATTCAGTAGGAAATTACCCAATGTGTAATGGGAGTACATGAAATGTAATGGATTTAAGGAAAAATCCATGAATTGGATACACAATGTTATAATTTTACATTCTTTGTAAAGGGTACATGTCATGTAATGGAAAAAACCAGGTTTTTAAGAAAGAGTGAAAAGTTTTTCAGTGTAACTGAGTCCAAAAGATTAAACGACATGTCAAGGGATTACACAATATGTAAATGTCATAAAAAATACTTTTTAGTTCCATTGTATGGGTGTTTTTGGGTTCATATATTTTCACATCCTTCTCTTCTTAGAAAAATCTTTCTCCTTAGGAGATTTTGGAGACTTCCCTTCCTTTTAGATAATCTATTCGGTGATTGATCGATAGGGTTGGTGAAATTCATCTCTATAGGTAATAAATCCTTCTCTACTTCATTTCCCTGAGTTGTGGCTATGTTTTTAATTGATATTTTGTTATCGAATATCGTTTTCTATCAATCATTTTTAGTTTATTGGAATGCATTTTCTTTTGAAGGATGTACTCTTGGTTTCAGGTCACAATTTTCAAAATCAGTTAGGTTTCTATTGTGTTCTGTTAGGAGTTTCTATACAATGAGTTAATTTGATGAATTTCATGTTGTTATTGATAAATTCCTTTTTGATGCTCATTTATTTTAATTGATAAATGGTTTCAAATGATTTATTGGATAGGAAAATGTTTTAAAAAATAGGTTTTTTGAGGTGAAATGGGTTTTCAAACTCCAAAGTGAATTGGATTGTCTTTGAAAATGTTTTATAAAATTGTGATCATGGTTTTGAAATATATTTGGACAATTTCACACTGGGAACCTTTGTTGTGTTAAGAAAGAGACACATATATCCTTAGTGTGTGTTGCACCACTAGGTGGTAACCTTTTTTGAAATTGACTGGAAGGACTCACTATCAATTGGATCCAATGTATGCTTGTTTAGGATTGAGAGTGCCTAGTATGTAGTGTACCATAGGCTCGATCCCAATATGTTTGGTTCTTTTTCATATGGCTATTTATTGAAAGATTTTTTTATCATGAATTTTTTCTCACTGGTTTTTATATGAGGTTTTATCAAAAATATTTTCATGATAGGTTGTTTCATGGATATGTGTTCACCTATTTACCTCTGGATGCATGGATATGTTTTCTTGTTTTTATCACTTATACTTTTCATATTTATGTTTCAATAATATGAAAGGATTATATGAAAACCAAATTAGAAAAAGATAAAATGATTTGTAAATGGTTTGGATTTATAAAAAATATTTGTAAAACTGTTTTGTTTTAAAAGATGGAATTATTGCATTCTTGATATTAGACCTTTTATAGAAACCATGGTTGTATCCTACTAGGATTGGATAACACCCTAATTATTCCTTTAGGAATTTCTATATGTTTTTTATCAGATTTAGGTAAAGGGAAGAGTGTCCTATAGTATGATGTCTTATCTTGTTACCATTGATTTCAATTCAAGTTGGGTTTAAGATTACTATTAGTCACATGGGGACTTGGATTAAATTATGGTTTAGCCTTTTTTGGCTGGGATTTTATGCCTTTTTGGAATTTAATATATTTTTAACTTTGTACTCTAGTTATATTTTTTATTTTTATTATATTCAGGATTAGTTTCTATTTTCCTATTTCACCAATATTACATAATGGGCCAGTTTGGGTGGCTTATCTAGTTGACCCAGGTTGGTTTGTTACACTTTAGGATGCCATTTATGGATAAAAAAGATGATGAGATGAACATGGAATAATTTTCCATGATTAATAGTATAGAATATCATCCCTTGAGGGGGATATAATTTGAGAAATGGTCAAATCTATAATTTCTAAAAAACTTAGAGAAATTTGGAATGAGGTATGTGAATAAAACATTCACTCCATTATTATAAATATTTTCAAAATATTTATAATGGGGAAGTGTTCTTTTATCTTTGGGTGAGAAAATCGGGGAGCTATATTTCATGAACTTAAACTATTTTGATAGTGCATTGAGATGTGTATAGAGTATTAATGTTAAATTTATAGATCCTTGATGATAATTATAAAGTTTTTTTGAGCATGTTGTCACCTAATGAGTTTTTATGAACATATTAGAACCCCTTGGTTATATCTATATTGTTTTCTACACCGATTTCACCCACATAGACTTAGAGTGAATTAATTAAAGACAATTTTTTATGGACCATATGATATCACCCCTCTCTTTAAAATGAGAAATGGTAGGAGAAGATGTTAGTGAGAAAAAAATACGAGAAGACCCCATTATTTGACCTTTGAATTTCATTTTCAATAAAGGGGAGTTGGAATTTGGAAAGATGAATAAGATGAATATGAGTAATGTCAACAAAATAAAAAAGAATATATTGTTAGGTTTCCTAAAGGATTATGTTGGATGTGTCAGATTTATTAAAAATAAAGTTTTGTTGATAATACAGTTTGAAGTCATTTTGGAAAAGGATGATGCGGACCATGCCTTAGCCTAAGGCATGATGTGTTAAGGATTTCACAACATGGGAAATGAAATTCCTTAGAGGTGTCCATGTTGAATATAGAGAAAAATCTAGGAGTAGGCCACACCCATAAAAGAGGGTGTGTTGCTGTAAAAAATCCCAAAATGGGAAACCTGGATAGAAATTACATCGTGGTTCTACCTATAACACCCCTGACCAAGAATATACTAAACTGATGCCTCAAGTCAGGTCGTCACATGACCTTAAGTGTGCCTCCCCGTACTCCAGAGGTTTCCGACCAGTGGAAAGGGTTAAATAAGTCATGTGGTGAGACTATACCCTCTTTATTAGATTAATCCATAATAGATAAAAATTAAATAGTGTAAACAATATATATTATGCAATGAACATGTATAACAAACCATTTCCCAAATGGGGCATAGTCAACAACCAAACAGTAAAATATGTAATGTCATGCTAAGCCATGCCAAGTGAACAAAACCCAAAGTAAAGATAATAATGGAACCCCCAAATAGGTCCTAGCTCCAAGTCTAGATCCCTGATCATGCATGTCCCAAGCCCAACTCTACTCCCCTGCATAGGGACCTTGCTCTTGTCCTAACCTGCAACCCTGAGATCTGCTCGAGTACCCAATGACAGCCCAAGAAGGGTGTGACTACAACTCAGTAGGCCACCACCAATGATGTCTAAAAAATATCAGATATAATAGATAATGCATGAAAGTATGAAGTAAATGATGAGATAAAAAAAATGAAAAATCAGGTGCTATTAGATAACCAAGTACACTTACACCATTTCTATATTTATTACCATTTTCATCAATTAATCACTTTTTATCATGTGTTCCATGTGTTAGGAATAATCATCAATATCACTGCAGAAGGAAAATAAGTCAAGTTCCCTAACTCACTAGGGATAAAAAAAATTCATAATTAATAAATCTCACTTACCCTGGAGGCTCTGTTCAGTCAGTTTCATAAAATACTACCATTGGGGGAATAGAGCATCAGTCTGACTCCCCAACCTGTGCATTCTTGGGTGGGTTTGAGCATCAGTCCAACCCAACCTATGGGAGGAGCCTCAAATCTTTATCCCACTTCCAAGCCATTTGCACATTCTTATCCATCCATTTAACACATATACCATATCGAAAAAATACGACCCATACAAATATTAATCATAATCCATAATAATCAACATGAGAATTTATACTATGCCATAACCCATTAACACATTTATATTTACATTACATAACCATTTAGCCCAGTTTACAAATGCATGAATTAACCCATTAAGTATAATTAACCATTCCCATACATTATCCAATATTCACCAATTACAATACATTATACCATTTATCCTAATTATCATTTCACAAGAAATTTTCCACTTATGTATTTTAATTACAATTATTATATCACATAACCCAACCAGTTTATTACATTCAACCTATTAGGTATACCCCAAAATTCCCATGTACAAACCCATATAATATATTCATCAATTCCCTAATGCAACCCATATACATACTCCTAAATTCTAAAGCCATTTCCAGTTTAACATGATCATCATTTCATATATACTAATTAGTTTGGGTATGTTAACATAATTCAAAACCCCTTTGACACAATCTCATTTAACTCAATTAACCCATTACTAATCCATGCCAAAAAACCTTAATCCATTTTAAAACCTAGGTACGAATATGATTATTCCATATCCAACTCAACAAACCGTATTACATGTTCAAAAAGGGATCTATGTTATTACACATCCACTCCACCCTTGATTTTGTCAAATCCTAGGTTTGGGAATGCCGGCGCACCCCATGGGTGGCCCCAAATTGGTCAAATCATCCTCAACACATCCCACAAAGATTATGAGGGTTTGAAATCATTATTTAGATGTTCATTTTACAAAATTCAACCAAACACATTCAAATCACTACAAGATGGAAACAATAACACTTACTCATTTGCACAAATCCACTTAAAAACTATGGGATATGATTTTTAGACCACCTGCCTCAAATCCATTGATTAACGCACCCTTAATCAATGCCTTAGATCCTGATTCAATCACCCTTTGAAGCCTCAACCTATATCTCACCGTAAAAGAAGGGTTTTGGAGCTTCATATAGAGATAAGAGAAGGATATAAACCCTAAACCCAAAATACAAGCTAGAGAGGGATTAGACTTACCTAGATCTTTGATATGCACCCAACGACGCTTCAAATGGCATGGTATCAAAGGATAATAACAATTGTAAGCTCTTATAAGTTATTATTTATCACTAGGATTCAAAGGAGGAAATGAGGGTTGAAAACTGGGTGAGGGTTTAAAATCCCATAAAGGAATTTTTATAATTTTTATAAACTTTATAGGGGAACACAATTTGAAAAATCATGCACAAGCCATGTGCGAGCCACTATCCAAGGAAGTTAGGTTGCATGGTTACCTAGGAAAGACACACAGTTTGACAGACCATGCACTGACTATGCATTAAGCCTCTATACAAGTCTATATGGTTACCTGGGGATTCCACACAGTTTTCTTAACCGTACGCCAACCATGCACCTTTTGCACAGATTGGCCTAGGTTTCCCCTTTGTCATGTCCCAAACCCTTAGAACACCCTCGAAACCCCAAATACTCCATGGAAGCACTTCATTAACCAAGGAAAAGATATTGAAAACAAAAATTTAAATAGGTTCATACCTCCACAAAGTCCGGGATCTTACACTCCCCATGGTGAAACACGGTTGGGACCACTAAGTGAATAATGAAGTCCATGGTCCAAGAGTAACAATTCATGTATGAACCTAAGTTTTAAAAGGTCAAAACATGATTTTACATAACCAGGTGAAACTAGTGGTGCTTGTGAAGTCTCCTTGTGAGAAAGAAGGATGCCCAAAATGGGTGTTGAGTGCTGAAGGAATCTATGGACCACAATATATTATTATGATAAATTGTAGTTTAAGATGGAAAAAATGGACATCCCTATTCCCATGGTGGTGTTCAAAGGAAATCATGGTCGAAAGGGGGTTCTGTATGATAAAACTTCTAGAAGAAGGAGACCATTCTCATGGTGTTTAATGTGTTGTAGAAAAAATGACCAAGGATTTTACAATGCTCTATGGTGGAGGGAATATTGGGTTGTGATGAATGAAACTTTATTGAATAAATTATGGTAAATCATGAATATATTTTCACTACTTCACATTACATAGGGTTCTATTTTAGACCATGATTCCAACATGAATCGATGTAGATCATGATGTTACATTTTTTGGAATAAATGTGGAATTATTCTATTTTTTAAATAGGAGTGATACATACAAGAAGTAGTTACTTTGAATTCATTTATAAAGAGATTTTGGAGGAGTTATTGAAGAGTTAATTGGAATTTGAATTACCCATTAATGTGATTCTAGATGGCCCATAGCTTGGAGCATGGACTCTTCATTTTATATTGGAGGATCAATACCATAAAAATGAGAAAGAGAAGAACATACATGAAATACTCTATGTATTTCATGTGAGACAAACACAAAAAGATGATTTTTTAAAGAGGATCATGCATAAAGTAGAGCTTGTGAGGTGGTACATCTACATGAATTAAGGAAGACTAAATCACCTAGAATTTAGTGGAATTTTTAAGACTAGTAGGCTGGGCATCATCATCAGATGTTTAAGATCTTGAAGAAGTACACATATAGATTTGTTGATCCATCTATTATTGGAGGAGGAGCATCAAGGTGTGAAGTGATCATTGGGTGTTTTTTTAATCCTTATAAGATCATATTTTGTAGAGATGTTATATCTTCTAGGGGATTCTTGAAGTGGTTTTCAAACATTGTGGAGTAAGTATTGTAAATAAATTTGTGAATTAGTGGATGAATCCATATTAGGGGTACTAAACAACATGTTAATGAGTAGGAATGAGTGTTGATCCTTGTAAATATCATGTTCTATGTTTTATATTCTCTTTTTGTATATGAGGTAAGATTGACATACTCCATTGAGTAGATAAAGAAACTTTACCAGTTTAATAGGTTGATTTCAAAAGTGAGAAAATCACAAAAGAAAAATAGGATAACTGATTCACCCCATCCCCTCCCAGTGATCTAATTAATTCAGATCTTTACCTAGATAATTTGGTGAATTAATAATAGCGATTGATTGAACATAAAAGCTCCTCAGGTAAGATGACCCGACTCATCAACTATGTTGAACTAGGAAAAAATTCATAATTTCTTTTTCCACATCCTAAAATAATGTGAGTTAAAACTTGAATCCATTTTTAAGGAGCCAAATGGTCTTTCAATTACTATTTTTATTCTCATTTTTTAAATAATTTATTCATTTTCACATAAAAAAATATAATTTTTTTCAATGATATATTTAAAATATGATTATTCTACAAGGATTTATTACTCTTAGGTTATCCAATGAGAATACATTCACAATGGTAAAGAATACTTGTTATAAAGACTTATATAATACATACAAAACATAGAGAGAAAAATAAAATGGATATTTAAATATATACATGCATATCAAGAGTAGAAGCTAGAGAAACCTAAAGTTTAACTAGAACCAATGGTGGAAGAGATTTATCCACCAATATTTAATATTAAATAACCTGATGAGGGTGATAAGAAGTTAATAAAGGAATTTCTGACATCATCTCACAGTTAGAATTGGATGGAGGATATTCCTAAAGAACAAATTCATGAATATTCTCTTATGGGATATCATCATTTTTTTGGAAGAATACTATAATCACTTTGTAGACGGTAACCAAAAACTTGATCTATCCATATTTAAATAACAAAATCCTTTGTACCATTATCTATACAAGGAAGAATAAACCACCCAAGTTGTGGAATTTTAATAAAACATGATATATCCTGACTACATTCCTTTACCCACTACAACACATATCCAAGAGGCACTTTCCAATGAAGAAACACTTGAAGCCGAACCAACTTAGTGAGATAAATCTTTCTTAAATTTAATTTACTTTAATTTTATTAAAGATAAATCCAGTATTAAATCCCACTATAGTTATTTTTTAGATTCATCTAACATAGGTATTTAATTAGAGGATGATGAAATATATGAATAAGTGGCATAATTTGAGGAAATAATTGTGGAGATTGCTAAGATATACACTGATTCATATGTGGATGATGGTAAAAAACTAAAAATCATTAATGAATAATTTTATGAACATGAACTAGAAGAGAATAAACATTCCATCCTACGATCTACACCACCAGTGGACACCATTCCTCTAGCTAAACAAAACAGAGTTCACTCCTTATTACTCTCCCCTCTCCCCTTACATATATCTTCTCAATTCAGTTTCTTTTTATTTTCTTTTATGGGTTCCATTCTCATATAATACTCATAGAAACTGGGATAAGTCACATGTAGTGGTTTATCTCAAAGAAATCATATCCACCATCACAGTAGGGATAAAATTATGGAACTTTCAAACTAAGGGAAGTAAAAACCTAGAACCTATTTTGGGGATTTCACCTAATATCTATCCTCTTTTCAAATTCACTTCATATTTTTTTATTTTCATTTTAATATATTTATTATGTTTTTTTCATGATTTATTTAAGGGTTAAAGTGGTAGTATCTAGAATATTAATACACATTTTCCATCAAAAAATAAATCAGGTTGTGTATCTCCTTTTCTTTATTTTATTAACTAACCAATTAAAATTATTCATGAAAAATAGTATTAGTATGTTTTGAACTAAAAATAGGTAAGTAAATGAAATAAGTGTGGGCGATGGAACCTTTTTAGTTTAGGATTTTCAAATTTTTATACCTTTTTCAATTTTTTATGAATTCTATTTTTAAATTTCAATATGTTTCTGAAACTTATGAGCTCAAATAATTAACTTTTCCATTTTTGAAACCCATATCAATGAGTAATCCATTTACCCCATGAAACTATGCTTAAATTAATGTTTAAAATTACTTTTTTTTTTAAGTTTAAAATTTTGGTAATTTCATAAGAAGACTTTTGAATTTTTAATTCCATGCCACATCTTATTACCTGATTTTTTAAAATCATTTTACCATGAGTCTTTTAAACATTCTTGTCATTTCCTTCACATTAACATCACTACTCAAGAGAACCAAACCATGCTTAATTATATATATTTTTATTTATTTCTATCAAAACATGAGGATTTTAGGTACTTGAGTTTTAAACGATCGAGGCATTTATTTGATTCCAAAACCACCATTTTTCAAGACAATACTTTTTATTATAGACTAACCCTTACATTTAATCCTTGTGAGCCTTTATAAATTCATTGAAAAACATATTAGGCAGCTACATAATAATCCATTTTTCCTTATCTATGCCACTATATAGAGTAAAAATTTCATTATTTAGTTGAACTTAAGTTTTAGAGGTGTTAACTTGTGTTGTTATGGATTTTTTTCTAATGAAGAAGAGAAATAATGGGTTTAAATTTGATTATGAAGCTGGAAAAGTTAATTTGATGCTGCTATTTATGAACATATTTTTGAAAAAAAATGTTGAAAAAAATCTAGTGTGTTAATTGTTTTTGAAAAAATAAAAGAAAAATCAAGTTTGTTAAGAAAAAGATATATACTATCATTTTAATGATGATATATAAGTCAAAACAACTATTTAGAACTAAAAATAACCCTCACTACCTTTAGACATAAAATATGGATATATTTTGATAATACAAATGAAATTAAAATATGTGAAGGCAGTTGAGTGGAATCATATATGATAATAAAATACTAAAAGGTGTGTACAAAACTTTAAACTTTTCAAGGTGTTATAGTTAATTTTATACTGAGGGCAGTGAGTAGGAGACCCATTCTTGAGTGAAAATTAGATTCATTCATTTTTTATTCTAAAATATCCAACCCTCTTTATTCTACCTTATATATTTTTGAAATTAAAAACCTAGCTACCCTAATCCATTGAACAACCCTGATAAGTACTCATGATAAACACAAGCCTTTTACTCACATTGGGTGGATATTTAATAATTTATCAAGCCTATGGTGGGCCTCGCATGTGTTTTCAAGAGAAATGTTTTGTTGAATATCTATATTTGTGTGATAAGGAAAAATTAGTTTTTGGTAAATGTTTTGTGTGAATAGGGGTATAAATTACGTGGGAATTAATTTAATGAAATGAATGAATAACATGAAATAAATATTTTTAGGTATGATTGGTAATATTTTTTTCTTGTTTTTAATTTGGTGGATCCCATGGGTATGTGTTTTTAATTTGATTTGATTTGATTTTGATGTTTACTTCTCTAGGTTTCCAAGTGTTAAGGGTAAAATAATTGATAAAACTAAAAATTTTCAATATTTTTTTTATTCATTTCAATTATTACAACCCCAAAATTTGGTATTTAGAATAAAATTACATTATTTTTTTTATACCTGGATGTTTTGATGTAAATTGTGAAAAAATATCAATTCAGGATTTTTAACTATCTTTTATCAATTTTATATTTATACCATAAAATTTTCCTTACTAATATAAATTGAAAAATTATTATTTTTAGAATTTAATATTTATTAGGCTTCAATTTATTCAATTGTTCCAAGAGTTGATACGAAATTTATGAGGCCCAAATAATTCATGAAAATTGGAATTTTTTTGGCGGAATAAACTGATAAACCATTAATAAATAAAAAATAACTCAAGATAAACAAATTAAAATGAAATTATTGATATTGTAAATTAAATAGAAATCATAGGAGAACATGAAAATTAAATTTCATTAAATTATTTAATTATTACGGTAGTTGATATATGTGTTAAAGTGGAGCTAAATAGTATTTTTATAAAAAATATATTTTAAAGTAATAAAATCATAACTTCAGCTAAACATGTCCAAAGAATATAATAATTTGTGTTTTAATAATAAAGAAATATAGGAATAAAATTTAATAAGGATAATTACTAATATTCAACCATTTACAATATAAAAAATGTGATAACTTTCTGGGGATAGTTTTTGTGTAAAACTTTCACTCACCCCTTCCTATAAATTATTACCTCCCCTGCATTTCAATAAGTAGGACATTTGAGTTGCCCATTTGATTTAACCATTTTTAGTATATTAGTATGTGTCTTCTATAATAGTTAAAATTTAAAATTTTAATACATATTAGTTCTTCTTCTATCATTCTTATTTTCACTTTTCTGTTCTTTCACTATACCTCTCTAATACTCATGATAGTGAGTAACTCAACCTAGGATTTGACTTTTGGGAGGTTTTATCTGGCTTATTGAATTCTTTTTCTTTAGTTATCAATGTTTATTTTGTGTTTTTAATAAGTTAGTGGGTTTATTTAGGGGTTATGTGGTGATTTTCCATCATTCCAAGATATTATCAACTATTCTCTTCTATTCCCAACCAAACTTCAATTCCCTCCCTTATATCGGGAAGATTTTCATGAGATAAAGTTGAATGTGTTCAAGGGATAAAATGATATATTATGGAGCTGGGTCTTGGAAAGAATAATTCTATCGATTGAGGTGTGTTTATCAATCATGAATATTGGTGTAGGTGGGAATTGGTATGCTAAAGAGATTTCCTATGCACGATAAATTTTCAAATCAAGGTAGAGAATAATAATTAATGTACAATTGGATGGAATATCAAATAGAATTTTGGAAAATAAAATGTATAACAAAGAAACCCATATAGACAACTCTTGGATCGATTTATTTCAAACTTATTTCTGTTTTCATTCATTATGTTTGGATATTTATATTTATTTTTTTGTTTTGTATTTTGCATTATGAACTTGTATATGTTCATTGTTTTCATAGGTAGAAAATTATATGAATTTTTAATAGTGGGTTATTTACTTTGAAATATCCTCCAGTGAGACGACCCTAGTCAGAAACTATGGTGCACTAGAAAAAAAAATACATAATTGACTATTTTCCTTACCCCGTGATAGGTGTGCATCATGTGTGAAGCCGAATAAATTTGACATATTTAAGAAACACCAAAAATTAAATATATATGATGTTTATAGATTTAATGATTTTATTAAATATAGTGTAAGTGATAGCCATATATTGAATGTAGTTATTAATCCACACAGTAACTAATTATTCATTTAAAATTCTATAAAATTAATTACATGGCGTATACACCAGCTACATGCCATGTAGAAAATTTTAATGACATAATAAATTTTTTTATTTTTAATTAATCCACATAGTTATATACTAGATGATGCATAATCCTAATATATGGGTATAAGTTACATGATGTTTACATCCAACAAGATGTCATGTAACTACTTCATCAACACACGCCCATGGGATCAGTGTGTATGACATCCATAGATATTAATAAGGTACATGAAGTGTATGCCATCTACATGTTGTGTGACTTATATGTTTCTTGGACACCGTCCCACGTGTCATGTAATAAATACATGAAACACCTTTGACCATGTGTATTCCATGAATTTCATTGTGAATTCATATAGACTACATGATGTGTTCCCCATATATGCACCATGTAATCTAGTAAACCATATGGTAGGTGGGATCAGTCAACATGCGATGTTCATTAAATCACTCTGTATGAACTAACTACATGAATACATAATTTATCATGGTTCATAATTGTGCAATGTACACAGATATAAGGCATATACAAATGGGATATGAAGTGTGCAATATTGTGTTATCCAGATAGGATGTTTGTCACCCCTTGATTGGTTCTTTTGATATTTCTAATGAATATAAAAATGAATGGAGAAGGAGAAGAGGATATTTTAATGTATATATTTAAAGAATGAATAAACCATAAATTAAAAAAAAATTCTTTATAATGAATAATGAATTTATATATATAACAGAACAATTAAACCATGTAATTGAACAATATAATAATGGGAAAATGAAGATTGAAAATAAAATAAAATAACTAGAATAGTAAAATTGAGATCATATTTATCTCCTAGGATTATCGAACTAGAGAACAATACTATAAAAATAAAATAGAACATTAGAAATGAAATATTCATTTTGAAAATGAATAATATCAAACCTTGATAGAAATCGAAGTAAGAGATGAATGGACAAAATAATAGGTATCTATATGAAGTAGAAAACCATTATGAACATAGAGTATTATGATCATTGGGAATTATGAATATTGTAACGCAGCCATTATAATTTGACTGTTAGAATCTGTATATATTAAGAAAATTAATAGAACAAATTGATGAATAAGGTAGAAACAATGGCCTTAACCTATATAATATTTCCTTATAAAGATTAGTTATCAAATCTTGGGAGAGAGGTATCGTCGTAGGGGTTAAAAATTGACCAAACTATTGTAGGGCTTCAATAATTGAGGCTTAAGAGAAACTTCATACATGAAAAATTAAAATTGGTAAAAATCACCACTAGATTGATGTTAACCGATCCACCCCATGAAAGTGCCAACATTACAAACCTTACTCACAGGGCGTATATTGGTGTAATAAGGAGTTATCTCTCTATACCTTAGTATTATAAAGTTTAATTTTCTTTTTAGGAAGGAAATATTGGTTTCTCCAATCCCATTTTCATTATTATTTTATAAAATACACATGAATATAAGATAAATATGATAAATCGATAAAAAATATTGTATTTTTGGAAAAATATATAATTTCAATTTAAAAATATTTAATGGTAAATTAATTAATTTTAAGTATTTTTTTTTCAGGAAATATTCTTATTAAATTATATTTATTTAAATATAAATGACAATATAATTTTTTAATATCCTAGTTAAATTTTTAAGGGAAAAAAGCTGTTTATGTCATAAAAACAATTATTTTTAAATAAATAATATTTTTTATTTTTTATTTAAAATTATAATATTTATAAAATACTTTTGATAAAATAAATATCAATTTTGAAATTAGAACTTCAAAATTTGATAATGGTTATTTTTTCACAATTTTCAAAGATAGTCGATTTTTAGGTAAAAATCAAATATGGTATGAATATATGATAAGTATTATGATATAAAAATAACATAAAAGTAATGTAATAAATTCTATAAAGGGTTTTATCGACCACAAATATATATTTTTTATTAAAATTATGCATTTTAAAGTGTTAATGTTATTTTCCCAAACCTCCAAAGAACCTTCAAAAACCTAAAGAATATTTTAAGATTTTATAAACAATACTTTATGAACATGAATCACTTCCACATCATGAATGATATTATTTTAAGGAGTTAGGTTATTAAACTAATAAAATATTGAAAACTCCTCCTCAAGAAATACTATTTATACAAACCTTGGGAAGGTAATGGTTTTTTATATTTTATTAATTAGGTGTCCAATACCTAAGTTTGGAAATTAATAAACAATACCCCTATTTGGGAATAAATACCCATCCATTATACCATTATTATTCACTAAAAATCCTTAAACAATTAATTTTCTCTCATTTTACCTCTCTATATACCTCACAAAGAGTTTATATTATTCTAAATATCTATTCCCAAGCTTTAGGAAGAATAATCTCAAGGTAAGTGATTTTCTCCCTCATCTTTTCCATTCAAGAAATTTCTTTATAATAAGCCTTTTTATTCTCAATTTTTTAGTCTTGTGTCTATGAAAATTCATTTACTTTAAAAATATTTCCCAAATAATGAGAGACCACCTACATCTCTCATTTTTCCTTCCATTAACTCTCATGTACACCCGTTATGCTTCCAAAATTATCCCTTGATTTTCCATGGAATACCTCCATATTGTGAGTACCCAACCCTATTTTCATTCAAGGGTATTCAAAAAGATATAACTATAGTTCATTGATTGTGGAATTCCATGTATAAAACCCACCTTTATTAATCATGGAATTTAAATGATGAAATACTTTCATTTTTTATATGATCTATGTGGCACATATAAAGTTAGACATATTAAGGGTGTGCCCTGATAGTTCTCTAATGAATTGGGTAATGTTTTCATCTCACGAGATACCATGTATAGTGCATGATTGGTTAACTTAAGCACACTATATTATGTTTTAATGGAAGTTATATTTGACTTATTCTTATTATTTAACACTTTATATTGATTCCACATTCCTATGATACCATGATTTTATGATGTAATTTTCTCATACCATGACTTCATGTGAGTGTGTATGATTCTTACCTCTATATGTTACTTTGATATTCCTCTTGAATCACATGTATTATTTATCATATTTATATGCTTTTATTATTCCTTTATTGGGATTTATAGATCACCCTTTCCTTTTGTATGTCCCTGGGTTATCCTGTGTAGCAATAAGTGTCCAAAAGATACTAGGAGAACATTACAAAAAATGATGTTGTATTTTATTTTAATTTAATGGACAATGTATCTAATTTCCAAAAGACATTAGTAATATTTATTTTATGAAATTTATTATATCGATATTTATGTTAAAAATAAGAAAATAAAATGTATTATAATGTTGGGTTGTTATAGTTGGTATCAAAGCACAGTCTAGTTATTTTTTGGGGTTTGGATTACAAAGTTCAGTGAAAAACCTAATAAAAAGTCTAAGTATTGGAAACATCCTAAATTTTGGTGAAGTAATGAGTGTGTGGTCTCCAAGTAATGACATTCCTTTCTAAATACTAAAAGTTGATGTGGTACTGGCACATATGAACTTATGGATAATAACTCAAAAAATGGATGGTTGTGTATTAACCCAATATTCACCCAGGGCATAAGTAGTGTATGTTACTACACATCTAGTTTAACACTCTTGCGGGATATACTTTGGTAGATTCATATGGTCTTTACAAACTATTATAAAGGATTTGAATATAATGTTAGTTTAGATTACTTAATTAGAAAAAGACAATGTATAACCTAGATTAAAGCCTAAGAATTCATGAGATACGATGAATATGTCATTTATAAATTATCCCTTTTATGTTCATAGTTTCTCTTTTATATGCATCACTACTTGAAAATTCTCACCCTAATTTCCATTTATTTTATTCAATGGATATAAATAAGAGTAATTGTGTGAACAACCATTGTGATGAGTAATGTAATTATTCCTTAAATGATATGACTAACCTAATGGGGGAAGGATTTAAGAACTGTAAGGAATTTCTTTCCCAATTAACTTAAGTTTTGAACAATAACTTGAATAAGGTGGAATTCCCACTTCCCCTTAATAAATATAAAGTTTTTTTCAATACCTTTATGTGATAAAGTCCCCTAACTTTTATTATATATTCCAACCCCTTAATCGTGGAATAATGAATTAACTCCATTGAGAAGATATTCACTATCCTCTATTTTTTTGAGCAATATAAGGTCATACTATACTTTTATCACTTCGAGGGAGAATATAATCAGTGGTGTAAATTGATAAAGAATAGAAATCCCATAAAATATATTAAGGATTTGGATTAGGATGAATTCAAGAAAATATTTTTCAATAAATATTTTCCTTGAGATACATGTCTTAAAATGGAGAGGGAATTCCATGGAATCATGAAAAGAGAGGATGCATATATTGGGGATTATGAATCAAAATTTACATGTATTGCATGATACACATACAACATTTTCATTGAACCTAAAATTAAAGTTTCCCTGTTATTTAATGGGTTAATTCTAATTATATGAAAGGATTTAGTGATTTGAGAATTTGAAAACTATTAGGAAATTGTCTGATGCATCATCAAAGTTGAAATGATTATTTTGGAATCTCAAGGGTATCATGGGACTAGAGATAAGAAATAAAGAATAAATTTCAATTCTAGGTGAGTAATGCATAAATCCTATGGTGGTAAGAAAATTTAACATCCCACATTTTATAAGTGTGGGAAGAATCCATCATTGAAAATAACTCAATGTAATAAATAAGTGTTTCATGTGCGGAAGGGAAGGGCATCGAGATAATTAATTATAGAAGGAAATAAATAATCACACTAATGTGATAGAGGAAAAGAAGGTTCTAATAAATCCCCAATCCATAGTCTCACATTTGAACTAAAAATAATCCAAACACTATGAAAACCAATGCCATAATCCTAGGGTTTTCAATGATAATTAATGACAATAAACTCTTGATACAAGGGAGAATAGGTGGGAATATACTACCACTACTGATGAGGTGGATCCCAATAATGAATTGGTGACATGTATAATATTTATTCATTCAATAATTATAGACATATTAGTTTACTCTATTTATACTCATTATTTCATATCGTGAATGTTTAATAGAACTATTAAAACACCACCTCAAAATATGGTGGTTGAGTTATCGATGAAAATATAATATGGGGAAATTATTTTATATCAAGAATACCTCCGTAATTAATGGTTTTGGGATGATTCTACCATAAAAACTTATCATACTCCCATTAGTGGAATTATATATTATACTTGGAATGGAATTACTATCCTTATATTGTTACAACACCAATTTTTATAAGAAGGAAACCAATTTCCATGTCCCAAATCATATACCAATTATATGTAAGTGTAAAGAGAAGAATGGATCTCATTGGGAAACTTATTCTCAAGAATGGTTAATGATGACTTATGAGAAATCATATCTATAAAAAATTATTGATTCATTGTAGTATATCACTCTTGATAACATTACCATTATAAGGGAATATTATTATGTATTCCCTAAAAATTTTCTTAGCCTCCCCCTAGTCAAGATGGTAAGTTCTCAATTGAACTTATACCTAGAGATTTTCTCATATCCAATAATCCCTATATAATTCTTCCAATTCAACTAGAAGAACTAAATAAGAAACTACAAGAGAATATGGAAAATAGATTTATATGACCAAGTGCTTCACCATGGGGTGCGCTAGTCCTATTTTTCTAGAAGAATGATGGTTCAATGTGTCTATGAATTGAATACTATAAGATTAATAAATAATGATAAATAACAAGTATCCCCTTCCATGAATTGATGACTTGTTTGATGAGTTACATGATGCCTCATACTTATCTAATGTGGACCTTTAGTCTGGATATTATCAATTAAAGGTGAAAAATGAGGATATTCCCAAGGCTGCCTTTTTTAAAAGGTATAAACATTATGAGTTTATAGCAATTCCATTTATAATCACTAATGCTCTAGTAATATTTATGGACATAATGAATAGAGTTGTTAGAGATTACTTAATTTTTTTGGGTAGTATTTATAGATAATATTCTCATATACTACAAAAATGAGGATGAATATTTAGGGAATTTAAGAATTGAATTAAGAACTCCAATAAATGATAGATTATATGTATATTATAATAAATGTGAGTTTTTCATGGATAAAATATCATTATTAGGGAATTTTATCATAATAAATGGGATATCTATATATCCTTTGAAGACAAAGGTGGTTGTAGAATAAACTAGACCAAAATCTATAACTGAGATCCTTAGTTTACTTAGATTATCTAGGTACTCTCGGTGATTTGTGATAAAATTTTCACAATTATAAAATAAAATAACTAAGAAAACTCATAAGGGAGTGAAGTTTATTTGGTTTGATGAAGGTGAAGAGAGGTTCAATGTGTTAAGGAAGAGGATAATCACTTCTCCTGTACTTACACTATCCACCTTTGGAGAAAGATTTATGATCTATAATTATTATTAAAATAAGGGATTAGGATTTTTCCTCATGAAAAATTATAATGTGATAGCCTATTCCTATGAATATTTGGAGGATCATGAACATCATTATCCTACACATGATATGAAGTTATCTATAGTAATAGACACATTTAATATTTTGTGGAATTATCTCTATAGATCAAGGTGGGACATATATATAGATCATAATATCATCAAGTATATATTCACACCAAAAGAACTCAACATGTGCCAGATAAGGCGGTTAGATCTGATCAAGGATTATAACTGTTCAACCTATTACCATACTGGGAAAGAAATTAAAGTGTTATATGTTTTGAGTATAAAAGATCCTGAAACCTTAGGTATGATAAGTATTGAGAGGGACACAAACTTATTGGACATGAAAAGTATTGACATGGGAATAATAAATGAAGTAACATTATTTTACCCCGCTCAAATGATTTCTCAACCATAACTTCTGAAGAAGATTAAGGAAGCTCAAAGGGATGTTGTGGAGATGTAGAAGAAGGTGGATACTAAAAGTAAGGGGAAATCCACATGATTCAATATTGATAAATATGGTGTTTTTGTGACTTGGTACACTATTGTGCGTACCATCGGAGCCTGATATAAAGAAGGAGATGCTGAATGATGCTCATAGCTCAAAATTCTCCATCCTCCTAGGGAGTACAAAGACATATATAGTCCCTAAAGATCACAATTAGTGGTAAAACATGAAGAGAGATATTATAGAATATACATCAAAGTTCTTGGTATATCAATAAGTAAAGGAACAAAGGAAAAATTACAATGGTATGATGCAACCATTACCCATACCTACATAAAAATAGGGGAACATCACTATGGATTTTATCATGAGTCTTCTAAAGAAAACCAAATGAAAAAATTCCATATTGGTTATGGTGTACTTTATTACAAATAATACTTATTTAATTTCCATTAGATAGAAAATCTCAATCAATAAACTTTCAAGGATATACATTTGAGAAGTGGTGTGGCTATATGAAACACCACTATCGATTGTACCTGATCAAGATTTGAGACTCAATTAAAAATTATAAAAAATTATAAAAAATTATCTAAACATATATTTGAAATTCATTATGACCTATCACCCTCAGACTGATGGAAAATTTGAATGTACTATCTAGAAACTTGAGTATATATTGAGAGATTTATCAATGGACTTCAAAGGGGATTGGGATAAATATCTTCCTTTGGTTATGTTATTATAAAACAATAGCTTTAAATAGAGAATTTAGATGGATATTTATTGATCCATCTATGAAAATAAATGAATAACTCCAACATTTTGGTTTGAAGTTGGATAATTGAAGTTATTGGGACCTGAACTGGTAGAATAAATGATTGAGAAGGTCAAGTCCATTCCACAACACATCAGAGAATATCAAAGTTGAAAAAAGATATATGATGATAACCATCAATGAGACCTAGATTTAAAGGTTGGAGATAAAATTTTCCCCTATATATCTCGTTGGAAGATATTCATGAGATTTGGGAAGAAGGAAAAGCTAATGCTTATGTACATTGAACCCTTTGAGATTCTCGATCACATCAGAGATATGGCTTATCAACTTACAGTCCCACCAAACTTGTCTCAATATCATGATATATTCCATGTATCTTTATTGAGGAATTATATACCAGATTCATCACATGTATTGAATCTATAATTTTTACATTTTGAGAATGATATATCTTATGAGGAGTAGCTGGTGAAAATATTGGACCATAGATACAATTTTTTGTGCAACTCGAAAACTCTCATAGTCAAAGTTCTTTGGTGGAACCATAAATTTGAAGAGGAAATGTGGGTACTAGAGGTTATTATGAAACATAATTACCCTTTTTTTCACATTAGTATGTGAAATTAATTTTTTAAAGAGAAATTTCTTAAGGGGGAAGAATATTAAGACCGTGCAATTTATTTATAGAATTTCCATTCAATATATGTATACGTGATATATTTAGTAATGTAGTATAGTATAAAACAAAATGATAAAAATTTATTTAATTAATTTAGAACATTAGATTTAGTCAAAAAATTAAATACGATAAAATTTACAATATTATAATGGGGGAAAAAACTAGAATAGGAAAATTTGGATCATCTAGATCTCCTAAGATTATTGCACTCATGAAAAACACTTTAAAAATGAAACAAAACATTAGTAATGTAATATTAATTTTGAATATGAAAATATCAAACCTTGATAGAAATTGAAGTAATAGATTAAGGAATAAAATATGAGGTATTTATAGGAATTAAAAAACCAATATGACTTTTGGGAATTATAACTGTTGGGAAGTATGACCGTTGGGAATTATGACCATTGGTAATGTAGTTGTTATAATGTGGACACTATAATTAGTGTATATTAAGAGTAATTAAGAGTACTAATTCATTTATAAGGGATAAATTATGGCCTCAACTTGTATAATTATTCCTTAAAAAGATCATTTATCATGGATTCTGAGAGTGGTAGAGTTGCTGATGTTCACACTTGACAAAGGCCAAGCAATTTCTCAACAAGTGATGCTTTAGTGGGACAACCTATAGAAAGAGTTCAAGTGAGTAGAAATCACCACTTGATCGATTTTAGTTAATCCATACCATTAAAGGACCAGCATTGCACACTTGACCATTATGGAGTATGCTAGTGTAATAAGGGGTCACATATCTAGACCTTAGTATTATAAAGTTGAAATTTTATTTTTAGAAATGAAACAGTTATTTCACCAATCCCCTTTTCATTATTATTTTATAAAATATACATGAACATAAGATGAACATGATAAATTGATAAAACATAATTTTTTTTGGAAAATATGTAATATTAATTAAAAAATATTTCTGGTAAATTCAATAATTTTAAATAAAATTTATTTTCATAGAATAATCTTATAAAATACTATTTATTTAAATATAAATGATAAAATAATTTTATAATATCTCACGTAATTTTTTTAAGGGTTATAAAATTGTTTATGTAACAAAAAATATTATTTTTTAATAAATAATGTTTTTTATTTAAAATTTAAAATCCTCATATTTATAAAATTAGTTTAATAAAATAAATATCATTTTTTAAATCAGCATTTCAAAATAACCAATGGTAATGTTTTTATAATTTTATGAGACAATCGATTTTTTAGGTGAAAATTAAATACGATATGAATATACGATAAGTTTTATAACATTATAATAATATAAAAGTGATGTAATAAATTATATAATGGGTTTTTTCAAAGAAAAATAGTTCTTTTAATTAAATAAGGTATTTTAATGTGATAATATTATTTTTCCAAATCCATATATAACCTTTAAATACCTAAAGTATATTTTATGATTTTTAAAACAACTCTTTATTAACATAACTCACTTACAAACCATGAATGATTTTATTATAATGATTTCAGTTCTTAAACTAATAAAATATTAAAAAACACTCCTCCTTAGTAAATACCATGGGAAAAAACCATAAGGAGGATAATGTTTTGTGTTTTTTTAACTAAGTTCCCAAGACCTAAGTCTGGAAATTAATAAACAACCCCCATTCATTTTCTATAAATACTCACTGATTATCCCATTAATCTTCACTTAAAATACTTAAATCATGAATTTACTCTCATTTTATCTATCTATATCCCCCCAAGGAGTTTTTATGGTTCTAAGGATATCTTCCCAATCATTAAGAAGCAACCTCTCAAGTTAAGTAATTATTTCTCTCCTTTTTCTTTTTAAGAACTTCCTTTATAATAATCCATTTGATTCAAAATTGAAAATGTTTCCTTGTGTTTATGAACATTAATTTACTATTAAAATGTTTCCAAAATAATGAGATTCTGCCTTCCTCCCTCATTTTACCTTATATGAACTCTCATGTACACCTGTTATCCTTCCACAATTATCCCTTGATTTCCCATACCAAACCTTTGTGTTATGAATACCTACCTCTATTTTCACTCAAGTGTAATCACCTTGATATAAATATACTTAATTTATTGGGTAATTCTATTTATGATTCCCACATTCCTTAATAATGGGATTTAAATGATGAAATAATTTCTTGTTTTATATGATCATTATAGAACCCATAGATTTAGGCATATTAAAGGTGCACCCTAATAGCACTCCATTGCGTTGGTTAATGTTTTTATCTCATGATATACCATGTATGGTGCGTAATCGGTTAGCCTAAGCACACTATATTGATGTCTTGGTGATTAGGATTGATTTATGATTATAATTTCAAATTTTATATTGTTTCCACATTCCGATGATACCATGATTTTTTGATGTCATTTTCTCATGATGTGCCTCCATGTGAGTATTTATGATTCTTACCTCTTTACATTATCATGATATGCCTACTCAATCACATGTATTATTTATCATCATTACATGATTTTATTATTACCTTATTGGAATATATATCTCACACCTTTCTTCTCTATGTCCCCAGGTTATAATATATAGTTTTAAGAGTTGAAAGGAAACTAGAAGAACATTATGGACTTATAAATAATGATGTTTTATTTTATTATATGCTAATAGTTTATGTATCTAATTTTCAAAATAAACCAAGCCTTTATATTTTTAAAGAATGTATTATATGTATCTTTATAATGAAAATCATGAAATAAAATGTATTAGATACTTTTCTTGTTATACTATTGATCAATTATAAATAAGTAATTATAAATTAAAATATAACCACTATAAAATTTTTTTAAGGCTACAAAAACAACTGAAGTGCTTATTGGGCCATGGAAAACTTGTATTTTTTCAGGTTTCAATGTATAATATGAAATGTACTTAAATATAAATGTCACGACCAGTGAATTAAATCTGATGAAGATTGATAAAGAATTATTGAACCATGATAGAGGTTCTTTTCACATTAAATTTATAACTAATTTATAGATGGATAAATAATTACCTTAACACACAATTATTTATTCATTAATGAATAATTTTACCTCTCTTGTTGTACCGCTATGTACATGAAAGATCCAATGGTATAATTTCTATGGTGGTGATCCACATGTGTTCTAAAACCTCAGAATGTCACCATAGAATAGCTGAGCACTAGCATGACCAAACCTGACCACTCACATTATCCATCGTTGATCAAATCAAGAATATATTTATGAAATAAGGATTCTTTATGTTCTATTAATTACTTGATAGGAATTAATAGGATTGAATTTCTTGTTTTTGACTGTGTTCTTGGGAGATTTCTCTCTTATGGTTTGAAATAATTATCTCTTATGTTTGTTGTGAAAACCAACATCTAACCCTAGAAAGTGAGATAACCAGGTATTTATAAAGCTAGGTTAGGGAGTGGAATTTCAAAAATACCCTTATCTAATACCATATTCCTTAGTGAACCCCAAGTCTAATAATAATATAAATAATAATAATATTTACTTGACATGCACAACACATGCAGATAAATAAATATCATTTATTGAATAAATAAATTAATAATTATTTAAATTAAATTTAATATATCATTTCAAATCATACCATTAAACCCATTATTATTATCTTTATTAATATTTATTAAATATTTAATAATGAATATTTATTTAATAAATAATATTCAACTACATTATTAGTCGATAAATTACTAAATATTATTTTCCCTATAATTGAAAAACAAAATATTTATTAAATATTAGAAAAAATAGTAATTTTTTCCTTATAAAGGAACCAAACTAAATATTATATATTCAATTAATTAATAATTACTTTTCAAAAAGAATATTTATTAAATATTCAACTCACTAAATATTCTCACGAATAATTTCTGATTGAATATTTATGATAAAAAATGTATAATTGTTAAACCATGCATAAGAATAATATTTATTCAACATGTTAAATTTATATATAATTTAACAAACATATAAACTTATTGTGTGACCCTCTAGGCTACTTTCTTAGTGGAATTTGTAAGTACTTCCTAAAGTATAAGGTTAGTGTCTGGAAACACACCAATGAACCCATATTGAAAGAATTTTAATGACACAATAACAATGATCACATAAAAACATACACTGTGTAATATGATCTAATTTTAATGATATCTCCTAAATAAGGTAGTTGAACCATGTCATCAACTTATATTATCAATATGTATTTATTTTATTTTCTAGAAAAAATTGATATAAATTTCTTGGCCATGGACTTGATCACACAATTCTACTTCCATCAATGGACTGAGATATCAACTTCCTTAAAAATTAAGGTATAAATCCTTTATTTACCTATTCATTAATCTTTACGATTTTGACGCACCCAACATATCCAACTTGCCAATGAAAATATGGAATCATAGTTTTGACCAATACATCAAAGTACATGAGTTATGATATAATTTATTAATAATTTCAATTCAAAGGATCATTACATGCATCTACAGATAAGAATATCCAATAAAACACAAACATGTGGAATTCCTATAGGTGGTTTTGTTATCATAACCTATTTTATTGCTATTACCAAGGGATCACACTATGAGAAAGTGTCTCAAAGTCCAATGAGTCTCCATCCCTGATAGATTGTATGATTAGAGTTTGGTAAAATTATATCATCTAGCTATAAAACATATATTTAAGAATAATTTCATGGAAATTCTAGGTTTTCATCACAACGAGGCACTAATCTGAATTTTAAGTGTGATAGGTACCCTAAGGTAATTATAACATAGATTTCATGTAAAAGAATGATCTTCTTGTGATAAGTAACTAATTAATATTAAAAATTATAAATATTCCGGTAATAAAATTTTCAAAGTAGTTAGTTCTAGGGAACCAAATCCAACATTATAAACTCTATTTTTTTTGGAATCCTAACCATTAGGGTTTTCTAGCTAAGTGTATCCAAAAGAAAACACAAAAAATAGGCTAAAAAAGACAATCAAGGGGAACCTAACTTTTTTCATGAAACTGCCCAAAGATAATCTAGTGACACCCACTACTTTCTTTCCTTACATAAGATAATCTAGGGGCACCCATATTTGGCATGAAACTAATTGTTGGATGATCTTGGTCTTGAAAAGTGCTTCTTTAGAAGTAATATTAAACATAGTATTTTATATGGGTTTACTTTGAAAAGTCTCACCAACTTAATATACATCATATTCATATTAAATTTATAACTACTGTATCTTATGTAGTATTTTATATTCTAATTTTTATTACTTTTTGTATGAATAGTTATAATGATTTATTTTTAGAATCACTATTTCATTCACCAAATTAATGTGTTCATACCACATTAATGTGTAAATTTTACACAACCCACAAGTTTATATTACTCACCCAAAAAATAGAATCAAAGTATATTCATACATATCCAAATGTATCTTATACATAAGGTATATTAAATTTTCAAGTAAAAAGAATTGAGTTATATAATATTGATAATATCTACATGAGTAGGCTTAGAGTGATAGATAATAAATCCCTCACCTTTCTAGAACAAGGCATAAGCCTCTAGGTTAGTGGACTGTCTGATCCCTAATCACTCTCCATAGAGTGGCTTTACTCAAAAGAGCATTTAATTAATGATTTCTCTAATACCTAATATACAAAAAATGTATTAAAAAACTATTATCAATCTCATAACTCTAAAAAATTGAGATCAATGTAGAAGAGTAACTAAATTATATAGAGTTTCACCTAGAATGTAATACACAACTCTATCTCTAAGAAGCAATTTATCACATAAATAAATCATATAAATTATTCACATTCTATAAAAATATTATAATCATGAATTAAGAAAGGAATAACTTTTAAATAAATGAAAATTTACTAATTTTAAACATGATATAAAAATATATGAATGTTTCATAAATAAAATATTACTGTAAAAATTTTATAATTACGCTAAATAGTATGGATATTGCATAATTGTCTGCAGAAACACATTGAATATCATTTCCAATATGAACTATTTAATACTATATGATATTATTTTTAATTATGAACATTTTATAACACAATTTCTATTATGTAAGTTATTCAGATAATCTAAATATCATAAAATTAAATATTATTTAGACCATTTTTAAATATATCATCAATATTTTTGATGTGATCGAAATAATATCTTTAATAAAATCTATTTTAATTTGATTAAATCAAATTCAATTGATTATGACCAATTCATATATCGCAGTATAAAATACTTTATACTTTAGCCTTATCAAAGTAATTTATAATTTTTGTATATATTACTCATTATTACTAAATATATACTTTATTTATCATTGGAAACAAATATGAATTAACATATTTAACTTAATCTGATAATTTTTTTATGAAGACTAGTACTTAACATTAGTCATGCTATTCATATTCTATAAACCATTTATAAATAAAAATGACAGAAAAAATAAATAATTAAATAAACCTTTTTTAATCATTATTTGTAAATATGAATTTCATATTTATCTTTAGGAATATTAAACACATTTTTAATTGATACAACCATCATAATTTATAAATAAATTATAAACTATAAAATAAATATAGAAAAAAAATTCATATTTAACATTGGATTATAATTTTTTTATTAAATCCCAAAACATATTTATAAACTATATTTTTTTTAAAATTTAAATGTCTTACCTATATAATAGGTGCTACATGCATATTAAACCCATTGTATCTTAGAAATTTTTTATTATCTTTGATATAAAAACATTATATCCACTTTCAATATGAAATCTTTCATATTATTAATTATATGAAATTTCACTATAAATATATGAAATTATTATAAATTATAAACATTTTATAATTTAGTTTATATTATGTAAATTATATACATAATATAAATATCACATATTTAAAAAATATTTAAACCCTAAAAAAATATACCATCAAATCACTTTTGATATTATCTAAATAATATCTTAAACAAGGTCCTTTTAATTTAAATAATTAAAATTAATTAATTATGTACAATTAATATTTTTAAATATAAAATTCTTTATATTTTGGCCTTATTTCAGTAATTTACAAATTCTTTATAAATTACTCTTATAATTTCTTAATAAACACATCATTTAAAAATTACAAGACATTCTATATAATTTTTTCAAAGGTAAAATTCCTTTTACTATGGTTTATAATCATTGTATAAAAAATATAAATTTGAAAAATAAATTCATAATACTAACTATTTAATATTAATGTATTATTTATAATAATTATTTTAAAAACATTGAAAGAATTTACCATAAACATTTTATAGTTAATTAATTTATAATAAAATTTTATAAATTCTATAAATATTACAAAATATTTGATTCCCTTATTTATAAACAATTTATAAATTACATGAAACTATGATGCTTTGTTTTCCAACAGTAGGGACATAGACTACGTTGACCGCTTAACGTAAACCATTACCTTCACTCCATATCATGTTACCATCTTAACATAATGTCGAGTGGTTATCCAAATATTGTGTTGTCATAAAACATAACATCAAGAGGGGGAAAACTAGTTGGGATTTCATAAAACATGTTGTTCATTTAATAGTAAAAGAAACACATTGATTTGATGAGGAAAAAGGATCTGATACCACATATGAGTTTTAGGGGATTATCATATGAACAAAGGTAATGGAAGAAAACCCATATATGTGCCTAATATATCCTCGATAGATTCAATATATAATATAAATTAAGAACATAAAATTGTATACCTGGATAACAACAATATTCAACGTCAATATTTGATAGAATACACTTGATGTTTAACATTGGAGCATCTGAAAAAAGCCTCATTCCTCTAAGGGGATTACACTGACCAAAGGATATCAGAATATTTATTGAGGATCCATAAATGTAGAAGGGGTAATAAAACCTTCACCTAGTGATAAAATAAATCTTAAGTGAAAGAGAGTATCAGTAGGCCTGTATAAAATCAATCCTACCTCATTGGAGGGATCTCATCCCTTTATAGATCCATTATCGATGTATTTCATTTAATGAAATGAGTAATCCATATTCAACATATCAGTATATGTTTATTCTTTTGGGAATTATTCATTGTATTCCTTTCAATTAATGAAAGTATTCAATCCATTCTTAATGTATTATAACTGATAAAACCATGTGGTAAGATACATGCAAATAAAGTTGTGCATATATGGAAGATGCATGCACTCAATCCACAAGGCGTCAAAGGCTTGCACAATTCCTAAAATGTCAGGTAAAATGTATTTTTTCATATGTATCATATACCTATGTTTTTATTGCATAAATAAAAATATGTTGGCTAAGAAGTATGAATTAATTTAATCCTATATGTGGTTTAAACCAAAAATAAAAATAAAATAATAAAGGAAACATGAATGAATAATTTTATGGAGGTATTGGATAAACCAAATCAACCGACCTCTCTCTTTGATAAAAAAATAAAAGGTTTCTCCAGTAAAAGAAAATAAATATATGATGACACATCATTATGAACAATATTATAGTTCTATTCCCATGAATAATAAATTTCCTATGTTAAATATGAATAAATTTAACTTGAAAAATTCATTGATAAAAAACACCAAATCATCTTAGGGAATTTGGAAAGTTAAAAATTATTTTTACAGTATATTGGTATTTTGAACTGAATTTCAAGAACAAATGAAGAACGAAACTAAAAAGAGTCAAACATAAAATGAAAAAATAAGATTAAAGAAATGAATTTTATAAAAAAGTAAAGTTAGATAAAGATTGTTTATTGAATATGAATTCTCCATTCACTATAATAAAAATTGATGCATTTTAAATGAGAACCTGATTCTTCTTTTATATTTCTTTTTAAAAATTTGAATGTTATATTTTTTTTGGGATTTTTAAAATTTCTAAATATCTTCTCACAAACTAACATAAAGTGAAATGTTAATAATTGGGAGTTATAAACCACTAACCATAGTTGATATGTGATGTAATGATATTTTTCCATGTATCTCCATTAAATAATACTTTAATCATATGAATGAAACATAGTAAGTGACCATATATTGTCTCTAAAAAGGAATATACTCACTCATAGTTATTCCTGTTAGTTATATTTATTTTATGTTTTTGTTAATAATTATTTCAAGGAAAATATAATTGTATTTAGTTTAATATAAAATACAACTAGTAAGAATGAAATATAAGGTAAAAAAATGATGTTAGGAATAAAGGTATTGATCTGTAGGTGAATTTTTGTGCATTACTTTATTATTTACTTTTTTCACTTAATTATGACTTAATGATCAAACTGAAGACCATCCATCAAATAATCTATCAATTTTATAATTTATAAGAAAGAAAGATACTATAATATCCTGCGTTTTGGACTATGTGACATTTCCAATGAATTTGAAATTTACCATTTGATGGATAGTCTGTTCATTAAACCAAGATTTGGAATATAAATAAAAGCATTGAAACACTTTAAATTGTTTTTTGGTGTAGTTTAAGGCCCGATAGGTTTCTTAGGTGTTTTTTGGAGTTTCAGAATTTTCAGGCTCTGAAAGAATTGATTTTTGGAAAAACAGGATAAGGCACACGGTTGGCGCACAACTAGTTCAACCGTGTAGACCATTTTATTAAGGGGAAAAATTTTATTAAATGATGAAACCCCCTAGGATCAACCATGAAACATGGTAAAAGTTTATAGTGATGTCCCAGATAAGATATAAATGGTTTACCCCAAACCATGTGCTTAGACCGCATGGTTAGTGCCACTTAACCAATATCTATGCAAGGTTAGGAAAATAGTTTTTCAAACTGTGCAGCCCAACTATATGCCCCGTTTTAAAGTGTCATGGTTTGGGGTAGAGAAGGCTGCACCGTTAGTGCATGGTTATTCAAACTATGTGACTCTTAAAAGATTAAAAATGAAAATTTTCCCCTACAACCTTACTTTTTCCTCCCTCATTCTCTCCTTCCTCTCATGCACAATAGACCCTCACATAGAGCTCTCCCTTGGGATCTCACCTAGGATTTCATGCCTATCCTCCATATAGTGTCTTATTCAAGAACTAGTGGTCTCATTGGATTCCTCCCAACAAAATTTTCGATCCTTTATCACGTTTTCTTCATTCATTCCTCCATCTTTGGTGTTATCTTTGTACGAGCTAATTCACCATGTTTTTAGGTCATTTTTCCATTTCTTTGATTTTTCTCAAATAAAATTGATTCAAGGATCAATATTAGATGAGTGGACCATAATTGGTATAAGGTAGGCAGTATATGGGTTTTCCCTTAAAATCTTTTCATTTTATAAAATATCAACATTGTGCCGCACAAAGGTGAAATTCATTCATTAGAATTATTAGACCATGAATTAACTACCTCAGAACCTATGATGAAGTTGAAGGTTATTAAATCAACCCGAACCACACCTTTATGCTAGGTTTTCATAATAAAACACAACAATTATAGTATTCCTTATGGATAAACCACCTTTGGGGCATGATAATCAAATTTTTACCCTAAAATTGAACTACTTAGGTTTGGCATACATTCTAAATCACCCCGTTTTGGTAATTTAAATTATTCTACTTGAATGAGATGTTTAAAGTGAATTAAATTAAGTGATTGATTATTTTTATAGTGATTCATATCATATAATGTGTACTTACCTTGGCCATATAGTAAATTATGTATGAAATGACCAAGTTGTACAAATGGAATTGATTATGGAATGAGTGTTTCTCATAGAATTTTCCATATTAATAATTTAATGGTAAATGACATGATTATGGTCATGGAATTTTTTATTTATAATTGAATTGTTATTAATTTCATGCATAAAAACATGGCCTATTTCTAAATGTTAAATGTATTATATAAAAATGGATCCACTGTGCCATGAGTGATGTTATTTTCCTCCTTACAGAAAATTGGGCTAAGGGCTCACAAGGAAAGTAGGATTGCCTTATTTCACATATGTAAAGACCCAGATTTTTTTCCATGTATTTTTTTTATTATATGGGAATATTATGAGTCCATGAAAATTGACGGCGCGTGATTACGAGGCCCGGTGTGCCCGGAATGAATTTCTGAACTTTTTTTAGTACATTCAGTAAACGTGCAAGTGGGTTTTTGTAAATTTTGAACCGGTGCTCGGAATTGAAATCCGAGGACACCATTGAATTCACAATGCTAGTATTTTATTAAGGAGATATTCACCTTGACCGTAGTAGGTCAAGGGTAGAAGATAGTTTTTCAGTTTTTTCATGGAAGAAGAAAAATAAAATAATTAACACTTTATTTTTCTTTTGAAACCTCTCTTTTTGGGTTGTGGAAGTGGGGACCACCTGAGCTAGAAAACCTCCCAATTTGAATTTTGTGGTGGGGACCACCCAAACCCCTCTTAATGTGGGAAAACCTTTCAACTCTTCAATTAATTAATTGTGCCACCTTCAATTAATTAATTATGCCAACATCAACTTAATTAATGGCCAACTCTAATTAAATTAATAAATCTTAATTCAATAAGTTGGCACTTCTTTTTCCTGGTTGGAAATCATTGGAAAAGGTGAGAGTTGGGAGAACTTTGGAGAAAAATTTCCTCCAAATGATGAATGCCCTCTCCAATGAAGAACATACTTCAGAATCAAGAACGAGGATGACACAAGAGCCTGACTTCGGAAGCCTATTGTGGAAGCAACGATCGTTGGCACCCTCATCACCTTCACCGACATCATCTCGCGAAACTTCCAATGAGAAATCAAGGTAAGGATTGTTGTTTTATACCCCCTTACCCCATTTTTGTCGTTATTGTTGATTCAAAAAGAATTATGCCGCTTGCTACCAATTAAACACGGAGGGTGCGGGCCAAATGAACACGACCCGACCTATCCACAAACTTTGTGGAATTTTTGTGGTCTTAAATTGATGGAGACATTCCGAGGCGAGTGTGGAAGTATTATGAATGAAGAACGGGCCACTGGGGCGTGATCGGTGACCCGAGTAACGTCGACGGAAATCGGTGCCAGCGACCGGCACTGGAAGGACTTGGGGGCGGCAGCCGACACTTCGACTAGCCACAACAATGGAGGTGGTGTGATCGCGCTGCCGAAGAAGGGCCATGGCCCGTCGGCCGTGGAGGAGCAAGGGCAGTAGCCGACGCTCGACCGACCCCGTAAAGGGGGACGGCGGTGCGCGTCCGCACCGTCGGGTTTTCAGGGCCTGCGGAAGATGGCCGTGGTGGCAAAGGGTGGGTGGCCAGCTCGCTGCCGGCTGCTGGGAGTGGCGCGGTGCGTAACCACGCCACTGAGGAGGGCTGACCATCTGGCCAGCTGGAGAGTCGAGTGGGACCCCGAGTCCCGCATGCCAGCTGCCAGTGTCACGTGGCGCTGGCCAGTCAGCCACCCAACCCGAATGGCCCAACCATTCAGGGTACCCAAGGGGCGCCTCCCCCTTAGGTGGCCTCTAGGGCAGACCCCACCATGGGGCCACCCAGCAGCGGGCCAGCACGGGCTGCCCAGCGTGGGCTGCCAGCGGGCCGTGCCGACGGGCCGAGCCGGATCCAGCGGGCAGGGCTGGTCCTAGTTGGCCGGGTCAACCCGAACCAGGTCGGGCTGAGTCGGTCCGATCGGGTCAGACCGGACCTGGACCAGCTTCGACCCCCTTTCCACTCTTTCAACCATAACTTGAGCTACGTGCGTCCATTTGACGAACCGTCTGCTGTGCCAAAATCCATTATTATAGATGATACTTTTGGTATACCCCACTTGAGTTTTGCATAAATTTGGGGTATGTATGGGTTGGATTGAACATGAATCCAATCGGTCCCTTGGGACTAAAAGGCCAATAACTTACAGACCGGGCGTCCAAATGACGCACCTTATGTTGCGTTGAGACCCCTTTTACATGGCGGTTCTCTGGGATACTTCTTCGTGGGACTTCGTGGGAGTTGGAATATTGACCTGTGGCTTGAGGAGTGAACCCTATCGGAATCAAGAGAGCTTAGTGCGGGAACCCTTTGGCTGGCTATAACATGAGAAAAGGATCCTATGTGGGTCCGTGCTTTGGGATCCTACGTGGGTCTGTGTTCTGGTATCCCACTAGGATCCACTCTAGGAATCCACATGGGACTACTCTAGGATCCTTTGTGGGTCTGTTGTACTAGGATCGTACGTGGGTCTTATGATTGAGGATCCTATGTGGGTCTGGATCTTAACAGAGTAAGATGATTCATTAGTTACATCTAATCATCTTTTCTATCGTAACTAAGTTATACCTGGTGTGAGACGAGTCTTTTCCTTTGTGGAATTCTTCTGTGTGGCGTACCTTTGTGGTACTTACCTTTGTGGTGATACCATTGTGGTATTCTTATGTGTGGCATTAACTTTGTGGTACTAACCTTTGTGGTGTTACCTTCTTGGTATTCTTTCCCTTCGTGGAACAATTTAGCTTTAGGTTAATGATTTGAGCCTTGTGTTTCCTTATGAATGAGATGAGTATACTTAATAAATTAGGTATATGTATGTGCATATACCTAAGTAGGGTTTACTTTTTTTTCTATGATTTGCGGTTTTTACTTTGTGGATTTTGAAAGACCTTCAGGGGTCTCGGGGTCCCTGTTGAGTATCGTTATACTCACCCCTGCACGGGCTTTGCCCGCACCTTGTTGTGTTTGGTGCAGACGACGGACAATGCTGAATGAGGACGGGAGTACCAGGACTGGAGGTAGCTCAGAGGTGGAAATTAGATGAGGCATACCGCAGAGATGACCATTCAGGAGCTGTACCTACCCTTCAGGTAGGATCCTTGGTGGGTGTTCACAGGAGCTATTTCAGTTTACTTGCACTTTTTAGTTTTCTTGTACTTTCCAGCTGGGCTTGTATCCTGGCCCCTTTTTTCTTACTGTACACACTCTTTTTACTATACAGTTTACTTGTGTTCGTATCTTGCTGTGTGCTTGGTTCTGTGTGTTTATCGGTTATAAAGGCAATGCCTTCCCGGTTTTAGGGAATTCGCCTTTTGGTGCTAGTCGCCAGCCCCTGGCCTATGGAAGGCGGTCTTGGGGTAGTCACGGCACGAGCCCCGGGGGACGGGTCATGAAACATTAGTATCAGAGGTGTCAGTTCTACTATATAACATTGAAATCTGATATTTTAATGGAAATAGTGTTAAGTGTTATGAGTTTGGTTATCCATTTAGGGAATCCAGTGTTGGTGCGGTGGCCGACGTATCCATACACTAGGAGCCTGAATTCTAATTTCTGAATCTGTGCATGGAAAAAATGATTGTGTGTGTGTTTTGAAAAGATTTCTTTGTGATATTTTTGAGTCAGATCACTAGGTATAACTCATTGACCATGGAGCACCTATTTCTTTTCAGGATGCCTCCACATAGATAGCCATCTAGGGTTCCGGGTATAGTACGCGATGATAGCCCACCGAGCAACGACACCTCGGTGTAGGGACCTTTATTAGTAGGGGAACCAGCGGAGGCACCAACGGTACCATTACCCATTGGGCCACCGATGCCACCAGCCCCAACAGCAGAGGGTGCACGCCACTTGAGCACGTTGCACGAGTTCCATCTCCAGAGGCCACCCAGGTTCAGGGGTGAGACGGACCCACAAGCAGCTGAGGATTGGCTGAAGGCTGTGGTGAGAGTCTTCCGAATGGTAGGGACACCAGCTGATCTCATGGTGATCCTTGCCACCATTATTCTACAATAAGCAACAATAAGATGGTGGATCTTGATGCTCCAGGTTCACGACGAGGTGACACTTCTCTGGCTAGACTTTGAGATCCTGTTTTAGGCAGAGTTTGTCCCAGCGACCCTTCATGCAGTGCGCATACAGAAGCTTCTTCATCTGCAGTAGAGCAGCATGACTGTGTCTCAGTACTCAACGAGGTTCACCGACCTCTCATGATACTTTAATGATATGGTTCATGACCCATTTTTCAAGGCTCAGGCCTTCGATTAGAGACTCAGGTGGGAGATCCGGGCTTCGACGATTTCTCTTAGCATCCTAATGTTGGCGGGGGTATTAGAGAGAGCCCTCTTAGTGGAGAGTTTTCTTGCTGAGAATTCACCAGAAGAGAGACCCACCACCAGGCATCACGTAGTGGATTCTTCATGAGTTGGTAGCCAAAAAATGTCATAGAGGTCCAAAAGGACCAAACCTACAGGTGGACGACCGCAGGATTCAAGGTCGGTTGTGCGGGACACCCGAGACAGAACCATTCATGCAAGGAGAAGGAAGTGTTACACATGCAGCAGGTAGGGTCACATGGATTGTGACTGCCTGACCCACCATATGGATGATCAATATATGGTTGAAGGACCACCCAGGAAGAGAAAAAGGTTCAACCGAGGAGGTCCACTGGGAGCAGGTGGACATGGTAGAGGAGATGGCCGTGCATCTGGTGGTGGGAGACTATTCGAGGGGTTACCGCCACCTCCACCAGGTAGTCCACCCTGACCACAGAGAGTAGGTGGAAAAGGGAGAGCTTAGCTCCAGGCTGCTAAGGCCTATTACCATGGCGCTCCAGAGATGATACGAGGTACGATCTGTGTCTACTCCACCTTAGCTGCAGTACTTATAGACACGGGTGCCAGTAATTATTTTATTGACACTACCCTCATTCGAAGATCAGAGATTTTGGTGGAGCCGTTGACTTGATCCTTATGGCTATAAACTCCTACGGGAGAGGATTCTATGATTACACAATA
The DNA here is from genome assembly GCA_963277665.1 of Viscum album. Classification (NCBI taxonomy): domain Eukaryota; kingdom Viridiplantae; phylum Streptophyta; class Magnoliopsida; order Santalales; family Viscaceae; genus Viscum; species Viscum album. The sequence goes on from OY728127.1 coordinate 189,344,755, forward strand.
GTTCCGGTAGTGTGAGCTTACTCTAGGAGGCGAGAGCTTCGGCTGGGATCTCCTAGTAACGGTGTCGAGGCCTTACGATGTCATCTTGGGTATTGACTAGTTATCTATATTCCATGCTCAGATTGACTATATTAGGCACAAAGTGCGGTGTGTCTGTATGTATGGGACCAGGTTTACCTTCACCTACGAGAAGGGAGCCTTTTAAAAACTGGATGGACTTACCCAGAGGAGAGTGCAACCGATCACTCATCAGTTGGATAGAATTACCCTCAGAGCGGTTGATGTGGAGAGTCTGAGCTATCCTATAGTGGTGGACCAGTATGAAAATGTCTTTCCTGATGATGTTCTAGGTTTACCTCCTCACAGAGAGGTGGACTTTTAAATTGATTTTTACCCCGGGACGACACCAATATCTACACCAGTGTATTGGATGGCTTTTGTGGAGCTTCATGAGCTACAGGTAGAGATAGAGGACTTACAGGGGAAGGGGTTCATCCGACCCAGTGTTTCTTCTTGGGAAGCCCCAATTTTGTTCACCAAGAAGGCATATGGGATCTTGAGACTTTGTGTTAACTATCGGCACCTGAACCAGGTGACTGTGAAGAAAAAGTACCCACTCCCGAGGATTGACGACCTCTTTGATTAGACGAAAGGAGCATGATGGTTCTCAAAGATAGACATCAGTTCAGGTTATTACCAGCTTAGAGTGTGAGATGTGGATGTACAGAAGACAACTTTTAGATGTCGGTATGACCATTATGAGTTTTTGGTCATGCCGTTCGGCGCGACCAATGCTTCAGCAGTGTTCATGGGACTAATGAATAGGATATTTCATCCACACCTTGATCGCTTTGTAGTAGTATTTATCGATGACATTCTAATATACTCAGTTACCGAGGAGGAGCATGCCAATAATTTGTAGATGGTTCTGGACACACTCCGAGAGCACTAGCTTTATGGTAAGCTCTCGAAGTGCTAGTTCTGGATCTAAGAGGTTCAATTTCTGGGACATGTCATCTCGAAGGTTGGAGTTGTGGTGGATCCAGTGAAGATTGAGGCGGTACTTGCTCGGGAGCCACCCAGGAGCGTGACAGAGGTACATCGTTTCCTGGGTTTGGTGGGATACTACCGGAGGTTTGTGCCAGATTTATCTAGAGTTCCAACACCTTTATCAGCGTTGACGAAGAAGGGGAAACCCTTCGTGTGGTCAGAGAGATGCCAGTGGAGTTTTCAGGAGCTGGGGGAGAGGCTGACTAATGCCCCCATCTTGAGGCTTCCAGAAGATGACGTTGGGTACATAGTCTACTGCGACGCATCAGAGATCGGGCTCAAATGTTTCCTGATGTAGGAGAGAGTGGTTGTCTCATATGGTTCTCAACAGCCAAGACAACATGAGAAGAACTACTCTACCCATGACCTAGAGTTAGCGGCAGTGGTATTTGTCTTGAAGATGTGGCGACATTACTTGATGGGAGAACGTTTTACAGTATACTCTGATCAAAAGAGTCTCAGGTATATCTTCTCTCATAAGGACCTGAAAATGAGACAGTGACATTGGCTTGAGTTACTCCAGGACTATGACTTCGAGATAGTCTATACTCCTGGGAAGGGTAATGTTGTAGCAGATGAACTCAGTAGGAGATCTGGTATACAACTGCTAGGTGAGTCGACAGAGAAGCTGGCAACCTTACAGATATACTTTGTGGAACGAGATGGAGAAGATTTTCTTCAGTCTCTTACAGTCACTCCCCCACTTCTTCAGCGAGTCAGGGAGGCACAACTTGGGGATACTGACTGCGAGGCATGACAGGTTAAAATATCGTCAGGACATGGACCTGCTAGATTTTCTGAAGGTGGGGATCACATCATCTTCTTCAGAGGACGTACCATGGTACTAGTGTCTCTTTGGGAGGAAGTGTTGAGGGAGTTCCACACATACCCTCTAACGGTACATATAGGAGTGGAGAAGATATACCAAGACCTCTGACGACAGCACTGGTGGCCGTAAATGAATAAAGCAGTAGCAGAGTTTGTCTCTCGATGCCTCACTTTTCAGCATGTGAAGGCAGAGCATCAGGTACCAATAGGCTTAGTTCAGCCTTTAGAGGTCCCAGAGTGGAAGTGCGATGGGATATACATGGACTTCATGACAGGACTTCCACATACATTCAGGGGTCCTGATTATATCTGGGTGATCGTCGACCGACTCACCAAGTCATCCCACTTCCTACCAATCAGAGAGCAGGTTTCAATTGATATATTGGGGCACCTCTATGTGAAGGAGATTGTGAAACTATATGGAGCACCCTCGCTGATTTTCTCCGATAATTATTCATGTTTCACTTCTCGAATCTGGAAGGGGTTGTAGTAGGATTTCGGGATGCAGCTTTGTTTGAGCACCGCCTTCCATCCTCAGACGGATGGCCAGACTAAGCGGACCATTCAGACCCTCGAGGGCATGTTGCGTTCTTGCATCCTCGACTTCGGTCACAATTGAGAGGATCAATTTACCTTGGTGGAGTTTTCATACAACAACAACTATCACTCAACGTTTGGGATGTCCTCTTTTGAGGCTCTGTACGGCCGACCTTGCAGATCGCCTTTGTGCTGGACTGACCCAGGGGAGTCATCACTCATGGGACTAGAGATGGTATGGGCTACCACATAGAAGGTGCAGATTATCTAGGAGCGGATGATGACTAAACAGAGCAGACATAAGTCTTATGCCGATAGGAGATGGATACCTCTAGAGTTCGAGGATGGTGACCACGTCTTTCTACGGGTCTCACCTCAATGAGGTTTGTAGAGATTTGGTAGGGGAGGAAAGTTATCTCTGTGGTTCATCGAACCCTTTCAGGTCCTCAGTAGAGATGGCGAGGTGGATTACCGCCTATAATTTCCCCCTCAGTTGCATTGGGTGCATGACATTTTCCATGTATACCAGCTGAGGAGATACGTGCATGACCCATCACACGTCATCGACCACGGCGAGTTGGACATCGACAATGGGGCGAAATTTATGGAGGTTCCAGTGGATATTGAGGATCAAAATGAGAGAGTCCTTCATGGGAAATTGATACCTTTGGTACGTGTATGTTGGCAACATGAGAACCTCTATAAGAGCACATGGAAGTAGGAGGCTCAGATTCATGCTCAGTACCCCCACTTGTTTTCCTAGTTTTTGTGATGTAGCATTTGGGGACACAAAGCCCTAAGGTGGGGAGAATTTAAAGACCCAAATTTTTTTCCATGTAATTTTTTTATTATATGGTAATATTACGAGTCTGTGAAAATTGGCGGCGCGTGATTCTGAGGCCCGGTGTGCCCAGAATGAATTTCTGAATTTTTTTAGTACATTCAGTAAATGTGCGAGTGAGTTTTTGTAACTTTTGAACCGGTTCTCGGAAGTGAAATATGAGGACACTGTTGAACTCACAACACCGATATTCTATTAAAGAGATATTCACCTTGACCATAGTAGGTCGAGGGTGGAAGATAGTTTTTCAGTTTTTTCATGGAAGAAGAAAAATAAAATAATTAACATTTTATTTTTCTTTTGAAACCTCTCTTTTTGGTTTTTGGAGGTGGGGACCACCCGAGCTAGAAAACCTCCCAATTTGAATTTTGTGGTGGGGAACACCTAAACCCATCTTAATGTGGGAAAACATTTCAACTCTTCCATTAATTAATTGTGCCACCTTCAATTAATTAATTATGCCAACATCAACTTAATTAATGGACAACTCTAATTAAATTAATAAAATTTAATTTAATAAGTTGGAACTTATTTTTCCTGGTTGGAAATCATTGGAAAAGGTGAGAGTTGTGAGAACTTTGGAGAAAAATTTCCTTCAAATGAAGAACGCCCTCTCCAAAGAAGAACATACTTCGGAATCAAGAATGAGGACGACGCACGAGCCCGAATTCGGAAGCGTGTTGCAAAAGTGATGATCAATCGAACCCTCATCGCCTTCACCGACATTATCTCGTGACACTTCCAATGAGAAATTGAGGTAGGTATTGTTTTTTTATACCCCTTACACCATTTTTTTCGTTCTTCTTGATTCAAAACCAATTATGCCACTTGATACCGATTAAACGCAGAGGGTGCGGGCCAAACGAACATGGCCCGACCTCTCTGTAACCTTTGTGGAATTTTGGTGGTATTGAATTAATGGATACATTATGAGGTGAGTGCAGAAGTCTTCATAATGAAGAACGGGACACCGGGGCGCGCCCGGTGACCCGAGGAACGTCGCTAGTGACCAGCGCTGGATGGACTTAGGGGCGGTGGCCCATCGGCCGCTGCGGAGCAAGGGAGGTGTCCAATGCTCAGCCGACCATGCGAAGGGGGATGGTAGTGCGTGTCCACGCCACTCGGTGTGCAAGGGCTACGACAGATGGCCGCAGCGGCGAAGGGAGGGCGGCCGGCTCGTTGCCGGCCACTGGTGGTGGCGTGGCGCGCGACCGCACCGCGGAGGAGGGCTGGCCGTCTGGCCAACTGGGGAGCCGAGTGGGAAGCCAGGCCCCACATGCCAGCTGTGGGTGCCACATGGCACCGACCGGTCAGCCACCCAACCCAAACGGCCCAGCCGTTTGGGGTACCCAAGGGGTGCCTCCCCCTTGGGTGGTGGCTAGGGCAGACCCCACCATGGGGCCACCCAGTCGCGGGCCAATGCGGGCCGCCCAGCAGACCAGCCATCGCGGGCCGCCCAGTGTGGGCTGCCCCGCGGGCCGCACCGGCGGGCTGGGCCAGATCCAACGTGCCGGGCCGGACCTAGCGGGACGGGTCGGTCCGACCGGGTCAGACCGGACCCAGACCAGCTTCAACACCCATTCCACTATTTCGGCCATAACTTGAGCTAAGAGCTCCCGTTTTATGAACCGTTTACGGTGCCAGAGACCTTGGATTGAGAAGGGCCTTTTGGTATAACCCACTTGAGTTTTGGATAAAGTTGGGATACAATTGGGTTGGATAGAACACAAATCCGACTGGGCCCTTGGGACTAAAAGACCAATAACTTACAGACCATGCATCTGAATGACGCACCGTCTATTGCATTGAGACCCATTTTATATGGAGTTTCATTGGGATGATTATTAGTGGGACTTCATGTAAGTTGAAGTATTAATCTTTATCTTGAGGAGAAAACCCTCCCAGAATCAAGTGAGTTTAGTGCGGGAACCCTGTGGCTGGCTGTAACATGAGAAAGGGATCCTATGTGGGTCTGTGCTTTGGGATCCTACATGGGTATGTGTTATGGTATCCCACCTGGATCTGCTCTAGGAATCCATGTGGTACTACTCTAGGATCCTACGTGGGTCTGTTGTACTTGGATCCTTTGTGGGTCTGATGATTTAGGATCCTATGTGGGTCTTCCTCTTAACAGAGTAATATGATTCAGTAGTTACATCTAATCATCTTTTATATTGTACCTAAGTTATACTTGGTGTGAGTTGAGTCTTTGAATTTTTGTTATTCTTCTGTATGGCGTACCTTTGTGGTACTTACCTCCATGTTGATACCTTTGTGGTATTCTTATGTGTGACGTTACCTTTGTGGTAATTACCTTTGGGGTGTTACCTTTGTGGTATTCTTTCCATTTCTGGAACAGTTGAGATTTGGGAAAATAAGTTGGGCCTTGTGTTTCTTCATGAATGAGATGAGAATACTTAATAACTTAGGTATATGTATGGGCATATACCTGTAGGACCGAAATAGTGATGTAGACGCTCAATTTACAAGAGGGGGGTGAATTGTAAACTTTAAAAAATTCCTTTGGAACCTTTAAAGCTAGATACGAATAAGTATGTTTTCCTTAAGCAAAGGAAAGTACTAAGTTTAACAAAGTTAAACTAAGAAAATTCACAACACCTCTAATACCAATTGAAAACTTGGAAAGAGATTCCAAAAGTAGGTTCTGGAAATATGGTTCTGGAAATTGAAACTTAATAAAAGATTACAATATGAGATTCTACCTTAAAGCGTATAGAATCTAAATGAAACAGAGTACAAGTAAGGAAGTATAAGAAAGTTATACTTTCCTTATAAAAAAAATGAAGCGGAAATTAAACAAGTAGTTAAACTACAATTAACAAGATATAAGTCTTTTAACCCAAAGAGAAGGGTATCTAACAACCTTGGATAAAGGTCCCTTGATTTATACTTTCAAGAAAGTCTATCTTACCCACACCAGGGTAAGCCCTCGATACGAAGATCTGAGTGTCTCTGTCTTTCTATCCCTGCAAGCCCTCAACTTCAAGGTAGTTGGAAACCTCTGTCTTCCTCAGCAAGGAAGCCCTCGAACTTCAAGGTAGTCGGCACCTCTGTCTTCCTATCCTCGGAAGTCCTCGAATGTAATCACCAATATTCGGAGTTGCACGAAGCTTTGAGAGTTAATAACAGCCTCTCTCTCTCTAGAAATCACTTCAAGTATGTAATCACATGAGTCGAAGATCAGTCATCCTTTCAGCACTGAGCTCTTTCAAATGAGCTCCTATTTATAGGCAAATTTCCAACGGTTGGCTCCTTCTTCCAACGGTCATATTTTCCATGAAATTAGGAAGGACCTATACACGTGTAACTCAACCAACGATTAATAAGAAACAGAATAGATGACATCGTTTTATAACAAACTTTGTATAACTGAATGTACGACATCGTTTTTGAATGAAGCAAATGTAATTAAAGACTAATTAATAGTTCATAGTGTTAAGCAAGTCAAAGGTTCGGAGTATAACCAAAATGAAGTTCTGAGTCTATGTTAAGAAATGTTCAGATTCTATTTTATAGAAAATCAGAGTCTGATTTCATCAGAAATCGGATTCTAAATCTGTAGAGTTCGAAGTCGAACTACTTAAAAGTTCGGAGTCAAAATTCTAAAGAGTTCGGAGTCGAACTTCTTAAGAGTTCGGAGTCGAACTTCTTAAGAGTTCGGAGTCGAACTTCTAAAGAGTTCGGAGTCGAACTTCTAAAGAGTTCAGAGTCAAAATTCTTAAGAGTTCAGAGTCGAACTTCTTAAGAGTTCAGAGTCGAACTTCTTAAGAGTTCGGAGTCGAACTTCTAAAGAGTTCGGAGTCGAACTTCTTAAGAGTTCGGGGTCGAACTTCTTAAGAGTTCGAATTAGAACTACTTCAGAGTTTGGAGTCCAGAATTCGGATTAAAACTATATTATAGATCACATCCAAGATTCGGATCCTAAAAACAGAATACTCCAACTTTTCATTATAAGGCTCCGACAATTTGGTTGTGATTCCGGTTTTTGATTTTAAGGGAAAAAAAATCTAAGTATAAGAAAATCTAGGTTAAGGTAAATTTCCTTAAGGAAGTAAATTTTCCTTATTTGAGTAATAATAATATTTACTTAAGTATAAGGTGTTTGTGATTTTCAAAACAAGAAGGAATGGAAAAGTCATAAGGAAAACCTTATTGACTCAACAATCTCCCCCTTTTTGGAAAGCACAAACATCCTTTTGAAAAAGTATATAAGGATTTTGAAAAATTTCATTAGACTATTTAAAACTTATCTCCCTTCGTTCATGGATAGAAGTGAATACAACTAACTCCCCCTTAGTCATTGAAACTCTAAGGATTGTATTCTGGGTTTCCGGAGTAGAGTTTTCATTATTGTAAGAATGAAACAAAACGTAGTGGGAAACTCCCCCTTTCCTTAAGGATATTTCTCTCAGAAATTTTTCTTTTCTCCTCCTCAGGAATAGTTCTTTTTCCTTCTCCCCCTTTGTAATTTTCAAAAAAAATTGAAGGGAATGGAAAACAAATTATGCTACCTGAAACATTAGTATACAACAAGAGACAAACCGAACAGATAATCATTTCGTTAGAGTTGTGGGAAAAAAAAAATTACAAGGAAAGACAACTAGAACAAAAGATCGGAGTGGGTTCATTTGTCTTCCTTTTCCTTTGGAATAAGCTGCTTCAACAAGGCTTTCAGTTTCTTCAGGTCTCTTTGGTCTTCCTCTCGTTGCCTCTCCAAGGATTTTATCTTTTCTTCTTGGGCTTTTAACAGCTGTGTTTGAGCCTCCAAGGCTTCTTTTTGCAAATTCAATAACTCATCCTGCTTCTGCATCCTCTGCTGAAACTCAATCCGGAAATCTCTTTCAAATTTCCAATTCTGAGATACTGAGTTAAGCTTGCCATTCAGATCCCAGACCTGTTGATTCTAGACATTTTGTTCTTGGGTCAACTTCTCAGAAATTTCAGTAACCTTTTTGTCCTCCATTCCAAAAGCACTTTGAACATCAGCCTGAAAATTTTCAAAGTGTACTAAATCTTCGTACACTCTCTTAGAACACTTGGTTACTTTACTACAAGATTTCCTATGCACGTCATAATCGATCAGAAAACTTTTCTGTTCAGCTTCCAACTTCACAAACTTATCCATTACCATGGATAAGGAATCCGATTTTTTATTCATAGATTGTTGCAGAAACTGGCATCTAGAGTCTATAGTTGGAAGAATCGGTATTGTGTCCACCAGCTTTCTCAGAGATTGAACCACAAAATCATGCCCGTGGGATGATGATTCCGAATCAGAGACTTCTTTTTGAGATTCCTCTTCTTCAACTGGCATCAGCTTCCTTCTAGAGGTACCACCAACCTCTTTCTTTCTAATGATATCTTTAATAGGTGTCTCCATTAAAGTTTGCTTGCCTTTATCAGATTTTAGAATGGATTTCACATTTGGAGAAACTTCCTCAGATTCAGAAACTTGAACAATCTGATCTTCATCTGGTTGCTGTCTTTCTTGTTCTTCTTCAAGATAGTTCCTTTGATAGGATTCTTCTTCATCAAACAACTCATTCTCTTCTTCTTCCTCTTGGTGTTGCTTGCCGGCTTCCTCATCTCCCTTCCCTGGAGATACTATTTTTCCGGATTCAGACTTATAATCCTGAAATTGTTTGATCAAGGTATCTAGATCTTCACTCTCCTCTTCTTCTTCTTCTTCTTCCTCTACTTGTTCCACTTCTTCCTCAACAGCTTCAACACCTTCTTTCTCAGCTTCTACTACAAGTTCTTTACCCTTGTTCTTTTCCGGAGTGACAAAATTTTTCGCTGATGTTTCTGGTAAAGAAGATTCGACTCCGAAAGTTTCCGGAACTGGAAGCCTTTCAGAGGCCAACTCTGTACCTTTTAGCAATAATTGTACTAGTTCAGCTTCAGTCATCTTCTTCCTCAACTTCTTTTCCTTCGTTTGTCTTTCCATCTCCTCAGAAGCCTTTTCTTTTAAAGCCTTAGCCTTAGCAGGGTCGAGCCCGAATTGAGGATCCCCTTCCTTCCTCATTTCCTTATCTTTCCTCCATTTTGCTGCTACTTCATCTGTATAGATTTTCTGCTTCTTCGGTTTGGGTGGTGCAGATTCAGTTTCCTTCGGCTGAGGAAATTCTTAATCAGTAACTACTTCCTTAGACTTTCTCTTCTTCCTTTGCTTTTTAAAGGTTCCAGAGATTGTGTTTCTTTTTCAACTGCTTCAAATTCTTCCACAGATAGGGGGTAAAATTCTCCGGATTCACTAGAAAATCCCATATTCATTCTCTTAAGCGTATCATCACTGACAAGCATGAGCTTGCAATTCCGGATCTTTGATTTGCAGGCAACTTTGAAAGATTCTAAGCATCGAATAATCAACTTTGATAATAAGGCTGGATACATTATAATCTGAGCTCTCAGATTTCCTTCTATGATATTCTTGATCGTAACCAAGAAATGCCTTATCAGATTTATCTTTCCTAGATTTACCAAAAAATCTAAGACATAGATATAACTCTTCTTCAGATTGTCTTTATCTCCTCTTCTCGGAACCAGAAAACCTTGCACCCATAGTTGCAGTATTCTATTATTCGGAGCGAGCCGAACAATCTTAGTAGTTGAATCATCCTTGAGCCCAAGACACTACAATGCTTTTTCCTTAACGAAACTTCCTTGCACATCCGGAAGTTTGTGAGAGAAAAATTCAGCTTCTCCCTCATATGCTATACCAACTAGGCTTGCTGAATTAGTGTAAGAAAGTATATAAGTCTTTCTATAAGACTTAAAAGAAATTTTTTTCTGCCATCTTCCACTAAGAAGGAAATAGACTCATAAAATTTTATCAACAAATTAGTGTAAACCGGATCTTGTTTATCTGACTTGGCTATGCAGACGTCTTCCCATCCATTTAGTCTAATATTTTTTGAAATAATAGAGTCAAGCTTATAAAAATCCGGATGGACTAACCTTTATCTGTAAACTAAACACTTTGAAATTGGTTTCGTAGTTGACATATCTTGTGAAGTTGCTTCAATAGACATTCGGAGTGAAGCAGACTGTAGGATTCGGATCAGCTTCACAGGGTTCGGAACCGGACTTAAGAGGAGCAGCAGGGCTTCGAGACGCAAAAGCTTGAAAACCGATGTGGGACGAGTCTCGGGACCCCCTTTTTATAGGCAAAGAAAATGACCATTGGTCTTCCAATGATCATCCAATGGTTGAAAATACTATGATCTGATCTGAAAGTTGAGAATAACCCCGTAAAAAAATAAAATGACTCTAATCTTTTGAGGTTTTTTTTAAAAAAAAATTCGGAATTGAGGCAAAACTAGAATCCGAACTAAACAATGAAGATACCAGTAAGAAAAATTTGATTATAAAACTATAGATATGGAAATCATAACTTACGGATTGACAATAAATATTATTTTAAATTGGTAATATTATTCCTAAAAAAAAAACTTTATTACAAAAATTCTAGTACAAAAAAAACATTATGAAAAGCCCAGTCCAAAAATCTTCGTTCTGAAAATTGTCAGTACGAGAATTCCATTCCGTAAGTTTTTAATATGAAAAAAAATTCCAATCCGGAAAATTTCAATTCCAGAAATTTCCATTCTGAAAATCGTAGTTCCGAAAAGTTTGAAAAAAATCTTTGAAATTTTTTTTTGTTATTCTAACAAAAAAATGTACTCCTCCTATGAAAATGAGTTTATTACTGTAAGGAGACTTTTTCAACAGAAGGTTAATTAAGAAGGATTACCTTACGGTTATCATCCCTAACTTCTGTTTAATGTATTCAAATCTATCAGAAGGAAAAGATTTTGTGAAAATATCAGCAACTTGATCTTGTGTTCCGATAAATTGAAGAATGATATCTCCTTTGAGTGTGTGATCCCTAAGAAAGTGATGCCTAATATCTATGTGTTTTGCACGGGAGTGATGTGCAGGGTTCTTACTAAGGGCAATGGGACTTGTGTTATCACACAAAATTTGAGTTTTAGTAAAACTCAATCCATAGTCTGTGAGTGTGTGTTGCATCCATAACACTTGAGCACAACAACTTCCAGCTGCTACATATTCAGCTTCAGCAGTGGAGAGTGCTACAGAATGTTGCTTCTTGCAGGACCAAGAAACTAGTGAATCTCCTAAGAAATGACAAGTTCCAGATTTACTTTTTCTATCCATTCTACATCCACCAAATTCAGCATCAGAAAATCTTTTTAGAACAAAATCATTTCCAGAAGTATAAAATAATACTAGATCCATGGTTCCCTTAAGGTAGCGAAAAATTCTTTTTACTGCCTTTAAGTGAGATTCCTTAGGATTGGATTGATATCTTGCACATAAGCATAGTGAAAACATTAAGTCTGGTCGACTAGCTGTTAAGTAAAGTAAACTTCCTATCATACCTCTAAAAGCTGTTTGATCTACTGGTTTCCCAGCTTCATCAAGATCTAAAGAGTTTGAGGTACCAATAGGAGTAATTATACTCTTAGTGTTGTCATAACCATACTTTTTAATAAGATCTTTAATATACTTATGTTGAGATATGTATATTCCTTCTGGTTTTTGGAAAATTTGAAAACCAAGGAAAAAAGTTAACTCACCCATCATACTCATTTCAAACTCAGATTTCATTAGACTTGCGAAAGAGTCGGTCAAAGATTGCTGAGTTGAACCAAATATGATGTCATCAACATAAATTTGAACAATAAAAACATTTTTCTTATCTTTCTTTATAAAAAGAGTTGGATCTGCATTTCCTTTAACATAGTTATTTTGAAGCAAAAATCCAATGAGTCTATCATACCATGCTCGTGGGGCTTGTTTAAGACCATACAAAGCTTTGGTAAGTCTAAAAACATGATCAGGATGTTTTGTATCTTTAAAACCAGGAGGTTGTTCAACAAAAACTTCCTCTTGAACATTACCGTTAAGAAAATCACATTTCACATCCATTTGGAAAAGTTTGAAATTAAAGAATGCTGCAAAGGCAAGTAGAATACAGATAGATTCAAGTCTAGCTACTGGAGCATAGGTTTCTTCATAGTCTATTCCTTCTTGCTGATTATAGCCTTTAGCAACAAGTATAGCTTTATTTCTTACTATGACTCCATTTTCATCACATTTATTTCTGAAAACCCATTTTACTCCAATAACAGAAGTTTCCTTAGGTCTTTCAACCAAGGTCCAGACTTTATTCCTTTCGAATTCATTTAGTTCATCTTGCATGGCTTTAATCCAATCATCATCACTTAAAGCTTCATCAGTGCTTTTAGGTTCTAATTGGGAAAGAAATGCTAGATGTTCTACTTCATTTCTTAAGGAACTTCTAGTCCTTACAGGCTGATTTACATCACCAATGATACTATCACTGGGATGATTCTTAAGAAACACCTGATTTAGGTTTTGTAAATCCTGTTCATCAACATAGGGTAGAAAGTCTTCTGGGGTAAATGTTTCAGAAGTATATTCTAGAACATTATCCTTATCAGAAGGTTCTTCTATCAAAGGTTGATAATCAATTTTTGAAAACACATCCGAGGAAGAAGGTAGGGATGGTTTAAAAACAAAAGGATCTGACTCATCAAATTTTACATGTACTGTTTCTTCAACAGTGCAAGTATTTTTATTAAAAACTCTATAAGCCTTAGAGGTTGTGGAATATCCTAAGAAAATTACTTCATCAGATTTTGGTGCGAATTTATGTAGGTTATCTTTAGTATTCAAAATAAATACCTTGCAACCAAAAACTTTGAAGTAGAAAAGTCTTGGTTTTCTACAATTCCATAACTCATAAAGAGTTTTATTAAGAAAAGGTCTAATTAAAACTCGATTTATAGTATAGCAAGCAGTACTTACAGCTTCAGCCCAGAAATGTCTAGCAATAGAATATTCACTCAACATGGTTCTAGTTATCTCTTGAAGAATTCTATTTCTTCTTTCAACTACACCATTCTGTTGAGGAGTTTTAGGTGCTGAAAAATTGTGAGTAATACCTTTCTTACTACAAAAAGTTTCAAAATCAGAATTTTGAAATTCTCCTCCATGATCACTATGAATAGTTTTCAATGAAAGTTTTTTCTCATTTTTAACTTGAGCTCTAAAACTTTTGAAATATGAAAAAGCTTCAGACTTCTTTGCTAGAAAATAGACCCAAGTAAACCTAGTGTAATCATCAACTAGAACAAACACATAGTATTTTCCTCCAATACTTCCAGTTTGTGTTGGACCAAAAAGATCCATGTGCACTAACTGTAATGCATTTGTTGTTGAGACTTCACCGATTGATTTAAAACTAGATTTATGTTTCTTGCCATATTGACAAGGATCAAAAACTTTAGAAGAATCAAATCTAAGCTCTGGTAGATCCTTAACTAGTTTCTTCTTAGAGAGTTTACATAGGTTCCTAAGGTTACAGTGACCTAGTATTCTATGCCATAACCAAGAGTGATCTTCCATTTCAATTAGGAAAGGTAAATCTTGGCTTCTGAGGTCTTCTAAGTTCAGAGTGTAAACATTCTCTTGCCTATTGGCTGAGAGAATAAATTCTTCCTTGGAATTGTGAACTAAGCACTTATCATTCCTAAAATTCACAAGGTAACCTTCATCACATAACTGATTTATGCTAATGAGGTTGTGCTTAAGACCTTTAACAAAAAGTACATTTGAAATCAAGGTTTTACCAAGAAGAACAATATTACCAACACCAACAATCTCTCCCTTATAATTATCTCCGAAAGTTGCCTTTCCTCCTTTCGTTTTGATAATCTTTTCAAAAAAGCTTTTGTTACCAGTCATGTTCCGGGAACATCCACTATCCATGTACCATGTATTGTTGCTGGTACTCTCTTTATTTTCCTGAAATCAAGAAGAAAATTAGACTTTCGGAATCCAAACTTGTTTGGATCCGAGATTTCCAGATAATAAAATTTTAGGAACCCACATCTTCTTAGAGAAGTAAACTTTGTGAAATCCTAAATATTGGGTTTTATTTAAGGAACAATTCTTTTCCCAGTGACCACCACATTGACACTTGGTACAAAATGGAGCACTTTGAGGAAAAAAATAATTGTTACTGAAAATTGGTTTTGCATGGGTATAACCAAATCCGGATTTATTTCTTAAAGGTCTAATTTGAGAATACATTTTATCAAAATTTTCCTTACCATGGGTAAAGTTTGATAAACACTTCTTTAAGGAAAAAATTTTGGACTTGAGTTTTACAACCAAGTTTTTATCCTCAAAATCATTAGCTTTAGAACTAGAGCTAGGATCAAAAACATTTTTATTAGAAATTACTTTTTCTAATTCTTTAGAAAGGTTGTTCTTCTCAGAACTTACTTCCTCAAGATTCTTTGAAATAATTTCAAAATCAGTATTTTTCTTATCAAGATCTTTAAAAAGATATGATATCTCTTTTGTAAGAATAGAATTCCTAGAGTTTGCCTTATCAAGTTTCTTATTGAGTTTGGAATTCTCAATTTCAAGAAGTTCAACAAACCTAGAGACTTCTTCATAAGTAGGTAAAGTATTTTCCTCATCAGAAGATGATTCTTAATCAGAAGAGTTATAATACTTACTATCATTAGAATTTAAAGAAACATTGGTCAATGATTCAGTATTTCGTACCTTAGCCATAAAACAATGATTATCAATAGGTAATCTGGCTATAAGACCAAGATTCTTCTGTCTTGAAGATTCATAATCAGAAGATTCATCTGAAGAGTCACCACCACTTGCACTCTAGGTGTCATTTGCTTTCAAAACTTTCTTAGATTTAGCTTTATAATATTTCTTTCTGTTCCTGTCTGAATGCCTTTCTTTTCTTTCTTTCTTTTTGAGCATAGGGAAATATGGTCTAATATGTCTATCTCTTTTGCATTCATAACAAGTAACTTCTCCATATTTCTTATATTTCCTTTCCTTTTTCTTATACTTTGATTGGAAATTTTTCTGGCCAGCTATCTTGTTCATCCTTCGAGCAAGATTTGCTAGTTCATTTTCCGAGACCTCACTCTCACTAGATTCTGATTGGAAAATAACTTTCTTAGACTTGGATCTGGTTACTCTCTCAGGAGTCTTAGCTTTCATCTGATTTGAAGTTGTAGTAAAATCAACAGTACCATTTCCATTCTTCTTCTTGATGTTGTCTGCATCTCTCTTCATTCTGGTTTCATGTTGTAGAAGAGTTCCAAAAAGCTCATCAAGAGAGATCTGAGTGACCTTCCTGTTTTCATCTATAGCTGTTCTGTTGGATTCCCACTCATTGGGCATAATATCAATTATTTTTTCCACAAGAGCTTCATCATCTAAACCTTTCTCTCCCATAGATTGTAGGCTGTTGACTATAGTCATGAATATCTATTGAACTTTACAGATTGGTTCTCCATAAGGAAAGTTGAAGCCATGATATTCAGCTCTAAGCATAGCTCTTCTAGTTTCAATCACTTTAGAAGTCCCAAAGTGTGTAACCTCTAACTTCTTCCAGATACAGTTAGCTGCTTCACAAGAATAAATTTGGCTATATATATTTCTAGTCATTAAACATAGTAGAGTATTGCGTACCTTATAATTAAGTTGATATTCTTGCTTTTTCTGGTTAGTGAAAGTTCTAACTTCCTTGTCAGGAATTTTATAATCACCAGTAAGCATTATAAAATTATCCACTCCAGTGTTGATAACAAAAGTCTTCATTAGATCTCTCCAGTACTCATAGTCATTACCATCAAATATAGGTGGTCTTGTAGGATTTAGATTATCAATCGAACCAACATTAATTCCTGTCATACTAGAACAACCCTTGGCACACAAATTTGTTAGTAGCAAAAGTTTTGTAATAACAAAGTTAGGAATGAGAAAGTTCGGAATGGTAAAGTTCGGAATGTCAAAGTTTGGAATGACAAAGTGAGCAAGAAAAACTTATTCGTAAGTATAAGTATTTCAGAAACCTGCTCTGATACCAATTGTAGGATCAAAATAGTGATATAGATGCTCAATTTACAAGAGGGGGGTGAATTGTAAACTTTAAAAAATTCCTTTGGAACCTTTAAAGCTAGATACAAATAACTATGTTTTCCTTTAGCAAAGGAAAGTACTAAGTTTAACAAAGTTAAACTAAGTAAATTCACAACACCTCTAATACCGAATGCAAACTTGGAAAGAGATTCCGAAAGTAGGTTCCGGAAATATGGTTCCAGAAATTGAAACTTAACAAAAGATTACAATATGAGATTCTACCTTAAAGCGTATAGAATCTAAATGAAACAGAGTACAAGTAAGGAAGTATAAGAAAGTTATACTTTCCTTATAAAACAAAATGCAGCGGAAATTAAACAAGTAGTTAAAATACAATTAACAAGATATAAGTCTTTTAACCCAAAGAGAAGGGTATCCAACAACCTTGGAAAAAGGTCCCTTGATTTATACTTTCAAGAAAGTCTGTCTTACCCACACCAGGGTAAGCCCTCGATACGAAGATCGGAGTGTCTCTGTCTTGCTATCCCCGCAGGCCCTCAACTTCAAGGTAGTTGGCAACCTCTGTCTTCCTCAGCAAGGAAGCCCTCGAACTTCAAGGTAGTCAGCACCTCTGTCTTCCTATCCTCGGAAGTCCTCGAATGTAATCACCAACATTCAGAGTCGCACGAAGCTTTGAGAGTTAATAAGAGCCTCTCTCTCTAGAAATCACTTCAAGTTTGTAATCTCATGAGTCGAAGATCAGTCATCCTTTCAGCATTGAGCTCTTTCAAATGAGCTCCTATTTATAGGCAATTTCCAACGGTCGGCTCCTTCTTCCAACGGTCATATTTTCCATGAAATTCGGAAGGACCTGTACACGTGTAACTCAACCAAAGGTTAATAAGAAACAGAATAGACTACATCGTTTTATAACAAACTTTGTATAACTGAATGTACGACATCGTTTTGGAATGAAGAAAATGTAATTAAAGACTAATTAATAGTTCAGAGTGTTAAGCAAGTCAAAGGTTCGGATTCTAACCAAAATGAAGTTCTGAGTCTATGTTAAGAAATGTTCGGATTCTATTTTATAGAAAATCAGAGTCTGATTTCATCAGAAATCGGATTCTAAATCTGTAGAGTTCGGAGTCGAACTGCTTAAAAGTTCGGAGTCAAACTTCTAAAGAGTTCGGAGTCGAACTTATTAAGAGTTCGGAGTCGAACTTCTTAAGAGTTCGGAGTCGAACTTCTAAAGAGTTCGGAGTCGAACTTCTAAAGAGTTCAAAGACGAAATTCTTAAGAGTTCAGAGTCGAACTTCTTAAGAGTTCGGAGTCGAACTTCTTAAGAGTTCGGAGTCGAACTTCTTAAGAGTTCGGACTTGAACTTATAAAGAGTTCGGAGTCGAACTTCTTAAGAGTTCGGGGTCGAACTTCTTAAGAGTTCGAATTAGAACTTCTTCAGAGTTTGGAGTCCAGAATTCAGATTAAAACTATATTACAGATCACATCCAAGATTCGGATCCTAAAAACAGAATACTCCAACTTTTCATTATAAGGCTCCGACAATTTGGTTGTGATTCCGGTTTTTGATTTTAAGGGAAAAAAAGCAAAGTATAAGAAAATCTAGGTTAAGGTAAATTTCCTTAAGGAAGTAAATTTTCCTTATTTGAGTAATAATAATATTTACTTAAGTATAAGGTGTTTGTGATTTTCAAAACAAGAGGGAATGGAAAAGTCATAAGGAAAACCTTATTGACTCAAAAATACCTAAGTAGGTTTGAATGTGGTTTCCATGATTTTTGGTTTATTTTTTGTGGATTTTGAGAGACCTTCGAGGGTCTCGGGGTCCCTACTGAGTATCATTATACTCAACCCTGCACGGGATATGCCCGCACCTTATTGTGTTTAGTGCAGACGACGGGTAGCATTGAATAAGGACGATAGTACCAGGATTGGAGGTATCTCAGAGGTGAAAATTAGACGAGGCATACCGTAGAGACGACCGTTCAGGGGCTGTACCTATCCTTCAGGTAGGATCCTTGGTGGGTGTTCACAGGAGTTGTTTCAGTTTACTTTTACTTTTCAGTTTTCTTGTACTTTCTATTTGGGATTGTATTATGGAACCTTTTTTACCATACACACTCTTTTTACTATATAATTTACTTGTGTTTGTATCTTTCTATGTGCTTGGTTGTGTGTGTTTACAGGTTATAAAGGTAATGCCTTCCCGGCTTTAGGGAATATGCCTTTCGGTTCTAGTCGCCAGCCCCTGGCCTATGGAAGGGGGGCTTGGGGTAGTCACAACATAGGACCCGGGGGATGGGTCATGACAACATAATTACTGAAGTGACCTTGAGTAGAGTCATTGGGAATGATGTGTCACACCCCCTTGTTTGAGGATGTTTTCATGAAATTCACATCACTTGGGTTGTCGGGCATGATGCTCCATGCCCCCTTCATTAAGAGGTTGGGTATGACCCTCATTGTTATTGATTATGATACATGGAATGGAATCCTATATTGATTATGATCCTTGGACATGATGAGACTTACTTATTATGAGTAATATTATTGATAGAAGCCTGAGTTATGCCTCGGTTCCTGGATAATACTATATATCCATATATATGGAAATAAATGTTACTACATTTATAGTGTATATATATATGTATAAATCACTATATATATAATCAGAGATATTCTGGCTTAGGCCAAAGAAATTATTTTCACCCGAGTGTCCTTTTGGGACTTGAGTTCATCTAGTTTACATTGATTCATTTACTTCTTGTTCATTATACATGCACACTACTATATTTTATATTCATGGGTTGGATTACATTAGAAACCATTTGTGGTGGCCTACTGAGTATATCTCATACCCTTTTTGACCCATCATTGAAATAGGGTACCTAAATGGATCTCATGGTTGTAGGACTAGGTTTATGGATTTATGATTTCACTTAGATTTTATGAGTACAAGACTGATCTGGAGCTCAAGATGCTCATGGATATATCCCTTGGAACTTTTTTTAATTATTATTTATTCATGTATTGTATTATACCATCTATTGTACTTTTTTTCTCTTTATAGATTGTAGCATCATCTATAAATGCATAGATAGTTGTATACTTGGCATTGGCCATTTCATATTATTGTACCAGTCATTATGTTATTCTTCTACTACTATTTATTCAATTTAATTTTCTTCCATTGTTATTTTTTATGATTATATCGCTATGTAACTTTTATCATAAGAGTATAGTCTCCAAACTATACCACTAATAGACCCTTAATTCTAGTTGGTATCCATTATTGTATGGGGAGGTGTGCTTGACGCCATGCAATCGATCATCTCGGGGCACTGTTTTAGCGGTTCCTCGGTCAGGATAAGTGGTATCAAAGGTTTTTTCTTTTCATTTGTGTTACTATTTTAGGTTGGTATATAGGAGACCAGGAATTTGTCGAAACTTGGTTAATAGTTGTGTTTGGGAGTTATCAACCCACACATAGGGAAAAGACCAAGTGTCCAGGGATAAGACTGTTGTTCATGCTATTCATTATTACAATTGATTATGATTTCACCTTGAGAGATTGGTGTACTTACTACTACTTATTGATTTATGATATTATGGTATTTTGACCTTGGATGGTTTTTAAAGGATGTATTGTTACATGAATAATCCTAGAAACATATAGAATCACATGCCATGCATATTACATTCCATGTAGTTTCATCTTTATAGTTCCCGATGTAGTGATATGTGCCATGATTGTTATATCATGTTTCACATGTTTATTTGTGTACCATGATTGGGTGTTTACCTACTTAAGTATTAGCATTACATGTTTATTTGTCATTATTTTGTAATTATTTTTCATGTTTTATCTATATTTACTACTTTAGATAGGATGCCTTGTTATAATTTCAATAAATGGATGTTTTAATAAAATTTATGCATCAATCTAAGTGGTGTTTTTCTGCATAGCTTGATGGTGGAATTATATTTAAACAATCGATTTGTACATGTTTGGGCCATGGATCATTGGTCGTATGGTATTAAATATTCATGGTTGTGATTAAATAGGGAACCAATAGAAATTTATAAGGTGTATGGGCTCTTATAAACTAGGAAGTTTAACCCTTATAATGAAACCATTAAATATGAGTTTATTATATTATGAAATTAAAGAAAAAAATTGGTTTCAATTAAATGAATGGAAATTGTTATTTATAAGGGAAAGTGACTTTATAAAATGGTAATAGTAATTAATTTTACTAAACCATGGTTCTTATATGTCTATGCTAAAATATAAATCTTTTCAGAAATGGTTGCCTATATAAAATCTTGTCATTTAATCAATTGGGCATGATAACCCGTATGACTAAATCCTTAAATGCACAATTAAAACTAAGTTATTCAGTTGGGGCATGTTGCTTATGAGATAGACCTGAATCATTCCATGTAGATTGTTCATGGTTCTAAATTCTTATCAGATAAACCCACTATAGGTGTTTCAGAATTTTAATAATTTAAAAAGTCTTGGGTTGCATTTAGATGAATGCAGAATGGCTTAATGAGACACTTGTAGGTCGCCTTTATCATTTATATTCTTTAGTACTTAACCCCATGGGGTTATGTTTATGTTATATTGGATTTTTTATTTAATGTGTCCATAGGTTCCTATATGGATTCACATATAGACATATAGTGGCATCTAACTTGACTAGTCTCTTCTTAATTTATTACAGAACTATTATATACTTTTGTTCTTTATTACTCATGAGTTATCAGTTAATTAAAATTCTAATTAAAACCTAAAGGGTGTTATATATATACTGGAATTAATTTTTTCTTTAACTAATACCAATTGAGATAATCTCATCGATAAATAAAATAGATAAAATTAATTTATTAGATAATTTTCCTAAATGTGACATGATGGACGTTAAATAAATAATTATTGAAAGGAAGTCTGATATAACTTGATAGTGTGCATTGTGACATAGATAAAAAAAGTACCAAGATTTTTTATTTATTACTAGAACTTAATGTTTAAATTTATCCTTAAAATTTTAAAGAGCTAAATGAGAATCAAGGTAATGACATAAATGAAACCCATAAAGTTTTTTATATTTTGAAACCCCATGTGAGGTTTAGCCTTACCTTGTTCCTTGTTGAATGTTTGGGATGGGAATTTGGACATTTACAGTGGATATCAGTGGTATTTTCTTAGATTATGTTTAACCTAAATGATAGGCCGTTAAGACTAGAAAATTTTTAGGTGTGACCTCCTTGTAGGATCCACACTTTATGTGTTAGTAAGTGGAAAGACTGAGGTAGGAAGCACCCATAGAACCTAAACCCTAGATTAATGCTTGTGTTTTATTTTAGATCTTAGGTAACATTTAGGTAAAATTTTTATAGAGTAGTACTTGTAGTTTCTAAAATGAAACTTGGTTTGGAAAGGTGGTTATTCAATAATTAGACAATTGTTAAGGGAGTGATTATCATGTAATTCTCAATTTTAGAAGACTAGATATGCCTCAGGCATGTTAGGACACTTAGTAGGTCATGTGACCCTTATTCCTTTTCAGATGGATGATTTAGGAGGGCATCGATCATATTATTAGTCCTATGGGACAATAAGACTATGGGATGAATATTTTATGGTCTATTGGATTCTGATATTCATAGGGCTAGTAATCTTATGGGTAGTATCTGGTAATGTGTCATTGTGTTGATGAAACCTCAGGGTAATATGAGTTAATATGAAAAGTACCCATCAATTTAATGAAATGGTACAAAAAAATATATGAGTTTGGTGGAAATCATTAATCCTTGAACTATTATGTTTTGATCACATGTCATCTCTAATGTAGAATGACTTGGGCGCTAAAGGAAATCTGATTCATCCTAATGCTTGGGGTGATGTTCCAAATATGATAGAGTGTTCTGACCCACTAGTCTATTTTTTAGCTTTTATGCCAAATTCTAGGGCACACATATATGTAACTCAAGAGGAGTTTCATGTGTATTTCCAAAGTAAATCTGGTCTAGGGAACTTGTAATTAGGTAGCCTCTCTCTCCTTTCGGTTTAACACTTTATAAAAGAATATTTTCCATGACCTGGACCTAAGGTTAGTGGTTGATGGAGCATGTGTCGTGGGATGGGTTCCCTTTTTTAGTAAATGAATATTAGGACACTCCTAAGGTGGGGAGAATCACGTAAAACATGTTTATAATATCCTCCCAAGTAGAGGGAATGCAATCGTACTAGACTAGTTAGAAATGGTTTGATTTTTTTGAATTCCCATGGAGCTGGTAATTTTTAAAATATGTTGGTGCTTTCAAGTTAGTATGATGATAAATGGTTGGATATGCATGCAAAATTTGAGAAAATTGTGAGTTAGAGTGAGCTATGGTGGGGGTGATTGACTAATCACAAAATGCTTTATGTGATAAGGACATTGTGATTGGTTAATGGTGACATATCAATAGGATCAACTGAGATCTTTTAAAGGAAATCGACTAGTAGTGGTTTGACTGATTCTTACTTGTAATTGGATATGGTTGGTTAAGGACCACATCAGGGACTTCATCCTTGATATAATGGGTGTGTATCGAGTCTTCTTGGAAATCTATCATATCCTCTTAGTATACTCTTGATTTAGTTATGATCATGTCCCCTACCATGATATTATTTTTAGTGTACTGAGAGAGAATTGGTTTTATTTAATGGTAAATGAAATGCCATTGGGATTGATAAATAAGCTCCATGAGAGATATGATTTGTAATCGTGGTAATTTTAAGAGGCATAGTTAGTCCCGATTGATGTTTGGTTTCCTGATTAGGAAGACCTTGGGTGGAATCATGGGTACCAGCAGGTTATTTGACTCGAACACCATTGGTATCAGTCAGTGTTCTTGATACATGGATGTTTCAACTTTATACTAACATCTCATTGGTAAACATTAGAATATGGAATACCTTGGACGAGCTACTTAGACCCCCAATTTATGATTCCAAGGTTACCTTTAACTTTATTCAGGCATGGATGTGATCTTTATGGGTGATGATCAAAGTGTGTGGGATCGAGTATACACCCATGCTTGTATTGATGAAATAAAACTTTGATGAACATTTCATCCAAGATACATCCCCAAAATTCATTGAGCTTCAGTTGATTTTCTCTAATTAAACATGAGATTCCCTAGGAGAATGCATCATGTTTGGGTTGTGATATGCTATCCGTATAAGATGAGAATTTTGAAAATAGGTGGCCAGAAGTGGATCAACAAACTTCCATATGTTTTTTTAAATGCGGTCTATGAGGGACCATGACTGGCATGTCATCGAAATGAGGTGAGTGCACTGAAAATTTGGTCGGAGTTTTTCATGGAAAATCCAACTCAAATAGGCCATTTGAGGTCCATTGGGAGTCAAATATTTGATCAAGTTTTGGATCATTCCAAGAGCATTATTAGAATGATAGGGGAATGTTAGGATAGAAAATTACTATGGTGGAGAAACTGTAACTCAAAATTGGACATTAAATGATAAAACCTATGGTGTGGAGCACTATAGGCCAAATTAGTAAAGAGACAAAATCTTAACCATGTCTCAACTTAGACAGGATCAGGTAAGAACTATCTCAACATTTTAGTTTTTAATATGGGTGTTGGATTAAGTTTTTTTAGCTTATGTTAATTATTCTTAAGGTGATGTTTGGGGGTTCGTTGGACATTTATAAACACAACACGAGAGTTTATATGAAAATTCTTGACCCAATTAGGTTGGGTGATGTTTTCATTGTTCCCCAAGGCTTCTCAAGGATGAAAATATATACGGTGGGGAGGTTGTAATTTCGCATGTTTTGGATTGGGTAAAATTTCCAAAGGAATTTTAATTTTACTATTTAGTGGATGTTCCATTATTTAAACCACCCTTTGGAATCTAAATCCTAGAGTTGGATCACTTAAATTTTTTGTTTTTAGTGAGCTTTAAGAACTGAGATGTGTCTTGGGTGTTTAGTGGAGTTTCAAAAGCATCGACCTACAAAGCACCATTTTTTGGAAAAATTAGATAAGGCGTATTATTGATCCATGGTTAGTTTAACTGTGTGGGTTAACAATGCATTGACTTTTATTAAGGGGAACAATTTACTTAAAACATGAAACCCCTAGAAGCAACTGTTCAATATGGTACAAGTGTGAAGGGGTTACCCACATTGGCTATGCACAATTTTCCCAAACCATGTGATTATCCTGTATGGTTAGTGCCACTTAACTAGTAGTTACACATGATTAGATGAAAAGTTTTTCAAAATGTGCATACCAATCGTATGCCCCTTTTTAAAGGGGTGTGGCTTTGGTAAGTGAATCCCACATGATTGGCCTATGGTTAGACAAAACATGCGATCAAACTATGTATCTCTTAAAAGAGTAAAAATTTATGATTATTCCCCTCCAAACTTATTTATTCCTCCCTCCTTATTTTCTTCAAATTGTGTGTAGTATCCCCTCACATGGATCTCTCCCTTAGGATATCACCTAGTCTTTCATGCCTCCCCTCCATCCATTGTATGATTCAAGGGAAATTCATCTTATTGGATTTTTTTCTGGTAAGAGCTTCATTCCTTTAGCTCCATTTCTTTGTTCATCTTACTATCTTTTATGATATCTTCTTGCGAGCTAATTCACCCTATTTTTGTATAGTTTTCCTATTTATTTGATTTATCTCAAATCGGCTTGATTCAAGGATCAATATTAGACTAGTGGACCAGAATTGGTATAAAGTATGTGATCTGTGTATTTTACTTTAAAGTATCATCATTTTATAAAATACCACCTTTGTGCCACATGACATACTACCCACACATTGATCATAAATTGTGAAATGCCTTCAATAGAATTTTTATAACATGCAGTGAATACCTTATACACTATGATGATGTTAGAGGTCATGACCTAAACCATAAACACCCCTTTAGGGTGGGTTAACATAATAACACACTATAATTATATTCTAAATTATGACTAAACCACCTTTGGGGTGTACTAATCAAATGGTTACCCTTACATTGAACTGTACATGTTGGGATTATGTTCTAAATCACCCCATTTTGGTACAATAAATTATTCTACTTGAATAAGATGTTTAAAGTGAATTAAATGAAATTATTGATGATGTTTATAGTGATTAATCTCATGGAATGGGTATTTCCCTTGTACCTATTGTAAATTATATATGAAACAACCATGTTTTATAAATGGAATTGATTATAAAATGAGTGTTTCTTGTGGAATTTTTCTTATTTATAAATAAATAGTAAATGAAATTATTATGGAAAAGAACTTTGTTATTTATAATTGAATTGTATTAATGACATGGATAAAAACATGGAATTTTTCTAAATTTTAAATGTAATTTATTAAAAATAATCCACCGCACGTTGAGCAATGCCGATTTAATCTTTATGAAACTTTAGGATAAGGGCTCATAGAGAAAGTGGAATTTCCTTATTCCACTTAATTTCTGTAGGGACCTTAAGTAGGGTCATTGTCCATGATGTGTTACAACCCATTGGTTGAGGATATTGGTATGAAACTCACATCACTTGGGTTTCTCGGCATGACATTCCACACCCCCTTGATTTGAAGGTTGGGTATGAACCTCCTAGTTATTGATTGTGATACATGGCATGGAATCCTATATTAACTATGATCCTCATCCATGATGATGATTACTTATCATGAGACTCTTATTATTATTATTATTATTATTGTGAGTAGTATTACACATGGACACCTAAGTTACGCCTCCAGTCCTAGATAATACTACATATCCATATATAACACTATAAACATTTATATGTTTATAGTGTATATATATGTATTCATTTATCTCTCTATATATATATTTATACTTATATATATTTCACCTTAGGACATAGTAGGTATTGTTGGATAGGTGTCCTTTTGTAACCTGAGTCCAACTAGTTTACATTGATCCATTTACTGCTTGTTCATTATACATGCACACTATTGTATTTTATATTCATGGACTGGATAACATTAGACACCATTGGTGGTAGTCTATTGAGTATATCTAACACACTATTTGGGACTCCATTTCAATGGGGTATCTAAATAGATCTAATGGTTGCAGGACTAGGTTTATATATTTTTCTTGAACTCAGGAGTTAGGAGAACATGATTGAGCTGGAGCTCAGGATGCTCATGGAGGTAACCCTTTGGGTTTTTTTATGCATTATTATTTATTCATGTATTCTGTTGTACCACCTATTGTACTTTTTTTTCTTCTTGTACATTATAACATCATCTGGACATGCATGCATTATTTTATACATGGCATTATCCATTTCATATTATTGTTTTAGTCATTATATTATCCTTCCACTACTCTCTATTTCATTTATATTACTTATTATTTTGTATTCTTATTATTATACCACCAAACTACTCTGATCATAAGGGTATAGTCTCCCCACCATGCCAACAATATTACCTCCCTTCTAATCAGTAGTCTTTGGCATATGGTGATTCATGCTTGAGTCCATATGACCAACCGACTTGGGGCACTATTTTAGTGGCTCCTAGGCCAGGACGTTACATGCACTAGGGAATAAGATCGAGTGTAATGAAATGCACCTAAGAAACCCTTAATAACATTAACCACTAAAATCATAGGTGATTGGGAATACATAATTACTCAACCGAGAGAATTACCTTACTTAAACCCTTGACCACATCCATGCACCATTCAACCCTCATTTCACTCAACTCCACTATATGTGCATGTTGAGTGAGAAAAGTGAAGGGAGGTAGAAATGATATATCCAATTAAATAAGGTAAAATGTGATAAAAATCCATCACCAAAACTAATAATTAATATCACAAATAATAATAATAAAATAATAAAAATATTGATGCAATAGAACATTGAAAGTATATTATTCTTTGTTGGATTTTAAATAGTTTTTAATTTTCTTTTAATTTTATGTTTTTTAAAAGGTTATAATTTGATGGAATCCCACATGGGTAGGAATGGACATGTTTTTTCACTAATATAAACATCTATTCACTAGCAGGTGTGATCTTGTCCACTTATTCGATTGAGTGTGATCTAACAAATATGATTAAATATAGAAGATACATACATTTAAAAGAAATATATCAACCCACTTCTAATGGGTATAATGCATTATATAAATGGGTTCTTTCATTCCTATAAAATTAAGTCCATTTTGGATAGTAAATTACTTCCAAGCATATCCAAGCACTATAATCCTTTCTACAAATTGAAATTCCTCCAAAATCCTTCAATAAGAATCAAATGAACTTTTTGGTACACAAAAAAAATACTTTAATTAATATCCTATTTCCAAAGTTTCTCCATGGGATAATATCCAATTAGTATTAGTGTAGAGTAGTGATCCACCATTGTAACCTAAAGAGGATTATAAAACAACCCATTGTACTATATATTTGGTGGGAGAGAATCTACTCTTAAGTATAGAGATAACAGAACATGCCACAATGATATCCTTATACTATAATCCAAGAAAATTAAATTACATTATCCACCAATATCCCAAAAAATATTGAGACTATATTCCATCAACATGGATATATAAATTCTAAACAACATGATAATAGTGGAGCAGTTCGATTGAATCAATTTCAAGGGGTGGTAAAAGAGGATTAATTTTCTACTTGCGACTCTCAAAGTGGTTTATGTCCTACAAACTTCATATCCCCCCACATATGAAGATTATATGCTTTATGTTTCCCAACCAAGATAAAAAATGGAGAATAATGATCTCATGTGTCAAAGAAATAAGCTCAATGCTTTAACTGACGACCTATTTGACACATATCAAAATCTTCCAACTTCAAATGAGATATTGGATACCTTGGAGAAAAAGTACATCTCTAAGGATACGATAATAATTAAATTACAAGTAAGCAAGTTTATTTCATAAAAATATTACATTATAGATATATCATGGAATAACTATTTGAAATACAACACATCTTACAACACCTAAAACAATAAAAGTTGAACATGGATGATACTATCATTTTCATACCCATCATCAATAAGATCCCCCCTTATTTGAAGGATGGTAAACATTATATAAATCAGAATAAGGAAGAAAATTACCATAATGAGTTACTCAAATACCTATAAATTTACGAGTAATATAAAAAGTATAAGGAGGAAAATGATCCTAAGGATAATAAATCCAAGATTATCATGGTGGAGGGAGTTGATCCTTACAGGTTATCAAAGGGGAAATTTTTTCCAAAACATACTTCAAAAGTAAAGGTAAAATTCAATAAGAATAAAGAGGAATTTAACTTTTGTTGAAATTAGTGACACTTAAAATGGGGTTTTCATCTCCATAAGAAGAAATATGGAAACAATTCTTAAAAAGAACACTTTGCATCCATGATCTTTGAACTTAATGTGCTTAGGGATAAATCTTCTTGGGGGATTGATTCTAGTTCTACATGACACGTGTAAAAAAATAAATCTCTATTAAAGATAATGGAATAAATCAAATATAGAGAGTCTCTCTACATGGGGAACTCTATAAGTAAAAACGTATAAGGGAAGAGAGTGGTTGATCTTGGGTTTACCTTAGGAAATATCCCCCACATAAATGATGTCTTTTATATACCTAGAGTTCGTAGAAACTTAGTAGTAGGGATCTTATTAAACAATCATGGGTTTAAGTTTTTATTTTTTGCAGATAAATTTTTTTATCAAAAGGTTAGATATTTTTTTGAAAAGGTTCACTTGTACAATGGATTATTCTAATTAAATATAAATATTTCTTCTTTTTTACTTGATAGAGTCCTTTTATTTATGAAATGATAATTTAGGACACATAAATTTTAAGAAAATTAATGGAATTTTAAAAAAAGAATCATTACCAAGTATAGATAAAAATTATCACAAATACATGACTTATATAAAAACTAAAATAGTTCAGGAATAATTTCTAACTATATGAAGTAAAAGAAATATGTTAGAATTAATACATACTGATGTATTTTATTTTAATTCTACACCTACTATAGGTTAAAAAAGTACTTTGAAGCTTTTATTAATTATTATTCTAAAATTTTCCATGTCTATATTTATCATTCTAAAGATGAAATTATAGATAAATTTTGAATTTATAAAAATGAGGTTGAAAACTAATATGGGATTACACTTAAATTTCTCAAATATAACAGGGCAGGTGAATAAAATAATCCTTTATTTTTCAAATCCTCATCGATCATGCATGTAGTGAGAACTACCTATAAACATCAATAAAATGGTGTAACTAATAGAGAGAAAAGAGCATTAATGAAAATATTTAATTCCATGATGTCTATCTTGTGTCTCTTAAAATGATTTTGGTGAGAGGCATTATCAAATGTGTATCTCATCCTAAACAGGGTTCAAAAAAAAGATAAGGTCATAAATTCATATGAATTATGGAATCATAGGAAACCAAACCTAAATTATTTAAAGGTTTGGCGTTCCCACACAATTGTAAGAGTACCTGAACCTAAAAAGAAAAAGTTGGGAAAAAGAGTTATTTTTAGAATATTTCATGGATATGTAGAGCATTAAAAATATTATATATTCATGATTATAAAATCAAATGATTTAGTAAATATTAATAAAATTATTGAATCAAGAGATGATATCTTTAATGAATCTAGTTTTTCCTATTTAGTTAATCAAGTCCAAATAAAGTAATCTGACTCAAATAAAAGAGTATACTAATTAGTTAATATCGAGGAGGTTCATTAAAGTAAATGACCTTGGATACCTAAGAAATATGGATATGATATATAAATTTACTTGTTTGAAGGAACCAATGATAGTATTGTTATATAAACTACTATTTTTCACTATATAGATTCTAATCCAAAAACATTCAAAGAGGCTATGTAATCTTTTAATGCATCACTTTTGAAGGAATAAATGAATGAAGAAATGGAATCTATAACCAAGAAAAATTGTTGGATATTTTTTGATATTACTCAAGGTTCAAAAACTATAGTTTATAAGTGGGTATTTAGAAGAAAATGAAAATTAAATGGTACACTTGAAAAATATGAATCCATATTGGTAGCCAAGGGGATTACTTAAAAAGGAAGGAATTTATTATTTAGAAACTTATTCTCCCTTGGTTGGAATTGGTACTATTATAATGATTCTCTCTTTATCTTATATATATAATTTTAAAATTCACCAAATGGATATTAAAATAACATTCTTAAATGGTGAATTTTATGAAGAAATATATATGGAACAAATTAACATACTTATAGTACTTGTTAAAGAAAATAATGATTTAAAATTTGGTATGGCCCCTATGTAATAAAAAATAAGCTCCAAAATAAGGGCATGATAAATGTTAAAAAGTAATTTTATTATATGGTTTTGTAGTTAACCAAGCTTATAAATGTGTTTATAGTAGGTTCTATAAAACAATGGTGTTTTTTATTTATATAATGATTACAAGATCATATTTGGAACTGATATGAATCATGTAAATAGGGAAAATTATATTTTATCTAGAAACATTGATATGAAAGACATAGGTTAATAAAATTTTATTTTGGAAATTAAAATTTCAATGAATAATTATTTTATTCTAATTTCTCAATATCTTTATATTGAAAAGGTCTTAAAGAAGTTTGAACAATTTGATTGCTTGATAGTTTCTACCCCATATTCTTTTAGGAGTAAGATGCTACCAAATCCTCATAGGGATGTTTCTTAATTTTAATATTCAAGGGTGATTGGGTTTCTCTTGTATTCTATGAAATGTGAAAGGCATGACATTTCATATGATTTTGAAAAGATGTGCTGGTATATGGGTAATTCAGATTTTGCACAACTGGATAAGGTTAAAAGAGTACTAAAATATCTTAAGGCTATTGTGGATTACTATATATGTTATTATAGACATCAAATCATGTTGTAAGGGTTATCTAATGTAATATGGATTACTAATATACATGATCACTCTTTTATAGTTGGTTTGGTTTTTATACTTTGTGGTGGAGCAATCTCTTGGGAATCTAAGAAAAAAATAGTATAATGGACTCTATGATGGATTCTATGTTTTTTGATTTAGTAGCAACTTGAAAAGAAACAGAGTGGATTAAATCCCCTTTATCAGATCTACCATTGCGGCCTATGTTGATGTCTTCAATTTTTATACACTGTGATATCCAAACAAAATTGGTTAGGGAATTCAATAATACTTATAATGGGAAATCGAGAAATATCGGTCTCATACATAGATATGTGAGGCAGTTGATATAATATGGTATCATATTCATGGATTTTTTTAGATCGATCAAAAAATTTTGTGGATCCACAACCAAAGAGACTTTCAAGGGAGTTAGTGTACACAACTTCCTTAGGGTTAAGTAAAAAAGTCCTTGTTTAAAGTTCACCAATGATGGGAACATAACATAACATGTGATAACTTTTTATGTATAAGTTCAATGTCATTAATATTATCATATGTGTGAAGGAATCGCCAAAGTTATATTACATACTAGTAAAATGGTGTTTGGTTCCCATGATAAAATGAGGCTGTGTTTAAAACTCTTAATGAACCAAAGATATCAAAAAAAGTGTTGAAACATAGGAATTTTATTACCTATGTGAATGTAGGAGTGGGTTCACTCCAAGTATTTTGTGACTTTAACTCTAAAAAAATTTGTGATAGGATAAGTGACACATAGAAATAATGGTTTCTAGGAATAGATGAATAATTAAGGAATTTGAATGGACTTGTGTAGGATGAATCTAACTAATAATAAGAGTTACATGTTCAAGGTAGTGTCACTTGTTTCTCGATTCATATTTTATTTGTATCTATTATTTAAAGGTTCAAATTGAAATATACCTTTATTTATGAAAGTTTTTTCTAAATGAGTATGATGATTTATTTTTAAAAGTTGGTTTTAAATATTTTAAAAATTGGGGGGGGGGGGTTTAATTTTAAACAGTTTTTAAAATATTTTTCTAAAAGGGAAGGATTTATTGGAATCCCACATGGGTTGGAATAAACATGAATGTTTTCTAGTAGACACTCCCATTTTCTAGTAGGTGTGATTCAGTATACTTATTCAATGGAGTGTGATCGAAAAGGTTGGATTAAATCTAGAAAATATATTCCTTTATAGGAAAGGTATCAACCCAATTATAAAGGGTATAATTCCTTATTTGAATAGGTAATTACATGCCTATAAAATGGTGTCTCTATTAGGTAGGAAAATTAATTCTAACCATTCCCAAACACTCCAATATTTCTAAAAAATTGAGATTACTATAAAGGCCTTCAACAAGAATCAAAGGTATTTTATTGGTAAAAAAATCCTTTTATCAGCTTCTAATTTCTAATGTTTATTCAAGGGTTTCTCTCCACTTATTACAAGTGTAGAGTGGAGATCCACTATTTTATCCTAAATAGGATTCAAGGAAAAACTGTTGTACAACTGATTTGGTGGGAATGAATTTACTATTAAGAATAGAGACAATGTAATGTTCCTCTATGAGGTCATTTTAATATCATAAAATAAATATATTCCATTATCAACCAATATCTCCAACAATATACCCCTCAGATCAACCTCAAGTTATCTATTTTCCATGGTTAAATAGAGACGATGAGAGAAGAATCAGAGTGAACGTTGAAAGAATAAAATGAAAATTAAAATGTAAACTTAACTATTTAGTTATATATCCTCTAACAAATTTCTCCCCAATGTTTATTATCCTCCATTTTATAATAAATTTAATCTATCTCAAAATAAAATACATTAACTTTTAAAATGTTACAAAATTTGTGTCAAGCCTATGTAAGAGATCCACATCCTTCATTTGTTTTTCCCCTCTAAATCATCTCAGTGCTACATGTTCTTATACTTAAATAACTCATATTTGATTCTTTTATCACAATCTAATAAAATCAACATATAGTGTACACATCACACAATCATGATCCATCATGACATTTTATAAGTCTTTTGGAATAATCACGTAATTATATTTCCTTACATCATGTTACTAGGGGAAATGGTGCATAAGGATTGCTCAAAAATCACTATAGAAGAATGAATTGATCTCTAAAGAGTCTTCTTCATGACAACATGAGTGTAAATTAATCTCCTAAGGTACCAGCGATTGTACGTTGGTGAGATAGGATGATTGGTTTTTGATATTCATTTTTTCTGTAGGGGTGGATGGGATCTAGTGAGATTATGTATATTGGACAGGTTGGATTGATTTTATGGATTAGAGAAGCTGTGTAAGAATCATTGAAAGAATTAATTTATCTATATAGATGCATAAACTATTTTCTACTACATGATATTAAATCCCTTACTATGTGACTATAAATTGAGCTCCTATATTTCTTGTTTATCACATTCATTTCAAACATCATGTGATGATGTTAAATTAGTGTAAAACACATAAGTAATTTTTTAAATCTTAATAATTAAGAATAATGATTAATTCAATTTAATCAGAGTTTTAACATTATGAAATACTTCACTAATGACCAAAGTTTTGAAAAACATTTTTTTATAAGGAGTGTCCATGAATTACTTCATAAACAGGAACATTCATTGTGAAATGGATATATTTATGATAGTGTTTCGATTACTATGAAACTTTTTGAACCAAATATTCATTTACTTTATTATTTAATATCATGGTTCTAGCCGACCATGGATAGAATAAGATTCATTCTTAAGTATTGAGAGATTCATTAGAGCCCATTGATACCTTAGGAAGAAGGATTCCTTTGGATTCTTCTTATAATTATCTTTTAAGATCATATAGAAGAGTCTATGTAGTTAAACTTCAATATATAAAGATTTATATTATTTATTTATGTTTTATTCAATTAAAAAAAAATATTGGATCTAAAAAAATTGATTTTTGTGGATTGTTTTTGATATTTTTAAACAAGTGTTTTCATCATAAAAATCTTCAATTACATCACATGATCTTATATTAGGTTTGAATTTATGTATATTATATTTTAAGAAATTTGTAGAAAGTGTATTTTCAAAACTAGGATGTGTTTTATGAAAAACAATCACAGTTCAAAAATATTTTCATAACCCTGAAATAATTTCAAGAAAAATAGGGGTAGTTTTTAATAAATATAAAACCATATCATGGTTAAAGAAAATTGGTCAATGAAAAAGTTTTCAAAAAAAATAAAAGCATAAATATAGTTTTTTACATCATTTATATATAATAAATGTGAATGGTTTGAATAGGAATGAGATTATCATAAGAAAAAAATGATGTGGATGAAAAAAATCAGGACGTGGTTTCAAATGTAGAACTTTTATTGGTTTTACATGAAAAAAACCTTCTCAAGAAAAAATATTTTAATTTTATTAGAATTTTATATCAATTAAGAATATTTATATAATGATTTATAGTAAAAAAATGTCGTAGTTTAATAAATTTAATGAAAAAATGTTTTTCCAAAAATTCTCAAAAACCTTTTCCAGTGTGGGAATTCATAGGGAATTTAAACCATATTAAAAATGATTTAATATATGTGGTGAAGGTTTAAAGTGGGATTACATGTTTGTTTAATTTATTAAGGTTCAAAAATTATAAAATAAGGTTAAATATAAGAGTGTATATTACAATATACAATGTTCATATTAAAAGGAATAATTTGAAAATTTATTTACAGAATGCCAAATGGGTTTTTAGTGGATTTATTTAAGGTTTAGGTAAAATGAGATATGATATTTATAAATCATGTAAAATGTTTATATAAAATGTAAAATGTTCATATGGAATATAAAAGGATTATATTTTCATAAATAAAATATATTTAAAATATAAAGGATTTTATATTGAATACCATATAAAATGTAATATGAAAGAGTTTATATTGAAATAAATGTGAAATTTTCATGTTTAATTATTTATAGAATATCCATAAAGATTTTATAAATTATAAAATGTTTATAATTATCAAATTTTCATAAATGTTTATTTCATCCCAAAAATATTTTAAATGTCTATTAATTTAATTTAATTTATTTAATTATTTATTTAATTCAAAAATGTAAAATTTTTATATTGAATGTTTGTTTTAGTTTAAAGTGTTGAAATAATTCTTATAAATGTTATACCATGCATATATGAAGTTATATGCTTGGTACGATATGTGATTTAGTTAAAACATACCAATGCTATTTTTTTTTGTTTTCTATGAATACAGTTGTTATATTGATTTTGATTTATACCTATTAGGTGTTAGTATTAAATGGTAATTAATACTATCTTTATTATTAATTTATGGATAGTGGGTCTTTAGCTTGGATTTATCACTAATTAAGGGGATTAAGCTTTGTCTAGAAAAGAAGGGGTTAGATACCTCTCACACTATACTTTCTGTTATGTGGATTTTGGATTCATATGATTATAAAAATTTACATGAAATGTTTTTATATACCTTATAAATGAAATGAATTTAGATATGTGCAAATATAATTTATTTTTTAATGTAAATAACAGAAATCATGTGTTGTATAAAGTCTTATAAATTAACAAGTATTTGAACAAATTAATTATTAAATTGAATAATATACAAAACTAAAACATTGGAAGAACATATACATAAAGGAAATCCATGAAATTACATGGTGATATTTTAAGAAACCCTTAAAATACTAAGTGTTTGATTCATTATAAATAAAACACATGTTTATACCTTAATAATCCAAATGGGTAGGTTTATGAAAAAAATTGGGTACCCATGGACTATCTTGTGAAAGGAATGAAATAAATGAATAAATATAAAGGTTAGACAACCAAATCATGTTGTGAACTTTGTGTTACACTCAATTGGTAAAACCTAAGAGTTAAGATACCAGAGAATTGGTTTTGGGGTAATTTATATGATGGATTTGGAAAAATAAAATTCCACTCAACTATCTAAGAGTCATATATTCTATGATTGACATGATTTTCTACCTAAATTTATTTGTTATTAAATGAAAAAATGAGTACTCAATGCTTAGTGAAATATAGATCTTGACCCACTAATGATATGGTGTAATTTGAAAGGGGAATTCATTTTAGTGAGATCACATTTGATAAAAAGCCTTTATAAATTATTATAAATCATGATAATCATGCAATAAAAGTTTTTTTTGTAGATAAAATAATATCATATTCATAAAAATTGTATTTTAGAACACTTTTTTGAAAAGGATAAATTTAATAGAATTAATTTATTTTACTAGTGCAAAAATTTAATAATTTTTCTTAAAAAATAAGTAAAATTATATGTGTTTGAGAAATTGTTTCTTGTGAATTAGACTAGTGAATCCATTTAATAAATTGATCTAGATGAATATAAGGATAAAAGATATATTTTATTGATGTATCCACTATCATTATTATATATGGAGCCTAATTTTTAAATGAAAAATGAGAACATGTATTCTTTAAAATTGGTATATAACATGAAAATGATTTAATAGTAACAAACTAGGAATGATACGCACGAGGTTTAAAAATATTTATTTAAATATAAGATTATAAATGGATATTTATTCTCAAATAATATACTTAATATTATGGATACATCAGTGAATTAGAGAGTTTGAGGTATCCTTTAAGATTTAATCAAGATACAAATTTTATTTTTCAATAACTACTAAAATGGTTTTGATAATTTATTGTGGGATAAACCATGATATATTTCAATAAAATTTTACCCAATATACTTTATATATTTAAGATTATATATCAAGAAATGGGAGGTAAAATAAAAAGTTTCATGATGATGGAAAAAAGGGAAGTGTAAATGTTTTGTATATAAGGAAAAGAAGTATGGTCTTATAGAGTCCACATATACTCCTTCAAAAAATAAATGGATTTTATAAGGGAAATGTTTCCAATATGTAAAAATTAAAAATTAGAGAAATTTTTTTTCTATAATTCTTGAAAGGTTTCAATAAAATTTGTAATTATTCTATAACAGCTATTAATGTTATAGAAATCAATTCTTATATTTTGAAGTGTATTCAATACCAACTATACATTAAATATTTTTTCTAAATATGTATTAGAGATCAAAATTGAATGAAAATTGATGGATATATCTTTAATTATTCATTATAGTGATGGAGAAAGTGTTGATATATCAAGGATATAGAAGTAAAGGATTTACTCAAAGCTCAAAATGATTTAGAAATCATGATGTATTTTTTTATCTCATTTTCTCTTATTTAATAAGAGAGTTTTTATTATAAAAAATGGTTTGTATCAATAAATAAAATGATATTTTTTGTATATATAGTTTTTTATTTGATGAATTTTATATCAATTTTTAAAATAAGATATTGATAGAAATCATTTTATCTAGGATGAAATATTTTATTCAAGTTATTTATTAAAATATAAGTGATAAGACCTCACCTCTAATTTCTTGTTCTTAAACCCTTTTTTATTCTAATTTTATAAAATACACTTTAATGTTAATTGGGAATTTGTTGTAATCCATAAATTTTGTTCAATTCACCATACAAAAAGACCATAAAAAACCTAACCAAAAATAATTTTGAATAAATTGGCTACCCATATATCAATATGGGCCATCCGGTTAGTCTAGAAACTAAACACCCCACATTCAAGGTCTGTTTAGCAATGGGTGGGGCACCAAAGGCTTAACATCATGTCATGTTCCTCAATACCTTTGTAGGTTTGCTTCAAATAAACCAAGGAACTAGAAATCAGGAAGAGAACATCGAGGTCCCACTTCCACCATCTCTCCACCATTATATCATGATCCTCAAGCACCATTGTGAGACATATTAGATCACTAAAATATAGTAATCCATCCACTACTAGTTTTTTACAAATAAATCCACCACTGAATCATAGGAATGATGACATGAACTACTGATAACAACTGTTATAGACCTCTAACATCAAATGAAAACAATCACAAATTCAAAAATGATTATTTGATCACCCCAAACATTGTTTTTAAACCAATAGTATTAAAGAAACAATAAGAAACCCCACTAAAAACACCACTTGTCACTATAATGACCAAAACCAAGAAACTTCTTCACATTCCATGCATCATAGAGATAGATTTTATCCCTTGACCCATAACTCCATTATATTGCATCAATCCATTAGAGGCTTCCACTGCACCAATGAATCACTACCTCCAATAAAGAATACCACCAAAACTACCATTCTAATAAGATACCATAAACTAATAGAATACCATATTTTCATGGTTGATAATATTTTATTTGTTAAGTAGTCCAACAAAGGAAATCAATTTTATTTCCCAATATAAATTATTTTGTGTCATAAACATATATTTTTAAGAATTATTGTTTCTAGGTTTCTAGTGTGGGTATGTTTTAACTTGGAGAAGTTAAAAGAATAACAAATAAATGAATTTACCAATAAAATCTAAGTAAAATTCACTTTAAAACCTAAAGAAGTTTAATATTTATTGGTAAATAATGATCTTAATTGAAAGAGGTTTATTTAAATTTGGCTCCAAATAATCCTAAAGAAAATTTCAACTTAAAAGGTCCAAGATTATGGTGATGAAATTAGATACAGTTATATGTATTTAAGTAAAACAAATTATCAACATTATAAGATTATATGTG
Source organism: Viscum album (assembly GCA_963277665.1). Classification (NCBI taxonomy): domain Eukaryota; kingdom Viridiplantae; phylum Streptophyta; class Magnoliopsida; order Santalales; family Viscaceae; genus Viscum; species Viscum album. The sequence continues at coordinate 189,383,727 of OY728127.1, forward strand.
GTGAAGTAAATATGTTTGAATATATTTTTCAAATAGTTAAATATAAGGATTATAAATCATAATCTCACCATTATTAAAAAAATATTTCTTTATAGATGTTAACCCATTAAAGGAGTTTATTAATGGGATTTATCAAATGGTCCTATAGTGGTGTGGCAAGAATTACATAGTGATGTAATGAGTCTGAAAAAACCATAAAATAAAATAAAACACTAGACCTATTTGGTTGTATATCAAATGGGATATGATTATACTAGAAATTATGTATGATTTTTTTAGTATTTTTTTTAAAATACATAATGTATCATATTATACAAAATACATTCTTAACTTTGTCATTCTATCATTTTGGTTTCATAATTTTTATAAATTTAAATTATAATTAACCTATCAAAAGATGAATATGAGTTTTTCCCTAATCTATGGTCATCATAGAGTATTATAAGTTGTTATAACATAAATATATTTGTGTATTCTGGGTTTTAAATAGATATATAAAATTCACTCATGAGGTAAAAAATGAGTTTTGTATGTTAGATGAACCACTACATATACAACATAGAGTGTTATATACAATGTGTTTAGTATAATAGTGGTGCATGTTTAATATTTAATACTCATTACATAGTGTTTAAAAGATACATAACATGAGAACCGCAAAAACTTTTTACTTTTCTTACACCATCCCTATGGTTTAGGTCATTTGGGGGTGGTTGGTTATGTTGTCAATAATGTCATGAGTTGAGGTTTGACCAAAGTGTGATTTATCCTCTTGTATGATGAGTATGAAATCTGGGCCCACAATTGAGATAGGTCTAAGAAGTTTATGTCCATACCTAGATAAGTGATATGTATTTATCTTATCTATTTATATGTGAGGAATGGTATGTTCTCATCCATATGAGTGAATGACATGTGATGTGTCCATCCATTTGTCCAGTTTAAACTCATAGAATTGAGAATATATGAGTTGGATATACTGGATTGACAAACTCAATGTCTCATGGTCATTTAATTTCATAGATAAAAGGATTATATGATATATTTTTTGGGCACAAGTATGTAGATAGATGTGTTTGAAATAGATCATACTAGATCCATTTTTAGTTTGATTAAAACTATTATATTTCTAGATTAAATTATTTGTTTATAATTAGTAATTAGATAATTCTTAATTCCTAATAATTCTATAAATACATTAAGGGCCACACTTTATAATTATTTTAATAAGGATTATATTTGGTTATAAAGTGTTCGTAAAACTTTGATACCTACTCCAAAAGTGTTTTAGAAGATATCAAAAAGATATTTTGGATATATTTTCATAAATTGTTATATATTATGTAATATATTTTGAATATAAAGGATATATTTTTTAAAATTAGTTTTAGAAGATATCCAAATGGAGTTTCTGATATGTTTTCATAGTTTTTTATATATTATTCAATATAAGGTGAAAATACACTAAGTCAATGTGGTTATAGTATAAGTAGAAAATTGATATAATTATGAACTAAAGTTAAAACCATGGATTAGTGGTATTAACTATATCATGGTTAGTGTTGGAGTAAACCAAATCATAATTAATCCCACCACATCATGGTTATATGTATGTAAGTTCATGCATTATGTGATAATTATAGTGAACTACCTTTTTCATACATGGTTTTTAACATAATTCCTTGAAACAATATTACATAAATTAATTTGAAGTACCTTTTGAGGTCCATTGCCTTAGAAATTAATCACATAGTACATGAAGTACACAAGGAAAGAATAAGCATAAAATTTATTCAATCCTCATGAATGAATACTTTAATCCAATCCTAGTTCACTTCACTGTATAATATTTCCTAGGGACATACAAAAAAATAAAGGGTGAACATAAATCCCAATAAGGGATAAAAAAGAAAATATGGAGTATTTGACCATGTATAATTAATGAGAAAAAATAATAGAGTATGATAATTAATACATTAGACTGAACAAAATATCATAAATACATGAGATATAATATAAGAGTATAATTATAGGTACATGAGGCTTAACATGTGATTGTGGCTATAACATAATCATGAGACATTCATATCACCAAGGTTCATAACTAATGTTCCATAAAACATATTACCAAGGTTTTTCACCAAGTTATCATAAAACATTACCCATACATTCTACCAAGATATCATAATCATGTCATCTCTAGAGATTAACTCTTTACCCTATTCATTAGAGTGTTATCAGGGAAAACCCTTCATATATCTAAATTAACATTTTCCATATTAATTCCCACATAATAAGAACATATTTTATCATAAACCATGAGTAGGGAATGTGGGTTTCATATATGTAAGTCCCTAATCCATGAAGTATATCCATATATATGTGCATACCCTTGAATGAAAGTAAGGTTGGGTATTCAAAACATAAACACATGATATGGAAGTTCACATAATAATTTTGGCAGTATAAGGGGTTTTATTAACCCTTTATAGAATGGGAATAATGAGAAGGATAAGTAGTATCTTATTAATAAGGCAATATTTATATAGTAAATTAATGATTATAAACTCATGAAGAAAAAATAATTTGAAAAATCAAAAGAAAAATAATTGAATAAAAGGAGAGAGGAAAAGGATCCCTTACCTTGAAAAGCAACTTCTTAAATCCAAGGAGAGACTCCTTAGAACCTTATAACCAAATTTAAGAGACTATTGATGTAGAGACCCAGTTTTATCATAGTAAGGATTTGAAATATTTCTAAAAATATTTCTATAGCCGGGCGTAGAGATGACATGCAATTCTGAGGCCCGGTGTGCGCGGAATTAATTTTATAAAAATTTTAAGTGATTATATATTACACAGAAATGGTTAAATAAATAAAATGGGATATCTATTAAATAGTTAATTGGATCATAAATCCAAGACCATGGTTAGGTCCGGAACGCAGTGTTTCCCCTAGGCACGACATAAAGTAAGTTGGTGTAGGATGTTCAGACCCCTTTCTCATTGGAAATGTGTTAAATGGATAAATTAGATTATTAATATATTTATTTAATAGCTCAAAACCTAATATCTATCAAATAGGGACTAGAATGAAAAATATGAGACTATCGATGAGCTCAAAACATAGGTTTTACCCTAAGTAGAGTATAACCTTTATCGGCACTGGGAAGTTGGCATGTGTGCCATCATCGATGATTATTTAAATAATTAAATAATTGATTATTTAATTATTTGATTAATTTATTTTAACCTAGCAAGAGGTTATAAATTATTTGATTAGAGGGGGTTAGCCTCATAATTCAATTTGTCCAATGAGGAAAAACCCTCACTTCCTCTCCTCTCATCCTCTTCCCATTGACGAACAAAGAACAATGAAGCCTCTGATCTAGGAGAATCGAAGAGCGATGAACACAACAACTTCTTTCGATCGTTGCACAATTGTGATCTTCATCAACAACAACAGATTCAATACAAGTAGGATTTATCTTTGTGGATTCCATACTTTGGTAAGATTTTCATGATGTATGCGAATTAAACGAATTAATTCAGGGAATAAAAAACAATTGGTTAAATAAATTTCTTCTTGTTTATCTAGAAATTGAAATTCTTGAAGTATGATAAATATCTATTTGTCAATTCCCTAAGTTCTTGATTCTGAACAATGATGGGCAAACAAACACGACAACTAATCCACACATAAACCATGATCTTTTCTATTTCAGTCTTTGCGAGTTCTAGGAGCGTTTTTCATAGCCAAATAATTAAGCACCTCAAGAACTCAATGTTTCATTGAGAGAGACATAAAGACGTGGAGATCTAGACCTGAGGATCACAGATCCGATTACGGATCAGCATTCGTCTCTTCATTCCGAGTTAGATCAAACCTAGAATGGCACATGAAACGATTCCATGGCGCGGGTCCGGGGAGGGTTCCAGAAGTTCAAGGTGGAAGTTCCAGTGAGGCGAGCAGGCAACCATAGTGGCTGGGAGAGGTGGATCCGGTGGCATGTGAGGTGACTCCAGTGGTTCAGGGTGGTGTGGAAGATTGGGCCGGCGTGAGAAGGGTGGTTCAACGAAGTGAGGTCTGTGCGAAGAACGGAACGGGGGCCAGGTGGTGCGGCTAGATTGAGCCACAGAAGCACTAAAGGGTGGAGGTGTGGCTGTGTGGGTATCCAAAGGTGGTGGTGGTTCTTTCCATGTGGAATAACCCTATGGTTAGGGTTTCAGGAGGAGAATTGCATGAAAGAAGGTGATTAAAGAGAGAAACTAAAACGTAATAATGATAATTTAAAAAAAGAAGGGAAATAAATGATAAAGGAGGAGTGATTTGGGGGCTTGTGAGCTGCACATGAAATCTTTTAAATATTTGAATGTTGGTTTTGAATTGAATAAAAAAATGGTTAAATAAAAATAGTAATAATATAATAATGTTATTATTATTATTTTCGGGAAAACTGTGTTTTGACTGTAAATTCTTCATGCGACCTCGATTTCACAAACCATCAGCGATAGTGCGACCCTGACTCCGAGACAGACATTCCGAGTCCAATATTGGATTTCTTTTCTGGGTTTGTGGATCGAGTACCCAGAATGCTCAAATATTAATAATAATATATTATTATTAAATTTTTGACCCGCCATAACTCCTTCGTGCGATGTCCGATTGACTTACCGCCAGCGACGATGTGATACAGTCATTAAGATGGTTGATTTAAGTCGAAGATTGAATATTAAATTCTAGTCTGTAGCTCAGGTCCACGAAACACCTAATTATAATAATAATATTATTATTGCGGGATCTTGTATATGACATATCTCTATCATACAGTGTCGGAATGACGAACCATCTGTGACACTGCGACCCTAAAATTAAGATGGATGTTTCAATAACAATTTTGGATATTTAAGTCGAGGTCGTGGAGTGGGACCCATGAGTCCAATTCGTGCATGTTGTAGTGAAATAGAACCTTTTTACCAGGTATCCGTTTTGGACAAATGGGTAGTCCATCTCATGTGTTTTTCCGTGAGGATAGTAATGGTGTGATCCGTAAAATTTGTTTCAGAACCAAGGTGTGGGACCCACATGACTCCATTCAAGCATAATGTGGCGATATATGATATTTCCATCGGATGACTATTCAGGGTGAATGAATAGTCGATCTTATGCGATTTTCTCCAAGGATCGCAACAGTGTGATCGGTCTAGTTATCCAGTGCTGTTTGAGGAGGCCTGCCAATAAAATTTCATTTTCGCCCTTCGGTTTGACAATGAACATTGCACGTCTGACAATTTTTTCTCTAGAGATATCATGTAATTTGTGAGTACACTAGCACTCCTAGGGGTAATTGTTTTCCAGTTTAGTACCCTAGTATGGAGAGGTACCAGACGTCTGATTGACGTGCCATCTATCACGTTGGAGCCCTTATGACAAGGTGGTATTTTGGCTTTCATATTCATGGTACTTCATGGAAATTGAGGTACGATCGATGTCTTGAGGAGTAGAATATATGGAACTCAAGCGCACTAAGTGAGGGAATCCTCTGGATGGCTGTCAAGTGAATAACAAACCTTTGTGGATCGGCATCAGAGCGACCATGTGTGGATCAATAGTAGAGCAACCCAATAAGGACCAAACTTAGAGTAGCCCATCATGGATCAACGACTTACGACCTTGTACGTATCAATGACATACGATCCTATGTGGATCAGTAGTAGCGCGACCTGACGAGGACACGCCTTAGAGCGGCTCGTCGTGGATCAGTGACTTACGACCCTGTATGGATCAACAACTTATGACCTTGTGTGGATCTGCAGTAGTGCGACCTAATAAGGACCATCCTTATAACGGACCGTCGTGGATCAATGAATTACTAACCTATGTAGATCGATGACTTATGAACCTATGTGGATCAACAGTAGCACGACCCGATGAGGACCAGCCTTAGAGAGGCCCATCGGGGATCAGTGATTTACGACCCTATATGGATCGATGACTTACAACCCTATGGAGGTCATCAAATTATGACCCTATGTGGATTGGTGACATACGACCCTATGTGGATTGGCAATAGAATGACTTATTTGTGGTTCAGTAGTGGAACTTCTCAACGGAATATGATAATTTAGCTTTATGACTAAACATCATAATTCTTGTTCTTTAATTTATATCTGGTGTGAGCTATGAGATGGAGATCCCCTTACTCTCTCATTTGGGTTTCTTTGAGTGAGCATATCTACTATTGGGTGGAGCACTACTCTTTCTATTCACTCTAATTGTACCTTTTTCTATCTTATTTATCCCCTCTTCAGTACCTCTCTAGCTTCTCCCTCGAGCCTTCAGGGCTTCCTACTGAGAATTCTTATACTCACCCCTGCTTGGGATTTTCCCGCATTTGGTGTGCCCTTGAAGATGACAGATCGGTTGATTGTGATATCATAGGATCTTAGGGATACAGGGTTCTTGGACTGCGTGTGGTGGTTGTATCTTGGGATTTAGGAGTGAGACTCTCCCAACTATTTTACTTTTTCACCTGTTGCCAGGTTGTGGCACTTTTCTTGTTGGGTGTGTATTTTTCCCTTTCCCTTTCAACTTTACTTTTTATTTTACTTGTACTGTTTAGTGGTCGATGCATATATGTTTGGTTCCCTTTTTATAGCTGTGTGGTACCTTGATTTATTTTCCTATGCACTTTTTCATTGAGTTGGTTTCATGTGTGTGTACAAATTATTAGGAAAAGGCCTCCCTTAGTTTGTTGTTCCTTCAACGCTTTTCGCCAGCCCCTAGCCTATGGAGGTGGGCTTGGGGTAGTTGCAGATCGAGCCCCAACATGGGTTGGGTTGTGAAAAAGTGCTATCAAAGGTGGTTCAACCCTTGGGATGTTGTTTGGACATTTACCTAAAAAGGTCTTGGTTGGGTTTAAGTAAATAATGTTGAAGTGTATCGAGAGTAGCTCTCAGGATAGGGAGTTCAGTTATGGTATGGGAGGGCAATGTATCCATTGACCAGGACCCTGATTACCCGCTTGTCTACTCGGCACCCTAAGACACATGTTGTAGGGAATAATGGTACATGCATCATATAGGATTGAGTCTTTGGTTGTACTTCTTGATTCATTTCCCCACTCTCGTTGATATATATATGTTCATCCGACCACGATACTCCTTGATAACATTCAGGATGACTTTGTGATGATATCCAGTGAGGATACTAGCTCTGGTTTTTGACAATGATTCTGTGAGCAACGAGACCTCAGCTTAAGACCCATTATGTGAGACCCTTTATCTAGGTGGGTAGGTAGTAGCTCCCCTACCTATTGAGCAACATACTTCCCCAGTAGAGAAGGCTGAGGACGTGCATAGGTTGAGCGCACTTCGTGAGTTCCATCACAAGAGATTGCTAAGGTTCCGTGGTGAGCTAGACCCTCGGACAACGGAGGTTTGTCTAGATTTAGTGGTCCTTCTATTCAGGCTTGTACGAACACCAGTAGATCAGATGGTGGATTTTGTAGTTGACCTTTTCCCCGGAGCAGCTGGATGTTGGTGGAGTTTAGTTACTCAGATACACAATGAGTTGGCACTATCGTGTGACGACTTCTTACAACTATTTTGTGAGGAGTTCTACCCATGATTCTTGCACTTCGTTCGACTTCATGAGCTCCTCCAGTTACATTAGTAATGGATTAAAATGATTGAGTATGTGGCTAGGTTCACAGACCTTGCATGATACTCTCTGGACATGATCCCTGAAGGATATTTCCTAGAAATTAAGTTTGAGTGGGGACTTGGTAGTGAGATCTATGCTATCATAGTGCCCTTGTACATCCACACCTATGATGAAGTACTGGAGTAGGCACTGGTGGTAGATATCTTTCTGTCACCCCATATAATTGGTTGTGGTAGTGAATGCAACAGAGATGAGATGTATTCTACAACTAGCTGATGCCAAACAACAAGATCTCGACGTAAGAGATCTGTTCATGATCAGTCTCAGGAACGTGGTCATATGGGCCCCAAAAAATGTGAAAGAAGAGTAGTGGAAGAGTCCCTCCGACTTGTGCACTCATGGTGTAGTTTTATAGCAGATTCCCTTAGCGAGAAGTGTGGGAAGTCCCCGGCTCACCTAGTGCGGGAAGTTTCAGAGCAGTTAACTTCCATACAGCTGACCCTAGTGGAATAGGAGGGTACAACTTTTCTTCAGTCGACGGTGTTGACTCCTTCGCATCTCAAGCGTGTAAGGGAGTCTCAGTTGTGATTTGTCGACTGTGAAATAATGTGTGACCAGATACCCTTATGTGTTTCACCATATGGATATTCTGAAGGAGGGAATGACGAGACCTTATTCTAGTGGAAAACAATGATTCTAGTTTTGACATGGGATGTAGAGGTTAGATTTGGAAGGCAAACTATCCCCCAAGTTCTATCAGGACATTTGAGACTGTGCAAGGAGATGGCGAGGTTGCATACCGCCTTACCTTACTCCCAATAGCTGGAGTGGGTACACGAAATCTTACACGTGTTGCAACTGAGGAGATACGTGTGCATTCCTACACACATCATCAATTGATGAAATCCTTATGAGGGTGGAAAATCCCTTTGGTCCACATTCTTTGGCAGCACAGAAATGTACAAGTTTCCCTAGGAGTGGGAGAGCTAAGTGTGGGCTCGGTATATTGAGTTTTCTCCCTAGTTTTGTTTTTTGAGGATTAAAATCTAGAAGGAGGGAATAATATGGAGACCCATTTTTTTCCTAATAAGACTTTGAAATATTTCTAAGAATATTTCCAGAGTTGGGTGTAGAGACGACGTGCAATTCTGAGTCCCGGTGTGCACGAAATTAATTTTATAAAAATGTTAAGTGTTTTTATATTACACATGCATGGTTAACTAAAGAAAACGGGATATGTCTTAAATGGTTGATCAGATTGGAAATCTAAGACCACAATTAGGTCTGAAAAGTAGTGTTTTCCCTAGGCACGACAAAAAATAATTCAGCGTGGGACGTTCAGACTCCTCAATCATTGGATTTGTGTTAAATGGATAAATTAAACTATTAATTTATTCATTTAATAGCTCAAACCCAAATATCTCTTGAATGGGGACTTAAATGAAAAATCTTGGACCATCAATGAGCTCAGAACATAGGTTTTACCCTATGAAGAGTATAATTTTTGTTGGCATTGGGAGGTTGGCCTATGTGCCATCATGGGAGATTATTTAAATAATTAAATAATTGATTATTTTATTATTTTATTAATTTATTTTAACCTAGTGAGAGGTTATAAATTCTTTGATTAGAGGGGGTTGGCCTCATAATTTAGTTTGGCCAGGGATGGAAAACCCTCCCTTCCTATCCTCTCCTCCTCTTCCCGTTGATGAATAAAGAACAACGAAGCCTTAGATCTAGGAGAATCAAAGTGCGACAAACACGACGACTTATTCTGATCATTGCGCAATTGTGATCTTCATAAATGAAAACGAATTCAATCTAGGTTGGATTTATCTTTGTGGATTTTTTACTCCGGTCTGATTTTCATGACGTACACGAATTAAATGAATTAATTCACGGATCGAAAAACAAATGGTTAAATCATTTTCTTATTGTTTATATTGAAATTGAAAATATTGAAGTTTGATAAATATATATTTTACAATTCCTTAATTTCTTGATTATGAACGATGATGTCCAAACAAACACTACCATCGATCTGCACATAAACCATGATCTTTTCTATTTTATTATTCGTATGTTCTTCACACATTCTTTATTGGAAAATAATTAAGTGCGTTAATAATTCAATGTTTTGTTGAGCGAAACATACAAACATTGAGATCTCAACCTGAGGATCACTGATCCAATCACAAATGCGCATTAGTCTCTTCATTCAGAGTTAGTTCAAACCCAGAATGGTGTGCAGAATGATTCCGCAGCGCGGGTTTGATGAGGGTTCTGGAAGTTCAAGGAGGAGGTTCTGGTGAGGCAAGTAGCCGACTATAGTGGATGGGAGAGGTGGATCTGGTAGCATGAAAGGTAAATCTGGCGGTTCAGGTCGGTGTGGAAGATCAGGCCTGCGCAAGCAGGGCGATTCGACTGAGTGAGGTCGGCGCAACGAGCGGATCAGGTGCCAGGCACTATGGCTGTCTTGAGCCTTGGCCGCACGATAGGTTAGAGGCGTGGCGACGTAGGTAGATGGAGGTGGTGGCGGCAGTTTTGGCCGTGCGTAAGAACCCTAAGGTTAGGGTTTCCAGAGGAGAATAGCGTAAAAGAAGGTGATTGGAGAGACAAACTAAAATGTAATAATGATAATATAAAAAAATGGAAATAAATGATAAAAGAGGAGTGATTTGTGGGCTTGTGCTCTACACATGAATTATTTGAAAGATTTTAACATGGGTTCTGAATTTAAGAAAAAAAATGGTTAAATAAAAATAATAATAATAATAATATTTTTGTTGGGAAAACCATGTTTTGACCGTAACTTCTTCATGCGACCTCGATTTCATGAACCGTCAGTGGCAGTGTGACCCTGCCTCTGAGATAGAAATTCCAAGCCAAATATTGGATATCTTTCTAGGTTTGTAGATCAAGTACCCAGAATGCTCAAATATTAATAATATATTATTATTATTTAATTTTTGACCCGCCATAACTCCTGCGTGCAATGTCCGATTGACTTGCTGTCAGCGGCGACATGATCTTGTCATTAAGATAGTTGATTTAAGTCCAAGTTTGAATATTAAATTATGGTCCATAGATCAGGTCCACAAAACACCCAATATTATTATTATTATTATTATTATTATTATTATTATTTCGGTATCTAGTATCCGACATATCTCCCTTATACGGTGTTGGAATGAAGAACTGTTTGTGACGCCGAAACCCTGAAATTAAGATGGATATTTCAAGACCAATTTTGGATATTTATGTCAAGGTTGTGGCGTAGGCCCCACAAGGCTAGTTCACACATGTTGAGGTGAAATGAAACTTTCTCAGTGGGTTTCTGTTTTTGGACAAATGGGTAGTCCATCTCATGTGTTTTTCTGTGAGAATCGTAATGGCATGATCCATAAAATTTGTTTTGGGGCTAAGGCGTGGGACCCATGTGATTCCATTCAAGAAAAATGCAGTGATATATGAATTTTCCATCAGATTTCCATTTAGGGTGAATGAATAGTCAATCTTGTGCATTTTCATCCAAGGATCGCAATGGTGTGATCCGTTTGGTTTTTCTGTACTATTTGAGGAGGCCTTCCAGTAAAAGTACATTTTTCCCTTGGTTTTAACAATGAACATTGTGCTCTTGATAGAATTTTGGCTAGATATATCAAGTACTATGAGAGTACACTAGCACGCCTAGGGGTAATTGATTTTTAGTTTAGTACCCCAGTATGGAGAGGTACCGGGCATCCGATTGATGTGACTTCTGTCGCATTGTAACCTTTAAGACAAGGTGGTCCTTTGGGTTACTTCTTCATGGGAATTTGTGGAAGTTGACGTATGAACTATGGCTTGAGGATCAGAATCTATGGAACTCAAGCACACCAAGTGTGGGAATCCTATGGCTGAATGTCATGTAAAGAGAGACCCTTTATAGATCGGTATCAGAGTGACCCAGTGTGGATTAATAGTAGCATGACTTGATGAGGACCAGACTTAGAGTGTACCATCATGGATCAATAACATACAACCATGTGGGGATCAATAGATTACAACCATGCGTGGATCAATAGTAGCACGACCCGATGAGGACTATCCTTATATCGGCCCGTTGTGGATCAGTGACTTACGACCCTGTGTGGATCGATGACTTATGATCCTGTATGGATCAGTAGTAGCACGACCCGATGAGGACCAAACATAGAGAGGTCCGTCTTGGATCAACGACTTATGACCCTGTGTGTATTGATGACTTACAACCCTGTGTGGATCAGCAGTTGCATGAATCGATGAGGATCAGCCTTAGAATGACCTATCATGGATCAGCGACTTATCAATCTATGTGGATCGATGAATTACGACCCTATGTGGATCGATGACTTACGAACTTGTGTGGATCAGTGACATATGACCATGTGTGGATTAGAAATAGAATGAATTATTCTTGGTTTAGTAGTGGAACTTCTCAATGGAATAAGATGATTTAGCTTTATAACTAAACATCACAATTCCTATTCTTTAAGTTATACCTAGTGCGAGCTATGAGATGGAGATCCCCTTACTCTCTCATTTGGGTTTCCTTGAGCGAGCATATCTACTACTGGGTGGAGGTGTACTCTTTTTGTTCACTCTTGTTATAACTTGTTCTCTCTTACTGCTCCCCTCTTCAGTTCTCTCTTACTGCTCCCTCGAGCCTTACTGAGCATTCCTATGCTCACCCCTGTTTGGGATTTTCCCACATTTATTGTGAACTTGTAGATGATAGAAAGGTTGATCATGATATCATAAGAGCTCAGGGATATAGGGTTCTTGGACAGCGTACGGTGGTCGTAGCTTGGGATTCAGGAGTAGGACTCTCCCTGCTGTTTTACTTTTTCACCTATTTCTAGGTTGTGGCATTTTTCTAGTTGGGTGTATATTTTTCCCTTTCCCTTTCATCTTTATTTTTTTCTTGTACTTGTACTATTTAGAGGTCGATGCATATATGTTTGGTTCCATTTTTATATCATTGTGGTACCTTGATTTATTTTTCTCTACACCTTTTCATTGAGTTGTCTTCCTGTACGTGTACAGATTCTTAGGCAAAGGCCTCCCAGAGTTTGTTCTGCCTTCGACGCTAGTCGCCAGCCGCTGGCCTATGGAGGCGAGCTTAGGGTAGTTTTGGCTTGATCCCTGGCATGGGTTGGGTTGTGAAAATTGAGAGGGGGAATGAGATATAATTCATGATTAATTTATTTTTAGTAGAGAGTTATGGGAGAAAGAGTGGGTATTTTACACTTGAGGATGGTTTTTCTTTAGGTTTAATATAATGATAATTTAGTTATTAAGGCTAACCACTTTTTGGTGGCATTAATTTTAAAGAATTTGGTATATAATTAATGTTGTAAAAGTTTTATATTGTAATGAAAAACCTTAAGCACCTATTTAATGGTGTTTTTAGGTATTTTATTCCTTTACTATTTAATTTTAACCTTTTACATTATTTTAACTTTACCATGGAAACTCAATTTTTACACCATTAACTTTTTTTTTGTGATTAAAAAATAAAATTAACATTATGACCTAATTTAGACCTTATAATTATAAAAATTAAATCCATTTTAATTGATTAAATTTCAAAAAGTGATAAAAACTAATTCTAAAATTCTACATGTATAAAACGTAAAAACAATTTTTATAAAAGATATAATTTTTGTTTCAAAGTCACTAATACAAGTTTATAAATTAAAATAAATATTTTAAAATTCACAATTTTACTCCTTTTATATATTATTGGTTGAAAAAAGGTTTCATAAATTTTTATATCATATTTATTACATGATGATGTCATAAAACTCAAGTTTTTCAAAGAAATAATATTTTCAAAATTAATCCAAAAATCAAACTTTTTTGAAAAACCCCAAAAATTAACCCCAAAATTATTTCCATATTTTTATTTAAAAAATGAAACCATTTTATCAAAATATTTTTTTAATTGCGAGAAATTTTATTTTTAAAATAAAATACCTATTTATTTAAAAATACTAGTTTCTATGACATGATCAACATTCTAACCCTTTGAAAAATTACTTAGGGCTTAATAAAACTATGTTATCATTTATATATAGATATATAGTATCTAAAATAAAATTTATAGAAATAATATTTTTTTTGAAAGTAAATTAAACACACACATATTTTTTAGTAGAGAAAATGTAATTATAATCTTTTTTTGCGTTAAACATTTGTTTTGTCATACTTAAGTCTTTTATTTAGTTATATTATGAAATTTATTTATTATATATCACATTTTAATTTAATATATTGAATTTCCTATATTTTATACTATATTCATAATTATGACACACAAATTAATTCATAAGTGAAATTCTATTCTTAAAATACTTGGTCGTTATATTTTCCCCCTTAATAAATTTCTCCCTCAAAATTTGGGTATTTCCTAGAGATAAGTAGGGGTATTTATTCTTCATCACTTCCTCTAGATCCTAGGGTTATTATTAAACTTTTTATTTCTCCCCAAAATTTTCATAGGTCAAGTTATCTTATTCATCAATACTTGTTCCATTTCATCAAGAATATAGATCAGTTTTTTTTTCATATGACATGTCAGGTTATAACTCCACACCATTTGGGTTATGTATATGTATTGGGTTTGAAATATAATTTCTTAAAAGGGTCATGTGGAATATGTTATGGACCTTCGAAATATTTTGAGGTAGTTTAAACTGATATGAAACTACTACAATGCACTCCAAAATCTCAAATTATCAATATACCTCGGACTCAGTTTACCCTTCTTTAAAAATATCATGACCCCTTTCCATGAATATATTTTAAGGAATACATGATCCCCAATATGAAATTATATTTCCTTCCTTATATTTTTAGTATAAATCTTTTGTTGACTTTTTGTAGCCTTGATATGTTTCTGGATCACATTTATCTTAATTTTAGTCTCTTTCACAATGTCTGGTCCCAATAATTTTACTTCTTCACTTTCATCATATCATATTAGAGTTCTATTCCTTATCCCATTAATTTATTCATAAGGATATATTTGAATAATTGAAATTTTTAGTAGAATTCAAAAAATGAAAGATACTGGTCCCAACTCACTTGAAAGTCAAGTGAGCATTCCCATAACATGTATTCTAATGTTTGAATATTTCATTTAGTCTTTCCATCAGTTTGCATATGATAGGCCATATTAAGGTATACTTTGGTATTAATATACTTTTGAATAATCCTCTAGAACTTATAAGTAAATCTTAGTTCATGATCTAACATAATTGATAACAATGCTCCATGAAGTCTTAAAATTCTTGAATATAGAGATGAGAAAGTTTCTCAAGAGTGAAATTCTCTTGTGTAACGATAAAATGAGAAGGATTTTTTAATTTATCACCCATATGGCATTTTTTCTCTTAGATGTCTTAGGAAGGCCCATAACAAAGCCTGTAGTGGTTTTTCACACTTTAATAGAGGTACGTGTAGTGGTTGAAATAATTATTTGGGTATTTTTCACTCTTCCTTCAATTTATAAAATACCAAACATCATGTAGTATATTCAGTAATATTCCTTTTCATATTATCCCATCAATAATGACCTCAAAAAATATCTATAAATTTGGAGCATCTGGAATGTATAGAGAACAATGAGTTGTGATATTCATACATCAGCTCTTTCTTTAACTCTATATCAAATGGGATACATAGCCTTGTAGAAAACCACAGTACTCCCTCTTGATCAATATTTAACTCAAAAAGCTTACTATTTTTCATAGGTTTTATCTTATTTTGTAACTTAGGATCATCTCTTGGTTATTTGTTGATATTATCTAGTATTGATGGTTGGGAAATAATTTAGGATAAGATTGATGATATCCCTCATCTTATAACTTCCATGTCCATATTTACCCGACCCTTGATCAATGGGCCTCCTTCAATACTCATCATCTCAAGAACTGCAATGTATTTCTTACTAATAAGAGTCATTGGAAAAAGTAAAATTAATTATTTATTTTTACCTTATTAAAATAGGAAAGTGGAAAGTCAGGTCAAAACATAGTTAAGAGATATTGGAATGTGTGAAACCAAAAAAAGGTAACAAAAATAAAATAAAATAAAAAATTTAAAATATTGAGATGATAGTAAGAAATGAAAGTTAAAAGTGTGAAGTGATGATGAATGTGAAATAGGAAAATATGAAGTAGAACCAAAAAGAATTTGTTTAAACAAGATTAATCAAGTTATTTCTAGATTGATTGAATTAAAATATGTGTTTCTGTGCTTAAATCAATTTCAAGCATTATGGTGCTAAAGGAAACATGAAAAAAGGTAAAATTAATCAACTATCATTAAGTGTATCAAATTTCTCAGTGAATTCTTCTAAAAAAAGATATTTCTATCCCAACTTAGAAAACTGGTAATCCAAAATGGATAAAACATAACCTCAATAGTTTCTAGATAAAGTAATTTGGTTGAGGTTTCCAGGAAAAACAATCCATTAATCTTCACCTGTCAGTACATGAAATAAGTTAGAAGTGATACTGATTAGGATTTAAAAGTTAAATAATTTAATGAAGAACATAGACTATGAACTTTAGGTAAAATAAAATTAATTTTTATCTATGAAAAATTTTCAACCGTAAAAAAATTATTGAAGTATAAAATAAAAATGTAGTGGAAAAGTATAGGAAGATCATCAACTCGATAATTTTAACTAAATAAAGTTCATATAAAAAATAATCAACTCACTGTAGTACATATTCTCAGTAAATTATTTAGCCACAAATTTTCATAGAAACAATATTTATATACGATGAATTCAGAACAATAATACAATTCATGAAAGTAAGAGGAAGAGATAAGAAAGATTCTCTGTCAAGGAAACTTCCTTCCTCATTCTCTATCTCCTGAGCTTGTTATCCTAGTGCTCTTACTCTAGTTATGATCTCCTATCACATTTTGTGTTCTCATAATGTTTACCTGTTTATCCTATTATTATTTCTACACATTAATAGAATATATTCCTCGATTGAATTCCTAGATATCATTATTTATTTCATAGACAAATTTTTCAAGTGAAATCACTTGAATTATTATTCAACTATGTTTCCTGTGATAATAAAATTTCATTAGACTACCCTTGTAAAAAATATTTAATTCCACATGTGTATTTGATAAGTATGCAATAGGAATCCCTGTTAGATGTTGTTCACTCTCCCTTTACAATATTTACATTTCACTTTGATGTAGGATTTATTAAAATATAAAGGAACCCTACATGAGATAATTCACCCTTACATGGCCTCATTTATATGTGGTATTACCTTTACATAGATATACTGACCTTTATGTATCATGGAAATGACCCTTACATAAATAGTTATAAAACATGGTTTACGTTGAAATAGACATGAATATGTAGATTACTACATTTTCACAACCTATTTTATGGATTTAGATTCAATAAAGAAATAAGATGAGAACTTAGTGTGAATTCTCTTGAATCAATACAAAAGTAGAAGTGGAAAACCCGTAGCCTTCATCTTATTCAGAAACGACCTTCAACAAATGAAAATCCAACAAAAAACAAGTTTTCACACTCAAAACATTTAATTCTTCAATAAAATCCAATCGATTCTATATTTCCTTTCCTTATCTTGAATCGAGATAAACACTTCAATATATCTACATAATCCACAACTTTAGGTAGTGATCATCTTCATATCTCGATCCATATTTCAATCAGAGACTGAGATCATCAAATTGATTGACTTTGGCTCGACAAGCATAGTTACATCGTAATCTTGAAATGAGTCTCTTTTAAAATTCACCAGTAGATATCGTACAACATTAGTGAAATCCTCATCTAGAATCACCATTGGTAAAATACCCCAAAATTAAAAACTTGAAGACTTGGTGTGAGTCTTACACATTTGAAATTATTACATCAGTTCTGATTTTATAAATAATACCAATGTCTCCTTAATTTTAATTATATTTGGCCAGACTTCATCCTCCTAATTTCAATTTCATCTTCTTTGAGTGGAAATTTCCTAAAAAATCACAATTCATCTTCAAACATTAGCATTCAAGATTCTACTCTGATTATTCATTCCCTCATGGCTTGGGTAGCTTCATTATGACATGGTGTTTCATATTCTTCCCACTCAAATTCCCAATTTATGATCTTCAGTTTTCCATAGGCATGCATGAACCATGTACACTACATGTTCATAGGTTGATAGGCATAGTGGAATAAGAATTAATGTGTATATGGAATCCATGATTATAAGTGGATAGATTCAAAAAAGCAAAGACATAGTTGAAAGGGTTTCTACATGGATATGACCCTTCCCTTGGACGTAGTACCCTAATGAAATGTCCATAGGTCATGGTATCACCTTCACAGTACCAATGCTTTCTTCTCACAGTCAAAATCTTCTTACAATTGCAATATGATTAATTTTAATTTCTAAACATAAAGTATTAAAAATGAAACTCAAATCCCATTAATTAAAATGAAAATAATAAGTAAAAAATTAGAATATGTTAAAAAATATTAAAAAATAATTAAAAATTCATTAGCTAATAAAATAATTAATATTTTTTTTAAAATTAAATAAACATAGAGATTAATAAAAAAACCTTAAATTAATATTTAAAAAGAAAATTCATAATAAAAATAAAATAAAAACTCAAATCTTGACCTTTTTTTTACTTTAAAAATTAAATCACATAATTAAAAATAAAATTCATTAATTTAATTCTTTACTTAAAAATTAGACAATACACAGTAATTAACCAATTAAAGGCATATTTTAACATTAAAATACACAATTAATATAATAAATAATGTGAAAAATGCATCAAATAAATGATACATAAAATTCTCCCACACATAGAATATTTCTTATCCTCAAGTAATCAATTGCACAAATTTAGTTGAAGAAAAGAAACATCAAGACTGAAAAACTGAAATTATATAAAGAATTTATTTTCATAAATATTTTCCCCCATCAACCCTCAAATGTTCTCAAAGTGACCTACCTATTAAAAATAAATGGTTCCAGCGCAATGTTGGCTCATATTTTACAAAAATGGTCAAAGTTGAAAAAATTGAATAGAATTTAACACAATTTAATTGACATCCAATTAAATGTCCAAAATTATCTTTACCTCTAGGATAAAATGCTCACATAATTTATGTGAAGATAATAAATTGGTATACCATTGGATGGATTGTAGTAAGAATTTATTGGTGGAATAAATAACCCATCCCACAATTAAAGAATAAATATTAAATAAATATAGAATAAAGAGTTCAACCTAGATTAGGATTTTTGTTTCATAGTTCATTTGGATTTATATATTATGAGTTAAATTCAAATTAAAATGTTCAAAGTCAATGATGATTATAAAACATTATCCTAAAATTTTATTGAATGAAAATTTTTCAATAGGGAAATTAAATGATATTCAAAAAAAAAATATAAGGGTTAATAATTATTATCCTTCTCAAGTGGCATTATAACCTTCAAATTTTAGAAAAATTATCATTCATTAAAGATTCCTATGTGAAACTTAAAAACTCAAAATTTTGAAAATGTTTAAGGGAGATTTAATGTGTTCAACATTAAAGAAAAATTAATAAAATTTAAGGCCGATTCCTCACACTTAAATCCCAATAATGAAATCATTATTAAATATCAAAGTAATATAAATAATTAAACAATTTTGGTTTAAATTGATTTAAAAATACAGTACATAGAATAATAAATTTTTTAGGGGTAGTGAGAAAGTTTTAAAATGAATTTTTTCATACAAACATAAAAAACAATTCCATGAAATGAAAAACATTCATATTGTACACTCACTAATAATTTAAGAATAATAAAATAATTCCCAAAATATTTCATTTTATTGGTGTGTTAATGAATAGTTTTCAATGGATTAGAAAACACAACATGATACTGAATCATTACACAAAGGAAATCTGAACAATGATAGTGACCAACAAGGATTTAACATAGATGTTAACATTTATAGAATAAAAATCCTTAAATAAATTTAAGTAGTGAATTCTATGAAACCATTAGTAGTGTTTAAAAATATTACGGAGCATTAAAAATTGGGAAACTAAAACAATTACTCCCATGATATATAGAAGCTTATCTCTTTATTTTAGAACATTTGTATCCTCCCTTATAGATATTGAAATAATTATTTGGATTCATGTTCAAACTCACAAAAAATAAAAAAAGTAAAATGGGGTTTTTAAATTTAAATTTTAACAAAGAAAATTACCAGATTTATAGTTTGCGAATGTTTTATCTAGTTTTCTATAATTAGATGCTCCTTCCAGACATAGTGATCAAAATTAATCTAAAACTGGTAAGTAGATCTCATAATAAACTATTCCCTCTTCTTATGGTAACTTTACCGACCATATAGTTACTTATAACTATAAAACCACCTAATTAAAAACCAAATAAACTCATGGTCATCCGACACAAAAAATTTCATACAAAAATAAATCAATAATAAGTAAATGGATAATATAAAAAGTCAATGAAACTTTGGTTCACCATTTCATGAAGATACACAATAGATCGAGAAGAATTTATTTAAAAGATAAGTAAGAGGGGAAACTATAAAATCATGGGTTTCCACCTATTAAGCACTGAATTTAATGACTCTATCCAAACTTACCCACTTAATGTTTTTATCCATGATTATTTAATGGGTATGTGTTGGTGTTGATTCTCACCTCATTTTTCTATTTGAAAAAATTAGAAAGTTCACTCAACAACTATGATACAACAACATCTTGTAACACTTCATCTAAATGATCCAATGTTCCAAGATTAAGATATATTTCACCAAAACCATGTATTTGAAAAATAGAATTTAGTATTGAAGATTTCAACTTAATGTAGTCTTTTGAATAATCAGTTTCACCCCCTAAAATCTCCCCCACACTCAGGATATTCAATGTCTTAGAAAATAGTGCAACAATTTGAGTAGGTTTCTCATTACTATTTTTTTATTACCAATACCCTTATGATGTGAAATTTTATATTCTTAATTATTACTAAATAATTACATAAGCTCTAGGAAATATTATTCTATATCCAAACAACTCATATAAGTAGGGACAAACCTATTGTCATCATCTTGTAAGCTATGGAGAAATTCTCCTATCATATTTTATTAAAATTGAGAGAAATCAACACTGAATCTGTAAAGGATAGGATTAACTACGTACTCTTCCACATCCCTTAAACATGAAATATTTTCTAAATATGAAAAAGAGTTGACTCACACTTCACAGGTTGTAAAGTAAAGGAAGCTGTATCATGGTTGGGTATAAGGGAGGGTTGCGAACTTTGAAAAACACTATGAGAAACACTATCAATAAGAAATATTGGTTTTGAGTGGACTAATTCATGGTCCTTGAAAATGGATATCCTAATATGGATATAAAGGTTCCATATTACTTTATGTTATAGTGGAAAATTAGATTCAATATAACAAGAATTAAAATTTTCATTGATTGATTATTTGATTATTTCATCATGAGGGCGGTGATTTTACTTCCTAGCCTTTTCTCTAAAAACCTCCTCAACAGAATATATCAACTTAAAACTAAAGAAAAATTTGAGATTCCTTGAAAACATGAAGTTCTTCTAGATCCTCACTAGCTTAAATATTAAGTTTACCCTTTGATATATTTTTCTATCCCAAGCTGTGGCTAAGAATAACCTACTAAGAATTATTGGAACTTGATTATCATATTCTTTCTCAAGAATTATGTAGTATATAAGCAAAGAAAATTTCCATATATTAAATAATAGTCCATATAACCTTCCATAAGAATAAAAAAGAGACCTATCAGATATCTATAGTGACACAGATATAGGTTTAAGCTCTATAAAACCCAAATTTTTGAACAAGGAGTAGAGTATAAGGTTGATACTAGAACCTAAGTCACAAAGGAACCTAATATCCTCACCTCCACAAACTCTAAAAGACATAACTAAGGAAATATATACTTTTATTTTTGGGGGGATATTATTTTAAATAATTACACTCTAATACTCATTAATATTTATTGTTTAACTCTCTCCATAATCCATTTTATTATCCAAAAATATTTTAAATTATGAACATCTGAAGAAATTTCAATTAACAAAGTTCATTATTCTTGTTAGGTATTTATATAAAAGGGATTAGAGGGGCATAATTCTTCAATACAGGTTTATTATTATCCTCATCCTCAAGACTCACCTTCATTTACCCTCTATAATGAGTTCCCATTTCATTTTATTTTTTTATTAGACTTTCTCATGTGAAGAATCATCATTTTTCTTAGGTTGGTTAATTCTAATGAAATTTATAGTTTTAGAATTTTCCTGATTTTTATTTTTAGTTTCTTCTTGAACTTAAATTTTATATTCCCTAGGTTTTTACTTAACATTTTTTTTGAGTTTTTAGGCCTAATTTGGAGGTTTTAACCATCAAAGTTTCTCTATGATTTGGTTTAGTTGTACTGTTCAGTTTGGATTTATCTCTCCCACTTAGATATCTTGTTATTTTTCCCATTTAGAGTTCCAAACTCTGAATCAAATAATATATGTATTTTTTCATTGAACCAGTTTATCCCAAAATCTAATGTAAAAAACCCTTCATCACCCTTGAGAATTGGAATATTACATCCCATATTGATTAACATAATAATGATTAGGTTATGGTTTCTAACTAGAGGGGTTTTAAGAAATTATTGTTATTTACATGATAGGTTTATGTGGGTTTATAAAAAAATTGAATTGATTAGAAAATAGATAATTTATTCCTTAATTTATATCCTTTTAATCAATAAAATGATCACTCTATTTAGGATGGAGAGGTAGATCAAAGTTGGGAGATAAATTTCTTGAATGTCAAAATATCCCTTAATGGATGAATTATACTTTAAGTGACCATTCATTTACTATAATATCCTGAGTGTTTTTTTCGACTTATAAACTTTTCAATTTATAGTGAACTTGTGTTGTGACTTTTGATCAAGTTTTTCAAGTACTTATTTGAGATCTTTAGCATTCATGTCCGAGAAATCACCACCACAAGATTAATCAACTTGATTCTGGTTATAGGGTGTAAGGCTATTGTAGAGTGCATGTATAAGAAAATGAGGATCTAATTGATGATTGTAAAACTAACTAATAATAGATCTAAACTTATTACCTGATTCATGAAATAATTCTTCCTTATCCTAGATAAATAATTTATCTTATGACTTACCTATATAGTGGTATTCTTAATATACAATTTAGAAAAAAATTAATTAAAAAACTCATCCCAAGTACAAAATATCTCTTTATAAAGGTTATGGAAGAAAGTCCTTGAACTACACTTGAGATATAATGGAAACACCATCAATCTAAACTCCTCCTCATTCAACCCTCACATAGGCAGATTTCAAACAACACTATATAAGTATTTAATGAATTATAGTGAATCCTTTACAGAAATACCATTAAATTAAGGTATTATTGAATGATATGGAAATTGTTTCTCATAGTTACCAAACCTAGGAGAAGTTATAATACATAAAGGGTTACTTGAAATTATAGGAATATAAAAATCCCAAATCCCAAGCCTCTCTTCATTATGAAAAATTGGTTGATGTGGGACATGACTAACATTTATATTTTTAATTATTTGAAGCTCTTGATTATCTATTTCAATCTAGTTTTTTTATAAGAATAGATTAATCTTTATTTATTTATGGAATCATGTAATAATATCTGTTTTAAAAGTTTGAGTTTGCATAAAACTCAAGTGACTATAGTGAAATTTCAGTACACAGAGTGAAGAGAAACAAACATCTTTGAAATTTTTTTTGAAGAAATTTTAATAAATGTTCTTTTATTTTTTATTTTTTTATATTTAGTGTTTTTAATTTGTTTCAAATTCCATCATCAACAAAAAACTCCAAAATTTTATGAGCATGGTCGTTAAGATTATCTCAAAATTACAATTTATTTATAAACCCTAAGAATAAGTAGTATTGTAGTGAGTAGGGTGTTGAATCCATAGGGAAGGATAATAATTAATCCATGTGACCAAAACAATACAAAACAAACAAAAGTAATAGAAAAAACATAAATAGTATAAATTGATGATGTTTTTTTTTGGAATTGTGAAACACTAAAAGGATAAAAAGTGATTACTATGAAAATTTATGGAGGGAAATAGATCAATGACAATTATATTGAGAAAAATGAATAAGTGTTTGAGTTAGGGAATAAGATAGCACTGAATTGATTTAAATATATTATCTGTTCATTCTTGTCAATCACAAATATATCAATGCTTAGACGAATAGGTTATGATTCACCAAGTTATCACTTAACATTCAACAAAACTCAGTGAACATTCCTTAGTATTGATTTGTTGATAAAAACTCAGGAATTAATTTGATCATTAATGGATGAATGAGACATTATCATTTTCTAATTTTCAGTAATTTTATTAATTCTCAAATGTTATGTATCTAACACCATCACTCATCGATTATTAGAGTGGTGTAGAATTGATACTCATTAAAAACCCAAAATTTATCATTAAACTTAAAATCACACTGACATAATTATAAAATAAAGTGAAAAAATAAATATTTTAATCCAATCCAATTAAATTCCACTAACTATTTAGCTACAGATAATAAGAGTAGAAACAATAACAATATTCAATAAAATCATCATAAAGATAGCAGAATAGAGATAAAGACATAAGGAAGAATAAGCTTCTCTATTATGGTTGCTTCCTATCTCTAACTCATGCTTCCAATTCTTGACCTCCCCTATATTTTATGTGTGTTGTGTACTCCTGATGTTCATCCTCTATTTAAAGTATTTGTATTTTCTACCACATTAGGAGAATATATTCCTCAATTTAATTCCTAGATATCAAAAATATTTCACAACTGAATTGTCTAGGTGACATGACCTGGTTGTTTATTTAGGTATGATTTTTGTGATAGTCACGTGTCATTAGTTTTTCTTTTACAGAAACCTAATTAATTCAAAACATTTATCTATCATAGAATTCACCTAGAATACCTTATTTCCATCTTTCAATATCCCTTTACATGTGTTTCATTTCACTTTGATATAGCCTTCATTGAAATTTGGATAACCCTTATATGAGATGATTCAAAATTATGTGGCCTCATTTTTATGTGGTATTACCTTTACACAAACACGATGACCTATACGAAGCCTAGAAATGAACCTTACATGAAAAGTTTGTACACATGGGTTTCCTTGATGTATCCATAAAGTCATGGATTACTACCCTTCTACAAAATCCTTTTTTTATTTTGAGATTCAAGCAGGAAAAAAGATGAGAACTTAGTGTGTATCCTCACACGTCAACACAATCATAGAAGTGGTTACCCTAAATCCTTCATCTTCTTTAGGGATGAACTTGAATAAATTAAAATCGAATGAACATTAAGGCTTCACACTCAAAATTTTATCTTCATCAGTTAGGTCTAATCAAGACTGAATTTCCTTTCCCCAACTACAATTGAGATCAACACATCAACATCTCTTCCAAATCCAAAACCTTAGATGGTAATCATCTTTTCATATTGTACCATCATTCAATCAGATCTTGGGATCATAAAATTGGATGGATCAGGATTGGAAAGCATAGTGGATTCGTAAGATTGAAATGATTCTCTTTGGAAATTCATCAATTGATATTATGAAATATCGGTGAAATCCTCATCTAGAATTACCAATGGGTCTGGTTCCCAAAAATCACAAACTTAAAGTCTCAATTTCAGTCTCCTATGTTTGCAATTCTTACCTCGGTTCTAATTTCATCAATAATTTTGATGTCCCCTTTATTTTTTTAGATTTGGTCTACCTTAATCATCATTATTTAAATTTAAACTGCTTTAAGTGAATATTTCCAAAAAAATCTCACTTCATATTCAAATAGTTACATTCTATATTCAACTTTTATTTTTAATTTCATAATGGATTGGGAAACTTGAACATGACATGCCATTTCATCTTCTTCCCACTCGAATTACTAGTTCACATTCTTTAATTTTACATAGGAATGAACAAAATATGGACAATGTATGATCATAGGTTGATAGATATTTTGGAATATGAATGCATGGTCTCAAGTTACATAGGGTCGTAGGGGGTTGTCTTCATATAAGAAAAGGCATAGTTGAAAGGTTCTCTGCACGATAGCTTAAATGGACATTCTCACGATAGTAGTACCCCACTAGCATGGTCATAGGTCATGGTAGCACCTTCGTAGTAGCAGTGATACCTTCTCATGGTCACAACCTTCTCACGATAGCAGTATGCATAATCTAAATTCACAAACATAAAGGATTAAAAATAAAACTCTGACCCCTTTAATTAAAATGAAAATAATAAGTTAAAATTTTTCAAATGTTAAAACAATAAAATAAAATATTAAAAATAAGTTAAAAAATGCATTAGTTAGTAAATTAATTAATTAACAAAAAAAGAAATGAAAAATTAAATTAAATAAACATAGAGAGTAAAAAATCACTTTAAATTAAATTTCAATAGAAAATTCATAATTAAAATGAAATAAGAAAACTCAAAGATCAACACATTTTATAATTTAAACATAAAAACATATGTAAAAATAAAATTCATTAACTTAATACTTTACTTGAAAATTAAACACTATACAATAATTAACCAATAAAAGGAATATTTTAAATTACAATTCACTATTAATATAATTAATGATGTGGTAAATGAATCTAATAAATGTTACATCACCTACCCAATTAATTTTTGATCTTCTTTTCTCTTCCAAGGTGATAATTAATAGAGAAATCATAGTCCTTAGAAAGATCCAACCATATCCTTTAACTCATGTTTAGTTCCTTTTGTGTGAATATATACTTTATACTTTGGTAGTATATGTATATATCACACTTATCCCCACACAAACTACCTATTTATATATTTAATGAATTGATAACTATAGATAACTCTTAATCATGGGTAGGATAATACTTATCATGAAGATTTAACTATTAAGAAGCATATGAAATTAACTTTTCATTTACATGAGTATAAATCTAAGTACTTTAAAATATGCATCATTATAAAGGAAAATCCTTTTCCATGAGAGGGTAAAGTTAGTACTATTGCACTAACAAAACTCTTTTTCAGTTTGGGAAAACATTCTTCACCCTCCTTTGTTTATATAAACCTACCTCACTTTTCAGTTATCATTCCTAGTAGATTATAAATCCCTAAAATATTTTCCTCCAAACTTCTATAGTATCATACTAGACTGAGAAAACTATGAATCATAGTTACTATTATAGGATGCGGCCACTCCTCTATAAACATTTTCTTTTCTAGATCAATTGTGATTCATTCAATGGTCACAATGTCTCCCTTTAATCCTACTTTTTATAACAAAAAACCACATTTACTGAATTTTCCAATAATCTATTTCATTAGTTTTTGTAATATGCTACATAGATAACCCTCATGATCATCATGAATTTTTTAATATATCCGAATATCAACAATAAATACTACAAAAAAATTATTAACGAAGTCCCCAAAGACTATATTCATCAAGTTCATAAATATTTTAGGAGAAATATTTAATCCAAAGGGAAAAAATAAACTCATAATGTCTATATCATTCTTGGATAGAAAGCTCTGGAATATCTCATTTCTTTACCCTTAGTTGATGATACCTCAAACAGAGGTCAATCTTGGAGAAGAATTTATCCCCACAAAGCAGGTTGAATAAGTCATCAATCCTTAGAAGAGGTTATTTTTTCTTCACTATGATTCCATTAAGTTATTTATAAACAATGCATAACTAAATTGATCCATCATTCTTATTCATACAGAGAATAGATGCTACCCAATGAGACATAATTTTTCAAATAAAACCCTTCTCCAAAAGATCTGGAAGATCACTTTTTTAATTCTCTTAACTCGACATGTTCCATTCTATATGGGGTCTTTGATATTGAAATGGATCCAGGTATTAGTTCAATTGAGAACTCAAACTCTCTTTCTAGGGGAAACCCATGTAATGTTTTAGGAAATATATCAATGTACTCCCAAAAAATGGGTAAATATACTATCTTTATAATATATCTTTCTTCTCCTTATTGATTAATCATTTCCATAAAAAGGAAGTAGGTTGTGGTTCATAACTGGAATCAGGATAGGATATGTATCCTTTAATGATAATTATTGTTTTACCTTCAAGAAATATATAATTACCTTTATTCTATAGTTTATCTTGGAATTATACATTTACATGAAATAAATCTCAAGTATTATGAAAAATTTCACCATTAGAATGACAACATAGTTTTCAGATAGATTGTACTCATTAAATTTGATTGGGGAACCCCAATATATCCTTGATGCATGAATAGATCCTCCAAAAGTTTCAACTAAAAACCCTACCACTAGTAGATTAATGTTTAATTTGATGTCATTTTCAAAATTAAATGGAACAAAGGACTATATAAATATAGAATCAAAAATTTTACTTGCTATCTTTGATTGTATGATGAGTGTACCTGCAACTACATTATTTAGAGCCTTTAATTTAACCATTGTGATTATAGAAGAATGACCTTTCTTCTTTGGCCTTTTCTAGGGTTGATGGATATTTTCCAATATTATCTTATAATTTGTACATATATTAGTTAAATTTAAATGGTACCCACTCTTAAAGAATTGAATTATAGGTTATTCTTGCACTATATTCCATTTTTATTAGACTTGAGATGTTAAAGATTTACATCACCAAGAATTTTTTGAGCTATTTTTCCATCTTCTACATAAATTTAACACTTTCTACTTCCTTGTAGATAATTCACCGAGTGCTTAATACTACAATTTTTGTACACATGTAGTTGTTTTATTTCTTTATCTTTCATGGTTAAAATTATTTTTGAAATCTAAATCCATCCCCCTATTCTTATCATTCAGTCCACGATACTACTGTGTATCTGTAACACCCCGAGCTTCCACAATACGCTTCTCATTCAATAATGCAATAGCTTGCATTGTACGCAACTTCGAGTTCTAAAACACCGCGACTAATCATAGTAGCCGTTATGAATAGTAATAACCACTTTTTAAAATTATAGAAATTTTATAATGGACTTCATTTTTGGATTCGGAATATCGAAATTACCCTATGTTGAATTTTTGGTATTTTTCTGAGAACTTCTAATTTTTTATGAATAGTGAAAAATATTTAAAAACAACTTTTTTAATCAAAATAATTTATAGTGATAAATTATACTATTTATTGGTTTTAAAGTATAATTAGAATATATTTTTACCATTTTATCCAATGGTGGTCATTATAATTAATTTAACATTGAAATTGGACATAAACAATTGCCAATCTTTTGATATAAATTGTTTCTTAAAAACACGCTATTTGTTGTGACATCGGGAATTAATTATAAAATAAATTAATGAAACTTATATTTTTGGAATTTTTTAAAATAGACATCATTTTTGAAATCGGAATATCAATTATATCTTAGGGTGAAATTTTGGCATTGTTCTGAAAAACTTCAATTTTTGATGAATAGTGAAACCACTAAGTGGTAGTTAAATAACTGATTTTTCGTTTAAATGAAATATTAACACCTCTGTGATTCGATTTTCAAAAATCCTACATACATGGTTGTCATTAAGAAGTAAAATTTGGTTCAATGAGATTAAAATAATTTTTGGTGAATAGTAACTTTTAAGTTCTTAATCGCGATTAGAGGTAATTAGTGTAGTTTAAGGTAAAAATAATGTTTTAATAATATGAGATGAGCTTGACACATGTCCTACACTCATTGGATGTGCCATGGACGACCAAGAAAATCCATGGGTCAACTTGGGGACCCCATGGAGCCAATTTAGTTGGAAAATGACATAAATACCTTTTATTTAATGTTAAAGTAAAAAATGACACAAACATGAAATGTTTTACTAAAACAATTTTTAAATGGGGTTATACAAGTCATATTTTTGACTATAAATAGTCATTGGAAATCTAAAAAGATTTAATACATCATAGTATTTTTTTTATAATTTTTAGACATTAAATAAATTAAATTATTTATGACATCATTATGATGCAGCGATGACCTCATTATTTAACGATTTTAATAAAATGAAAAGATAATATACAATCCAAGGCTTACACTTGTCAAAAGAATATTTTATGGGTATATTTCAAACCCTTATCACCTTATACACGAATTATATAAGTGTGGGACCTTTAGAATCCTAAAATCATTGTATAATAATGTAAAATTTCCCTACTTTCCAAGAGTGCCCCTCCTCTCCACTTATAAAAGGCCCCCACCTCTACCACCTCATTCACACTTTCAAGCCATTTGTCTGGGAAACAATCTGCCCAAATACTCTCCCAACTTCCTCCTCTTACTCCTAGAAGCCTCAATTTGGGCAGAACTCTTCCCAAGGAAGCCTTTGGCTCAAATCAAAAAGAGTTACCCGATTTTGAGGTAATGTCTTCTCTAATGTTGTTTTGTTTTATTTTTCTTCTCCAACCCCATAAACTTTTTTTATTCATTTATTTTGTAACAAAAACATTATCCTCAATATACTAGGATGTTTTTATAAGAAGTATTCTAGCTACACTTACACACACCTACATCTAATGGTTAAAGAACATACGGTTTCTGTGGATGGAGAATTTCTGCCTCACGAAACGATGATTGTTCAACACTCATATAACACCTTCAAAGGTGGCCATTAAGATGTCACTATATTTATATATGATATATAATATGTTTATGTTTTACTTATGCTTCTGTATTTTTCATTTATGGCATAATTTATGATTTCCATTATGGGTAGACGCGATAATTTCATTTTAGGAAGTGCGGACTACCGCCCCCTCAAAGTGATTTGAATCGTTAATTCCATATGTGGGATGTATAAAGGATGGAGTAAATGGTATTATAAACTATATTATACTGGAATTATAGTATACATTTATATCATTATGATTTCATTCCATTAAATACGAAATAGAAATGAAAGTAGCGTTCATGCGTACGTACGGCTTACCGTCTCCATGAACGGTGCATTTCATTCCTTACCTCTAAATGTTACGTAATATTATAAATGAATGTATATACTGGATATATATGATATATATGACATCTAAATCATGAATATAATTTTGGAGATAATGGATATTCTACCACATAAACAACTTGTAATTATAATAAGTTTATTGTTGACTCAAGTACCAAAGATCGACAAAACGACCGTTATTAACTTAAATAATTACATAATGTTCATATCATTGTAATAAGAAATATAAAAAGGATAATGAAATTGAAAATGGTTCTTAATAAGGTATATATTAACTCTAGTTTATTATTCAGGAGGTTAAATAACGGTTGAGTCAAGTCAAACACGAGGTAAGGGAACTTCTTAACCCAATTTATATTCTTTGGGTTAATCTCCTACTTTCAAATTATGTCATGATATTATTATGTCCTATCTTGTATTTTTTACATTATTTATATGTAATTATAGTGAATACACATTATAGATGTACTTTATTTAAAAAAAATGATCTTTTTAAGGACTTCGTCTCAATCCCCTTTCATTGAGGCATATTTGGTTTTATACACAACTTTCTTTTATACGGTGTATAAACCCCTTTGACTTTTACGTTTATTCAAAAGGAATCTTTTTTATACAAAGCGTTTTGCTAAAAGATAAAAGGGAATGTTTTTATTTCCGTACTTATGCAGCGACAACGACTTCTCCGCCGCCGTGACCATTATTTGAGTTTCGCTTCCTCTACAAGCCATCATTTTTTTTATTGAAAAATAAATAAAAAGTTTTAACTTTATTTTATTTTGGTATTGAAAATGGTTTTAAAAGAGTTTTTATTATATCAATGTGTTGTATTGATACCTTGTGATTGAAATGTGGAAATGTTATGTTTCCCTTATGCATGTTTTATGTGATACGATTATGTTATGGTTTATGATATGTTTAAACCTATTCATATGAGGAATGTATTGGACTTAATAAGTGACGGGTGGAGCCCGCTATAGCTCCTTGATGCATCGGTAGGTCTCATGAGACAACTAGATGTGGAATTGGCTGAGGCCCTTTCCCAATTTGATTTATGGTTTTGGCCGAGGCCTTAATAATTTTATACGTCTTGGCCGAGGCCTTGACAAAATGTTTCAGAATGTCTGGCATTATACATTCCCTCATTATGAAAGTGGTTATTGATATTGTATGTGATTATTCGACCAGTAGAATACCCATGTGAAGAAGTGAATGACATTATCTCATTTTACTTTTGCCATATTATGTTGATGTTCAAGTTTAAAAGGCTTTTGTTTTAGTTATACATTGCCTTAAATGTTAATGTTTATTTATGAAAGCTTCCGCTATATTGTTATCCTTACTGAGCATCTGAGCTCACCCCTTTCAATGTTTTAATATTTTCCAGGATGTGAAGAAGTATTTTATGAATGACCTGCAGGGATAGTCAGAAGAGGATATGAGTGTGGATTATGGAGACTTTATTATTGTAGTTTTTCACTTTATGATGTAATGTAACATTTATGAATTTATCTAGTGTTTCCAAGGCTACTAAACTAATCGGTATTTCGAGACTTGATCTTTTGTGATCATGCCAATATTACGAAGTAATGCACCGACTCTAGGTAGCTGGGGTTGGGGCGTTACATTTGGCATCAGAGGCAGTTTAGTACTAACCTTGGAAGCTAGATTTAGATAAACTCTGATTAGAGAACATAGCCCAAAGATAGATTTTGAAGATTAGTATAGAAGAACTTCCTAGAATTTTGGTATTGTAGACATGTTGTGAGTTTTCCGAGCAATACATCCCTGTCTGGATACGAGCAGGTAGAGGCGGCTCTGGCACAGATGTACCTAGGGGTAAAACCCGAAAACACCGCTTTGAGCTAGACTCGAACGGGAACTTGTGCATGACAACGGGCCTTGCTGCACTCTTGGTTACGACACTCCCGGGGGATATGCTTAGGATAATTCTCATTTTATTTACAAACCACTATGAAGGGTTATGAGTATATACTTCCTCAAAGAAAACATTTTTATGGATTATATCCATAAATAGTTCAATTTATGTTAAGTATCTTACAAGTATGGAATTATGTATTTTGATTCATAAACTAATATAGTTTATGCCATTGTTTAGAAATGGCGCCTAGTGGAAGGAATGGAAACCGTATCAATGCACGCACTCCGTGCAGGGATTGCCCTCATGCTCAAGATAATTATTGTGGAGCTGGAGATACAATTGGTGCTGATCAACTTATTACCATACTGGGACAACTCACTCAGGTTATGAATAATAACCTTACTCGTATGGATCACCCTGATCCACAACGTGGAGGATCAATGTTAGACCGCTTCATGAGGCAACAACCACTAACATTTAATGGGGGTACAAATCCATTAGTATTTGAGCAATGGATAAACTCCTTAGAGAAAATATTCCATGCCTTGGGGAGTAGCGAAAGGGAGAAGGTTGTCATGGCAGTTTACCGCCTCACTGGAGATGCCGATCAGTGGTGGTCACTAATTAAAAACACAAAGGAAGATGATGACGTATCGAATATGGAATGGAGGGAGTTCAAAGAGCTTTTCCTAGAAAAATACTATCCTCGTGACCATCGAGCAGATATGGAAAGACAATTTTTGAGTCTGAGACAAAAGGAGGATGAGACTGTCGCAAAGTATGAGGCCAACTTTACAAGGTTAGCGAGGTATGCTGAAGATTATATACGTAACCCAAGAGGTAAGATTGATCGTTTCTTTGATGGGTTAAAACCATTTCTCCGTCGAGCTTTAGTATCACAATCGTTCTCAACATACAAAGATATTGTCTCATGTGCTATCAAGACAGAAAAGGAATTCTCTAAGTCTTATGACAACAAAGTAAAGCAAGAGAAGAAGAGAACGGTGGAACAAGAGACATATAAAGGGAAAAATGGAAAGAATGATTTTACATTATGTGATAATTGTGGGAAGAATCACCCTGGTACTTGCCTAAAAGGAATGGTAGTTTGTTATAAATGTGGGGAAAAAGGTCACTAGGCGCGTGATTGCAAGGGAAAGAAAGAGACTATCAATGTTGAATGCTACAATTGTAGGGAAATGGGGCATTATGCAAATGAATGTCCTAAAATTCAGGGAAACTTACCTCAGAAAAGGCCAAGGGATCAAGGACAATCTTATGCTGTTACTACAGTTGAAGCAGAATAACTAATGTATTGGTGCTTTTGAACTCATGGATTATATTCTGGTTATTAGAATAATGTGATATATATATAAGGATTGTACTGCAGTACTTGTTTATTTCATTAAGGTTTTAATATGATGAAGGTAATTATATTTTTAGTATGTGACAATAAGAGAAACTTTACTTTGTTTGGGGAATCTGACAAATTGATTTTGGAATTAAGAGACCTTTTAGAGAAAGTCCGGACAGAGGTATTTTGGATAACTATAAAGGTTGGAGTGGATTAAGTTGATCTTTGGATAGTATTGTTTAAGGTTAAAAAATTTATGAAGATTATTTTTGAATATTATAATACTATAGTTTTAGGAAAAGGACAACCTGCAGGGTGGGGCATAACCCGTCGCGTCGGACAAAGCTGCAGGAATCGAACCCACAATCATAGTGCGACAGGCCTTTATTTCCTACCACTAGCCTACAGGAAGTCCCTGGTTATTACAAAATAATTTTACTAATCTAAATGGTATGTGTTAACATTTGGAACCTTATACAATTAGGATAAGTATAATATTTTTGAGTTCTATTATATTTTTGTGTGAAAGATGAGTTGAAGGTTGATACTCTAATTGTCAAGCATAAATATATATATACCTATCTCTTATTCAATGAATGAATTAATTCTTAATCGCGATTAGAGGTAATTAGTGTAGTTTAAGGTAAAAATAATGTTTTAATAATATGAGATGAGCTTGAAACATGTCCTACCCTCATTGGATGTTCCATGGACGACCAATAAAATCCATGGGTCAACTTGGGGACCCCATGGAGCCACTTTAGTTGGAAAATGACATAAATACCTTTTATTTAATGTTAAAGTAAAAAATGACACAAACATGAAATGTTTTACTAAAACAATTTTTAAATGGGGTTATACAAGTCATATTTTTGACTATAAATAGTCATTGGAAATCTAAAAAGATTTCATACATCATAGTATTTTTTTTATAATTTTTAGACATTAAATAAATTAAATTATTGATGACATCATTATGATGTAGCGATGACCTCATTATTTAACGATTTTAATAAAATGAAAAGATAATGTACAATCCAAGGATTAAACTTGTACAAAGACTATTGGATGGGTAGATTTCTAACCCTTATCACCTTATACACGAATTATATAAGTGTGGGACCTTTAGAATCCGAAAATCATTGTATAATAATGTAAAATTTTCCTACTTTCCAAGAGTGCCCCTCCTCTCCACTTATAAAAGGACCCCACCTCTACCACCTCATTCACACTTTCAAGCCATTTTGCTCAGACAACCTCTTCCCAAATACTCTCCCAACTTCCCCCTCTTACTCTTAGAAGCCTCACTTTGGGCTGAACGCTTCCCAAGGAAGCCTTTGGCTCCAATCAAAAAGAGTTACCCGATTTTGGGGTAATGTCTTCTCTAATGTTGTTTTGTTTTATTTTTCTTCTCCAAACCCCTAAATTTTTTTATTCATTTATTTTGTTACAACAACAGTATCCTAAATATACTAGGATGTTTTTATAATAAGTATTCGAGCTACACTTACACACACCTACATCTAATGGTTAAAGAACATACAGTTTCTGTGGATGGCGAATTTCTGCCTCACGAAACGATGATTGTTCAACACTCATATAACACCTTAAAAGGTGGCCATTAAGATGTAACTATATTTATATATGATATATAATATGTTTATGTTTTACTTATGCTTCTGTATTTTTCATTTATGGCATACTTTATGATTTCCATTATGGGTAGACGCGATAATTTCATTTTAGGAAGTGCGGACTACCGCCCCCTCAAAGTGATTTGAATCGTTAATGCCATATGTGGGATGTATAAAGGATGGAGTAAATGGTATTATACACTATATTATACTGTAATTATATTATAAATTTATATCATTATTATTTCATTCCATTAAATATGAAATAGAAATGAAAGTAGCGTTCATGCGTACGTACAGCTTACCGTCTCCATGAACGGTGCATTTCATTCCTTACCTCTAAATGTTACGTAATATTATAAATGAATGTATATACTGGATATATATGATATATATGACATCTAAATCATGAATATAATTCTGGAGATAATGGATATTCTACCACATAAACAACTTGTAATTATAAGAAGTTTATTGTTGACTCAAGTACCAAAGATCGACAAAACGACCGTTATTAACTTAAATAATTACATAATGTTCATATCATTGTAATAAGAAATATAAAAAGGATAATGAAATTGAAAATGGTTCTTAATAAGGTATATATTAACTCTAGTTTATTATTCAGGAGGTTAAAGAACAGTTGAGTCAAGTCAGACACGAGGTAAGGGAACTTCTTAACCCAATTTCTATTCTTTGGGTTAATCTCCTACTTTCAAATTATGTCATGATATTATTATGTCCTATCTTGTATTTTTACATTATTTATGTGTACTTATAGTAAATACACATTATAGATGTACTTTATTTAAAAAAATGATATTTTTAATGACTTCTTCTCAATCCCCTTTCATTGAGGCATATTTGGTTTTATACACAACTTTCTTTTATACGGTGTATAAACCCCTTTGACTTTTACGTTTATTCAAAAGGAATCTTTTTTATACGAAGCGTTTTTCTAAATGACAAGAGGGAATGTTTTTCTTTCCGTACTTATGCAGCGACAACGACTTTTCCGCCGCCGTGACCATTATTTGAGTTTCGGCTTCCTCAACAAGACATCATTTTTTTAATGAAAAATAAATACAAAGTTTTAACTTTCTTTTATTTTGGTATTGAAAATGGTTTTGAAAGCGTTTTTATTATATCAATGTGTTGTATTGATACCTTGTGATTGAAATGTGGAAATGTTATGTTTCCTTTATGCATGTTTTATGTGATACGATTATGTTATGGTTTATGATATGTTTAAACCTATTCATATGAGGAATGTATTGGAATTAATAAGTGACGGGTGGAGCCCGCTATAGCTCCTCGATGCATCGGTAGGTCTCATGAGACAACTAGACGTGGAATTGGCCGAGGCCCTTTCCCAATTTGATTTATGGTTTTGGCCGAGGCCTTAATCATTTTAGACGTCTTGGCCGAGGCCTTGACAAAATGTTTCAAAATGTCTGGCATTATACATTCCCTCATTATGAAAGTGGTTATTGATATTGCATGTGATTATTCAACCAGTAGAATCCCCATGTGAAGAAGTGAATGACATTATCTCATTTTACTTTTTCCATATTATGTTGATGTTCAAGTTTAAAAGGCTTTTGTTTTAGTTATACATTGCCTTAAATGTTAATGTTTATTTATGAAAGCTTCCGCTATATTGTTATCCTTACTGAGCATCTGAGCTCACCCCTTTCAATGTTTTAATATTTTCTAGGATGTGAAGAAGTATTTTATGAATGACCTACAGGGATAGTCAGAAGAGGATATGAGTGTGGACTATGGAGACTTTATTATTGTAGTTTTTCACTTTATGATGTAATGTAACATTTATGAATGTATCTAGTGTTTCCAAGGCTACTAAACTAATCGGTCTTTAGAGACTTGATCTTTTGTGATCATGCCAATGTTACGAAGTAATGCACCGACTCTAGGTAGCTGGGGTCGGGGCGTTACAGTATCTCCAGAATCCATTTCCACTTTGGGTTATAACTTACAATCTTTTCATAACTCCTAAAGTCTTGAATTTCATGATATTTCTATAGATAAGGTCTTATCCCACCAAATAATCAATCAATATTCCTATTAGAATAAATGAAAAATCTCGAAAAATATCTTGAAATAATTTTAAATTTAATCTCACAACTTCCTACTAATTAATTTTCCTTTTACTTCAGCTCAATTGATTCACTCTCCATCTTGGTTAGATGGTGTGTGGAAAATATGTATTGAAAATAATTTTTTGATG
Source organism: Viscum album (assembly GCA_963277665.1). Classification (NCBI taxonomy): domain Eukaryota; kingdom Viridiplantae; phylum Streptophyta; class Magnoliopsida; order Santalales; family Viscaceae; genus Viscum; species Viscum album. The sequence continues at coordinate 189,421,703 of OY728127.1, forward strand.
TCTTCCAGCTATATAGATTCAACAAAATCCATTGGATTTGTGTTCTTGATTTGTTCCCACCACTGATTAGATTTTCCTTCTAGGAGGAAAACTACCAGAGTAAATTTTTTTTATTAGAAAAATAGATAACATAAAATATATTTTATATAGTATTGATCTATTGTTCTATTATTAGTGAATCATAGGTTCCATTAAAAATAGGTGGTCATTGACACATGAAGTATTCAATACTTGTTGTTCCTTCCTTATTAAAGCTAGAAAGTTCACATGGTTTAGGTTGTTAGTATTGACACATGCTAATTGATTAATCATAATTATGAATTTTTCAACTCTATCTTCTATCATATTATGAATATTTTTGTTAAATTTTACATCACATCTATTATTCACATGAGATCTTTTATTTCCCACCATTTTTCTAGAAGAAGAAAACTTAAATAAGAAAATTGCTACTATTTTCAATCATATGATAATATTTTTAATGGAAATTTTATTCATAAAATTTTATAATAACACACTTATAGGATATTATAATTCAATATTTCAAAAAAACTAAATTCTCTATATATCCTTCATAATGGTTTGTAAAAAGAATGTGATTAACCAAACCATATCCCTCAGGAGTATCAAACTAGGTGCACAATAAGGAATATTTTTATGAAATAGGTAAAGGTTGAGTTAAAACCCAATGATCCCTTTTAGGGTTAATAACCCTTGGTATATCTATTCTAAATCCAAATCCACTTATAGTATCCAGAAAGGGATTCCACTATTAGTCAAGCAATCACTTTTTACTTTACTAAAACTTTAGGAGTTTTTTCTATATTTAGACTTATTCATAGGGTTTTTACTAATGTTTTCTAGTCCTAACCTATAAAAAAATAAAACTTTCCTTTTATACCAACTATAATGACCCATCCTTTGTAGCATCCCAAAATGGAAACCACTTAGAATGGTTCCCCAATTCGGTTGGCCGCTAGGCCTCAGGTGCGCCTCCTAGTATTCCAAAGGATTCCAACTTGCAGCAAGGGTGTAAAAGAGGTATATCGGGGGGAATATACCCTCTGGATCAATAAGAAATATAGAGGAAGAAATAAAAAAATAAAGGATATGGAATATAATGAAATTTGGAAGTTAATAATAAAAGAATAATGATCATGCATAGACATGATCTGATATAGAATATAAGAATTTATACACAGTATATAGAAAAAATGACAACGAGGATAGATAAATGAAAGAAACTATCATTATATTCAATAGATTCATGAGTAGTATCTCGATCCTCTGCTCATGTAGTCCATCCCTTCCTTGAAGAATAATAATAAGCAATCACAATAGATGACCTGGTCCTATAATAATAAGGTATGTTTGGGTACCCCAGTGCAATGGCAGGCTGAATAGGGTGTGATATATACTCATTATGCCGCCAACAAAGGTGTATAATGAAAAATCTATTCTATGTGTATAAAATTGAGAAGTTTACAGGTATATCAATACTAAAATAGTGTTATAATAATAAATATAAAAATTTGGGCTTAGGTTCCTCAAGGACACCTAGATGACTATAATTGCTTCGACCTATGCTAGGATATCTTTGAACATGTCACCCTATATATATGTATATAAGTGTGTTTTTATATATATGTACTATATATGTAAAAGAATATACAGCCATATATATAAATACGTCATACTAGTCCGGACCTGTGGTGTAACTCAGGAGTCCTTAAATAATCATAAGAGTGCATTCTCTGTCAGGGATGTCATGGCCGTTATAAATCAATTAAGGAATAAGGGAATACTATACAACAATCTTAGGGGAAAAGTAATTATAGTTAATTTTTTTTTATAATATATGGGTCATAAGTCCAATCATCTGAAACAGGAAACAAAAATCACCTCTGTCATCCTGTTCATGGATGGGAGAGTCATGGTCAACATCCTAATTGAGGGGGAATGAGATTCCATGAATAGAAACCCATGTGACATGAGATGGATTACCCTCATCCTTGAACTGGTGGTGTGAGACGTCCTGCTCAATGATCCTAACTGTAATCCCTCCAGTTGTAATAAAAATTAAGGTAACCTCAATTTCCCTATGAGCCCTTAACCTGATGTTTCCTAAAGAGGAAACCAACTTATCTCAAGGTGCAATGGATTATCTTTAGTATAATCCAATTTAACATTTAAAAAATAGGTCATAATACCATCCATGTCACAATAAATCTAATTTATGCAACTAATCCATTTCATCTATAAGTCACAAGAGGGCCATTACATTTAAAAATAACTATAAAGAACATAGGAAGAATCCATCTCATAAGATACAATTCAATTTTCTCATCATCAATCAACTCACTTTTTATTTATAATAAAACACACCTCAAAAGGTGGTTTTATTAGAAAACATGCAATTTCCATAAAATAATTCATTTAATTCAGATTAAGAATCTCGTTTGAGTGGAATGATTTATTACACCTACAAGGTGCATTAAATCATAAGTAGAACTTTATATCCATAAAATTTAGATTAACACACCCTAAGTGTGGTCTCATTATAACATGGATAATTATAGTTAGGAAATTTAAAAAAACTACCCTAATGGGGGGGGGGGGGTTGAGGTCAAAACCTCTAATCTCAATGGGGGTATAAAATTCATCCAAAAGTGGTCGAGTAATTTAATTTAAATCAATTCATAACTTAGAAAAGACACTCAAAAAGTCTAGTGTATAACACAATTCCTATTTCATATAAATGACATGACTTTAAAGGAAAATATTATAGAGTACCTACCTCATACTTAGAATGGTCCACTCATCTGGTATCGACCTTTGATTCAATCCGGTAAGGAAGAAATCATAATAGTCTTCAAACTCCCTAAAAATAGTAAAAAAGAGCTCACATGGATTTAACATTTCATATGGTGAGGTAAACAAAAGAGAGAAGCATGAAGAGTTGATAGCTTACCGACGTGGTACCAACACAACCGACAATAAGAGAAATGGAGTATGAATGATGATCCTTGCTTAAAGACTAAGTGAGGAGAGAAAGGATCTCCCACACAGTTCACTATACTGTGTATGAGTGAAAAAAGAGGAAGGGTAAAATAAATATAGGAATGTGCAAATGTTAATTTCAACCCTCTTTAAATAACCACATGGTTAGGATTCACTATTTGAAAAACTATGTGCCAACCATGTAGCCTCATTTTTCTAGGAGCCACACACCGCACAGTTGGATCACACAGTTTTCTAGCATAGTTTGAAAAACCATGAACCTAAACCATGCATAGTTGTTGGTTAAGTGTCACTAAGGGAGCACTCTTAGAAATTTTTTTGGGAAAACCATATGTATCCCATGAACCAAATCTGTAATAAAGTGTTGACACCCCACATAACTACGCCCCACAACTCGCATGGTTAAAAAAACCATGTGACACCTCCTGATCTACTAGAAAATACTGCCTAGTTACTAATGAGGATTTTCATGGTTTAAACAACTATTATTCTTAAGAATAGGGTCCTCATGGTTGACTCTCATGATTAAACTAATTGTACACCCACCATGTTCCTCACTCTCCTTCACCAAAAACCAGTGATTTTAGAGCCTGATTCTTTTGAAACATAACCAAAATCTTCCAAAACATAGAAAAACTCCCAGGATACCTCCCTAGACTTAAAAATCATCCAAAAACATCACATTTAAGTGATCCAATGATTGGAATTACATTTTTAATCTCAATTTTAGATTCATCTCACCCATCAAGCAAAAAGTTAAAGAACTTTCAAAATTTATAACCTATTCAAAAACCTAGAACATTACAATATACCCAACTTATAACTTCTCATCCTTGAGAAGACTTGGGGAACAAAATAAACAAAACCCAACTTAATAGGGTAAATAATTTCCACTCAAATGACCGCTGTTCATCTTGGAACGCCCAACACACTTCCAAGAGTCACCTCAAACATATGGTATATAAACTATTTTAACTCGATCCAATGCTCATAAATAGTGATGAAGTGTCTAGACAGAGCTTACCTGATCCCATATAACCTAAGACATGATCTTTTCTAGATAGAGCTTACCAAATCCCATATAACCTGAGACATGATCTTGTCATCATCTCTTTTATCAAGTAGCCTAAAGCAGTCCCACATTAAGTCTTAACCTTTTAATGTACAATTCCAAGTCACAACAACATAATCATTGAAATTTCCTACTAAAGTATGTTCATAGTATTCTAAATATTCTACTGACACATTTCTCAAAATGATACACTCGATTAATGGTGAGGAAATTATCCCTAGTCTACATCCTGATCTAAATAGACAACTCTGATCGACCTAGATCAAAATTGGTAACTTTGGATTCTATTTAAAAGAACATACAACCATCCCACAACACCCACCTAAACCAATAGTGTGAATGAAGGGATTACACAACAATTTTATAAATCCCTTAGAAAGAGATCTAGTCGAACCACCACCACCCAGATATTCTAAAAAAACTCATCTTAGACAACTGATGTATTTAAAATGATAGATCCTAAATACTTTAAGTGGATACATTGCAAGATCACATCGTTGACATTAATTATATCCCATAACCGACTTACAATGATCTCCCAAAGTCAAATCATTAGTGTTTCCTTTTATCAAATAACATATAGGTTCCAAAGTGTCTGTCTAATGACCGGTCCCACATCGTCATGACCCTTCACTCAAGAGGGTCACCTGCCAAATGACTATGGAGATAGACACACCATAATGAATCCCTTAAACTGCTCCTTGAGTTCACTCATGAGGATTACATCTATAAAAATATAAAAGGTAATTTGATTTTCTTTAGCTTAGCATATAACGAATGCTCTCCCAGTGTACTCAGGAAGAAGTCAAGATAGGGGCCATGATCACCATTGAACAAAGATTACACCAATATTTCCACCAAAGGTGCGTATTACTCCCTCAAAGACATTCTCAAATTTAAAATAGGCTACAATGGGCTTATCTAACCCTTAACACCACGTCTCTAGACCATGAGTTTCTAGGTTCAATATGGGTTAACCATCTCATGGTGCATAATTAAAATATAGGATATCCCATAATATGAGAACTCTCTGAAAGTTAATCAAACTTTGGGTCTCCGGTCCTCAAAGCATTAAGAGGAAACCATTGATCCCCAGCTTGCACTCAGAAACTCCCCAACTGGTTATCCAAATGGTACCCCAAACAACTAGTGTGTACCAAACCAGTATTATGCACCAGGTGTAAAATTCACATACCACCAACTTTATGACACATCTCACACTCTTATGGTTCTTTCATCATCAGGACTATGCTGATTGTGCTAATTTTCATGTCAGTATTTCTAAAGATCTCCCTTAGAACTCATTCCGAAAAAGGAATCCCTACATGCCATTAAGTATCGAACGACTCCCCAACTCATGGAACCATGTTAAGATTTTGAATGTTTATCAAACTTATGGGATCCTCCAACCCATTCATACCATTTCTAAATTGTCCCTTACGATCATGTTACATCTACCAGGAATGACACATTTCTTATGATTGACCTAACTCTCCCCACCTCAGGAGTGTCCTAGTCATTGAGTTACTGAGAATGGAAAAACATCTGATGGCACACATTGTATCACCACTGAATCGGGTTCCAAGAGGTATTAAAAATTATTTTATCAAGAAAATGATAAGATGATGGGAAAACCAATTGCTCATAAGTGCACTTGGTCATATTAACTTGTAGACATATGCATGGTACTCTTACTGAGTCAAATTCATATGAATCATCATCATCAGACATGAAATAAAAAACTAATCTAGATCTTCCATGACACAACACACAATCCATTATATAACAATATCCCAAATCACTGGGACAATTGAACCTTCAATTTTGAGATCAAGGGTACAATTCTCATAATGAGCTTAAAATGGCTAGGTCACTCTACTCTAGAGATGACCCATTATCGTAGAATCCAAGAACCCATGACCCTTCATCCGAGTGGTCAGGTAACCATACAGTTTAAGGTATTACATGACCTTTTCACTCAAACAACATACGATTTACTACATCAATTTTAAATTTATAGGAACCAATCATTATAATACATTCCACAAAGAAAGTGGAATGATGAAATTGGAACTACTTATTTCGAGAATACAATTTTCCATTGAAAGTAAGGGTGGTCACATGAACTAAGAAGTGGTTAATGATCCCCAAGGCATTTCGAATATGATGAACTAGAGCATTACAAGATGCTCACACCTTTAAAAAGACTTAACCTACTGATTGATAACTCATTTACTTAGGGGTGTATCTTTATTACTAGGAGTCCTACTTGGGAAAAAACACCAAAACAAAACCTCTCATCTGAAAACTGAAAGGAAGAAATCATCAATAATTTAAGGTTGGAAGACACTACCATGGAAGGGATAATTCCCTATATACAAAATGCATCAACCCTAAATGAGGTCATGCTGGAAAATATTACTATGTCTTACTACCCAACTTATAGGTATAAGTATAACAGATAAGAAGGTAAGTATGGCCTTTGGGAAATTCTCACCTTCCCGCTCAAGAAATATCAATACTGACCATTACATAAGGGTTCAAAATATATGCACCAATACAAGGCTTAATTTTAGGGAATTTAAAAAAAATGATCATTTATTAAACATTTAAGTAGCTAAGATACAAAGGATATAAAGTACTATTTAAAAAAAACTATACTAATAACTTTAATTATCTTATATAACACCTCATTTTAGGAAAATTATTTTATATTTTTCTTTTTACCATTTATTTGATTCAAGAGTCCCCACAACTAGCTCTGTTAAAGAAAATGTCAATTTCAAATCTAGATAAGAAAATACACAATATTTTTTAATTGTAATTCTAATTAACTGATGATTCATAATGTTAAAGCTAAAAATCAGATAACAAGGATTTTATTAACTAAGGGAATTATTCAAGTAAGATACCACCATACAGTTATATGTAACACCATTTAAGTAGATATAGATACATTAAATAACCATTCCATTTTCATAGACATACCCTAATGGGGTTTAGTATCAAGGCCAAAGAAAGAGATACAGTGACCTATAAGGGTCCCACCATTTCATTTAAGACTTTTAGAACACACTTAATGTGTTTAAAATGTAAGTATATCATTACAAGACCAACCTACTTGGTTCGATTCTAATTTATCTCATAATCAACATGCCCCTAACTTACCTACTGGAGTCTAGTTTTGTATTCCATGAAGTTTATCCATACGGGTTTTCAAGCCTAAATAATAGAGGTGGAAGTATTTATAAACTGAAATTTATCACACATTTAGCTAGAATTAATAAGTACCAGATTAAAATTTTCAACACAAATTTAACTTTTTTACAACTTAAGGTTCTAGAAGGTTAACTCATTAGCCACTCATTTATAAATCAAGATTAAAAGTTTTTTATTCCACATAATGGTCTAGTTAGATAGATCATCACTGTCTAATTTATAAAGGACCAAACACCTTATAAATTGGACCACTTTTCCCATTTAATTGAAACCGGATTATTATATTTCATTCTAATATATAGAAAGTCTAAATGAGATGGTTTTATTATATTGGTCACAATTATCTAATTTATAAATCACCCATAGACCTTATACATTGATAGTATGGCCCCAATTTAATAAAAAAACTTAGTGTTTCAGCACATTTAACTAATATACATGGCTCAAACATGTCCAAGGTGTTTGGTTAAATAGTAGTCCACCATCAAACTATGTAAGAAATCACCATTTAGGTTGATTCTGAAATTTTATTTAATCAACCATATATCATTATTATCACTAGGAATTTTATAACAAAGCAATAAATATAAGGAATTAGGGTAGAAATCACCCAAGTATAGTGTGAAAATAAACAGGGAATGTAATCATAAAATCCTGGAATATAAACAATATTATGTATAACAACAATAGGAAATCTACAATAAAACCTACACAGAATGGCATATGAATGGAATATGAATCTCTATATGCCTAGGATTATTCATGTAACAATACCTCCTCACCATACCGGTCCAATGGTATAATCCATCAAATCCATAAATCAATAACCATTAGAAGTAAAACAATCACCCAAGGTAAAATAATAATCAACTGTAATATAGAACCACATTCCCATTCCCTGACCACTTGATCTTCCCCTCATGCGTTGGCGGGATGGACCTAGACACAATCTATTTATTAAGTGTTGACACATTACTTGTCTCCTATTTACTATTCTAAATATTAAGGAAAAAGGAAAAATGTATATGATTCCATTTTTAGAATCATAAACTATGAGCCACTTAGAATGGTTTCCCAATCTGGTTAGCTACTAAGCCTGAAGCATGTATCCCTATATGAACGAGGCTTCCGAATAGAAGAAAGGGTGAAAAGAAGGTAAAATGGGGAGAATATATCCTATGGATCATTAATAAATACAAAGGAATAAATAATAAATAATATTAGTGAAATATAATGACAAATAAAAATCAATAATAATGGAATAATGATCATGCATGAACATGCTGTGACATAAAATACAAGAAGTTATACACAATACATATCAAGAATGAAAATGTGTATAAATAAATAAAATAAACCATGACTATCTACAATATAATAATGATTATTATCTCAATATTCTACTAGTATACTCCATCACATACAAGAAGGATAACAAACAAGCAATCACAATCCTTAAAACTTGGTCCTGTAATAATGAGGTCAGTTCAGGTACCCCAGTGCAATGGAGGCCGAAATAGGGTATGAGATATACTCAGTAGTCTATCACTAATGGTGTATAATGAATAATCCAATATGTGTGTATAAAATAAAGGAGTGTATATTTATATCAAAAGTAAAATAGTGTTGTTATAATAAATATAAACAAGTCAGGATCAGGTTCCTCAAGGAAACCTGGATGACTATACTTTCTTCATCCTAAGCTGAGATATCTCTAAACATGTAACCCGATATATATATTCATATAAGGGTGTATATATATATATATTTACTCCATACATACAAGTGTATATATCTATATATATAAATACATCATACTAGTCAGGACCAGAGGCGTAACTCTTTCCTCCTTATATAATCATGAGGGTGTCATAATTTGTTAGGGATGTTATGCCCATAATAACTCAAAGAAGGAATAAGGACATCCCATTTAATAGTATCAAGGTAAAATTAATGATAGTTAAACATGTGATTATAATAAACAGTTTATAAACCCAATCATCTGAAACAAGATACACAAATCAAGTTTTTCATCCTTCTCATGGATGTGAATGTCATGATTAATATACTAATTTAGGGGGTGTGAGATGCCCATCCTAGAAACCAAAGCAATGTGAGAGACCATTCCCATCATCCTCAACCTAAGGGTCTGAGACATCATGCTCAACGACCCTAACCAAGGCCCCCCCAACTGTAATAAAATGTAATGTAACCCCACTTTCCCTATGAGGGAATAGACCAACTTTCTATAAATTGGAAACCAACATTTCTCAAGGCGCAATGGATCCTATTTATTATAATACTCTTTGTCATTTCAAAATAGGTCATAAATCCATCCTTCTCATAATCAATTTCATTTATAAAACTAGGATATTTCATCAATAAGTCAAATTTGGTTCATGGGAAGAATACATTCCATAAGATACAATTGACTATTCACATCATTAATCAACTCACATTTTGATTTATAAGACACCACAATTCAAAAAAAAAGGTTTTATTAGAAAACATTTCATTTAAAAAAAAATCATTTAATTAAAATTAAGCATCTCATTCGAGTGAAATGATTTAATACACATAAAAGGTGTTTTAAATAATAAGCAGACCTTTATAACCATAACATTTAGATTAAAACACCCTAAGGGTGTTCTTTTCACAATATTTAGGTGATTTAGAACTACCCTAATGGGGTGGTTCATTTTGAGGTCATAACTACCAACAATCGGGGGGGGGGGGGTCTAAAATGCATCATAAAGTGGTCTAGGAATTTAATTTAAATCACTTCATAACTTATAAGCGACACCTAGAAAGTATAGCGTGCAAAATATATTGCATGGATTTAACATTCTGTATAGAGAGGTAAATGAAGAAGAGAAGTATGAGTATTCAATATCTTACCAATTCTGTTCCAATGCAAACGACGATGAGAAAAACAGAGTCTGAATGAAGATCCTAACTCAAAGCCTAGGAGAGGAGGGAAAGGACCTCCAACATGGATCCCCTTCTATGAAAAATCACAAAAAGAAGTGAGAGGAGAAAAGAATTAGAGTAGGGGGAAAATGGTCATTTCACCCCTCTTTAAAGAGCTACATGGTTAGGCCGCATGGTTTGGAAAATTGTATGCCAACCATGTAGCCTCCTCTATATAGAAGCCACACCTTGCACTGTTTACTCTCTTGGTTTCAAAAAATGTCCTTCAAAACTGTGAATAACTACTAGTTAAGTGAAACTAAAGGTATAATATTGACACATGGTTTAGGAAAACCTTGTGCATCATGTGTTCCACCACTTCAATAAACCGTAGACACCCTGCACATCCAGGTGCCTCAACTCGCACGATTAAAACAAACCATGTGACACATCCTGATCTATTGGAATAAGTCATATGGTTAATACTATGGGTTTTAATGGTTTAAAATATTTTTCTCTTTAAGAAAAGGGGATACATAGTTGACTCACATTGTTAAACTAACAATGTACTAACCGCGTGACTCACTATAATTCATAAAAAACTATTTCTTTTAGAGCGCAATGCTTCTAAAACTAAACTGAACTCTTAAGAAACTTCTCAAGACTTAAAGCTCATCCAAAAAAATTAGTTTCAAATGAACAAATGACCATAATTACATTTAGAAGACCCGTTTAATATTCGACTAACCCATTAAATGAATATTTCTAGAACTTTCAAAAATTTTGACCTGTTAAAAACTTGGGACATTACATCTTTTTAAAACATTTTTTTAGCATAATCCCTTGAAAAAATATTACATGAATAACTTTGAAGGATATTATAAGGTTTAATGTATTTGAAACTATGAAAATATTACAATAAGTATATAAGGAAAACATAAACATAAAATTTATTCAATCCTCTTTAAATACTCCTTTAATCCAATTCCATTTCAGTTTACTAAATAACATTTCTTGGGGACATACATTAAAGGAATGGGTGAGCATAAAGCCCAATAATGGATAAATAAATAATTATGGAGACTATTCCCATAAATAATTCATGAGTAATAACAATAGATCATGATCATAAATATAAAAAAATTAACATAAGAGCTTAATTACATGAGGCATGACATAAGATCATGATTGTAGGTGTATGAGGCATAACATGGAAATGTGGATACAACATAATCATGTGACATTTATATCACTATAGATTTATAAAATATATTACCAAGGGTGTTGACCAAGGTATCATAAAATATTATAAATGCATACTCCCAAGGTATCATTATTATTCCATATCAAGATATCAATTATTTATCCAATGCATTAGAGTTCTATTAAGGCTCACCCTTCATATGTCTAAATTCATATGCGCTACATAGATAATGTATCATAAGAATATATTTTATCATTCTAAACCACCATTAGGGAATGTGGGTTTTATACATGGAAGTACCAAATAAATAAATTATAGTCACATATACGTGAATACCATTTATTGAAAGTATAGTTGGGTATTCACAATATAAAGGTATGGTATGGAAATACAAAAACCAATTTCGGTAGCATAATGAGTTTTCTTAACTGTTTATATAATGGGATTAATGAGTGGGATAAGTATTATCTCATTTAAAAGGAATAATTTTGAAATTAATGGAATGATTATAAACTCATTAAGACAAAATCATTTGAAAAATAAAAAATCTTAATACAAATAAAATACTTGAATAAAATGGGTAAGGAAGATAATCCCTTACCATGCAAAGTAGTTTCTTAAATCTAGAGAGAGAATTATTAGAACCTTATAACCACATTGTAGATAATATTGAGAGGGGTTATGATATTGGACTCTTTCTCATTGTATTTAGAGTAGAGAGTGAGGGTAGAGTGGGTAAATATTTATACTTTAAGAGGGGTGGTTTTAAGGGTTAAAATAATGAATTTTTTATTAAGGCTACCACTTTTGGGTGGCATTAATTTAAAAAATTTATTAAATATATAATATTGAAGATGTTTTTCAGGTTATGAAAACCCTTAAACACGTATTTAATAGTGTTTTGGTAATTTTATTCCTTTACCCTTTAATTTAAATCTTTTAAATTATTTTACCTTTATCATGGTAACTCAATTTTTATCTCGATAACTTAATTTTTTGATTGAATAATAAAATTACACTTATGAAATAATTTGGAAATTTTTATTATAAATATGAAATCCATTTTAATTTATTAAATTTATAATAGTAAAAAAAATAATTTTAAAATGATACATGTATAACATGTAAATGTTTTATTATAAAAGACAAATTTTATTTCAAAATGACTAATATAAGTATCCAAATTCAACTTAATATTTTAAAATTTCTAATTTTTATCATTTAATACATTATTAGTTGAAGAAAAAATCATAAAATTTTATATAATATTTATTATATGATGATGTCATAAAAATCACAATTTTTGTAAAAAAGTATTTTATAATTCAACCAAAAATAAAACTTTTCTGAAAAATCCCTAAAAAGTTACCCTAAGAAAATTGATGTATGTTGATTTGAAAAATAACATGCATTTTATCAAAATAATTTTCAAAATATGATAAATTTTATTTTTAAAATAAAACAATTATTTATTGAAAAAAATACGTTTCTATGACATGATCAACATTCCAACCCTCTGAATAATTACTTGGGGATTCATAAAATTATATTATCATTTATATACTTATATATAGTATCTAAAAGAAATTGTATAGAAATAATTTTTTTATTTAAATAAAATAAAACACATATATTTTTTCAGCAGAGAAAATTTAATTATACACCCATTGTGTCAACCATTTTTTTTAATACTTTACACTTTTATTTAATTTTATTGTAAAATTAATTTCTTATATATCATATTATAATAAATATAGTGAATTTTAGGTGTTTTATAATATATTACTAATTATGAAACAATTATTAATTCAAAAGATAAATTCTATTGATAAAATCACGGGTCTTTATAGTAATGAATGTTAATTGATTATTTCTCTTACTATAAGATATATTGTTTGGTAAAAAAATAATGTGATAATGTTTAAGGAGTTTAAAATGTAAAAATAAAGTATTGAATTGTTAAATAATTAATCACAATGATGAGATGAAATTAAAAAGAGTTATAATGTTATAAACCATTTATGAAATGTTTCATTCAACGCTTAATGTTTAAGAAACATTTTGGATCCAAGGATTATCCTTATATAGCTATATAAATAGTTTCATTCCATGTGAAATAGATGTATATAATAATTTGATTCAATTATTATAAAACTTATTGAACCTAATATCTCATTTTCCTCATACTTTAATATCAAGGTTCCAGCATACCATGAATATAAGATGATTCCTTCCCAAGTGTGATATTCATTATAATCTATGAATACCCTAATAGGAAGGAGTTCTTTGAATATTTATTTGGGATCTCTATAAATTGAATTTATAATATATTGGACAGATTGGATTCAATAGAAAAAAATGAATTTACTTTATTAATGTTTTATTTAATTCAAATGAATATATGGATCATGGGTAGATGGATTTTGGTAGAGTGTTTTATATAGATTGGGAAAATTCTTTTACCTACCAAAACCAAAAGTCTTCACCTAGAATATAGACAAAATCTATATTTTTAGATTTTTTATAATATTTTTTTAGAAAAGTAGTCCAAATAAAATTAAAAGTTCATTTTTTTGAAAAAAATTGAACAACACAATTTCTAAAATTACATTATCCAAAAATATTTAAAATATAGGAAATAAAATTCCAAAATAACAATTTGGTTAGTATAGTCTATACTTTTAAATAATTTTAACATTCACACATGTAGTAAAATAATTTTAGTGTAGATAACACATTTAAAATCTCAAAAAAAACACCAAAATAAAATTAAAGTATTAAAGTTTAAATTGTCTCAATGAAGAACCAAATTAAAAAATATATGTAATTTATGTTCAATGAATATAGTTAACAAAATTCACCATTTTATTGAACAAGGTATGTACCCATAATAAATTTAAACACTCAAGTAAAAAGTGAATGTACTATTTTAATTTTTTCAACTTACATTAGTCATGATTGTTTTTAAAGAATAATTCACAAGATTTTTCTCCTCTTATCCACATTGATGCCAATATTTTATTTGTTTTTTCTAACATACCTTCCCAGGAATTCATTTTTCTCTCTTAACTCAAGATAAATAATTATAAAAATTTTTACTCATTTTTAGGACACATTAATTTTTCACGATCTTTTGAAAATGCAAATTTCTCCACCAAAAGTGATAAATATATTTAATTAGTCATTATGGTTTCATAAGGTTCATTTTGAGTGTATGCGATGGTGGGTAATTGTGAAAAATTAATGGCTCAAAAAATATGTTTTCTCAAAAAATGAAAATTCATGATTTACATTTCTAAATATGATGAAAAATACCTCCCTAAATTTCCTTGTAAACAAATCAACCAAAAATAATACCTATTATTTTTGTAAGGCTCAGTTTTGTAGATGGTTTAATTTGTTCTTAGTTTATCAAGGGGATTTTTTAAAGGTTATGGGATTAAGTAGATAATATAATGATCATTTGAAGTAGAAGAAAACCAAGGAAATCATTGATATATATTTAAAAAATTTAATGTTCTATAATGAATAACATAAATAATACCCATATAGTTGAGAAATATATATTTTAATTTTTGATTTATGCTTGATAAAGACGATATAAGTATTTTATTTATACCTTCTACCTTTGAGAGTGGTACACAGACCAGTGGATCCTCGATCACATCGAGAGGATTCCCAATCCCAAAAGGGCTTCTAGAGCCTTCTCTAGGATGCCGAATGATGATCAAGTATGAGATAGAGTTTCATATTTGTCTTACATGATCAAAAATATGACCAATATAGGGATCACATCCCTTTTATAATCACTCTTGATTCTCTTAATTTAATGGAGAGAGCCAGGGTGTGACTTCCATATCATTTAATTACTATTGTTTAGTGTTCAAAATTCATTGAACTCTTTAATGGATATATGAATCCACAAATGACTCAACTTATGATTCATGAATAATGTAAATCGATTAATAAATCAGTCACATTGATTTATAATTTAGTAAAACATGTGGGAGGAGGTGGATGAATACAAGCATTTGATATCTTATATCACATGCTCATCATACTTTTTGATGTTAATATATTACAAGCTACTTTATAACTATTTACATGCTTATATCACAAATTAAAATCCTATGATATCATAAAATACAATATCCCTGACTTTTTTACATTTCCAACAATAGTATACTTGCATAAAATCCAATAAGGACATAATGAAAAACTTCACATCTCTTTAAGAATCAACCCAAAACTCTTTTAGATATGGTTAACAAAGTCCTTTATTTTTGGATAAAAAAATTTGTCTAAAATTTAATCCTTATCAAAAAGTTTAACTATGTGACCCTATTTATAGAATTTAAAAACAAAAATTAAATCTAAATTTCATTGATGTAAGTTAAGATAAACCTATAGTAAAGTATCAGAGTTATTATGGATACTAAGGGGTCTACTATGATCTTGATCAAATATACTCATTTTTACATATAATTGTGTCCATAATAAGATGTATCATATAAATAATATATATACCAATAAAATATATTTTTCTATGAAATCATGTGACCATTAGACATGTAACTTTTCAATCTATTACAATTCATCTCATCCATTCTTGTTTCTCCAAAAATATACTGACTAGTTCAATGAATACATCACATTTCATTCATCTAGAAGTTGATCACAACACGATTCCGTCATCCAAGTAGTTAACACATCATATGTGACTGAAATAATCAGGTCTATACATTTTATTTTTCTAATTAAATCAAGGTCCCATATATCTTTTCTCATTAAACGATTGAAAAAAATCCCATCTTGGTTGAGCTCTAACTAATGACATGATCAACAACTTACCCAACCACCTTTGTATTAGCTAAGATTCAAGGCTTCCTTAAGAAAGGTATCAATATATGAAAGTTTTCATGCTAGTTATCTATCAAATATTAGGTAATGGGGATTGATAATATGTATACACCCTTAATTATTTCAAATATTGCATGAAATTTCATGAGATATACTTTGGTGGGTTAGTCTAAGAAATAAGTATCAAATTATCACCTCATGATTATATTATTCATATCCCAAATACAAATTTTGTATTAATTGTAATATTCTACCAAATCTAACCGTAACATACCATCATTACCCATAATAATTCTTGATGATCATCAGTTACATACAACTCAAAATCATACTTTGATGGGATATTATAACACCCTTGTAAAAGTGATTCATAAAATAATAAATGTTAATACCCATGTAAACAAGGATAAACTTTCTTTTCATGATCCAACCTGATTAAAACTCCATAGTTAAGTGAGGCTTGGTTTGGAGAAGGGTCATGACAGGTGACCTCCAAGTATGTTTCCCAAGGTGTGTGTGAGTGAGGAAAAAACACACTGAAAGAACATGTGTTTTCTAGTGGGGTTAGTCATTAGTCTTATAAATGAACGTAGTGGGTAATAAATTTTAGTGTGTTGGAAAGGAAACTTGGGTATTATAGGATAACCATAGGGGTTTGATAAATAGGTTTTTAGAATAGGGAGTTTGGGTCATTACAAATAGAATCATAGATAATACCCATCCAGAAGTATGAAGGCACTGAATGAGTTTGAGGAGTGGTTCCCATAATAAGGAAATTGTGGTTTAAAGGTGTGTGTGTGTGGGGGGGGGGGTAGGTTGGTAGAGTGTAACATACCTAAAAAAAGTATTAAAAGAAGAAATGTTACTACCCATGTCAACATGGTGTGCCTTTCTTTTCAAAATCCTATCAGATTAAAACTCCCAAGTTAAGAAAGACTTGTCTTTGAGTTGTGTCAGGATAGGTAAACTCATGGGAAGTTTCCTTGGATGTGTTTTAGTGAGGAAAAATCAAAATAAAACAAAATGTGTTGGCATATGGGGATAATATTTATTTTGATAAGTGACCCTAATGGGAAATAACTTGTGGTGTGTTGGAAAGGAAACCTGGGTATTACAAGAGACCCACGAGGGTCAGATGACTAGGTTCATAGCCCAAGGAAGTTGGGTCATGATAGATATTGTCATTACTCTCTCCATTAAAATATATTATATCAGAAATGAATGAATGACATACAAAGATTTCCTTTATTATAAAATAATGATAAATTTATAACCACTACATAAATCTATTTAGTAATATATTCCAATTGATTTAATATGAAAATTATGTTTCTACTACTGTGGTAATGGATTTTTCAATGGAACTGATAAATTATCCTCTATATCCACCTAATATATCCTAACTATAACACCCCTGGATTTTGTGAAATATATATTATTTGAATTAATTTAATCTTTTCAAAATTATGTGTTTCACAAAACACTGAATACACTTTGTGTTATAGGAAATCACCAGGTTATTTTTTCTTTGTACACAACTCTAAGTTAATATTTAACTACACAAAACACTTATGTTAGCTTGTGGTACACACAATGCTAAGTTTTGAGGAACCACAATATCCTATTAATAATATTATTAAAATATTATTATAGTTACCATCCATCTATTAAAATGAAAGTTACAAATAAGATTAACTAAATTCTGAAAATATTATTTACACATGTACATAAAATTAATCCTTTGGTTATCAATTAGTTAGAAACAAAAGTAAGAACTACTTGAAAATAAGGAAATCATGTTTCTAAAAAAACTATTTTTCTAACTACAAACAAAATTTTATATTAATGAATTAAAAAAACCAATTCTGATGAATTTTTTTAATAAAATTTATATATTATATATTCAATCAATTTTTTTTGACACACATCCAATATATTTGATATATAAGATAAAAATAAATCCAATTTTATGAATAAAAAGATGTATTTTTTTCCTAAAATGTAATTTTATCGCCTTTTAATGGTGTACCAATTTTAAATATAATTTTTGAAACTTTTATAAATTAAATTTGATAAGATAAACATCCATTTTTAATTCAAAACATCAAAATTAGATTAGGGTGAATATTTTTTTTTGTAAATTTTAATTTTTTATGCATTGTGAAAACGTTGAATTTTAATTGAAAAATTATTTTTCATATAATTTATTTATATAGTTAAATTATATTTTAAATTTTTTTAAAAGTATAATTAGTTAAATTATATAAATATAAATCCAATTAATTACATTGGAATAAATTTCATATTTAAATTTTATATAAAAACATTTCACACTTTTCACTTTAAAAACATGTTGACTTGTCCCATCTACGAGATTCATTTTAAATTAATTTATGCTACTTATGTGTTTATAATTTGAAAAAATGGATTAAATATTTTGAATCATAATAATTTATAATTTTTAGTATGGTCAACTTAGTTTTTGACCCAAAATATTAGTGAATTAATTAAAATTAATTACAAAGATTTGGGTAAAAACAAGATTACTTAGTGGTTAAACTTTAAACTTAAGATGTAAAAATGGAACTATACTTGTAAAAAACCCATTTTAATTCTATATTTAGACCTTAAAACTTCATGGATCTAATTTTTTGTGTCATGTAATCCTCTTGGTAGGTAAAAACATGAGGAGCACACGATTCTTTTCCAAAATTCCAAGTGCATCCTCTCCCTGCAATTATAAAAGAGCCCTCACCCCCTTATTTAATCACACATCTCAAGCCATTTGGTTCATCAAAACACTATAAAAATATTCTCCCAAATTCCCTAAATTAATTATATAGGCATGAAATTTGGAATAAATCTATCCAAGGAAGGGCTTTGGTGAAAACCAATAGGAGTTACCTAAAGAAGAGGTAACATCCTTAAACAAGCACTTTTGTTTTGTTTCTTTCTCCACCCCCTTGATCATTCATATTACATGATTATATAATAACATTAGTATCACACATATAATTACATGTTTTTATGTTAAGGGTATGACCTAAAATCTCACAAAAATCCATCAAATGGGATACACAATCATCGTCTGTGTGTAAGACAGACTACCACATCGCGAACCGATGTCGGGCGTTCTTCCATTTCCACCATTAAAGGTAGGGAACAATGATTTAATTTTTGTTTTTATATGATATATATTATATTTATGATTTATTTATTATTCTATAATTATTATATAACACATAACTTCATTCTTTCCATTTTTTGAAATACGATAACTTCATTTGTGGACGTGTGGACTACTGCCTCCTCCAAGCGATGTGATTCGTTCACACTTTATGTGGAATGTATTAAGGATATATTTAGTAAAATTATACAATATATATAAAATAATAATGCTACTGTATTTATATTATATATATACATAGATATTTAATTTACTTACTTTATTTTAATATGATAATAAAATGGAAACACCGCTCATGCATACGTACGACCTACTGTCTCCATGAATGTTGTATTTAATTTTATATTTATATATTTTATATATTATTATAAATACATATATAATGAATATATATGAAATTTATATCATTTTTATCATTATGGAGATGGTTAAATCATGATATAAGTAAGAGTACCAAAAATATAACAAATCAAACCACATGCGAAAAACCAATTGATTATTCTGTGAAACATTACATTAACATGGAATAATTAATAAACGTGTAGGAAATGTTCATAAGTAAATAATATATAATATGATATAATTTAATATTTTTATTTTATAGATGTATAATAAACTTATATTTATTATTCAAGATTTATGAACAAGTATAACGAGATTCAATACATAAGGTAAGGGGATTTCATATCAATTTATGATCTTCAAGAGATAATTTTCATATTCACCATCCATTTATTTTATATGTTGTATATACTTCCCATTAATGTATTCTATGATTATTATCCTTAAATTTATGGGTTCTTACTTATCTATTTGATAATCTATCTTTTATGGGGTTTACGGTTAAAAAACTACCAAATGAGTAATGTAATTTTGTCTCCATTTTCCTTCTTTGAGACACATGTTATGTTATGCACCTATATTATATTACAAGGTGTATATAATTCCATTTTAAATGTTATATCATGAATATACTTCCTTGCATGATATTTTATTTTTCACGTAATGTTATCCTTTCATTTTTATTAGGATTCAAACTTACAATAGTGGTAAGAGTTTATTGCTACAATATCATCATTTATTGGGATTGTTTAGGATTATGCTTCCATTAATGAAATATTATGAACCATATATAAATAATTTGGATGAATTTTATTATACTATGGGTATTCATGATATCTTCTTATAACGGTACCAATTTTCAACTCCATGGTACTTAATATAATTATGAAAATGTTTTTAAGTAAACCTGACATAATTTTTCTCTTCAGTTAGAAATTCATTTTATTCAAAATACATGTTTTATAAAAATGACTTAAAAATGTTTTAATATTTTCCAATTATTTTTAAAATATATTTTTAGCCAAAATTTACCTTTTTATAAAATGTTTTTAAAAGTAATATTCTTATCGTTTTCTAATCAAGGAACTTTTCTAAACATTTTATGATGTAAAAGTAATGTTCGACACGTACAGACTTACCTGTCATTATGAACATAATTTACTTTAAGATTACCTTTAAAGTTTACAAGATTATTTTTAAATAAAATTTTTTCTTAATATTATGGAAATTATTATTTTTTAAACTGGTTTACAAATAAATATGTTTTTAAAATGTTTTGAAGATTTATTTATAAATTTTCAAAGTTTTTTTCAATAAAAATGTTTTCAAAATGTTTTCAAGATTCCTTTATATTTTTTTAATGTGTTTCCAATGAAAAAGGTTTTCAAAATGTTTTTAAGATTTATTTATAAATTTTAAAATTAATTTCAAAGAAAAATGTTTTCAATTTTTTAAGACTTCATTATAAGTTTTCAAAGAATTTTAAAATAAAAAGGTTTTAAAAATGTTTTCAATAATACTTTATATGTTTTAAAAGATATTTTAAAAGAAAAAGTTTTTAAAAATGATTTATATTTAAAAAAAATTCAAATAGGAAAATATATTTTCCTCAAGAAATGTTTTAAATGGAATTTCAAAGCTCTATTATAAGAAAAGGATTTTTGAAATGGTTTTATGAAAGGGATTTTCAAAGAAAGGATATTTTTCTTCAAAAACGTTCCAAGTGATCTTTCAAAATACTTATCCATATACTTTGAAAAAATTTGAAATGGATTATGATTTACTAGGGATATGATCCAAATTCATAATTCTTATTATTTCATTGAATACTTTGTGTTTAAGATGATAAGTTGTTTATGAAACACATTTCTATTCCATAGGTTATACCTAGATAAAATGTTTATAAAACCAGCTTCCATTAATGGGTTGTTTTATGATTAAATTATTATTAAACCTATCTATTTACCATATATTATAATATGATTAAATTATTATGACACCCATTTTATTTCATGTGTTATGATATGATGTTTATGAAACCCATCTTTTTTTATATGTCATGATATGATGAATGTTTTATTATCTTGCGGAACATATATATACGATTTAATTATCTTATGGGTGGGATCTATATACCCCTACAATAAATTGGATAAAGATTTTATATCTCAGAAGATATACATGAATGGAACAAGGAGTGAACTTGGTCCAGTAAAGGAATTTTTCCGCAAAGATAGTATTGGGAGTGAACCATGAATACTAATATGGTCTTGGGAGTAAAACTTCCACTATAAGGAAAGTTATATGAATAGTAATAGTGGTATGTCCCACCCAGTTGGTGTGGTGTAACATCCTGATCCAGGTGCCAGTCACTGGTGCTCCAAGACAGTCTGTCGCATGACCTCAGACGCACCT
Source organism: Viscum album (assembly GCA_963277665.1). NCBI lineage: Eukaryota > Viridiplantae > Streptophyta > Magnoliopsida > Santalales > Viscaceae > Viscum > Viscum album. Next base: position 189,443,933 of record OY728127.1, read on the forward strand.
TCCCGCATGCTAAAGGATACAGACTAGAAGAAAGGGTCTAATATAGAACATCACTACTACAAATATGGCTTATAATAGCGCTGAAAACGGCCTTTAACAACACTAAAAAAGCGCTGTTAATCTCGGAAAAGATAAAGGGGGCCCCCTTTATCACTGCTTAAAATAGCACTGATAAAGGTAGTATTTATCAGCGCTATTTTCAGCGTTGATAAATGTATAATATATCAATGCTATTTTGAGCGCTGATAAAAACTACCTTTATCAGCGCTCAAAATAGCGCTGATATATTATCCATTTATCAGCGCTTAACTAGCGCTGATAAAGGCCAAAGATCCTATCCAAAACCAGAACCTGCACATAACCTGCCCAGCACCTACACACATTACAACACCTGCACAGAGTCCAAACAAAACCTGCACATAGCACACAAAACACCCACACACAAAGCACAAAAGAAAACAAATGATACATATATTTACTTGAAATCATGAATACAAAACAACACACTTCTATATACATTTCAAACAATGTTTAATTTGGTTACAATTACATTTATTCAACAAATAGTTAAAAAACAATGATGTTCCATCCTTTTTGCATCCATCCGCTCTGAAAAATTTTCGTCCATGGCGGTGGTTTCCGAACAAAGCATTAAAACTGAGGAAAAATATTTCACCTACATAATAAAACAAATATTATGTTAGTAATACAATAATTAAATAAAGAATGGGGTTGCTAAATAGAATTATACTAGTGAGGCACAAAACATAAAATAACCAATTAACAAAATTAGTGCATGGTTAGGGATAATCATATATAATAATCAAATGGCCCAATGTTTAGTAGAACATGTCTATATGTCCCCCCCATTCCATAAAAAAGAAGCACCCCTGCCCCCTTCCCCAGCACACCCCCTATACACTACCCACCCCCAAGCACACCCCCTACCACTGCACACTCCCTGCCCCCTGAACACCCCCTGCCCCCTTCCCCAGCACACCCCTACCCACTGAACTTCCCCCCTGGCCATTGAACACCCCCTTCCCACCCCCTACATATTTAAAAATACCCCAACACAACCCCTACCCCTTCCCCTACCACTTTTCCCCCTTCCCCCTCCCCCAGAAAACCACCCCTGCCCTCTCACGCTGTCCCCTGCACATCATAAAGAAAATACCTTGTATGAAAATTGTGCTCAATTTATATTATACACATAATATATATCAACACATTCTCATGTACATTCATTCAATGTAAATACACATATATAGACTCTCTACATCTCATAAGAAAACCCTCTTCAAAATTCACAAACACATTAAATCCATTTGAAAAAACCCATCACACAACTTTCTCATTTCTTCAAACACATTTAAAGGACTTAAGCATGAAAATCCACAAGAAATACAACTAAATTTATTTTAAAAATAACTTTCAAGTCTATACACACCCCAAATTCCTTTGATAACACATTTTTAACCACACAAACATTTCGTATAGTACACTTAGCAAGAAAATACAGCATAATAAAATCATCATATAATGTAAAAGCATGGAATCACCTACATAAAGCATGGAATCTTCTGAAATCTACTAGAAAACATAAAACCACACCTCCACAATACCTTAATAAGGACTGATTAAACATTAATATTTAATATATTAATGGAAAACCATGTTTAACTTGTGGTATTCCATGAGTTTAACATCCCACAAGTATATAGGGTCATTATTTAATGTCTTACAGAGATGTAAGACCTGGGTGGATCAAAACATTTATAAAGATGGATCAGGTAGGTACATATCTAGGAGGGATCACCTAGAATGTTTACCTGATAGATGGATCAAAACGCCCAATGAGGTCTGACCCAAGTGTGGTGCATCCCATAAAGGTAAGGTTTCTCATTTTGAAGACTTATTCGAATGCCACTAAGGGAAATACAAGAGGGAAAATAAGCGAAGGTGTACCCCAGTGAGGGGGTCACCATGGTTTACCATTGGTTGATATTTAACCTCATGGAGGCTTCCTACGTACCCTATTTAGAATACAAGGATAAAAACCCATATATTTAAAAGAGGCATGTTGTGGGTATTACCCATGGTTAGCTTCCCTTCACACTAGGAATAATCTTGGTTGGATGAGTATGGGTTTTGTGGGGCTTATGCATTGTCAGATTCTCAGGTTCTTCCAAGAGTAGAAATGGGATGAATGGGACATATGTGCTAAGATGGACCATGTGAATGGCGTGATCCTTGTAAAGAGGCATGAGGCAGAAAAAAACATGTGGAGTTGTCTGTAAAAATTATTTATGGTGGCCATGGGGCTTATCAGACTCCCCATACCTTCCATAAACACCTCAAAACATCACGAGGACCAGATTCTACATGATGGTGCATCACAGGGTTGATTCTTTTGATGATGTACTGGTCTTTTGAGCTTGGATTTCATCTCAAACAGCCTTTCCCTTACTTGAATTATCCTAGGACACATATTTCGGTTCCAAAAAATCTCTCAACGATAATGATTATCTCATGCATCTACCTAGAAATAATTGTGCAAGTCAAACAACAACACATGTGCTCAAATACAAGTTCAAACAAACGAGATACAAAAAATGGATTTTTTTGATCCTCGGTGGTTTCGTCGTTCACCCCATACACACTGCACACCATCATGCCTTACTTCAATATTGATTTGTTCAAAGATCAATAATATGAATCCGGGGATAGAAAACATTGAGTAATAAATTAAGATTTCAATACATCAGAGCATTATGAATTCACCAAAGAAGGTTGGAGGATAATCAATGATCATATATAGATAACATAAGTGGTAGGAATTCACCTTCATCCTATTTTTGTACAATCTTCCATCAGGTATGTTTCCCATTCGTTTCTAAACACATGTATATCATCTTATGAATATGAGTTTTTGCGACAGTCATAGTAGTACTGAAAAAATATAAATTCACAAAGGATTAATAAATATTTTAAATTAACTTGTAATTATTTTCGAAAATACCTCATCAGGGATGCTAGTTTGTTGATGAAATATGATCTCTTTCATAAATTTACAAACATAATAACTACAGTCCTTTCTGTTTGTTTGTTTTGGACACTATAGAAACATCGACAAAAATAAGTAATTTGTTTTGATATGTGTTTGGATAGTGCAATGTTATTATATATACCCGGATACTTTTCCAGTTGTAGATCTTGTAGGCGTGCTCATCCTTATTCCTTGGATTCATTCCATGCATTAGACGATATTGATGCACCGCCCTATCATAAAAGAATCCTCATTAAAAGATAACACAAATTATATAACTAGATGTTTATTTTTAAAATGTTGGATATAGTGTATTAAAAATTAACAAATGCCATCATGCGTGGTCGGTTTGTTGGATATCCATGCGTTGAATCCAGAAAATAAATCTTTGGAGTATCCAAATTGACTGCAATCAGCATCCTATGCTCCCTAAAAATACAAAAAGGAATAAGTAAAGAAATAAATGAAAATATAGTTGATATGATTAAATTGTAGAGTTTTACCCCTGCATCGTTGGTATTAAAAAGAGCCTGTCATTCATAATTTTGTTTTCAAACGATTTGAGAAGGGATGACATTATTGCAACCTCTTTAACAGAATCTATTTTGTCTTTTGAAATGTGGTGTGAGGACTAACGAGTCCAAATTTTTGTTCATGGGGAAATCCCTTCAATTGTTTTTCACATATACATCTGCATCAAATATAAAATGTATTTACTCTAATGATCTTCATTGCTTCATGTATCTTATACTCTTCCAGAAACTCTTCTCTAAGAAGGTCAACTATCGTGTACGCATACTCACCTTCAAATTCATGGGTGCAAGTACAAGGCACAAATGAAGATAAAAAATTTCTAAAAAAAGTTGACTAATGTAAGTATTTAATGGTACCTTTATGCTTTTTAGCATGTTTTTTTCTAATTTATTTATTTGTATATGTGACAGACATACTAAGTGATATGTTTTGTATTATGGGTTCATCTATGTCTAATAATATAACTATGAGATTATGCTATGTGATGAAAATTAATATGGATCCATTATCATTTCCATTGGGATAATCTTTGGGAATCCATATAACTATAAGATTAAAAACTATTTCCTTTGTATCTCATACATAAATATTCAACTCGAAGGGGTAGAACTTACCGCCCATGATAACTCAAAATAAAAAAAATGAAAACAAGGGTTTTTATCCACATAAGTCATCACACATAACCTTGGAAGACCTCTCACATATGTGAACCATCATAACTAACCAATTACCATATACTTCATCTTAGAGTCAAGATATCCCTATGGAACCTATAGGGTATCCAATTCTACATCATTCACAAACAACCCACTTGTTTTGATAAATATCAATAACATATCTTATTTCAACACTCATCACTAATTATGAATCACATCCCTATACATAATCATAATCACATTAAGACCACACTATCTATTATGGAAATCCTTACTAGAATTAGGCTCAAGATATGGTATTATTCCTATCTCACATCTATATTCACTATTTGGTACTCACACACACAATATATAAATAATATACCAAGGGAATACCATCCATGGAACTCACATCCCACCTTGAGAGCACGATGAGGAGGAGGACGAGGCAGCGACGGTCATGGCAGCGAGGGTGGAGGTGGCGGCGGCAGTAGAGGCGGAGGCGACAGAGGTGGCGGCGGCCACGACAGTGAGGGTGGAGGCGGTAGAGGCAGAGGTGGTTGCGGTAGCGGGAGCGGGGGTGGAGGCGGTGGTGGCGGCGGAGAAGGAGGAGGGCGAGGAGGACGAGGAGGAGGATGGAGGAGGAAGGAGGAGGACGAGGTCGCGCAGCGAGGGGCCTGGTTCAGCTTCCGCAAGAGCTTGACCGCGTGCAAGAGAGGATGGCCTGTTAGGTTTATTAAATAAAAACCGACAGAACCTTTATCAGCACTCGTTAAAAGCGCTGATAAAGGTATGTTTTATCAGCGCTAAAATAAAAGCACTGATAAAACATTAATTTATCAGTGCTTTCTTAGCGATAATAAAGAGCTACCTTTATGAGCGCTAAAAAACGTGCTGATAAATGCAACATTTATCAGCACTTTTATATAGCGCTGATAAAGTCATACCCCTTTATCAGCGATTTTTGTTTAGCATTGATAAAGGGAATCACTTCCCTTTCCCTGTTTTGTGGTAGTGCATGGGGAGACTATACCCTCTTTATCAAAGTATCACAACCATGGAAATAAAAAAAACATCCAAATGATATAACCAACAACTTGAATAAACAAGTATCACATGATGACCCACACATTAAATACAATATCCAAAACTAAATAGTAGATATTTCATACCAATATGTGTCAAGTGTCAATATGAAAAACAAAAAATGAATGAAGACACTAACAATTCCCAAGATGATCCCAAACCATGTCTAGTACACTCATCTATGCTTTATCCCGACTCAACCATCTAACATATGTCTCTTTACCTTATCCTGTCTAATAACCATGAAATCTCTTTGGGTATTAATTTGGTATCCTGAGTAGGGTTTGAGTACAAATCTGTATTCCACCACTAATGTAATCTAAATAAATACCCTATCAAATAATATATCTAGTTTTATAAAAATTATTAAAAGTAAAAATGTAAATAGTTTACATTTATTCAATTACTCTTTATTTAACCACATAACCCCTGGGTTCCTGAGGACACCTGAACTTTCAATACATACTTCAGCCCATGCTGGAGTCTGAACCATATCAAATATTGAATTAAAATTTCATTATAACACACATGATTTAATTATACATGTAATTTAAATTCATTATTAGGGCCAATTGGAACCATAATCCAACTCCAATCTCAAGGGCATAGAACATCATGTCTATCACCTGATGGTTTTTAGAGCATTAGTCCTCATCCCACACCCCATAGATATTTGGATAATTAGTATATGTCCCATATAAATATTTCACATGCATACTTTATGTCCTAGAATATAATGGCTAGGGCCCTGTGGGTACTTGGAGGGTCAGTCCATGTCCCACACCCCATTTCACAATAAAACACATATATCACATGTATCAAAATATAAAAATTAATTAATCAAATAACTAATCAATCCAAATTCAAAATACCAATATCCCCATAATTAATTAAATAATTAATTATTCCAGTTCAAAAAATCAAATATCCCCAATTTCACAATCCCTAAATTAATTAATTTAAGAAATTAATTAACTGAATTTAAGATAATTAATTTCTAATTATCTAATAGAAATTTTACAATTAAATACATGTAATTGAAATAAAGACTTTGGTATTTGAATAATAGACCAGTTACCTCAATATTGATGATTAACGGTCACAAATAGATATCCCCAATTCAAGATGAATAACCCTAATCATGATGAAGAATGAGATATTGATTCAATTTTGAGAGAGGTGAAGATCATCAATCTAGAATTTTAATCACCAAGAAATGTGGTTAAAATCTCTAGGAATTTATATGAGGGCATCCAAAATGATATAAATAAGTTATGTCTAAGTTGGGGTTGATTTTGGGTTAATATGGGGGTTTATGTATTTTTAAAACAAATTTTGGGGTTAATTAAAAATACTTGAATTGTTTTTTGGGTAGGGGAGAACATTTATCCAAACCATGAACCTATTCTTAGGGGGTGGGGGTGAAAAGTTTCTCCTAAGAGGGCACATAGTTTGAAAAAACATGCACCAACCATGTGAATCCCCTCTGTGTGGTTTTTCATGGTTTTATAGGATGGGCACACAGTTTGGGAAAACAATACACCAACTACACACAACCTATCATCCTTCCAAATTTATCATATTTTCACCCAAAACTCCCCAAGAATTTACTAAAACAAAAGGTACTCAGAACAATCCAAATGAGTACTTGCAAACAAGACTGAGACATCTCTAGAAAAGGCCGGGTTCTTATAATCTCTCCACCTTATTATAGCCTGTACTTGATCTGTACTACTATACTTCTCTAAGATTTTGAGTAAAAAATATCAGTCCAATGAGCCCACATATCTGATCCTCTCTCATATATTTCCTCTGGAACATGCCCATGTTTTCACAATACACGAACTACCAGCAAATACTTTCCCCACAACACTTTATCACTATTATCCAACACACATATCATATTCTCCTCAAATGATGCATCAGTCGAGGTGATACCACTGAAGTTGTGAAACATGAAAAATGTCATTCATAACACATTACCTTTATGGAAGAGAGAATCAGTATGCCACCAGCCTGATTCTCTTCACAACCTCAAACGGTCCAACAAACCCATGTGTCAACTTTCCCTATCTCTATATCCTACATTGACCTAATATAACCGACACCTAAAGGAATAAATGATAACCATATGTAAACTCTAGGGGTCATTTACATCTATCAGCATACAACTTATGTATACTCTGATCCATAACCATACACTTTCGAATCAACTAAAATTTCTCCAATGTCTCCTACATGATACTCAGTCCCAATAACTCCAACTCATATACCTTTATCCATCATAGAGGTGATCTACATGGCCTTAGATAAAGATCATCATATGGTTACATATGTATAGTTTCCTAATAACTATTGTTATAAGAAAAATCCACAAGTTCTTGGTGTTTCTACCAAGACCCACCGAATTCTAGAAGACACTCTCACAACATATCCTAAAGCACCTGTATAGTATGTTCTGACTACCCATCTGTCTGTGGGTGGAATTATGTACTAAAAAAAACCTATGTACCCAATTCCCTCTGAAGACCCTACTAGAAGAATGAATTAAAGCATGAATCGTGGTTTAAAACAATACTCTATAGCACCCTATGCAAATTTACTATTTCCCAGACTTACATGTATCCTAACCGATCCATTGATAAAGTCTCCCATACTAGTAAGAAATGCATGAACTTTAGGAAAATGTCCATAATAGCCCAAATAGAGTCATTCTTCTGAGGCGTTCTCGAGAGACCCACCACAAAGTCCAAAGTAAATCCATCCTACTTCCATTATGGAATGGGAAAAAATGTAATAAAACACCAGGTCATTGATGTTCAGTCTTCACCTTTTGAAAGGTGTAGCATTGTGTTACAAACGCTATTATCTCATTTTTCATTCACAACAACCCAAACTATCATCGTAGGTCACAGTAAATTTTGGTCACACCTGGATGCACCACCCACTTCGAGGAATGAAAATCAAGTATTAGCTCCTCATGCATACTCGTATACACAATAACCAGATTCCTAAAATAGATGATCTCATACTCATCTATGCTCTAATCTGAAGGTGACTCCCCACCTTCAAGGATTTACCTCAAGTCCAAAAATTTCATATCCTCATACTTCTTATCCCTGATCCATCTCAAAAGTGTAGATTCCACTAAAACTAATATGAGAGTCATCTTATCTTGACTCTGATGAGTGATAATATGCATCTTACCTAGTAAATTCATCATTTTCCACTCTGCATTAGATTCTTGAACAACCTGAGTTTGAGTCTTCCTGCTTAAATAATCAGTAACACCATTTCCCTTTCTGAGTGTATATGCTAGATTAAATTAGAATGAATATATATATTAGACCCATCTCCACTACTGGAGATTAAAGTATCATTGTTGAAAGATAAACTGTAAGCTCTTGTGAGCAGTATACACCATAAAAATTATCACCCAATAGATAATATCACCAAAAATTCAAAGCATAAACAACTACTGCCAACTTGAGATCATGCATAGGGTAGTTCTGTTCATGTGGCCTCAACTTTTAAGACCCATATGACATAACTTGATCTCCATACATCAACACTACTCCAAGACCTATTCTAGAAGCATAAAAAAATACTGTATAATCCTCAACTAGCTTAGGTAGGATCAAGATTGGTTCCATTGTCAAGCTCTTCTTCAACTCCTAGAAATCATTTTCACATGCTCAAGACCATTCAAACTTTACCCCTATCTTGTTCAGGCCTAAAATAGGTGATTCCAAATGGGAAAATCCCTGAATAAACCTTTGATAATAACCATACAATGCCAAAAAAGTATAGATATTGAAAAATTTATTGCACAATTACCAAGAAATAATTACCTAAAACTTATCTAGGTCTACATAAAAACCTTCCTATGAGATGATGTGACCTAAGAAGTGTACCTGATTAATCCATAACTAACACATAGATAGATGGGAATATAGTCAATTATCTCTTAGTGTACTTAGTACAATGTTAAGATGTTAGTCATGATGTTCACGAGTCTTGGAGTGCACCAATATGTTATCCAAAAACACTACAACAAACTGTTCCAAGTACAAATGGAAGATTCTATTCCTCAAGTCCATAAAAACTTCTGGATCATTCGTCAACCAAAATAAAATCACGATAAAATCATAAATTCCATACTTGTTTTTGAAAGTAGTCCTTGGTATATCAGAAGGTTGAACTCTCAAATGATGATACCCTAATCTCAAGTTAATCTGGGAGAAAAAACAAGCTCCCCTCATCTGGTCAAACAGAACATCGATATAAAGAAGAGGATACCCATTCTTTATAGTAATCTGGTGAAACTTCTAGTAATCCATACATAAGCATAGATTTACACCATTATTATTAGAAAACAAGACTAGATAACCCCAAGGTGATGTACTTGGATAGATAGATCCCTTATTTTCTAACTATTTTAGCTGAGTCTTGATCTCTTTAAGATCTTCTGGTACCATTCTCTATGGTGGAATAGAAACCCCATCATCCCTAGTCATGAGCTCAATGGTAAATTCCAAATATCTATAAGGTGGAATCCCTAAGAAGTATTAAAGAAATAAATCCTAAAATTTTTCAACTATGGGTTGAAAGAAATCCTACTTTACACCTTCATCATCCAACAATATATTAGAAATGTTGGAGGAAATCTCCCCCAGTTTCTGATGAGATGTCCTTGCATGAACTAACTTAACATCCCATTCTCCATGAAGAATATTATTACCACCCTCATGAGATGTAAAATTCACTATCCTATTGTAATAGTCTATATGGGATTGTTATGATACTAACCATTTGATACCCATAATTAGATCAAATAATGACATGTTTAGGATATAAAGATCCCATAGAAAATGATACTCCCGAACCTTGAGAGAACACCCCTTACACAAGAAGATGTCTATCGACTGTACTCCCAAAGGTATATCTATCATCATCACCCCACTTATGAACTCCACTACCAGGATCAAAACATTCACATGTTGTGTAAAAATAATGTAATTAGATGCACCAGTATCAAATAAGGAACTAGATAGAATATAATCTTCAAGAATAATACCTCTCACTGTCGATGGTCCAACCTCGATATCCATAAGTGTAGGATAAAAAACATGTAACAACCATTCCCCTCTTCCCTATGATGCAGTTTGAATCCCCTGAGCAATAAAACATTATTGATACAGACTATCCTTCCCCAAAGCTCCATGTCCACTACCTCTACCACTATAGCCAGTAGAACTATTCCTTCCAGAATGGTATGGTGTGGAAGATCCCCATTCCACACTCTGGTTCTACATCACTATTCCATCAACACTCATCTTTCATGGGTTCCTATAGAACCTCTATATATGTCCCATATTTCCATAAACTTGACACTCTACTAGTGGTCAAAGATAATGTTTGCGAAAGTGCACTATCCTACCACACTATAGAAAAGTACTCGTGAAAGATCCTAAATAATTGACCCCTCTATCTGAATACTTTTCTTCCCACTTACCTAGATGATATTCTCATAATTCCTCTTCTTACTATCAAAATTCATACCTCCTAACCATCTATTAATAACCTCTTGTCCTCCACCAGAATCCACCTTTAGGTTCCCCTTATATATGATATCTTGATTCACCACTTCAGAAAATTTATTCAGCCTTAATATATTCACTCGAGACTTAATTTCACATTTAATACCATCCTAAAACCTTTTTTTAAATAGTAGAATCATCTCCTTCCAAATCTAGAAAAAATAATTATAAATCTATAAATTTTCCTGCATATTCTATCATGACATTATCCCCTTGGTAAATCTCATGAACTCAACTTTTTTCTCCTACCTTAGTTTCTCAGGGTAAAATTTCTCCAAGAACTTATCTTGTATGTCCTTACACACCATAGTCTCTAGTTGTATATCCTGATTCTATATGTCCCACCAATGATTTTCTTGACCATGTAATATACAAGTATCCAACTTTACCCTCTTCTCAGTAAGAGTCTCCATGTGGTGAAGTATAGTCTGGATGGACTCATTCCAAAAATCAACTTCCTTAGGTCCACCCTAACATCAGAGGGAGATACAAATAGAACTCCCCCATCAGACTAGAAATGATCTTTACAACCTTCCTGGGGTATCTTTCCATGAATTTTATAAACTAAGTAAATTTATCTTGGAACTTCTCTCTAACCTCCTCACCTGGCACTACCGGTACCTCAGGTTTCACTACTAGAGGAGCATCTCTTACCATGTCCTCATGTCATCCTTTCAACAATAATATTCGAGGAGAAATATAACTACAATTCCAAAAACATATATTAGGACTCATAAGAAAATATTAACTCATTTACAGGGATTCACATAAATACATAACAAGTCATCTCCCCCAAACCGCACCACACGGTCAAAAAACGAGGTGTCATCTCTACCCTTAACTATCCTATATCCAGTTCATGGTTAACAGTGGGTAAACTCATTCTAATTATTAATATTTTTCATTATAAAACTATTTATTCACATATTTCATCATTTTACATTTTTTTCAACTTCATATTAGACACCTTTTCAATTTAATCACGCAAGAAAGGAAAAACATTTCTTATTCAACAACTTTCCCAAGACTTGTTTTTCCGTACATGCCTAAAATGATGCATGTCATAAAATAATCATAATTACCTAGAATGATTCATGAATACCCATCTCTCATTCCATACTGGGCCATGATTCAAATCTCAAAAAATATCAAAAAAAAAAATTCAATTACACAAAAAGTGCATCACTTGAGGTGATATAGCATGAACTGTAAAAACACACAACAATAACAATAATCCCACCCTTGGTACTTGGGTTTCCCCTTGTACATGGTTTAGGTACTCCCATGCATGAAATAATTTCTAATTACTGACTATTCTTAGTCTAGTGTTTACCTTTCCCAAAATAGTAAGATAAAATAAAACAAAAGAAAACCAATCTGATACCACTTTTTAACATCTTGTCCCAGGTTCCACTCATCGATGCCTTAACCTGATCAGTCACATGACCTCAGACATGCCTCCCCATAAACCAAAAGATATATAATATTATTGAGTGTCCAATATTTATCACGGAAGGACTATACCCTCTTTATCAAAGTAACTCAATAGTAGAAAAAAATAAACAATAGTCAAATGATATAACAATTAACCAGAATAAACTAGTTTAACATGATGAACAAAACACAAAATCCATATCCAAAAACTAAATAGTTGATATGTCATGTTAATATGTGTCAAGTGGCAAGATGAAAAACAAAAAATAAATGAAGACACTAACAACCCCCAAACAAATCTATAACCACATCTGGTCCCCTCACCCATGATCCATCTTGACTCAGCCATCTTATATATGGATCTTACCCTTATTCTATCTTGCAACAATGAAATGTATTTGGGTACTAATCAGGAAACCCAAGTAAGGTGTGACTACAACTCAGTAGGCCATCACCAATGAAGTCTAAATCAACATCCAATCAAAAAAGTGTATGCAATTATATAAATAATTAATAAAAGGAATAAAGTAAACAATTTATATTTATTCACATACTCTTTATTTAACTACAAAAACCCTAGGGGCCCAAGGACACCCGAACTCTCAATACCTACTTTGGTCCATGCCAGAGTATAAACCATATCACATATTCAATTCAGATTTCATTATAAAACATAGAATTTAATTATCTATGCCATTTCAATTCATTATTATGACCAATTGGAACAATAGGCCAATTTCAATCTCATGGGTGTAGAACTTCATGTCTATAACCCCTTGGGTATTTGGAGAATCAGTCCCTATCCCAAAACCCATGGGTATTTGGAGCATCAGTACCTATCCAATAAAAATATTCACATGCATGATTTTGGTTCTAGAACATCATGGCTAGGGCCCCATGGGTATTTAGAGCATTAGTATGTATCCCACACCCCATTTCACAGTCAAAAACATATATCACATGTATCACAATATCAAAATTAATTAATTATATAATTAATCAATCCAAATTCACAATCCCAATATCCCCATAATTAATTTAACAATTAATTACTCCAAGTCAAATTATTCAATATCCCCGATTTCACGATCCCTAAATTAATTTATTTACCAAATAAATTAAATAAATTTAGAAACCTAAATTTATATTCATCCAATATAAATTCTATAATTACACACATTTAATTGAAATCAAGATGTTTAGATTTGAATAATATACTATCTACCTTAAGATTGACAATGAATACTCGCCAACATATATACCTAATTTAAGAAGAATAATCCTAATCCTGATAGAGAACATGATCCTGATTCTATTCCGGGAGTGGTTCAGATCTTTAATACGGACTTTGAATCACCACTAAATAATGTCAGTATCCCTAGTAATTCATCTGGGAGTATGAAAAAACAATAGGAATAAGCTAGGTCTGATTTGGGGTTGATTTCGGGTGAATATGGGTGTTCAGGTATTTTTAAAACAAATTTTTATGTTAATTAAAAAGCAGTGCATGGTTTTTTGGGTAGGGGTGCAAAATTTTCCAAACCGTGTGTCTTATCCATCTGCCACTCTAGAGGGGGGGGGGAGGTGCTTTATCCTAAGATGGAATATGGTTTGAAAAACCATGTGACAACCATGATAATCCCTTCTGTTTGAGTTTACATTGTTTTCTTGGGCTGGATGCACAGTTTTGGAAAACTGTGTGCCATCTGTGAACAACCTCTCCTCCTTCCAAATTTCTCAAAAATTCACCCAAAACTCCCCAATAATTGATCCAAATAAAAATTACTCAAAACAAGGAAAAATAGTGCCTATAAACGGGCCTAATAAATCTATAAAAAAGTTCAAGTTCTTACATGTATCACCCATTATGTTCCTTGTTAGGTCTTTTAAATAAGCATTGACCTATAGGTAATGCTTTTATATTCTTAAATTTTTGTGAATAATTCTATGTCTTATTACTATCTTATGATCTCATGGCTCATAATCTTGATTCCCTTATGATTCATGTCTTATATTCTACCAATTTTTACTCCATGAATCATGTGTATGATCTTTGATATGTAGGGTACGATCTTCAAATATTATGATCATGTTATCATACCCTTATGTTCATGTTATGCTCATATATCTCCTTTATTTACCCTTACCGAGCATCTGAGCACACCCTTTCTTATGTTTCCTTTACCTATGTTATGAATAAAGGTCTTATGTTGAAGTACTAAAGAGAAAGATATTTTTGGAAAACATTAAAGATATTTCACTAAGTTATAACATTGTTTTCTAATTTTCCAAAGACACTAAAGTATTATGGTACTCAAGCATGTACTTTTGTAATGTGCGGAATATTCATCTAAAATGATTTAATATCCATGTATGTTTATCCTAGCTAAATATAGTTGGTATCAAAGGAAAGTTTTATTCAATCCTTTGAAACTAGGATTAGAAAACTTTAGTGAGATCCCTAAGGATATTTATAAGGATATGTATAGGGATTTCTCTAAGCATAATCCTAATTTTACAGAGATTTAAAATAAGGTTTGATGATTTATACATCTAATAAGTAATTTTTTATGATTATATGGTTTTATTCTATGATAATTGTTTCCCACACTGTAATTTATTATCTTATTTAATAGTGGTAACTAGAAAGAACTAGGTTAACATTTATTGTTTCATATGTTTAAAGTGTGGTAATTATACAAATCTATATCCTAAGTGGGAATATCATAAAGATAATTAGGATGGTGGTATGAGCATTTTTTATATTACTGAGGATAAAAATACAAAAAACAACATGTGAAAGGTATGAGATGTTCTGATAGTATTGTTTACATTAAATTTATGAATCATGATTAGATTAAGGTTGAGGAATCTTAATACAAGATTCATATTTCATGTTATAGGAAAAGGGTATTAAGAAATAAGATAATGAATCGTGAGTAATGGTTTATGAATAAAGTTGGATGGTTAAAGTGTATATGTTTTGGAATTCAATGATTATGTCATATGAATCATGAAATATATATGTATTTTTGGTATAAGTTTTTCATTAAGGATTGAAAAGGATATATTGATTGGTTCTGAAGACATAGAAATTTGATTTAATGGAAAGATGATATTTTTATTAAGGGAGGGTAACCCTTAATCTGTTCCTAAGGATCAAAAATTTATATTTAATATGGATAAAGAAATACTGATATGGATAATGTAAATTGGATATTATTTATGACTTCATAACTGATAAAGGATTTGTTGACAAAGTGGTTTGCGATTACGACATTTAAGGAATATATCCAATGATCTTTAGAATAATAAAGCATGCATATTTTCAATAAGGATGTATAATAATTCATATTTTTTACTGTGTTTCAAGAGAATACATGATAAAGGTATTAAAATATTTGGAATGTGACAACCAAGTGATACCTTATGATATATAGGGATCAATCTTAAGACAATTTAGTGAACTTATTTCTAATGTTTTTTATTTTTGTCTTTGGAAAGGGTTACAAGGCTGACCATTTATGGAATGGTTTTAGTTAAACTTCAGATAAGGTTTTAGAGATTATAGTATTATCTATACATATGAGGATTTATGCATATTATAAAACCTATGCTAATTTTTTTTGTTGTGATTATAACTAAAGATTGTTGGAAAGACTTATCATTTTAGATATGGATTTTATGATTTTTTATTGCTTTGTGTATAAAAAATTCACCTTAATTTTTGGAGTAAGATATGAAGTGTAAATTGGCCCATAAAAAACCAAAGGGTGAGATTGTGCATATGAAGAGGAATAAAATCAAGTAAGTTTATTTACTTAGGTTCTTAGACAATAAAAAAATTCATTAACTCTATGAAAAGAATATTGAAAAATATTTATCCTAATACCTTCGTTTCTATTGAAAATATGGTCTTATAAATCATCAATGATTTATTATTTTAAGGTCCTTAACTTCCCATTGATCATTCACTTACTGGTGATAAATGGTCTTTATCACTCTCTATAATTATTTATTATTTTCTTCAATGTCCAATATTCACTCCCAACCTATGTTCTCCTATGTGAAAACCTAGTTATGAGTTACTTTGGGTAACCAATATGGTTCTAAATTTCTATTTTTAAATGATGTTTTAGTATTCAATTTTACGATGCGGGTTTATATAAAATGAAAATTCAAGTATTAAACCTTTGATAACTCAGACTAATTTCTAGGAAAAAATTCATTTTAAGGGGGTAAAATGTTACACCCTGAGATTTTGTGAAATATTTTTTTCCCAAATTAATTTAATCTTTTCAAAATTATGCATTTCACACAACAATGAAATAACTTATGTTTAATGAAATAACAAAGTTATTATATCTCTATATACATCCCCATGATAATTTTAAACTAAAAACAACACTTATATTAGCTACGGTACATGAAAGGTTGAGTTTTACCAAACTACAATATACTATAAATATTATTACTAAAATATTATTATTGTTACCACCTATCTATTGGAATAGTAGTTAGGAATAAGATTAAATAAATTTTGTAAATATGATTTAAACATGCATATAAGATGAATCCTTTGGTTATCAATTAATTATAAATAAAAGTAATAACTATTTTAAAATAAAGTAATTATTTTTCTAAGAAAACTATTTTTCAAGTACAAATACAATTTTATCTCCATAAATTAAACGAACAATTTTTTTTTGAATTTATTAATAAATTTTATATATTATATACTCAATAAATTTTTTTAACACTCATACAATATATTTGATATGTATAATATAATAATAAATCCAATTTTATGAATAAAAAGATGTATTTTTCTAAAAGGTAATTTTACCGCCATTTAATGGCGTGACTATTTCAAATATAATTTTTGACACTTATATAAATTTTATAAGATAAAATAAAATTCATTTTTGAAATATTAATTTCAAAATTATCTTAGGGTGATTTTTTTAGTTTTCTTAGAAGTTTCATTTTTTGATTACTAGTGAAATCACTGAATTTTAATTGAAAACTGATTTTTCATCTAATTTATTCTTATAATTAAATTATATTTTAAATTTGTTTTAAAGTATAATTAGTTCAATTATACAACAATAAATTCAATTGAGATCATTTTAATAAATTTTACATTGAAATTGGATATAAAAACATTTCAATCTTTTGAATATTTTCACTTAAAAAACTCATTGTCTCGTCCTGTATGCAGGATTAATTTTAAGTTAATTTCTACCAATTATGAGTTTAGAATTTGGAAAAATGAATTTAATATTTGGAATAAAAATAATTCATAAAGTCCAGTAAGGTCAAATTAGTTTTTTACCAAAAATATCAGTGAAAATAATTAAAATCAATCACAGTGATTAAGGTAAAAATATTACTTAGTGGTTAAACTTTAATCTTAAGGTGTAAAAATGGTCTTGAACTTGTCCAAAACCCATTGTATGTACATATATAGACCTTAAAACTTCATGGATCTAATATTTTTTTGGTCATTAGGGCCTTTTTGTTGGTAAAAATATGGGGAGTATAGAAATATTTTAAAAAAGGCCACGTGTATCCTCTCCCTCCTATTAAAAAAGGTCACTCCCCTCCCTCATTTATTTAAACATATCAAGCCATTTTTCTTAAAAAACAAATATCCAAATATCCTCCAAAATTTACTCCCTTCATCCTAGAGGCCTCGCTTTGGGAATTAAACCAATCAAAGAATCCCTTTGGTGAAAATCAAAAGGATTTTCCCAAAGAAGTGGTAACATCCTTTAACAAACACTTTTGTTTTATTTATTTCCCCACCCACTAAATTATTATTACTACAATATTATATAAAAAAATCAGTATCATAAATATAATAATATGTTTTTATGTTACGGTTATGACCTACACTCACACAAACATACATTAAATGGGATACACAATCATCGTTCATGTGTATGGTGGATTAACGTCTCGCGAACCGATGTCGTTCATTCTTCCATGTCCACATTTAAAGGTGGGGAATAATTATATAATTTCTATTTTTATATTATATATATGATATTTATGATGTTTTTATTCTTATTTAGTTATTATATATCATATAACATCATTATTTCCATTTTTTGTAAATATGATAACTTAATTTGTGGATGTGTGGACTACCTCCTCCTCAAAGCGATGTGATTCATTCACAATTTATGTGTAATGTATCAAGGATGGGTTTAGTGAAATTATATGGTATATATGACAAAATAATTATAATTTAATGATATTATATACATACATATATTTCATTTACTTTCTTTTAATATTATAATAAAATGGAAACAATATTCATGTGTACGTGCGGCCTACCGTCTCCATGAATGATGTATTTACTACCACCACCATTTTTTTGTATTTTCTAATAAATAACATTATGGATGAGAGATAACATAAAAAAACAATTTAAGGTTAATTGATAACCAAAACAAGAGTAACCACAAACAAAGTAGCGTGTTCAAGGGGATCCACCATTATAGAAACCTCACAGAACCAACCCAAAACACCAAAACACCAGAACACCAAAATAGAGGAAAAATAGGCCTGCCAAGGATCTGAATCCTAGATTAGACCCACACAAAAATAATTAAAAAGGAATGTTTTGGGTTCCACTCATCCCCACACAATCCCGCATCACCCATCAACCTGTACAATCAGAGCGATCACCTCGAAGCCACCAATGAACAACACCCAACATCTTCCAAGAATAGTATATTTCATTTTCTATTTATATATATTATAGATTATTATAAATAAATATATATTGAATATATGTTATATTTATGTAATTTTTATCATTATATATATTATGAAATCATGATATAAGTAATAGTACAATAAATATAATAAATCAAAAGACATACGAAAAACCAAGTGGTTATTAAACAAAATATAAGTTAACATGGAATTGTTAATAAATGGGTAATAAAAGGTCATAAGTAAATCATATAAGGTATGTTATAATTGAATATGGTTATTTAATATATGTATAATAACCTTGTATTTATTATACAATAGGTTTCAATGAGTACAAAGAGATTCAATACATAAGGTAAGAGAATTCCATCTCACTTTCTTATATTCATGAGATACAAGCCGTATTAACCATCCATTTATTTTTATGTGGTGTATATAATGAGCATGAATTTATTATATTATTATTATAAATAAATTTATGGGTACTCAAATATCCATTTTATGATTCATATTTCATGTGGTTTACTGTTCAAAAGCTACCTAAGTGGTAAGGTAACTTTGTCTCAATTTTCCTTGTTTGAGACACATGTTATGTTATACACCTATATTATTTTAAAAGGTCTATATAATTACCTTTCAAATTTTATATCATGAATATAATTATTTTTATTATATTTTATTCTTCATTAAATTTTATTATTTCATTGGGATTGGGATTCAAAGTTACCATAGTGATAAGAGTTTATTTATACAATCTCTTTATTTATCTGGATTATTTAGGATTATAATTCCATTGATGAAATATTATGATACATATATAATTAATTCTGATTAATTTTATTATACTATTTTTATTCATGAAATAATCATGTAATTGTATCATTTATACTCTTTGTTACTTAAGATAATTGGAATTTTTTTAAGGAAATCCGACTTCATTTCTTTCTTCAGTCCGAAATTTGTTTTATTCTAAATTCATGTTTTAAAGAAATATTATCAAAAAAATTTTCAGAAATGTTTTAGTATTCTAATATTATTTTGAAAATACATTTTACACATGTTTTACCTATTTAACTTTTTTAAAAAATGAATCTTCTTGTCTTTTTCCAAATAAGTATGTTTTCTAAACTTTTTATGGTTTAAAAGGAATGTTCGACATGTACAGACTCACCCACCATCATGACCATAATTTCCTTAAATATTCTTTTAAAAGTTTACAAGATTATTTTCAAAATAAATTTTATTGTTAATATTCTTAATATTATTTATTTTTTAAAGTGGTTTCAAATAAAAAATGTTTTCAAAATGTTTTCAGTATTTCTTTATAAAATATAAAATTATTCTCAAAGAAAATTTTTTTCAAAATGTTTCCAAGATTCCTTTATATTTTTTCAAAGTATTTTCAAAGATAAAAGGGTTTAAAAATGTTTTACATATTTATTTATAATTTTTAAAATTATTTTCAATGGAAAATGTATTCATGCATTCATTATGTGTTTTAAATATATTTTCAAATAAAAAGGATTTCAAAATGTTTTCAAAATTACTTTATAATTTTTCAAATTTATTTTCAAAGAAAAAGGTTTTAAAAATGATTTATGTTTTCAAATGTTTTTTTAAATGTTGAAAATATATTTTCCTCAAGAAATGTTTTAAATGAAATTATAAATATTTCTTTATAAGAAAATAATTTTTGAAATGGGGTTATGAAATGGATTTTCAAAGAAATGCTATTTTTATTCAAAAATATTCCAAGTGATCTTTAAAAATACTTCTTTATATAAGATTAAATCCTTTGAAATGGTTTATTCTTTACTAGGTATATGATCCAAGGACACCAATATTATTATTTCTTTGAATGGTTTATGTTTAATCTGGTAATTGTTTTTGTGAAACACATTTCTCTTCCATGGGTTATACTAGGATAAAATGCTTATGAAACCTGCTTCCTTTAATGAGTTATTTTACAATGAAATGATTACGAAACCTGTATATTTATTATAG
Source organism: Viscum album (assembly GCA_963277665.1). Classification (NCBI taxonomy): domain Eukaryota; kingdom Viridiplantae; phylum Streptophyta; class Magnoliopsida; order Santalales; family Viscaceae; genus Viscum; species Viscum album. The sequence goes on from OY728127.1 coordinate 189,465,004, forward strand.
GTTATGATAAGATGAAATTATTATGACAACCATTTCATTTCAAGGGTTATGATGATATTTTTATGGAACCCATATCTTTTTATGGGTCATGATATGATGAATGTTTTATTATATTAGGGAACATGTATATATGATTTCATTTTGTTACGAGTGGGACCTAAATATACCTCCTCTTCATTGGGTAAATATTTATATCTTATGAGATAAACATGGATAAAACATGGAGTGAACTTATTTTAGTAAATGAATTTGTCCACTAAGATGGTCTTGGGAGTGAACCTTCACTACTAAGATGATATTCAGAGTAAAAAAAATGAGTACTAAAATGGTTTGAGGAGTGATCCAATTCCCATATAAAGAAAGTTCTATGACTGGTTATAGTTGTGTGTTTCTCCTAGTCAGTGTAGACCCCATTAAGTTCTATGATATGTTTTTTAAACAAGCCTTAACTTATAGAGAATGATTTTATATGATTACATGTATGACACAAATTCCATATATTATTAATATGTTATGATCTCATGGGTCTTTCTCTTGATTCCCTTATTATTCATCTCTTATGTTCTTCCAATATTTATTCCCTGACTCATGTGTATGATTTTTGATATGTAGGGTATGATCTTAAAATGTTATGATCATGTTCTCATACCCTTATATTCATGTTATGATTACATATATCATTTATTTACCCTTACTGAGAATTTATTCTCACCCTTTCTTATATTTATTTTCCCCAAGTTATAGAGAAAGGTATTAAGTATAAGCACAAAAGGGGGATATCTTTATGGTAAACATTTACGACATTTCACCATGTTAGAGGATTGTGTTCCATGTTTTTAAAGACACTAAACTATTATAGTCCTTAGGAATGGACCTTTATAATGTGATGAATATTTATCCAAAATGATATAATTTCCATGTATGTTATTCCTGGGTTGCTATACTAATAACTCCCCTATCAATGATCTCTCCTATGAGATGGTATTTGCGAAGGATTGCTTGTCCTTTGATGAGACCAGGTTCCTTTGGTTGAGCAATGGATCTATTTTTTTCACAGTAAATATCAACTGATCCCTTGATGTGACGAACCACCCCAAGTAATGAAATGAAATTCTTGAACCAAAAACATCCTTCAAATAATCTAATATAGTGATATACTCTTCCTTGATTGTGAAGTACACTATGGTGGAATGTTTTAAACTCTTCCAATTGACAACACCACCATCATGAAAAAAAAGATTCGAATCTCATGTTATTATTCTAGATTGTAAACTGGAATACATTTAACCCTTTAGAAAAACATCATCCTCTCCTCCAAATACCAAGAACATATCCTTAGTCCTTATCAAGTACATTAGGTTGTTCTTAATAGTAATCTAGTGACTCACTCGTATTAGATTAGTAATTATAAGAAAGGATAAGATAATTGGAAACATCAGGTCAAGTACATAACATCACATACATGATATAACCTAGGACATATTCATAAGGAATTATATACATCATTTATAACTCCCTAGAAGAATCCTGAATATTTTAAATATTAATTCCATGCAACATTGCTAAAGTAACTTTTTTGGAGTTCTCCATGCTAAAACACTTTTAAACTTTACCAATGTATGTGTACTCGCTTATTCCAAGTATCCTATTAGATATATATATATATATATATATTCATAATGAGTATGTAGGATTATTCACCCATATATTTCATAGAGAAGTATTTTTTAACCACATATTTACAAAGTGTAATATTAGGTTTTCATTTCCGATAAAGGGTGTACAATATAAAAATATTAACAGAAACACCACTAAACTACCACTAATCTTCTTATTTATATCAGTATAATACTATTTATTAATGAAACCAAACACTTTTATTGTATCCTGAAACATTATATTCTAAATCTAAGAAGATTTATTTAATCTATTAATGTACTATTGGAACTTTGATACTTTAGAAGAATAATTTGTAAATTTAAAACGTTCTAATTGTATCATATGTATATATATATATATATATCATCAACTAAATTCCCATTAAGTAAACTAGTTTTTACACCATTTAATATATCTCATAATCGAAATAAGCTGCTATGGAAAGGAAATTACAAATGGAATTTATTATAAAAAAATTGAAAAATCTTTATTTATAGTTAATAAAATGATTTTTCTTGTAATCCTTCTCCACTAGGTGTGATTTATATGTAACAATATACCATTTATGTTAATTTTCTAGTGAAAAATACACTTTCACTCTATGGGTTTCACCCATTTAGGTGCATCTACAAAGTTACAAACATGGATAATCATAGATTCCATTTTAGATTCCATAGTTTTTAACTATTTATTGGAATAATAACTATCAATGTCCTCATAGTAGGTATTATGTTTATCATATATGAATTTTAATTCATCATAAATTTCCATAAATAATCCATATCTCATGATCTTGATGAATCCGACTAGAACTTCGAGGTTCTTGTGTAACTTGAGTTATTTCTTCCTCTACAACTCTTTATAGAATCATATCTACTTCTATCCAAGGAAAAATTCATATTTATTTGTATTTAAATTTTCTAATATAAACCTTCCTCCCACTAATTCCTTGAATTATACATTCCTTCTCAAGAAATACAGTAGTTTGGTCCAAAAACACTTTTTTTATGTTGGATTAAAAAAATAATATCCTATATTTTTTTAGGATAAGGAAAAAATGAGCATTATCTGATTTGGGGACTATATTTTCAATAGATAATCATCTTACAAGTGCTTCGTAGGACCAAATACTCATGAAATACATTTTGGGTTGTTTCCCAACCTATATCTTATATGGTGTCTTTATAATTGCTTTAGATAGAATGTGGTTAAGTTAGAATACAACAATCTCCATATAATAACCCCAAAATGTAATAGAATGGTCACATGGGATCATTATCAATCAAAAAATTACAAAAAGGGCCTAATTAGTTCTATAAAACACAATATACCATTTTGGTGTTTTAATAGGATTAGATTGAGGAATTGTTACACAATCCCTCAGATAATCAGTGAAATACTATCTCAAGTATTCACCACCTTGATCTGATTATAGAATATTAATACCTTTTACTAGGTGATTCTATACTTCATTCTAAAACTCTTTATACTTTTCAATGGTTTTATAGTTTTTTGTTATCAGAAACACATTACCATACAGACTAAAGTCATAAAAAAGATCAACAAATTACATAAAACAACCACTTTTTTGAGTACCCATCAGTCCACATACATCACTATTTATGACACCCAACCATCAAATAACACTTTTCCTTTTCCAATAAAAGTTTATTTGTACATAATTTTTTAATAAAAATTATTCAAATGTTTCGAATCATTCATAATCAAAATAGTCCAAAAATAAATCTCTATGGATTCATTGGTTTCATTTATCATTTATACATTCATGTAAACAATTCTAAATGTAGGTGGAATTAAAATCAACCATGGAATTCTTATTCTAAATGTTATAAACTAGAGTATTCATATATAGAATATATAAACCATTTACTGTATTCCCAATTCCAAAAAGCATTTCATTCTTATATATAAAACAACTCTTTTTCTTTATAATAAATTAAAATCCCATATTTTCTCGAAAATATACATGAATCAAATTTTTATTTATAGAGGGAACATAATAATAGTTCTCTAATTCTAAAACTAATCCACTTGGTAGGATCAATTCATAAGTGATTACCTCTAATGTAGAAAATATTTTTCTGTTTATAATATGAAGATATACTTCTCCTTTATTTAATTCTCACCTATATTTGAGTTTGTGTTTATAATTATAAATGTTTAATTCACACCCATTATCCAATACCCATGAGTGATAGTTAGAGAAATTTATCTCTATAACATTCACATTTGGATGCTCATAATTATTATTATAGAGAACACTTCTCAACCTTAGATACCAATCTAAAAATATTTATAGGTCATTTATATTAGTTATCTCAAAATGATTTTCATGATGTATGCCACAATATATAATAAAGTCATATCTATGGGTGAGTATCATTTTTTATATCTTTTAATTGAGGACTTTTTACAAAATTAATCCCACAACAATTGATAAACCCATAAATTATGTCAATTTAGTGATCCAAGATCTTCATTTTATTATGTTTTGAGTTTTTTTAGAATTTCTCTCACCACTTAGTTGTTTATATATAGAATTATTCCAATCAAAATAGTTATTATTCTTGTATAGTTGAGTGAATATATTTTTGTAAAAATCTATCATATGATTTCACTAAAATCTATTCGTATAATAAAATAATACTATTAGGTCATCTCAATTAGTGTAACCCAAATAAAATTCATTAATGGGGAATTAATCCTATTAGGGTCACCCATTAATTGATTTCCTTATATAGGATAATCAAGGGGAACCCATATTTAGTATGACTTACCTGATTGGATGATCGAGGTATTGATAAGTGCCACTTTGTAAGGAATTCTACTGTAACATCCCAAGTAAGTAATGAATAATAGATATTTTTATCTATGTCTATTAATGATTAAGATAGTGTTATAGAGGCTTAAAATGAAAATAAATACAATCTTTGCATGGAATACACTAATATTCTTAAAAGATTGTTTTACTGCCTTGTGATGGCAAACCATTTTTGAATCTATATTTTGACAATTTTATAAACTATGTTTGTCAAAATAAACTTATTCTTTATGATTGGGACATCAAAATTTACCTTGTGTGAAATTTTGGTATTTTTCTGACAATGTTCATTTTTTTTAATGAATAGTGAAAAATACTGCATTTTACATCAAAAATGCTTTTTAATCTAATTTATTGATATGATTAGATTATGTTTTGATTTGGTTTTGAAGTGGAATTAGAATATATTTTTACCATTTTATCCAATGGTGGTCATTAGAATCAATTTCGATTTGAAATTAGACTTAAACTGGTGTCAATCTTTTGATACTTATTGTTTTGTAAAAACACGCTATTTGATCTGGCAGCGGGAATTAATTATTAAATTAATTAATGTGACTTATATGATTTGAATTTTGTAAAATGGACTTCATTTTTGAATTCATAATGTCAAATATAGCTTAGGGTGAATTTTTGGTAATTTTCTGAAAAACTTCAATTTTTGATGAATAGTGAAACCACTAAGTGGTAATCAAGCAAACTGATTTTCCAGTTAAATGAAAGTTTACCACTAATGTGTATTGAATTTTGAAAATCCGACATACATGGTTGTCATTAAGGAGTAAAATGTGGTTCAATGAGATTATAATAATTTTTTGGTGAATAGTAACTTATTAAGTTTTTAATCGCAATTAGTGGTAATTAGTGTAGTTTAATGTATAAATAATGCTTTAATAATATTAAATGACTTAGACACATGTCCCAACCTCATTGGTTGTGTCATGGCCGACCAAGACAAGCCATGGCCTAACTTGGGGACCCCATGTATCCACTTTTGTTGGGAAATAACATAAATTACTTTTTATTAAATGTTAAAGTGAAAATGACACAAACATAATATGTTTTGCGAAAACAATTTTTAAGTGGGGTTTTACAAGTCCAAATTTTGATTATAAATATTCAATGGAAAGATAAAAAGATTTCCTACATCATAGTATTTGTTTTATAATTTTTAGACATTAAATAAATTAAATTATTTATGACATAATAATGATGCAGCGATGACATCATTATTTGACGATTTAAATAAAATGGAAAGATAAAATAAAATCTATGAACTACACATGTCCAAAACCAATTGGATGAATGGATTTCGATGCCTTATCACCTTATCCACGAATTACATCAATGTGGGACCTTGTAAAACCGAAACACATTTTCAAATAATGTAATGTTTCTTTACTTTCCAAAAGTGCCCCTCCTCTCCCCTTATAAAAGGCCCCCACCTCTACCTCATTTCACACACCTCTCAAGCCTTTGGCTCGGCCAACCCCTGCCCATTTGCTCTCTCCACATCCCTCTCCTCATCCTAGAGGATTCCCCTTGGGCAGAATCCTTTCAAAGGAAGCCTTTAGGCTCAAATCAAAAGGAGTTACACTTTTTAAGGTAATTCATCCTCTCATGCTCATTTGTTTTATTTTGCTTCTCCAACCCCCTAAACTCTTTTTATTTACTTCTTTTGTAACAACACCAGTATCTTCAATATACTAGGATGTTGTTATAAGAGTTATTTGAACTACACTCTCACACAACTACATCAAATGGTTAAAGAACATACGTTTTCCGTGGATGGCGAAATTATGCCTCCCGAAACGATGATTGTTCAATACTCATTTAACACCTTCAAAGGTGGCCATTATGATGTCACTATTTTTATATATGATATATATTATGTATATGTTTTCCTTAAGCTTCTGTTTTCTTCATTTTGGTCATACTTTATGGTTTCCATTATGGGTAAACACGATATCTTCATTTTAGGAAGTGCGGACTACCGCCCCCTAAAAGTGATTTGATTCGTTAATACCATATGTGGGATGTGTAAAGGATAAAGTTAATGATATTATATATGTTATTATACTGGAGTTATAACATACTCTTATACCATTATGAATCCATTCCATGAAATATGAAATAGAAATGGAAGTAGCGTTCATGCGTACGTACGGCTTACCGTCTCCATGAACGGTGCATTTCATTTCTTACCTCTAAATGATTATGTAATAGTATAAAGGCATGAATGTACTGGATATATATGACATATATGATATCTACATCATGAATAACATTCTGAATATAATGAACCTTTGACCAAATTAACAACACGTAAGTGTAAGAGGTCTATTTTTGACTTAAGAACCAAATACCGACAAAATGAACATTATTAACTTAACTGATTACATGATGTTCATAACATGGTATAAAAGGAATAATGAACTTGAATAAGATTCATAATCAAGTAGAGATTAACTCAAGTTTATTATTCAGGAGATTAAAGAACGGTCGGGTCAAGTCAGATACGAGGTATGGGATTTCGTCTCAATCTCCTTTCGTTGAGGCATATTTTGTTTTATACACAACCTTCTTTTATACGGTGTATAAACCCCTTTGACTTTTACGTTTATTCAAAAGGAATCTTTTTATACGAAGCGTTTACCAAACGACAAAAGGGAATGTTTTTGTCGTACGTATGCGGCGACAACGACTTCTCCGCCGTGGTAACCGTTATTTGAGTTTCGGCTTCTTCTACAAGCCATTACTTCTTTTTAAAAGAAAAATAAATACCATGTTTTACTTTTCTTTTATTTTGGTATTGAAAATGGTTTTCATAATATTTTTATATCAATGTGTGGTATTGATATCTTGTGATTGAATGGTGGAAATTTTATGTTTCCTTTATGCATGTTTTATGTGATACGATTATGTTGAGGTTCTTGGGCATTATTATGAAGAACGGGTGGTTCCGTGATAAACTAAGGGCGGGTGAGCCCGTTATAGCTCTCCAATGCATTGGGTAACGCGAAGGAGTGAAACATTAAGGTTTCTCCGAAGAGATTTTCAGGGAATATACTGTGATGGGTATTCCAAACGTAACCAAGAGGGTTACTCCCTACGTAAGAATGTTATGAATGCCTCAAGTTACCTTTATGTCTTATGGTTTCTATGATTTATTCATGAATTTATGAGGCATGTTAAAGTGCCTATGTTTTATGGGTAAAGTATGATTTCATTCTTATGTACATATGAACTCATGTTTCCTTTTCATGTTTTCTATAACCCATACTGAGTTTTTATGCTCATCCCAAGTTTTTGAAATGTTTTTCACAGGTCAAGGGAAAGGTACATGATAAGATGATAGGGTCAAGGATGTGTCAAAAAGAATCCATGTTTTAATTCAAATGTGTTTCCATTGATGGGAATGAGGAATACTATCTTTATGTAACCACTTTGTTTATATGTGGAATGTAATGCAAGTTTTATGATCTAATTCTCTAAAACTCTAAACCCGAAAAGATCCTCAATGTGTAATCTTGTAATAACTCAAGATTAAGTAAGGTTTGAGGCCGGGGCCTTATAGTTGGTATCAGAGGTCGGTTTAGATAACTTTAGGAGTTAGAATTCTATTAAATGATTATCCAAAAATATTTTTTTTTTCTTTTTCGAAATGATATAGCATTTAAAGATTACCATGTTGCTTCATCTAAGACATGTTTGTTCAGAATGGTTTTCCGCAGAGGAAACAGGGAAGCTGTGCTAGGAAGGCATACAGAAGGAAATAACCTTCCGAATCAGCATCCAGAAATGGTCGGAATTGGAACTGAACAGTTTGTTGCAGTAATGGCGCAGTTGACTCAAGCGATAAATGGTGGAGGTATCCATGCACGAGATCAGCCAGACCAACCGCAGAGGAACATGTCAGTGGTGGAACATTTCATGAGGCAACATCCACCATCATTCAGAGGATCATCTGACCCTGTGCTAGCTGAAGGGTGGATTAAGGCACTGGAGAAGATTTTTGATGTCATGGGGTGTTCAGACAATCAAAAGGTTAGCCTTGCTATTTACCGTCTGGAGGGTGAAGCAGATCAGTGGTGGTCTATGGTTAAAAACATCAGGGATACCGATGAGATTGATGCTCTTGACTGGGATGACTTCAAAGGTATCTTTCTTGAGAAGTATTTTCCTAAGGCTGTTCGACTTAGGATGGAAAAGCAATTCTTGGAATTGAGGCAAGAGGAAGACTCAGTGGCTGCCTATGAAGAAAGGTTCACTCGATTGGCAAGGTATGCTCCAAATTTTATCCGGGACCTTGATAGTAAAATCAATCGTTTTTACTCAGGATTAAAGCCAAAGTATCGAAGGGCATTGGCTTCTCGTGAGTTTAAAAGTTATGAAAAGCTTGTTCGATGTGCTGAGAAGGTGGAAATGGAGTTTGCCGATGACCAAGTGTTCTATAACAACCAGCAGAAGAAGAGACCGAGGTGGCAGGAGAAAGGTAAGAATTCTTCAAAGAAGTCTGATGGTAAGAGAACTAAGTTTCCAGTTTGTGATAAATGTGGCAAAAGGCATGCTGGGGAATGTCTTCTGAATTCTGGGAAGTGCTACCGATGTGGTAAGATGGGACATAAGGCTCGTGATTGCACTGAAAAGGATCAAGGTGAAGGTAAGAACAAATTTGATTTACAGTTAGTGAAATGTTTTAAGTGCAATGAGATGGGTCACTATGCAAACGAGTGTCCGACAAGGAGCTTGAGTGATGGGAAGCAGTTAGACTACAAGCAGAAAGGGGTGGCAAAATCCTTTGCAACTACTTCAGCAGACGTCGGGCCATCTAATGAAGTTGTATCAGGTACTTTGTTTGTTTTTTCAGATTATGCCAGTGTGTTGTTTGATTCGGGGTCTACACATTCTTTCATCTCTGAAACCTTTTCTAGTAAAATGGGAATACCATCTCAAGAAATGACTCCTGAACTTTTGGTAAAAACACCTGGGGGAAGTGTCGAGGCAAAAAGAATTTATAAGAATCTTCCTATCCTTATCTGTGGAAAGAACCTACTTGCAAACCTTATTGTTCTACCTCTAGTAGAGTTTGATGTTATCCTGGGTATGGATTGGCTCTCTATTTACCATGCTAAGATTGACTGTAGAGCTAAAGAAGTTTCTTTTCAGAAAGACTTTCAGTTTGTTTACAAGAATGAACCATTACTTTTGATAACATATGAAGAGGCCGAGAAACTTGTAAAAGATGGAAATGAATGTTACCTTGCACACGTCGTTGAAAATAAAGGAACTGTTCAGATTAATGATGTGCCAGTGGTAAATGAGTATCCTGATGTTTTTCCTGATGAGTTGCCTGGAATAATACCAGATCGGGAAGTTGGGTTTACTGTTGACTTAGTTCCTGATGCTAAGCCAATTTCAAAACCCCCTTATCGAATGGCACAAATCGAACTTTTAGAGTTGAAGGAGCAATTGCAAGATTTATTAGAGAAGGGTTTCATTAGACCTAGTACATCACCATGGGGTGCTCCTGTTTTATTTGTTAAAAAGAAAGATGGTTCTATGAGACTTTGCATTGATTATAGAGCCTTGAATAATATCACTGTTAAGAACAAATATCCTTTGCCTCATATCGATGATTTGTTTGATCAGCTCCAGGGAGCTCAGTTTTTTTCAAAGATTGACTTGAGATCGGGGTACCATCAGCTGAAGGTAAAGGAGGCAGATATTCCGAAGACCGCATTCCGTACGAGATATGGCCATTATGAATTTGTAGTAATGCCTTTTGGGCTAACCAATGCACCTGCTGTATTCATGGACTTAATGAATAGAATTTTCCATGAGTTCTTGGATAAGTTTGTGGTTGTTTTCATTGATGATATTTTGGTGTTTTCTAAAAGTAAAGAGGAGCATGAAAAACATTTAAGGGTTATCTTGAAAACCTTAAAAGAAAAGAAATTGTATGGGAAATTCAGCAAGTGTGAGTTTTGGTTGCAACGAATTTCTTTCCTTGGGCACATTGTTTCTAAAGATGGAATAACTGTTGATCCTGCAAAAACAAAAGTTGTGGAAGAATGGCCAAGACCCACAAATGTAACCGAGATTCGTAGCTTCCTTGGTTTGGCGGGCTATTACCGAAGGTTTGTTAGAAATTTTTCACGGTTATCTAGTCCAATGACTAAGCTAACTCGGAAGGGTGTTAAGTTTATCTGGACAAAAGAATGTGATGATTGTTTTCAGGAATTGAAAAGAAGATTGGTGAATGCTCCAGTTTTGGCACTACCTTCCAGGAATGGTGACTTTGTTATATACAGCGATGCTTCATTGAAAGGACTTGGTTGCGTCCTAATGCAGAATGATCAGGTAATTGCTTATGCTTCACGACAGTTGAAAACTCATGAGGTAAATTACCCTACACATGATTTGGAATTAGCTGCTGTTGTTTTTGCTTTAAAAATTTGGAGGCATCATTTGTATGGGGTAAAGTGTGAAATATATACCGATCACAAAAGTTTAAAGTATATATTCACTCAGAAAGAGTTAAACATGAGACAGAGGAGATGGCTAGAATTAATCAAGGATTATGATTGTACAATTCATTACCATCCGGGGAAAGCAAATAAAGTGGCTGATGCTTTGAGTCGAAAAAGTAATTCTTCTTTAACAATGTTGCGGTTGGAACGTGATCCTTTGGTTAACGATTTGATGAACTTTGGCATGGAAGTTGTTGGTGCAGGAAGTCCTTCTGTTTTGTTTCAGGTATCAGTGAGATCTTCTCTATCAGATAGAATCAAGCATGCACAGAAGCAAGACAGTGAGTTGCAGAAAAAGGTAGAGCTGGTTCAGAAAGGTAAGTTGCCTGAATTCAACATTGATAATGATTGCGTTTTGAGATTTGGGAAGAGATTGTGTGTGCCTTCTGATTCACAGTTGAAGAGAGAGTTGTTATGTGAAGCTCATAGTTCTCCGTTTTCAGTTCATCCGGGCAGTACTAAGATGTATAGAGATCTGCGGGAGTATTACTGGTGGGATGGAATGAAAAGAGATATTGCTGATTTTACTGTGAAGTGTTTGACTTGTCAGCAGGTTAAAGCTGAGCGGCAGTTACCGAAAGGGATGCTTCAGCCTTTACCAGTGCCAGAGTGGAAATGGGAGAATATATCCATGGACTTTGTTGTTGGATTACCGAAGACGTCTCGAGGTAATAATGCAATCTGGGTTATTGTTGATCGCTTGACCAAGTCTTCTCATTTCCTTGCTATACGAGATACTTTCTCTCTTGATCAACTTTCCCGTTTGTATCTTAAGGAGATAGTCAGGTTACATGGAGTTCCTCTCTCCATTGTATCGGATCGTGATCCCAGGTTTACTTCTAACTTTTGGAAAGGCCTTCAGAAGTCGTTGGGTACTGAATTAAATTTTAGTACAGCTTTTCATCCTCAATCAGATGGGCAGTCAGAACGAACAATTCAGACATTGGAGGATATGCTACGAGCTTGTTCTATGGATTATCAGGGAAGTTGGGACCAGCATCTTTCTTTGGTTGAGTTTTCATATAATAACAGTTTTCATTCCAGTATACAGATGGCACCATTTCAGGCATTATATGGGAAGCGGTGTCGAACTCCAGCTTTCTGGGATGAAGTGGGTGAAAGAAAGTTGATGGGACCAGAATTGGTAGAAGAGATGGCAGAAAAAGTTCAGCTGATTCAGAAACACATGAGAACAGCTCAGAGCAGGCAGAAGAGTTATGCGGATAACCGGAGGAAGGATCTATCTTTCGAGGTAGGTGATCATGTTTTTCTCAAGGTTTCTCCTTGGAAAAGTGTGATGAGATTTGGTAAGAAAGGAAAGTTGAGTCCAAGGTTCATTGGACCATACGAAGTTCTAGAGAGAGTTGGATCAGTTGCATACCGAGTGGCTTTACCTCCGAGTTTATCTCAGGTACACAATGTTTTTCACGTTTCGATGTTGAGAAAGTATATGCCAGATCCATCTCATGTTTTGAGTCCAGAGGTAGTTCAGCTGGAAGAAAACCTATCTTATGAGGAACAACCGGTCCAGATTCTTGACCACAGGGAGCAAGTGTTACGGAATAAGGTGATTAAGCAGGTAAAGGTTTTGTGGAAAAACCACATGATTGAAGAGGCAACATGGGAATCTGAAAATGCAATGAGGGATAAGTACCCCCATTTATTCGATAAGTAAATAAATTGCGGGGACGCAATTTTCTAAAGGGGGGAAGGATGTAACATCCCAAGTAAGTAATGAATAATAGATATTTTTATCTATGTCTATTAATGATTAAGATAGTGTTATAGAGGCTTAAAATGAAAATAAATACAATCTTATGCATGGAATACACTAATATTCTTAAAAGATTGTTTTACTGCCTTGTGATGGCAAACCATTTTTGAATCTATATTTTGACAATTTTATAAACTATGTTTGTCAAAATAAACTTATTCTTTATGATTGGGACATCAAAATTTACCTTGTGTGAAATTTTGGTATTTTTCTGACAATGTTCATTTTTTTTAATGAATAGTGAAAAATACTGCATTTTACATCAAAACTGCTTTTTAATCTAATTTATTGATATGATTAGATTATGTTTTGATTTGGTTTTGAAGTGGAATTAGAATATATTTTTACCATTTTATCCAATGGTGGTCATTAGAATCAATTTCGATTTGAAATTAGACTTAAACTGGTGTCAATCTTTTGATACTTATTGTTTTGTAAAAACACGCTATTTGATCTGGCAGCGGGAATTAATTATTAAATTAATTAATGTGACTTATATGATTTGAATTTTGTAAAATGGACTTCATTTTTGAATTCATAATGTCAAATATAGCTTAGGGTGAATTTTTGGTAATTTTCTGAAAAACTTCAATTTTTGATGAATAGTGAAACCACTAAGTGGTAATCAAGCAAACTGATTTTCCAGTTAAATGAAAGTTTACCACTAATGTGTATTGAATTTTGAAAATCCGACATACATGGTTGTCATTAAGGAGTAAAATGTGGTTCAATGAGATTATAATAATTTTTTGGTGAATAGTAACTTATTAAGTTTTTAATCGCAATTAGTGGTAATTAGTGTAGTTTAATGTATAAATAATGCTTTAATAATATTAAATGACTTAGACACATGTCCCAACCTCATTGGTTGTGTCATGGCCGACCAAGACAAGCCATGGCCTAACTTGGGGACCCCATGTATCCACTTTTGTTGGGAAATAACATAAATTACTTTTTATTAAATGTTAAAGTGAAAATGACACAAACATAATATGTTTTGCGAAAACAATTTTTAAGTGGGGTTTTACAAGTCCAAATTTTGATTATAAATATTCAATGGAAAGATAAAAAGATTTCCTACATCATAGTATTTGTTTTATAATTTTTAGACATTAAATAAATTAAATTATTTATGACATAATAATGATGCAGCGATGACATCATTATTTGACGATTTAAATAAAATGGAAAGATAAAATAAAATCTATGAACTACACATGTCCAAAACCAATTGGATGAATGGATTTCGATGCCTTATCACCTTATCCACGAATTCCATCAATGTGGGACCTTGTAAAACCGAAACACATTTTCAAATAATGTAATGTTTCTTTACTTTCCAAAAGTGCCCCTCCTCTCCCCTTATAAAAGGCCCCCACCTCTACCTCATTTCACACACCTCTCAAGCCTTTGGCTCGGCCAACCCCTGCCCATTTGCTCTCTCCACATCCCTCTCCTCATCCTAGAGGATTCCCCTTGGGCAGAATCCTTTCAAAGGAAGCCTTTAGGCTCAAATCAAAAGGAGTTACACTTTTTAAGGTAATTCATCCTCTCATGCTCATTTGTTTTATTTTGCTTCTCCAACCCCCTAAACTCTTTTTATTTACTTCTTTTGTAACAACACCAGTATCTTCAATATACTAGGATGTTGTTATAAGAGTTATTTGAACTACACTCTCACACAACTACATCAAATGGTTAAAGAACATACGTTTTCCGTGGATGGCGAAATTATGCCTCCCGAAACGATGATTGTTCAATACTCATTTAACACCTTCAAAGGTGGCCATTATGATGTCACTATTTTTATATATGATATATATTATGTATATGTTTTCCTTAAGCTTCTGTTTTCTTCATTTTGGTCATACTTTATGGTTTCCATTATGGGTAAACACGATATCTTCATTTTAGGAAGTGCGGACTACCGCCCCCTAAAAGTGATTTGATTCGTTAATACCATATGTGGGATGTGTAAAGGATAAAGTTAATGATATTATATATGTTATTATACTGGAGTTATAACATACTCTTATACCATTATGAATCCATTCCATGAAATATGAAATAGAAATGGAAGTAGCGTTCATGCGTACGTACGGCTTACCGTCTCCATGAACGGTGCATTTCATTTCTTACCTCTAAATGATTATGTAATAGTATAAAGGCATGAATGTACTGGATATATATGACATATATGATATCTACATCATGAATAACATTCTGAATATAATGAACCTTTGACCAAATTAACAACACGTAAGTGTAAGAGGTCTATTTTTGACTTAAGAACCAAATACCGACAAAATGAACATTATTAACTTAACTGATTACATGATGTTCATAACATGGTATAAAAGGAATAATGAACTTGAAAAAGATTCATAATCAAGTAGAGATTAACTCAAGTTTATTATTCAGGAGATTAAAGAACGGTCGGGTCAAGTCAGATACGAGGTATGGGATTTCGTCTCAATCTCCTTTCGTTGAGGCATATTTTGTTTTATACACAACCTTCTTTTATACGGTGTATAAACCCCTTTGACTTTTACGTTTATTCAAAAGGAATCTTTTTATACGAAGCGTTTACCAAACGACAAAAGGGAATGTTTTTGTCGTACGTATGCGGCGACAACGACTTCTCCGCCGTCGTAACCGTTATTTGAGTTTCGGCTTCTTCTACAAGCCATTCCTTCTTTTTAAAAGAAAAATAAATACCATGTTTTACTTTTCTTTTATTTTGGTATTGAAAATGGTTTTCATAATATTTTTATATCAATGTGTGGTATTGATATCTTGTGATTGAATGGTGGAAATTTTATGTTTCCTTTATGCATGTTTTATGTGATACGATTATGTTGAGGTTCTTGGGCATTATTATGAAGAACGGGTGGTTCCGTGATAAACTAAGGGCGGGTGAGCCCGTTATAGCTCTCCAATGCATTGGGTAACGCGAAGGAGTGAAACATTAAGGTTTCTCCGAAGAGATTTTCAGGGAATATACTGTGATGGGTATTCCAAACGTAACCAAGAGGGTTACTCCCTACGTAAGAATGTTATGAATGCCTCAAGTTACCTTTATGTCTTATGGTTTCTATGATTTATTCATGAATTTATGAGGCATGTTAAAGTGCCTATGTTTTATGGGTAAAGTATGATTTCATTCTTATGTACATATGAACTCATGTTTCCTTTTCATGTTTTCTATAACCCATACTGAGTTTTTATGCTCATCCCAAGTTTTTGAAATGTTTTTCACAGGTCAAGGGAAAGGTACATGATAAGATGATAGGGTCAAGGATGTGTCAAAAAGAATCCATGTTTTAATTCAAATGTGTTTCCATTGATGGGAATGAGGAATACTATCTTTATGTAACCACTTTGTTTATATGTGGAATGTAATGCAAGTTTTATGATCTAATTCTCTAAAACTCTAAACCCGAAAAGATCCTCAATGTGTAATCTTGTAATAACTCAAGATTAAGTAAGGTTTGAGGCCGGGGCCTTATATCTACACTTAGTATTTTAGGATTTTTTTAAAAGTATCACTAATTTAATATACATCACATTCATATTAAATTCACAACTATTTCATTTCATGAAATATTTATTGTCACTTGTTTTATTCCATTTCATATGCATGCTTCTAACAATTTAGTTTTGAAATATCAAATCTATCCACCAAAATAATATGTTCACACCATATTAATTTGTAGTTCTTTACACAACCCACATTCCATGTTATCCACTCGAAATTAAAATATAAACATATTCATACAAATAAAAATTCATCATATTCATAAGGTATATGAACTCTTCATGTAATGGATGATTGTTATATGAGATTGGAAATATATACCTGAGTAAGTTTAGAGCCACATATTTTCAACCCCCACCTTTCTAGAATAAGGAATAAGCCTCATAGCCACTATAAAGTTCGATCCAAAGTTCCTCAACCCAGGGTTATTTTTTTCAAGGGAGAATCCAATTTATGATAAATGTAAATCCAAATATGCACAAACAATATTTATCCACTACATTCAAGTACCTAAGTACAATTATAAGTAGTGGTCAAGGTAGATGAAAAATAAATCTTGTAACATCATACCTAGTATGTTATACAAGACATAATAATATTCTATAAGAAATTTGTCACATAAAATCACTATACAAAATATTCATATTTCATAAAGTTTTATAAACATGAATATTATAAAGTAATAAATATATACATAAACTCAAAAATTATTTTCCAAAACATGAAATAAAAATATAAACTTTTCGTATTTAATTTCGGAACGTAAAATATCATTTGATAATTCAAAATAATTATATTTTTTTTATAAAACATAAGAAAGAATATCAAAATTTTAATTTTTTAAAATCATGCTATATATCATATTTTATGTCCAAAAATAAATATTATCAATTGTAAATTATGATTGATATATAAGAGAAACATCATGTATAAATTGTATTCTATGTTATAAAACCTAATCATATACAATGATTTCTATCACCGCTTACGTACGACGATATCCTAAAGTACCTATCATATTTAATGACATCCTAATATAATAATTATAATGTGATACTCTATATTACTATATTATAGGGATCAATCATATTTTATGATATCATATATCATATTCTAAATCACTATCCAAATCAATGGGTTTTATACATATCATACCTTACAATATAGATCAGTCATATGCTATGAATAACCAAAACAAAATATCTAAAATATATGATATTTTATGATATGGATTAGACACCTTAAGACATCAGTGTACTTTGAATAACCAATTGAATCACATGTTAATTCATTGAAGAACAAGTCTCTGACACCAATGATGGGTTTATGTAGATCATATAATCATAATTTTTTTTGAAGAATCCCATCAAAATGCTTGAGCTATCTCCAATAGAATAAAAACTCTATAAGTAAGAACATAAATCATACCTTTATAATATATTAATCCTTTTTTATAGTTTGAAATATTCTTGATAAATATCACATAAGAAATAACCATATGCCTCCTGCATCTAAGGTTGGTACACTGGAAAATGGATCCTTAATCTTACCAATTGTATTATGAATCACCTAATGGGTGATACTGCCTTATTTTTAAAGAATAATGATGACTAAGGATGAAATACCATTTTATCTTTATCTTACAAGATTTCATGTATAACCAATAAAGGGATGAAATAATTTTTATAAGCACTCTTAATGCTCTTCATTTAATGAATAATGTAGGGGTGTGACATCCATATAATGTATTTAATTACCATTAGTGTTAAAAATTCATTAAAATCTTCAAAGTGTTATTCTTCTCACCATTATTTTATTTAAATAATTACAAACAGTCCTAAAGTGTTTAATTATTTCATTTAAGTGACGTATTTCTAGCATGATGAAATCATTATATAAATCCATTAAGGGACCTTAAACATATCTTAATAAAAATTTTTAAGCCTTAGAATAAATTTTAAGGAACCATAAATGATCATAGAAGTAAGTGGATAATCTACATTGTGAAGTGCATGACTTCAGGAAACACTGGCCAACTGGTACAGTGCCACCAGATACTCAGTAGAGAAGTACTAGATAGCTAGTTCTAATGGAAAATGTTCTTGTTTTCTCTAGGAAGCATTGATTTTTTGGTGGTAGTAGAAAGTTCACACTAATTTCTAGGGATCCCATCTACTACTCGGTAGAGGTTACTAAGTACACGATGGGGTCGACCTAGCTAGCTCAAAACCGTCATTTAATATCATAAAAATATATCTCACATGGATGAATATGACTTAAATAAACCTAAATGATTCTATAACATTTTCTAAGGATTTGGGGGCTATAAATAGAGACATTGAGATGCCTTTTCAATCTGTAAAAACTCTCATTGCTCATCTGATCTCAAACACCAATGCCCCTTATTTGTATTTTTCTCAAAAGTGAAATATCCTTATAGAGTGTGAACTAATTATAATACCCTATCATTATATTATATTGTTATCATTCTCTCATAGCATTCATAGTATTCTTCTATAGAATATATATCATGCTTCAAAGTGATTATTTCCTAGAAATATATTCTCTTCCTCTTTCTTATATTTTTGGGGATTACTACCATTAAATAAATAAACCATTTATTCCATTTCCTTTTAAATTTAATGGGGATACTATTCTTGAGGTTTCTTAATTTTTTATTAAATATATAATGTCTTTTTATATTCTGGTTTCTCGCTATGACCTAAAAATAAAGAGACAACTTTGGTATGTTGGCTGTCGTTGAAGCTAAGAGACTAATATATTAATTCCTCAAGGGATTGGGGTGATATATTTAGGGGATATTTTTTGAGATATTTATGAAATTCATTAACAAATATATTATCTCATTTACTTTCCACAGTTTCAATTATTTATTGATTACAATTAATCATTATTTTTTTTATTCTATCAAATAATTATTAATCACTGAAATCATTTTTTATATTCGAATTAATTTAAACTTCTCTTTGTTTTATTATTCCACTTTTATTATTTTATTTTTACACTTGTATCTTTGATTCTTTTATCTCCATAAGGTTTTAATTTTTTAAAAATTTTATAGATAATTTTTTTAAATTTGATTATTTTTCATTAGTTTGTTTGAATGGAAATTAATTCCACCACTTTCCATTTTAGTCAAATTTGACCCAAATTTGGTAACAAAGAAGTTTTTATTTTTTTAATTACTTTTTTTAATTATTTTATCATTTTTTATTTTCAAAATCATTAACCAATTTTTTTAAATGAATATCCATATTTGAAATGTCTTTTTCAAATAACTATGGTGGCCCCGAAGGAAAATCCTTGGGATGTGATCTATTTTTTAATGGTATTAGTTATCCTTATTTTAAATCTAGAATTTTTGTTTTTCTTAGATATATTTTCTATATTTATTATAAAATTTTTATGCATGGATATAATATTTCATCAAATAAAGAATCAAAATAGAACCCTAATGATATTTTGGATTTTGAACTTGACAATAAAGATATAAAAACTTTAAATTGTATTTTACATGTTAATGAATTTAATAGAGTATCATTATGTAAAATCCACATGTAATTTGAAAATTATTAGAATTTATGCATGAAGGTGCAAATAATTTTAAGGATACAATGCTAGAAATGTATAAGCAAGACTTTAAGAGTTTCTATATGAACCCCCAATAAGTTTATCACTACTATGTTTAGTAAATTTAATAATATTTGTAATGTATTAAAATATCATGGTGAATTTATCTCTAAAAAACACTAGTCATGAAAATCCTTTTTGTTTTACCAAGAAGTTGGGAACCAAATATTAACACGATCCAAGAAGCTAAAGATATGAAGAATATTGAAGTTGAGGAAATCATATGTTCTCTCATGAAATATTATATAACCATGTAGAGACAAGTAAAAAATGAGGATAAATAGTTCAAGGATACTAAAATAACAATTTCTTTCAAATTAGAACTTTACAATGATGACGGAAAAGTGCATGAAAAAGAAGATATCCTTTAAAAACTTCAAAAATAAAAATCAATAATTCAAGGTAAATTGATTTGGTTGTTAAAAGAAGTGCCATGACTAGCCAAAATTTCTATTGAACAAGAAAAATGTAAAAGAGAAGAAGTAAGATAAGAAATATCTAAATGTCTTGACTTGGAGTGTTAATGAGGATTCAATTTCAATATAAATATCAAGTGATGAAATTAAAAAGTGTATCATGACACATTTTGAGGATGGAATCAAGGTTAGATCTAAAATTTATCCCTCTCTTTTTCATTCCTCTACTTACTCTTCTACTTATTCCACCCATTATTTAACTTATGAATATCTTATTAATTCCAAAAAATATCTTCAAAATGTATTTTTTGATCTTATTTCAAAATCCGATGATCATAAAAAGAAAAAAATCTTGTTGTTTCTAAAAAAGGTCAAGTTTTAATATAAAAACAGGATTTGATTTTAAAATTAAAAGAAATAAAATGTTTAAAAATTATAATTAAAAATTAAAGATCTTAAAAACCCTCTTTATCATTTTACCCAAGGGGAATAAAATTTAAATAAGATTTCGGGTTCTCAAAAACCTATTAAAAATCACTATGGTTTTCGATTTTTCAAAAAAAAAACTAGTTTCCACAGAAATTATAAAAAGGCTGCTTTTGTGAAGGGAAATTCTCAAAATATTTTTTGTAATTATTGTAATAAAATTGGTCATCTTTTTTATGAATTAAATTTTAGAAATTATAGATATGGTAGTGCAAAAATTATTCATCTCACTTCTCGTATTTCAAATTGAAAAATTTACTCTAAACAAAAGCAGATTCAAAAATCTTTATTAGAAAACTTAAGTGGACCCTAGATATAGGTACTAAAAGATTCAGTTTTTAAATATTTTGTAGAAAAAGATAAAAAATTGAGATGTTACATTGTATATGGATAGCAGGTTCTTGAGTCAAATTTGTGGTGATCCTTTTGAATTCAATCATCAAAAATATTTTAATAGAGGACATGTCACTTTTTGAGGTGATTCAAATTAATAAATCACTAGTATAAGTATGATTGGTTTGTACAATTATAATCTTATTAAAGTAGTTTTATTTCTATAAGGTTTGAATAATAATTTACTAAGTATTAGTCAATTATATGATATTAGTTTCAAAATAACTTTTAAAAATATTTTTTATAATTTGTTTAATTCTAAATGAAAACTTTTATTTAGCACATCCCATTTTAAAATTCTTTATATTATTTATTTAAAATGTCTTGTAAGTTAAAATGTTAAGTGATTAAATGAACAAGATTATTATTTTAGTATTTGGAATAGATTCATTTTCCATTTTAATATTCATTTTTTTGTCAAGATCAACTATAACCAATTAGTATGATATTTACTGAAATTATCTTTTAAAGATAGATTAGTTTGTAAACCTTTCCAACTAGGAAACCAACACATGTATTCTTTTAAAACTAAAAAACTTGTTTCCTCTTCTAAAGCCTTATAAATTTTCCACCTATACCTTTTTAGACCAACTCATGATTATATTATTAGAGGTAAATTTTATAGTTTTTAATCATTGATGAATTTACTAGATTTACCTGGGGTTTCTTCTTAGGTCGTAAGAGTGAGTTTTGTATTGCATTTATCAAATTTTCAAGGAAATTCAAAAATAAAAGAGGTGATAAAATCTTTTACCTTAGATGTGACCATGGTAGATAATTTCACAAGAAATAATTTTATGTGTTTTTTGATTCTCAAGGTTATAATCACTCCTTTTCCTCTCTTAGAAAACCTCAACAAAATTGGGTTTTTGAAAGATGGAATAGGACCCTCAAAGAAATTTACTAGAATCTTCTAAATTATATTTTCCATTCCTCAATAATTTTGGCCCAAGGTGTTCAATACCGCTTGATTTATCCTTAACTATGCCTTAATTAGACCAATATTAGGAAAAGATCCTTACGTAATTTGGGAAGGAAAATTTCCAAAACTTTTATTCTTTAGAGTACTCATTTTTAAATGATTTATCCTTAATACCAAGGATAATCTAGGGAAGTTGACCCTAAATATTATGAATGATTTTTTCTTGGGTACTCAAACTCAAGTAACACATTACATGTATTCAATTAGTAGATTAAGGACCTAAAATATTCAATTAACATCAAATTTGATGAGAATCTTCCTAAATAATATCTACAAAGTAATAACAATGTTGACTAACATAGTTAGAACCTTTCTAAACCTAAAACTTATAAAGTAATTAAAGTTTATTTGGAGACCCATCCTCTCATTTACCCAAGTATTGGATTCATTCCAAATACCATACTCTTGAGAATGTTATGGGATAATTACAATCCATAACTCGTACTAGAAGGTTAGTATTAAATGAGGATAAACTTCACAATTTTTCCCTTACCTTGAACCTTATTCCCTAGACGACTATATTAATGATGAGAACTGAATACATTAAATAGAATATGATTTGAACCAATTTCAAAGGAATAGCTTTTGGACTTTCATGGAATGTCTTTATAATCATCCTATTACTGGTAGAAAGTAGAGTTTTTGAAACAAAATTGAAAAATAATGAAATTTAATCTATAACAAGGATTGAATTATTACTGAAGGATATACTCAACAATAATTTATTGATTATGGTGAAACCTTTACACCCCTTTCTCAAATCAAATCAATTATAATTTTTTTTGAATTATTAGCCCATTTTAATTTAAAAATCTTTCAAATTTATGTCAAAAGATATTTTATAAATGGTTTTATTTCTAATTTTTCTATTAACCAACCACCTGGTTTCGAAAATTCGGAATTTCCAAATTTTATTTTCAAGTTAATAGAATCTATATACAGTTTAAAATATCCCCTCAAACTTGGTAAGAGTGAATAAATAAATTTATTTTTTCAAATTATTTCGAAATCGTAAAATATAATTGTACCCTTTTTCTCAAAACCCTTTCAAATTATTTATTAATCATTTATATTTATGTTGAAATTTTTTTTGTCTCAAATAAAGAATCTATTTAGAATGAATTTTATAATTAAATGAATAAAGAGTTTGAAATTAATTTTATATTAGAAGTTAAATTATTTATTGGTTTTAAAATTTCCCAAATTTGTATTGGAACCTTTTTAAACCAAAGTAAATACACTAATGAACTTATAAAGAATTTTGGCATGGATCATGCTAAGGAAACGAGAATTCCCATGAGTATGACTTGTAAGCTAATTTTTGATAAATCCGGTAAATTAATCAATAACTAGATTTATTAAAGTTTGATTGAAAGTTTATTTACCTTACTATGACCCATCCAAACATCGTGCTCAATGTATTTATTTATGCTCATTTTCAGTCCAGTTAATAGGAATCACATTTTAAAGCCTTTAAAAGAATATTTTTTTATTTGAATAGAAATAAAAACTAAGAATTATTTTATCCCAAGGAAACCACTTTTAAACTTTCTAGTTATTCCAATGATTATTTTGTGGGATTCCAACTAGATAGGAAAATTAGAGTCCAAGGTTTTCAACTATTAGAAAAAATTCCTTATATCTTAGAGTATTAAGAAGAAAAATTCTATTTCTCTTTCTATAACTGAAGTTTTATAAATAGTTTATGGGAGTTATTATTCCCAAGTTATATGGTGAAAAAACACTATTTTATAATTTGTCCTAACATATTCTTACATCCCTCTCAAGTGTGAGAACACTAGTATGATCAGTATCTCAAAAAATATTTTCCAACAGTCTCATACTAAGAACATTGAATCGATCCACCAATTTCTTTAAGATAACTTTAAAAAAGGTGATATTATTCTTGATTTTTTTCAATAACTTATACTTTCTGATACCTTCACTAAACCACTCACTCTTGATCATTTTAACTTTATAAATGGTGAGTTGGGTATGATTATCTTGTGATAATTATCACTTAATCATGGAACATTTGAGATTTTTAAGAGTTTTTAAAATTTATTTTCAAAATGGATTTCAAAAAAATTAAATTCTTTTCAAATATTTTCATAATTATTAAAAAGTGATGTGAGTATAAACTCTAATAAAAACATTAATATTTGGATACAAAAAAAATAGAGGTTGTTCTGGAACATATGCTCCTAGGGATTTATCCTAAAAGGTTTTGATTGATTTTTTAACGTTTTATCCATCATGGGTATGGTGAGTGGACATTTATAGCACAATTGGCTTGATACTCATGATTAATTCTCTATAGTTTACTGACACAATATTTTATAGAACTTAATAATCGAATGATCTTTAAAAATATATATTTTTTAATTATTTTATTTCATTACCTTAGTCTCATTTAATGAATATGATCCCTTTAAGTCTCATAATTCATTAATTGTGGGGTAGATAATATTATTAAAACTAAAATGGTCATAGAAGATACTTTTTATTGTTCAAAATCAATTTTTAATTTTTTTTTCAAAAAAAATTATTTAGATTTTTCAAAAATATTTGTAAAAGTGTTATTTAATTTTTAAAATATATTTTCTTTTTATAAAAAATATTTTCATTACCTTGATATTTATATTAAATATCTTTTTCAAAATTTTTAACGTTTTTTAAACTATTTTCAAAAATATATTTTCATATATCTTAAAATGTCATTAATGATGATAAAAAAATATATTTATATACATTAACTTAATTCTATAAACTTTTTTAACTCATTATTGATAATATCAAATGGGGATCAATTTTAGATTTTATGTTTATGGAGAAGTTTTATGTTAATAAAATGTTATGTTAGGAAAATGTGGGGGCATATGTTTCTTTACTTTTCAAAGGGGGAGAAAATATCATATCTTGATATCACAAAAATTATTCCTATTTATTAAGATATAATATTGTTTAATTTAAAAAATTATTAAAGTGTTTGTGACAATAAAAAGTGGGAGAATGTTGGGTTTCTCACCATACTTTTATTTTAATGATAAAAAACACTCTTAAATTGTTTATTTCATTTATTTAAGTGATGTGCTGCTGGATTAAAGGTATTATGATAGAACTCCTCGAAGGGAACTTGGAATTATCTTAATAAAAGTTTTGAGGACTTAGAATAATACTAGAGGAACCTTAAAGGATCATAAAAATAAGTGGATATGACACTTTTTAAGTACATAACCACTAACAACACTGTCTAGGAAGTGAATTTCTGTCGACCAACCGATGGCATGCCCATATATTTCCCCACACACAAGAATCCCACCAGCTACCTAGTAGAGGAGAACTAGATAGTCGGCACTAATAGACAGTTTTATTTTTTTCTCCAGGAGACCATTGACTAGCCTGTGATGGTGGGTAGGCTAGCCGATGATAGTAGGAAATGCCCACCAACTTCCATAGAGCCCATCAACTACTCGAGGGAGGCTAACAGGTACCCAATAGTGTGTGAACGTCTTGTCCAAAAATAGAATTTATTGTTTAAAAAATACATCACACTTTGTCATATCTTACTTAAAGACCCATGAGTGATTTTGTAACATTTTCAAAGGATCTGGAGGTTATAAATAGAGACGTTGGGAGGCATTAAAAATCTACAACAACTCTTATTCCTCATCCAGTTTCCAACTCCATCATCATCTATTTCTAAATTTCTCTGAAAAGTGATCACTCCTTCAAAATCTTTATTCTCCTTTTAGAGTGTGAACAAATTGTAATATCCAATCACTATATTCTATTATTCTCATTATCTCTTAGAATTCATCATATACTTTAAGAGAATTGAGATCAAAATTTAATGTGTTTACTTCCTATAATTATCCCATCATCCTCATTCTTTTATTTTTGGTTCTTACTATCCTTAAAGTAAAGGTCCATAGTTTTATTTCAATTTCCATTAAAAATTCAAGGGACTATGCTTCTTGAGATTTCTGGATATTGTTTTTAAGATCTAGTGTCTTTTAAAATTATAGTTTTTTGGTATAACCTAAAAAAAGAGAGTGTTTTGGTATCTTGGATACTGTTAAATCCAAGGGACCAATACATTAAATCCCTAAGTGATTAGGGAGGTAGATATATGGTCACTTTTTAGAGATATTTACAAACTCCCTTACCAAATATCTTATCTCATTTACTTTACACAATTTTAATTAATTATCACTTTCATTTATTCATCATTTTTTATTCCATAAAATAATATTTAATCACTTATATCGTTTTTTGTATTCAAATCACTTTAAATAATTCATTGTTTTATTATTTAAATTTTATTATTTTATTGTTACACTTTCATATTTTATTCCTCGATTCTTTTATCTTTAAAACGTTTGAATTTCTTCAATCTTCTATAAAGTGGGGTTTTTAACATAGATTATTTTTCTTTAAATATTTAAAGGGAAATTCACCCATATTTCCATTTTACTCAATTACCCCCCCAAAGGATGGGAAAATCTAGAAATGAATAAAATTATTATTCATTAGATATATAAATACATTAATAAATAAATAAAATTTATTTATAACTTAAGAAACCATCTTAGCAGAGGTAGCTAAATTCATGCATGTGATATCTTATATCATTCACCCATCATACTCTATGATAGAAATATATAATTGAACATGATATGAGAACCAGAATTATTATATATATAATTAATAATAAACGATATTATCAAATAAAATATCCATGATTTTATGTATTTTTGACAAAAGGAGGGTATAATTATAGGGATTTATTTTAGGGATTAAAATAAAATATTTATGTTTTTTCAGATTAGGTAGATTTGGTAAATGTTTGGAGGTATTGAGAAATATTATGAGGGGGGATTAGTGTTTATTAAAAAAGGTTGGAAGTTAAAATGGGTAGTTTAGAGAGAAATACACGGCCAGTTTCACTCCTCGAGGGACCATTCATGACAATCATAATTCCTAGAAATTTTTGGATTGTAGGAAACACGTGGTAAGATTAATGGTCATTGGGACCATGTACAGTGATCATGTGTATTGAAATAGGTTACCTAGTAAAAAACTCAGGGTCACTGAGATTTTATAATTGGGCCATGAATTCATTTAAAATGGGTATAAGGATTCAATTTTTTTCAATTTCACTAGGGTTTAGATCATTTTCTTCCTTAAATGAGAGACTATCTAATTTAATTTAATTTTTGGTAATTTTTGTGGATTTATTCCATCAAATATAGGTTATTTTATATCATAAAAACTTAAGGTATTAGATTAAAAAAATTTCATCTCTTATTATTATTATTGTTGTTGTTGTTGTTTTTGTTTTCGTTGTTATTATGATTCTTAGTGGATCTAGAGTTTTGACATGAGGATTTCATCAAGGTATTGTGAAACCCACTTGATTAATGTAGATTTTTATTATATTAGATTTATAATATTTAAATGAGCATGGATATTTAGTTTGGTGGTGATATTTCACATCATATTTGGGTTGAGGTTGGTGGATTCTCCTATATTTATTGGCACACCATATCTATTGGGCATGAATTTTGTTTTTTAATATTTTTTTTTATATTTTATATAATTTAATTCTAGTGGGGGTATGATTTCAAAAAGATGAGTTAGGCTTGTTTTGTGTTGTTGAAAATGAAAATGGTGGAATTTTATGTGTGTGTGTGGTTTCAATTTTTTTTAGGAAAATGTATATTATATTTTTTAATGTGTTGGTTATGTTTTTTTTGAATTTTATTTCATTGGTTTTTATATTGTGTTTTATTATTGTTTTATTCTTTTGATGTGAGTTCTTGTACTTTAGATTAGAAATCATAGCTTAATTGTGGGTTCCACATTGAGTTTAGCATAGATAATGAAAAAGGTTAGGGTGGTTATCCAATATGAAAGTTTAGGGAACATTATAGTTGTTAAAATTAGGTGAGGGGATTCATTAATTTATTCTACAATTTTAAAGGTAGGGTTAAATTATTATTTTAACACTTAAGTGAGGGGATTCATTAATTACCAGATAATGAAATGAATTTTTGGATGTCATTTTGGGTATATTGGGTGTTATGGTGTGTTTGTTTATTGATGTATTTATGTAGAACACTCTTTATTTTAATGTTATTTTAATGATAAAATATCATGGTTCATAGGTTATTAATAATATTTATGTTTTATGATAATCAACTATTTTTTTAGAAAAAATTATGAAAGAAAAATTACTATGTATTTAATTGAACGTTCCAAACTACCACATGAAAAATTTATCATACTTCACATTGAAGTCCAATGGAAAAAAAGAATAAATGAAGTGAATGTAAGAAAAAATGAGGAGACCACATAAATAAGGCAAGTTACTGTGCAAAGATACTATGTCAAAGTTGTCATACCAAAGTTCTATGTCAAAGTTACTATGCTGAGTGACTGTGGAAAGAGATCGTGGAAAGTTATGATGGAAAGTTACCATAGAAAGTTACCATGGCTAGATACTATTCCAAGTGACCATTCAAGGTAACCATGATTATGTGAAGGTTAAGTGACCATTTCTAAACTTAAGTAGTGAGAATTATTCAAGTCTCGAATGGATATATTTTTGAATATTTACTCAAATTAATAGAATTTAAGTATGTCGTGTTAGACTATTGAGTATGGGGAACTATTAATGAATATTATACAATAAATAATTTGAGAGAATGTTTTCTATTTATGAAGTAGAGACACTCATGAATTAAGGGAGAGATGATCACAAAAGTGTGTAGAGAAAGAGTGATACATTGATCAGACCAACCAATGTACTTCCATGACACTATATTTTCTAAAGTCTTAGTGAAACCTTTTATTAATGGTTTTCTAGGACTAATTCAAATACATTTGATCAATTGAAGCTGATCAGATTGAGTTGCACCAAAATTTATCACTTTTTATCATTTTCTATCCCTGTTTTCATTTATCTTAGTGGTATTTTCATCAATTATTTGTATATTCAATTGAACAAGATCTTGAAATGTACTAGATAGTAATAGACACTCTCTCTATCATTATTTCTTACTCTTATTATCACATGTATAACTATGTAAGTGTCTATGTGTATCATAGAAAACCTTGTGATATTTTTATTGTAAAACCCATTCCAATTTGTGGATCAGCTTATTTATTAATAAAATACATGGTAGTGGGTGATTTCCATGTGGAGATTATTAGGTATTGGATTGATAATGAACATTTTTTTACTTTTATTTTGTTTTAATTTGTTTTTGATTACTCTATTTTAAAATCATTTTATTCATTCAAAACTGATTTTTCAAAAACACTACATCGATTGTTTTATTTAACAAGAGTTTCATATACTGTGTTTGACACTACTAAATTAGTTTAAAAAGTTAATGAGATTTCAAAATTTCATTAACTCGGTCATGATGGAATCTTTGATAAACTTTTTTAAAATATAAAATTATATATTTATACAATTTTAGTTAATTGGGATGCCTTTATGAACTGGGGGATTTAATTTTAATTTTTTTTTAGAAAATTTTATTGGGAACTCAATTCACACCCTCTTGAGTTTTCCACTCTAACCAATTGTTGGCATCATAGGTTTTTTTACTTATCTTTTCTTACATTTAAACATGATAAAATTTTTTTAGCATGATCTTATTATCGATATATTACTTCTATTTTTAACTAATATATAATTATTGAGTCTAAGTTTGAAGGGTTTTTAACAATAAACCTTCTTATTTTAACAAAAAAAGTATGCCTATTAGAAAGTCACTATGAAAATTCATCTTGAAAGTATGGGTTTTGATATTTGGGGATCTATTAAAGATAAAAATGAAAAACATAAAACAACTAGAAAGTAATGGGATACCCTTATTAAATATTCTTAGGATTCAAATTGAAAATGTATGAATGCTTTATTTTTAGCTTCAGGAGAGGATGAATTTAATATTATATCTTCATGTGATACTGCTTATCTAATTTGGGAGACCCTTTATGTATCAAATGAAAAAAACTACAATGTTAATGAAATGAGTCTAAATAAATATACTATTATGTATGATACCTTTAAAATGAAACCTAACAAATTTATCTCTGACAAGTATCTTAGTTTCAATCAGATCATAAACACTGTGATTACACTTGAAAAAATGATGATAGGAACGAGTCAAGTAATGAGGATCTTGAGATTCTTACTAGATCTATGGAGAGGTACCATAGTCTCTATTTGAAAGTCATGTGACATCAATAAAATACCATTAAAAGATCTAATATAAAAATATGATGATGTATGAAGAATGGATAAAGGTAAACAATGAATATAATTAACCTAAAATAAAATCTATTACATTTAAAGCATCATAGTAGAAC
Organism: Viscum album; assembly: GCA_963277665.1. NCBI lineage: Eukaryota > Viridiplantae > Streptophyta > Magnoliopsida > Santalales > Viscaceae > Viscum > Viscum album. The sequence continues at coordinate 189,495,663 of OY728127.1, forward strand.
AAAAAATAAATTTTCAAAGTTGATAGTATAATTTTAATTGAAAATGATAATGATAGTGATAAAGAAATATATCATCTATCTAAAAGATTTTCCAAGTTTCACAAATTAAATAATTTTTTCTGTAAGTCAAATTATAAGGTAAAATATGAAAAGAGAAGGAATTGTAGGAAATATTAGAAAATAAATGACTCCTAAAATGTGATCACATATTATGAATGAAAAAGAAAATGTCACATATATGTCGACTATCCAAAGCTTGATTATTAGAATAAATATAAAGATAAAGAGAAAATACTGAAAATAAAAATGAAGTCCAATTAGAGTGCATTTGAGGATAACTATAGTGACTCAGATTCAAAACGAGATAACATGATTGAGAAAGAAAATCTATGCTTTATGGTTACTGATTCTAAAATACCATATATTTCTTCTTCTTATATTTATGATGATTCTAAAATGTATAATAAATAATTAGAAGAGTATTTTTCTATGCATGAATACATTATGAATGAGTTGAAAGAAAAATATAAAAATATTAAAAAAACTCTTTTTTATGCACTGTAAATGAATCATCTATAAGTGTACATAAGGAAAAAAATTCAAATCTATTAAAATATAATAATTATCTGAAAATTTTATATGAACAACTTATTAATGATTTAGAATAGTTTTTTGATATTAGAAAAACCTTAAATATTTTTCTAGGTGAAAAAAATCCAAAAATCCAAATATGGAATATGCTATGGTTCTGGATAGCAAGGGAAGCAGTACAAGAAGTATATCATTTATAGTTTAAAAAATAAGACTTCATTTTCTACTAAATATATTTTTTTTTGGAAATCATTATAATAATCGTGGACCTAAGAAGGATTTTTATTAAAAATCATATATTTTTTTATAAAAAACCTGTAAAACAAATCTGGATTCTAATGGATTTAATTTTTAAATTTTCTAGACCTAAGAAAATGTTGGTACCAAAATTATTTCTTATTTGATTATGTTTAGGAAAAATGTATTAATAGCTCTGAAAAAAATCCATTATATCTAGATAGTGGTTGTTCTAGACATTTTATAGATGAAAATTCAAGCTTTAAAAATCTTACAATAGTGGATGGTGGGTATGCCACTTTTAGTAAAAAAGAAAAATGAAATATTATTGGACTTGGACAAACTGGTCTCTGAATCCATCCCTATCACTAAATTTTTATTTGTTTATGGTATTAAAATATAAAATTATTAGTATTTATCATTTGTATGTTGAAAGGTTTAATTTAATGTTTGAAAAAAAATCTTAGAATATTTTTTATTATAAGAACACTTCAGTATTTATTGATTTTATAAATAGCAATGTTTATGCTATTAATTTAGATTCCTCCTTTACTCAAAACGTTTCCTATTTAAGTGATTTTTATAGAGAATCTTGGATATGGTATATGAGAATAGTTCTTTGCAATATATAATCACTCAAAAATCTAACAAATAAAGGTTTAGTCAAGGATCTACCTAATCTATAATTCCCTAAAGACAAAGTTTACAATCCCAATCAAAAGGGAAAATAATACAAAATAACACTCAAACAAAATAAAGAGGCCTCTACATTTCAACCACTAGAATTGGTTCGCATGGATTAATTTGCACCATATAGTTTTTCTTTTTTATATAAACAACACTATTATTATGTTATTGTTGATTATTATTGAAGATATTCAAGGGTGTTTTTTCGTTTTTGAAACGAACTCACTTTTTATAGAGGTAGAAATTATTATAATTTCGATCAAACCCTCAATGAGTTTTTATTTTCGATTAGACCCTAGTAACCAGGACCATAGGTAGGACAATTTTCTTCTAAAAAGGATAGAAACACGGGGTATAGAGTTTATCTATAATGGAAACACATGGCATGTATTCATTACATAGAATGTAATGAATACATGACTTGTATTAAATTAAAAACATGTATTTGGGTTTTCCAGAGCCCCCTTTTCTTGTCATGGATGGGTTTTACCTAGAGGGAATAACCTAATCTTTATATGGCATGAAAATATTAAACACTATGTAAATCCCTTGGGTCATGTTTTAAAGTGAGGAAAGGCCTATTATATTTGATAGAATCCCACTTCACTTCTCTCTCACAGTAGGAGTTGCATGAGTGAGTTCCCTTTTCCCCTCAACCAGGGTTCCTTTGATGATCTTCCATTCGTGCTCAGTTCTATTCACCATCAATCACATTTTAATCATAGAGGTAATATATTTATTCTACTTCATTCCTTTAATCATTCATCTTTCGGAATTTTTCACTATTTAGGTGTGAACTCATATGCCCTATTTTTAGGAATTTGGTCCATTTTCTAATTTATTAATTTCTTATTTGATTCAAAGGATATTATTTGATGAGTGGTCATCCAAAGAACCAAGTTAGGGGTCTAGTAATCTTACTAAAAGTTTTTATGTGTTTATATATCATTTCACCATTATGAGATATGCCCGATATTTCCATGTGTTGTCTTAAAACATTGTTTCCATTTTAAATAAATTGAATTTTGTTAAAACACTCCCTATAACCATTTGAATAGTTAGAGAGTGTCTACCTCATTAGATTCCACACCTTTGGGTGTGATGAATTAAATACTCCCACTGAAGTAAATGATTAATTTAACAAAACACCATCTAAGTGGTTTGGATTGACCTTAAAATAGATTTTACATGACTTCTAAATTAAATAGTTTAATTTAATTCAATGAAAGTGAGTGGAAAGGCCACATCAGATGTTATAAATTGATAATGAATTTTTATAAATTGTGATACCAATGGATAGATGAGAATAAAAATATGTAAATGATTAAAATGGAAATGACTTATGATTTTTATAATTAGACCATGGATATTTTTCGTTGGACAATGATTAAGGGACTTTTTGAGCATGGAGTTTCATGAACCCTTACATTAAGTGATGGGTATGATATCTCACATAGTTTAATTTTATCTGGAAGACTAACATGATGTTCCACGTTCCCTTTTATAGGTTTTTGGGCATGATGACTCACCCCACTATCTTGAGTGCCAGGAATGATGTCTCACATTCATATGAGATTCAGTTCCAGTACCCTTGTAGGAGCTTATAGCTTATTAGACTATTCATGGAATCTTGAGTTACACCCTAGGTCCATCTAGATACTAGTATCCATGGACACACCTATATATGTTCTTACATATATAGTGTCTATAAATGTATACATATTATATATGATTACTTGTAAAAATATATACATGGTAACTGAGTTCCAACTTATCTCGGCCTATGAATAAATATGTAGAGTCTACCAGGTGTCCTATAGGAACATGAGTTGACTATTATTTACATTTTTTCATTCTTTATTTATTTTTATACCTACACATTGCTACGTTATACACACCGACTAGATTACCCTAGACAATGTTCATGGTGGAATATTGAGATTTATCTCACACCCTATTGGTGAAACTATTGTCACCAAGTTAGACTTTATGGTTATAGGTATTGGAAAGGGTAAGCTCCCAATCATGAATTCTTGATTTATTTTTACTTATAGCATGTAGAATGGGAGTAGAGGACTAAGCATATTATCAAGATGATGGAGTAGACATCCTTTGGTGTTTTTTTTTATTTTGTACATCATGTTGCATATTCTTTCTATCTGGTATCCCCATCTCCCATTCTATATATCAGCACGACATGAATCATTTTTTATATTACTCAGATTATGGATTTTGATTATTATTACTGCTTGGATATTTTCTATTCTTCTATTCTAATTTATAAAATCTATTTCTGTGTGATGTTAGTTATGTTATCATTCTGATATTTTGGTTTATTATTGTAACTACAATTTTACTCTGGTATAAGGGTATAGTATCCCCACAGTGTGGCCTTATAACCTTGCTACTACTCGGTATTCTTTGAAGTATGGGGATGCATGCTTTAGGTCCTGTGATCCACTAGCTTGGGGAACCGTTTTAGTGGCTCTTGAGTTGGGATGTTATGAAGTGGTATCATAACATTTCTCTTTTCCTTTTTTATTAATGTTTGGGTGATAGAAAGGATACTAGGAAGGTAATGGGATTTTTTAATAAGCTTGTAATTGGGAGTATCTAACCCACATATAGGTATTATGAAAACTTATTAAGGATGTTATATTATTGTTCTAGTTTTTTCCTGTTATAATTGTACTAATTTCACTTTTGGATGAAACACATGTTTTGTGACGTTATTAATGTTGATATTATTATTATGTAAATCTTTTAATATAATTGGCGAGGAAAGGGTGTGTCATTTAATGCATCCTTATATTCACTTAAGGACTCAAATTTCATGCATTATTCCATGCCATATTTATATTACCATGTATATTGCCTATATTAAATATGATTTTTATGATCAATGGATTATTATATATGGAAAATGTGATAACATTTCTTGGAGGAATAAAATAATTATAATAATTAATGTTACCAAATAAATCTATGTAATATTTTCCTATATAGATTGTTGATGACACCTTAATTAACAAATTATTCCATGTTTGAGCCATGAACCATTAGTTCTATGGACTCAAATGCTAGTTGATCTAATTTCTTGAATGAAAATGGTAATTTATAATGAAATTACATCTATAAATTCAGAATATTATTTCACCTAATAAAATCCTTTTACATGACTTTTTACATCCTATTACCAGATATAAGGGTTAGGGCATAGTTACTTGACATACCTATTGCAATTTATAAAGAGTATAGTCTTTTATAAATTGGGAAGAGTGACACATCTGACCGGACTATGATATATATATGTATACATATGAATGAGTATAAACTCAAATAAATTTAAAATTTTAAATGAATTTTTTACCATTAAATGGGGATGCCAATTGAAAAGTAAAGAGTGTTTTCCTCGATACCTTGTAATTTAAAGTCCATATACTGGTACCTTTGACATGTGATATGATACCTAGACCCAAATGCATCCTTAGTAGTGGGTAGTTGAGAGTGTCTCTTTTGATTATTATGGCTTGTTATAGTATTATTACCACATAGACATGTATTTTAGTGTAGCAAGTGAGGTGTGACCTTTTCCATAGGATGACTATGTACCTATCCTATTATGTATCGATGATCCTATCTGTTATTAAATTATTTTATGAGGATTATATTTGGAATATTAGAATCATTCCACCATAATGACCTCTAGTCGTATTCTAGGAGGATGGTGACAACCACACTTTAGAGGTGGTGGGCACTAAGACACTAGTGTTACCTCTAGTAATTCCACTAGGAGAACCACCTATATTCATAACATGGCACTAACACTTTGTTTCAGGAGGGTTTTTTTATATGATGAATTCTATGAAAGGATTTGGTAAACCTACCCCAACTATGGTAGAGTTGATTCGGTAATTCTAGTTGTAGCACCCACCTACGTTTTTAGGTGATGATGGGCCTCAGGCTACTGAAAAGTGGATGGAGGTCATGATTTTGATATTTGAGAATTTTGAGATTCCTTTGGAGAGGTGGGTCAAGCTCGCAGATTATATGCTACAAGGTTATACCAAGAGATGGTGGTATGTCATTACCCAAGTAGATCGATATCATGATATGATCTGTAGAGACTTCTAGATAGTCTTTTATGACCACTTTTTTCTACATACATTGAGGGATGACCAAGTTATAGAATTCATGAATTTGTAGTAGGGATATATGTATGTGATGGAATATTATGCTCCTTTAACTGAGCTTCAGAAATTTTCACTGGCTCTATCCGGTGATGATATCATGAATGTGAGAAAATTTGAGGATGGGGTAGTATACTTCATCTGACTAGAGGTCAATTTTTTCTAGTTTTCATCTATTTCTAAGATATTCAACTAGACCCTCATTACTGAGTAGAATTTGATGGAAGCTGAAGGTATGAGCTAGGGCAGTTCAGCACCTAGAATTGGATGTAGTTATTCTAGTGGAAAGAAGTGTATCTTTAAGGTTTCTTATGAGGGTAGTGTTAGTCATACACCTCATGATGACTATTTCATTATATGTTATCAGTGTGGGAAACCAAGGCATACAAAACCACAATGCATGTGAGACCCAATTGAGTGTAGAGGATGTGGTAGGTTGGGCCATATTCAATGCTTCTGTATAACTTCTCCACTAGGACCTAGTGAGAGAGTCTCTACACTGACTTAATGTTCAAGAGCATGGACCATAGAATCTCACCAGACAAGCAGCTGGAGTACAACCGACCACCTAGGCCAAGGTGGAGATCGAGACAGAGGGAACTGGATCTAAGATTCATAGTGCTAGTAGAGAGTACCTAATCAAGGTAGTTTGGTTGGGTCTCATGGGCACAATATAAGGACGTTACATACAGCGAATCCTATGAAGGATGGATAGAGCATCAAGCCTTCTGTGGAACAAAGTGAAATTATAGTATCCTTTACTCTAGTGTCTACTTTTTTTTAAAGTAGTTGTATTATACTCTTTTATATCATTAGTAATTCTGTAAAGTCTGTGCATATTGATAGAGTATTTATGTGGCCTTATGACACTAGATTCCCCATTGGGTATCCAATAAAAGAGTGTAAGCTATTGTAAGGAATGTACCTTAGAGGTTGGAGGATATCTATTCATATAAAATCTTTTCATCCTCGAGATGATATGGTTTTATATCATTATCTGGATGTATTGGTTGGTTAGTTATTGAGACCATATTGATTTTTATCACCAGAGGGTAACATTTACATCAATAGTGGGAGGTGGAAAAATTCATAAAGAAGAATGTGATGTCTATGTGACTCGAGTTGGACCTAAGCATAAGAGATTGGGAAAAGTTACAGCCCATATCTCCATCCTCTATCAATATGATCAGGGTATGAGACCTATCATTTTCCCTCATGTGGTATATTTCTTCAGGGATGTCTTTCCAGATGACTTTTATGGTTTACGTCATGTGAGAGAGGTAGAATTCACCATTGAGCTAGTTACTAGAGAAGAACCAATGTCCATTACTCTTTATATGATAGCACATATAGAACATCAAGAGCCCAATAAGAAGTTGGAGGATTTGGAGGCTAAGGGTTTTATATTCCCCAGAACTTCATCTTTGGGTTATTTAGTATTTTTCACCAAAAAAGATGGACCATACCCTCAGACTTAGTGTGTATTATCATTAGTTAAACTAGTTATGGTCTAGAACCAGTATCCACTACCTAGAATAGATGACCTATTCGATCATCTCTGAGGAGTGAGAGTGTTTTCAAAGATCAATTTGAGGTTGGTCTATCATTAGGTTCATGTTAGACCTTCAGACATACCTAAAAATTATTTTGGGAGTAGGTATTGTCTATATGTGTAACTGGTTTTTATTTTTAGTATCACAAACATGCCTACAATTTTCATGGATAGATGTATAAGATTTTCCACCCATATCTAGATTCATTCTTGGTAGTCTTCGTGGGTGACATCTTGGTGTATTCTATCACTTGAAAAGACCAATCCCAACAAAAAGAGATCATGTTGAATACACTGAAAGAGAACTAGATATACAAAAATACAACTAAATGAAACTTTTGGATTGTCCAAGCCCACTTATTAGGTCATATCATCTCAGATATAGAAGTATCAGTAGATATAAGGAAGGCGAGAGCTATATTTTCCTAGGAGCAGCCCAAGAATGCCTTTTATATACAGAGTTTCTTAGGGATGTTCAGGTATTATAAAAACTTAATCCAAGATTTTTATACCTATCAATGCCTCTTAATTATATAACTATTAAGGGTGTGAAATTTATATGGTTAGAATAATGTGATACATATTTTTAGGAGTTGGAGGGAAAGCTGACTTCTGCGCCGATCCTAATTTATCCATAACGAGGCAGAAGCTATATAGTTTATTGTGATACATTAGGCATCTAGATGGGATAAATTATGATTTTAGATAAATTATTTGTAGAATATGGGTCTCAACATTTGAGGCCTCATGAGAGAAATTACACAATGAACAATCTCAAGATAAAATTAGTTGTTCATGTTTTACACTGTTGGAGACATTACTTGTTGGGTGAGTATTTTGTGGTGTTTATGAATAAAAATTCCTCAAATATGTATTTATGAAGTATGCTATAAATATTATTCAGTGAATATGGGTTTATTATCCTGTATCCTTCAATTTTGAGTTTTCTTATATACTTGGGAAAGGCAATGTAGTGGATATTTCTCTGAGATGAAAGACTCATAATTAGATAGTTCAATAAGACAGTGGTGAGTGGAATATTATTGCCTAGTTTTTAGAGATGTATGTTGTGGTTTATTAGAATCATGGGTATAAATTCCTTATGTATTTGGAAGTGACCTCTACCCTTATGAAATGGGTAAATATTGGACAAATTTCAAATCCTGAGAGCCTAGTCCTCAGGGATAGTATTTCATATGAGGACACATCGCTTTGTTGGATTGTGGATGAGAATGAGATCTTCTGCATACATGGGTGTATATGGGTTCTATCATAAATTTGAGGGAAATTTATAAAGGAATCTTATTCCTCATTTTGGTAAGTACATATAAATGTTACCAAGATGCACAGAGACCTACATCTCTAGTATTGGTAGCCTAGTACAAAATGGAAGATATCAATATTTATCACTCAGTGTTCCACTTGTTAGTAGGTGAAGGTGGAGAGTTATCAATTGGTAGTATTTTTACATTAGTTATCCATTCGTGAGTGGAATTGGGATGATGTCACCATGTATTTTATAATGGTTTTCTTATATCACCTTGATGAAATGATAGAGATTTTGTAGTCATTGATTGGTCGATGAAGGTCACCCACTTCCTACCTATTTGAGAGACCTTATTAGTATACAACCTAAGGAGGATATATATTAGGGATATTATATTCCTTCAAAGAGTTCCATATTATATCATATTTGACAGGTACACTTTCTTTACATGATGATTATCGAAATTTGTTCATAAGGAATTGGGTATAAAAGTGCTTCTAAGAATGACCTATCACCCTCAAACCATTGATTGGATAAAGAATAAAATTCAAGAGTTAAAGGAAATGACCCTTTAATTTGTACTTAACTTTGGGGTTTCTTAGGAAAATCATATCCCTCTAGTTGAGTTATCTTATAATAATAGTTTCTAGGATACCATCTAGATGGCTCCTTATGTGTAATTATATGGTAGGTCATGCTGATCACCGATGTACTAGTTAGAGGTAGGGGAGTAAACTTAACTTGGGCCATGTCTTGTTTTGGAGACTTCAGAGCAAGTCCATTTTATCATAAAGTACATGTTGATAGCTCAATCTAGGAAGTATTAATATAAAAATTACCACTAATGACCTCACAAGTTTGAGGTTGTGAATTAGGGTTTCTTACATGTTTCACCAATATAGATTCATAGGTGGTTTTTTAGATAGGGTAAGATTTCACCTTGATTTGTCAGACCCATTTAGATTCTGGAGTGAATCGAACTAATAGATTACATGATCGTAGTTCATTAGAGATACTAGTCTATGCACAATATCTTTCATGTGTATCAGATTTTTCAGTACTATCTATACCCAAAAATTATTTTACAGCCTGAGGAGGTTGAGTTAGAAGTGGATGCTTCTTCTTAATAGCTCCCAATGTTAAATATTGATTAGAGCAAGAAGGCTCTCTTGGGAAGGTTAGTTTCTCTGGTACAAGTGAAATTGTAGCATGGACATGGACATGGTGAGACATGGGAGAGATAATCCAATGTGCGTTCTTAGTGGATGGAACTTTTATCAGATGATCCCTTAATAACCTCATAAGGGAAACTTGAGTATGAGTTTGTTTAAGGAGGGGTGGTTGTAATGACATGGATTTTTAGGAAGGTACAAATTCTTTTAATTTTAGTAAAACCCTAATTGAGTTATCCTTTTTTACTTAGACCTTTGTAACCAGGACCATAAGAAGGCCCATTTTCTTATGGAAGGAATAATAACAAGGGGGATGGAGTCTTGCAAAGGAATTACATGACATGGGAGAGACCTTTCCTAATCAACCCAGGTTCTATCAGTGCTCCTTCATCTTTGCTCCACTCTCTTCACTATCAATCATGTTGGAAGAATAATGATAAGATCTTTATTCCACTTTCTTCCTTTAATTATTAATCTTTCCATCTTTTTTTCTATTCATGTGCAAGATCATATGCCCTATTTTTAGGGATTTATTCTATTTTTTTTTAATTTCTTATATTCTAGTCTTATTGAATGGTTTATATCACACGAGTGGTCATAAAAAAACCTAAGGTAGGCGGTATTATAATTTTTCCTATAATTTTATGTGCTTTTATAACATTTCTCCATCATGCGACACACTATACATTTATAATAATTTCCTTAAAACATTGTTTCCCTTTTAAATAAATCTACTCTTATTAAAACACTCCCCAGATCCTTATAAATAGTTATTGGATTTATACCTCATTTGATTCCACCCCTTTGGGTGTGATGATTTAAATTCACCCTTGATGTAAATGTTTAATTTAAAAAACACCATATAAGTGGTTTTTTTACCTTTAAATGGATATGACTTGATTTCTAAATTAAATGGCTTAATTTATTTAAATGAAAGTGTATGGAAAGGCCACATAATGTGTTATAAATTTATAATGAATTTGTATAAATTGTGATACCCATGGATATATGGGAATTAATAGACATAAATGATTTAAAAGGAAATTCATTTTGAATATTATAATTAGACCATTGATATTGGTTGTTGGTAAATGGTTAAGGGACTTGATGAGTATGGAATTTCACACTCCCTTACATTGGTTGTTGGGTATGACATCTAACATGGTTTAATTTTATTTAGATGATGAGTATGATATTACAAATTATCTTTTATCGGTTGTTGGTCATGATGACTTACCCCACTATATTGAGTGATGGGCATGATGTCTTGAATTCATATGAGATTTAGGGGAAATACCCTTATTGGAGCCTATAGTTCATTAGATTATGTGTGGTCACCTGAGATAGGCCTTGGTTCCAGCTACCACCTAGTATCAATGTATATTCCCATATATGTACTCACATATATAGTGTCTACACAAGTATACAAATTATATTTTATTACTTATAAACATATGTACATGGTAATTGATTTTAGACTTATCCCAACATATGAAGAAGCAGGTAGTGTCTTTTAGGTGTCCTACAAGAACCTGAGATGAATAGTATTTATTTTTCAAAATTATTTATTTATTGTTATACCTACACACTACTATGTTATATACAATGATTGGATTGTCCAAGACACTATTGACATTTTCATACTGAGATTTATCTCACAGCCTATCCGGGCTACCAATGGTACCTGAGAAGGATTTATGGCTATAGGTATTGGGAAGGGAATGTAGATAGTCATGGATTCATGATCTATTTTTTATTATAGTATGTATAAAGGGAGAAGAGTATAGAGAATATTATTGGGATGATATAGGATATTTCTTTTAGACTTTTATTTTTTATTATTCACAGTATGTTGTATATTTATGGAATCCTATATCCCTATCTCCCCTTTTTTATATTAGTATGACATGGAATTAGTTTTTATATGACTCGGCTTATGGATTTTGATTGTTATTATTGTTTGTAAGTTTCTTATTACATTATACTTAATTATAGAATCTATTTCTACCATGTTGTTAGTTATATTATGCTTCCACTATTTCTATTTAGTATTGAAACCACTCTACTACTCTGATACGAGGGTATAATCTTCACATCATACCAACTTAGACCCTTTATCCTAGTCTGTAGCCTCTAGAATTAAGGGAGGTGCGCTTGAGGCTATATTACCCACAGGCTTGGGGTAATATTTTAGTGCCTCTCAGGTTGGGATGTTACACTTATAATGGTGAATCTCCTTTATATTTTCCTAAATATACCAAATATTTAGATAATTCTAGTATAATTATTATAAATACCCTGAGAAGTGATCATTGACAAGAGTTTGATAATCAATAATTTGAATCTATCTTCCCACAACATGACTATACTAAAAAATTCTCTGTACCTTGAAGAACTCAAAAACAAATGTGGTTGTTGAAAGGAGAAATATGACTCTACAAGAAATTTTTCAGACTATGCTAAGTGAATATGACACACCTATATATTTGTGGGTGAAATATGTTAAAGAAACTTGTTATATAATTAATATATTTCATATTATTACTATCTTGAAAATTAATATATATGAATTATGGAATGGTATAAAACTGAAAGTCAATTACTTTATAGTTTTTGGATGAAAATATTATATTCTAAATACAACAGATAATCTCAGAAAATTTTCACCTAAGTGATATAAAGGAATATTTATTGGTTATTAAAACACTTGTAAACTTATAGATTATTTAATAATAAATCTAAGGTTATTGAATAAACTATTCATGGCATTTTTGATGTGAAAAATCCACATGAATGAAAACCTGATTTAAATAATATTTAGGATGATATATAAAATTTTAATATCAATAATAACAGTAAATATTTTGATCATCTTGATGATTTACCTAATAAATCACCCAACAGAGATTATCAATTTCTTCTATACCTATAAGAATACTTGGAAGAACCAAGTTATTCAGTCCCTAGAACCATTTGAAGCCTAACAAACCATGATCTAGATGTTTTTGTTGGAGAGATGGATAATGGAACTAAAAACTAAGACTCACTAAAATTCTAGGTTAGAAATCAATATTTATTATCTTAGTTAGAAACTAATTACATAAATTATGTAATTAGTGGTGATCATGGTATAATTTCAATGTTAAAAGAAATAAAATAGCTGTAAAGGATTAAATTTTGAAAACTAGTAGATAGACCTAATGAATTCCCATCTATAGGTACCAAATGTGTATATAGAAACAAGGTTGAAGAATATGGAATAATTATTATAAATAAAGCTACATAGCTTTTACAATGATATAATCAAGAAGAGGGTACTGAATATGAATAAACCTTTTCACCAGTAGCTAGACTTGAGGCCATCAAAATACTACTTTAATATACTGTTCATATTAATTTGAGATTATATCAAATGGATGTCCAAAGTGAATTTCTATATGGTTATATTTTTGATGATGTGTTTTTTGATAATCCTCTTAGATTTTAATTTCCTCATTTTCCTAATTATGTTTTTAAATTAATTAAATCTATGTATGGCTTAAAACAAGATCCTAGAGCATGATATGATATGATCAACACTTTTCTTATTTCCAATGGTTTGATAAAAGGTGTCTCTAGCCCTAATTTTTTATAAAAAAATTTGAAGGATGTTTTAGTAGCTCCAATATATTTTGATGATATTATTTTTGTATTATGAAAAAACTCTTCAGGAATTGTTTTTTTTAAATAAAGAAAAATGAATTAAAATTGAGTTTGATGGGTGATTTAAAATATAATATAGGATTTATAATATTTCAAAATAAAGGTAGAATTATTTTAAATCAATGTTAATAAGAAAATGATATTTTAAAACATTTTGGTATGGATAGAACCAAAGATAGTGATACAACCATGAGTACACTCTATGAGTTAGATCTAGCTGAAACTAGAAAGCCAGTTGAGTAAACTACTTATAGAGGTTTGATTGGAAATTTTCTATACTTAACTATGATTCAACATGATATTATGTTCAGTCTGTGTATGTGTGATCATATTCAAGAAAATACCAAATTGTTTCATTTAGATACTATTAAAATAATTTTCAAAAACCAAAAAAATACATCCAATTTTGGTCTATTATACTCTAAAGTACATGAATTCTTATTAGTCAGTTATTCGGATGTTGATTTTGGTGGTTGTAAGTTAGAAAAAATCCTCTAGAACATGTGATATTTTGATAAAGTATATAGTTTCATGGTGTAATAAGAATGTTTTTGTTCATTAACTACTATTGAAGCTAAGTACAAATCTATAGGTAGTTTTTATACACAAATTCTGTGGATGAAACACAATTTAATAGATTATGGTTATCAATTTCAACATGTCCCTAAAATTTGTGATAATACAAGTGATATTAGTATTTATAAAAATCAAAAATCATATTAATAGAAAAAATATATTGATATAAGACATCAATTTTGAAGGATCACTTTCAGAATGGAGATATTACTCTTGAGTTAATTAGCACATAAAAATAGTCTGTTGATATTTTCTAAAAGTCTCTAAATGTAGAGATATTAAATTATATTTGGAATGAGTTAGGAATGATTAGTTATTTCTAAATATTCCCTTTAATTTGTAACAATTTTTTATTTAATTATTAATTATTTATTATAATGTAAGTGCTTAATAATTTTGTGATTATTAAAACTTATCTGAGGTAGCTGTGAACCCCAATTCCCACGGTTTGTTAAGTAATTGTGAATCTTTGATCATATGATTGGTTAAGTGATTTTGATCTTTTAATCAAGTGGTTAGTATACCTACTTTGAGTGTTTTCCTCATGTATTCAATATACCTACTATGAATTTTTCTAAATGTGGTTAGTATACCTACTATGAGTAATCTTTATTACCATGAATGCATGGTTAGTATACTTACAATGACTATTTATACTTCAAAATATTTATGTAATTATTTTGATGTAATTTTATCTTGTTCATTACTATTTTAATACATAAATCATTGAATAAAACTTAAAATTTGAATTCCAATCATTGCACATTTATCCTTTCTTATTTTAGAACAAAAACATGCTCTCTCTCCTTCGAACCCCTTTTCAAATCCCCTTATCTCTTGATCTCAAATAAAAACATCCATAATTTTTTGAATCATATTTTAAGAATGAAGAGGATGAAAATATCTCACAATTCCACAAGTCCTATCAGATCACTTCCTTTGATGAGGTCAAAGAAACTCTGAGGTATCTTGAGTGCTATGGATAATCCTCAAAATACTCATTTGCTGGATCAAAAATTTTGTGTTGAAAAGGAAGTATATGAAGAATGGATTCAGACTAGAATATCTTTAGTGTTAAATAAATTCAAAGGTAAGGATGGATTTAATGGTTCGAGGATTATAGATATACATTTTATCCATGATTGTTTAAAGAGTTTTATGCCTATATGGAATTCATTCTTGGATATAAAAAGATACCATTCAAATAATGGTAAATTGAGAAAGCTTTTTGTTTTCTATAATGTTTTGGGATAAGTACTTAAGTGTGCCTCATAAGAGAGAGTATAATTACTATTATATCTCATTTCGTATAAATCATGACCATATTTGTTTTTAAAATTAAGTATAGGAATTGAATAGGAATAAGACTGCAAGAACACCAATAGCACTAGGTCTTATTAGATAATGTATGTTGTTGGTTAATTTTATCCAATATCTCATCAACCCCAGGAAAGGGGACCTCATAAACCTAAGGCATTAATATTTATTCTTTATATTCTTGATGAAAAATATATCTTAGATAATTTTATCCAGATATGTTATGAGGGATATGTAATAGCAGTGTATGTGTTCTTCTATGTTAAATTTCATTACCTGTACTAGGTTTATCTCAATATTATTAGATTTTAAGGGATTAGTTCCTGAGGGGGATGAAAGATTTTTTTCCTTATATGGTCTCTATCTAAATTAAAATATCTATACATGATATTTAACTGAAATCCCTAGAGAAAATAATGGATAGATGATTGTGAAAGATATATGAGAAATTTAATCATAATAAGGATTGTGTTAGACCAAAGGTACAAGAAGATCCTAGATTATAACTAGATGAGTTAGTGGAGTATTATTTATATAATGGACTTGAAGTATTTATGGAAGTGAAAGAAGAGGAGAAATAGGTGGATGACCTTAGTGATGAATCCATGGAAGCTTATGGGGATAACATGGAACCTTCTCCTACAATATCCTTTGGCTTTACCATATCTTTTTTACCTCTACCTTTTAATGAGTATAAATTGGAAGATAATTATCTTCTTGATACTAAATTATTAGTAAGTTTCTATATTAAAGAAGCATATAGTGACTCTTTTGAGTTAGTGGGAACTGAATAAAATTAAAATAAATTTTCAACTATAAGTCATTAAATTGGAATCACTCCTATACCTAGTGAAAGAGATACATCTTCTAAGGGGGATAAGTCCCTTGGATCAACATTACTAATCTTGGAATATTCTGATTCTGATTATGATGATGATCATTAAGACAACCCACCTTGATTGGGTGGACCTTCCATACCTTCTGCTTAGGGATTTCTAGAAGGATCTTTGATTGATGAGATTTATTCTCAAGAAGAGTTGAGGTGTCTCCTACTATACCTTCTATTGAACAGATTCTGTAAGATATGTTTGGTAAAACACATACCATGGATGTAAAAGAACCTAATAAAAGAAATGATACAAATAATCTTGGATCAACCATATTATCTTCTTCTACATTGATTATTTCTACTATAACTACCTTTACCACCTCCTCCGTAAACACATTCAGCTTGTAACATGGGCAATTTGTCCAACATCTTCAAACTATTTCTAGGTGTGTGGTTATACATGACCCTTATTCCACCTATTCATGATACAACACAATTTATGTCCCAACCTCCACATCCAATGGTAAGGATCCTGTCCTTTCTTAAGATATATAGTATATTATGTTTGATTCAGATTCTGATTGAAGTGCCTTATAGGGACACTCCTATTAATCATTTTTTAATTTTTTTTGAGATATTAATGAAATGTTATTTTTTTCATCAATTGTTTTTAGTATTATCTCATTCCCATGTTTCATATCTTTATACTTTTTTCTTTTACCTGTAAAATAATATTTGATAATATCAAAAGGGGGAGTAATAATGGGGGATAAATAACATGAAATAACTTATGATTTGAATTTCTGTTCATTTTATTTGTCATGATGTATGACTGCCAAGATGGGAGATATGTCATTTTTATGAAGTAAAAACCATATTTTAATGTTATTTTAATTATCACATATCATAAATTTTATAATATTAAAGATATTTTTGTTTTATTATATTCAAATATTTTTCTATCCAAAATAATGAAGGAAAAATGACTAAGTATTTAAGTGACTATGCCAACCTACTGCATGGAGAATTCAACCAACCACACAAAGAAGTCCAAGTGATCGTAGTAAGAAATGAAGTAACCTCAAGATTTAATAATGTGTCCATAAGAAAAAAATGAAGTGAATGCATAAAAAAGGCAAGTTACTAGGCCATGTTACCTTGACAAGTTAATATTTCAAAGTTTCCATGACAAAGTGCTTTGTAAAAGTTACTTTTCTAAGTGACCATAGAAATTGATAATGGGAAGCTACCATGGAAAGTTATCATGGGAAGATACCATGCCAAGTGACCGTGATAGGTAACAATGCTTATGTGCAGATATAGTTACTATATCCAAACTTAATTAGTAAGAATTATTGAAATATAGAATGACTATACTTTGGATCATTTACTACAAGTCATATAATTTAAGGATTCCAGGTCAGACTAATGATTATTAGTAATTATTTATAAATATCAATAAATGGTTAATTAGAGAATAGGTGATATATTTAAGAAGTAAATACACTCATGGAAAAAGGGAGAACTGATCACCAAAGTGTGTTGTGAAAATTTTATACACTGATTAGACTAAATATTGTGCTACCACGACACTCTATTTTCTAAACTGTAAGATTAAAATTCAATTGAAGTATTTCAATGACCGATTTAAATAAATTTGATTAGACAAAACTAATCATATTAAGATACATCAAACCTTATCATTTTTATACTTTTTTCTCTCTATATTAGTTTATATTCAAATTGTTTTTTGGAATTATTTGAATATTAATTTTCAAAATCTCTTACACTATAATAGAGAGTACAAGATATTGTCTCTATCATTATTTATTACTCTTTTTGTCACATGTATAACTATGGAAGAGGCTATGTCTATCCTTAAATTTCCAATGAGATTTTTCAAACCCAATCCATCTTGTGGATCATTTTATTTATTAATAATATACTTTATAGTGGGTGATTTCTATGTGGAGAGGATTGGGTGCTGACTTGATATCTACCCTCTTTTTTTTACTTTAGTTATGTTTTATTTTTTTATCAGTCTATTTTATAAATTAGATTATTCTTTTAAAACATATTTAAAAATACTACTTTGATAGTTGTATTTAATAAAGGGTTTATATATTGTGGTTGATACTACTAAATTAGTTTAAAATTTTAAAATGATATTGAAATTTCTTTAATTGGGTTGTGATATAATATTTAAGAAACTTTTTGAAAATATAAAATTATATTTTTATACTATTTTAGTAAACTAGGTTGATTTTATAAACTAGATGATTTTAGTTTTAAATTATATTTTATGGAAAATTTTATTAGGAACTTAGTTTACCCCCCTCTTTAGTTTTCCACTCCAACTCACAATTATGCTTATTTAAGGATTGGTTGTCATTATAATGTGAAATTACTATTTTATTTTATGAAACATGAGAAAACACAAGACAATCATACATATAGTTTATATAATTTCAATAATTTATACACTATATCTCACAATAATCACATAATATCTAAATCCAAATGTTTAGTGTCTTTGAAGATCATCTACATAAATATCTTATTATGCATTATTTATCCAAAATATCTTATAAAAATCTCAACATAAAACTTCCTTCTGTACATCAAACTACATATAATTTCCTAGGGAAGTGGAAAACAAAAGGAGTGAGCTAAAAGGACCAGTATGAAAAAACTTATCCTAGAGTTATAATAGGTTAGATAATAATAATGTGAGTAAACATGATTATGATAGAAATATTTTATTAAAAAGAACATGAAAGCATAATAGTTGTCTATAAAGTGGGAGACCATAATCATGAACCATGGAGCATAAAATTGGGATGTGGCATAACATAAGAATATGGAATAAGCATAGGCACAAGGAATCACAACATTTTGAACATAGGTGACCATAATCATGTACATGCATAAATTGTTGACCATAGCTTACCAGAATCATATCCATGCATAATTATGTGACTATAACAAACTACAATCATACCCATACATAAAGATGTGAAGACAACCACCCATAATCATTTCCACACATAACATTTTTATATCATGTAATATAATGCTTTACTTTATGAATTGGAGGACTATAACAGTACCAAAAATTTCATAATGATAAACTATATATATGCGTTCCACATGAAATCAATCATAAAATATATCATGAAAAACCCTTAGAAAAAAATGAGTTGCAAATCACTTATAAATGGAATCACATAACAAGATATCAAGAGTAGATAAATTAATACCCAAAAATGAACATCATAAAAGGAGTATAAATACATTTATATGATGATCAAGACCATTACTATATAATAGGTATATTTTTTATATGTTGATATAAACATGTAAGAGAAATAATTTTCATGAAATTTTTATAATATGATAGTAAAAATAAACTTATATGTTACTTAAAAAATAAATTATAAGGGGATAAAAAGAGTATATTAAAAAAATTAATTTCATATGAATTATAAATATTTCACCCTTGAAAATAAATGAATTAAAAGATAATAAATGTATAGTGGAAGATAAAAATGTACATCGGTGAAATTAAATCACTTTATTTATTATTGTAAAACATTAAAATTTATTTTTAAAATAAAAAATTCACAAAATAATTGAAATATAAATTAATTTAGAAAACTATGAAAAACTTAATAGGAATATTCATTAATAAAAACTATTTTAAAAGTTATAAAAGGCACTCATATAGAAAACATTAAAAAAGTGACTCATTTCACAATTTTGTAAAGAAAGTAAAAAATGACCCATGTTGAAAATGTAAAGAAGATTCATTTTAAAATTTATTAAATAAATTTAAATATAGTGTAAAATTACCTTAAAGAATTATTTTATTATAGAGAATATTTTTTTTTGAATCCTTAAAAAGAATATGGGCATGGAATAAAATGAAAAATTAGAAATTAAGGGAATTATTCTTAAAAAGATCATATTTTTATTGAGAATTAATTACATAAAAGAATAAAATTTTTATGTAAAAATGTAATTTAAAAATATAGAAGTATAAAATATTATATATAATATATAAATGGTATAATAAAATAAACTTAGAAGAGTATGGTCAACGAATAAATTTTATGACCCAATGATAATTAATTTGAGTTGATAAAACCCATACCTTAGATTCATTATTTGTTAGAAAAACTGAATACACATGAATAATTATCATAGAATCAATAAAAATATATTAAAAAACCATAATTATATTTACTCTGTTTTTTATCAATATGTTATACTAGTTTATTACATAGTTATTAGTTATTTATAGTTAGTCTTGATCATCAGTGTCAGTAGTTTTAACCACCTCTTATCTTGTTTTGGTATAACGATTTCATTTGTAATTACATGTTCATGATTTCCCCACCTATAGAATAATAAATTAACTATAATAGAAGTTTTATAATTATTCATGAATTTTCAGGTCTATTCCATGGGATATTAATGTATGGTTCTCCATGATGAAATCCATAACGTGCTTGTTTCAGTAATTTTTAACGAATAAAAGGTGGTACAATAATAATGGGCCAAAATTTAATATTACCATTACATAAAAAAATATTTTATCATTAATATCATATCTACTAGTAATTAATATTCCTTGACCATTCATGATATGATTTTATTTCATTGTTCATGTAGGTGGTTAAAATGACCCAAACAAGAACACACTATAATCAATGAATGATTATGATTATGAAGTAATTTTATTATAATATCATCATAAGAAAATAATAATGATATTATTTTAATTTTATTAAATATATAAATTATAATTTTATAGTGGTGGATGTATAAGTTAAATGGAAAATTATGATAATAATTTATTACCTAGAAAGAAGAAATCACATCTCCACTAGAAAACTTTCTTATTTTTGAAGGAATTTGGTCAATCACTATGGAAAAAAACTACGTAATGTGGGAGATGATTATTGGGTAATTAAATATGGTATATTATAGAGCTTAATTATAATTGTAGGTTTTTATTTGATGGGGTTGTGGGTGGGTCCTTTATAAATTAGAGAATCATTTTTGTAAATATTAATTTCTTAATATAAAAGGAATTCCATATTCATGAAAAGTAGATTTGAATTTAGAAAATATTTTAGATAAGATGAATGGTGGTTGATAAATCCATCATACAATAATTTAAATATTATTTTTTATGATATTTTAGGTCTATACCCTTTGATTTAACACCTTTACCTTATTTTATCATTTACCACTCTGACTAACTTTTACCTCTATACCTTATTTTTATAATTAAAAATGAGATAAACCTTATTAAATAATGTGCTCCTGATAATTATATATATTAAAACCATTTTACAAGATTCAATTTCTAAAAGTGATAAAATTAAGTTTAATATTAAAATCCATAAAAAGATAAAAAACAATTTTTCAAAAAATAAAAAATGATTTTTTCTTATTCATTACAAAGTAAAAATCATTGAACAAATGTTAATTTTTTATGTTAATATATGTATTATCAATAAAATTAATTGAATTCATAATTTAACTATAATTATTATTTATAAATCTAAAAATTCATTATATATAAAAAAATAGAATTATTGAAAAATTAGGTCTTTTTTACAATAAATTATTTTCTTAATAATTTTTAAATTTGATTACTTATTTAATAATTTCGTTTTTATTAATGAAAACTTATTAAATTTATTTTATAATTAAATTTTATGAAAATAATAGATAAAATAATGATAAAATATATAATTACATGTTTATATAATCTTATATTCTACTTTAAAACCCCTTACAACCTCTGTATAAGATCTAAGGATAAGATAAGAAAAGATAGAAATCACGGTTGGTGATTTAGCTATCAGGGATATCATAGTTATTTTCATGAGCTTAAACTTCTCTTGTAAATTATTTCTCTCAATTCATACCTATTTAACTTTATCTTGGGATTAGTCTATGAAATACCCTAGTGATGATACCTCCTTTCCAATATTAAAAAAATGAGCATCATAAGTAAGAATCCCACAAAATAATTCCATTTCTTATCTATTACACATATATTTAATAATAATGTTACTTCTATTTATACCCACCAATTCAACGACTATGTTATAATGACTACATTTAATAAATTTTATCTCATTAGTATATCATCGTTTGTTTTAGTTTGGTGGTGTGTGTGAAAAAGGTATCGATCACATAAAATTTATTTAAAGGAAAATATATATTAAAATAGTGTGTTTTTACAAAACTTCCTTGTGTTGGGGAACGTATTTTAAAATATATTTTTTTGTATTTTCAAATTCAGGGGATTCATGAGAAGTCTTAGAGATATCCCACTATTTTTTTACCTACATGCTATATGTGCACCTTAGTGCATATAAAAAATTTTCTTGGCTTGAGTTTTAGATACTTAAAGACATGAAATGGTGGTTTTCTTGGGAATCTGACCATGGTTAGTAGAGACTATTGGAGTATGGTTCAATAGGGTATTTTAAGGTTATTAGTACCATGGTTAAATGTGTACATTGAGTTTATTTATATCGATGTTTTACATATTATTTTAGTTTTATAATACATTTATTTACTCCATAGTGTATATTTGTTTGTGGATAAAATGATTGTTTATGTTGGGTTGATATACGATTACACCAAGTTAGGTGTTATATGATTTTATTGATCCTTTGGTGGTAATGGGATATAACTGATGTTACAATAATATTTCGATTTGACTTGCGGTTAGATTTGAGTAGCCGATTCAGATTGGGATGTTACACTTTCTTGTTAAAGTGGTCCAAAATCTTCAACATAATGAATTTTCAATGGAAAAATCCTTCACTTATCTTTCATAATACACAAACACAAAAAAATTCATATTATTATTTATTATTATTATAATATTTTTTTCCAAGAATTAGAGCAATTAAATAAGTATAATGAAAAATGGATCATGTACCTTCTTACCCAAAAATATAAACACCTCATGTTCTCCCCACATATGTATAACACCTTCCATAGAAAACATAACATTACTCCTACCCCACACTTATTTTAAAAGTTAATCATGAAAATAACATATGATATGGATGGGAATAGAAAATGTAGCTTGAAATGTGGCTCACATATAAATCATTTATTCTATATTTAGTTCTTAAAGGAGGATGAAATATATGAGGTTCTCTCAGTGAAATACATAGGTTATTCAAAATAAAAAAATTCCCTCAATTATATTGACACACTTTATGTACTAAAAAGTATTATGAAAAGTAATATAATAAATCTCTATCACACAAATAAATTACCCAAATTTTATTCTGATAATAATGTTATTTTAAATAATATATCACAGAATCTTAGAATACATATCAGTACTAAAAAACTAATATGGAATATTCACTAATGTGCATGTATTTTTTTTTTAAATTACCATATTTGAAAATAAAAATCATATAAATAAAAAAAATATCACTAGTCTTTTGAGATTTGAGTTTTCAAAATAAAATAAAGTCACAATTATGTTACTTGGTTTTAAAAAATTATTTATTGGGTATTTTGTTCATCTAAAAAAAGTTTGTAAAAAACAAAAATATAAATGTACAAAATAAAAATATAATCGCACTAAAAACACAAGAAATTGAACAAAATAAATTAATGAAAAAGTATACAACATAGAAGTTTACTCACTCCCCTACACTTAGTTTGGAACTATCCTCGATTTGATTAAATTATTATTATTTTAATTTTAAACATACTAAAGTAGGATAAAAAAATAAAATATTAATGAAAGATAGAACATGGATAGTTTATTTATTTTTGGAAAGCTTGTAAGTAGTCGGTTCCCTATTTTAATTTATTTTAAAGATCACTATAAAAGTGATTAATATATTTTCTAACTTGTAATGGAATCTACTTATAAGGAAAAACGTTATGTTATATTATATTAAATAAAAAAATTATAAATAATAAAAAATAAAATAAAATATGGAAAAAACTATAAACTATGAAAAGTCACATGGGTGATGTGGTTTCCTTAATAAGAGCCACAAATACATTGTTCATAACCCATTTCATAAACATTTCTTCTTTAACATATCATCAACAAAATTCTTCTGAAGAACCCCATTTTAATTGTAATACACTATATAAAACTCTTTATCTTTCTCTATGTAATGATTATGATCCAAAGAAGTTGAAAAAATATTGGTCTCCTCATTATTTTCTTCATTAAATCCATCAAAATAGTCTTCAATAGACTCTATAGGTGTAATTTTAATATTTTATTTGTAGGTGATTTCATGACATTAAAACTCACCACTTCTATAGTCGTCTCTTCTATATCACCATCCTCATCCATGGAATGAAACCACTCATCTGAGTTTGAAGTATCAAAATAACAGGTGGTAGTTTGTAATTAAATGTAAAAAATATTATAATAATATATATCCAAAATTTTATAATCTATTTAAAAATTATCAGTTTTTCCTTTTTTCATCATAAAAATCCACCATAAATGTTTTTATGGGCATAAGTGGTGGTATGTAGGCTTATAACTTTTCAAAATTCTATATAATATCAAAATCCTAAGGTATTTGTTCTTCTTAAACTTGTAATTTTTTTTGGAAATTGATTCATCAACTCTGGAGGGGAAATAAAATTATAATGCATTATCCATTAGCTCTTTCTTGTTATATTTATACTTCTTAAATTATTAGTCAATATATAATTGATATAGAAACTTATTGGATATTTATATTATCTATGATTTCCTTGAAATCAATTTTAATGGAGGAATTGAATATTAATAACTAAAACCTTAATCCCATCCCTATCAATTAGTGTACTTTTGATACATTGGATATGATTTCAATTGGTAAAATGTAACATATTTTTATTTTTATTTCACTTGTGGGGAAAATTATGAAAATTGTGTTAATGAAATATGCATAATCAATTTTGTAAGTTCATAAATTATATTGTTAATGTTCCAATATTTAATATTATAATACATTATTAACTAGATGAGACAAAAATGGAAAACCAAACATATAAAAATAAAAAAATAATGAATGAAAGAATCAAATAATGGAAATTAAAAGAACATTGAGTAAAAGTAACTATCATTTCCAGTTATGAATATGAATTTGATGGATAATTTTTTTTCATACCACTATAAAACAATATATTAATACTATGAATATTTTATAATATCCGACCATAGGTTATCTCTCAAGGGGACTTAATATCACTCATAATTATTTTTAAATCTCATTATATATTTTTTATATTAACATTAATAATAATGTCATGGGAAAGGAAATATGGTTTGGTTAAAAGTAAAGTAAAACTTAGAAAAATTAAATGAATGGTAATAACATGAAATGTTAGGATGAAAGCTGTTGATCCTTAGTTAAATTTTAGTATATTTTTTCATTTTTAATTCTTGTTTATCTAATACTTAATAAATGATTGAACTCAACACCATTTTTTTGATTATATCTCATTATTTAAATTTGTGAGAAAGAAATAAATTGAGAGACACCATATTCTCATTAATCCCTCAACTCTACTGAGGAAAGTTGGAAGAGTGAATTCCTTGACCAAGAAAACTCATCCACTCAAAATTATAGGAAAAATAATTCACCATTAAACCCTAGACTCATACATTCCCACTATACATTGACTAATTTGAATGAAGGGAGGTAGAAACTACATATAAAGTAAAATAAGTTAAGTAGAAGGTGATGAAATATAAAGGAGAAATAATTGCATTATTTTTCACTAGAACCAATCAATGTTTTAACTCAGAATAAGAATGAAATAGTAGAAACATTAATTTAATAAAAATTAGGTACTCATATGGGTTCCATTTATTTCTCATAAAATGATTCCAATTTGATTGATTTGGTTTTTATTTTTCTTTCCACAATTAATATTTTAATCCTATAAATGAAATATAGTAACTATCCATAAGTAGTCTCTTAAGTTATCCTACTCTCACTTAAAATTATTCAAGTCACTTATTATAGATTTTTTAATATTTTTATTAATAATGAAGGTATGGGAAATAGAATAGTATTTGGTTGAAAGTAGAATAAAACTAAATATAGTTAAATAAATGGTAAAATAAGAAAATTTTAGGAACAAATGTGTTAATAAAAAAGTTATTTTTGTCTCATTAATTCATTTTTCACTTTTATCTATTTAATTATTTCTCAAAGACTAAACTCAATAACATTTTCCCAATAATATCTCATTATTTTAAGTTGTGTGAAATAAATTCACATAGAGAACCATTAAGTGTTTGAATCCTTTAACTCAAATTAAGTGAATGGATATAAATCATTTTTAAATACAGATAATTCCTTTAATCAAACTCTTGGTTGTAACCATACACCATTAAATTGTTAGGTCACTCAAATCCACTGCATGTTGAGTTCTTCTAGTGAATGGAGGTATAAATAATATATATATTAAAATAAATAAAGTAAAAGGTGATGAAAAATGATGTTGTGATAGCTACTTACTGGTTCTTAGGTGTTGAATAGGTACATTTCAAATTAATTATTTATAACTACTTTTAAAAAATGATTAGTGGTGAATATGGGTTGATCCATTGGGAAAGACTTCCAGTCTATGTATGTGAACATGGGAATAAAGTAAAAACTCAATAAAAGTAAATAAAACATAGACAAAATTGGTAATGTAAGTGATTATTATTAGTGAAATGAATAAAATTTTTTCAAGAAAAGTGAAAAATCAAGAGAGATAATATAGATTATAGAGCATGAGAAGAATAATCAAGAGATAAGATAAGGGAATTTGATTGACTGGTTTCAAATAGGTTTTTATTAATTTATTCACTACATGAAAAACACCGAAGTTGAGATAAAATTGTATGGACTATTCTTTCAAATGGTAAATGTATGAGTGAATTAGTTATATAGCTCCTCAACTACATCATCCAATCATTTACAGAATAATAAAACCAAACTTGTATCAATATCAATTTCTTAGTTGATCCTGATGTGCTACCCCGAATGAATATATCCCTCTTCAGATAGATTACTATATATTTATGTAGTTTGAAAATAAATTCAACCTAGATCAATTTTCACTGGTTCTTGATGTTTTCATAGAATGATACCTAAGACATAAATGTGAGGGTATATTGCAATAAAAAATTATATATAAATAAATTATACGTTTTAATAAATAAATCCCATTCCCTAAAAGAGTTTATCCAATTATCATGTTTATATCAAAAAAATATATCAATAAATCCATAACAATAATTAGAATAGAGAGATAAAGAATACGTTTGAGATAAAGTTTATTCATTAAAGAGATTTAATACTTTTCCAAAGATCCACAGATACTATACTACCTAATCCCCATCATAACTTGATTTGATTAGTCATTCTCCTCTATAATCTACTATAAGTCCTAGATATCTTCTCTCTTTTTCCCGAGTCTCTAATTTATAAATATTTTCACCCAATTCCCCACCTTGAGCTCATGGTTATAACTCTAAAAATTTATCCCTAGTTTTTATGTGGCACTTTCACTAAATATGTTCCTCTAAGCCAATGACACAATAAGAAACTCTCCTAAATGAATTTTATTTCTCTTCCCCTAAAAATTCAATGATTATCAGTGACAAAAATCTCAATTCTATATGGTATCCACTTGGAAAATTCTAGTTATGTGATTACTAAAGTGAGTATCGCTCAAATATTCCATATATTATAATGATTGCCTTCTCATTTCTTATGACCACTCTTCCTAATTCATCAAAACCAATAGAAAAACATGTAATTTGGACTTTAAGTTGAGTTTTTATAATTTTTGATGTGTTTATTTACTATTTATGATATCTATACACTTTTGATTTTATTTTCTGTGTTGATTCTCAAGGGTTTTCATGATTTAGAGTTTGGAAAATTTAGTTCTTAGTATTATGTGAAATAGGATAGTTCCTAAGATAGTAGAATTCATAATTAGGAATGGAATCCTTTGAATAGATTCATAAGTGCTGATCTAATGGCCTAATGTTTGTCTTGAAGTACTTGGTTAATTATTTGAAACTTTCATTAAATATCCCAAAAAATGATATTTTTCTAGAAAGGCATGAATACTTATGTTGTGATAAAATTTTTTCTATCCTATAAACCCTTATGATCCTAACAATCCTTATGATAATCCTCTTTGAAAAGTCTTACACACAAGGGTGAATCCTTACGATGGACATATCCTTATAAAATAGAAAAGTCCATAAATGTTATGTTGGTGTTAAAGCATTATCCTCGACATTAGAAGCTTATGACGAGCCTAACAATGCCTTACTATGGCGATCAACCATAATATTAGAAAAGTCTTAAAGTCTTATGATCTTGTAAATATGAAAATCACTATTCTGGGTTATGCTTTATTCTATTTTTTTCAGAAATGTTTTATACTATAAAAAATTAATATTGAAACCCTTTGAACAATTGAATTGATAAAATAAAAACATTGAAATAAAAAAGAGAAAGTTCTAAAATAAGATATGAGACATCAAAATTTCTTCAAAATCCTATTATAAATGAAAAATTACAGAAACATGTTGTTCTAAAAATAGTTGAAAATTTTAAATCTCAAAACACTGATCATTTAATAACTAAAAAAGTGATCAAGATAATAAATAAATACATAGATTCGACAACAATTACTAAATTTTCCTAAATTATCCAATGAAATATATTTTTAAAACTTAAAACTCATTTAATTCATCAAAAATATGTGAAAAAATGTAATAAAAACTAAACAACATCAAATTATTCCACACTTAGAAAAAAAATTATCCTAAAACAATACAATATTTTACTTTATACATAGAAAAAAAGATGTATGAAATCATATTAAACTATAGAATATTAAAAAATTAATTTAAATATGAATAAGAATTTGTGAGGGGATAAAATATTTTTAAATAGGGTGTGACTTGATTCAGATACACACACCAAAAATCAAGGATGCACAAATTCATCTATTATTGAAAATATCATGCCTCTAATATGAAGATAAATCACTTCCCTAATTAAATTCAAATTCACATTCCAGTTCTAGGAGTGCAGAAAGGTAAAATTTAAGTGTATTTAAAAATATAAAAATAAAAACTTCTATTTATCAGTATTTCCTAGGTTTCTCAAACCAATGATCCATTTTTCATTTCATTGATACAACTCAAAATATTTTTCTAATAATTAAATTTCCACCTTCTTCATTTCGGTTCAATGTTCCCTTCACCTTAATGAATTCATTTTAAAAAATTACACACTTTATTTTAATTTTTCCCAGACATTATTTTTTATAACAAATATTGAATTTATAAATGACATTTATTTACTCAAACTCCTAGTGCCAAACATCATTGATATTCATCATGGGATTCCAATTTTCCATTTTACTCAAGTTTCAAAATACTTATATTATTTTCATTTGATTTGGATCTCTGAGGTATTTTATTTCACAAAGGACAATTTACTAGGTTTAAGTTTAAACAACTAATTTCTTCATGTTCTATTTCTAGTTCCACAAAGTTCTATCTAATCATAATCCCTTTCCTAGTTCCTAAAATTAAGTTCCTTAAAAATATTCTGTAGTGAAATTAAAAAATCATGCACATATAACAATTTTTAGAATCAATCCATTCTCTAGAACTTGAATGAAATTGTCCATAAGGGAGGAAAACATTTTAAAGCACATCGAAGACCACAACCTCAATTTTTTTATATTTTTTGAAAAACATTAAGGCAATTTGTGATAAGTATAAAGTATTTATGAATAACTAAGAATAATGAATGAAACCTCTCCACTACATTTAAAACCCAATATTTTCCCTAATGTTAAATCCTAATGTGATAGAATAATAAAAAAATTGTTTAATAAATATTTTCAATTCAACAGATCATAGTATGTTAGAAGGTGTACAAAAAAATTCATAGAAATTTTTCTTCATTAACCTGAATAACTGGGGTAGATTTGAAAAAAAATAAATCTTTAGTTTTTTATAACATAAATAAGAATTTTAGATAAATATTAGTGAAGTATAGTGTTCATCATTGTGCACAAAAACATATATAAATTGAATAAAAAATAATTTAAAATGGTGAATGTGAGGTTTATAGTTTTGTTCCAAATGATTTTCCACATTTTAGATATCAAGAAGGTAGGCGCCCATATCATGAAAAGTTTATTTACTCAATTTAGTCCAAAAAAACTGAGGAGGATGTGGGGAGTCTACCACACAAAATTTTCTATGAAAATCACCAAAAAAATTAAATAAACTAATAAGAACATTACTACACTAAAGTTCAAGCTTTTATCCTTAGAGTTTAACAAAATTTATTATCCTTTTTATACTATGAAGTTACTATGGTTTTTTAGAAATGTCTAGTATCTACACAATAAAAAAACCAACTTAAAATTCTAGAATTTGAAATTTGATAAATAAAATGACCATAGGATTGATTTTATGAGAATTCTATATATAAATATCTAGGATAAAACTTCATCGGTATTTTGAGAATTGTAGAAATTTCTTAGGGAGGATACCCTATCATGGTTACTTCTACCCTCTAGTAATCATTTGACATACTGCATGGAAAAATCTCATGAACAATAACTTCTTTTAATTATATGTTTAATACATCACTTCATATAATCAGTCTAACACTTTTCCATTTTTTTTCAACAGATTCTTTGTGCATTTGATTGACCAACAACACGTTCAGTTGATCATGGTTACTCCATATACCACATGATCACTTGAGAAAACTTATCAATTAGAGAAGGATTTATATTTGTTTTAAGGTATCATAGAACAAAAATACAATTTTTTTATTAACAAAATAAATGAAAAGAAAACAAGAATAAGTACCATTGGTTAATTCCCTTGAATCACTGAGTGTACAGTTCTCCATTAGATTCATTTATGGCTCTGATTTCAAGAAATGATATGGAAACCAAGACCATTGGTTTCCCCTTAAAATAGTTCTTAATTATGTTCCCATTGACCATGAATGGTTTGTTCTCCTTATAAAATAATTCAACTACCCCATTAACATATACCCTTAGAATGGAGGATGGTCTAGAGAACTAGGTCATCAATTTTATAGGTAAAAGTTCAACCCTATAATTGAATAGAAACAACCTTTAACCATCCTTAAAATACCTATTTTTTATGATTGATTCATTAAAGGACTTGGTTACCTATCTATAAATTTAAATGTTTTTATAAGTCTCCCTTTTGATTTCCTCAAGTTCACTTAACTCCAAAAAACCTTCTTTCACCAGTATTTTTAACGTCACAATTCAAATATTTTGTAGCCCAAAAGTATTTATGATTAAATTCCATAGACAAATGAAATGTTTTTCAATGAGAAACCTATATGGATACATTCCTTTAGGAATTATGAAAGTAGTCATGTAGGACCAAAAATATTTTTCCACTTTATTTGACCAATCCTTCTTAGAACTGGACACCATATTCTCTATTTTTTTAACTCTGTATCATAAATTTACACTAATAAAATAGATTATGTGTGATAGGTTGATAGAGTTATATGAGAACTCATATATTTCTTCATTTAGTGTCTAAATTTATAATACTTTAAATCAGTTCCATTATTTGTGATGAATTCCTTGGGAACTAGAAATAGAAAAAAATATTATTGAATTTAACAAAACTACCATTAAGATTGTTTAGAAGTTCTAGAACCTCACCCCACTTAGACATATATTCCATAACTATAAGAATATAATCATTCTCACAATATGATAAAAATTGTACCCTAAATTCTAAGTACCAAACATCAAATATATCAACCTCTAAAATTGTCTTTTGTTAAAACTCTTATTTCCTATGAACATTTATTAGATTTTGAAGCTTGTAACAACCAAAAACCAGAATAATACCATCCTTAAATTGAGTTAGATAGTAAAAATTTGTAATAATGTTATTTTTTAAGTTCTATCAACCCCATGATGTCCACCATAAGGTGAAGAGTGACAAATCAAAAGGATGTGAAACATCACCTTCTCTACCACATATATCATTAATTTCTATAAAAACAATTTCTAAAAAGAAATAGACCATCTTAAAAATAATATTCCATCTTATAAATAAACTTATTCCTTTTTTTATTTGAAAATTACTTAGGAATTAAACCTACTCCAAAGAAGTTGGAAAATTTTATATACCAAATAGATTGAATCAGCAAAGCAAATAGTTTTTTGTAAGGAATTGAAGCATTTTCTTTTTTTGATTATATAGATTGGGTATTGGGTAACCAAGATAAGTGGTTAGAAATCATGTTTTTATCTCCTTTTAATCCTATATTTCTATATCAATATCTTGTTACTGAATAGACCATTTGTATACCTTGGTTTTGATTCTTTCTTAGTAAGAAAATACTTCAGAAAATAATGGTATGTAAAAATGATTAAAATTAGACCCTATTATATATCACCTAAAATTTTCAAAGGAAAATATTAAAATAGACAAATATTTTTTAATTCTGGTGTAATTATTATCAGCATCATCTAATTACTTACTATCATAATAAATCACATGCAGTTTATTATCCTTTATTTACCCTAAAACCACACCTTCAACCACATCACTCAAATCAAACATTACCTCAAACTAGGGTTCCAATCCATTGCAGTGATAACTGGTAGAGAATTGAGATTATCCTTGATATAGTTAAATAACTCTATGATTTTTCATCAAAAACAAAATAAGTATCTTTGATAAGTAGTGATCATAAATGACTGGTGATTTAAAAAAATCCTTGATGAATCTCTAGTAGAAACAAACAAGAAATAATAATATCATTATTCCTTTAACATCTTTTATAGGGGGAAACTTTTTGATATATTCAATTTTAGTATTTCCAACTTCAATTCCATTATTTTAGAAATTTTAACCTAATAAATTCTCTCAGAGACCATGAATTGACACTTTTACCAATTTAAGACTAGGTTTACCTCTCTAAAATAGTTTTCATATTTTACAAAACAACTTTTAAAATCATTTACAACAATTAAAGAATATCCATTAATTTCTCAACTATCCTTTAAATCATATCAAATAAAATTTACACCATTAATCTTTGAATGGTGGATGTAGCACCACACTGGACAAAGGGTATTCACTAGTAGAAAAATTTACCAAATGAACAAGTGAAATGGGTCTTATCCTAAACATCATGGGATATTACAGTATAGTTTTAAATATAATATTCATCAAGAAAATAGGAAAATTCATTTTTTTCCATTGACTGAAGCATTTAGGAAATAAAATGGAAATGTAAAATAGAATTTACTAGTGGAATAATTTTCTATAGTCAATGCAGACTATCCACATGTTTGGTGTCTTAATTAGAATTTTTACCTTCTTCACATTAGTAACCACTATCACTCCACTTTTTTTAGGGAATAACTAAATAGAACTTAACTAAGGGACATATAAAATTGAGAAAATCATTCTGACATCAAGTAATCTGACAAATTTCTATTTAACTACCATTTTCATCTTTAAGTTAAGTTATCTTTTCCCTTCAACTCTAGGTTTGTGGTCAGGTTACATTAGTATTTTATGTATACAGTAATAAGGAATTGTTCCTTTAATCTCTGGTATATAATACCCAATCATTGATTGATGCTTGCTCAAAATATTATAAAATTCCACTCCTGACATCCCTATAAACTTGATGGGATGATGATAGGTAATGAATAAATCTCACACATAAAATATTATTTTAAATTGAATAGAATGGGTTTGAGATCCAACTCTAGTTATTTTTTATTTGAATAAATACACTTGGGATTGGGAGGTTCAAGATCATCAAGATGGTTCTTAAAAAAGGAACTACATGGGGCTGATTTTATATTACTTGTAAACTAATTCATATACTTATAATCTAAGATTGGGTTTAAAAAGATTTAAAATGAAAACTCATCAAATTGTTCCATTAATTATCCCAAATACTCATCAAAGTATTCATATACATTTGATGTAGGTAAGGGATACAAAATCTCCATAAAAAGTTTCTTATACTCAAAGATAGACAATTCATCCTCAAAAAATATAATCTTAGAAAAAATAAAATCAGTTTCATTATCTATAAATCAATCAATATTCTATTATTTAACATTATCAAAATGTCCTGGAAACTTATTTTAAATTGTAAAAGTAATTTATTGAAACAAGTATTCTTTATCCAACACTTTTTCTGTATGATCAATTGTATCCTCAAATCTAAAAAACATGATTCTTGAACAGTTTTATCTAGAAGGAACTTCCTTATAATTTTTTATTACATTAAATTCCCCTCTTTACCATTGAAAATAAATAATTATATTACCTTTAGAAGAAACAATTAAAACTACTCTTATGGATAATAAAGGCCTACCTATAATAATTGATACTTTCATATCACACTCCATATCTAGTTTAAAAAAATCAGTAAACAGATACAACTTCACTAATCTCACTATTATTTCATGAACTCTCCTAATTGTGTTAGTGATGGCTTGATTTGGTAACTACCTCACTACAGTGGTGGGTTGTGGTTCTCATAACCTAAAGTGTTGAAAAAATGACAAGGAATAAAAATAATAAACCCTTCAGGGCCACACAACATGTTTATAAGAACAATTTATCATGGAGTATATGGGGTGACAAAGCTTCCAGTATCATGAAGTTTAGGAGGTATTTTATACAACAAGAAAACACTACATTCCTCTATAAGATTAGAAGTTGAAAATTCTTCCAATTTTTTCTTGTTTGAAAACATTTTACATAGTGATTTAAAATAGGGTGTAATTTTAATTAAGGATTCTAGGGAAGGTAAAATGATTTTATGTTTGTTAAAATGTTTTTAAAATTTAAGAATTTTTGTTTCATGTTTGTTCTTTTTAATTATTTCAGTGAAAGGAAGTTTGGGAAAATATTATTCATAATTATTGGAATTCCCTCAATTTTTTTCATCAATATTTTCATTCCCATTATTGTATATGATTTTTTAATTTTTTACTATGGTTTTTTTTCTAGAAAATAGTTTTTAAGGAGTTTTCAGTACCACTACCCTAATTTGTAGATTTAGTGATTTCTGGATTTTGGTATTCTTTTTCATCCATTTTTTTTTGAGTGGGTTGAGGATCATTTCTTTATTCCTATTGAGTTTGAATACTAAACCTAGTTTTGGAAACCATTATATTATTTCTTATATTAATCTTATTGGTTCTAGATTACTTATCTTTCTCTATTTTCCTGATCTATCTATATATTTTATTTATTTGATATTGAAAATTGTTCATTTAATTTTTGAAAGTAATTTTATTTTATTCCATGTCAGCTTTGTGTTGTTACTACTAATAATCCATTCTATTCGACTACTAATATAAAATCACCTCTAATTTCCTTTTTAATTCCAAAATGTTACCTTATATTTAGTTTGTAATTGTTACTTAGGATGTTGTTGAAATTGAGGGGTAGTAGTCGGCCTAAAAACTACTTTCACACTCTAGGAAATGTTCAGATGGTTTTAGTAGTCCTGGTTGTAGTTATTTGAAAATGGATAATCCTTAGGTTTCATATTATGCCCATATCTTGAAAAATTACATTTTTAGGTGGCTGAGTTGTAATATCAAAATTTTGATAGCATGATTGTGATTGAATGAACATTACATAGTGGTGAAATTTCTCCCTAAGTGGTTTTAATTATTTTCATTATAAAAAACATTATATTTTATTGAAACTTGTGGAGATGAATTTTATTCCTCCCTAATACTGATTATTATCCTTGAAATATTATTTTGTGAATTTTGTGAAAGATTATTAAAGATATATTACAATTTATCAATATTTTTATCACTAAAGTCCCCTTCAGATGATTAGTCAAATAGTTCCTGGTGATATGTTATGAGACTATTGTGGAACATGTCCCTGAGAAATTATAGAGTTAATTAGCAATTGAAAAATTTCATAGTTAACCCTATGAATTTATACCAATTCTATTAAAATAGTTCACCCTCATCTTGATGAGATATAGTGATTTTATTCCTTATTTCAGTGATCATTTTCCTAGGAAACACTTTGTTAAAAATCATTATACAGTTGGTACCATATAACAATGATTTTTTCATCCATTTTTTAGAACTATGTTTTTGAATTTATTTGAGACAAGATGAGAAAAATCACATCTTCAATTCATACTCATTCAAACCTCTAAGTGGAATCTACTACACCACAAAATAGAAGTCACTAATGACATCAAGAAAATATTTATTGAGCATTCTATTAATCGATGGAAACATGGACAAGTGATATTTCTTGATCTCATAATTGTGAATATTAGGGGTTTAATTTATATAAATGAGGTTATTGGAACATTAGGAAATTAAAAGTACCTATGTATAACTATCTGTAGAAGTTCATTTCTAGGTTGATGTGGATTTAATGTTTTAGATTTATTATTATTTAGATTCTCCCTAGGATATTCAATTTTTATTTTCTTTTTTATAGCATTGATATATTTTTTAATTTATTATATAAAAGGATCTAATGTTAAATTGAAATACATAGTGTGAATTCATAAGTATATTGATTGTTCTTTTTGAATTTGATAATAGTTTTTTGATTTTTTTTATAAAGAACAAATTTAATGTTATTTTTTTAAAATTTTATTGAGATAAATATTTTACTTTTATTGGATTCACATTCATTCCCTAGAGATGACACTAAGTTTGACTAGCTTCTAGTTCATTTAATAGGTCTATGTAAAATTAATTATTTTTAACCATATTTAAATCTTGTTTTGTGGTGAATATGGGTTGATCTATATGAAAGAATTTCCATTTTGTGTGTATGATAAAGGTAATAAAATAAAAACATAAGAAAAGTAATCAAACCAAAGAAAAAGTGGGTAATAGAAGTGAGAATTTCTAGAAAAATGAACTAAAAAGTATCCAGAAAATTGAAAAAAATCAAGAGACTATGCACAGATTATAGATTAAGAAAGGAAAATTCAAGAGATGAGATAGGGGAGTTTGATTGATCGGTTTTAAAAAGGTTTTCCTTCATTCATGTACTATAAGAAAAAAACTGAAGTTGAGATGAATTTGGGTGGTGTATTCTTTCTAAATGGTTAAATTATGAGTGAATGAATCATACAATTTCTCAACTATTTAATCTAATTATCTACACAATTATGAAATCCACCCTACATCATCATCAAATTATTAGTTGATCCTGATGTACAATGTTCAATGAGAAAATATATTTTTTATGGACTCTATGATTTTTAGGTAGTTAGAAAATAAATTCAAATGATATCAACTTTCACTAGTTCCCAATGTTTTTTTAAAATACTAACTAACATATGAATATGAGAGTATATTCTAGTATGAAAACACACATTAATTAATTAGAAATTTTACCAACATAATATCATTAACAAGAAGAGTTTATCTAATTATCATGTAAATATGAATAGAATATTTCAATAAATCAATTACAAACATCATAGCAGATTGATGAAGAAAAATTAAATGATAGAGGTTCTTCGTCGTATAGCTCCAAAACTTCTCTAAATATCGACATATTCTCTTCTTCATCCTCCTCATCCCATATTACTCCAATAAATCATGCTCCTATAAATTTTATTAGATATCCTATACATATTCTCACTTTATTGTGGGTCTCAAATTTATAATTATTTTCACATAGTATCTTACGATGAGGTTTCTATTATATCTCTAAAAATTTGTCCTTGGACTCCATGAAACATTTTATTTATACACATTCATCATATTTGGTGAAATAAGTAGGATCTCTCTTAACATAATAAAATTTAACTTCCCCTCAAAATTTCATTCTCAGTAGTGACCTGGATCTCTATTCTAGATGGCCTTCACATGGAAAATTCAGGAGTCTTGATTGCGAAGTGACAATCATTCAAATCCTTTATCCATTCCCATGATATACTTCTCACTACTTATGATAATCCTTCGTAATTCAGATATTCCAATAGAAAAAAATACAAAGTTGATTTTTTTAGAGTTTTCTGATTTGGGAAATATTGATTCTCTCCTCATGAGCACTGTATGATTTTAATTTTATTTTTTTGGAAGATTCTCAAGGATGAGTTGGGATCACTGAAATATTGGGATTAATTAAAATAATCTTTGTTCGAAAAAGGAAGAGTTTATAATTCGGTGTGGTAGCAATTGAAGGGATTCATAAGTACAAATGTTGCATTGAATGTCTTGTCTTGGAGTACTTGGTGTTTTTCTTAAAACCTTCCTTTGATATCCCCAAAGTTTATTTTTTTCATGAAGGCAAGAATCCTTATGATGTGACAAGGTCTAAAGATCCCATGAAGCCTTAAAATACGGAAAATCCTTTTGACCCTCCTCCTAGAAAATTATTATGACTGAGGGTGAATTTTTACGATGTGAATATCCTAAAAAATGGATATTCCCAAATCCTTAAAATGGTGAAAAAATATTTACACTTACTACCAAATGCTTATGATGAGCTATGCAAAGTCATATTATGGTGCTCAACCCAAATTTTGGAAAAGTCCCAAAGTCATGATCTTGTAGACATGAAAATCATCATTATCAGGGTATGATTATTTTTTTATTGAAATTATTTAAATAGTGAATAATCAATTTTGAAAACTTTTTAACAATTCGATTGATTAAATAAAAATTTGTAATTATGAAAAAATTAATTCTAAAAGAAAATCCAATATCATCAAAATTTATTCAAAAACATATTTTAATTGAAAAATCACAAAAAAATGGTTTTCTAAAAATAGTTAGTAAAATTAAATTATATAATATTGATTATTAAAAACCAAAAAACTCAAAGTTATCAAGATATTAAATGAATCCTCAAATTCAATATCAGTTATCCATTTTTCATAAATTATCTAATTAAAACTCATATTTTCACTTAAAACTCATTTAATTCAAAAAAAGGATGTGGAATCATTTACTCAAAATACAACCACATCAACCAAATACTATATCACAAGAGATACATTTGAATATAACCCAAAATATGAATAAAGTTGTGAAAAAACTAATTTAATCAAACCTGGGTAGGAAACTGGTTTCTTATTATGGAGAATGAGAGATGACATGGGAAGAAGTATAATGAATAGTGAAATGAGAAAATAAAAATTTTAAATGTAAACTAAACCATCATATGCTTTTTCTTACAATAAACTTATCCCTAGTATTCACCACTACCTTTTATAATCGATCAAATCCCTCATAGAAGAAAATAATTGTGCACTAAAAAGATATAGTTGTTTTACCTTGATTTCTTAATTGGATCACATAATTTATTCATTCATCCCCTCCAAATAATATAAATGAAACATATTTTTCCATGTTCCTAGATTATATTTTATTAATTTATTCATTCCAATTAATTCATCCTACTATGTACACTTTCCATTATTAAGACATGAACTATCATTTTTCATTCCTTCAAAAAGGATAAAGTAAACAGAGATCACTGTTTCATGGTTTTATG
Organism: Viscum album; assembly: GCA_963277665.1. NCBI lineage: Eukaryota > Viridiplantae > Streptophyta > Magnoliopsida > Santalales > Viscaceae > Viscum > Viscum album. The sequence goes on from OY728127.1 coordinate 189,535,391, forward strand.
GGAATCAATGCGTAAGGATTTATTGAAAAAATCTATATAAGACTATATTCATACTCTTTGGGTAATTATTTATGACCATATAATTTTAAATTTAGTTACTCAAGTAATATGTATTGTATCATGCTAAGAAAATATGATTCATTATTGGGATTTGGATTTAATTTAGTGATGGATATAGTTTGGATATATTTTGTACTACTAGAATTAGATGTTGTAATAGAGGGCTCAAATTTAAGCATTGATGAAGTTTCAATGGAATTGATGGAGTGATATTATGTAAGAATTAATTTAAATGACACTAGTACAATATTAGTTTTCTATATCATGATTTTAACATCGGTTATTTTATAATCAATAATAAAATGAATTTTAAAATTAGTTATTAAATAACCGATTTTAAAAATTGATTTGGTTAGTTTTCACATCATTTTTAAAAAAATTGATGTTAGATAATGCACTTTATAAAATTTTAACATCATTTGCTTGACGATTTTTCCTTTGAGGTAACAAATACATCAAGCTAACCAAAATTATTCATTTTGATCAAAGCTTTCATTTTTATATATTTTTTTACTTTCTTTATATACTATAGCTTTACCTTTCACCACTTTAAAGTAGTATTATATCTTTATTTTAGTTTTTTTTATGATTTTCTTTCACCAAATGTTTTTTGACTATTTTATTTTATTTTTTATTAAGATGAATATTTCAAATAGAGTAAAAATAATTAATCTTATACACAGTATCTTCTAAGAAAAATTCAAAATTCCTCATGAGTGTTTATTTTTGAAGAAAATGTAGTTCAAAATACCTCCAGAGTTTTTCACCATGAATAATATGAATGTCAATAAATGATCTATAAATTTTGAGGACATGACCATGATAAAGTGGAAGAGGAAAACCCATGTACTCTTGTCTTTTATTTTTTCTTTTTTCAATTTTCTAGTTATTATCTTTTTTTATAGATGTTATGTTACTTGTATTAAAACATTATTTAAAAAACATCACAACATACCTCATTTATTAATTTAATAACTAACATGGAAAAGTGCATATAACATATGTTATATATTTAATTGTTATTATGATTACCTTTCCACATTTTTTGTGAAAATAAACAATGTGGTCTATTATAACTTTCAATGTCTATTTTATCTATCCAATCTTAAAAATTATTTTAAATGTAAGTGAAATTAATGTAGGTTAAAATATGACATTATAATATATAAAAAATTGATGTCAAAAAAAAAATATTTTTACTAGTGAGATTGAATACCACAACTATCACATGTTTTATATGTGTTTATACATTTCTATATGAGTGTTAGTCAAGTTATTATAGTTCTTACTATATGACAATGAATCATAAACTATATGAGGGTTCCACTAAGTTTCCCTACCCCACCAACTTGTAAGACTTCATACTTAGTGGAAGAGATCTAGAAAATATGGATCAATAAATCCCGAGCATGCATGGATATTTGGGATGAACTATACATGAAAAGTTTAGTGGGATTGAAAAACTAATTGAAATGTTATTTGATGTTAATTGAACTTTAATTAGGACCCACCAGGACTTCATCATCAATTATAAGTTTAAAATTAAAAAATTTAGGTTCTATATTTCCAAAATATAAAATTCAATTCAAGACGTATGTTAAAATAAATTTAATTATTTTCTATTTAATTCAAAGAAAAGAAATAAAATTCGAAAATTAAATCTAAATGATTTGAAAATTAAAAATATAATGAATTACCAGTTTTTTATATGAAATTGGGAGAAATATTAGAATGAGAAACAAAAAAAATCCATTAATACGTTCTATCAGTAAGACTCTTGAGGACATGAAATCTGGAAGGGATATCTAGTCTTGACTATAACACCCTACATGTTTTTTGGTATAAAATTTATTTTTTTTGATAAAACATGTGGGTTTCAATTTTTTCTTGGATTTTAGAGGTTTTAATAAAGGCAAGGAGTTGGTATTTGAGGATTCAACCAAGGTTCATGATGAATTTCTTTATAGGTAAAAGGTCACATCATAACAAGAGTAATTACGATGTCGTGAGAGGTTGTGTGAGATATTTTTTTGAAGTGGGTGGCTATTAATACTACAAAAAGATCTATTTCATGGTGATGATCATTTTTAAAAATAAATTCGGAGCTTAGTTTTGTTTCAAACCACAACATGGTAGGTTGAATCATGAATCCCTTAATTCTATGGAGGATTAGGTTCTGTAGATTCATGAGGGGTGTAAGGCCCTGACCCCAATTATCCAGAGTTAGTGCATTATTACATAACATTGGAATGATTGCAAGTAATCAAGTCCCGAAGGACTGATCAGTTTAATAGTCTTGTAAAATAAATTACATACACGAAGTTCAATATTACAACTTGAAAATAAAAACAACAGTAATTTATTCCATTAGAAACGTCCAAGCCTCCTAGATTATGCCTGCAAGTCAATCATAACTAACTTCTTCATATCCTCGTAAAATAAAACATACAAAAGGGGTAAGCTCAGATGCTCAGTAAGGGTAAATAATTTAGCAAATGCTATAAACTTTTAAGGCAATATGTGTAATAAAACAATAGCTTTTTAAACATAAACTTGAACATAATATGGAAAAAATAAATCAAATATTACCATATAAACATGCACTTGGATATTATACTATTTGAATAATCACATGTAATAACTAATTTCATAATGAGGGAATGTATAGTACCGGACTTTAATTTCAGTGTCAAGGCCTCGTGCCAGGACCTATAGGACAACTGTTACCAGACCCAAACCCAAAGAGCCTCTGTAACCGGACTCCATCCCGGAGAGCCTCTGTAACCAAACTCCAACCCGGAGAGCCTCTATAACCGGAATCCATCCCGGAGGGTATGATATAACCGGACCCCAACCCAAAGGGGTTACTTTTACCGGTCCCCAACCCAGAACATACTAGTCCAAAACATTCATTATAAGAAAAGAATGAAATATAACATAAACATTCTTATTAAAACTAGCATACGAAATGTCAATACTTTATCCATAAACCATGAATGGTATAAAAATAACATATCCACATTCAAACATATCACAAAAAATTCAATAAAATATGGAATATTTTTATCATAACAAATCAACTTCAAACAAGTTTAAAATCCATTAAAGGATGTTTACATAGATGAGAATGATCAGTTAAATGCTTTGAGAGAAATACCCATTTTTCATGAAATCGTTTAAAATTATCACAATTTTTAAAGGTAGTCATTTAAAAGGGATTTTAGAATCAAAGTGTCCCATTCCAATTTGAAACTTTTTAAAATAATTATCATTTCAAAATAATCATTTCCATATAAATAAATCCTTAAAACCACTTTGAAAACATGGATATTAATTAAAAGGGTTTAGAAAGATAAATCATTAAAACATCTAAAATGATGATCTAGTTAAATAGACCCTCACATAAAACCTTAAAATATTACTTTTGAAACCATTTAATAAAATATGGTTATCTATGATAAGTATTTCCCAGAAAATACTTACACATGAACAATCTCAGATAATAATGAGATTGAGTAAATAACCCTTACCTCGTTGTAATCAATCGAGTCATATGAACAATAGTTATTAACCACCAAATGAATCATATAATATCATGAATATAAATATAATCATTATATTATATATCAAATGGAAGTACGAAATACACCACATGCAATAAATAAGTGGTGAATAATGGAAATCTCACAGAATTAAAAGTGAGATAAGAAACCCCTTACCACATGTCTGACTTGACTCGCTCGTATGTTCCTTGTTATTTATTAATAATAAACTTAAGTTAATTTCTACTTGATTAATAATATATTAAAGTTTATTATTCCTTTTATATCACTTATTACCTTTCTATAATAATTAGTTAATAATTTGAGTTCATATAGGACATTTTGTCGATGTTCGGAACTTGAGTAAAAAATGAACTTGTTATAATTATAAATTGTCCATGTGGTCAAAAGTACATTATATATAGAATGATATTACTCATTTATATTTCATATATATAATGTATGAAAAGTATATATATATATGTATTTATAATAGTACATAACATTTGGAGATAAGAAATGAAATGCACCGTTCATGGAGACGGTAAGTCGTACGTACACATGAACGCTACTTTCATTTCTATTTTGTATTTTAATGGAATTAAAACATAATGGTACATAGCTATATTATAATTCCTGTATAATATCATATAAAATATAATTACATCCATACTTTATATGTCCCACATAAGTCATTAACGAGTCATATAACTTTGAGGGGGCATTAGTCCGCACTTCCTCAAATGAAATTATTGCATTTTACCCATAATGGAAACCATAAAGGTATGATATAAATGGAAAATAAAGAAGCACAAAGAAAAAATAAAAATAATTTATATATAATATATAAATACATTTCCATCTTAATGGCCACCATGAGAGGCGGTAGGAGAAAATCGAATAATCATCATTTCATGAGGTGTTAGTTTGCCAACCACAGAAACAGTATGTTCTTCACCCATTAGATGGAGGTGTGTGAAAGTTTAGTTCGAATAATTATCCTAAAAACCACCTAGTATATTTAGGATACTGGTTTTGTCATAAAATAAAGGAATAAAATGAGTTTAGGGGGGGGGGGGGGTTGGATAAGTAAAATAAAATGAAATAAAAGAAAATAATTTAAGAGAAACCGTTACCTTTAATTTGGGTAACTTCAATTGGTTTGAACCAAAATGACTTTTTAAAGTTACTTCTACCTGAAGTAAGGCTTATATTTGTAATATAGGTATATTGAGAGATTATTTGGGAAGGGTTTGGATGATCCAAGGGGCTTGAGATATGTAAGTAATGGGTTATAATTGAAGACTTTTTATAAGGATGAGGAGGGGTTCTTTAGGAAAGTGTGAAAATATTATTTTATTATATAATTATTTTCGGTTTCTAATGGTCCAAAACATATTAAGGTCGAAGATAAGATGACTCATTGTCGAAATAAATTTATCCAAAAAGATTTGGATAGGTTTTGGATGTTATTTTAATATTTATAATCCTATTAATTTAAATCATTTATTAAGAAGGTAAATACTGTATCATTTTTGTGTCATAAATATTTTAATTTATTTGTTGTATAAAAATTATAAAAAATACCATAATATAGGAAAAATTGTCATATTTAAAATTAATATTTATAGTCTAAAATATGATTTATATAACCCCATGTAAAAATTTATTTGCTAAAAGATATTTTTTATGTCATTTTTGCCTTCACTCTGAGTTAATTAAAATAAAGTGTCATTATCATTCATAAGTGTCTCCATGGGGTCCCAAAATAGACCCAAAGATTCCCATGGTAGGCCATGACTCATCCAATAAGTTTAGGACAAGTTTTAAGGTAATTTTGTATTATTATGATATTATTTTTACCTTTAATTACCCTATTTACCTTTAACCGTAGTAAATAAAAGTCAAAAGTTACTATTCACAAAAAATTATATTCAACTTATTAAACCACATTATTCTTAATTAGGTTAACCATGTCTATCAGATTTTTGAAATTCTACTCACAGAAGCGGTAAAATTATGTTTTATGCAAATTTGCAAATGCTTCTTTGAGGTTGGTAAAAGACGGTAAAAAGCTCAATAAAATTTTTATATATTTGAACTTATTATAAAATGTATTCAATGAATTATATTGAACTTATATAGGTATTATATATCTATTTTTACCTAAAATAAATTTAAATAAAATAAATAATTATTTAATTAAAAAGTCAGTTTTAACCAATAACTCAGTGTTTTTCACTATTCATCAAAAATTGAAAGTTTTCAGAAAAATACCAAAATTTCAGCCTAATATATATTTGATATTCTGAATACAAAAAAGATTTCTATTTTCAAAAATTTAAAACATAGAAGTTTCATTTATTAATTTAAAATTAATCCCCGTTGTCAAAACAAATAGCGTGTTTTTAAGAAACAATATCTATTAAAAGATTGACTGTTGTTTATGTCCAATTTCAAAGTGAAATTAATTATAATAACCTAAATTGTATTAAATGATAAAAATATAATCTAATTATACTTAAAAACCATTCAAATGCATAATTTAACAGTATAAATTATTTCTATTAAAAAAGTTGTTTTTAATTAAAATTTAGTATTTTCACTATTCACTAAAATATGAAAGTTATCAGAAAAATACCAAAAATTTATCAAAACTAAATTATTATCTCTCGATTCTAAAGAACAAGTTTATTTTGTCAAATTTAATATATAAAAGTGTCAAATATTGGATTTAATAAGGGTTCTCCATTAAAAGGCGGTAAAATTTCATTTTCTGAAAAATACTTCCTCTATCTGAAAAATTGAATTTGTTATTATATTATGTCTAAGAAACGTCTAATATGGATGTTAAAATTTTATGGAGTATATAAAATTCAAAATACAGTTAATACTTTCCATAACCATTTTTTGAACGACTAGTTTGGTAAGTCGTGGTGTGCTCGAATTCGGTGTTGCGTGTAGCGCAAGTTGTTGAATTAATTTTGAGATATAACATACAATGAAATCTTGGGGTGTTAAATTCTCCCCTCCTTCAATAACTTGTATCCACACAATTTGAAATTATTCTTCTAAAATAAGATGTTGAAAATAGAAAATACCTTTGTGGAAAACCCACATCAGAAATAGGGTTAATAAAATTTATTCTTAATAAGAGAAAAAGGGAAATGAAAAAGCCACCACCAACTTAGGGTTTATAATAGGAGAACATTAGTGGAAATTATAGACACATAATTGGAGAAAAAATGTAAATATATATAGGGATTGATTGAGGTCATCAATCACAAACAAGTGTAAAATTGAGGGCCTCAAAGGCATCAATCTAAGATGATTTTGAATATCATTGGTTTAACAAAACCTATGGTATTAGTATAACACTTTTTTGGTTTTAATATCCCTTACCTAAAGTTTAAGAATTAATTTATTCATAGAATAATATATATATACTTGACAAGTAGAGTTCCATCCTTTAACTAATTTCTACCACAAACTCATCTTTCACCCCAAAAGATAATAGAACTCAAAAAATATTATATTTATCCAAATAAAATATCTCTTATTCCAAAATCACCACCTCGGTATCAAGACTATATTATGTTTTACCTTTCCTTCAACCATATATTTTCCAAAAAAAACCTACTATTGAGTCACCTTTGTTGGTTCCACACAATCTTAAGTCCTTAATGAAATAGTACTGCAATACAATCCTTATATACTCCATAATTATTATAACCAGTACATCATTGATAGAATACTCAAATGACATAATTATTTAATATCAACATATGAACACTAGTCATTACTCTTCATATGTGGTAATATCATAACTTGATTATTATCCAACAACATCATTTGTGGTATACTATGATGATTTGGACATTGATTTGCCTAGTGTCCCAACTACTTGAAGATGAACCATTGTATATTTGAAACCTTTTTCTTACCCTTGAAATCATGTACTTGGTGTCCTTTTTCTCTATACTTATAACAAACTCCCATTCCCTTCAAGCATTTACCAATGTGACTCTTTCCACAATTATCACATATGGTAACATCCTTCTTTCCCCTCTTCTCTTTATCCATCTTTCTTTCTTCTATCTTTTTCTTCTCTTTCTTACCTCCAAATCCATCGGACTTAGAGAATTATTTACTTATCTTATTAACACATGATACTATTTGTTCATATGATGAGAATATGTGGGAGACTATTTCCCTTTTAAATGTTGGCTTAATACCATGAAAGATATGATCCTTCTTAATCATTCGATCTTGCGTATTTCTGGAATTCTCATTCCCTCCACTAGGCACCATTTCTAAATAATTGAATACACTGGGTTGTTTTATGAATCCCAATTCACAATTCCAAACTTGTAAAATACATAATGTAAATTGAACAGTTTTTAGATATAATCCATAATCATAAAAATGTTTTTTAAGGAAGTATTTACCCCTAAATCCTTTATAATGGCTTGTAATGAAAATGTGAATTATCCTAAACATGTCCATCGGGAGTGTCGTAACCAAGAGTGAAGCAAGGACCATTATTTTTCACCAATTCCCGTTTGAGTCTAGCTCGAAGCGATGTTTTCAGGTTTTAACACTAGGTACATCTCTGCCAGAGCCGCCTCTACTTGCTCGTATCCAGACAGAGATTCATTGCTTGGAAAACTAACAAAATCTCTACACTTCCAAAATTCTAGGAAGTTCTTCTATACTAATCCTCAAAGTCTATCTTAGGGTAATGTTCTCTAATAAGAGTCTATCTAAATCTATTTCCAAGGTTATTGATAAACTTCCTCTAATACCAACTGTAACGCCCTGACCCCAGTTACCAAGAGTCAGTGCATTATTACATAAAATTGGCATGATTACAAGGAATTAAGTCCTAATGGACCGATCAGTTTAGTAGTCTTGGAAAATATATTACATACATTAAGTTCAACATTACAACTTGAAAAGTAAAACAAAATTAATTTATTCCATTAGAAATGTCTAGGAATCCTAGATTATGCCTGCAAGTCACTCATAACTAACTTCTTCATATTATGGGAAAATAAAACATAAGAAAGGGGTGAGCTCCGATGCTCAATAAGAGTAAATAATTTAGCGAATTCTATAAACATTTAAGGCAAGATGTGTAATAAAAAACATCCTTTTAAACAAAAACTTGAACATAATATGGAAAAGATAAATCAAACATTACCATATAAACATGCACGTGGATATTCTACTAGTCAAATAATCACATGTAAAAACTAATTTCATAATGGGGGAATGTATAGTACCAGACTTTAATTTCTGTGTCAAGGCCTCCAGCCAGGACCTATGGACTAACAGTAACCGGACCCAAACCCGGAGATCCTCTGTAACCTAACTCCATCCCGGAGAGCCTCTGTAACCGGACTCCAACCCAGAGAGGCTCTGTAACCGGACTCCAAACTAGAGAGTTTTCTGTAACCAGACCCCAAATCAGAGGGCTTAATTTTACCAGTCCCCAACCCGGAACATACTATTCCAATACATTCATCATAAGAAAAAGTTGAAATATAACATAAACCTTCGTATTAAAACTAGCATATGAAATGTCAATACTTTATCCATAAACCATGAATGGTATAAAAATTACAAATCCACAGTCAAAAATATCACAAAACATTCAATACATTATGGAAGATTTGTATCATAATAAATCAACTTCAAACAAGTTTAAAATCCATTAAAGGATGTTTACATAGATGAAAAAGATTAGTAAAATTCTTTGAGAGAAATACCCCTTTTCATGAAATTGTTTAAAATTATAACAATTTATAAAGGTAGTAATTTAAAATGGATTTTTTAATCAAAGTGTACCATACCACTTTGAAACTTTTTAAAAGAATTTTCATTTCAAAACATTCATGTCCATATAAATAAATCCTTAAAATCATTTTGAAAACATGGAAATTAATTAAAGGGGTTTAGAAAGATAAATCTATAAAACATATAAAATGATGATCTAGTTAAATAGACCCTCCCATAAAACCTTAAAATATTCCTTTTGAAATCATTTAATAAAATATGGGTATCTATTATAAGTATTTCCAAGAAAATACTTACACATGAATAGTCTCGGATAATAATGAGATTGAGGAAATAACCCTTACCTCGTTGTAATCAATCGAGTCGTATGAACAATAGTAAATACCACCAAATTAATCACATAATATCATGAATATAAATAGAATCGTCATAATATATATCAAATGGCAGTACACAATACACCACATGCAATAAATAAGTGGTGAACAATGGAAATCTCACGGAATTAAAATTGAGATAAGAAACCCCTTACCACGTGTCCGACTTGACTCGCTCGTATGTTCCTTGTTATTCCTGAATAATAAACGTAAGTTAATTTATACTTTATTAAAAATATTTTCAAGTTTATTATTCCTTTTATATCACTTATTACCTTGATATAACAATTAGTTAATTATTTGAGTTCATATCAGACATTTTGTCGATGTTCAGAACTTGAGTCAAAAATGAACATGTTATAATCATAAATTGTCCATGTGGTCAAAATTACATTATACATAGAATTATATTACTCATTTATATTTCATATATATCATATATTTCCATTATATATATGTATTTATTATTGTACATAATATTTGGAGATAAGAAATGAAATGCACCGTTCATGGAGACGGTAAGTCGTACGTACACATGAACACGGATTTCAATTCTATTTTGTATTTTAATGGAATTAAAACATAATGATACATAGGTATATTATAATTATAATATAATATCATATATAATATCATTAACTTCATACTTTATACATTCCACATAATTCATTAACGAGTCATATCACTTTGAGGGGGTGGTAGTCCGCACTTCCTCAAATGAAATTATCGCGTTTTACCAATAATGAAAACCAAAAAGGTATGATATAAATGGAAAATACAGAAGAAAAAAGAAAAAATAAACATAATATATATATATATATAATATAAATATAGTTACATCTTAATGGACACCATGATAGGCGTTAGGAGATAATCGAACAATCATCGTTTCCTGAGGCATTAGTTTGCCAACCACAGAAACTATATGTTCTTCACCAATTAGATGGAGGTGTGTGTAAGTTTATTTCAAATACTAATAATAAAAAAATCCTAGTATATTTATTATTTTGGTTTTTTCATAAAATAAAGGAATAAAAAGAGTTTAGGGGGTTGGAGAAGTAAAATAAAATGAAATAAAAGAAAAGAATTTAAGAGAAATTGTTACATTTAATTTGGGTAACTTCGTTTGGTTTGAACCAAAAGTACTTTTTTAAGTGACTTATACCTAAGGTAAGGCTTCTAGGTGTAATATAGGGATTTTGAGAGCTTATTTGGGCAGGATTTGGATGAGCCAAGGGGCTTGAGAGGTGTGAGGAATAGGTTATAAGTGAGGTCTTTTTATAAGGGGGAGGATGGGTTCTTTAGGAAAGTGTGAAAATATTATTTTATTATACAATGATTTTAGGTTTCTAAAGGTCAAAAACTCATTAAGGTAGAATATAATATGACTCATGATCTAAATAAATTCATCCAATAATAATTGGACAGGTTTTGGATGTTATTTTTATATTTATAATCTTATTTATTTAAATTATTTATTAATGAGGTAAATACTGCATCATTTTTGTGTCATAAATAATTTAATTTATTTGATGTCTAAAAATTATAAAAAAATAGCAATATGTAGGAAAAAATTGTATCTTTCCAATTAATACTTATATTCTAAATTATGACTTATATAACCCCATGTAAAATTTTATTTACTAAAAGATATGTGTTTATGTCATTTTTTCCTTTACTTTAAGATAATTAAAATAAAGTGTCATTATCATTCATAAGTGACTCCATGGGGTCCCAAAATTGATCCAAAGATTCCCATGATCGTATATGACTCATCCAATAAGGTTAGTACAAGTGTTAAGATAATTTTGTATTTTTATTATATTGTTTTTACCTTGAATTTACCTATTTACCTTTAATCGCGATAAATAAAAGTCAAAAGTTACTTTTCACCAAAAATTATTTTCATCTTATTGAGCCAAATTTTCCTTACTAAGGTTAACCATGTTCCTCATATTTTATAAATTCAACTCATATAAGTAGTAACATTAAGTTTTATGCAAATTTGCAAATGCTCCTAGGAGGTGGGTAAAAGACGGAAAAAAATAAAAAAACTTTTTATATATCTAAAATTATTATAAAATGAATCCAATGAATTGTATTGAAGTTATATAGGTATTATGTATCTATTTCTACCTAAAATAAATTTAAATAAAATAAAAAATTATTTAAATAAAAACTTGATTTTAACCAATAACTTAGTGTTTTTCACTATTCATGAAAAATTGAAAGTTTTCAGAAAAATACCAAAATTTCAGCCTAACAAATAATTGATATTCTGAATTAAAAAATGATGTCTATTTTAACAAATTCAATACATATAAGTTTCATTAATTAATTTAAAATTAATTCCCGTTGTCAAAACAAATAGTGTGTTTTTAAGAAACAATATCTATGAAAAGTTTGACACTTGTTTATATCCTATTTGAAAGTGAAATTAATTATAATGAGCTAAATTGTATTAAATGATAAAAATATAATCTAATTATTCTTCAAAATCATTAAAATTCATAATTTAGCACAATAAATTATTTCGATTAAAAAGTTGTTTTTAATTAAAATTTATTATTTTTCACTATTCAGCAAAATATAAAAGTTATCAGAAAAATACTAAAAATTAATAAAAACTAAATATTTATGTCCTGATTCTAAAAAAGAAGTTTATTTTGTCAAATTGAATATATAAAAGTGTCAAATATTTGATTTAAAAAGTGTTCGCCATTAAAAGGCGGTAAAAGTGCATTTTCTGAAAAATACTTCCTTTATCTGATAAATTGAATTTGTTCTTATATTATGTGTAAGAAACACATAATATGGATGTTAAAATTATATAGAGTATATAGAATTCAAAATGTAGTTAATACTATCCATCACTGTTTTTTGAACGGCTAGTTTGGTAAGTCGTGGTGCGCTCGAATTCAGTGTTACGTGTTGCACAAGTTATTGAATTAATTTAAAGAGATAACATACTATGAAATCTTGGGGTGTTACAAGGGGGAATTCCAAAATTATTGGGATTGCATCGTCAATACCTTTTTCATGCCACAATGGGTGGTTGTGGATTTTTGGTGCTACTTTGGAAGAGGGAACTACACCATGAGGTACATAGTCATTCATAGTGGGTGGAAGTTTCTTTTTCACGGTTACCCTATGATGTGGCATTACACCATGAAATGTATGATGACAATTTTTTACAACCTTGTGTAGATATCGAGATACCCTAGGTAGGGTTGTTATCCTATGAGATGGGGGGTTATTCCATAATGGTTTCATGTTATATATATGTTTTAAAATATCTAGGTTTAAATTTATAACCCTTCATGATTTTTAGATTCAATAAAAGAAAAATATAGGGGAGGATTCCCCCTTTTTTCCTCTCTTCCCCCTTCTACTCTGATCCATGATGATTTCAGCTTGTGTATTCACTCTTAGAGGTGGGATTTTCCATATTCTTATCTTCTTTCTCTTACCCATCTGTTTTTAATGACCAAGATTTTGTGATTTTATGCCAATTCTACTAGATCATGGTGGAATCAAGCTTGAACAAATGGTATTTTGATATGGGTGTTAAAGGAGGCTTTAAGAGAACAAAATAAAATATGTTTTTTGTTGATTAATTATTAAAAAGTAATTTATATAGTTTATTTATGGAATTTACCTAATTAGTATGGAATTGATTGATGAATCAATGTCTCTTTTTGTGGATTTTGTAGGTAGTGGGATCAAATGGTGTTCTAAGAGTGGTACACAGACCGTTTATAGATGTTTTAGTGATAATAAATTACTCAGTGAATTTTTACATCATTACTCATAAGTGGAGAGTGACAAATTAACTAGGTAAAAGTGATTATAAATTGTTATAATTAATTATGAAGCCTCTTGGATTATTCAAATGCTCATGGATAACTGTAGTGTTTTATGATCAGTTAACCATGGGAGAAGTATTATTTATTAAAGAAATAACTCCATTGACAAGATGAGTGGTCCCTTATATTATCTATTTATTTTGTTATGCATATATTGTGTGGATTTAAGGAATGTGTGAGTTTTTATGAGAAACATGGAATGGAATCAAATATGGTTTCCTTGTTTTATGAGCTCTGATCATAGACTATCTAGACAATGATCGGTTCTCAAAACCCATGTGTCGAATACAAGGCCAATTATGACCATGTCATCTTGGGAAGTGACTTAATAGTTAGTGAACAAAACTAAGAGGAGTTTCCTCTTCTCTAAACTTCAACTGAGATGCTTTTATGGTGACTTTAAGTGTTCCTTGATGATGATAACACATATATATGTTGGGATAGATAGAAATTTATCCCTCATTTTGTAATCTTGGTATAATGAGTGATAATATTGCACACAACTTATGAGAGGGGTGAGTGCATGGGATCATATGTTGTACCAAGGAAGGTTGATCTTGATATGTGTGTGCTAGGTATAGAATTCCATTAATGTAGGTTGTATATTGTGTGGAATTCATTTATATAAACCAATTCTCGGGGTGATAAACCACCTAACATTGGTACAATTATGTGTAGAAATTTTATGGTTTGGGTGTATGGATAACCAACCTAGTGTATATATATTTTGGGGGAAAATAGAATTCCAACCATGTTAGTTTCCCTATGTGAGTGATATATGAATAGTATTTATAAAGATATGTTATGAAAGGTGTTCGAAATGATATGAAAATATTGCTTGGGAGTATGCGATCATGTGGGTCGATACAATTGGCTTTAATGCAAACCCTAGAAGATTATTTACCATGAGATTGGGTGTAATTATAACAAAGATTTATGTTTGATATGATGTTTTGTATATTTCAAACATGTGGTAATTTTTTTATGAATTTGGGTATAATTCCAACCAAGACTTATATTTAATATACTATTGGTTGTAATTCCATTTTAGTGTTATTTTTGGTATGTGGTTGGGCGTAATTATAACTGTGTGTTTTATTTAATACATGGTTGGTTGTAATACCAACTGAGGGTTCAAATTGTCATGTTCTTGGGTGTAATGTCTACATAGAGTTATATTTGATATATGGTTGGGTGTAATACTAACTAGGAGTCAGGTTTGATATAAATATAGGTGTAATACCAACCAAGTGTTATGTTCGGTATGTTATTACGTGTAATTTCAACTGCGAGTTCTGTTTCATATGTGGTTGGGTGTACTTCCAATTGGAAGTATAAACTGGTTTGTGATTGGGTGTAATGACAACTGAGGGTTATGTTGGGTATGAATTTGGTTGTAATACTGATCATGTGATTTGATTATCATGAAATTGGGTTTAATGATGATCTATGGGATTCTAATAATATTGGTTGGACATGATGCCTCATGAGATGTTTGTGATGTGGGTCATATGTGATGCCTCTTGAGATGATTTTGATTTGAGGTGAATGTGATGCCTCCTTTGATTATTGTGATGTTGGTTACACTTAATGGATCCTAATTTGGTGATTATGTAGGTTTGGAATAATGAATCTCTAGTGGTTGGTTATGAGGGTTGGATGTGATGCCTCTTGGGGAGTTGATCATGTGGGTTGTACATGATTTCTTCTGAGATAACGGTTTTATGAGTTGTACGTGATGGTTTCTAGGATTAATGAGTTTTCCAAGTGGCATGTACTTCCCACTATGTGTGGATATGTTTTTTTGGGTTGGATGTACTAGCACCTGATAGATGAGAAGAGTTACTCCGAGTACTGATTTACCTTGATAGAGGTAATAACATTGATAGAATATAACTAACACTGGATGAACTAGGTATGGGTCATCCATTAGGGTATAGATTCTTGAGTAACTAGTGGTTTTTAAGGTGCACTAAATGTGATTTTTATGACTTCCATTTCGTTTAGTATATGCATGCACACATATATTGTATTTCATTAGGTACATAATTGGTAGTGTCTGAATGAGTTATATTCTTACTCCCAGCACATGAACAATGGTAGCAGTGTAAACCCTATGGTTGACATACATGTTTAAGTGATATACCTAGTATAAGTGGATTGTGATCAAATGGATCCATAGGGATATAGATACAAGTCCATAGAAATAATGAGTTTTATGACCATGTCTCTTTATATTTTATTAAATTTTATTTTTCATGTTGTAAATGATTAACCTACTTGGTGATCCTACATTGATGTATGAACACATGAAATTCATGCATAGATTTTTTTTATAACAAGTATGTTTTATTGTTATGGTTTCTTTTCTACTATAGGGTATAGTCTCCCATATGATTTATGAGACCCTTTCTTCTAGTTAAAAGCCTCTAGTGTATGTGGAGACACACATGAGGTTACATGGTGCCACCATTTGGAATGAGAGCCCTTTTAAATTGTCTTACTATTTGTGATATGGTAGAAAAATATATGATTAGTTAGATCCTTGGATGGAAGATATGGTTATGCATGGATAAAACCTTCATGATCTAAATACTAAGTTTCTTGGGAGTTGTGATTAATGATATTTATTTTCATTATTATGGTTGGATAGATTTTTTTATAAGGTTGATGTTTTGGGTAACTTATTTATTAGTTTTTCTCTTGGCCTAGGGTAGTAAGAGGCACATTTTCATAAATCATATTTGGTATGTTGGTTCACATGATATGCGAATGATTTTATATGATTGGTATAATGGATATTGAAACAGGGTTTTGGTTATTTAAATCATCAACAATTGTTTTTGAAATTTTCCTAAATTATTTAATGGTTATATTCTAGTTAACCATACCCAATAGCTATTTTTTCCTTGATTCGAGTTTATATACGGAGATTCCATCAATATATACATGAATGTGATATTGATCATTGAGTGAGTATTTTAGTATGTGGATACTCAGTGAGTATTAACACCATAGAGTTGGTATTTTGTCTTGGGTATGGTGATACAAGGTGTATATGAGAGCCTTGAGATGATCGATGACACATGATTTTCTTTATGGTATTTTAGATAGAAGTTAATAACTTATTATTTGACTATAAAAGTAAATTTATATTTTAACAAGATAAAACAAAATGGCTATCCTCGGGGTCATATCAAGTAGGTAGTGTGTTTATCCTAGTAAAAACTATAAAATAATTTTGTGTTTTTATGTATTTTAAAGTGGTAAAAAAATATGAAATAAATTCTAGGAAACATGAAATGATGAAAATAAATAAATAAATAAAAATGAGAAAAATGTAAATATAATCATAAAATACAATTCATGTGATAGGTTGATTCACTTTTCTATTTTATAATACATATCAATTGAAGGATAAACCAATAAAATCTATGCCTCACTCAGTGAAAGATCAATTTTTTGTCTCACACACAAATATTTATCCCCTTTAACAATGAACAGTCAAGGATAGAAAATATTCCATTCAAAAAGTGGTCTTCTAGATTTAAAAAATAATCACTCAACAAAGACATATTGGAAATGATACCTTCTAAGAAAAGATGATCCTGATAAGGTTATCAGGTCACATAATCCTTGGTCATAAAACTCCTCTAAGTGAAATTAATATGGAAGATGAAAAGGAAATAATATGAGAAGATTAGAAAAACAATCTTGAGAATGGGTGGGATTCCATATATCTTAACTTCAACATTACAATCTTCTAGGAGTAATGAGAAAGATAATGATCAGATTTATATTAAAAATCTATGTAACGTCGAGCTTCACTTACTAGTATTAGAAATGAAATTATTCCCTCAATTAAAAAATCATAGAGAGTGAAACAAACATGAATATGAACAACACAACTATATTTATAAAATAGTGGATATAGAATGAGATGAACTAAGGGAAAGAGAGAGAGAGTCATATGAAAAGAAGAAGAGTCATGGATTAGTTATCAATTATCATCTATCCCCTGAGAAATTCTCAAGACCCAAATTTATAGAAAATCATATAAATTTAAAAACAAAGATAACCGGTAGATACATATATGTGTCAGGATTCTAGTTTCACTTTATTAACTTTGAGTTAAATCCGCAGTAACTAAAAAACGATCCTATAACTGAAAATGATCTAACCATGTGTATTTGGATTCATCTTTAAGTATGATGTACATGGATAATGATACCATCTATATTCATTACTCTTGAACATTTTCAAAAATATCAAGAAGATTCCCCAAAACACTTCAACTTCTTCTTAAGATCGACCTAGATCTCTCATTTGCTTCAATTTTAATTGATATTTATGAGATATCGTATTTGAATTCATATTTAAGGAACCCCTATGTATATTTTCAAAGAACGTGGGTACTCTTCCATGTATTTGTAAAGACCCGTAAATTCCAAGGAAATTATTTTTCTTAATTTTCTTTGGAATTTTACAATAACGCAGTTTCTGACGGCGCCTGATTCCGAGGCCAGGTGTGCCCGGAATCAATTTCCGAAGTTTGGCTCGGGTACGTTCAGTGAACGGACGAGCGAGTTTTTCTAACTTTTGAACCAGTGCTTGGAATCGAATTCTGAGGGCACCGATAGAATCGCGGCGCCGATAATTGCTTAGAAACGCCTCTTCTGGAGTTGCGTTTGCTCGAGTGTGATTTTTAATTTTCGGGCTTAAAGTTAAGAAATAAAATAATTTTGCGACAACTTTATTTTATTTCAATTAAGCCACTTGGAAGCCACTTGAAGCCACTTAAAGGCGGCTTAATCTGAGTTGAATCAGATAGGGTACTATCCAGAAATATCCTACCCTCTTGGTAGGATATTTGTGAGGTGGGGCCCGCACGAGCCCCGCTGTTTCTTTCCGCTAAGTAACGCACCCGCGAAAACCCATCATTATGAAAGTCAACTGATGTGTTTTCTTAAATTCTTAAAAGACCATTTAATTGGGCGGTTTATTTCGTAAATTAAATGAGCTGTTTCTTTCATTGAATTAATTCTACGAATTAATGGTTCCTTTCTTATCTTTTGAAATTCAAATGTTTAGTTGTGTAAATAAAATAAGGCTTAAGATTATTTTATTTTGGGTTGGTCTCCTTTGCCACCTTGAGAGATTTTGAGAAGCTCTCTCCATCTTCTTCAACCTTGACGAAGAACACGAAGAACACTTAAGCTCCGATGAAGAACACCGCTTCTCTTCTTCGTAGCCGGTGAGTTTCTTAAGATCGACGACGCCGCTTCTTCGATCTTCTTCCCGTGTCAACGAAAGGAGACACTGTTTCCTCCTCGGACTATCTCCGTCAGCTTACGAAGCTTCTCCAGTGACGTACCTCTTCGGACGCACCTCGACGTCAACGAAAACGACGTTCGATTTCCGCGACGCCTGACCTCCGCGACGCTAGTCTTCCGCGGCTTGATTGGCATGCTCCACACTTGAATCCGAGGTAGGGGATTGTTGATATTTTATTTATTTATTTTTCCATTTTTGATTCTAGAATGTCGAACTTTGAGGATAAAGGATTAAATGTTATTGTCTAACGAGAGGGGGGCCCGGACCGCACCAACACGGCCGAACCCCCCCTCCTATGTTCATAATTGTTTCCTTGTGGATGGAACGGGATGGCGTGGTGCCGTCGCACCACGCGGGAATTGCATGGCAATTATTGCGCGGCGCCGTCGCGCCGCGCCGTGGAAAGAAATCAAAGAACGTGATGCCGTCACGTCGCGTCAAAGAAAGTCAAAGGCGCCGTGGCCGGAGCGGGGCCGCGGCGGAGGGAAGCGATGCCGTCGCATCGCGCCGGACGGCATAGGCCGCGGTCGGTTCCGGGCCGCGGCAGAGCAAGATGACCGGCGGCCGGCACCGGGCCGCCGGTGTCGGCGAAGGAAGGGCCGGCCATCGCCGGTCCTTGCTGGCGAAACCGGCCGGCCAGTGCGGGCCGGCCGGACAGTGGAGACTGAGGGAATTAATTTCCCCCGGCCGGGTCTCAAAAGAGGCCCCAATTAAGGGGCCGCAGTTCTCAAAGGGGGGGGGGGGGGGCTTTGCCCCCTGCGCGCGACACCCGAACGACGCCCAGGCCGCGCCGCCGTGCCGGTCCGCGCCGCCGCGCCGGACCACACCGCCGCGTCGGACCGCGCCGCAGCACCGGCCCGCGCCACCGCGCCGCCGGCCGGGCCGGGTTTTCCGAGCCGGGCCGGGTCGGCCCGGGCCCAGACCCCCCAGTTTCGGACCACTTTTGGTCAAATGCCCGTATCTTGGGCTACGGGCCTCCAAACGACTCGCCGTCAGCGGCAATGCGATCCTTGGATCGAGACGGTCGTGTCGGTATACTATACTCAAGGTGAAACTTCCTTTTCGGGAGCCTACGTGGTTAAAACTCCATAGTAAAGCGTGCTTGGCCTAGAGTAGTGATCAGGATGGGTGACCTCGTGGAAAGTTTCCCAGGGTGGGTGTGAAACGAAAAAGCCAATAACTCTCAGACCGGGCGTCCGATTAACGCGCCGTCTATTTCGTTGAATTCCTCTTGATGGGACGGAGCTTTTGGAATACTTCGCCTGAGTTTTGGATGCAGTTGGTTAGTGGCCGGGTTGGATCGCACCCGAAATCCAACCGGGACCTTGGAACGGAAAAGCTGATATCTTTCAGAACAGACGTCTGTTTGACGAACCGTCAGCGGCGTTGGTGATCACGTTGAGTAACGTTCCCTATGAGTATACCTTATGGGAGTTCGGGGTACAGTTGAGATACGACCGGGTTGGTTCACTCACGAAACCAACCGGGCCCCTGGGACGAAAAGGCTAGCAACTCACAGACCGGGCGTCTGATTGACGCGCCGTCTGTTGCGTTGAGACCCCTATGACGAGGCAGTCCTTTGAGATAATTCTTCGTGGGACTTTGAGATACTTGGGGTATCGACTTGTAGCTCATGGTGCGGACCCTCCTGGAGACGAGCATACAGAGTACGAAGACCGTATAGCCGGCAGAGACCTGAAGACTGCTTGTTCGATTCGATTCGGAGTGACTTACGTAGCCCAGTGGGGAGCACTACTTTGTGAGGTGGCAGACCCACAACGGAGGAGCACTACTATGTGAGGTGGCAGACCCGCGGTACTCGGCAGGAGGAGTACCTCTGTAGGCTATGAGGGGGGAGCACTACTGTGTTTGGGTGGTAGACCCCGGCGGGAAGCACTACTGTGTGAGGTGGCAGGCCTGCGGTACTCGAAAGGAGGAGTACCTTAGCAGTCTTAGGTTAGTGAGCAGTACCTCGGAGTCGTGACAGGACCACTGTACACTCCAGAGACGGAGCTCTTCAGCAGTTACGGTTTCGATAATGAAAATCTTGGTTTGAGCTGAGACTTTTGAACTTTGAGTTTACCTCATGATTGAGATGGGTCACTTGATTAATTAGGTATATGTATGGGCATATACCTGGGTAGTGGTCATCCGTTGATTTCAGAATCCTTGTGTTTCCTCATGATTGTGATGGGTTACTTGATAACTTAGGTATATGTATGGGCATATACCTAAGTAGAGGTTATCTGTTGAGATCTTCTTTGTGATTATCCTTGTTGATTTTAGTGAGACCTTGAGGGTCTCGGGGTCCCTACTGAGTATCGTTATACTCACCCCTGCACGGGCTATGCCCGCACCTCGTTTTGTTGGTTGCAGACGACGGGCAGTGTAGACGGAGGCCGAGTGTTCGAGGACTGGACGGTACCCGGAGGTGGACTACACAACGAGCCAATACCCGGAGGTGGACTACACGACGTGAAGTCTCACAGAGGAGGTTGACGGACGAGAGTGTGGAGGAGGCTATATGTACCTACCCTTCAGGTAGGATTCGAGGAGGACGACCCAGGAGCTGCTTCCTTCTTCCAGCTGTTTGTCTTTTTGCTGTTGTACCTTTTTCAGTTGTAGTCGTACTTTCTTTTGGGTTTGTATTCTGGCCCATTTACTTTTCAGCTTTTCTTTTTTTACTTAGTGTTTTGTTTCCGCTTGTACTCCGTGGTGCTTTTTTACTTTTATAAAGGCAATGCCTTCCCAGTTATCGGGATTTTACGCCTTTGGTGCTAGTCGCCAGCCCCTGGTCTATGGAAGGTGGGCTTGGGGTAGTCACGACACGGGCCCCGAGGACGGGTCGTGACAGTATTCATAGGCATTGATAACCTCTATGTAATGTTTATTGTGAAAGGTTTACCTTTCGGTAGACTTTATCCCCATGAGAAACTTTTTTTGTAGCTTTGAAATGCGATAACAACCTTTCCATAGATAGCATGAGCTGGAGATGACCAATCTATAGTAGTAGAGACACAAGATATACCCTTATATAGATTTTATTATGGATTAAATAATCCTCTATAGCCTCATGAATGATTTTACAATCTCAAGGTCTGCTGTCCACAGTTGGTCTCATGTCCAATCTACTATCCAATGAAGTCCTTATGGTTAGTTGACCATCACCTTTCCATGGGTGTTCTGAAGTATGGAGATACAACTATACAAAGGGGTATCACCATTACCCAACCTGGTTCCTATAATTAAAACACTAAACTTAGTGAAAATTTCAAAATCCATATTCAAAAATAAACATCAAACATAAAATCAAACCATGAGATTCCATAATTTAAAGGTTAGATTAAAAAACTCTTTCAAAATCACTAAAAATTATAATTTCAATGAAATTAAAATCTAAATCATGAAAAATATAATTTATAAAATATAATATCATTTAAAAAATGAACATTTTCACATTTAAAAAACAAAACACCCATTTTTAACAAGATATTCCAAGAATTAAAATTCTAGAAAAACAATGACCAATAATTGAAAATCTCCACTAAAAATACAATTTCTGCATTAAATAATCCATATAGCCCGAAAATGGATGTGAAAAAATATATTCAAATAATTCAATATCATATTCCCAAAAACATAAGATGTTTATTGTTCTCAAGTAATCCATTAGTTAGATTCACTAGAATAAAAGAGATACCTAGGATAAAAAATGAAGTTCCACAAAAAATTATTTTTCAAAAAATATGTTCCATTATGGAAAATTTAAATTAGAAAACTAAATTCTCTTATAAAAGTAAGTGTTTTACCAAAAATTAGTTTTAGTTTTATAAAAAATATTTACATTGAAAATTTGGAAAAGTTAAAACAAACATCACTTTCAATTTAACTGAAACTTCCAAAATTCTCTTTCTCTCTATGTAAACCTACTAACATATTTATCAAAGAGAATATTGACCTAAATTGTGAAACAGTGAGTTAAATAATTAAAATTAATGAATAATTAAATAAATAACTATTTTTATCTTCAATAAATAAAAATTTCCCAAGGATAAAGAGTTCATTTCATTTCCAATTTAAATGAAAATATTATGAGTTTAAGATCCTTTCAAAAAGTTCAAAAGAAATTAACATTGTAAATACTACTCCCAAGTTTTGGTCAAATAAAATTGTCATTAGAGAAATAGAAAAGTGTTACTTGATTAATTCCATAGGGTAATAGAAGAAATTAACCTCCACTAAGTAGTTTAATATCCTTCAAACATCAGAAAAATTATCACCCAATTGAAATGAATAAGTGATTCTTGAAATGTAGAAAATATGAAATTTTTTATGGAGTTTATGATGTGTACAACATTAATATGAAGTTCAACACATTTAATACCCCACATCCAAACTTAAAACCCAACATTATCCCCGAGGTTGTATCACAATATGGTATGAAAATTTTAATACAGAATAAGGTTGATAGAGGATTTATAATTTATTTTTCAAAATAATCTTCAAGGGGTTATAAGAAATATAAAATATCATTTTAATGACCCACTCAAATTAACATATAAAGAATATTTATACTAGTTAATACATCAAATTTTTAGTTAAAAGGTATAAATTTCATAATAGTTCATGATTAAAGTTTAAAAGTTCAAAAATTATTTTCAAAAAAGCACAAAGATCACATGAAATTGTATAATACAATACAAAAATAATATAAAAACTCTCAAAATTACCAATTGAATTTCAAAAAGTATTTTATAATACAAGAATCACTTTTCAAATCAATTTTTATATTATTTAATTTAAAAACACCAGCAATAATATTTTTGAATATATAAATTAGTAGAGAAAAAAGTGTATAATTAAAACCATTACACCCCTTAGAGTGGAATATTTATCAAATGAGGTTCAACCAAAAACATTTATCCCTTTTATTTTTGAATATTACCTTTGGCTACTATGTTTCTAGCTTGTTCATGACAAAAATATAAATACTATAATTTAATAGGTAAAGTTAAAAAGAAAATTTTAACCATAGTTTGAGTTTACGGGGGTTTAATCTAGGTTTATTCTAATTAAAGATACTATTTGTCCTTAAAAATCATTATATTTTTGTTTAAATATTACATGTGATACTGGTAACTATGGAATCCACTATAACATTATTTTACAACACTAAATACAAAAATAAAATAAAAATACTTAGAAAATTTAAAGTAAAATATTGGGAAAATTTGAAAAAATAAGATACTATTGGGATAATCCCCAAAGGGGTGATGCATTTTGAATTTCCATAGTTGAAAGTATTTGTTTAACAAGAATATGATGTGCTTGTAGTTTCATTCTTAATAACCATACAATTATCTTTATTATAGTGAATTATCTTATACACTGATTCCTAATATTATAACAAAATCCTCCAACTTCTTTGTCATAGTTATCAAAAATAAACAATTTCTTTATATGGTCTTCTGATTGAATTGAATTTTCGTGGTATATGGTAGGTTAAATAAAAATTTGGGGAGCCTCAACATTTTGATAAAAAAAACCATCCTTAAAAAAATATTTAACTTCAACCATTTAAAAATTAAATTTATATTCACCAATAAAATACAAATAAAAAAGAGAAGAAAAAATAGTAAGGCTGAATAGTTATTATTCTACTATTTCTACCTTAGTTGTTACCTCAAATACAATATCTTCAATAGCTCCCATGATCTTGTTTTCTATAAAATATGGGAGTTATAGAACTTCGTCAATTGGTATAGAATCAAGTTTCTCTTAAAAACCCAAGAGTTCACAATAGATAACATATATCTTCCGCACCTACGGAGGGAGAAGAAAAATCATGATAATGATCATGAAAATAAAAAAAATCATCCATAAAGTGAGAATCTCCCAGAATGTGTTCACCTTATTCTTTTTACTTATGAAATCGTTCTCTTTTAAGTGTTTCTAGGGTAGAAGTAAGGTATTTAGCCTTATAAATCCTTTATTTAAAACAAACCACTTTAATTATAGTGTATTTTATAGTAAGGGATATGGTATCATCACATAGATTATTCTATTTGGGCATTGAGAATTTATTAGACAGACTAATGAAATTTAACTCATAATAATGAAAATTGAAATTAAGTTTATCTTAAAAATTAATTTCGACTTTATCTAATTTTTATATCCCATTTCATTCCAATCCTCAAAACTTGTCTCAATATGTTGATGATGGATTCCAGCTTTGAATCTAGGGGCATGTTAATATTAAATATGGGAATATCTGGATTCTTATTTCTTCTCTTTTTTTCTCATATTCATTTTATAATATTTTTCAATAGGTTTCTAGAGGACTTCTATACTCTTTTGGTCAACCTGAGCTGAGTTGGAAGATTTGTAAAATTATATTATTCTCTCAATAGTGGCTGATTTATCCTCAGTAGGATCCCTAAATAATTTCCCTTGTGTCTAATCCTATAAAGTTTCCATCTCATGTGTAAATTCCTACACTAGATAGTATTATAACAGTGAAAATGATTCAAGAATGTTTGGATCCATCACTTTTTATAGTAATAATTAAATAAAAATTGAATAATCAATCAAGGAAACTTTACTCTATTGGAATAAAACCAATTGTTATAAGTATATGTATGAGCTGTCTATGATATATTTATATTCTCCCAAGATATCAAAAAATGAATAACCTTAGGGATCTCATAAGGAGTAAGTGTATTTATCCTAGTGAAATATATGAAATCTTTTTGTGTTTTATCTATTTTAAAGAAGTAAAAAATATTAAATAAGTGATGGGAAACATAAAATGGAGTGAAGAAAGAGGGAAATAAAAACAATAATAAGGGAAATGGAATAAGAAAGAACAATGATGGTGCTAGGTTTTTCTACTATTATACTGTGTATCATAGATCCAATGAATGATATAACCATCAAATCCAAGCATCAATCAATGCATGATCAATATATTATCTCATAAATATTTCTCTCTCTCCCTATTTAAACTTTAAACACTCAAGCATAAAAAAATCTTCTAATGAAAAATTGAACTTCTAGATTAAAATAAGAGTCACTCAACATTATCATACTAAAAATTATGTATTAAAATATAGGATAATACAACTAAGGTTATCAAATGACACAATTTTCAATCATCACACTATGCTAACTGAAATGAATGAGGAAGTGGAAAATTAATAACATTAGCAGAGTAATAAATCAATCCCAATAATTTGTACACTACCAAATCTTTCGAATTCATCATCATAGTTTTCCAAGTTAGATAAACTTATAATAATAAAATTGATATTTTAATTACTAGGCATATACAAGATTCACTTCCTAGTAATAGAATCATTAGTTATCTATCAATTATTGAAGGTTCGAGATCACAACACATAGAAAGAAAAAAAATTATATTTGAAATAGTGGTTTTAAAATGTGACTAACTAAGGGGACATGGAAATAGATTTATAAGGGGAGAAAAATAGTTATAGAATTGTTTTTAGTTTTTAACTACACTCTAAAAAGTTTTGAGCCCCATATATATAGACAAAGCAATGAAATTCACTAACAAATCTATCAGGAATATTAATCCATGTTGTGTGCTACAAGGTTAGCTTCTTGATATTATAGTTAAATCCCATGTGACTATATAAAATCTCCTATAAATGAATCTGCTCCACCCATGTGTGGTTATATTCCTCTCCAAGTATTATGTACCTGGATTAGGATCCCAACTCGATTCACTACCCTAATTTTTTTTCGAGAATTTGCAGAATTTTTCCCACCACACTTTAACTTCTTCTTAAGATCAGCCTAGATCTCCCAGTTAATTTAATTTGAAAATATATTTAAGGAATCTCATATTTTAATTTTTATTAAATAAAACCCTCCGTATATCTTCAAAACTCAATGATACCCTTCTACAACTATAGTGGTACTAGGGACCTCTATATAGTGTTCAACGCATGAGGGTTACCTTTCCACAGACTTCAACATTGCAAGTTACAATTATATAGATCTAAAATGTGGCATATAACTTTTCATAGATCATATGAACTCAAGATTAACCTTATGTATCTTTGAGCATGGATGAACTACCCTATATAGCCTTATTGTTAATTATCTGATCTCATGATCAACTATCTGTGGTTAGTCTCACAGTCGATTGACTGGCTATAAATATTTTCATAGTTAGTTGAATTTTACCTTTCCATAATCATTCTAAATCATAGAACTACACTTAAATAAGTGAAATTTCATCTTGAAACAAATTGGATCCATTAATTAAAATACCATAATTAGTTAAAATTCATCAATAGAAATTAAAAAATACACATTAAACACAAAGTCAAACCACGGGATTCCAAAATTTAAAGGATAGATTAAAAACCCATTCCAAAATAAATAAATAATATAATTTAAGTTAAAATAATATCTAAACAAACTAAAATTTAATTTCTAATAATATATGATCATTTAAACTAAGAACATTTGAACATTTAAAAAACCCATTTTCAATAATACTGTCCAAGAAATACAATTCCTACAATAGAATGACCAATATTAAATAATATCCATTTAAAAATCAATATCAACAATAAAAAATCCATAAATCTATATAATGGATGTGAAAAATTTTATTCAAATAAGGAAACATTAGAAGGATTAATTTTTCTTCATGGTTTGTGAACTATTGGGATTTATGGTCTATAAACTAGGTAAAAGTGACTAGTGTCAATGAGGTTTAGATCATGATATTAGAGAGTCAATTATGTAAATAAAATAACATGGGACATTTACTATTAATGTTCACGATGATTTTTCGTATATGATGGAAACTTGAGAGATAAAAAAATGTTAGGCAAATAATATATATGAATTTTTAGAATGGAATCATAGGCTTGTGATTGATGTTATGAGATCAATGCATTAGAGGTGTGATCAATTATGTGGTGAAGATATATGAAGAATGCCTTGGTTATGTATTGGGGATGAAATCATGTTGAATACTTCATACGAGGGATAAAACTAACATTCAAGTGAGGAATAGTCAACTATTGATTAGTTTGATTATCTAATAATTATTGGTATGATATTTTTAATGAAATAAGAAAAACTGTATGGATGGGTAGCTTTAAGGTGTATTCCTACATGGGTTTGAGACTATGGAAAATGGTGGTAATTATATACAATTTTGGGTATGATTTTATAACTCCTCTATTAATATACGACATGAGGATGGAATTCCATGTTACATAAGTGGAATGTGCAATGGGTACGATCAAATATTTACTCTAGGATGGTGAAAATAGTAGTTAAATAGGTTTAATAAATCTTGGATTGAATGTGGTATATACTTATGGATAGATTTGGGAAAATTGTCTATATTTGGGAGAGTGTGTGTGTAGGTCACACCACTCATGGTTTTATGCCACAATGACTTTATTATGGCATGGTTATTACATTTTACAATTTCCTAGTGTGTGGGTTAGTCTATTTTAGGGCATAAATATTCATTCACTTGAGACCTATATGGAGATAAGACTATGATCGATGCCTCTATTTTGTGATGGAGGTATAAGAATCCTTAGTTTGCATGAATACACAGAGAGAAGTCTTGGGATGTCGATTATACTTGGTATAAGATCACACATAGTTTATGATAGGGTACGTTGGAATTGAAGAAAGGTGGAACACACCTTGTCTAAGAGAAGTAATTAAAAAAGAGTGTTTTCCATTTGATGTTATATAATGTATTGGTCAGAGTATGGGTTGCTCTAGGAATAGTCAAGTGAGGATTGAATAATGTAAATCAGTATTTGAGACTGGGTTTATGTAGAGAAATTATGGGATGGCTAAGTTTTTAGGATAATTATTCTTATTCTTGAATAATTAAGTTGCATGAGTGATGATTTATGGCCTTTGGTGGGATGTGAAGTGAATTAAAGTGGACATTGGGTTATGAGATATATTGAGGGGTCTATTGGCTTGATGTGATTAATGAAATTTAAGATATGGGTTACATAAGTGCAATGAGTTTGGAATAATTTTGATCATGAGATACCAGTAGGATGAGAAATGAGCAATAATGAGTTGGAATATGAGAGTCACATGGTATTGAAAA
The DNA here is from genome assembly GCA_963277665.1 of Viscum album. Classification (NCBI taxonomy): domain Eukaryota; kingdom Viridiplantae; phylum Streptophyta; class Magnoliopsida; order Santalales; family Viscaceae; genus Viscum; species Viscum album. The sequence goes on from OY728127.1 coordinate 189,564,498, forward strand.
CATTTATGGAACTTAATTTGTGCTTATCGAGATTGAGTTATGTGATGACTATAATACCCAAACCCAAATCACTATATAGTAAGTAGATCATAGTGTCACTACAACTTAGAAATTCATCCCCATATGGAAAATGATTCCAACTAGCAGCTAGGGTATATGGGTTGATGGAGGTTATACTATACACTCTGATGGCATAACATAATCACAAAATAGTATCGAGAAACATTAATAGAAGTAACTTTAAAATATATGAAACATAACTATCCATGGTGTACTAAAATTTCTAATTAACCGTCATTCTTATGAATTTTTAGTAAATTCAAACCTAATTTATAAAGGATGGTGGTCACTAGGCATTTACAACCGAAACTTTGGTTGTGCATTGGTCTAGAGGATGAGATGTTAGTCTCATCTCAACTTTTTGGGGTGGAGTTATTTTCTACTCTGGGACTCAATTAAAAATTTATGACATGTTTTTGAATCCTTCCTAGTAATGATAACAATTAACCTTAATAAATTGAATGACTAACAACATACATTTAAGAGGAAACAACATATGGGAATTCTATTATCTCTCATATGATAAAAGTATCTAGTAACTCTATAGTTTGAAACTGTATTGATAGGAACTCTAGAGTTTATTTCTATCAATGAAGGAATGGGTATCCTATGAGAAGAGACATGAGGTGTTATAGAGTTGGGATCAGGACAATGAGGGGGTTCCCTATGTTTCCTTATTAAAGGAATCCGAATTGACATAGTTCAGTGATACTTAATGGGACACATCATACCTTTTATGTTTGTGTGATAAGGACCAATGTTATTTTTTAAGGTTGTGCAACCATGATACCTTCCATGTAGTTTAAATTCATAAAGAGAGGACTACTAGATAAAAGGTACCTAATAACAAGTTGGTGTGGGACTTACACATGAGTGGAACTTTTTGGTTCATCTTGTTTATTAGTAACTAGGAAGGATAAGGTACAAATGAGGACTAAACTAGTAAGAATGCACATACATGGATGTCTACCAACCATTTGTTGGTAAATAGAAGAATAAAGACCAAAAAAGTTGGGGATTAAACATAATATAAGGTACATATATAAAGGTCCACCTCATATTTATTGGTCACTAGATAAGGAAAAAATAAAAAAAAAGTTGAAGCTTACACCAAGTAGGAGGACCATATATAGTTGTCTACCCCTACCTATTGGTAATTAGATGATGAAAAAAGGTGATATGGGTGAGTCTTACACTTAGTATGAGGATAATATATGGGTTCTTACACATCTTCCTTTTGGAAACAAAATGATGAAGGAATATAATATTGTTGTGGATTACACCTTGTTGGAGGACCAAGATTTATATTGGGGTGTTGGGGTTGAACCTCAAAGCGGCATCCTATGCATCTTGATTAATAATAATGAAATTTGATATAGTTGAAGTTGAATAATTTAATTTCATAATTCTTGACCAATCTATATAGTTTATCATAATTAAGTAAGGATGTTTCAGTTATTAAAGGGTTGACTATAATGCCCTGAGCCCAAAATCCCAGAGCCAGTGCATTATTTTAACACATTAGCATGATTACAAGAAACCAAATTTCAAAGGACCAATCAGTTTAGGAGTTTTGGAAAGTAGATTACATACAAGAACCTTACATTACAATTCCAAACATAAAATACAATATAGATAATCCTTTTAGAACATAATTATTCTTCTAGATTAACCCTACATATCAAATATAAAACACTTATTAGCATCCTGGGAAAATAAAACATAAGAAATGGGTGAGATCAAATGCCCAGTAAGGGTAAACAATATTACCGAATCTATTATAAATAAGCATAAACTTTTAAGGAAAGGTATAAAAATGAAACACAAACCTTCTAAACATAATATTAAACACAATATAGAAAGAATAAATCAAATAATTCGATTTAAACATTCACATGGATATTCTACTAGTTGAATAATCAAATGTAATATCAATAACTAATCTCATAATGAGAGAATTCATAACGTTGAACATCATAATCACACCATCAAGGTCTCATACCAATACCACACATAAATAGGTAAAAACCCAAAGTAGTTTGTCTCATGAGTCCTATCGATGCATTTAGGGGCTATAGCATGCCCCTCTCATCACTTACTAAGTCAATCCATTCCTCTTATGAAAGGGATAAAACATAACCAACATAAACATTCATATTAAAACTATCATATGAAATATTAATACTTTAACCATAAACCATGAATGATATCAAAATATCACATCCACAATCAAACATATCATAAACCATTAAATACAATGTGGTAGACTGTATCATAAGAAAAAAAAATTCAATTAAATATAAAATCCAACAAACTATGTTGACATATATGAAAATAATTTAATTAAATCATTAAAAATATCTTGAGATAAATATCACTTTTTCTTTGTAATCATTTATTCAAAAGTCACACACTTATAAATGACATTTAAAAAGATATTTTTTAATCAAAGTGTCCTATACAACTTTGAAACTTTTGAAATGAATTAGCATTTTAAAAAATACATGTCAATATAAATAAATCCTTAAAACCATTTAGAAACATGGATATTAATGAGAAATATTTAGAAGAATAAATATTTAAAACATTTAAAATGATGATTTAGTTAAATAGTTCCATACATAAAACGTTAGAAAAGTTTCATTTTGAAAATATTTTTAAGAAACATGGACATGGATGATAAATAGGTCCCAGTAAATACTTACGTATGTACAATCTCAAATAATAATAAGATTCAAAAATTAAACCATACTTTAGGTCTGATTTCTTTTGTTCATGTCTAAAACTCTTATATAGTGGGTTTAAACAAATTATTAACTATTAATAAAATCATAATAATATTTATGATATCATATATTATTCATTTATGACTTTATCTCAGCCTTTCATTTAACAATTCCATGTCAAAGCAATGTTTTCGGTAATAACTAGTTTGTTAATCGTATGTGTTTTGACATTTTATTCTTGAACCTATTACATAGATCATGATTTAATTACTTCTAGAATGTAAAAAATTATTTATATATCATATATATTCAATATATAGATATATAATATGAAATGGAATACACCATTCATGGAGACGGTAGGACGTATGTATTCTTGAATGCTATTTCCAGTTTCTTATCTTATTGAATAAAAGAAAATAAATGATATATATATATATTATTACAGTATAATTATTATGTCATATATTTCAAATTTATTCAGTATATATAATTTTATAATCCTTTTGAAATGGTTGTAGTAGAGGATGAATCTCATCGTGTTGTGGAGATAGTAGGTCGTACCTACCTAGCATGTTTCTCCCCCACACTTATTTTTTGAAATTTCCACATTGTGAAACATATTTATGTGATAATTAAATTCAAGAAATTAAATACATAGTGAAAAATAAGTGACAAGGAAAGACACAGTCTATATTTAATTTTATTTAGCATAATGAAGATGGATCTACTCCCTTAGTGACTCTGTAAAATTCTCCCAATATTGCTTCAACATGTTCCCATTGATCACTAAAGGTTTCCCTTTGTAGGTTTATTTTAAATGAATTTCACCAAAAGAAAAAACATGAGTAACAATGAAATAGACTGACCATTTAGAACAAAATTCACTTAGGAATAGCTTCAATCCGTAATGAGATAGAATTTTTTTTTTCCTTACTTGATGTTTTTATTGGGAATAATCCTATCATAAAATTCTTTGGTTCTTTCCTTGTAAAATTTTGAGATTTCATATGCATTATTTTTAATCTCCTCCAAATCCATGAAGCAAAATATTCTTTCTTTTATAGCATAAAAAAGAATCATGTTACATGTTTTAGTAGCCCAAGAATAATAATTCTCTAACTAAAACGATAGGAAAAAAGACATTACATATATTAATATAATTGGTGAAATGCCTATTGGTATTTTGAACATAGTCATATAGGCCTAGAGTGCATCATCTGTTCTCAAACTCTAATCCTTTATATTTGGTTTCATAGCTTTTTCAAGAATTTGTTTGATTTATCTGTTGGAAAAATCATTCATTCTATATATTTGAGGTTGATAGGGCATAGATACCCTATGATAAACTTCACATTTCTTAAAAATATAATAAAATTTCCTATTATAAAAGTGGGAACCTTAATCAGTAGTAAAAAACTTTGGAAATCCAAATATTTCAAACAAATTTCTTTTCACAAACATAGACCTAGTTTTCGCATCATTAGATATCATGCGAATATACTCTACCCACTTGGATACATAATAAATAAAAAGAAATATGTAAAGATATCCGTTATAGTTGGGAAAATTCCCCAGGAAATCTACAGCCCATACATCAAAAAACAAAAGATGTTGTTATGAAATATCATCCCTTTTGGAAATGTTTCTTTGAAATTAAAATTTTTTATAGGTTCCAAAAAATTCAAAATAATCTCTAAAATGGCTGGAAAATAAAAACTAGAACAAATTACTTTTATTATAGTTATTTTTGGCCCAAAACTTCCTTAATATATCAAAGTTTGACAAAAATTTAGGATATATTGAAATTCAGAATTTGTAATGCATCTTCTAATCATTTGATAACTACCAATATGCCTCTAGTAAGGATCATCCAAAATGTAATTATTTGAATAACTCACAATTTTAGTAATTTTTTTCATAGAACATCATTAGGATCCAAATAATTCATAAGATCCAAAATCCATGGTCTTGCACATCGAAAATCATACAACTCCTCATCTGGAAAGGTTTCTTTAATTGTTGGATAAATTTGATTTTTTCCATTCAAAACAGATGGTATCCTACTCAAATTATCAGAAAAAAGGTTCTAAATTCCTTTGTTATCATTTATTTCAATATAAAATTCCTATACCAACAAGATCGATATAAAAATCCTTGGTTTTTCATCCTATTTCTTCATAAAAAATCTAATTTTTGAATGGTTTGTGAAAAAAATCATCTTCAAGCCCAGTAAATAACATGTAAATTTTTCCAAATAAAATACAACAATTAACAGTTCGTAGTTTGATTAGTCATAATAGAAAGTTCTATAGTCATAGGAAATAACATGAGAATTAATTTCCAACCTTTTACTCAAAACTTCCCCAAAGGAAAATTTAGATGCATCACTCCTGATTTCAATGCGTAAGTCCCATTTGGGTGGTTGAACAATGGGAGGGGTTATCAAATTTTTTTCTGATATAAAAAAAACTATTTAAAATTCTCATCAAAGACAAATGGGGTGTCTTTTTGGAGAAATATAGACAATAGAAAAGAAATATTACTATTTTTTTTTGAATCTATTATAAAAACCAGCATTACCAAGGAAGTATGTCACATATCTCACTATTTTTAGGTACGCAAATAAAGAGATGACCTAAAATTTTTATTAATAAACTTTAATATCATATAGTGACACAACATAACTAAGAACAATCCCTTTACCCACCATCAAATTTCATTTTTATTAATTTTGGACAATATTCTTATCAATGTAAATTTCAAGAACATGAGCCAAACTTTTCAAAAAAAATTAAAATGGTGATCCATAAACAATGAATTAATCCATAAAAACATGCATGAATGTTTATATAAATTCATATAAAATAATCATCATACATCTTTGAAATGTTTTATGAGCATTACACAAACCGAATGGAATCCTCCCATAAGAAAAGGTTTCACAGGGGCACATGAAAGTGGGTTTCTCTTGATCCTGCAGTTTAATTTGCGTTTTGAAATAACCAGAGAATCCATCAAGAAAAAAATAGTGGGTTTTCCCAGATAGTCTATAAAGTAATTAATCAATAAATGGAAATGGTAAGGGGTTTTTATTTGTAATAAAGTTGAGTTTCCTGTAATCAATCTACATTACCCATTTATTTGGAATCCTAACATGGACAATATCAATAAATTAATTTCTTGAGATTGTAAATAAACCTTTATTGGGAACAAATTTAACTAGACTCACCCACTAACTATCAGATATGGGAAAAATAATTCTATAATCCAATAGGTTGGTTACTTCCTTCTTGAAAACCTCCAAAAGTTTTGGGTTCAACCTTCCTTTGAAATTGTATCACTAGTTTATAATTTTCCTCTTATGAAATTCTATTACCCAATGAGGGAATGATTATAGTTAAATCAAATAGAATCCATCCTATGGATTTCTTGTGGGTTTTGAAGACTCTTAACTATTGGTTCTCATGGTACCTTGATAAATCATATTAAATGATTATAAGGAATTGTTCTTCCTCACCAAATAAATTATATTTGAGGTTCTTAGGAATTGGTTTCAACTCTAACTTAGAAAGTGTATTTTTATTGATTAAAGTAAATCATTCATAGGTATTATTGTTTAGTGAAGCTCCATATTTTAAAGGAAAATCATATTAATGATCATTTTCCACATTCTCAATATTTTTTTCATGTGAAAAGTTTAAATCTTCTTCTTAGGGACCACTAGTTGATTCAAGGTTTTCCAGAAATACATCTTCAATATTTATGATATCAAAAGACTCTTATAAATCTATTTCAACATTACAAGACTCATTAAAAGATTACTTTTTACTCGCTTTCTAGTCACATTTAGCAACAAACAATTTCTATATTTTTAAACAGCAATTGGTTTTTCATCACAAGAAAAATTAAGAAACATATCAGTGGAAACCCAATCAATCATGTTTACTTATTGGGATGAATAATCCTCAATTGGGTGTTTTATGGATAGAAAAATATTGAAATGATCAAAATATCATGCAAATTCTAGTAGAAGGGTACCTTTGTGAACATTGATGATTTCTTTTGTAGTTTTTAAAAATGGTCTCCCTAGAATGAGAGGTGCAAGAGTACTAATCCAATCATATTCCATATCCAAGATATAAAAATACATAGTAAATGAACGTCTCTCACCTAAATTAGAATATCCTTTATAACTCCACCAGGCTTGGTAGTACTTTGGTTGGAAAGTTTAATGATAATTCTGAAGGATTTTAGTTATCTAACCCATAGATAATAGTAAATAAAATGTGTCATAACATTGATCGAAGATCCTAAATAAATAATTTCATCATTTAATTCACATTTAAAAATGGTGCAGGGAATGGTAGATGTTCATGAGTCTTTACATTTGATAAGAAAAGCATGTTGAATCATATATGAAACATTCCTCTCTATGTTTAATTTTAACCTCCTCTTAATTTCCTTGTGTGGGTACACATATCTTTTAGAAACATAGAATAGATTATATTTTTTTCATAGCATCGAGAAAAGGTATTTTGACTTGAACTTTCATAAAAGATTCCAAAACCTAAATATCCAACACTTTTTACCATTTGAAATCACTATTGGTTCACTCTTAGGATATGGCAGTGGTGGTTTCAATGTTTCTTGGGTATTATGAGAACTGTGTTGAGAAACATAAGGACCATACATCCTCTTACCATCCTTATTTTTTATTTCAAACAAAATTTATCTTCCTGTATTTGTGTTTCCATTGAAAGAAAATTCATAATTTCCAGTATTTCTATCAGTGGTGGGATTCTAATTAACATTTTCAACAGAAGTTTTTAGTTTATCATTTTGAGGGTTATTCAATCTTGGACCACTCTTATGTTCAATAACACTCAAATTTCCCTCCACTTTATCTCATTAATTATCTTGTGGTTGTGTGGATAAAACTACACTCATTTCATTATTTATGAAACTTGTATCAGAGGAAAGTTGGTCCATTTGAGTCATCAAGGTATTCAGCTAGTTCTGTTGTTGTTTTAAGGATTCTTATTGTTTCCTCATTGATTATTCATGGTTTATCTATGAATTTTTTGTGGGAGGATCTAGATGAAGGATCATTACATATTAATAACTATCTTTATAATTGAAATATCTTGGTTTAGAATTAATTTATTATCCTTGGAATAAGTTTCTGGGTTTTCTGGGCTGTTGAAATATTTCATTAGTTTGGAACGGTCTGTGTTGGCTTGATTGAAAGAGTTTTCTTGGAAAAATAGAATTAAATTTATCAAAAGGACCTTGAATTTTTGGGAATTGGTCACTAAAATATTCATTGGAAGAAAAAATTCCACAATGGACTTGCATTTAAAAAAATTTCTCAGGTTTGGATGGTGTTGGTGGGTTGTTGGAAAAAATCATCAACCTCACCATGTTGGTAAGATTATAAAGTTTATTGACAATCGTGTTATTTTTAGAACTAGAAGTGGGAAATTCTTGGGTATATTACACATTAAATAGTCCAATTGTTCCAATTTTTTGAGTAATTTGGGCCATGTTTGAAATTAATTTCCCAGGAGAAGCTAGGGTTTTGTCAACTAAAGCCCCTCCTACAGCAACATCAATTATAATTCTATTAGTAAGACAAAATCCTTCATAAAAATAATGAATCAATAGTTGATCACTAATTTTATGGCGGGGGAACATAAAGTAGAGGTTTTTGAATCAATACTAATACTCATGAAATGTTTCACCTTGAGTTTACCTAACCCCTCAAATCTCCTTTCGAATGGAATTAGTTTTGGATGCAGGGAAACATTTTTCAAGGAAAAGTTTCTTCAATTCATTCAAATATCTAATCAAAGTTGAATGTGAATATAAAAAACATTCTTTGAAAACTCCTTCTAAATAAAAAGAAAATGACCTAAATTTCATTTGATTTTTATTAGCTCCTTGAGGTTTCTTATTGACACAAAGATAATAGAATTATTGAAGGTGTTTATGTAGATATTCAACTAGAAACACTTTAAATTTTGGAATTTTGTGAATGAACCCAGATTTAATTTAAGACCTAGTTAGTGCATCAAGAGATTCCATAAGATTTTCTTGACTTTCATCATAAGATGAATCTAAATATTTCAAGGTTTTATTGTAAGACATTTGGAATCCACTATCTGCACTGGCTTCTCAAACACTGATAAATGAGGATCTATCTCCAACTCTTCCCAATTAAACACATGATACAGATCTGTATTATACTTCTTTAGTTGGGAGATGTGAGATACGTCGTGAATTGACATCAATTGAGAATGTAAAGCTAACTTTTATACCACTCTTTCTAATCCTCTCAGTGATCTCAAAAGGTCTAAAATACCTCGACGTTAGCTTTTACTGCTTTCCCAAACGACGGTGACCGAAGCTATGGGCCACTTTCCAGAACACCCAATCACCAATTCAAAATTCAAGGTCTAAATGTATCTGATCAGTATAATATTTTTGGAGAATTTGAGCTGTCAATAGCCACTGCCAAATCAAATTAACTTTCTTATACATCTCCTACACAAGGCTTGGTCCTAAAAGTGAGGTCTTTCCTACCTCATCCCAACATAAAAGAGACCAACATGGATGACCATAGAGCACCTCAAAAGGAGACATATTATATAGGATTAGTAACTTTTATTATAAGAGAACTCGGCCAATCCCAAATGGATATCCCATGATCCTCTGAAATCCAAAACACATGCACAAATCATGTACTCTAGAATTTAATTAGCCCCCTCCATTTGAACATCCATTTGAGGATGGTATATCTTGATCATTTTGATATACGACCCCAATTCCCTTTGAAGGCCTTCCCAGAACTAAGAGGTAAATATGAGGTTTCTGTCAGAAACAATCGCTGATGGCACACCATGAAGTCTGACTACCTCTTGAATATACAATCAGCCCAACTCATCCACTTTAGTTGTATCTATGATCAGAATAAAGTGGGATGATTTGGTCAAATGGCCAATCACCACAAAAATAGAATTCCTTCCCTGAGGTGTATGAGAAAATACAATAATGAGGTCCATGGGGACTTTTTCCCACTTCTTGGTAGGAAAAGGTAATGGTTGTAGGAATCAATAGAGACTTTGATGCTTTACTTTTACCTGCTGACATATATAACACCTCGATAAAAAAAATAAGCTATGTCATGCCTCAATCATGGACCCCAAAACTGCTGACAAACATCATAATACAACTTTGAAGCACCGGGATAGATGGACCACTAATACTGGTGGATATCATGCATCACCACTTTCCACAGAGACAATGAATCCACTACACGGACCTTAAAGTACAAGATCCCCTCAGGAGATAAAGACCGATTAGAAACAGTCTCCCCACCATGAAGAAACTACACAGACCGCTGACACAGCTCATCACTGGGCTACTCCATCTATATGAACTCTAGAAGAGAAGGAGTTAACTGGACATTCACCAAGAATGCACATTCGATGCGGTCCTTGGAATCCAAGTGAATCTGGGCGACGAGCCCCATCAAGGTCCATTCATCACTGGACTTCCTCAAACCCTGCACTGACACTTTTCTTCTAAAGGCATCAGCCACCACATTACCCTTTCCTGGGGTATAAATGATATCAAATTTGAACCCCTACAAATACTAAATCCATTGTCACTGCCTCAGATTTAAATCCTTATGTGGGAAGATGTAGTCTAAGCTCTTATGATCAAAGTAGACCACAAATTTAACCCCAAAGAGGTATTGACGCCATGTCTTAAAATAATGAATCATTGATTCTAACTCCAAGTCATGGGTCCAGTGAATCTTCTCATTTGGTTGGAGTTGGTGAGAACCATAAGCCACTATATGATTATATTTAATGAGCACACATCTGAGGCACGTACATGAAGCATCAAAATAAACCACGTAGCCCTTCCCAGACTCTAGAAGGATTAACATAGGTGTGGTAGTCAACTAATGCTTCTACTCCTAAAATAATTCCTAGCACTCTGGGCTCCATTTAAACTTCACCCCTTTCCAGGTGAGTGCAGTCATAGAGGAAGAAACCCATGATAAATCTTGAAAAAAATCTCCCATAATAACCTTCATGTCTAAGAAAACTCATGATCTCAAACACAGTCTTCAGTTGTTACCATGATATGAATGCATTTATCTTCTCCAAATCTACTGAAACGCCTTGATCCCAAATGATGTGGCCTAGAAACTTCACTTCTCTAATACAAGAAGGTGCACATTGAAAGCTTCACATAAAGGTGATGATTTCACAGAGTGCCCAACAAGATCCATAAATGTTTTTCATGCTCTTCCTCAAATCCAGAGTAAAGTAGGATGTCATCCAAGAATACCACAACAATGGAGTCGAGATACTGGTGGAACACCCTATTAATGGGCACCATAAAAACCACTGGATCATTTTTTAGTCGGAAAGGCATGAACAAATACTCAAAGTGGCCATACATGCTCCATAAATCCATCTTCGGGATGTTTTCTTCCCTCACCCTGGCTTGGTGGTAACATGAACTCAAGTCTATTTTGGAGAACTATTTTACACCCTTCATCTGGTCAAACAAATTGTTAATTCAGGGAAAATGGTATTTATTTTTAATGTTTACCTTATTCAACTTTTAATAATTGATGCACAACCGAAGAGATCCATGGGCCATTTTCAGAAATAGAATTGGAAAGGCCCAAGAAGAGACACTCGGGCCAATGAACCCTTTGGATTAAAAATCATCTAGTAGTGTCTTTAATTCCATCAATTCAGTGGGGGACATGCAATATGATGGAAGAGATATAGGTTGTGTTCCTGGCACCAATTCAACCAAGAACTCTACCTACAGCTATGGGGGTAAGCCTAAAAAATCATATAGAAATACCTATGAGAACCCATCCACTATAGAAGGTAATCCACCTTAAGGAGAACCCCAATCTCCCTCTATCATGAGTGATGATGACTGAAAGGCAAGACTTCCCAATTATGGGATTGTAGGTCCCGTACAACTCGAATGAGGATCCAATTCCCCAAGAAATACCCCAAGTACTTCCATCAAGTTCCATTAAAGTCACCCATAACCTATAGAAATCGATATGTTCTTGAAAGCGCACTAGCCAATCCATACCAAGGACTACATCAAAAAGTTCTATATCCAAGACCAAGAAACCCCACTCCATCACAACCCATGACATGGAGAGCACAAAAGAAGGTCACCATAGACCTTTATCCTTATTCTTATAAAATATTGTTACTAACTCTATTGAAAAAGACATCTTCTTGGTTGGTAGGTTCAGTAGATTCACAAAACAGGAAGAGATAAAAGAAATAGACATACTAGTATCAAATAAAATAGCTAAAATAGAAGATGCAATCATGATGGTACCTCGAACTGTATAAGGTATTATATATGATCCAGTTGGTGCTTGATCGATACCATGAAGTTTCCTGATCCTTACATGAGAATGACCACTCACCTACAACTCTACCTTAATCTGGATCTTCCTAAAAGATGATCTGGTTTTGCTGCCACAACCACCAAACCAATATCCCACCATCCTATTCGGCTACGAATGAACTGACAGTCACATAGAAGCCAAAAATACTGCCCACTCTGATATGGGTGTTCCACATTGCAAAAACGTTACATATGTCCCATAACCCCACATCAGTGATAGGGTCTAGGAGGATATGTACATTTAGGTCGGGTGTGCCCTATCTTTTCGCACTAATGGAACACAACAGACCCTGCACCAGAAGCCACAGAGGAAGTATTCCTAGAAGGATGACCTAAGCTGCCACCACCCTTCTTCCCTTGCTCATCATTCTTCCTCTTCTTCTCAAATGAACTTCCACTTCCAAACACTAATATAGTCCCAAAGGAACTAGACCTTCCCTTGCGATCAATTTTTACCATACAAGCTCGATCAAATACCTTAGCATAGGTCTTAAACATGAACAAAAATACATGTGAATAGATCTCTGGTTGCAAACCCTTTTCAAACCTCTAATCCTTCATCTATTCATTAGAGACTATTCCAAGTGAATTTCAGACTAGCTTGATATAGAATTTGGCATACTCTATCACTAACTGGTCCCCCTGAACAGGATCCATGAACTCCTAGTATCTAGCATATGACAAGACCTCAGTACATTACTAGTTATTGAATATTTACTTGAAGTCCATCTAGCTCAAATTATCATGCTTCCTGACCTAAATCAATAAGTACCATAACCTTCGACTGGGACCCTCTAGCAAGAATGAGGCACATTTCACTCTGACTTCTTTAAGAGTATCAAGAAACTCATACATGAGATCAATCTTCTCAAGCCACTTCTCAACTTCTAGAGGTTCTTTGGTACCTCAGAATGAAGGGGGATTGTTCTGGAGAAACTCTTGGGATTTTTCCATTTTAGGACTAGATATATCCTCTCTAACTAGAGTAAAAGTAGGACCATGAGTAGATCCTTATCCTAAATCCTGAACAGCCTGAACCACATCTTCCACCAACCTCTGATCAAGCGGTGAGGGGGAACTCTCTCCAGATTCTTCCCATGGTTCAGGGGAACTCTTTAGGGAGGAATTCTACTACAAGTAGAAATAGTCACATAAGAACATCATCAATACATTAGGTATGAGAAATAAAATTTCAACAACAAAAATAAACATAAAAAACCAAACATGTCGTAGAAACACGATGATCAATCCAATTCACCCCCACCCAGTGTCCACATATAGTCTATATCCCACACATCCAACTTGGAAGAGAATAAAATCCAACATCCAAACATCCCATGGCGACTCAAGGTATGTCACGAGGTGCGTTGACCAGACACCCTAATCACAACCAAAACTTTAAGCCCTAATAGTTCTAGCTCATGTCTAACCAGACTCATCCCAAATAAAATGACTCAAATGGATTTACCTGGCTCTGAAACTATTTTTATCATGAACCAAGTTGGTTCATCATCCAAACAATGCCTGAACCAGTCCACGGTAAGGCCTGAAGGGCAATCCTGATCCCCACTAGCTGACGCAAGTGACCAGGTATCAATGACAACGAGTGGGAACAACTTATCCAAATATGAAAAAAATAAAACAAATGACAATAACTACAACACCGAATCTGAAAATTTCAAACAAAAAAACATAAAAATGTTTCATAATTTAGTTACAAAGTTTAAACCAAAACCCAAAAACTACCATAAAGTAAGGTGACCAAAAAACAACTCAAAAACAAACACTTGTTAAGAGGACACCACCCTCAAGCCATATCCACAATGTCACACCAAGAAAAAATTCTAGCAAACTGAACCACCATCTCTAAAAGCTTTACACTTAAATGTATCAAACCTTTCCAAATTTACGTATACATGAAGGTGTAATTAGGGTGTGAGCTAGTTCCCAGAAGGATACCAACCATAAAAGATTCTATGTATTAAACATTATATGGAAAATAAACATGCCAACTTCATAAATGAAAGGAAATACTGGAATAGTATAAGGGAAAGCCGTTTTAATTAAATCAATTTTTCAAAGAATGAAATTTTAAATAAAAATACCTTTACCTTTAAAGTAACCCACATGTTACCCACCATATTCCAATAGTGAGTGAAACATAGTCAAAGAGCACTAAACATGGGAGAGTCCCTATGGGTACTAGATACAAATGGGACCCTAGAACCTCTCATATCAGTGAGAGGTGTCATAGGAACAACAACCAACTCCATTCTCGTGCACAAGCCACTATGGGGGGAATCATATACCAAGGCCTAATGGTCTCAAAATATATCTTATATTTAGTAAATATTGTCATCTTCAATCCTACTAAGTGAAACCAGGACAAAACCACTTCTGAATCACTAGCACACTAGTCCTAGTCTTCCCTCCTAGCTACTCGATCTTCCATTTGTGCTCTGAAAAGTTTCAAATGTTATATATTACAACTTGCTTGAAAAAACTACCTTTATCAATCATATTCACATGAAAATAGAACTCAAACATGTTTCAAACCCTTTATATGATTTAATAAACCATTAGAAAGTTTTATAAAAAATTAACAGAGGTTTCACAAGACTTTGCACACAAAACCCCACTCAAAGTCTCCTTTTAAGGTCATACGTAGACCAATAACATACCAACATATAATTTTCATCCATTGATTCATTTAATAAATCAACTCCACATTTTATAAAACACATTTCAATGACACAATTTGGGTTAAAAAAAACACACCACATTTCATATGAACATGCCACTTGAAAAATAAAACACATAATAAAATCTCTTAAAAACTAATTTCATACCACATAAATTAATCAAGGAGAATACTAAATTAATTAATCAAGAAAGGTAATTCACCCAATCATTCTTATAAATAGAACCACTTTATTTTTGTGTCAAAACTCCAAAATTTGGTGTAAAACTCCAATCGAATCCAATCTGCACAAAAAAAACCCAATTGAACACTAAAATAAGACACTGAACAAGAAAAATCAAAATTGGACCCTAAAAAAATAGATTCCAACACAGAAACCCTAAGGGAAGAGTAAAAATCTCACCCAAGGTATAACTCATGAGGGTAAGGCTGCTGGAAGGGAGTGATGTGCTATGGGGTCATCAGATGTTACTTTGGTAGAAAAGGTCATCGAAGGTGATACGGGTTGGAGATCTGGCTGAGAAAGGGAGGCATCGCAAGAGGGGTTGTGAAACATGATGCAAGCCAGAAGGGGATTATGGTTGTGTGGGTGTGCCAGTACAAGGTCTCTAGTGTGAGGTACGACCAAGGGGGAACCGACCATGAGTGTAGGCAATGGAGAGGAGGGAACACCGCTATGTTGGGGGGGAGATGCAGTGTGATGAAAAAGTGAGGGAGAAAGAGAGGAATACGGAAAAAGAAAAAGGATAAAAGGAAAGGAAAGAAAAAACGAAAAGGGAAGGAAAGAAAAATAAAGAAAAAAAGGGGAAAAGGAAAAAAAATAAAACATAAAAATAAAAACATAAAACATAAATGTAATAATAATAATAATAATAGTAATAATAATAATATCTTAATAAAATATTAACAATATGGATAATCTTAATAATATTAATAATAATAACTTAATTAAAATATTAACAATAATAATAATAATAATAATAATCTTAAACATTATTATTATTATTATTATTATTATTAAAACAAATTTTAATTCCATTTATTTTTCTTATTTTACTGTGTTCTCACTTTATCATTCATCTCATAAATTAATTAATTAATAATTTTTTTGAATGTCGGGCATGCCACACAGTGACCTGGTGAAGCCACATGGCTTTGACCATGCCATTTTTATTCATTGAACACAGTCAATCCCAAAATAATCATTTATCAGTAAAAGTGAAAATTTTCAATCAGGCTCAGCCCGCACCTCAAAAAATATATCAATGTCAAATAAAATTATAAAATGAAATTATTACAGAAGTTCAGGTGTGATTATTCTCCCCACCATGAAAACTTTTCTACCTCAGAAAGTCAACTCGAAGCCTTATAAGAGAACCAAAATGGATACTACTATTCAACCCATAACTTTCTCTCCCAAGTCTCATGCACATCATTCCCATGCTGCCAAAGGATATAGATGAATGGAATAGACTTCCCACAAAGAAACTTCTCTTAAGAATCCCTTATCCACATGGGCCACTCAAACACAAATAAATTGGGATATATCATAAACTCTTCCCAATTCAACCCACGAGACGGATCAAGATTACACTTCTTTAATTGGGAGACATGAAATACATAATGAATTGATATCAACTAAGAATGTAAAGATAAAATGTATGCCACCTTTCCAATCCTCTCAGTGATCTTGAAAGGTACAACATACCATGATGTTAGTTTTCCTTGATTTTCCAAAGGATGGTGACCCAAGAGAGGGGTAATTTTCAAGAACACCTGATCACCCATAGAAAACTCAAGGTATCAACATCTCTGATTAGAATAAGATTTTTGGGGACTCTGAGCTGTAAATAACCACTGCCTGATCAACCTGACATTTTCAGATGTCTCATATACAAGGCTAAGTCTCAAAAGTGTGGTCTCACCTACCTCATCCCATCATAAAGTAAACCGAAATGGCCAAACATAGATTGCCTCAAAAGGATACATTCAGATAGAG
Source organism: Viscum album (assembly GCA_963277665.1). Lineage (NCBI taxonomy): Eukaryota > Viridiplantae > Streptophyta > Magnoliopsida > Santalales > Viscaceae > Viscum > Viscum album. The sequence goes on from OY728127.1 coordinate 189,581,452, forward strand.
GATTGGTAACTGTTATTATAAGAGAACTCAACCAATCTAAAATGGATATCCCATGATCCTAAAAAATCCAAAACAAATGCATGAAGCATGTCCTCTAGAATCTAATTTTCCCACTCCATCTGACCATCCGTTTGAGGTTGGTACGTCGTACTTATTTTGATATGTGAACCCAATTCCCTTTAAAGGACTTTATAGAACAAAGAGCTAAAGCATGAGTCTCTATCAGAAACAATCGTTGATGGAACACCATGAAGTCTTACCACCTCTTGAATATACAATCGACCTAGCTCATTCACTTTAGATGTATCTCTGATCAGAATAAAGTTGGTTGATTTCGTCAAATAGTCAATCACCACCCAAATGGTGTTCCTTCCCCAGGTGTACGAGACAAGACAATAATGAATTCCATTGCGACCATGTCCCACTTTCAAGTTGGAATGGGTAACAGTTGAAGTAAACTTGAGGGCCTTTGATGCTCTGCTTTCACCTATTGAAATGTATGACACCTCGATATGAAATCAGATATTTCCCACCTCATTCCTATCCACCAAAACTTCCAAAGAACATTATAATACATATTGGTATCACTAGGATGGATGGCCCAATGAGACTAGTGGTCATACTGCATGACCACCTTCTGTAGAGACAATGACATCACTACATGACCCTTAAATTACAAGATCCCCTCAGGAGACAAAGACCAATTAGAAAATGTATCCTCACCATGAATAAACTGCATAGACCACTGAAGAATATCTTTTTCAGGCTTCTCCCACTGAATCAACTCTAGAAGAGAAGGATTCAACTGAACACTCACCAAGAATACACCTCTTCTATTCTCCTTGGTCTTCAAGCCCATCTAAGAAAAGAGCCCCATCGAGGTCCATTCATCACTAGACTGACTCAAATCCTGCACTAACACTTTTCTGCTCAAGCTGTCAGCAACCAAATTACCATTTCCCAGGGTATAGATGATATCAAAGTTGAACCCCTAGAGATACTCGATCCAACGATGCTTACTCAGATTAAGATCCTTCTATGAGAAAATGAAGGATAAGTTCTTATGATAAGAGTAGACCACAAATTTCTCCCCAAAGAGGTAGTGACACCATGTATTCAAAGAATGAATCACCACTACTAACTCCAATTCATGGGTCGGGTAATTATTCTCATGCGATCGGAGTTGGTGAGAACCGTTACCCACTACACGATTATCTTTCATGAGCACAAACTTGAGGCCCATACATGAAGCATTTTAATAAACCACATAGCCCTTCCAAGACTCTAGCAGGATCAACATAGGTGTGATAGTCAACTGCCACTTCAACTCCTGAATGGATTCTTGGAAATCTAGGCTCCATTCAAACTTCACCCCATTCCAGGTGAGTGCATTCATAGAAAAAGCGAGCTATGAGAAATCCTGAATGAATCACCTGTAATAACCTTCCAGGCCAAGAAAACACCTGACCTCGAACAAATTCTTCAGTTTTTCCCATGACACACCAATATTGATCTTCTTAGGTTCTATTTAAACCCCTTGCTACAAAATGACGTGGCCCAGAAACATCACTTCCCCAATCCATAAGGTTCACTTTTAAATATTCGTCTAAAAGAGATGATCCCGTAGAGTTCCCAAAACGATCTATAAATGATTTTCATTCTCTTCCTCATATCCAGAGTAAAATAGGATGTTGTCTATGAATACCACAACAAAGGAGTCGATATATTGGTGTAACACCCTATTCATGAGCACTGTAAAAAATACCGGAGCATTTTTCAATCTGAAAGGCATGACCAAATACTCAAAGTGGCCATACCTACTTTGGAAACCCATCTTCATGATTTACACTTCCCTCACCCTGACTTAGTGGAAACCTGAATGAAATTCTATTTTGGAGAACCACTTTTCCTTCTTTATATTATTAAATAAATCATCAATTCAGGGAAAATGGTATTTATTTTTAATGGTAACCTAATTCAACTTTCAGTAATTGATGCACAACTGGAGAGATCCATTGGCCTTTTTCGCAAATAAAATTAGAGTGGCCCAAGGAGAGATGCTTGGGTAAATGAACCCTTTGTATTCCAAATCTTCCAGTTGTGTATTTAATTCCACCAATTCGTTGGGGGCCATGCGATATAAGGGAAGAGATATAGTTTGTGTTCTCAGCGCCAATTCAATTGTGAACTCCATGTCCCGCTCTGGGGGGTCATCCCAAAAAATCATATAGAAATAACTATGGTAACTCATCCACTATAGGAGTTAATCCACCATGAGGAGAACCACCACTAACCTCTAGCACGATCGACGATAACTGAAAGGAAAGACTTCCCATATTTTGGAGCATAGGTCTTGCACGACCCGACTGAGGATCCCATTTCCCAAGAAATACCTGAGGACTTCCATTATATTCTATGAAACTCACCCATCACATATAGAAATTAATATGGACTTGAGATCACACTATCCAATACATGTTGAGGATTACATAGAAAAGGTCCATATATATGATCAAGAAATCCCACTTCATCTAAACCCCTGACATGGAGAGTGAACAAGACATGCACCTGATAACTTTCTCCTTCTTCTCACCCAATGGTGTTACCAACTCCATTGAAAAATACATCAACTCAATTGGTAGGTTAAACATATTAACAAGATAGGTAGAGATAAAAGAAACAGGCGCAAAAGTATCAAATAAAATGACTCCAATAGAAGATGCAATCAAGATGGTACCTCAAACTGTTGAAGGTTACGTATTTGATCCAGTTGGTTCCTGATAAAAAACATGAAGTTTCCTTATCCCCACCTAAGAACGACCACTCAACTGTGGCTCTGCCCTGATCTGGATCTGCTCAGAAGATGATTTGATCCTACCTGCACAGCCAAAAAACTGATATCCCACTGTCCAGACAGGCTCCGACTGAACTGACACTCCCTAAAAACCATAGATCCTGACCCACTCTGATATGGGCAAGACAACTTGAAAAATGATTTATAAGTCCCATAATACCACATCTGTGATGGGGCCTAAGAGAAGATGTACATGCAGGTCATGCATGCCATACCTTTCCACACTGATGGAACACAACAAACCCTACACCAAAATCCATAGAGGAAGTCTTCCTGGAAGGATGTCCTGAGCTGCCACCACCCATATTCCCTTGATCATCGTGCTCCGTCTTCTTCTTGGATGAACTGCCACTACTAAACACTGACATAGCCCCAAAGGAACTTGACTTGGACTTGCGGTGAATCTCCACTGTATAAGATCCATCAACTACCTCAGCATTGGTATTCAACATGAATATAAATACCAGTGAATATGTCTATGATTACAAAACAATTTTCAAACCTCAAAGACTTCATCTATTTGTTGGAGACTACTTCAAGGCCATATCAAACTAGATCGATAAAGAGGTTAGAATACTCCATCACTAAATGGTCCCCCTGAATAAGATCCATGAACTCCCAGGATCTAGAATACACCAAGACCTCAGGACAATGCTGGTACTTGAAGATCTCCTTGAAGTCCTTCCAACTCATTCGCTTTTTCTTACCAGCCTGAAGCACTGAGTCCTACCACCTTTGACTGGGACCCTCTAGCAAGAATGTGGCACATTTCAATCTCACTTCTTCAAGAGTATCAAGAAACTCAAACATGTGCTCTATCTTCTCAATCCACTTCTCTTCTTTCTGAGGCTCTGTGGTACCATGGAATTAAGGGGGTTAGTTCTTGAGAAACTCTTATTATTTTTACTTTTTAGGAGTATATCCATCCTCTCTAACTGGAGTAGGTGTAGGAGTAGGAGTTTCTCCCTATCCTAAAACTTGAACAACCCAGACCATAGCATCCACCGACCTCTGATCAATCAGTGAAAGAGAACCCTCTCTCGGTTCTTCCTGTGGTTGTAGGGGTACTCTCTGAGGAGGCATGTTGCTACAAGAAGAAACATTTACATAGTAACATCATTAATACATCAGGTCTAAAAAATATAATTTCAGAAAGAATAATAAACATCAATAAACTAAACATGTATAAGCTAAAAAATGACTGAACCACTTCACCCACACACTGTTTCCACATATTGTCTTCATCTTTTATGTCCCACCTGGAGGAGAAGCCAAACATACATCCCCAAGGCATCAAGGATATTGATGCGCCCGTAAAGGGCTCCCAGTCTAGGGTTCTCCTCTCGCTGCTGCCGCCCCTTTGTTGTAGACGGCGCGACATTCCCCTAGAGCTCGGTGAGTCGGTCAGGATCTCTGCGGTGTCGCGCAGTTTCATGGTCTTCCCTTGCTGTGGAGTTTCTCTTTGGGCTTCGGTGGTTGCTGGTTCAGACCTGCGTGTGTAATACCGGTCCCCGTCGAGGGCATACTCTTTGGAGCCCTCTTGGGTTCATTCTCGGCAGCTCACTGGTGTCCTGCGGTGAGCTTCTCAGCGTCTAATGGTCGTGCTCATGCGTCAGCGATGCGTGGGGTCCCGAATTTTCTCAGGTGAGTGCGGTGGGGTTTCTTTTTGTTTGAAGCGGCCGATTTTTTTGGTGGCGGCGGGTGCTTCAGAAACAGGGCGTTTCTTGCGCGGTTGGATGGTGTTTTTGAGTTCTTCTTGGTTTCGTTAATGGTTTTTCTGATTTGTTGGTGAATCGCTGTTATGTTCTTATTTTCTGGTTGATCTGTTTTGTGATGCGCACCTGTTGCGTTTGATTTTTTGGATTTGTGATTGTATGTCGAGCGGATATGCTTGTGTTTGCTCATGGTTTTTGTTTTGGACCGGTGATGATCCGGTGTCGGGTTTCCTCCGATGGTGATGGTGATGAAGGATGTCGATTTTGCTCGACGGCGATTTGCTGGTTGGTGATGGTGACGACGGTCGCCGGTGTTGCTCGCTGGAGATCTGATTTGATGTGTTTTGATTGGATGGCGTGTTTTTCGTGGCCTGAGGCACTGCATTTCAAGGTGCACTTGATGTTTCGAGGCTCGTGGCTCAAGGTGATGATGGAGGTGGAGATGAAATTTGAAATTTGAATGTGTAAGTTTGAATTTGAGAATCTGTATGGTTACCGGTTTTCCTTAAACCATCTTTGAGAAATTAAAAAAAATGATTTGTGTTAAACATACATACCAAAATTTCATAGTGACTCCAGGTCTTTCATGAGGTGTGTTGACTAGGCACCCTACTCGCAACAAGAACTCCAGTCCATGACATTCCAAACTCTTATATAACCAAACTCATCCCAAATAAAATGACTCAAAGGGATCTACCTGGCTATGATACCATTTTTTCATGAACCAAATCGATTTTTCATCCAACGGACACCAGAACCGATCCAAAGTAGGGCCCGAAGGGCTTTCTTAATCCGCACAGGCTGGCGCAAGTGCCCAAGTATCAACAACATAGAATGAGAATGGATTACCTGGATATAAAAATATAAAACAAACAACAAAAACTAATAAAACAAATCTGAAAATATCAAATGAAACAAGCCTTAACAAGGTTTCAAAATATAGTTACAAAGTCTAAACCAAAACCCAAAAACTACCACAAAGTAAGGTGACCAAAAACAACTCAAAAACCACCACCTAGAAAGAGGACACCACCCTCAAGCCATATCTACAATGCCGCACCAAGAAAGACTACTAGCAACCCAAACCATCGTTTCCAAAAGATTTACCCTTACCTGTATCAAAAATTTCCAAATCTACTTACACCCAAAGGTGTAAGTAGGGTGTGCGATAGTTCCCATAAGGATTCCACACAAGAAAGATTCTATTTACTAAACATTATATGTAAAATAAACTTGTAATCTTAATAAATGAATAGAAATTATAAAATAATTTAAGGGAAAATAGTTATAATGATTTTTTTTCAAAGAATTAAATTTTAAATAAAAACACCTTTACCTTTAAAGTAACCCTCAAGTACCCACCCATATACTGATGGTGAGAGAAATATAGTCAAAAAGCACTAAACGTGGTAGAGTCTCTATGGGTACTAGTTAGAAATGGGATCCTAGAACCTCATGTCTTGGTGAAAAGTTGTATAGGAAACATAACCAACTACGTTTTCGTACACACGCCACTAGGGGGAATCAAATCCCAAGACCTAGTGGTCTCTAACTATATCACATATTTAGTAAATGTTGTCATCATAAATCCTATTAAGTGAAACCAGGATGAATCCACTTCCGAATCACTGGTACACTAGTCGTATTACTCCTTCCTGGCATTCTAGGGATTCCCTTTGTGATCAAAAAAGTTTCACATGTTATATATTACCACTTTCTAGTCAAAACTCACTTTATCAATCAAAATAACACGAAAATAGAACCCAATCATGTTTCATACCCTTTATATGATTTAAAAAACCATACAAAAATTATATAAAACAATTAAAAGATATATCACAAGACATTTCACAAAAAACACAACTCAAAGTCCTCTTTTAAGGTCATATGCATACCAATAACATAACAACATAGAATTTGAATCCCTTACATCAGTTTATAAATCAAATTCACATTTTGTAAAACACATTTCAATGACACAATATGGGTTCTCAAAAACAAAATGCACCACGTTTCATATGAACATGACACTTGAAAAATCAAACACATAATAATCTCTCTTAAAAACTAATTTTTCACCACATAATTAATTAAGGATAATAATAAATTAATTACGAAAGAAAGGTAATGTGACTTATAATTCTTATACATGGAACCACCTACCTTTAGTGTTGAAATTCCAAAATTTGTTATGAAACTTTAATCATACCCAATCTGCATTACAAACAAACCCAATGAAACTCTAAAACAAGAGACCGAACAAAAAACAAAAAAATTGGACCCTAAACAAAATTGAATCCTACAAAAAACCTAGGGGAAGATGGAAAATCTCACCCAGGGTAGAACACATGACGTTGAGGTTGTAAGAAAGGACCTGTGTGCTAAAGGGTGGTAAATAGAAGTTGTGCTGGTGTGGGAGGGTCGTCGAAGGCGATTCGGGCCAGAGCTCTGGCTGAGAAAGGGAGGCGATGCAAGAGGGGATGTGTAGTGAGATGCGAGCTGGAAAGGGAGAGGGGTTGTGCCGGTGTGTCAGTTCAAGGTCACCTGTGCAAGATCCGACCAAGGGTGCACCGTTGAGGATTGTGACAAAGGGAGAGGAGGGAGCACCACTAGGTTAGGGGGGGAGTTTCAACATGACACAAAATAGAGGGGGAGGAAGAGAGGAATAGGGAAAAAAGGAAAAAGGAAAGGAAAGGAGAAAAGATAAAAGGAAATGGAAGAAAAAAAGAAACAAAAGGAAAAAGGAAAAAGAAAATAAAACCTAAAAATAAAAACATAAATCATAAATGCAATAATAATAATAGCATAATAAAATATTAACTATGTGGATAATCTTAAAAATATTAATAATAATAACTTAATTAAAATATTAACAACAAAAATATTATTATTATTCTTAAATAATATCGTCATAATCATTATTATTAAAACAACTCTTAATTCACTTTATTTTTATTATTTTATTATGACCTCACTTTATCATTAATCCCATTAATTAATTACTAATATTTTTCTGAACACCAAGTAGGAATCGCGATGACCTGGTAGAGTCACATGAATTCAACCATGCCTAGCCCATGTGTTGGGCATGGCCAGGACCAAAACAATCATTTATCAGCAAAAACACAAAATTTCTATCGGGCTCGACCCACTCTTCAACAAAATAATTAAATGTAATATAAAATTATAAAATGAAATTATTACAGATGTATGAGTGTGACATATAATTTCAAAATATAATCATCCAATTAAATTTATATATAATTTTTTTTAATTTTAAACCTTATATTTTTGTTCAACCCCATGGTTTACCAATTTTAACCTTAACCATAGTAAAAACCTTTTCAATTTTAAAGGGTTATAATTCTATATATATAGTAAAAATTGACTCATAAATGGAAAATGGATGAAATTTTAGAGCATATATTATCCAAATTTTCCTTTTTTAATATTTTCATGATTTTTAAATAATTCAATAAAATATTATTTTCATAAAATGTCATTAATGTCATTTTTACACTATTCATTTAATTTGACATTAAAGACACTAAGGAAAATATTAAATTCAAATATAAAACTTTAATAAAACTATAATATGTCATATTTATCTAATAAATTTATATAACACAATAATTCATCCAAATATTGTTAATTTAATGTATTAAAATCATTTATTTTATATTTCTATTAATTGAATAAATACTATGTCGGAGTTTCGTAAGAATTTAGGAAAATGTTCAATCACAAAAAATTACAAATGAAATTACATTATAGAAAAAATTATTTAATATTTCAAATAAAATTTATAACTGAACTTATCGCATTTTCTCCTTATAATAAAAATTTAGAGTTATTAAAGTCAATAGAGTGACATTTTGTATTTATTCCTTTCGTAAAATAATTTAAGGGTAATAATAAAAAACACATGACACATAGTGGAAATATATTTGAGAATTTGATGTAGATGGATGAAATAAACCCATAAAATAGGATAAAGGCAAGTTTTGGGTTTCTATTGAGACCTTATCTCATGTTTTTATCCATATTTTACCCATTTTACCTTAACTGCAGTAACAAATATTTATCGAGGTTGCAATTCATAATGACTAAAAATAAAAGTGACATATTAAAAAAAATTAAACCAATTATTTTTAATATAGTATCCCTTTTTCATGATTTAATATCTAGAGTTGGTAGAAATTAGTTTATGATAAAAAAACGCAAAAAAACAACACTTTTTCAAAAAATTCATTTTTAAGAAGAAAAATGATTTCATAAAAAATTCAACTCTATAATTGAATAAAATGATCTCAATTGGATTGTTAATAGTATTATAAAAATAATATTATTATGAATTAATTTTAAAATAAAATTTAACTTTTTACATTATTGAAACAAAAATATAGTTTTCAATAAAAATCTGTATTTTCACTATTTATCAGAAAATCAATATTTTCATAAAATCCAAAAAATGCAATATTAGATCAGTTTTTCATGTCATATATGCTATTGAAAATAATTTTATTATTTTTAAAATATTAGGGTTCTAGATTTTTGACCCTTTAATAAATTGTATCCTCACAATTTAAACTTGTGCTCGATATTAAATGTTTGGATATTTGAAAATTCCATTGTAGAGAACCCACGTTGTTAGAAGGGTTAATAACACTTTATATTAAAAATAGTGAAAGTAAAATAAAAATGTAATTGGAAGTAACACATAACTAGGTTTCTAAATAGAATAATATTAGTGGTAGGGGATAATATAGACACGGGGAAAAAGTAATTTCCAAATAATGATGGAGAGTGACAGAGAGCATTGACCACAAGAATGTGAATGATTATGAGAAATTTAAAAACCACAAAACCATAAATCAATAAGGTGTGATAAAGATCATAGATTCATCAGAAATAAATGGAATAGGGAAACTTTTTTATTTCAAGTTCCTTTTACTAGAGTTGAAGAATTCCATTACAATAAAGACTAAAAAGATAATGAAATATAATTAAATGATTAGTATAATTTCATCATTTAATTGATCTTCACCACAAACACATATTTTTCTTCAAATGATGAGTATTAAATATTATTTTCTCATTTTTTATGTACTAAAATAAATTTCATAATCCATAAAAGGATATTAAGATATTACTCTTATCATTAAATATAAACCAAAACTGAATGGTTAACACAATGTAAGATAATATCCACAGTGTATAAAAATTCCTATTTAACTCCAAAATTTCTATAATAAAAACCAAATTTCCACCTACATCATTTTAAAAATAACACTTAATCCTAAATAACATCAATAAATTCTATCGAGTGGATCCTTGGACCATTTTATGTTTTGAGAATAACAAATATGTGTTTGTTTATTTATTTTAGATATATTAATACATTAAATTGTATATTTATTTAAAGTATAATTAATATTGATCATATAACTTTATTAATGACATAATTTATTTTTATATTTCATGTTTTTATTTTTTGTAACATGTTATAAAAATATTATATTGAGTTCAATGAAAAAATAAGTCATTTAAGACATTAAAATACCATTTATACAAGTTTTGTACTGTAACCATAATGAAAATATTCTGTTTTCATGTATACATTTAGGAAATCGATGTAGAAAAATGAAATTAATGTATCCATTTATCCCATATAGTGAATTCACAAATCCAAATCTCATACATAGACAATTTAGTATTCACCACATAGCTGATTCTCCAGAATATGATACCCACTATATCTCCACCATATATTGAACTATAGAACTCAAAATTTAGTGATTACTTTTTGTAAGGATATGAATATTTTATAAATTTAATTTTAATACATAAACTACTTAATTTATCTCTATGTTTTCAGAAATTAGGTTTGAAATTACTATATATTTTCAGTTTAATTTCTTTCATTTTTGAGAACTATTTTTCTTCTATTTTTTAACAATAACTTATGTTATATAAATCCAATTAAGGTGATTCTTGATTATTTATAAATATAATAAATTTTTCTAAATATAATTCAAAAGTAAAAAATATGTTTCCCCCTTTATCAATTCCTATTTGAGCTCTAAAAATTGATAAATCAATATGTTTTTAGTTTTTTGGAATTCCCTTATGTAAATCACCTATGTGAGATATTTAGATAAGTGTCCAAATTACCTATGTGATGAATTTACTTATTTAAATCACCAACATTGAATTTACTATTTGAATCCCATAGATTATTTGACAACATTTTTTACCTTGCACTAATTTTCCTATGTCAAAAACACCTATATGAAATTTTCTTATGTGGTTTTGTGCTTTTATATTGGTTTTTATAAAATATAGATAAATGTTCTATTTTACTTAATTATTTATATTCTAATTTACAGAATTTTATTTTATATATTTAAATTAACTAAATATCTTTATAAATTAATATTAATTATGTAAAACCTATGAAAATTTTTTCCCATCTTTTTTAACATAGTTTTTTAAAGAACAATCTGTGTTTTAATTTCACGCACTAAACATATAGCTTGAAACTTTAGAATTCATTTTTAGTATTTTATATTGTTTTCATTGATTCTATTATTTATATATTATCATTAGTTGATATTAAATTCATTAATTTTTCTAATATATTTAATATAGTATTATTAAGTTTTTAATTTCTCTGTATGTTTTCTGCATGTTTTGAGTGGACTATATATGATTTTTATATTTTCAAATTCAAACTTGCTATTTTCATGAGATCATTCATTTACCAATTATCAATGAGATCATTTCAAGTATTTAATGGATTATTTCAAATTGGTTTGACTAAATATTTACCTTTTTTAACATTTTGGTCGTGGGTTGAGTGATTAATATATATTGATAGTATTTATCTCTCTATCTCCCCCTGATAATCCAGTATTATTCTATTTGAATTTTAAATTTTCTAATGACTTCTCGACTATGTTATGATTATTTTATTTTTAAAGGGAATAGAGATTTATTGTTTTATATAATTTTAAATTATTTCTATTATAGATTTCTCTCACTATTGGTGGACTGTCTCTCAAGGGATAAAAAAAATTCTATGACTTATTCTAATACCTTGATGAGACAATCAAGCAGGTCAAACACTAAAAAATAGTAGCTATATTTTTTTCTTATTGTATATATTTTTTCCGTTTTCTTGATATTGTGACACTTCTTATTATCTCTCACATTCTTTCACTTTCCCTTTATTATTTTACATAGGAAATCATTTTCTATATTCAAGTTGTGACTCCCAGATTCAAAATCTAGAATTGTTTGGTTTTTGAATCTTGGTATCTAAATTATGGGTTCTAATTGGTTTAGAACTCTCCATAAAAAAGTCAAGTGTTTGGTTATTATTCCACTAGAAAAAGTAATTTGTAATTGGGTTATTATTCCATTTTAAAAATCAGGTACAACACAACACATCTCTCACTGACTATAGAGGTATAAGAGTAAAGTGGGAAAACATTGGGCTAAGCTACTATAAAAAATATCATTTAATTATTTATTTATTTTATTCCCTCTGCTAATTTACTCTCTTAATTATATTTGATAATAATAAACTCAAATAATTAATCTAGCTCTTTAAAATTTTAATTCGGTCTATTCTCTCCATCTAGATAGTCTGTTATCACCAATTCGACCTAACAATTGGTATCAAAGGTTATTCCCTTTGGAATTCACCCACTCCCTCTATAGAGTATATTTTTTATATTTTATTATGATAACGTTTTCATAGATTGAAATTTCTCTATTTTTTATTTTCAAATAATATATGTTAAGGTTGAGAATTATACAAAACATATTGTATGGGATAAGGGTTCAAAATAGCTAAAATAATGTTAAAATTTCAAAAAGTAATTCAAAACACCCAAAGAGACCTCGAGCCATGTGTACCCAAAACTTCCAACAATACATTCTGTCACCTTCCATCATCATCTTGAGGCCCAAATTTTAAATTTCTATCTTTTCATAACTGTCATCACTAAACCACACCATTCATTAGATAACACCAACACTATAAAACACAAAAATAACTTCAACAACTACCACAAACCACCAGAATCCATTTTCATCAACATTTAGAACCATCATAGTTTTAACAAAAACACAAAACATAAAGTAAATAACTAGGAATAAATAAAACATTACACTTTTCCATTGTCATTGGGAGTAGAACTAGTCCAGAGACATCACCAGATAAGTAGAAATAATAAAAACTCCAAGCCAGAGTGTCTCCTGAAAATCTATAAACCACTGGAACAACACCTCTCAAATCCCCATCAGAACCGATACAATAGGGAAACTCAGACATGAGCATTGGATTTTGAAAACAGGGAAGAGTTTATCGGAAGAAGTGTAAAATAAAGAGATTTATATTGTAGGGAGACTTAACCAAATAACATCACATCTATGGAGAACAAAACTAGAAAAAAATACCAATGAGAACGTGAAAAAACACCATCACTAGATGAAGCCTCTGGCATCAAGGATGAGAAACAAAAAAAATACCATGAAAATAATGAAGAGAAAAAAAAGTAAGAACCAGGAAAGGTATCAGTAGAAAACCATGACCGTGAACCCCATAACATCCCAAACCACCATGAATAACATCGAGAAGGACCTAAAATAGACTCTGATACGGCAGATTTGGTCTTAAGAGCATCAGTGATTCATAGTCAAAGGCCCAAAAACAAGAGACACAAGCCCTAGGAATGAAATAACAGCATGTAGAAGGCCCACTGACCCTCAAGGAATCATTCTAAAGGCTAGATTGCTGAAGTATATAGATCTACCTGAAAGGTAGAGCTTAAGGAAGAACAAAAAACATGAGGAAAAGGGAGCATAAGCGGTGAAATGAGATAAGAAAGAAATGGATTCCGTAAGGCATCAATCCATCAGGAGGGGGGGAGAAACCCTAGGGTGGGGAGTAAAACACTAGAGGGAGATCTATAGGTTAGAAAATATCCATCCCACATTTTTTATTAACATTTTACTAGATCTCAGAGTCCAAGGAAAATATATGTAAGATAGAAGTAATGAATACAAATGATTGATGGATTACTTAGAAGCCACCTAAATTTTATGGGATTGATTATGGTTAATGTAAATATACAATAAAGGATTACCTCAAGAATTTGAGTATTGAAAATTAGCCGATCATGAAAAATCCTTAGAAGCTACTTGAATTTGACCAAAATACTCTTATAAGAAACAATGCTTCTAGATATGTTTTAAATTACAAAGTCACAAATAAATTGTTTCATGATATTAATAGAGGTGTGTTTGGTCAAGTTTCTTCATGTATATGGATTATGATATCTGAAAGATTTTACAAGTTACTTTCCATGGATCAAAAAATATAATTAGAACAAAACTCCGAATTCTTTGTGAATATTAACAAGATTTATTGATGGTTTAAGATGAATCTATAAACCAAATATTCCACTAATTCACAAGAACTGTAAATAGAATTAAATACCTTGGAGAATATTTAAAGAAGCTCGTAACTGGTGAAATTATCCTATGATCTCTACTGAAGTAGTGTCATCGAAATAATGTTGCAATTAATGAAAGTAATAACTTTAAATAATACACATTGGTTGAACTCATCATATTACTTCTTCAATAAAAAATTGAGTTAAATAATATTGTGAAAGAATAGACTTAAAAGAAGAAAAGTATTTCTTTTAAGTCAATTATAATTGTTATTTTAATTCTTTTGAATCTATATCATAATAAAGTGAAAAATTATAATTTGAGAGTATAAGAAAATGTATTTATTACTTGATGAAGAGGAATAAATATTTCAAGAAGAGACCAAATAAAGATCAAAATAATGATCAAAAAGAAAACAAGGGTACCACATATGGTCCAGATTTAACATGCTATAAATTTATAAAGAAGGGACATAAAAAACCTGAATGTCTAAAGTTAAATCTAGAAGCTAGAGATAAGATATATAACAAGTAATTTAAATGTTCATATAATGTTGGTTGGAGTTTCACCAAAGAATCTAATTCAAGTGATGAATCTCGAAGTGAAAAAGAGCCATCCAACATATGTTTTATGGAAAAAATAAAAATGAGTTTAGTAATGATTCTAATTCTAGATACTACTCTGATTTGAATGATTATATCATTGATGATTTATAAAAATAAAATAAAAAATAAAAAATATGTTTTAGGATTTATTAAATTTTATAATAATTAAATGAAGAAAACAAGAGGCTTGTGAATGATATTAATAAAGTGAATAAGTATAATGATGCTCTTACGGAAGAAATGATAAATTCTTCTTCATATTCTAAAGGTAAAATTTATAATGATTTTAAGTCCTTTCAAAAGGAAAATGATAATGTTAGAAATGAATTTGTATGCTTAAAAGATAAATTATATTTTTTTTCAAAGGAAATGTAAAATATGAATAGAGGTAGCTATGATGAAACTAGGTAAAGATAAAACTATTTTTAATTATAATATGAAGATTTATAAACTGTAAAAAACTAATTTTTTTAAAAGTTATGCTAGAAAAGTTTCTTATGGTACATGATTTAAATTTCATTGGCAAGGAAATTATGATATTACCTTATATACCCTGAATCTTCTAGTTATAAAAATATTTTTATTTCAAATAATTTACCTTTTAGAGTACCTTACAATAAAGGTTTTTAATATGTTTAGGAACCTAATAATTCTATTTCTAACCCTGTTTAACCCAAAATAGAATGTGTACAAAAAATATAAAGTAATTTATTTTTGTAGGAAAAAGGTCTTGGATGTATCAAGAATGACACATGGTACATGGATAGTGGTTGTTCTCATCACATGACTAGTGACATATCAATTTTTTCTCCTATACCAAATGTGATGGAGGTTTTGTCACATTTGGAGATAACTCTAAAGGAAAGTTTAAGGCATTTTGTGAAGTATGTATTTCTAAAAGTTTTTTTCTAAAGTCTTATACTTTGAAAGTTTGAAAACAAAATTAATTTTTATTTTTCAATTATGTGATGATGGTATGTATGTTAAATTTTAAGTTAATAAATATTTAGTTTTTAAAAAGGAAAATGTTTTATTTTATTCAAATAGAGAAGATAATATTTATTCTAATACTTTATATGATTTATCTAAAAACAATTAGTGAATTAATGTTATAGAAACATATGATGTTCTATAGAATTCAAGGCATGGACATGATCATTTTCAAATGATACACAGTTTAGGAAAGCATGGACATGTTCTAGATTTAACCAAGTAAAAGGTAATTATTGATTTTTTTTTTGTGATTTTTGATCAAAAGGTAAGAAGTAAAAAAATCTTTCAAATCTATCAATCATAATTCTCATTATAGAACTCTTTAATTATTACATATTGATTTATTTGTTCCAAGAAAATTTCTAGTTTAAGTGTAATGAAATATGTTTTTCTTATTATTGATGATTTTAGAGGATTTGTATGGGTTTATTTCATGTCTCATAAGCATGAAACCTTATCCAAATTTATTTCTTCTTGTAAGATAGTTCAACATAAAAAATTCAGATTAATTGTTTCTATTAGAAGTGATAATAGAGGTGAATTTTTTAATATTAATTTTTAATTTTTTTGTAAATAAAAAATTTATGATCATAATTTTTATACTCCTAGAATAGTTAAATGAAATGGTGTTATAAAACAGAAAAAATAAAACTATTTAATAAATGGATTGAAATATGCTTAATGAATATAGGTTACCAAAATAATTTTGGGTTGAATCTGATAATACTACTTGATATGTTTTGAAAAGAGTTTATTTTAGATTTTTTTAAAGAAAACCACTTATGAATTATTTAATGGTAGAAAACCAATGTTTAGTTATTTCAGGAATTTTGTTGAAAAGTTTTTTTTATCTAGAATACAAAATATAATTTAGATAATTTTTTCTCTAAAAGCGTTGAAGGTATATTCCTTGGTTATTATTGTAACAGTAAATCTTATAGAGTTTATAATAATCATACCATGACTGTTGATGAATATGTACAAATAAATTTTGATGAATCTGGTGGTGTTTAAAAATCTATATTTTAAAATATTGAAGATGATTTTAGGGATTAAAATTTTTGTTAAGTAAAACCTTTATGTAATGTGTCTTTTGAGGGGGAGAAAAATGCTTCTCAATCTGATCCTATATTGAATACGATTCATAAAAATATTCCCTTTGAAAATGTGAATTGTAATATTGGTTTCAATATGAGAACTAGAATCTCCTATTTAAACCACATTTTTAACTCTAATTTTTTATAATCATGTTCCTACTAATATTGTTGATGCTTTAAATGATCCAAATTGTTTTATTTATATACAAGATGATCTTAATCAATTTGTTAGAAATAGTGTCTGGTCTTTAATTGAATTTCCTAAGGATAATAATTTAATCAAAACAAAAGGGTTTTTAGAAATTATATGGATGAATTTGGATAGATTTTGAAAAATAAGTCCAAACTAGTTTCCAAAGGATACTCTTTAGAAGAAGGTATAGACATTGAATATTCATTTTCACCTGTTTCCAGGTTAGAGGCTATTAGAATCTTGTAATATTTTTCTTGTTTTAGGTTTTGAAATTATTTAAAATGGATTTTAAAAGTTATTTCTTAAATGGTGTCATAACTGAAGAGGTTTTTGTTTCTCAACCCCCTGATTTTGAAAATAAAACATTCATAATCATGTTTTAAAATTATCTAAAGATTTGTACAATCTCAAAACAAAAAATCTCATGCTTGGTATGAATGGATTTATTTTCTTATATTGAATAATGGTTTAAATAAAGGTAGTTTTAATCTTAATATATTTTTTTAAATTTCTTTAATGATATATTAATTATGAAAATTTATGCTGATGATATAATTTTTGGCACTTCTAATGATTTACTTTGTAATGTTTTTTCTACTTTGGTGTTATTTCTTGAGATTTAAATTTCTAAAAGGAAAATGGGGTATTTCTTAATCAATCTATGTATGATGATGATTTTTTTAAAAGGGTTGGTTTCCATTCATGTAAATCCATGGAAACTTCTATGTTTACTATTTATAAATTAGATGTTGATGCATCAGGTAAATATATTTATATTAATGTTCATAGAGATGTGATAAGTACCATACATTATTTAACTTCTTCTAGAACTAATATCATGTTCATTTTTTGTTTATGTGTAATATTTAAAGATGATGCTAAAGTGAGTAATATTAAATTTATGAAAATAATAATTAGATATGTGAAATAAATTGTTAACTCTAGTTTATTTTATCATAAATATAATTTTTTTTATTTAATATCATATTCTGAATCTGATTTCAGTGGATGTAAAATTGATTGAAAAAACACATCAGGTATGTGTCATTTTCATATAAAAATTTTAATTTATTTATCTTTTAAGAAGAAATTACATGTTTCTCTGTTTACAGTAAAAGATGAGTATATATTTTCTACTAGTTATTGTACTCAATGTTTATGGATTAAGTGAACTTGATTTGGTTTTGGAATTTATATTGATAAATTACCTATTCATTGTGATAGTACTTCTTCAAATTATATTTCTAATAATCCTTTAAAATATTCTAGAACAAAGCATACTGATGTTATATTTCATTATACTAGATATATTGTGAATGAGGGAGATGTTTTTTAGAGTTTATCCCTACTAAAAATAAACATATTAATATATTCACTAAGACTTTAGACTTTTCTTAGTTCGAAAAAAATGAAACTTGATCTTGGAATTTTTCAATCTTAACAGTTTTATGTTTTAATAAATTTAAGTGGATTTTCAATATATTTATATGTTGAACGTTTTTGAGTTACATGAAATATACAAAATCTAGAATCTGTTTCTTAGATTAATTGTGTTTAATTTATATAGATATTTATATATTTTATATCTATTTTATATCCTCTAATAAATCCAAGATGATGTTAATTTACCATTTAAACATAAATTTTTCATAAAGTTTTATTTTTTAAAATATTTATCATTTTTTCTTAGATAGCCATTTACAAATTCTACTCACTGCATTTATTTCTATGTTAGAACAGTGTGTGTCTTTATAGTATATCCTTGACATATTTTTTGTGAAACATGAATGTTTAAGAATGTTATATAAACTATTTAAAGAGGTGATTTTTCTATTTAAACATTATATTTTTTATAATTTTAAAAAGGGGGATATATTTTTGAAATTATACATGGTTTTGTAATTATAAAAATAGGTATAATGTTGAGTGGCTCATTGAACCACTTTATGTATTGATAATTATTTTTTTTTATTTTTTTTACTTTAGATGTATTAATAAATTAAATATTATATTAAATTAAATTTTAATTAATCTTGAACATATCATTTTATCCATTTCATAATTTATCTTTAGATTTCATGTTTAGATTTCTTATAACATTCTCTATAAGAATTATTTTGAGTTCCTAGGATAAATAAGTAATTTGGAACATTAAAATATCATTTATACATGTTTTTCACTATTCCTATATAGAAAATAAATTGTTCCCACATATCCATTTTGTACATTCATATATCCAATTGAAATTAATATAGCAATTTTTCCCATATAGCCAATTCACATTGCTAAATCTCTCACGTTGCAATTTACTATTCACCACATAATCAATTCTCTAGAATCTATTACCCTATGTATTTCGACTGTGTACTAAGGTATAAAACTCCAAATTCAGTTATTTTTTTCAGAAAGATAAGAATATTATATATATTTTATTATAATACAAAAACTTTTGAATCAATCTCCATCTTTTATGAAATTATGTTTTAAGTAAATACATATTTTATGTTTAATTTATAAAGTTTTCTAGAAATATTTTCCTTCTATTTTTTGATGATAACCTGAGTTATATAAATAGAATTAAGGTGATTATTAATTATTTTTTAAGATAATAAAATTTTATAAATATAATTCAAAGGGATAAAAAGATGAATCTTTTTTTATCTAGTACTTTTTTCGCTTTGAAAATTGAGAAGTTAATCAGTTTTTAGTTTTCAAGAATTTCATTATGTAAATCGCATACGTGAGATATTCAGATATATGAGAAAATCACCAATGTGGTGAATTTTCTTATGTGATTCACCTATATAGAATATCCTATATGAATACCATACATGATTTGACCATATCTATTCCCTTTTGTGAATTCTCTTACATCAAAACACTTATGTGAAATTTTCTTACGTGGTTTTGTGATTTTCTATAGGTTTTTACCAAATCTGAAAAAACACCCTATTTTACATAATTATTTTTAATCCTATTTCATTAATGATTATTTCATATATTTAAAAATTTAAAATTAATTTATAATTTCATAATAATTATGTAGAACCTATGTGATTTTTCACATTTTTAATCACATTTTTTTGAAGATCAAAGTCTGTTTTATTTTCAAGCATTAAACATAAATCTTGAAACTAGAAAATTATTTTTTCTTACTTTATGTTGTTTTGTTTAATTATATTGTTTCTAAATTAATTTTAGTTGATATTAAACTCATTCAAACTTGTTTGACTATATTTAATACAGTGTTATTTTGTTTTCAATTTTTCTATATATTTACTACTTGTTTTAAACAGATTGTTTTTTAATGTCATATTTTAAAATTCAAAATTGAAATTTTAATGGGATATTTAATCAAAATATTATTATGGAGTTTATTTATAGTATTTAGAAAATGATTTAAAATTGTTTGAATAAGTATTTATTGTTTTAAATTTCCTCTATGAGTGGAGTGGTTAATATTGTCTTTTATTTTCATTAAATCAATTAATTGAAATGGCACATTTTTTTATAATTTGATCTTAAAGTAATATAATAAATACTATAATTAATTTAATAAGAATAACTAATATACTTTAATTTGGTATAAGTTAATTTTTAAGCTTAAAATGAATCTTTCTAAAGATTGTTTTTCATTACTTTGTATGCATTTATATTAAAATTGATTTCTTCCATTTTTAAAAATTTAATCATGAAAAATTGATTCAAGATTTTGAGTAATGGGGTTTAATTATGTTAAATATAGCCTTTTATACTATTGATCATTATGAATAGTAACTGTGGATAATATTTCACCTCGATAAGGGTAAATAGGGTAAAACAATGTTAAAACTGTGAGAAAAGGCTTAGAAATCTCCATACAACTTTTATTTATCCAATATTATGAATTTTGTTCAACGAAATACATCCTAGATATAAAATTAAGTAAATTTCATACCACTTCAATTTTATTATAACATTTATATTTTTCTAGGGACAATATAAATAAAAAATATCACATTATTGATTTTAATTTCTCATATATGTTGTCATACGGATAAAATGAAGTTTTGAGTGAATCTAAATGATTAATTTAATTATAAATAATTTATTTTTATTATATTATTTTTAATTTTTAGTGATGATATAATTACCTTAAACACTTACGCAATGATGATACATTCCTTGTGCAAGCAATAAAAAGGTCAAAGTAAATGATTTTAAAAATAATAAAATTAACAAGTTTTAGATGAATTATTGTATTCTAGGAATTTATTAGGTAATTATAAATTATAAATTATGGTAAATTTTTCTGTATTTTAATTTAATTTTTTTTCTTCATGTCTTTGAATCTGAATTGAAAGAAAAGTCCCGAAAATGACTTAAATGATATTTATATTGACTAATATTTTATTAAATGATTTAAAAATCAAAATAAAAATATGTTAAGAGGTCAATTATGATGGTAAATGGTCTGAAATTTAATCCATGTACCATTTCAATCCACGTTTCACTATAGAATTAAATTTAAGAACCTTAAATGCTAATAAATGTATTACCATAGTTAAGGATAATAAGGGTTAACAAGGGGGTTAGACCAAAAGATATGATTTAAAATAAAACATAGAAATGTATAAATTATATTATTTGAAGGTATTTAAACCTTATTATATTCAGATTATAGATTATGGCCATTTTATTGAACTTTATATGATTATTATATATTTTCTTTAAATGTTTTATATAATTCCAAGTGTGTCCATTCTGTTACTTATAAAAGTGATCCTACTCGTATCAATTATTCAGAAGGTTTGATAATTATATCTTAGAAAATAACTACCCAAAACCCTATATATCTTCATTAAATTCATCCTAGATCTTCTTTTCTTCCCCTAAGAGCATCCTATTATGGATTAACTTATAAGATAAAGAGGTCTCACATAGAAGAGGTAATCATCAAAACTGACTCTTTCAATGTTTATTTATTCTTTAAATTCCTATAAATCTATTGTATCTATACTAAAATTATGAATATAGTGTCATCAATATAATAATATTTTATTATTATTATGTGAAAAACATTTTCTACCCCATTCTATGAAATTGGAAATGAGAGTATCACTCATGCATATTCCTGGAATACCCCCTCCACATAGTGATATTAATCATTCTTTATAACCATAATTAATAATATTTTATTATTATTTATTTAATTTTTATATATATTATATTTATGAAATAATAATTTTTTTTTAAAGGTGAATTATTATTTACCTTTCTTTTATTCTGTCCATCAAAAGTGGAAACATCACTTGTGTATACGTATAAACTACCAACTCAGCAAAGTGATGTAATTAATTTTTTATCACAACATTATATAAATGGTTATAAAAGTGTTATAATGTATAAATATTATACTTATGAAATGATTAATATTATTTATAGGATGGAAGCATGATCAAAGTGGAAATACTATAACTATCGAATCGAAACACACATGAAAAACAAAGTAGCTAACACCCGAAATTAAGATGATAATAAAATATTGTTAATGAATGGATGATAATATGCTATGATTAAACCAAGTTTATTATAATGAGTATTAATATAGTTATATAATACATTTATAATAAATATATATTTATTATAAAGAATGGTTGGATGTGTATGAAGCAAGATGAGACATAAGGTAAGGGTTTATAATCTTACCTTTATTTCTGTAAGAAATATACCCTATTCACTACTTGTTTCATTAATTTTTTGTATATAATTACTATTTGATATATTATATCATGAATATATTTACATTCATGTCATTTAAAGTATCATTTTATTTTATTTATTTCATGTGTTTTATGATTTAGTAGTTACGAAAGTGGTAAGGGGTTTATGTTATAATCACATATATTTTCAGGATTATCTATACTAAATTTCTATTAAGGGAAATGATATGGATATTATACTTCTTTATTTTCTTATATGCTAGTTATTATTTCAATTTTTATGAAATATTTCCATTTTCCTCTATTTTTTACTTAAATTGATCGATAAGATTTTTTAAAATAAAAACTGACATTATTTCTTCCTTACTCGATAAAAATTTTCTTTTATACCCATGTTCATTAAAAAATATTCAATAAAATTATTTTATATGATCCAATTATTTATATAATTAATTTCAAATCATATTATAATTTTTTCCAATGTCTTAAAAATGGATTTTTATAAATTTTTCTAAACTATTTATTTATGAGTTTTTAAAAATTATGAGAAAGGAATATTTCGTTTTACATTTAACACATGAATGAATTTTTCCCTTTCATGGATATTATTTTCCTTGGATATTTATTTTAAATATTAGTTTGTTATTTTCAATTAATATTTTTATAAATATTTTAGTAATTTTTGAGTTTTTAAAGATAGTGAAAGGAAATGGTACTTTTCCTGTTTCAAAGAAATATTTGAATGATATTTTAAAGATATTTTTTATATATGTAAAAATCCTATAAGTATTTTTATGATTCGTTTCAGATATAATCTGAAGATACCATCCACTTTCATTCTTTGTATGGAGTATATTGATTTAAGTATGATTCTATGAAGCTTGTTTCTTTCATATGGGATAATAATGTTATGATGAAATCTTTATGAATATAATTTCTTTTTTATGGGTTATGCTATGATGAAATGATGGAATTATTATGAAATCCATTTATTTTCCCTGATCTATGATATAATGAAAGTTTATAGTGTTTATGAAACTTGTTTCCTTTCTATGGGTTAAGTATTTTTCAATTTATGAATGTTTTATGATCTTGGGGAATACATACATATATATATATATATATATATATATCATTAGGTATTGGGTGGTCCTAGAATTATATAACCCTAAAATGAATTGGGTAAATAATGATATATCATGAGATAATAAATATTGAAATGGGGAGTGAACCTAGTTTAATGTGGGACTAAATCAAATGTGACAGTCTTGTGAGTGAACTATGACTAAGGAATTGACTGTATGAGGAGTTAACCCAATATAGTATGATAGCATTGGCATAATTACTTGAATAAGAAATGATTTTCTATGATTATTTTTATCTAAAAAAATTATTTATTATGATAATGATATGTTCACATGGACTATGATTGATTATTAAGAATTCCACACATTTTTGACTAATGTATTTTTTTTTATGAAAAACCCTTATGCCATGATTCATGATTAAAGATATTTGACTGATTAGCTATAAATTTTGAAATTTATGATCATGTTATCATACCATTATACTTATCATATTCTAATTTATGATCATTGATTGATATCACCTATTTTTAAAATAACCAATAATCTAAGCTCAACCTTTCTTGTGTTTCGTTTCCTTAAGTTATGAAGAGAGGTTTTAATTAGGGTATGTTTATGAAGTATACCAAGTGAGAAGAACTTTGTGGGTTATGTCAAATATAAATCATGAAATAAGAAGATTATATATCTAGTTACCAATGAAACTAAACCTTTATGGTTAAGGGTATTGTATTTTTATGATATTTATTGAATATTAATATAAAATGATATAATATTTATGTTTGTAATGCTCGGGTAGCTTTAGTTGGTATCAGAAAAATTGTCATGAACCAGGCCAAGATTCCATTAAACCTGACACTCGTCCTAGCCCGAAGGGAGTTCTCGATCCCCAAAGGATGGAAACTAGTGTCGATCATCAAAGTAATCACCATAGGAACAATTTTTCCCAAAAAATGAGGATCAATAAATAAACTAGACATGTAAAAAACAAACAATAACTGAATCTCAATAAATAAATACACAAACTGATCTAGATACAAATAAAACTGAACAAATATGGAACTAAAACACAACCAAATTGAACTAATATGAACATGATATCCATGTGACCTCATGGTCACCACCATCCACAAATCAACCTGCTTCAAGACATGATCAAACAGAAACCTATACCTGAGAAACAACTCGATTCTATTGATACTGAATGACATAAATAGAGTATGATCATAAAAAAAATCACCAGGGAACAAAAACATATTCCATACATTTCCTTTCCCACAACATTCCCCAAAAAGTATTTTGAAATAAACATATGAAAGTAGTATTTAAACATTTTTGAAGAATCAACCACTTCTTTACCTTTTTCAAAATGAACATGTCACATTCTAATTTTAAAAACAGATTTCCATTTTAAAAACCAAGTTCCACAAATGAGTACAGAGAAAGTAATTTAAGGATAATATGAAAATTAAATAGAGATATACCAAATAGGTGACAAACAGAAATATAAAAATAAACAAGAACATAAAGTTATTAACCGTGGGAATTTCCTAAACATCCCAAGAGAAATCCCTCGACATACTCAGGTCAGACTCACCTAACGACATATGGTGCATCTATATAGTCAATAACTCACTGACCATTCTAACTACCAATCCTATAGCACAATCCCACCTAACCACAAGAAATCCAAGGGGTATCGACCCATCTAATCAGGTTTGAAAATAAACCATCACTCCAATCCATAAAAGACACCCAAGAACACATGGTAATAGTACATGGGGAAAGAAGGAGGTCCTCAAACGTGTGACTCACCTTAACTACCACCACCATAATTTCCTACCCCAAACACTGACTCCACCTATTAGATAAACCACTCTTAGGAAATCCTCCAAAGGGGTGCCCATCTTGAAAAATTGCTTTCACAAGTTCCAACTGATCCGTCGCATCACATGATATTTCAAACCATTTCTCAAAACAAGATAAGATTCCAACCGATCATTTATACTTCTAAAAACACAATAATCTCCCAAAATTTTCAAATTTCCAACTGGTCCTTACATCATACCCATTTCAGATGAATTTGAAAAACATTTCCAAATCATTATTAAAATACTATGAAACACAACTTTCAAGTGTAAAATGCCAAACATGCCTATACATTTCAAATTCAATTCCATTTCTAACACCACTTCAAGCTAATATGAAATCACAGAATATACTTAAAGATGCCAAACAAGATTTCATGTCATTTAGAAACCAACCATCTTTTCCCGGTTTCTGAACGATCCATAATTTTAAACACAACATTTAAAACCACATTAAAGTAACTTGTGATAAAGGGGAATTTAGTGAAAGAGAAAGATATTGAAATAAGTAAAGAATGAGGAGGGATAATTGTTTTGAAATAAGGGTTTTTAATTTTAGAAATTTAATCCAAGACATTATCATTTGTGTGATCATCCATGTGTTCACCCTGAAAACACATGGATATTACCATATCCAATGAAACACGTCAAGTATTAATGAAATCACCCAAAAATTATCTCTAAAGAAACACCACATGATTTATTAAAAACACAACAAACCACATGTAAGCATCACACCTGAAAGTCACTAATTTCCACACACAAAAATTACAACCCAACAACACTACCCAAAACATAACCAAGGGAAACCACCACCCCAAAACACCCATTTTATCTTCAAATTTGAATAATAATTTTATTAAATTGCTTTCATACATTAAAATATAGGAAAAATTAATTAAAATCTTTAGAAAACAAATCACACCCATTTTACAACATGGAAACATAAAAAAACCTACATTATCACTTTAAAAGAAAGAATAACAGATTTTGAAATCAAATAGGAATGCTCAAGAACTAATTGGATTGTTTTCTAAAGGATAATAATGGAAACACCTACTTTCATAGAGTATATATATGATAAAAATCTTGGATAAGGAATAATACACCCTAAAAGATGATCCACACACCCTAACATCAAATAAATATAACAAAATCAGCCAACCCAAACCCATGGGTTTGGGCATGATAGAAACCCCACAAAGAGAGACCAAATTATCAATAGGTAAGGGAGAGTAGAAGAGTAAATGACCAAAAATCACAAGAACTGACCTTAAGATCCTTCAAGGGGGTTCATAATTGGAAGGTAAGAAAAGGAGAAGGATTTTGGAGGAACCCATGGTGCTCTTAATTTGAAAAATGAATAGGAATATGAAATGAGGTTTAAAAAAGGGGAAAATTTTAATTTAAAATTTTTATGAATCTGGATAGGTCGTATGGTTTGACTGCACGGTTTTCCAAACTATGTGGTCACCACTGCCCAAATGGAGAAAACCTCATGCATGGTTTCCATATGATTTCCTAAACCATGCACAACTCATGTGGCTTACCCTAGGACCCCAAAACTATCCATATAGTTACCTAGAAAAGGTTTCACGGTTTACCCAAATCCTACACTAATCATGCGCTGGCCAAAAACCCACCCAAGTTTTCCAAAATTAAAAAATTCAAAGTAGGGATAAACCCAAATCTTAATGATGAAGCTCATATTTTCACATATTTTATTCTATAATTAAATGTTTTTAAACCCACCATAGTATAATTTAAGGGGAATTTATCACATATTTAGGTTTTTGAAGTATTTTGAGATTAAATGTAAAAATTGGCCTAATTTTGGATTTTTAAGAGATTTTTTGGTGTTTGGTATTTAAATTATATCTTCTTCAATTTTAATCCAAATCAGGTGGATTTTTTTTTGGAACTCTTTATTTGTGGGATAAATATATATCAACTGGACTAGATCACAATTAAAATAGCTAAGGTCCCTAATAAATCATTCTTTGTGTAATGTTTTTATAGACAACATGGTGGACCCTACTTCACTAATGGAGCTATAAATTTAGATTTAATTGTCCAAATCCATTGATTACACTTGGATACGAAAGATAACTCATAGATGCGCTTCCTTGGTAAATTTAAATATAAAATTCAATCATTAATGAATCCATTTAATGAGTCAAACATGGAGACAAATTAGGAAACAAAGAGACAGAAAAAAGTGGTGTTCGGTAATTAAATCATAACAATATAACCAAGTTTCCAAATGATATGAAATTTTCAAGGTCAATATATAATTAAATTTGGAACAACTCTTAGGAATAATCCATAAGAAGATTATTCCATTCATGGGGGATACATGACATGTAACTCAATCACATGTCGTGTATTGGTCAATGCGTAGATTGCGACGCAAACATGAACTTGAAGGATGTGAAAGAAAACTCAGAGATGAAGTACACAATGTGTACCTCAGGTACACATCATGATTAAATCACAACGATGAGAAATTAATTCTATTCTACAAGATTTCCATGGGATTTGGCCTATAAATATAGGCCTCTACCACCCTTCCAAAGCATTTTGGTGTGGAGCAACTTGGGGATAGCCTTTGTTGGCCTCTTTAGTTTCTTTGTAGTATTTTCACTTTATTTTGTAATAGAATTTTACTTTTAATATATTAGTCATCTTCTTCATTCATCTAATTATTCCTTTCTTTTACTTTATGTGTTCTCCCACAATTTTTCCCTTCTCAACTCCAACAGAAATGGAGAACTAACTCGGACACTTGTTCAAGGGAAGGAACATTGCTTTGATTGAATTCCATGTGATTTAATTTCTAATCTTTTTATTTAATTATAAGAATTTTGGTGGTGGTTAAATTGATCATGGTGTGAATTCACCCCCTTTTCTCTATCACGTAAAATTTTCTTATCATTTATTAATCATCCTTCCCTTCACTGTCTAAATCATGAATACAATGGAGTATGGATTGTGTAGTGGTTGTCGATGAAGATATCTCCTAGACAATGTTCAGAAGAGGATTTCCCCCTATGCAGAGGTCTTAGTATGGGGTAATCACATTTCAAATGATACGGGGAGGTGTGACAGATCTTGATCACCTCATTCAATTAAATATTGAGAATTCCTTTAAAAATGATTTCAAACACCATAGCCCCCCTAAGAAAAAGTTCCATTATTTTATCTTCTAACTTTATTTTGTGTTTTCATTACATTATCATTATTAGTATTATTTATATTTCATACATATTTTTAAATCCACCATATATATTATATAAATTAGTTTTATTATATAGTGACAATAGAAAAGCATTCTGTTCTGAGAGAACACCTTGTGATCAACCCCAGGGTTTTCCGCGATGGTATATTCTTATGAAAAATAAGAATTTAATTAAATAGGGAAACACAAAAAAACCATACCATAAATTTGGGACCATTTTTATGGAGGCCAAGTGATTACACATATTATTTTTTATAAAAAACAAAAAAAATCAAAAAATAAACAAAAACAGAAAAAAAAAAGAGCTTTGTTGCATATCTTTCATTTTGTCCGCCAATATGGATTTTTAGGGAAATTATTATAATTATTATATTTTGGATAAATTTTATGGTGATCCAAGTAGGGAAGAAACATTAAAGATTACAATTCTGGAAAATTCACAACAATTTGAAGAAAATGCCTTGATAATTCAAGAGAATTCCCGAATGCTGGAAAAAGAAAGCAAGATGATGTCGCTGGCCTCCCAAGTTAAAGATGTTAAATTATTATGTATGGAATGACAAAAAATAAAATATAAGGAGAAAGAAAATCATGTTCCACCTAAATTTCATGAAGATTTTGATTAGGTTGAAGAAAAACTTGAAGACCCACTTCCCTCTCCTTCAAATGAGTTCCCAGCTGGCTTTCTTGTGAAAAAAGAGTCTGAAGCTGAAATTTATGAGGGAGTTTTAATTTATGAGAATTAATTTCATTAAAATTTCATTACTTATGAATTGAAAACTAATATCCCTTTTATTGATTATATAGATTTAGAACCACTACTACAGGCTCTAGATGATGAAAAATAAGAAGGTGCTCATGTTGAGGAGAGAATGGAGGAGCCAATCAGCTTGTACACTGGTAAAAATGAGGATGACAGAAAAATACAAGAAATCAATGAGGAGTAATTTATTGATCCTAAACTAGATGAGAAGTCACATCCTATTCTACTATCTCTACCACCAGTGAACACCACTCCTTCATCTGAAAAAATTGGGATCACCCCTACATTCTTTTCCCTCAACCTCTTAATCTCAAATTCATTTTTTATCACTTCTGGGGGTTGGGGACATTCTTATTTTATTTGGGGGTTCTCACTTCTGGTATCCACTGATGGATGTCGCAAAAAATAAAATGTGGTGGTTTATGGGAAAAAACCCCATCCACCTTCACATTAGGTTTAATGTACTGAAACTGACTAAATAGGGGCATTAAACACCTATCACCAGCTTGTGGGTAAAACCAATCATTATCCCCTTTCATTTCCCTTCGTAATTCTTTTCAAATTTTTTATATTCATTTCTTCATTTCATGATTTGTTGAAATAAGTGGTAGTATCTAGGAGTGTAACTCAAAGATTCAATTCAAAAATAAAGTTAGGTTGTATCTTTCTTTCCTTTTAGTTTTTTTGCATATATTTTTATAGAGCTAAAATGAAAGGTAGTGAAATCTAAGTGAGGGGGAGTTTTGACCTGATTAGTTTTTTTTGTGTGATTTTATTTTTTTAGTTTCTCATTTTTAGGAAAATTGAACTTTAATGGATATTTTGATCATTTTTTACACATCGATTGATTATTATAAAATTAAAATTATTTTTAAAAAAAAATATTTTAAAAGATTTTTTATGTGGGAAATTTTTTCCTTTAATTGGATTTTCAATCATTTTTATGAGTATGACTGAATTTTGAAATCCATTCCCATGAAACACTATCTCAAAATATTTTTCCTATCTTGTGATGTATTTTGAAACACTTTGACATATTCTTTCTAAAACCAAAACTTTCTTAAGAGAAACTTGGAATTTGTGTGAGAACTATAATTTGTGATTTTCCTATTTCAAAGATTTGGAATTCATGGAATGTTTTTAATATGATTAAGGCACTACTTTGGCTATCCACAAATTATCTTTAGACCTACCTTTACATCTATCCTTTGTTATCCCGTAGAACCCATGAATTTTCTTATAGGTTTAAACCACATTACAAGCTAATTTATCCTTAACTATATTCTCTTTTAGTATTTTTTTCATGGATATTTCTTGTTTGAGTGTGGGGGAAGGGCCTTTCATGTGATTTTATTGGGATTTGTTTCATTTGTGTGTGGTGTGAGGTGTGATTTATCATTTTGGGCTATGTATTATTCAATAATTGGGCATGAGTCATTAATTAATTGTTATTCATTTTTCTAATTTGATTCTCTTTAAAAAACTGAATAAATGAAAAAAAATGAAAATAAAGCTGTCCATTTCTTTAAATTTACAGAAAAAATAGAAAAACAAAATAAAATAAATTTGCGCATTTATGAAGCTTCACCAAAAAAAAGAAGAAAAAAATGGTGAGAACTTGGATGATATCATTCTTTATAATCACTTATTGGCTCATGTGCCATGTCATAAAAAATGAGGGTGGTGTTTAGTTTCAAATTACCAAAGAAATTGAGTGAGAAATTTACTATGTTTTCACCTGAATATTCATTCAATATACCTAAGAGTTAAACCTCATCTTTCTGACCATGAATTTTATTTTAATCATTTTCCCACAAACCCAAATCCAAAAAGGCATTTGAACCATTAATTAATTTCCTCATGATTGAAAACATTTTCATGTTTCATGATGTGGAGAAATGAGAATTGTCACAGCCTATGGTGATACATGCAATTTCTAAGTATGATCATAACTCTAAAATTAATTTCTCTTGAGTAAAGAATGACATTAAATTCAATGTGAGGTAGGCAGTGATTGGGCCATGGATGGATTTATGAGGCTGAACAAATTTTAATATGTGTAATTAAAATAAAAGGGAATTGTTTTTCATAGAATATATGTGATGAAATTCTATTTTTCATAAGATCATGGATGTTTTCTCATTTCTGATTCTCGTGTGAATTTTGATTTGAATATATGATAATTGCTCAAGAGTGAAATGCTTAAGTGTGTGAGATTTATGAATCTCATATTTTCAAATATTTTATTATGTAATTCAATGTTTTTAAACCCACCATAGTGTTATTTCATGGAAATTTATCCCATATTTAGGTTTTTGAAGTATTTTGAGCTTAAATACAAAAATGGCCTAATTTGGGATATTTAATAAATTTTTATATCTTTGGTATTTCAATCATATATTCTTCAATTTTATTTCAAATCATGTGATTCAATTTTTTTGTAACCCTTAATTTGTGGGATAAATATATGTCAACTAGAACAGATCACAATTAAAACATATAAGGCCCAAAATAAATAATTCTTTGTGTAATGTTTTTCTAGATAGCATGGTGGACCCCAATTCAGTAATGGTGCCATAAATCCGGATTTAATTGTCCAAATCCATTTATTCTACTTGGAAACGAAATCTATCTAAGATTCATGCTTCCATGTTAACTTTTAATATAAAATTAATTCATTAATGAATTCATTGAATGAGTCAAACATGGAGAAAAATTAGGAAACAAACAGATAGAAAAAGTGATGTTCAGTAATTAAATCATAATAATATAACAAAGTTTCCAAATGATCTCAAATTTTTAGGTTCATCATAGAATTAAATCTTAAACAACTCTCATTAATTATCTATAATAATATTTGGCCATTAATGAAGGATACATGACATGTAACTCAAGTAAACATCGTGTACTAGTTGACGCGCAGGTTATGATGCTAACCCGGGTTCGAAGGAAGTATAGGAAAACATGGAACTAAAGTAAATGAAGTCTACATCAGGTACACATCATGGAGACATCATAACACTAAAAAATTAACGCCATGATGCAATATTTTTGTGGTATTTGGCCTATAAATATTGGCCCCTTCCACCATTCCAAAGAATTTTGTTGTGGAGAAATTTGGGGATACCCTTCGTTGTCTCTTTAGTCTCTTTATAGTATTTTATCTTTATTTTGTAACAGAATTTTACTTTAAATATATTAGTCATCTTATTCATTCATCTCATTCTTCCATTTTTGTTACTTTATGTGTTCTTGCATAATTTTTCCCTTCTCAACTCCAACAAAAATGGAGAACTAACCTCGACACTTGTTCAAGGGAGGGAACAATGCTTTGATTGGCTTTCATGTGATTTAATTTATAATATCTATATTTAATTCTAAGAATTTAGATGGTGGTTAAATTTATCATGGTGTGTGGTTTCCCCCTTTTCTCTATCGTCGGAATTATTCTTCTCGTTTATTAATCATTTTTCCCATCACTATTTAAATCATGCATATGATGGAGTATGGGATGGGAAGTGATGGTCATAGAAGAGATCTCTTAGATGATGTTTGGAAGAGTATTGATTCATATATGGAGGTCTCGGTATGGGGTAATCACATTTAAAATGATATGATGAGGTGTGATAGATCTTGATCACCTCATTGAATTGAATATTGAGAATTCTTTTAAACAATGATTTCAAACACCCTGACCCCCTAAGAACTAGTGCCATCATTTCATCTTATAAATTCATTTTTTGTTTTCATTTCATTATTATTAGTAGTATTATTTATATTTCATTCATATTTTCAAATCCCCCCATATATATTAGATAAAATAGTTTTATTAAATAGTGACAATAGAAAAGCAGTGCGTTGTGAGCGGCCTCCTTGTGATCGAACCTAGGGTGTGCCACTATGGTACATTCTTTGGAAAAATAATAATTTAATTGAATAGGGGAAAACGAAAAAAACCATACCATCACATAACCTAAAAGGATCCAATGCTGATAAAAGAATAAAAAAATAAAATTATTTCAAAGTTCTAGGTGTGGCAATTATACCCACCAAAAACACTTTCTACCTCCAGAAATTCTTCAAGATAAAAGATAAACAAAACTCAGTCCCAAAACCAATACAATCTGAACAAAACCATGAACTTTGGAGTGACCTTTAAATCCACAAGTCACATCTGACAAATTCCATAGGAAACCCCAACACATGATCAATAGGGGAACACAAGAGGGTTCTCCCCACCAGAAGAGAAACATTAACATGGTCTACATTTAAACTCCAAACACAACATCGCCTAATTGGGAACTCCCAAATTGAGCCAACCCCCCACAAATTCTCCACAAAAGCTAAATAATAATACCACAGGAATAGGAAACCATCCATTTAATCAAAACCAAATACTTACCACATGGAAATTCACTACGAAGATCCAAACTAAATAGTAGAAAAAACCTAAATTCAAAACGGGGAACCCATGAAAGGAACTCAAACCAAATAGTGAATAAAAAATCAATCCCTTAATTCCACAAATCTCAATCATCTAAAAATAGACAAAACTAAAACCAATATCATCCCATACTAGGGTTAAGAGCATCCAAGGAAGAAGAAAAAAAATTAAAGAACCACGTTCATATAAACAAGATCACATAGGTCATAAAATAACAAATCCATCGCACTTTTAAAATAAAAAGATGAAATTACCATAGAAGAAAATATTGAAAAAGGAAAAATTAAACATCCCCACCCTAAATGGGAGAAAAAACTAAGCCAAATTTCCCCACTCCCCTAGTGGTTCCTAACTATATAATAAGATTCACTATGGGGCCTATAGATAGATCCCTAATATTTAAAGCACATACTGCCCCGCAGTTAGGAACTGACATCCTCCGATGAAGACTTATTCTTCAGGACACGCTTCCTAAAAAACTTCTCCAGATTACCTAGATGACCACATTTATATAAAGTATTCATAATATCGTTGCAAGATGGATTCTAATGCCCAGTCTGTCCATACTGGGTATATAAAAGCAAATGTTCTGAATAATTGGATGTTGTAACTAGTAAATAAGGCTTCTAAAAAACAAGTTACTTCAGCCTACACCACTCTCCATATAGGGAGCCTTCATGATCAGGAATAAATGATGGTTCATTAATTGCCACAGACTCAACTCTGAGATCCAATTTGGTTAAGAAAGCCTCATCCACCAACTTCAAAAAATGAATATCCTTGAAGGAGAGTGCTCATGCCTTTATATTTGGATGAATACCCATGATGAAAATAGAAGCCTTAGATCGGTCCAGTGATACTATATTTAAAGAGAAAGAAACCGTCTCCTTGAAATGTTCAACATAGGCCTTCACTATTCATGGGAATTTCTGAATACACTTGAGATCTTCCACTTTCTTCGTCTTCACCTCCTCATGTATAAAACGCCACAAAAAACACTCTTAAACACTTCCCACATCATCTTAATTTTCATCAGTGATGGAGAAATCACCTTCCACATATCCAAATATGGCCCTCAATCAAACCCAGAACAGAATGAAATCTAACAAGTTTGAGAGTTCCCAATAATAAAAAGATGCACTTAACTTTTTCAAGCCATTCCACTGCCTCTAACAGACCTTAATCACCGTGAAATATGGGAAAAATCGAGAAGGATTAGAAAATGGGAAGGACGCAATATAAATTTTGGTGAAATTTATAGGCAGCATTTTCTGATTATCACAAGGAACACAAATCCAAAATCAAAACCATTATGAAACACAATCGGAAGGAATATCTCAAGCCAAAACCACAGGCTCACAAGATAAACACATACAAGAACAACCAAAAACTATCTTTTCAAATACCTCTATATCATTTCAATTTCAAAACCAACTTTTTCCAAGGCCACTATCTAAACACCAAAATCCATTTTCCATAAAAAACCCACTTTTAACAAAAAAATCAATCCCCAAAATTATTTTCCATTCAAAAACCATTTTGAAAAAAATAATTCAAACCTTTAATTTCAAATACTCAACCATGGAATCCTATGAACCATCACATACACGTCCATCCAATCTCCTCTTACATCATCCATACACATGTTCCTACATGCACTTTCCACACATACCCACACATATGTGAACATTCATATGGAATACCAAGGGTCACACTTACCATATCATCACCAGACCCTAGTGTTCACCCAATGTTTTCAAAATTCTAAATCACCTTATCTTTTAAAATCCATCCTTTCCAATATGAAACCACTTGAAAGAAAAAATTTCCACTTCAGAAACCATTTTCATTTTAAAATACCAATCACACCTTCTGAAAACTAAACAAAAAACAACTCATACCAAACTACCTAAAAGAGGAACTAGTGGTCATGAATAACTTATTGACATGGTTAGTGGGGCATTACCTAAGTAAGAACTAACCACTAAGAGGATATTGAAATGTGGACATAGACTCTACATGGGTCACTACTCCATGTGAGATCACTACATGACCCAAATTCACTTCCATTTTCACTTCTTAATCCAAAACTATACAAAAGACCAAAATCCTCGACTACCCCTGTGAATTAAAGGATGAGAACGAGCAAGGGTTTATGAAATCCTTCTCGTACCTACCTCCCAGGTCCCGACAGTCCTAATATCTAATCTACCAGACACCCTAAATAACAATGGCTTACTATGATACCATTTTTTCATGGAGCAGGATAGGATAACATCCATCCTAGCACCTAACATGGCCTGAGACATGGTTCGAAGGGAATTCACGATCTCCACGGGCTGGAAACTAGTGTCGAGCATCAAAGTAATCACTTTGAGAATTATTTTTTCCAATAAACAAGGATCAATAAATAAAATGAACATTTAGAAAACCCTATAATAATTGAATCTAAATAAATCAATACACAAGATGATATAGATACAAATACACATGAATAAATCTGAAACTAACACCAAACCAAACTAAACTACTACCAACACAATCTCCATGTGAAATTATGGTCACCACCATCTACAAACTGACCTGCTACAAGACACGAATGAACTAGAAACTTATACCTACAAAACAATTGTGTCTACCAACACCAAATGACACAAGTTCCACACATGAGTTGAGAGCAAGTAATGAAAGGATAATATGAAAATGAATTAAAGTGATACCAAATAGGCTACCAATTTTAATAGGAAAATAAACAAGCACATACATGTAGTAACCATGTGAATTTCCTAAACATACCTAGAGGGATCCCTAGATGTTCTAGGGTCAGACTGAATTGGTGACATATGGTGTATCTCCATAGTCAATACCTCACTGTCAATTCTAAATCCCAATTTTGTAGCACAATCCCACACAAACTCTTTCAATCTAAGGGGTATCAACTCATCTAATCGGGGTCGATACGAAACCATCACTCAAACCTCTAAAAGATACCAATGAAACCCATTGTAATAGTATATGGTGAAAGGAGGATTCCCTCGCATGTGTGACTGATCATACATTCCAACAACATAGTTGAATATTCCAAACATTGACACTACCAAAACGATAACCCACTATCTGTAAATCCTCAATAGGGGTGTCTATAATGCAATAGTCCTTTCATAAGTGCTAAAGAGCCATCACATAACATGATATTTCAAACTATTTATGAAAACATTCTAAGATTCCAACTGGGAATTTTTACTTCCAATTCCACAATCATTTCCCAAACATTAAAAAGCGACAACCGTGCCATACATCAAGTGCATTTCAAATGCATTTTCAAAGCATTTCGAAGCCATTGCCAAAATTCTATGAAAAACTACTTTCATGTATACAATTCCAAATTATACTTTACATTTCAAATCCAATTTCATTTTCAACACCACTTCAAGACAAAATTAATACACACAATAGACTTAAAGATTCCAAGTGGGGTTTCATGTCATTTAGAAACCAATAATATTTTCAAAGGTACCAAACATGCTATAATTTTAAACACAAAATTTAAAACCACATTAAATTCACTTGAGACAAAGGGTAATTTAGTGAATGAATAGTAGTTTGAATGAAGGAAAGAAGGTAGAGGGATAATTGTTTTAAAATTATGGTTTTTAAGTTGATAATGTTTGTCCAAGAAAATTATCATATGTGTACCTAGCAATGTGTGCACCCCAAGAAGACATGGACATTCCCACATCCAATGAAACACAAAAATTATTTAGGAAATCACCCAAAAATTATCTTTAAAGAAACACCACATGCTTTCAAACCAACACAACAAACCACATGTAAGAATCCCACATGAAATTCACTGATTTCCACACAAAAAATCAAATGTGTAGCCCAACGACACTACCCAAAACTTTAAAAGGGGAAACCACCACACCAAAACACCCATTTTCACTTCAAAAGATCAATTATAATTTTATCGTACACATTTCATAAAATAATTGTAGGAATAATTAATGAAACCCTTTGGAAAACCATTTGCACCTATTTGAAAATATGGAAACACCAAAACCACCAACATTATAACTTCATAAGTAAGAATTCCAAATTTTTTAAGAAACTAAGAATTATAAATCATTTATTTCATTGTTCTATAAAGAAAAGTAATTGAAACACATACCTCAATGAAGTGTGGATGCGATAAAACTCTCAGAGAAGGAAGAATATGCCCTAAAAGACGATTCTCGCACCCTAACATGAATGAAATCGACCAAAATGAGCCAATCATAACCCTAGGGTATATAGAGGAGATAAAACCCACTAAAATAGACCACTATCTCAAGTGTTAAGGGGGAGTAGAAGAGGAAGATGATGAAAAATCACAAGAAATCACCTTAGAAACCATTAAGGTGCTTCAAAAATGGAAGGGAAGCCAATGATGATGGTGTTGGAGGACCCCCTAGTATAACTAGGTAGAAAAAGGTATAGGAATCCCCAAATGAGGTTAAAACATGGAGGGTAAAATGTGGAATTTTGAATTTTTAAGAATCTGGGTAGCTCGCACGATTTGACTGTATGATTTTCCAAACTATGCGTAAACTGTGTGGTCACCACTACCCAAATGGATATAACCTTACATAGATGGGTTCTTAAATGTTTCCCAAACCATGTGAAACCCATACACCTTACCCATGTACCCTAAAACCATCCACACAGTTTATACAAAGCATGTGCTAACTGTGCATCGACCAGGAACTTTCTTGAGAGTTCCAAAATTCAAAAATTTAAATCAAGAAACCCAAACTTGAACCAAAAAAGATCTAAAGCCGAGAAAGGAAAAAATAATAAAATAATTACAACAGTTGGGTTATGATAGAAAGGTTTAGTTGTTTTTATATATTAGGATTTGAAAACATTTTAGAAAATCTAGTGATAGGTCTAAATATAGAATAAAATCATGAATTTTTTGTAAAGTTTAAGTTTTTAGATTTTTATAGAAATTATATACTTATTTAGATAGTGGAAAGATGATGCGTATATGGAATAGATACACCTATGGGTAAATTTTTTGAAAGGATAATATTGAGTACTAACTCAATCATCATTGGTGTACAATGAGTGGGCCAAAGACTACACACATGGAAAGAAACTCATAGGGGATATGATTTATTAATTCACATTCTCTTTATGAACCATTATAAAGGATGAAGAAGATAGAATCTGAGACAACCCATGATGAGTAAAAAATGATATATGGTGAACCTAAAAGTTTCATAGATTAATAATAAGTTCTCATAGTTTAGGATATCTAAGGAATGAATTTCACGATTATATTATTTATCGCATTGATTATTTTAGCTTTATTCTTAAAGTATTGATTTTGTTTTTGTTAATGTCTAGAACCAAATATAATAATTTTAACAATGAATGTGATCTAAAATGAAATGAGAAAGTCATCAGGGTATAATTTGGAGTGAAAAATATTATGGTTATGTCTAACCTACTGTCATGATTTATGATTTACAACCTAAATAAAAGTGAGTTTCTGAATAAACCAAATAAAATAAAAATGGAGTTTTAAGAAGATCATGGACCAAAGAAGATTAATTTTTCTACATGTTAAGAATGTGGGAATAATTACATAGAGAAATGTATCAAAGTAATGGGATGATGTTTTATGTGTGAAAAATAAGGTCATAAAAAACTAATTACAATGGAAAAATAAAGAGTTTAATGGAGGGGAATAAAGTACATCATAAGGTACAATTTATTGTTCAATGTATTATATGTGTGGAACTTGGTAATTATCTGAGTCAATTCCATAATCTAAGGGCTACCTCCTATAACAAGGAAGGGTATGTGCCATGAAAATCATTGAAGAAGAATGATTGAAGTGGTATTTTAGAATTATGTTGTAGAAGTGTTTTATTAATGATATTATGGTTATAAAAATCAAGAAACATATAAGTATTGTACTTAGTATATTTTATTTAAGAATTTGAAAAAATTATTTAATGGAAAGGATAACCTTGAAAATTGATTTAGTGATAAGGTGATATTCTTGGAAAATATATTATTGAGGGACATATAACCCTGAATATGTGTTAAATATTGAGATAATAATGTTTATTTGGGATAAAGAGCCGATTGATACTGATAAAGTAAATTATAATGTTTGTGTATAGTTAATTTTTGGAAGCATATATGATTTTATTGTGTATTAATAGTGATTAAGGATATTTATAGAAATCACTAGAATATTTTGGGGAGTATATTATTAGGGTATAGAATTTTTTTCTATATGGACTTATGTACAATTGATATTATTTATAGGTAATTGTTATGTTGATCATGGAAGCATGTGTGATCAAATCATTCTAATATTTTGGATTCAATTTTAGTCTGAAATTTTTTGAATAGTCTTAAGGTTAATTATTAATGGGATGATTTAAGTTGAACTTTGTGTGTTATTATAGATATTTTTTAGATTGGTGTATAAAGATTTATTAATATCGAATAACTTGGGATAAACATTTTTCTTTTCATAAATATTCGGAGATTGGAGGAATGAATTGTCATTATTTTATGGATCATAGGATCCTTTTAAAGTTAATTTTAGTGTCTCGAGCATAGAAAATTCATCCTTGTTATTTATCAAATGGAACATGAGATGAATAGGGGGTGTAAAACTGATCTAAGAATAATCAAAGGGTGAAATTTTGGATATAGTATATAAATAAATCAAGTATGTATGTTATTTTATATTCTCTATTTTGATGGTAAAGGATTTCCTAAAATCATGTAAGAGGAAAAAAAATATCATAAATTATATTGAATGTATCTATAAACTATCAATGTATATTTTTGGAAATTAATGAGTCTTATAATGATATATACTTGGCCTTAAAAATCCATAGTTTGGAAAAACTAAGTTTCTTAGTAGTGACATAGATTTTAGTTGTCATGATAGAATCTACATAATATTTTATTACTATGTCATGATACACTAATTCTAGTATGTGATAAGTAAAACTGAAAGGGAATAATATATTTTAGGTGGTATTATATAACAGCCTTATATTTTAGAATATATTTCTCTTAAAATAAATTGTATTTTCTCGATAACTTTCTTAACAAAAAACACCAAACATAAAATATACTGTGAAATATTATAAACAAGCCATTAAATGGGAAGTGTGAATAAGGAATAATATTTTTTTTTTTAAATTAGATAAATTTTTTATGTAATTAAAATTCATTGATTAATTCATAATTAATAAGTACTAAATTTTTAGTAAAGTCATTTTATGCTTTAGAAAATATGTTTCCTTCAAAAATGGGTTTTATTACATTTTTTGAATGAAAAATATAATTAATTTATAATTTCTTTAGAAATTATATTTGAGTAAATTAAAATATTTTTTTAATCATAATTTAAATATTATCTTAGGTTGAATTTTGGGATTTTTTTTGAAAAGATTTATTTTCATGTAAATAGTGAAAATATTTATTTTTATAATAATGTCATTTCATTTTGTTAAATTAACTAATTTAGAAGTATCATTTTGTTTTTAATTATATCTTAAACTAACATAAAATATTATATAAGTAATTACATTGTAATCATAATTAAACTTTATTTTTGGTATAAGTTCATTTTTAAACATAAAAACACATTCAAAAAAATGTTTTTCATTATGTTTGACACATTTTTTGTTAAAATTGATTTATTCCACTTAAAGAAATTAAATATTTAAAAATTGATTCCATTTTTGTAATTATGGGGTTTAAATGTTTTAAATAGTTCTATATTAGCTTTGGTCATTATGAATAGTAATATTGATAAATATTTAGCATCTTGATAAGGGTAAAATCAGAAAACAACATTAAAACTATGAGATAAGGCCTAAAAATCCCCATAACACTTTCATTTCTCATATTGGATTAGTTTTTTTAAAAAATTTATCCTAGATACGAAAATATGGTAATTTATTTCCAATATCCTTTGATTTTAACATTTATATTATTTTAAGGAATAAATAATTACAAAATTTCACTTTATTGATTTTAATTCCTCTTATATATATTAATTGGGATTAAAATAAGTTATTAATGAATCTAAAAGTTTATTTTGATAATAAATAATATATTTTTATTATAATATATATTTTTTAACTTTTAATGATAATATAATTACCTTAAACACTCATGAAATGCTGAAACATTTCATGTGTAAGCAGAAGACAAAAGAAAGGTAAAATATTTTTATAAATATTAAATTAAAATGTTTTGGATGCATTTTCTATGGAATTAATTTCATTTGGTTATTATAAATTAAAAATTATTATAAATTTGTTGAGATTAAAATTTCATTTCATTCTTTATTTCTTTTAAGTCAAATTAAATGAATTTTCATAAAAATGAATTTAATGATATTTTATGTTTAATAATACTTTATTAAATTATTTAAAAATCATAAAAATATTGAAATTGGGAATTTTTTATTTGAAATTGTATAAAATATCATTGATGAACTATTTTTAAAAAACTTTCTCCTTAGAATTAAATTTAAAATCCTTAAATTCTAAAACAAATTGGTCACTATTGTTAGGGTTAAAAAGGTCGAATGAGGGGATTAAACCAAATGACATAGTTTAAAATGCAACATAAATATGTATAAATTTCATTGGGTGAAGTTATTTTGACATTATAATGTCTTATATTTTACATTATGTACCTTTTGTTCTAGTTAACATGATTAGTATATATATTATATTTAAATCTTTTAATTTATTCAAAGTATGTCTTTTCTATCATTTATAAAAGGAAACCTCCTCTTCTATATTATTCAGAAATTATAATAATTACTACTCTTTAAAATTTCTAAAAATCTTTCCTATCTTGAATTATTCCAAGATCCTACTTTCTTCCCCTAATACCATCCTATTACGGCTTAAGGTGTAAGCCAGAGGAGGTCTCGTAAAGAAGACCTAATCATTTGACCTCACTCTTTCAAAGTTTATTTATTATTTTACATCCAATAAATCTATTATATCCATCCCAAATTGATGAATATATAATATTAAATATACTAATATGTTATTATGATAATGGTACAACCATTTTTCATATCCTTTTTAACAAATGGAAAATGAATATATCACTCTTTCATACTTGTGGACTACCGCCTCCACACAAAGATTTGATTCATTTTGGATAACCCTATTTCATGGTGTTTTATTATGATATATTTAATGCCTATATATGATATTGATGATATAATACTAATTTTTTAAAGTTTAATTATTATTTACCTTTATTTTTTCCATTAATTGAAAAGTGGAAACATCACTCGTGCATATAGATTGACTACTATCTCTATGAAGTGATGTAATTCATTTTTTATCACTACATTATATGAATGCTTATTAAAGTGTAAATAAAGATTATTTATGATACTTATGAAATTATTAATATTCTTGAGATGATGTATCTATGAACAAAGTTCAAGGAACATAACTTCTAAACCAAAACATAAAATAAAAATGAAGTAGTTAGCACCCGAAATGATGATGATAATGAAAGATTGTTAATGAATAGGTGATAAGATGATATAAGTATAACATGTATGGTATTATAAGTTTAAATATTTATTTGGAATACATTCATCT
Source organism: Viscum album (assembly GCA_963277665.1). Classification (NCBI taxonomy): domain Eukaryota; kingdom Viridiplantae; phylum Streptophyta; class Magnoliopsida; order Santalales; family Viscaceae; genus Viscum; species Viscum album. The sequence goes on from OY728127.1 coordinate 189,625,136, forward strand.
TAAATATTATATTGGTGGTTTGAATGTGTATGAAGATAAAAAAAACTTTAGGTAAGAGGTTCTAATCTCACTTTTATTTCTATGAGACATATTCCATATTCATAACTTTTTTAATTAATGTGGTGTATTTAATAATTATTTGATAAAATATATAATTAATATCTTTATATTAATAGAATTTAAATTCTCATTTGAAGTTATTTATTCTATAGTCATTATGATTCATAAATTTTCAAAGTGGTAAGAGTTTAATGTTGCAATCTCATTTCTTTTCGGGATTATCTAGCCAAATTTCTGTTGAGGAAATTTATTTTTATCTTATAATTTAAACCCAGAATATTTTATTCTCCTCAGTAAATTCTTATAATTTTTATATAATATTTCTATTTTCATCTCTTTATTACATGAAATTATTGATAAAATATTTTTTTATGAAATACCAACCTTATTTCCTATTTGGTTGAGGAACATTTTCTTCCATATCCTTTCTCTTTAAAATGTTTTCAAGAATATAATTTTATATAATAAAATAAATTTGAAATAAATTGTAAAAGATATTTTAATTTATTTTAATTAGATAAAAAAAATATTTTCTACCACATATTCTGAACTAGTTCTTTATGATTTTTTACAGAAAGTGAGAAAGGAATCTTTGTTTTAATGTTTATCACTAGAATGAATTTTCCCAACAAAATTTTAATTATTTAATTTTAAGGATAATTTTAAATTTTACATAATTATTTTCAAATAAAATATTTTTTTAAATTTTTTTGTAATATTTAGTTTTTAAAGACATACAAAAAAATATAATTTTCCTTATTTTCAAAGAAATTTTTGAATGATATTTTAAAGGTATTTTTAATCTATGTTAACATACTTTTAGGATTTTTATTATTCATTGAGGATATAATCATATGATATCATACACTTTCATTCCCATGAGGTCTTATGAATATTTAAGCAAGATTATATCGAACTGGTTTCTTTCCCATGAGTAAATTAAGTTATTATTAAATCTCTATGAAACCCATTTCTTTTCTATGGGTCATACTATAATGAAATAATTAAGAATTTATGAAACACATTTATTTTCCACAAGTTATGTTATAATGAAATTATGGAATGTGTATAAAATAATTTTCCTTTCCATGGGTTATAATATAATAAATTTATTTGTGTTTTATGATCTTAAGGTACAATTATGTATAGTTTTCATTATGTGATAGGTGGGACTAGAATTATATAGACCTCCAATGAATTTGGTAAAAAATGATATCTTATGAGACAATAATGACTGGAAGGGGGATTTCCCCCAATTCAGTAAGGGACTCTATCCACTATGATAGTGTAATGACCTAAACTTTCATAAATTAAATTCCATTTTTGATTGAATTATATGCCCTATTATGTAATATTTTTATAAAAAAAACACATGCACATATTTGGTTATATCCTGTTGGATTTAAAATACTATTAATAATCATAACCATTTATAATATATCCATTGAAAAATAATAAAATGATTACTATATATTAAGGGTTATGATAAATCCAATTGACATAGAAAAAAGAAGTGATAAACTTGACTTGTAGGATCTTACCCAATGAAGCCCATTTATTAGAGCTTCCAAGGTAAATACTATCTCTATGATTTTCCATTGACCAAGACCAAGCCAATATTCAAAAATGAAATCATGAGAAAAAAAATTTATTATAGAAGTTCAAGTTCATTAAGATCATGACCCAAACCACCCCAAGAAAATATCACCATTACACACTTTACCCTCAGAGCATTCATTAGTGTAATAAAGGGATATATATATCGACCATAAAAATATGAATATGCATGTTTTATTTTTCAATTAAATTATTATTATATTTATTCCTCATTGTTTTTATAAATAAATGAGTAAGTTATGTGTTTGATAAAAATTATATTTTAATAGAAAAAAAATGAATTGTATTTTTGGGTAATATGAAATTCCAATTACAAAATTCTTTTTAATGAATTTATGAATTTTGGAAATAAATGATATTTTAATAAAATATTTTTATTAAATAGTTTATATTAAATATAAATGATAATATAATTTTAAAAAGTGAAAGTGTCATTTTTATAAGGTTTAGAAAACATTTTTTGTCAAGAAAACAAAACTTTTCAATAAATATGGATTTTAATTTTAAATAGTAATTTATTATATTTAGATAGTTATTCTGATTGAATAAATATTATTTTTGGAATAAGCATATCTAAATAATCCAATGGGGAATTTTTCATAATTTTATAAGATAGTGGAATTTTTAGGTAAAAATTAAATATTTCATAAATATAGGGTATGTATAATGACTTTATAATGACCGAAAAATAATTTAATATGTAATACCTTGAGATTTTATAAAATATTTTCTCAAATAAATTTAATTTTCTTTGATATCATGTGTTATACACAACCCTGATTTTTAAAGAATTGTGACATAATATTAAAATATTATTATTTAATAGAATAGTTATAGCCTAGACATTGAAAGGATAGGTATGAATATTATTAACAAAATTTTGGAAATACATGTTTTTCAAATTTATATAAAATTATTTCTTTGGTGGCCAATTAATTAGAAATGAAAATAAAAACCTTTGGAAAATAAAGAAATCTTTTTTATGAAAAAACTATTTTGATGTGAAATTTTTTTATCTAAATAAATTAAATGAATCACTTTTTTTAATTATTTTAATTTAATATATATATAGATATTATATTCAATCAAATTTTTAACAATTATCTTATGTGTTTTCTAAAAACTAGTTTTTTCACCTTCGTCCCATATATTTTAAAATTAATTTTTTATAATTTGAGAAATTTTATTTGAAAAAATGAATTTTATTTTGGAAATAATAATGCTGAAATTATATTGTATTTAATTTTTGATAATTTTCTAAAAATATAAAATTTTCAGTGAATAGTGAAAAATACAGGTTTTATTAAAAAAAACTGGCTTTTCATTCAAAGCATTTACTAGAATTTTTTTATTTTAACATGGTTTTAAAAGTAAAATTAGTTCAAATAATATATTTATATTAATCAAATTTAATTCATTTGAATCAATTTCATATATAATTTTTATATAAAAAACTATTTAGCTTTTAAGGATTTTCTCTTTGGAAAACCACATTATCATCGCCCTGTAGGTTTAAATTTAAATTCAAAAATTGGAAATTATGTGAATATAATTTGGTAAAATGGATTAAAATATTGATAATAAGAATTAGTTATATTATATTATAAGGTCGAATAAATTTTTGGTCAAAATCAATATTAAAAATAGAAAAAATTAATTACTGCTGTTAAGGCTAAAACATGATTCCTTTGGGGTTAAACTAAAATAATAAGAAGTAAAATAACTTATAAAATTTAACAAAACCCATTTTATGGAAATATTTTTACCTAATAACCTATTATATTTTATATTTACCCATTTTGTAGAATCTTTTTTTGTAAACAATGTAGGTAAACTTTATTATCTTAAAACATTCCATGTGTGTCATCTTCCCAACATATAAAAGGGCACCCCTATCCTCTCCTCTTTACACTTCAAAAACCATTTATTTTGGCCAATAATAACCCTAATTTATTCCTTACTTATATACCCAAATTATAGAGTCATCTTTGAGATCATAAATCCAATCTAGAAATGATTTAGGTTAATCTAAAAGAGGTTGTTTGAAGAAAAGTTAATGTTATAAACAATGTGTTTTTGTTTTACTTATTATTTTAACTACATAAAATATTATTAAATTATTGTGATATAATGAAAACAACATATAAAATACACCTATATTTTATTATGTTAATGGAATATCTTATATCAATCTCCACTTTCATCAAATGGGAAATAAAACCATCGGTTGTGTGTACGACCCACTACCACCTCACGAAATGATGTTATTATTTTTCCATCACCACCACTCATGGATGGATTTAATGATGAATTTAATTTTTAGTTATGATATTATTATACATATGTAATTATAATACCACATATTTATTCTTACCTTTAAACACATTGGGAAACATTAATATCGCTTGTGTGTACGGAAAACTATCACCTCGCGATCCAATATGATGTATTATTCATTTCTGTTTTACTTGGATGAAAATAAGGATAGATTAAATAAATTTATATGATATTTTTAAAATATTTATACAAATATAATAAAAATATCACATATATATTCTTACCTTTCATTATTTTGGGGATACAACAATGGTGTTCTTGTGTACGACGTATTGCCACCTTGCGAAGCGATGATATTCAATTTTCAAAAACACTTTTCATAGAAGGTAATAAGGGTAAATTTAATGAATTTAGTTTATATATATGAAATAAAAATTATTATGTGAATTAAATATATTATTTAAATTTATTTCATTTCATCCATTGAGAAAATGGAAATAGGGTTGATGCATACATACGACCTACCATCTCCATGAACGGTGTAATTATTTTTCTATCTCTGTATTTTATGGATTACTATAAATAAATTTATATTTAATATATATTATATTTATATAATAATTAAAATTATGAAAAATATTAAACCATGATCAAATTATTGATACAAAAAACAACAAATCCAAACATACAGGAAAAACAAAGTAGTTATTACCCTAAATGTGGTTTTTACAAGGAATTTTTTGTAAACAAGTAATAAATGGTCATTATTAAATTAGATATTGTGTAATATATATAATTATGTTTAATTATTAGATTTATAATAAAATTATATTTATTATACATGTGTTTTAAACATGTACGAAGGAATTCGAGGCTTATGGTAAGGTATTTCGGTCTAACTTTTTACTTTCTGAGGTACATGCCATATTCACCACCTATTTATTTTACATAGTGTATATACTACCCCTGAATATATTTTATGGTAATTATACTAAAAATTATTGGTATTTAATACCCATTTATTATCTCTCTTTAATGGGGTTCACAGTTCAAATGTTACTAAAGTGGTAAGGGATTTTTGTCTCAAATTACCTTCTTTAGGACATAAGTTATGTTATGCACCTATCTTATTTAATGAGGTGTTTATACTACCATTTGGAAATTTTTTGAAATGAACATCATTATTTTAATGATATTAAAAGTTTCATTATACGTTATTCTCTAATGAGGCATACGATTCAAAAGATTCCAATGTGGTAAAGGTTTGATGTTACAATCTCATTATTTATCATGATGGTTTATAATTATATTTTCAATGATGAAATATTATAATATATATCTCTATAAAATAATGAATTTTTTATCCTATGGATATTTCTTTATAGAAAATTTTACCCCTTGGTTTTCCTCTCTATATGTAGTCATTATTCTAAAATAATTTTTAAAGGAAACAGAAATTATTTCTCTCTATGGTCAAAACCCCATTTTTTCCATATGTATGTTTTTTAAAAATGTTTTCAAAATGTTTTTAATTTTTTATGGGTTTTTAAAGTAAATTTTATTACTGTTTTAATTTTTTATAAATATATTAAAATAAATATTCCTATTGTTTTTGAAAAATATTTCTTTTGGATTTTACCAAAAATATGAAATTAATATTTGTTTTAATGTGTATGAAATTTACCACCATCATGATCACTAAATTATTTAAATATTTATTTAAAAGTTTCACTTTTTTTAATAATAAAAAGATTTTTATTTTATTTTTATTTTCTTAAAAAAGGTTTTTTCTAATTGGAAATGTTATTTTCCTTAAAAAACATTTAAATCGATTTTATAAAATCCTTTATATGTTTTTATGTTCATTTTAAATGAAAAATATTTCTAAAATATTTTATGAATTTATAGTTTTAAAAAGGAGATTTTAAATTAAAGGTTATTTTTCTGAAGAAATTTTCCAAGTAATTTTTTTTTTAAAAATTATTTTCCATCTAAGATGACATATTTTGATGTTACTTAATATTTATTGGGGATATGATCCATTAATACTATATTTATTTTTTATCAAGATGGTTTACATTTATGATGAAGAGTGGTTAAAAAAATAATTAACATTCCATGGGTTATTCTATGATGAATTTATGAGATAATTATGCAGACCATTTCATTTCTATGGGTTATGTTATGAATGAATGTTTTATAAACCCATTTCCTTTCATGGGTTTATATGTGATGAATGTCTTATTATCTTTGGTACACCTATGTATGATTTTTATTATAAGATGGTGTTTATGTTATAACCAAGTACGGTGGTCACATTATAAATAAAGATGTGTGAGATCTATATCTCCCTAAAATGCATTGGGTAATGATTATTATTCTATGATCTCAGAGGGTACACATGAAGTTATCCTAATCCCAAAAAGAGGGTATACAGGAGGTTATCCCAAGCTAGAAAAAGGTATATGAGTAGTTATCCCGAGCCTAATATGTTATGAATTTATTGGTAGATAGCCTTTAGATATGGTCTACTATGTTTATGTGATTTCAAATATTCCATGTCTTATGTCAATGTTATTCTATCATGGATGTTTTTATTTTATTTCCTTATGATTCATTTCTTATTAGATTCTAATATTTATGCAATGATTGAGGATTTTGATCTTTGATAAATAGTTTATAGTTGTCATATGTTATGATCATATTCATATACCCTTATTCTCACATTATGTTTATATATTTCCCTTATTTAACCTTATTGGGCATATGATCTCACCATTTTCAATGTTTCTTTTCCCCATTTTATGATGATAATATTACATGTGATATATATAAAAAGGGTGATATTAATGAGGAAATAATAGGTAGATGATACACAAATCTTGTGAACTAGTTGTTTATGATTCTCTATTTCTAAAGGCACCATACCTTTATGATCATCAGGTCTGTGTTTGTGTAATATAATGAATATTGATCTAAAAATAAGTAATATCTATGAATGACAAGCCTAGGTCACTATTGTTGGTATCATAAGAAAGTTTTAGTTATGTTTTGGAAACTTATATGAGAAAAAATTTGTGAGATCCCTAGGGATATGTATAAGAATAATTCTGTGGATATTTTTATGTATAGAAAAATTCTTGGAATATTAGTGAAGGATGGAGTGAGTGGTTTAGATGAAATTAAATCTCTTTATAGAAACTAAAAGTGTAAGTGTTTCTAGTACATATGTTCCTTGGGGTAATAAATTCAAAAAAGAAACATTGGGAATGATAGGATCATTACCTGATACATGACATCAGGCCTTACTACACACCTATTTTGAAACTCCCAGGGGATATACTTTTGTAATTCACAAAATCTTTACAAACCATCATGAAAGATATGATTAGATGATAATCACAAATGATATATGTTAAACCAAATGTTTTATAGATCAAAAAGATGGTGTCATGAATTTGTGACTCTATAAATTATTTTTCATGATTATTTGGTTTTCCACTATGATTATTAGTGCTCACACTACTATTTTTGGTTTTAGAAAAAGGAGATAACCAGAAAAAAATGGGTTAACGTTGATTGTGATGGATAAGGAATTTATGAGAAACAAATTGGGATGATGACTAGATTGAAGGATATTATATTTATTCCTAATAAGTTATCATGATATTTGTCTAACAACTTGCACCTTAACCAACTCCTAGGATCTCCAAAGAAGAGAAGGATAGTGTTTGTTGAGATTTTAGGTGGTGGAGACCATTAAGGAAATAAGATTAATTTTCCTATATGTCGAGAATGTGGGAACAATCACCCAAGGGAGTGTCTGAAAGGATGTTTTGAGTGTGGAATATAAGGACACAAATTTAGTAATTTCTGAGGAAAAATGAAAAGTTTTGTTAACATAATAGTTGTGAATAATGATTTCCCCATGGTATCATCTATGGTTGAATTTTTTAAATATAGAAATTATGAGAAATATGAAAATATATTTCCTAGGGAAAATCTTGTAAATATAATCAAAAAGTTGGTACGAGTAATGGTCATATTTTTGAGGTTTAAGAGACCATGAATGACGTATGAAAGGTATGGGCTATTCTAATAGTATTATTTTTGTTAACTATAAGAAGGATCATTAAATTAATATTTTATTGAAACTATAGTTATTACTATGATTTATAAGAATATATGACCATGGTATTGACATATTTGGTTTGTGAACATTAAGAGAAACTTAATGATATTTTTGTGATTAATGTTATGTTTTTTTTTTGAAATTCAGTGATCATATGATTGAATTTTAGAATTTTGAAAGGGTATTATGGTTATCCATTTTTAAAATAGTGTAAGTTGAATTTCAGATTAGTTTTTAGAGATTGGTTTATTACTTCACCATATATAGATTTATTCACATTAGATAACTAGTTCTAATCATTTTTTATAATGATAACTAGAGATATAAGGAATTAATTATCATTCTTTTATGGATATTGTTATCCATTAGTGATTTATGAACAACAAATTAATCTTAATTTATTGGAGTAAGAGGTGAATTGGAATTTGATTGAAGAAAAACCAAAGGGTGAAATTATTATTATGAAACAAAGGAAAGTCAATCTTAAGGTATATTGGTCCCATTGAAATTATTGATCATATCTGGATGGTAGCCTATTGATTGATGCTTCCGCCTAACCTCTATCAAGTCTAAAATTTGTTCCTTGTATCTCTCCTAAGAAAGTATATACCTGATAATTAAAATTTATTTAACTCAAATGTCACACCACTAGAGAATGATCTTTATTATATAGAACTATAGGTTTAGATTCTCGATCATACAATCAAAGTGCTATGAAAAAAGACTACTCACTTGGGATTTATTTTGGTGAAACCACCAATTTGAGGAAGCTATATGGGAACCTAAGGATGTAATGAGCCAGAATTATCCTCTTTTTTACTAGAGTGTTTAAATTTGAGGGTGAAATTAATTTTATGGGGGTATAATATAACACCTCAAGATTTATGAAATATTTTTATGAATAATTTTAATTTTCTTTGATAGCTTGCATTATATGCAACATTGAGTTTTAAAAAAAACATGGAATACTATAATAATAATATAATTTAATATAATAGTTAGATAATATACATTGTAATAGAGGGTATGAATATAATTAACTAAATTATGAAAATATATGTTTTACACATGCATCTAAAATTATATATTATGTGAAAATTAATTAAAAATGAAAATAAAAACCATTTGAAAATAAAGGAAATATTTTTTATGAAAAACTATTTTAAAACACATAAATGTGTTTTTTGTCAATAAATTCATTAAATAATTTTTTTTGAATTATTTTAATGAAATTTATATATTATATATTAGATAATTTTTTTAAATTCATCTTATGTGTCTTCTATGTATAAGATAAGAATAAACAAATGTTAATGCTTAAAAATTGTATTCTTTCTAAAATGATGTTTTTCGCCTTTTGTGTATGAAAGGTGTTGTCGTGGGTGCTCTCAAATGATGTCTAGTTTGGGTTATTTAGGTGTAGTAGGGTGGCTAACCTAGGTCATCTCTCAAAGAGGCAGTAATTAAAACAAATTTATAAATGTATTTTAAAAAAAAATTAAATAACTCAACACACTACCTGAAAGGATGGGGGTTTGTTTATAGTTTATAAAACTAGAAGAATTTTTATAGTAGAAGATTGAATTTTTTGTTTTTATTTTTTAAATGAAGTTTGATTAAAAAGACACAACAAGAAGTTATTTTTTATAAAATATTTTAAAAGGTGTAATCTATCTAACTATACCTCTTCAATCAATTATTTATCAATATAATTTAAATTAACATCTAGTCAATTATAATTCCCTAATTTTTTAACCATCAAACCCTACAGGAGTTAACTTAACCACAAATTTGAAATTACTTAAACCCTAGGCTAGCTTCAGAACATGGAATCACAACACTCTGCTTTGATTGATGTTCTTAGGTTAGATTATGGTAAGTGGTGTTGAGTCAATAAGGTTTTCCTTATTACTTTTTCATTCCTTCATACTTGGGGGAGATTGTTAAGTCAATAAGGTTTCCTTATGCCTTTACCATTCCTTCTTGTTTTGAAAATAAAAAACACCATATCTCAAGGAAAATATTAGTTTACCCAGGGTTTTACTTCTATAAGGAAAAATTTCTTTCTCCGAGGAAATTTATCCTTACCATGTTTTCATTATTCATATCATAATTTTTTTTGAGTGTAAAATTCGGTTTGAAACCAAAACCTCAGAATCCTATAATTACCTAGATATGAAGCATTCTGTTTTAGGATCCGAATTCTCCGAATTCTTATTACGAATTTTGGTTACGAACTCTTCTGATGTTCTGACCCCGAATACTAATTATGAATTCTGGTTATGAAATTTTCCAAGTTCTGACTCCAAGTTCTCTGAATAAAGACTAAAAAATCTTATGAGTTATGACTCTGAATTCTCATGAACTCTAACTCCGAACATTGTAATTTCTGGTTCCGAATTCTTGAGAATCTAGATTCCGAATTTCCTTGAAATTTAGACTCTGGAATTCTATATATTTCAGGTTCCAAAATCCTAGAAAATAGAATCTGAATATCCTTGTATTATAGACTCCGAAATTTCATTTTATTACATTCCGAATATTAGATTTTAGTTATGTAACCATGTTTTTTCTTACACTTGTTTTATTATAAAAGGATGTCGTGCATTCAGTTACTAACTAATAATTGTTTGAGTGAAATGTGTATAGGTCCCTCCGAAATTCAAGGAACAGTATGACCATTGGATGATGGAGCCGACCATTAAAGTTGTGCCTATAATTAGGATCTCATTTGAAAGAGCTCACAATAAGTTGATCATTCTAGAGATTACATGTTGCTAAAGTGATTTCTAGAGAGAGAGGATTTATGGCTTTGTTCATACTGAACTTCTTATTTAGATCTACTTTGTGAGACTCCAAATGTTTCTGAGTACATTCAAGGACTTCCGGGGATAGGAGGATAGAGGTGTCGACTACCTTGAAGTTGAGGGCTTCCTTGCTGAGCAAGACAGAGGTGCCGACTACCTTGAAGTTGAGGGATTTCAGGGATAGAAAGACAGACTCTGATCATTGTATCGATGGATTACCATGGTGCGGGTAAGACATACTTTCTTGAAAGTATAAATCAAGGGACCTTTATCCAAGGTTGTTGGATACCCTTCTCTTTGGGTTAAAAGATTTACTTCTTATTCCTTGTCTTGTTACAAGTTTTCTGCTGCATATTTTGTTTGTTGAGGAAAGTATAACTATCCTATACTTCCTTATACTTATATACTCTAATTTAGTAAGATTCTATACAATTTAAGGTATAATCTTTATCTTTGTAAACTTTAATTAAGTTTCATTTTCCAGAACCATCTTTCTAGATTCACTTTCTCGGAATCATATTTCTGGAATCAAGAATGTGTGTAGAACTACAAGTTTTGTGAATTACCTTGTTTAACCCTGTTAAACATAATCATCTTTAAAAGTTCCAAAGGAATTTTTTAAAGTATACAATTCACCCCCCCCCCCCCCTCTTTTATATTGAGCATCATTAGATACTCCATACAGTATCTCTTTTATTTCGATCCTACATTTGGAATTATAGAGTATATCATACTCACATACCATCTCAACAATTGGTATCAGAGGAGGTCTCTGAAATATTTATTCACATATAAGTTTTTCTTGCTCAAGTTTTTATTATTCTATATTTTCCTTGCTTAGGAATATTTCTCTTGAATCCGAACTTTTTCTATTAACAAGTTTTTGTGGAAATATTTTTCTATAAGATGGCAGGAATCAATGTGGTTCCATATAGAATCTCAATCCAACTAGACCACCTATTTTTGATGGGAATGATTATAAATATTAGAGAGATCGCATGAAGAAATTCATTATCAATACTAGAGTTGATAATTTTGTTATTCTTATTAGAGTATATAAAATCCCTGACAAGGAAGTTAGTACCTTTACCAATCTAGAAAGTCATGAATATCAACTGAATTATAAGGTATACAATACTTTTCTTTGTTCCATGACTAGAAATATATACAGCCAGATATATTCTTGTGAAGATGCAAACAGTATTTGGAAGAAACTTGAAGTCACTCACTTTGGAACTTCCAAAGTTATTGAAACTAGAAGAGTCATTCTTAGAGCTGAATATCATGGCTTTAACTTTCCTCATAGAGAACCCATATATAAGGTGCAACAAAAATTTATGACTATGGTGAATATTTTACAATCCATGGGTGAGAAAGGATTAGATGATGAAGTTCTTGTTGATAAGATCATAGATATCATGCCCAATGAATAGGAATCCAATAAGACAGATATAGATGAGAACAGAAAGGTTACTTAGATTTCCTTAGATGATCTATTTGGAACTCTTCATCAGTATGAGACTAGAATGAAGAGAGATGCTGATAATGTAAAGAAGAAGAATGGGAATGGTAGTGTTGATTTTACTACAAATTTAAATCATATTAAAGCTAAGACTCCTCAGAGAATTACCAGATCTAAGTCGAATAAGGTTTTTATTCAATCTGAAGCTAGTGGAAGTGAATCCTCAGAGAATGAGTTAGAAAATGTTGCTCGAATAATGAAAAAGATAGCTGGACAGAGGAACTTTCAATCCAGATAAAAGAAGAAATAAAGGAAAGATAAGAAAGATTCAAAAGTTACATGTTATGAATGCAAGAGAGCTAGACATATAAGGCCTGATTTCCCCATGATCAAAAGAAAAGAAAGAAAGGAAAATCATTCTGAGAGAAACAGAAATAAGTACTACAAAGATAAAGATAAGAAAGTCTTGAAAGGTAATGACACCTGGAGTGCCAGTGGTGGTGACTCTTTAGATGAATCTTCAGATTATGAATCTTCTGGACAGAAGAATCTTGGTCAAATAGCCAGACTACATATAGAAAATCATTTTTTAATGGATAAGGTACACAATTTTGAATCTATGACCAATATTTCTTTGAATCCTATTGGTAGTAAATATTATAACTCTTCTGATGAACAATCTTATTCTAATGAAGATAATACTTTACCTTCCTATGAAGAAGTTTCTAGGTTTTCCAAACTCCTTGAGATTGAGAATTCAAAACTCATGAAAAATATTGATAAGGAAAAATCTCGAAATACTATTCTTACTAAAAAAATATTAGATCTTTCTAAGGATCTTGATAAAGAAAAATGTTGATTTTGAAAAGATTTGAAAAAATCTCGAGGAAGTAAATTCTGAGAAGAATAAACTTTCAAAATATTTAGAAAATGTATTCTCTAAGAAAAATGTTTTCGAGCCTAACTATACTTCCAAATCAAATGTTTTAGAAGACAAGAACTTGGTAATCAAAATGTAATCTGAAATATTTTCCTTGAGGAAGTGTTTTTCAAACTTTACCTTAGTTAAATAAAATTTTGATAAATGTATTCTCAAATCTGACCTTTAAGGAATAGTTCTGGTTCTAGTTATACTGGTTCTAAACCGATTTTTAGCAACAATTATTTTGTTCCACAAAGTGCTCCATTCTGCACTAAGTGTCAGTGTGGTGGACACTGGGAAAAAAATTGTTCCTTAAACAAAACCTAGTATTTAGGATTTCATAAAGCCTATTTTTCTAAAAAGATGTGGGTGCCTAAAATCTTTCTTTCTGAGAATTCCAGATCCAAGAAAGTTTGGATTTTGAAATTCTAACCCTTTCGTTTTCAAGAAAATAGAGAAGGTACCAAATGAAATACATGTTACATGGATGGTGGATGTTCCCGGCATATGACTAGTAAAAAATACTATTTTGAAAACATTATCAAGACAAAAGGAGGAAAAGTAACATTCAGAGACAATGCTCAGGGATTAATTATTGGTATAAGTAACATCGTTCTTCTTGGAAAAACTTTGATTTCAAATGTTTTATTTGTTAAGGGTCTTAAGCACAACCTCATTGGAAGAAGCCAATTATGTGATAAAGGTTACCTTATGAATTTTAGGAATGACATAAAGGATATATCATTCTTCAATTTATCGTAACACAAGATCAACTTAATGATATTTTCACAAAATATTTACGCTTCGATAGATTTTAATACATTAAAACAAAAGTTAGGAATGATAACCGTAAGGTAATCCTCCATATTGACTTCCTGTTTAAATCAATCTCCTTACATTAATAAACTCTTTTTCATAGGGGCAGTAAATTTTCTTGTTAGTATTTTAATATTTTTCGAAATAAAGTTTTTAATATTTTTCGTAATGAAGTTTTTTATATTTTTTGTAATGAATTTTTTCATATTTTTTGTAATGAAGTTTTTCATATTTTTCGTAATGAAGTTTTTCATATTTTTTGTAATTAAGTTTTTCATATTTTTTGTAATGAAGTTTTTCATATTTTTTGTAATGAAGTTTTTCATATTTTTTGTAATGAATTTTTTCATATTTTTCGTAATGAAGTTTTTCATATTGTTTGTAATGAAGTTTTTAAAATTTTTCATAATGAAATTTTTCAAAGTTTTTCGTAATAATTTTTTTCAAGTTTTTTTTAATGAAGTTTTCTTACTTGAAATTTTCGTAATGAAGTTTTTCGTACTTGAAATTTATGTAATAAAAATTTTCATAATGGAAATTTGCGTAATGGAGGTTTTTGTAGTTTTTATTATAAAGTTCTTCAAGAGGAATATTACCTATTATGAATAATCTTCCTGGTAATCCGAAAATTTTGATTTCTTTCTTTAAGTTTTAGTAGTCATCATTTCCTTGCTGGTATTTTCTTTTGTGTTTTCAAATTTTTCAGATTCTAGTTTCCTTAAATCTGAATGTTTTCCTTTAAAAACCTCAAAAGATCTTATCCTACCAAATTTTCCTTGTGACTATCATTTCAACTGTCAGATCTAATCAGAAGGATTTTCAGCCGTTAGATCGAGCTTGGAAGTTCAATCGTCGCATCAACACCTATATAAAGGACCCCCGAAGGGTGATCCCACATCGATTTCAAGCCTTTGCATGTCAAAGCTCTGCCCTACCAAAAAAATCATTTTCCGAACTTCTCAAAGTTTTCTCACTTTCGAATGTCTGCAGAATAATCCTCTCCGAAAGATATGCCAATTTTCAAGGCGGTTTCAGAGTGGAAAGTATACAGAGAAAGGCTGGTGCATCCAATTTTCTTCAATAAGAATGACTCCATTATCTCTAAAAACACCAAACAGAATGGATGGGAAAGCATTTTCATATCAAAGCCTGGAGATCAAGACTTGGTGTATATGGATCTTCTTGTAGAGATTTATGAGTCAGTAAGTTCCTTTAAAGAAGAAGGGAGAGATAAGTTTTCATTCAAGAGTTATGGAAAAACCTATGCCCTTTCATACAACAAGGTTGCTAGCATAGTGGGGTTGTCTTATGAAGGATAAGCCGAGTTCTGTTGCCACAAGATGCCAGATGTTCAAGGAAGTTTCGTAAAGGGGAAGTCTATGGAGTGCGTTGGACTTACAGATGTCAAGACTGTGAATATTTCTCACCTCTCGACAAATAATTGTATCCTTGAATTTTCGGCTCAGGGGTTTATCGTTCCGAGAAAAGGTGATAAGGACACCCTGAAAAAAAGTGATATGTATATCTTGGATTTTTTGGTAAATCTAAGAAAGATAAATCTGCTGAAGCATATTCTCATTATGATAAAGAATATCAAGAATGGTAATTTGAGAGCACAGATAATCATGTATCATGCCCTACTCTCCATGTTGATTGTTCAGTGCTTGGATTCCTTCAAAATCCCTTACAGTTCCAAGATAAGAAATTGCAAAGTCATGATAATTAGTTATGACACTCTCAAGAGGATGAAAGATGGTTTTTCTAAGGAATCTGGAGAATTCTATGACCTACCAGAGGAAGAGGTTGAATCTATTCCGAAGAAACAAGAAGTTCCTGAACCATCAAAGAAAGGAGGAAAGAAGAGGAAGCTGAAGGAAGTGGAAGAAGAAGAGAAAACCCCTAAGGCCAAAGAAACTCAATCCGCACCTCCAAAGCCCAAGAAGAAGAAATCCTATCCAGTTGAGGTAGCATCCAAGTGTAGAGAAGACAAAAAGAATCAAAAGGAAGGAGAGCCACAGTTTGGCTTGGATCCTACTGAGGCCAAAGCTTTGAAGGATAAGGCATCCGATGATCTTGACAACAAATCCAAAGAAAATAAGCTTATGAAGAAAATGTCTAAGGCACAAATTTTCCATTATCTTTTGAGGGACACTGAAATAGCATCCAAAAATATTCATGTACAGAAATCGTTCTTGGTTGAGCCTTTATCTGAGACACCGGGGAAGAAATTTCTCACTCCGGAAAAAGTTCTTGAAAAATTTCTTAAAGAAAAGAAAGTTGTAGAATAAGTACAAGTAGCTGAAAGGAGTGATGATACAGCTGATCTGATATAGAAAGTTGAAGACTTTCATGAAAATAAAAGTGCTTCTGAGAAACAATCAATCTAAACATCTGAAGAAGAGTCTACAAATCTCCCAACTCCTATAAAGGATGAGGAAGATGAAGATGGGAAGGGTGAAGAAGAAGTTAATAAATTGACTGAGGAAGAAAGATATAATCATCACTTTATTCATCCTAAGGATATTGAGCCAGGAGCTGAGAAAGAAAAAATTGATGAAGATAAGATTTTTCAATTTTCTGGAAGTGAGAATGAGTCACCAGATGAAGGAGCTGTTCCAATAACCAATAAGGGAAAACAAGTGGTTGTTGATACCCCAACGAAAGAAATTGTAAGGAAGAAGGAAGCTGGTGCATCTTCTAAGAGGAATCCGGTTGAGCTAGAGGAAGAACCATTGCCTAGAAAAGTGTCAGATTCAGAATCATCAGTTTTGGGACATGATTTTGTCATTCAATGTCTGAAAAATCTTGTTGAAACCATTATAATATATCCAACCATTGACTCCAAATGTCAGATGCTCCAACATATCATGAATCCGAAATCGGATTCTGTATCCATGGTGATGGATAGGTGTGTAAAGATTGAGGCTGATCATTATAAATTCCTTATCAACTATGATTCCCATAAAAAATATTGTAAGCAAGTGGTCAACTGGTCAAAGAATATAGTTGAAGATTTGATAGAGCTTGATGAGTTTCAAGACGATGTTAAAGAAACATTTGATACTCAAGACAGAAAAATCAAGGATATCACAAATTACATTGAGGAAAAGCTAAATCTTGAGAAGAATACTCAGATTTAGGAGGTCAAGGATCTGAATGGGAAGTTGAACTCTATTGCCCAAAGCTGGAAGAGGGAAAGGGATCTCCGGATCGAGATTGAAGAAAAGCTATTGAAACAGGATGACTTGTTGAAAATTATGGTAGAGGCTCTAAAGGCTCAGGATGATAGGATCAAATCCTTAGAGAAGAAAGTAGAGGAAGATCACAAGGAGCTAAAGAAGCTGAAAACCATCGTGAAGAAATTGATACCCAAGGAAAAGGAAGGAAAATAAATCCGATCTTTTGTTGTATTTTTTTCCCTTGTACAAATTCTTCTAATATTAATGAAATTGTGGTTTCTTTTTTTTTGTTTGGATGATTGTACTAATATTTCAGGTACCATATTTTTTTCCATTCCCTCAAACTCTTTTTAAAAATCACAAAGGGGGACAAAGAAAAAAGAATTCTAAGTAAAGAAGAAATATCCCTAAGTTAGGGGGAGTTTATCTAAGGGGGAGATTTCATACAGAGATTTTCGTACTTAAGATATTGAAAAATATCATTATGGAAATCTAGAATATGATCCTTAGTGTTCCAAATCTGAAGGGGGTGTTTTTTATATTCATCTTTTCCAATGTGAAAAGGGAGATAAGTTTTATTTTAAAGTCTAGGAAATTTTTCTAAGTCCTTATATTCTTTTTCGTAAGGATGTTTATGCTTTCCAAAAAGGGGGAGATTATTGAGTCAATAAGGTTTTCCTTATGACTTTTCCATTCCTTCATACTTGGGGGAGATTTTTAAGTCAATAAGGTTTCCTTATGACTTTACCATTCCTTCTTGTTTTGAAAATCACAAACACCTTATCTCAAAGAAAATATCATTTTACCCTGTGTTTTACTTCTACAAGGAAAAATTACCTTCCCCAAGAAGATTTATACGTACCATGTTTTTATTGTTCATATCATAATTTATTTATAAGTGTAAAATTTAGTATGAAAAAAAAACCTCATAATCCTATAATTACCTAGATATGCAGAATTTTGTTTTAGGATCTGAATTCTCCGAATTTTGATTACGAATTCTGGTTACGAACTCTTCTGAAGTTCTAACACCAAATTTTGATTACGAATTCTGGTTACGAACTCTTTAGAAGTTTTGAATCCGAATTCTGAATATGAATTCTGGTTATGAACCTTTCCAAGTTCTGACTCTAAGTTCTCTGAATAAAGACTATGAACTCTTATGAGTTCTGACTATGAATTCTCATGAACTCTAACTCCGAACTTTGTAAGTTCTGGTTCTGAATTCCTGTGAATCCAGATTCTGAATTTCCTTGAAATTCAGACTCCGGAATTCTATAGTGTTCAGGTTCCGAATTCCTAGAAAACATAATCTGAATATCCTTGTATTATAGACTCTGAACTTTCATTTCTTACATTCTGAATATTGGATTTTTGTTATGTAACCATATTTTTGTTTACATTTATTTTATTATAAAAAGATGTCATGCATTCAGTTACAAACTAATCATTGTTTGAGTGAAACATATACAGATCCCTCCAAAATTCAAGGAACAATATGACTATTGGAGGAGGGATCCAACTATTGAAAACGTTCCTATAAATAGGATCACATTTGAAAGATCTCACGATAAGTTTATCAATCTATAGATTACATGCTGCTGAAGTGATTTCTAGAGAGAGATACTTTGTTGCTTTGTGCGTATTGAACTTATTGTTCTGATTTTTGTGGTGCGACTCCAAATGTTGCTGAGTACATTTGAGGGCTTCTGGGGATAGTAAGACAGAGGTGCCGACTACCTTGAAGTTGAGGGCTTCCTTGCTGAGGAAGACAGAGGTGCTGACTACCTTAAAGTTGAGGGCTTGTGGGGATAGTCAGATAGACTTCGATCTTTTTATTGAGGCCTTACCCTGGTGTGGGTAAGACAGAATTTCTTGAAATTATAAATCAAGGGACCATTATCCAAGGTTGTTGGATACCCTTCTCTTTGGGTTAAAATATTTACTTCTTGTTACTTGTCTTATTACAAGTTTTCCGCTGCATATTTTGTTTTTTGAGGAAAGTATAACTATCTTATACTTACTTGTACTTTTATACTCTGATTTAGTAAGATTTTATACGCTTTAAGGTAGAATATTTATCTTTTTAAACTTTCATTAAGTTTCATTTTCTGGAACCATCTTTCCAGATTCACTTTCTCATAATCATATTTCTAGAATCAAGCAAGTGTGTAGAACTAGAAGTTTTGTGAATTACCTTGTTTAACCCTATTAAACATCATCGTCTTTAATAGTTACAAAGGAATTTTTTAAATTATACAATTCACCCCCCTCTTGTATATTGAGCATCATTAGATACTCCATACAGTAACTCTTTTATTTTGATCCTACATTTGGTATTATAGAGTATATCATACTCCCATACCATCTCAACAAGTAGTTAATTAGAGAACATATCCACTCTAGAAATGAGGATTAATTGTGTTTAGGGATTATATTTTGACTCTACAAATTTATCTCGTGTGGTCTTGTATTACTAATTAAGATCGCACTCTCACAATTTACACAAATCTCGACCTCATGTGATTTTGTGTCAATTGTTCAATTACTTTCATTGTTTCAATTAAATTAAAAACTCAATTCATATATGAGATTAATTGAATTAAATTATCCCATTGATTCAAAATAAATTAATTAAGGATGTTATAGTTAGATCGATTACAAAATAGAACTACTCTTCCAAGGGCAGTGTAGTCATCGTAGAAATGTTTTTAAAGTGCAAAGGTTTAGAAAGGGTAGAACCCAATCTCGTTTCTACTCTTTATTCTAGACCATTTATTAATATTATGAAAATAATAAATTTTAACAAAATATAATAAAAAAGAATAAATAAAATAAGAAAAAATAATTTTATTACACAAATGCAAACACTACAACATGAAGAAGAGGAAGAAGGCTTTGATGATGGGATCCTTACTTCAAGAGCCACCCCTCTTACAATGGTTGGATAATTTGAGTGAAACCAATTATCCTCTTCCTTAAATATATTAATTCACATCCCAACCCCTCCAAATGTGAAAAACGCCAATTTATAGAGTGGAGGGGAGGCTAGGTTTCAAGTGGTTTCAACTGGGAAAGGGGAAATTCGGCCAAATATTTTATTCCATGTTTCACCGCCTGTTGGACCTTCAAACGCATGAACCATCTATCTATCTAGACTGATGATTTGTGTGTAATGTTTTTCTATATATCCTCTCCAAATTAGATCCTAATACAAGCATGGATGTATAATTCATGGCCCAAATACAGAACCAATGTTCAATCTGGTGGGTCCATCCCATCTTTGACTTCATGGCCCTTTTACACCCATAAAATGCATGATTTAGCTCCAATGTTATTAATGAAATTTTTATACCATTATATAAAGAATATATTTAAAAAAATTATTTTAAAATAATACATATCAAAATATTTATGTCCAAAATTGTATAGTGAATTTTAAAGTGTAAAAATGGAATTTTTACCAAATTTTCAAATGAATGATCTAATCCCAAATATTTTATAAATAAACATATTTAACAAAATGTGAGGAAATTTTTTCATTTATTATCATTAAAATATTCATCAAAATTGTGTTTTATCAACTCCCCCACACTTACCGTTTTTCGATCCTGGGAAAAAACCCCATATCATGTATTCGAAAAAATTGTGATAAGATATGCATATTCAAATTTCTCAATCCACAGTAAAAATATAGGCAAAGTATGAATCCCATCAAGAGTCAATATCCATAAATTTTAAATTCATTATCTCATAAATTATTTCAAAACAAAATCCAGTGAGATTCATAACACTAATCATAGTGAAACAAGTCATGGGTCTACCATGTCACTAATTCTCTACATGTGTGTGTTCCAACCATTCAAAGCTCATAAATTGTCACAAATCACATTTGGAAAGATGAGGGAAGAGGTGGAAAAGTTTCCTTCCCTTCCTGATGATGAATATGAGATAATTACCCTCGATTCCCACCGACAGTAGGCCTCGGAGTGGCGACTAGCACCCAGGGTATATATTTTCACAATATGGGAGGCATTACCCATTTTTTATTTTAACATGATCGGGAGATAAGAGAATCTAACCACCAAAAACCAAGGTATAATATTTATAAAAATTAATCCAAATCCAAACCCAAATGCATGTTTTAAACAAAACTGAAACAAAATTACAAGAATCTCCAAAGTGAAATACCAAAAAGGAAAAAGGAAAACTGAGCTGCAGTAGGAAAACTGAGCACCAACCAGCAACAACTCCCAACGTCTAGACTAGTAGGGTCTCACACAGTCCTCAAATCCCTCCTAGAAACCTGAAAGTAAATGTAGGGTGAGCATACAAGTATAATCATTAGGCAACCTAAAGCTATCATGCACAAGTGGGGAGACATTCTAATGCCCCGTGAAAAACAGATGTAACAAGACACCAAGAAAGGAAACAACCACCCAGCCTCACAAGGTACACTCCCCAAATATTGAAAGACAAGTATATAGTAGTATAGCACATCATTACAGGGCACCCCGCACCACCCTCCCACTGGTCATTTAGACATCCTACACCTCAAACCTCCCCCGCAAGTTCTACTGCCATATCCCACCCGCACACACCTGGGCCACAACCATCCACATATACTTCCCACAAACACATGGTCAAAAACCACAAAACCTTCCCATAGTCACCTGGGACCTATCACAAAAACATCCCACATAGTTATACCCACACACACCTGATCACTACAACAGTCACACAGCTCGCCCGAAGACACCTGGGCCTCATCCCGAAGACACCTGGGAAACTACAACCGTACCTATCGCCTGAAGACACCTCGTCCTCATCCTGAATATACTTGGGAATATTCTTCTAGAAAACACTTAGGCCTCACATCCATAACAGAAAACTGCCCAAAGGTTTTGGGCTAAAAAAACACACCATGCTCGAAGAGTCTAGGGATAAAGTAACCACCTCAGACCATCATAGGCTCTAGGAGTGGGAGCATAAGGAGCTAAAGACCAGGGAAAACACCCTCCCCCATGATATGGGGGTGTTCGGCACTGTGTTCTCAACATGGGTGGGGTGCACTCTAAACATGAAGAAAATACATGATTAATACTGTATAAGCACTCTTCCCATCCTATAAATTCTAAAACAAAGATACAACCATGTTCCACAACACTGTTACCCCTACAGCATGCATAGAACAACAATCCCAAAACTCCCCATTCAAGTTATCGTGTTTGAAAATTTATAGTTCAACTATTCCTTCACTACTGGGCAACTAACAGGCACAACCATAAGTAGGAACAACAACAAAACAGAAACAGCAAAGTAGTGATTTAATATTTCACTTGTGATTTTTCTTGTAAGAGAAAAAACAAAGGGTGATGCCTCAAACCACGTCCTTTTAAGCTTGCGGCCACAACACAACCAATGGAAGTTCAACTATCTACAAGATCATCCAGTCCCAAATCGATCAACCTCTCAATAGTAGGTTCTATTCCACAACCAGTGCCACTCTGTGATCTCAATAACACTACCACATAACTCGTATAGGGAAGGAAACAGATTCCTCATGCATATCATAAAAACAGATAAAGTAGTTTACATATTCGACCAACACTAGTCACCATGTTCCTCCTTTTAGTTTGTTTAACCGGGGTGATCACACAAGGGTTACTTTCATCAGGCATCCTTTTGAATAGCTATGTATATGTGATTAACCTTTTTTTCATCTTTCACCTTTTTCAGCACTACCATGTCCAGAAAACAGAGCATTACCAGTGCACAAAAAAGGACCACCAACGACCACAATTTTCAGTAGGCTTAAGCCTGTAAAATTTACAACGTAGAAAATAATAATAAAAACAACATCTTAGCCCGATCCCCCTTCCATTTAACAGCCATTTATTATCTTTGTTAGAGGTCGGGTTTCAATTATCTCTCGTGGAAGCATTGTCATACCCACCCCACATGACGCACGTAAAAGAGAGACAAAGGTAGAATTTCCTACCTTGAGGATCCAAGATCTTTTTTTCTTCCTCACATGAAGAACTTATATTGGAACTTGATAGATACCTCCTGATTGCCCCAAAATAGGGGGGTGAAATAGGAGTATTTAAACCCCAATGAAGGGATGATCTGAGGAGTGCATATTGTTCCCACGACTTCTTGGGAACATATGAAGGGTTTGAGTGTCTCGCACCAGGGAACAAGAAGGAAGAACCAAAGAAAAATGATATCTCATCCCTTAATTAGAATTAACGGAGTAGCAATTTAAGATATTATAAATTTTTCTATTAATGATAGGATCGCATTAAACCCCCTATTTTGACCAAGTAAAGGTTTCCCCACCATTACAAAAAATTAAAACAGGAGTTATGGCCTTTGAATCGGCCTTAGAGTCCTTAAAAAATGCTTTTAAGGCATTTTATATCAAATGAAATATCAAAAGGATGAAACTGTAGGAAGCTGGACACACTGTATAGTAAACATGAAATTTGACAAAGTGTTGGATGACTCACCATTCTAGAAACCTCACTGGTCTCGAAACACTATAGAACCTCACTGGTCTGGAAACACTGTTTATTAACTAGAAATTTGGAAAAGGGAATAGCCTTCTGTTGAGAATAGTCTACTATTCTAGAAACACTATTCATGAACTAGAACTTTGGAAAAGGAAAAATTCTATTTTTGGAAATAGCCTACTATTCTGGAAACACTGTTCACGAACTAGAAATTTAGCAAAAAAATAGCCTGCTATTGGAAATAACCTACTGTTCTGAAAACACTGTTCATGAACTAGAAATTTAGAAAAGTGTCAGGAATAATTCACCTTGACCTCCCAGAAAACCTCAAACTCCAGATTTCAGCAAAGTAATGGACTAGAGAGGTACGAGCCATTACATTAGATACCTCTCAAAACATTCTCATCCCAAAGAATTCAAAACCAAACTAGAAGAAAAGTGGGGTCTGAACAACCACCCCATAAGATACCTCTCAGGGGAAAACCACCATGAGTTGTTTGAAATATGGAATAAAACCTTGACATCTAAGAACAATCATCCCAAGAGTTATCATATTTAAACATCTACAACAACCCCAAATATCACACTATCCTGGCACATGGGTCAGAGAGTTCCTTTCTACTTGTCAGGATATTATCCACTTTAGGCGGCACTGACTCGCCCACACAGGTTTAATCACATCCAAATTAATGATTCCTGATTAGGATTCAGGTCCTCCCTTCCCCACACATTCAGACACATCACACACATCCAAATAAAAATGGAATAATCATTCCATATCCAAACAAGTCAAGCATAACATCACATTAATGGTAAAAAAAATGAAAGCATCAAAGAAAAAATGAACATAAAAACATAAAACAGCTCTAGGTACTGGACACGCATCTAGGAATCCAACTCCCAAGTACTCTCTATGACGCCACCGTGTCGCCAAAATACATGAACCTAGGGAATTGAATTCCCATCCAACACCTTCACCTTGTGGTCTTGGATCTCTATCGGCCGCTCCTCGAATGTCACATCATCGTCAACATCGATGTCACTCTAATCAATGAAATGTGAGTCGTTATAAAGACAATGATGGAGTTGTGATACATGGAAATCATCATATATCTAGATCATCTATAGGGGAAGTTCTATATAATACTTCACATCTCTAACATGAGCTAATACCTTGAAAGGACCAAAAAACCTGGGAGAAAGCTTACTCCTGCAACTGAACCTTCACTGCCCACGATGAGGTGAAATCTTTAAGAACACATGGTCTTTGACCTCAAACTATAAAGGCCTCCTCCTATGGTCAGCATATGACTTTTTTGGGTCCTGAGCTGTCTTCATACTCTCACGCATAAGCCTAAATTTCACTATGGTGCTCTACACCACCTATGTTCTAATAACACCTACCTCACCAACCTCTATCCTATACAAGGGTGAATGACACAACATTTCTTACAAAGCCTTGAATAGTGCCATGCCAATGGTAGAGTGGTAGCTATTGTTTTAGGAAAACTATACCAAAGGCAAATATCATACCCATGATCCCCCAAAATCTAGAACACATGACCGTAGTATGTCCTCCAATGTCTGTGTGGTCCGTTCTATCTTCCCATCTTTTGGGGGGTGGAAGGAAGTGCTAAGGCATAGCAGGGTTCCAAAAGCATGCTGCAATCCCATCCAAACTCATGAGGTAAACTATGTATCCCATTTTTAGAAAATGGACCTCAGCACTCCATGCAACTGCACCACCTCATCTACATACCTCTGTGATAAGGCACTCACTAGGCCTGACTCTTTGATCTCCAATAAGTGAGCTGATTTTGTCAGCTGATCCACCACTACCCAGATATCATTGTATCCTCCTTGAGTCCTGGGTATCCCTATGAAAAAAATCAATTGAGATGTCATCCCACTTATACTCAGGGGCATCTAAAGGCTGCAACAAACCTCTATGAACATGGTATTTAGCCTTTACCTGCTGACACACCAGGCACTTTTCCACAAACTCATCCACTATTCGCTACACCCTAGGCCACCACAATTGTCCCCTTAGGCCTCGTTACATCTTGGAAACTTCGGGGTGTACCGATAGGGTTGAGATATGGAACTCATAAAGAACATCCCCACACATCGCCTCTGGAACAAACAGACTTCCCCAAAAAAGCATCTGATTATGACCATCCTCCAACCACCCTTCAGGAGCATTTCCTTGGTCAACGTGATCACACATCACTTCAACCTTTGATTATGCTCACTGATACTTCTCCACCTTTTTCATTAAAGATTAATGGACCATCATCTAAAACAAACAGCCTCAACCACCATCCTCCCTCACATCTAAGTGCAAGGCATCCAATTCTCTCATTGCTCTCCAAGCATCTATAAACTCTCGAACTACTTCCTTCTACAATTTTCTGCTCAAGGCATCGACCAAAACATTCCCCTTACCTTCGGTGTAAGATACATCGAAGTCATAGTCCTTCAGAAACTCCACCCATCTCAACTTCCTCAAATTCAGATCCCCCTGAGAAAAGATATGCATTAAACTCTTGTGATCGGTGAAGACCACAAAGTGCTTCCCGATGAGGTAATGCCACCAAAACTTCAATGTGAACACTACTACTTCAAGCTCCATATCAGGGGTGGCATAGTTATACTCATGAGGATCTAACTTCCTAGACCCATAAGAGATCACCCCCCCCCCCACTGTTTCATCAACACACATCCCAAACCAAGACCAGAAGCATCACCAAACACCTCAAATAATACTCATTCCTCTAGAAACCTGAGTACTGGAGTGCTGACTAGATTCTCTGTGAGATAGATGAAAGCTACATGACACTAATCACTCCACGCGAAAGCCTATTCGTACCTATTCAAAGTCGTATACATATCTATAACTTGAGAGAAGTCAGGCACAAACCTCTGGTAATCACTTACCATGCCCAAGAAACAATGAAATTCTGCCACATTCTCGGTTTTTACCCAAGAAAAAATTGCCTCCACCTTCAATGGGTCCAATTCTACCCCATGTTGAGACCCCACGTGTCCGAGGAAGTGCACTTCTCGTGTCAAGAACTTGCACTTGGACAACTTCTCATAGAGCTGGTGGTGTTGAAGGACCTCAAATACTGTTATGAGATGCTCAACGTGATCCTCTTCTGAAATAGAGTAGATCAGAATGTCGTTGATGAACACAACTATGATCAGGTCCAAAAAGTCATGGAAAGAAGTGTTCATGGGGCTCATGAACACGGCTGGTGCATTCGTGACACCGAATGACATAACTAAAAACTCAAAGTGCCCATACCTACACCTGAAATCTATCTTAAAGATATCACTATCCTTCACCCTCAGTTGGTGAAATCCAGACCATAAATCGATCTTAGAGAACCATCTGGCTTCCTTCAATCGGTTGAAGAGATCATCTATCCTTGGGAGAGGGTAACGGTTCTTGATCATTACCTGATTCATCCTCCAGTAGTCTATGCATATCCTAAGACCACCATCTACCTTCTTTACAAAAAAAACTAGAGCAACCCATGGTGACACTCTAGGTCAGACAAAACCCTTCTTTATGAGGTCCTTGATCCGAATTTGCAACTCTCTAAACTCAGAAGGCACCATCTAATAGGGATCCGTCAAAAACGGATGAGCACCAGGTTATAAGTATATCCCGAACTCAACATCACATCGAGGCTGTAGGGTCACACCTTTCTTAGAGAAGACATCCAGAAACTCTATGACAACCCCCGGAACTCCCACCATCTATGCATCTGACGACTCCACTAATAGTCCGGCCAATATAGAAAGAAGAGGCTTCACACACGGGTTTCCCATCTAACAACTCCACTCACCGATAAAATCCACACGCTGACCTCCCTCATTGGAAAACATGACTCTTCTTTAGAATAAGTCGATAATATCACACATAGAGAACAACTAGTCGATGCCTAGAATGACATCGTATGGCTGCATCTGTAACAGAATAAGATCCCCACTAGACTAATGTGGCCCTAACATCAGTCTACATCCCAGGAAAACATAAAACAAACTGGTCTGGCCTCTAACCAGTGTAATCAACACCAGCGGAATGGGAAGTCTTTATAGGTCTAGACCCAGATCATCAGTAAGATTGGGTGCAATGAAGGAGTGTGAGTCCCCCAAATCAAACAAATCAGAATCAACTGTGCTGAACAAATAGATCGTACCTTGAATGACCTCCAGCCCTACTGGAACTACTAAATCTACAGTGTGAAACTATCCACAAGAAGATCCTCTGACTCTCTATTGTCGACCACCTCCTCGACCATTCCCTAGTCGAGTTCCCTGAGGAGAACCCTGAGGTCGGACTCTCCATGTAACATCTTCCCTCAGAGGAAAAAGGGTCTGCTGATGAAAAGGATTCACCGGTAACAGCTGCTGCTGAGGTGGGCGATGAACCTTCCCACCCCCACCATACTGAGGTCGAGCTGGGAACCAGCTCTGAATGTGCCTGAAAACTCCACAAAAAAATCATATTGGTCTTGGGCCTTTAAGAAAAGGGCAAGGACTAGAGGATCAAAATTGGAATTGCAAAGGCCTACTCCCCGTTGTTCGAAACCTAGAAGGCCCTATCACTAGAGATCTATTGCTGACTGAGGGAATTGGAGAAATTCTTATCTCTTCTAAACTATTGTTGTATAAAAAAGGAATTCCTCTCGAAACCCCTTCTTGAAAATGGCCCACAGAACCTCTGTCTACATCTTTTCTTTATGGTAGAGCGCCCACCACTAACACACTGTTCCTCTCATCTGGATGACCGCCAATGGGACCCAATACTCACTCGGAGCATGGATCATAGTGAAGGTGATCCCCAACTCCTCGATCCAACCTTCTGTTTCTACGTCAGAGATGCTACCCACATATTTCTAGAGGGTCCGTCGCTGGAAGGAATGCAGAGTCCATTGCCACCTCTCATCCTCCTCCTCTCGGTCATCCCTCTGTTGATCGATTGGAACAACCTACTGAGTCTCAACTGCCCATGCCACACATGGACGATGTTTGTGTTCTATAACTACAAGGTAAAAAAGGAATTCCTAAGCCCGAGTTGCAAGGAATTTTACTTAAGATTTCTTTATCATCTTATTTAATTTTCTCCTCAAGACACCCCAATTCAAGTAAGAACACAATTCATTATGATGCATGTACCTTTCCTAGGGTATCTAAACTACAATCAATGTAGGTTCACTAGGTTATTCAGTAGGCTCAGAGTCCTTACATCGGATCCCGGGGGGCCCTAAAATCTCATTTCCTTGCTGGTCTTATCTGGCCTATGTCACACACCAATATTTCCTAGCACTATTTCCCTACTATCCCATGAAATTCTCATTGTGCCTAACTTCAGACTCCATCCTATCACTCAACCATCAGTCATTGATACCATTCTGTCATGACCTACCTTTGGAAAGACGAGGGAAGGGGCAGAAAAGTGCCATTCCCTTCCTTCCTCAAGACGAAGACAAGATAATGACCCCCCGAGTCCCACCTCCAGTAATCCCTAGAGTGGCAACTAGCACCAAGGGTATATATTTTCACAATATGGGAGGAATTACGCTTTTTTATTTTAACAATATTGGAAGATAATAGAAGACAACCACCAAACACCAAGGTAAAATATGTATAAAAATAAACCCAAATCCAAACCCACATTCATGTTTTAAACAAAACTAAAAAAAAGTACATGAATCTCCAAAGTGAAACACCAAAAATGAAAAAGTAAAACTAAGCAGCAGTAGGAAAAATAAGCACTATCCAGCAACAAATCCCAACGTCCAGACTAGTAGGGTACCTCATAGTCCTCAAAGCCCTCCTGGAAACCTGAAAGTAAACATAGGGAGAGAATACAAGTATACTCATTAGGGAACCTAAGGCTCTCATGCACAAGTCGAGAGACATTCTAATGCCCCGTGAAAAACAAAAGTAAATAAAAACTGAGCAAGTAAACTAAACACCCATTCTCACAAGGCACACTCCCCAAATATCGCAAGAAAAGTATATAGTAGTAAAGCACATCATTACAGGTCACCCTGCACCACCCTCCAACTGGTCATTTAGACATCTTACACCTCAAACCTCCCCCGTATGTTCCACTACCATATCTCGTCCACACACACCTTGGCCACAACCATCCACATATCCTGCCCGCAAACACCTGGGTCACAACTACACAACCTTCCTGCAGACATTTGGGTCCAATCGCAACCAAATCCCACATAGGTCTACCCACACACATCTGGGCTCCACAATAGTCACACATCTCAGCCGAAGACACCTGGGAATCATCCCTAAGACTCATGGGATACTACAACCACACCTCTAGCCCGAAGACACCTGAGACTCATCGTGAAGACACTTGGGAAGAGACTTATGGAAAACACCTAGGCCTCATATCCATAACAAAAAACTAGCTGAAGGTTCTGGGCTAAAACAACACACCATGACCAAAGAGTCTTGGGCTAAAGTAACCACCTCAGGTCATCATAGCCTCTGGAAGATGGAGTAGAAATGAGCTAAAGACCAAGGAAAACACCCCCCATGGGATGGGGGTGTTCGGAACTAAGTGATCAACATTGGTGGGGTGCACTCTAAACATGAAGAAAATACATGATTAAATCTGAACATGCACTCTACCCATCCTATGGATTCTAAAAAAGATCCAAGCACATGCCATAACACTGCTACCCCTACAACAAGCACATAAAAACAATCCAAAAACTCCCCATTCAATTTATCGTGTTTGAAAATTTATAGTTCAACTATTCCTTCACTACTTGGAAACTAACAGGCACAACCATAACTAGGAACAACAACAATATAGAAACAGCAAAGTAGTGATTTAATAGTTCACTTATGGTTTTTCTTGTAAGTAAAAATACAAAGGGAGATACCTCAAACCACATCCCTGCCAACTTGCGGCCACAACACAACCAATAGAAGTTCATCTACCTAAAAAATCATCCATTCTACAATCGATCAACCTCTCAATAGTAAGTTCTATCGCACAACCAGTTCCACCTCATGATCTCAACAACACCACCACATAACCTGTACAGGGCACCAAACAAATTCCTCATGCATATCATTAAAAAAAATCAACCAGTTTACATATTCGACCAACAATGGTCACCAGGTTCCTCCTTTTCATTTGTTTAACTGGGGTGATCACATAGGGGTAACTTTCATAAGTCATCCATTTAAATAGCCAGGTTTATGTGATTAAACTTTTTTCATGTTACACCTCTTTAATAACTACCATGTCCAGAAAACAGAGCATTACCAGTGCACAAACAAGGACCAACAACAACCACGATTTTCAGTAGGCTTAATCCTGTACAATTAAAAATGCAGAAAATAATAATAACAACATCAACTCTTCCTCATCCCCCTTCCATTTAATAGTCATTTTTATCTTTGTTAGAGGTTGGGTTTAAACTATGTCTCGTGGAAGCAGTGCCATACCCACCCCACATGATGCACGAAAAAGAGAGACAAAGGTATAATTTCCTACCTTGATGATCAAAGATCATCATTTATTCCTCACGTCAAGAACTTATATTGGAACTTGATCGATACCTCCCAGTTTACCCAAAATAGGGGGTGCAATAGGAGTAGTGAAACCCCAAGGAAAGGATGATCCGAGGAGTGCAAATGGATCCCATGACTTCTTGGGAGCAGAGAAAGGGTTTGACCATCTCACACTAGGGAACAAGATGGAATAACCAAGGAAAAAGGATATATCTTCCCTTAATAAGATTTAATGGAGTAGCGATTTATGATAAACTAAATTTTTCCATTAATGATAGGATCACATTAAACCCTATGGATTGACCAAGTAAAGGTTTCCCCACCATTACAAAAATTTAAAACATGATTTATGGCCTTTGAATCGGCCTTAAAGTCCTTAAAAAGAGGATTTAAATTCATTTTACTTCAATGTAAATGTCAAAGGGGTGAAACTATTGGAAGCTAGAAACACTGTACACCAAACATGAAATTTGATAAAGTGATGGATGATTCACCGTTCTGGAAACCTCACTGGTCTGGAAACACTGTAGCACCTCACTGGTCTGGAAACACTATTCATGAACTAGAAATTTGGAAAAGGGAATAGCCTACTATTGGAAATAGCTAACTGTTCTGGAAACACTATTCATGAACTAGAAATTTGGCAAAAGAAATAGATTGTAGTTGGAAATACCCTGCTGTTCTAGAAAAATTGTTCATGAATAGAAATTAGGAAAAGTTTCGAGAATAAGTCACCTTGACCTCCCAGAACACCTAAAACACCAGATTTCAACAATGTAATGGACGAGAGAGGTCTAAGACATTACATAAATTCACCCTTTGTTCAGTATATTCAGGTAAAGTAAGACAATTATTCTTACCTGATTTAATTCACCGAACCTATTCTATATTCATTTGCAATAGAATTTCAAGACCCACTTACTTAAGCATTCCCAAAATTCAAACCTTAAGCTCCCAACCTAGATATCCCCATATGTTGTAAATTTCTTCACTCCCCTAATTTATTATTTTTTCTGTTTTTTTAAGTTGTACTTAGAAAAAATCTCACACTCAACTCTCAACCTATGTTTGATCTCCTCATGACGCTAATTGTAATAGTTATAACAATATAAAAGGTTGATAAAGAGTGGTTTTTGACATGTCCAAGACACAACCCATATTTTTTAAGGGCATACAATAGTTAGATAACAGGTACACACAAATATGTCAATTCAGTACAATAATGAAACCGATCAGAAGAGAAAAGAATGTATGAATAAACTAATGGATTTTTTAACTAACTTGACTATACCTTTAATTGAGTAGGAAAAATTTAAAAAGTCATGGTTGAGTGAAAATTTGTGTGGAGAAATCAATGAAAAAATTTACCATGAACAAATATCACAAATAATGATGTCAAAATATAAAAGTTTTTATAATGACAGAATCATTCACATCATCGATGAATTTATTTTTTATAAAAATCAACCATTTATGATGAAATCTTACTCATGATTATAATTCTACCAATGAATTTTGAAAACATTAATTTTCCATATGTTCTATATGAAAATGTAATATGATTTTTTAATTTTTTTTTGTTTTATAAATTTTAACCAAAACCATAATAGAAAATACACACCAAACACACAATTGAAAATCCTAAATATATACCCCAAAATGTTGATCCATACCCCACAGTTAAAATATTGCATTATCCTCAATATGAAACTATGACATGATATATGCATGTGAAATGTACAATTTTAAATAAGAAAATGAATATAAAAGTGAAAGGGTTATGAACAGCCTGATATGCTCAAGTGATGATGGGGACATGCAGTGTGATGAAATCCACAACATTAGTTGGGAGTCCCTCAATGTATTTCTTCAAACGTTGCTCGTTGACTATAAAGCTCCTTCTAGTGTCCTCTTGTGTGATCTCCAATGCACCATATAGAAAAACATTAGATACAATATAAGAACCTTACCATCTAGAACACAACTTACTAGGCATCAGCTTCAGTTGTGAACTATAGAGAAGGACTTTCTCTCCAACATAAAACTCCCTTTGTTAGATCATTCCATCATGTGATGCTTTTTATATTTCCTTTTAGAGACTTTATTTCTCATATGAAGACAATTGAATATCCTCGAGCTCTTGAATTTGCATCTTCCTTTGAATTCCATCTTGGGGCAAATCCATGTTTCATTTATTTATATCCCAATAATCTCGATGCTCGATTTCCAATGGGAGATGAAATTCCTTCCCAAAAACTATTTGAAATGGGGACATACCAATGGGTGTCTTGTATGATACCATATAATCCCTAGCACATTATCCAAGTGCTTGCTCCAATCCTTCCTATTCGGTTGCACGATTTTGTCTAAAAAAAATTCAACTCACAATTTGAAACCTCAGTCAGGACATTTCTTTGGGGGTGGTATGGTGTTGATGTTTTGTGTGTCACCCCATACTTTTGAAGGAGGTTAGACAAATTCCGACTGTAGATGAGTGTACCTTGGTCAATGATGATGGGCTTTGATAATCCAAACCTACAAAAAATCTGTGACTTGACAAAGTCCACTCCAACATGAGAATCATCAGTCCTGGTGGCCTTGGCCTCTACCCATTTTCTCACATAATCAACATAAAACAAAATATACAAAAACCCAAATGAAGTAGGAAAATGACCCATAAAATGGATGCCCCATACATCAAAAATCTCACAGAATAATATGGGTTGTTGGGTAATCTCATGTCTCCTAGAAATATTACTCGTGTGTTGGAAACATGAGCACAACTTACAAAATATATGAGCATCGTGGAATAATCTTGGCCAATATAATCTAAAGTATAATACTATCTTAGCTATTCTTTAGGGTCCAAAGTGTCCTCCACATGAGAGTGTATGGCAAAAATGTAGAACAGACTGAAACTCATGATCAGGAACACACCTCCTAATAAATTGATCACTACACATGCGCCAAAGGTATGGATCATCCCAAAAATAAAATCTCATCTCAATAATTATCTTTTGGACTTTATGTTTCTTTAAATTTGCAGGTATTTCCAATGTAATAATATAGTTCACTAAATCAGAATACTAAGGATGTGTACCTGAGATGGAATAAAAATGATCATCGGGGAAAGTGTCCCAAAGTGGAACATGGTCCAAGGTGTCATCCTCTAGTGTGTGATTAAGCCTGCTCATATGGTCCATCCCAAAGTTCTCTGACCCATTATTTTCCTTTATCTCAATATCAAATTCTTGAAGAAGGACCATCCATTGGATAATCTTGGGCTTTGCATCTGGCTTCTTTAAGAGGTACCTCAGAGTTGCATGGTCAGAAAAAACAACTAATTTAGAGCCCAATAAATATGAAAATAATTTATTTCAAGAAAATATTACAGAAAGAAAATCCTTTTCCGTGGTTTTGTAGTTTTATTGGGATGAATCTAGTGTCCTTTATGCATAATAAATCACATGTGAGAGTCCCTCCACCCTCTGCGATAATACACCTCTAACCACGAAGTTGGAGGCATCACACATAAGCTCAAAAGGAAGATCCCGCCATGGGGGATGTAGGAATGGTGGAGTGGTTAGAAGCTTCTTTATCTCATTAAAATAATTACTAAAAGAATAATAAAACATAAAATCATAATATTTTTGAAGTAATCATGACATAGGAAGAGAAATCCTACTAAAATCTTTGTGGAAGTGCCGATAAAAGCCTACATTCCCTAAGAAAGATCTAACATTATGCACACATGAAGGATATGGTAAGGATGAAATAATATCTACCTTGGATCTATCAACCTCTATTCTATTTTTTGATACTACATACCCTAATAAAATGTCGTTATCTACCATAAAATGATACTTTTCAAAGATTAAGACTATATTCTTTTCAATACATCGATTCAACACCTTTCCCAAACTAGATATACAATCATCAAATGAAGACCCATACAATCTAAAATCATACATAAATACCTCCATCCAGGTCTCAATAAAATCAGAAAAAAATACTAACCATTCATCTCTAGAAGTTACTTGGGGCATTGAAAAGTCCAAATGACATCCTTCGGTAGGAAAATGTTCTGAATGGACAAGTGGGTGTTGTCTTATCTTAATCCTTCAGAGCAATAGTTACATGAAAATATCCTGAATATCCATCCAAGAAACAATAATGTGTCTTCCAAGCTAGTAACTCAAGCATTTGATCAATAAATGGGATAAAGAAACGGTCCTTTCAAGTGGACTCATTTATGTTCCTATAATCAATAAACACACGCTAACTATTTTGCACCCTCATTGGAACTAACTTCTCTATATAATTTTTAACAACATTAACACCACTTTTCTTTGGAAAAACCTGAATAGGAATCGCCCACTGAGAATCTGAAATGGGATAAATTATTTTTGACTTCAGTAAATTTTCAACCTCTTTTTTAACAACCTCCAAAAGGGTTGGATTGTGTCTCTTTTGTTCCTGCCTAACTAGTTTAGTCCCATCCTCCAAAATAATCCTATGCATACAAATGGAGAGGCTAATACTTGATATATCAGCTATGGTCGATCCGATTTCCTTAATTTTAAACCTAAAAATATTCAAAATGTTTTCTTCATGTTCAAAAGTAAGATTATTAGCAATTATAACACGTAATATCTTGCAACTTGACTAGTATGAGTATTTGAGATTTTGTGGAAATGGCTTGAGCTCCAATGAATTTGGGTGATATATGGATGGAGACATCCAGGGAACTGAAATATATTCACAAAGAGAATTAGTATTAGAATAGAAATCATCAAAATCAGAGAATAAATCATCAAATCCATTAGCATACTCAAAATCCATGTCATAATCAGAGTGAAAATGATCAAAATTAGTATATATATCCACATCAAAATAAAATCCAAGAGAGGAATATGAATCATAAACATGTGTGGAAGTGATATTAGACATCAAATTAGAACCAATACTCATAATCTTTCTAAGCCTAAGACAATAAAAATTCATGTGGTTTTTACTTGGTTGTTCAAAATGGGAGATAACAAAAGCAGAATGGTCTTATGAGGGGTAATTCATGGATTCCATGACATTAAATATCACAACTTCATCTCCAAACTCCACGAAAAGTGTACCCTCATAAACATTTACGATAGTTTTTTCAGTTTTGAGGAAGGGACTACCTAAGATAATGGGATCATGAGAATTTACCTGATCATACTCCATGTTAATCACATAGAAATCTACTGGGAAGATCATGTCTCTTACCCGAAAAAGTGCATCCTCAAGGACTCCCATTGGATATGTCGTAGCTCTATTTTCCAACTACACCCCTACTCTTGTCAGTTTCAACTCAACAACCTGTAAAGAAGAAAAATAGAGGGACACATTACATGTATGAAAGCTCCTAAATCACATAAAGCATCAGAAAAGTGTAACTCCCCTATGGTGCATGGGATGGTGAATGTCCCCAGATCCTTGCACTTTGTTGACATTGCTGGAGTTGGTGTAATTAGTGCTGACACATTCCTTCAAAGATTGATCCTCTCATTTCCCTTTATCCATATTCTATTTGTACAAAAAAAATTATGAGTTTCACATACCTAGGGATTTTCCTCACGGCTTCAAGTAGATGGATGTTGATCTCCACACGCTTGAATGTGTCCAAAACTTCTTTTTTCATTGCATCTTCATCTATGTTCTTGGTTTGTATAACTCTATATGGAAATGGAAGGAGTTTATGAGGAACATCATCAATTTTTTTCTTACCTTTATCTTTCTCCTTGGGTTTCTCATCAACTGGTTTTAAATGGGGATACTCTAGAGTTAAGGTGAATACTGGTAGAATGGTAGGTACATATGTATCATTCATTTTCTCCCCACTTCTCAATGTGATGGAAATAACATTACCATTGGTATTTAGAGTAGGTTGGAAAGTAAGATTTTTTGAGTTCTTACTTACTAGTTCATGGAGGGCATTGGCAATCTAGCTCATTTGTGTCTTCAACTCCCTCAACTCTGAACCTTGACTCTTCATCTCATTTTGTTGGTTAAAAATAATTTTATTCAAAAGGTCATCAGTGTTAGAAACTACCTTGGGTGGGGAATTCCCTTATTTTTGGATTGTTGATTCATGGGATTCAAATTCCTTTTGGGGTTTTTGGAAACCATGCTGGTAAGGTGGAGGCAGCTCAAATTATTGTTGAGAAGGGGGTATTTATTGTTGTACAAAGCCATACCTCATGTCTGATTGATACATCCACCCTTGGTTGTATGTTGGAGAAAAGGAATCAAGATTCTTTTTGGGATATGGTTGTTGTTTTTACTGATATGGTCTCCTAAGAAATACGGCAGCACAATCCTCTGTCTCTTGTAATTTGGGGAAACCGTCAGTTAGGTTGTCTTTTTCAGTGAAAATGCCACAAGGCCTCAAAGGAGTGGGGTTTGATGTATTTTGATCCAAATAAATCTTCCTTACCATTGTGTTCAATTCTTCCAACTTGGTATAAATTAAATGACATTCAAGAGAAGGGCTTACCTGATTTACCCCCCAAACATGTGGTATACCTAGATCTCCAAGTAGTTGGGATTTTTTTCATCTTTTTTATCAATGCACGTATGTCTACAAGTTTTTTTTCCACCAATGTTCCTCCCACTAGGACATCCACTATGATCCTCTCCATAGGTGTTAGTCCTTTAGAAAAGTACTGGATGATGATTTTTTCACTGATTTGGTGATGCTGACAACTTGCACACAACTTCTTTAATCGCTCTCAGTACTCTTACATTGACTCCCATTGTGCTTGTTTGTCCCAAGAGATATCTTTTTTAATCTATGTTGTCCTTGATGATAGAAAAAATCTCTGTAAGAAAAGGAATTTCAAATAATTCCAACAAGTTACATCCTCAAGTTGCAAATAATAAATCCAATCCTTTGCATCTCCATCAAGTGAAAATGGGAATTATCTTAGTTTGATTTGATAATTAGAAAAATTAATTGGTTATAAGGTTTAGAAAAATCCATTAAATTATTTAAGGTGTTTGTTTTGATCCTCACCAGATAATCTATGAAATTTTGGAAGAAGGTGAATTAATCCAGATTTCAGTTCAAAGTCTGATTCGAGATTTGGGTATGCAATACAACTTGGTTAATAATTAATATATGGTGCGACCAATTATTGAATGGTTCTATTAAGGTCATTATTATTATTTTCAGCCTTTGGTTATTGTTTTATGTTTGATTTAAGAGTTTTTCCAATTTCAATGTTCTTTTAGTGGAATAATTCTCCAACTGATTGAATGTTAAAACTTCTCGTAGACTGATAATGTCGGATTCGATCTTGAAGGCTATGTTCAATCTTTGGGTCAAGATCTAAAAGATCCTCAGGATTAGTTCATGTCATAAATAAAATAAAAATTAAAAGAAGAAAAGCGGACCATAATAAAATTAAAATGAGATGTTTGAGTAGATGGATCAAAAATAAGAATAAGAAGAAGAAAACAAAAGAAGAAGAAAATTTTAGATTGGGTAAAGAAGGAAGAAAGAAGAGAAGAATATAATAAAATTAAAAATAAAAGAAATACATATAAATGGTTGAAATAATTACTTGAATCTCTGGAAATGAAGCCAATTTGAATGGTGTTGTCATGGGATCTCTCAAATGATGTTCAATTTGGGGTTATTTAGTTGCAGTAGGGTGGCTGACCTAGGTCGTCTCTCAAAGAGGTAGTAATTGAAACAACTTTATAAAGGTATTTTGAAAATAAAGTTAAATAACTCAAACACACCACTTGAAAGGATGGGGGTTTTTTATAGTTTATAAAACTAGAAGAGGTTTTCTTGAAGAATATTGCATTTTTTTTGTTTTTATTTATGAAATTAAGTTCGATTAAAAAGACACAATAATAAAATGTTTTTTAGAAAATATTTTAAAAGACTAAATCGATCTAACTCTACCACTTTACTAAATTATTTATCATTATAATTTAAATTAAAATAAACATATTATAATCCTCTAATTTTAACCCTCTAACTCTATGGGATTTAATTTAACCACAAAGATGAAATTACTTAAACCCTAGGCTAGCTTCAGAACATGCAATCACATCACCCTTCATTTATTGATGTTCTTAGGTTAGCTTATGGTCAGTGGTTAATTAGAGAACATATATAATCTGGAAATCGGTATTAATTTATTTTAGGGATTATATTTGAACTCTAAAAATGTATCCCATGTGGTCTTGTATTACCGATTAAGATCGCACTCTAACAATTTACACCAAACTCAACCTCGCGCGTTTTTATGTCAATTGTTAAATTACATTATTAGTTTCAATTAAATTAAGAACTCAATTCATAGATAATATTAAGGTAATTAAAGTATCTCATTGATTCAAAATAAATTAATGAAGTGGGTTAGAGGTAGATCGATTACTAAAAAGAACTAGTCTTTCATGGGCAGTGTAGTCATTATAGAAACGTTTTGAAAGTGAAAAGGTTTACAAAGGGTAGAACCCAATATCATTTATACTCTTGATTCCAACCCAATTAGGAAGATTAGGATAAGAATAAATTTGAACAAAATATAAAAAAATATAATAAATAAAATAATAACAAATAATTTTATTATGCACATGTAAACATTACAACATGAAGAAGAAGAAGAAGGCTTTGTTGAGGGGATCCTTACTTCAAGTGCTACCCCCCTTACAGTGGTTTAAGAATTTGAGTGAAACCAATTATACTATGACTTAAATCTACTAATTCACGTCCCAACCCATAAAATTATAAAAAACCAATATATAGAGCAGAGGGGAGGCTAGGTTTCAAGTGGTTTCAAGTGTGAATGGAGAAATTCAGAAAAATATTTTATTCCATGTTTCATTTTCTGTTTGACCTTCAAAAAGCGTGAACCAGATTTATATATATAAGGATTATTTGTAATAAATTTTATTCTCGACATCGTCTCCAAATTTTATCCCAATACATGAATGTATGAAGATGTTATGGCCCAAATACAGAACCAATGTCCAATTCTGGAGGGTCCAGAACATCTTTGACATCATGTCCATTTTACACCCAACAAATGCACGATTTATCTCCAATATCCTGAATGAAAGATATATCCCATTAAGTTAGGAATATATTTACAAAATATTAAGTTCAAATAATACATAAAAAATATTTATGTCTGAAATGCTATAGTGAATTTTAAAGGGTAAAACTTGAATTTTTCCCAAATTTTCAAATAAATGATCTAATCCCAAATATTTTTAAATAAACATATTTAACACAATGTGAGGAAATTTTGTCATCTATTATTAATAAAATATTCAAAAAAATTGTTTTTTATCAGTGCACTTATTTTAATATTATTTTCTTCCAATTTTAGAAGATGTATTTTAAAAATTTATATTTATTTTAAAAATCGGAGTATTAAAATTATGTTGGAGTGAGTTATTGAGAACTTTTTGAAAAGATATAATTTTTAGTAAATATTGAAAAAATTGATTTTATTAAAGAACTACCTTTTCATTAAAATAATTTATAAGATACATTAATTTTAATGTGATAATTAAAATTACTTAAATTATGTATATATTAATCCAATTTAGGTCATTGGAATCAATTTCTTGTTGAATTTTTATTTAATCTTTTTAAGATTATCTCTTTAGAAAACCACATTTTCATCACGTATACGAGTTTAATTTATAATTTAAATTTAAACTTATATGAATGGAATTTGGTAAAATGGATTTCATATTTGGATTAATATATATATATATATATATAATAAGGTTAACTTAATTTTCATCTAAAATGAATAGGTAAAATAGTAAAAATTAATTATCACAGTTAAGGTTAAAAAAATTTTACTGAGTTTAAACTTGAAATTTATGGAAACAATGATCTATAAATGTAACACCCCAGGTAAATAAGGAATATGAAATTTTCATATTTATCCATATTTGTGAATAAAATATTAATATGACTTTAAAGGGGACGCTATGCTCGATGGCGTACCCAACACGCAACAACGAGTTTCTTGGGAATCTTACGTTGCACTCTAATAATAAAATAATATTATTTTAAATGGTAGTTAACATGTATCCGTTGTAATGGCGGGAATGGATAGAAATAACTAAAATATGATTATATATGTTCTTAAATATTTTTACATTTATACAATAAAAGATAAAGGCTTAAAATACGGAAAGAATTCAATTTTAGGCGTATATGCCCTAGTTTTCACTAAAGGTTCACTTATCACCTTTTGATGGAGAACCGTCATTAAATATAGTTTTGTTAACTCTTAAACATTATTTTGGACCAAATAAAACTCTTATTAAGAATCGGGACATCAAAATTTACTTTGTGTAAATTTTTGGTATCTTTCCGATAAAGTTCATTTTTTTAATGAATAGTGTAAAATGTTGTATTTTAATTCAAAACCACTTTTTAATCTAATTTAGTTATATGATTAGATTATATTTTTAATTGGTTTTAAAGTGAAATTAGAAAATATTTTTACCATTAAATCCAATAGTGGTCGTTGGAATCAATTTCACTTTGAAATCAGACTTAAACTAGTGTCAATCTTTTGAAACTTAATGTTTCATAAAACACGCTATTTGTCATGACAGCGGGAATTAATTGTTAGATTAATTAATGTGACTTATATGTTTTGAATTTTGTAAAACGGACTTCATTTTTGAATTCAGAATATCAAATATAGCTTAGGGTGAATTTTTGGGATTTTTCTGAAAAACTTCAATTTTTGATGAATAGTGAAACCACTAAGTGGTACTTATAAAAACCGATTTTCCGTTTAAATGAAATTTTGCCATCATTGTGTTTTGATTTACAAAAATCCTACATACATGGTTTTCATTAAGAATTAAAATGTGGTTCAATGAGATTAAAATAATTTTTTGGTGAATAGTAACTTATTAAGTTTTTAATCGCGATTAGTGGTAATTAGTGTAGTTTAAGTTAAAAATAATGCATTAATGGAATAAGATGAGATTGAAACATGTCCTACCCTAATTGGTTGTGTCATGGCCGACCAAGACAAGCCATGGGTCAACTTGGGGACCCCATGGATCCACTTTGGTTGGGAAATGACATAAATAACATTTTATT
Organism: Viscum album; assembly: GCA_963277665.1. NCBI lineage: Eukaryota > Viridiplantae > Streptophyta > Magnoliopsida > Santalales > Viscaceae > Viscum > Viscum album. The sequence goes on from OY728127.1 coordinate 189,667,623, forward strand.
TAATGTAAAAGTAAATTGACACAAACATGATATGTTTTACTAAAACAATTTTTATGTGGGGTTATACAAGTCATATTTTTTATTATAAATATTAATTGGAAATCTAAAAAGATTTAATACATCATAGTATTTTTTTTTTATAATTTTTAGACATTAAATAAATTAAATTATTTATGACATAATAATGATGCAGCGATGACATCATTATTTGACGATTTAAATAAAATGGAAAGATAATGTAAAATCTATGAACTACACATGTCCAAAACTTATTGGATGAGTGTATTTCAAAGCCTTATCACCTTATCTACGAATTATATCAATGTGGGACCTTTTGAAACCGAAACACATTTTCAAATAAAGTAATATTTCTTTACTTTCCAAAAGTGCCCCTCCTCTCCTCTTATAAAAGGCCCCCACCTCTACCTCATTTAACACACTCCTCAAGCCTTTGGCTCGGCCAACCCCTGCCCATTTACTCTCTCCACATCCCTCTCCTCATCCTAGATGATTCCCGTTGGGCAGAATCCTTTCAAAGGAAGCCTTTAGGCTCAAATCAAAAGGAGTTACACTTTTAAAGGTAATTCATTCTCTCATGTTCATTTGTTTTATTTTGCTTCTCCAACCCACTAAACTCTTTTTATTTACTTATTTTGTAACAAAACCAGTATCTTCAATATACTAGGATGTTGTTATAAGATTTATTCGAGCTACACTCTCACACAACTACATCAAATGGTTAAAGAACATACGGTTTCCGTGGATGGTGAAATTCTGCCTCCCGAAACGATGATTGTTCAATACTCATTTAACACCTTCAAAGGTGGCCATTATGATGTCACTATTTTTATATATGATATATAATATTTTTATGTTTTATTTATGCTTCTGTATTTTTCATTTTTGTCTTACCTTTATGGCTTCCATTATGGGTATAAGCGATATCTTCATTTAAGGAAGTGCGGACTACCGCCCCCTCAAAGAGATTTGATTCGTTAAATACCATATGTGGGATGTATAAAGGATGGAAATATGATATTATATATGATATTATACTGGAATTATAATATACCCTTATATCATTATTATTCCATTCTATAAAATACGAAATAGAAATGAAAGTAGCGTTCATGCGTACGTACAGCTTACCGTCTCCATGAACGGTGCATTTCATTTCTTACCTCTAAATGATTATGTAATGTTATAAATGCATGCATGTACAGGATATATATGACATATATGATATCTACATAATGAATACAATTCTGGATATAATAAACATTTGGCCACACGAACAACATGTAATTGTAAGAAGTCCACTTTCGACTTAAGAACCAAATATCGGCAAAACAAATATTATTAACTTAAATGATTACATAATGTTTATGACATGGTAATAAGTGGTATAAAAGTAATAATGAACTTGAAAAAGGTTCTTAAGGAATTAGAAATTAACTCAAGTTTATTATTCAGGAGATTAAATAACGATCGAGTCAAGTCGGACCCGAGGTAAGGGATCCTACACCTCTCTTTCTTTTTAAGTACACTCTTTTATGTCATTCCTTTTAAGCCCATCTTTCTTATGACTGGGATGTTATTTTATATTACTCCCACTTTACTTATTATGTTCATATGATTAGAGACCCTATTTCCTCTCATCAATCCTTTTTGGAAGTTTTAAGTGGCGCCGTTAGGCTGCCGAGTTTCCGTAAGAGATGTTTCATCTCACTTTTATTCCTGTGAGATTTATGCTACATTTGCCACAATTTCCTTTGAGTGGTTTATGTACTACCCATTATTAAGCTCCTTTTGTAGTATAATTCCATTTATGGGTATTTACATATTCATTGTATGACACTTCTTCAATGGGGTGTACTTTTCGAAAGTTACCCAAGTCGGTAAGGGGACCTTTCACCCTTCTCTTTTTTTAAAAGACTTATTTTGTTGGGTCTTTTAATTTACATATTGTTATGTTGGGATATGTTCTCATATAACCTTATTGATGTAAATTTTATGTCCAAGTGATGAGATACACTTTTTATCTCTCATCAACTCATTTTGATGTGATGCCGTTAGGCTGTCAAGGGAACTTTTTAACCCAATTTCGATTTCTTTGGGTTCAACATGTAGTCATTGAATATTTCATCCATTGAATATGTGTGAATGACCTTTTATTGTTTTACACCTAATATCCACTTATATTGGGTGTATTTATATTTTTCACACATATTTTTGAGATTGATTTGTCCTTAATTTGAGGATACCTTCTTTATAAGGGATTTCATCACATTTGACATTTCTATTGAGGGTTCATTGTTGTTATGCACCAATTCACTCTTATATGGTGTATATACTGTCCTTTGGAGTATTATATCATGAATCCATTTATTCTCATGATATTATAAAGTTCTGACTAAATGTTATTCCTCAATTGTTGTATTCAAGTGTCTCTAATTTTGGTAAAACCACTTTAACCAAAATATCGTTTTAAATGTTTTAATTATTTGTTCTTATTAATATCCATGTTTTCAAAATGGTTTTAAGGATTTATTTATATGGATATTAATGGTTTAAAGTTTTAAGCTTCAAGGTGGTATGGGACGCTTTGATTCAAAAATCTCTTTATTAAATGTTTTAAATGGTTTTGGAAATGGTTTCATTTTGAATGGATTCATTATTTCAATATACTAAAATGTTATATTGTGATTGAAATGTGGAAATGCTATGTTTCCTTTATGCATGTTTTATGTGATATGATTATGTTATGGTCCTTGGGCATTGTTATGAAGAACGGGTGGTTCCGTGATAAACTAAGGGCGGGTGAGCCCGTTATAGCTCTCCAATGCATTGGGTAACGCGAAGGAGTGAAACGTTAAGGTTTCTCCGAAGAGATTTAGGGAATATACTGTGATGGGTATTCCAAATGTAACCAAGAGGGTTACTCCCTACGTAAGAATGTTATGAATGCCTCAAGTTACCTTTATTTCTTATGTTTTCTATGATTTATTCATGATTTGATATGCCTATGTTTTATGGGTAAAGTGTGATTTCATTCTAATGTATATATGAACTCATGTTTCCTTTCCATATTTTTTTATAACTCTTACTGAGATTTTTATGCTCATCCCAAGTTTTTGAAATGTTTTTTACAGGTCAAGGGAAAGGTACATGATGTGATGATAGTGTCAAGGATGTGTCAAGAAAGAATCCGTGTTATAATTTAAATATGATTCCGTTGATGGGAAGAATGAATGCTGTCTTTTATGTAACCACTTTGTTTAAATGTGGAATGTAATTAATGTTTCATGATCTAATTCTCTAAAACTCTAAACCTGAAAATATCCTCAATGTGAATTATTCATTTAATTCAATTTTAAGTAAGGTTTAAGGCTGGGGCCTTATAGTTGGTATTAGAGGTTGGTTTAGATAACTTTAGATGTTAGGGTATTCTTTAAGCATAATTGACAATTACCATAATGGTTAGGATTTCAGAAAGAGTCTTAGTTTTAGATAAAGTGAATGAGTAAGTATATCTTATTGTCTATCTTACTCATTAGTACATGATGGTTTTGTTGATATACTCACACTGACATTTTTGGTTTTAGTAAATGGCTGGATCTAGCAGGCACCAAAGTAACAGTGGATACGAAGGAAACTGTGACAGTTTTTTAAGCAAGCAACTGAATGATATGGGAGCTGCAATGAGAACTCTTTTGATTATCCTCAACCAACTATCTGGAGTCATGATTGACCACCTAAACCTTGGAGATTTCTCTAAGGCATCATATATGCAAGAAACAAATCCCTACGGAAGTACAGGTAATAATCATAAAGGTAAGTGTGTTCAAAAACCTATGTGTCAAAGATGTGGAAAGAAACACCTAGGAAAATGTTTCAAAGAGACAGAAATATGCTATAGATGTGGAAATTAAGGTCATAAAGCAAGAACCTTCCATGGAAAAAGGAAGCATCCAGTTGACTCGAGGAAAGGGAAAGAAGTTCTTTCTGAGGGATCAATTGAATGTTTTAAATGTGGTGTGCATGGTCATTATGCAAACACATGTCCTATGAAGAAGTTTCGTGAATGGGGTCACCAAGAGCGTACCAATATTCGTTTACCAATACCTAATGCCATTCAGATTGAGGATGAAGAAACTGAAAATGAACAATCAAAGGTATGTACTATTTCATGACTGTTGTTTTCTTATTTTGGAATCTTAGGATATGATTCATGATTTTGTTTGTAGGAAAGAGGTATTTCAGAATAAGTAGGAAAGGAATGGAAAATGGATCATGAAGAATGTTGAATGAGTAAGACGTCAACATATAAGGGCTTCAAGAGTTAGGGTGAAATTCTTAAGAGTATTAAGTCTCTTTTGATGATGGGGTTACATTAGAAGACTTTTTATATTATGTGTAACCCTGATGTTTAATATAGGCAAATTTTATTCAAGTAATAGTTATCTTTTCTTTTGTGGACATAGTTATAAAGAACCATTTGGGTTTATATGATCCTTACTTTTGAGGTAATTATGGGTTACCATATGTTATGATTGAAGTGAAGGGCATGAGATAAAATTGAGGTTAAATTATGTTATGGTTATTTTTGATGATTTTATCCCTTTTTGGGTAATGATTTGAGAATTATATAGTTTTGGAAAAAGGACAACACGCAGACCGTGTGACAACCCGTCGCGTCGGACAATGCTGTGGGAATCGAACCCACAACCAAAGTGCGACTGGTATTTATCGCCTACCACTGGACTACGTGAAGTCCCTGGTCAGTTTGACTGATTCTTTTTAGTTATATGATTTTATGAATTAAGAGTAAGTTTATTTTGGAGGATATGTGATTAGGATAATTACTTTTCAATGTGAGACTTTAGGAGCAACTGATGTTGTTTGGAGATAAATGTTACGATTTAACTTGGAAGACTATGTGACTAAATCCTTCAAATATTTGGGTTTCAATCTTATATTGGTTTACTTTGAAGAATTTTATGGACAAATTGTTTATCGGATGGTCCTCGTTGAACTTTGGGTTTTGTTGGACAAATTTTGGAGATTAAGAATAGATTTTATTTTTATAAGGGGTTATCCTTTTCTGGATTATCTGATCTTGTACTAACCTTTTTGGTTTTGGTTTTGGTTAAAGCCTAAATACATGGGATGTATATAGTTCTCTTTTGGGGATTAGGTGATTCTCTAGAAGTTGATTATAGTACTCTTAATGCGAACAAGTCTCCCTAAATAATCGTCTTTTGGAAAAAATATGAGTTTGACTAAGGAATCTAGTAAAAGTTGAAAGTCAACATGATAAGTGATTATGCTTCCTTATGAATAAATTCCTCAATAAAAAGTAACTTAAAATAAAAATGTTGTCTATTAACTTTTCTACTGGGGAACCCAACACTGTTTAACCCATCACAAGTTTGTGATTTTCTTATTGTTAACTTTCTCCTAAACATGTTTTCTATCACTCTCCAACGGAACATGACCCTATGTTTTCTCCTCCATGTCCATATTTTCATACTTAGAATCCTAGTATGGGTTAACTCGGGTGACCTCTGTGCTTATCTTTCTTTATTTTAAAGTGATTGTTTTACCGACTCTTGTTCCGATGAGGGACGTTCAAGGATGTTTCCAAGCGCAATTTTAAAATTGCGAGGACGCAATTCCCAAAATGGGGGAAGGATATAACACCCCAGGTAAATAAGGAATATGACATTTTCATATTTATCCATATTTGTGAATAAAATATTAATATGACTTTAAAGGGGACGCTATGCTCGATGGCGTACCCAACACGCAACAACGAGTTTCTTGGGAATCTTACGTTGCACTCTAATAATAAAATAATATTATTTTAAATGGTAGTTAACATGTAGCCGTTGTAATGGCGGGAATGGATAGAAATAACTAAAATATGATTATATATGTTCTTAAATATTTTTACATTTATACAATAAAAGATAAAGGCTTAAAATACGGAAAGAATTCAATTTTAGGCGTATATGCCCTAGTTTTCACTAAAGGTTCAATTATCACCTTTTGATGGAGAACCGTCATTAAATATAGTTTTATTCACTCTTAAATATTCTTTTGGACCAAATAAAACTCTTATTAAGAATCGGGACATCAAAATTTACTTTGTGTAAATTTTTGGTATCTTTCCGATAAAGTTCATTTTTTTAATGAATAGTGTAAAATGTTGTATTTTAATTCAAAACCACTTTTTAATCTAATTTATTTATATGATTAGATTATATTTTTAATTGGTTTTAAAGTGAAATTAGAAAATATTTTTACCATTAAATCCAATAGTGGTCGTTGGAATCAATTTCACTTTGAAATCAGACTTAAACTAGTGTCAATCTTTTGAAACTTATTGTTTCATAAAACACGCTATTTGTCATGACAGCGGGAATTAATTATTAAATTAATTAATGTGACTTATATGTTTTGAATTTTGTAAAACGGACTTCATTTTTGAATTCAGAATATCAAATATAGCTTAGGGTGAATTTTTTGGATTTTTCTGAAAAACTTCAATTTTTGATGAATAGTGAAACCACTAAGTGGTACTTATAAAAACTGATTTTCCGTTTAAATGAAATTTTGCTATCATTGTGTTTTGATTTTCAAAAATCCGACATACATGGTTGTCATTAAGAAGTAAAATGTGGTTCAATGAAATTAAAATAATTTTTTGGTGAATAGTAACTTATTAAGTTTTTAATCGCGATTAGTGGTAATTAGTGTAGTTTAAGGTAAAAATAATGCTTTAATGGAATAAGATGAGCTTGACACATGTCCTACACTAATTGGTTGTGTCATGGCCGACCAAGAAAAGTCATGGGTCAACTTGGGGACCCCATGGATCCACTTTGGTTGGGAAATGACATAAATAACATTTTATTTAATGTAAAAGTAAATTGACACAAACATGATATGTTTTACTAAAACAATTTTTAAGTGGGGTTATACAAGTCATATTCTTTATTATAAATATTCATTGGAAAGCTAAAAATATTTCCTACATCATAGTATTTTTTTTATAATTTTTATACATTAAATAAATTAAATTATTTATGACATAATAATGATGCAGCGATGACATCATTATTTGACGATTTAAATAAAATGGAAAGATAATGTAAACTCTATGAACTACACATGTCCAAAACTTATTGGATGAGTGGATTTCGAAGACTTATCACCTTATCCACGAATTATATCAATGTGGGACCTTTTGAAACCGAAACACATTTTCAAATAAAGTAATATTTCTTTACTTTCCAAAAGTGCCCCTCCTCTCCTCTTATAAAAGGCCCCCACCTCTACCTCATTTAACACACTCCTCAAGCCTTTGGCTCGGCCAACCCCTGACCATTTACTCTCTCCACATCCCTATCCTCATCCTAGAGGATTCCCTTTGGGCAGAATCCTTTCAAAGGAAGCCTTTAGGCTCAAATCAAAAGGAGTTACACTTTTAAAGGTAATTCATTCTCTCATGTTCATTTGTTTTATTTTGCTTCTCCAACCCCCTAAACTCTTTTTATTTAATTCTTTTGTAACAACACCAGTATCTTCAATATACTAGGATGTTGTTATAATATTTATTCGAGCTACACTCTCACACAACTACATCAAATGGTTAAAGAACATACGGTTTCCCTGGATGGTGAAATTCTGCCTCCCGAAACGATAATTGTTCAATACTCATTTAACACCTTCAAAGGTGGCCATTATGATGTCAATATTTTTATATATGATATATAATATGTTTATGTTTTATTTATGCTTCTGTATTTTTCATTTTTGTCTTACCTTTATGGCTTCCATTATGGGTATACGCGATATCTTCATTTAAGGAAGTGCGGACTACCACCCCCTCAAAGTGATTTGATTCGTTAAATACCATATGTGGGATGTATAAAGGATGGAAATATGATATTATATATGATATTATACTGGAATTATAATATACCCTTATATCATAATTATTCCATTCTATAAAATAAGAAATAGAAATGAAAGTAGCGTTCATGCGTACGTACGGCTTACCGTCTCCATGAACGGTGCATTTCATTTCTTACCTCTAAATGATTATGTAATGTTATAAATGCATTCATGTACTGGATATATATGACATATATGATATCTACATAATGAATACAATTCTGGATATAATAAACATTTGGCCACACGAACAACATGTAATTGTAAGAAGTCCACTTTCGACTTAAGAACCAAATATCGGCAAAACAAATATTATTAACTTAAATGATTACATAATGTTTATGACATGGTAATAAGTGGTATAAAAGTAATAATGAACTTGAAAAAGGTTCTTAAGGAATTAGAAATTAACTCAAGTTTATTATTCAGGAGATTAAAGAACGATCGAGTCAAGTCGGACCCGAGGTAAGGGATCCTACACCTCTCTTTCTTTTTAAGTACACTCTTTTATGTCATTCCTTTTAAGCCCATATTTCTTATGACTGGGATGTTATTTTATATAACTCCCACTGTACTTATTATTTTCATATGATGAGAGACCCTATTTCCTCTCATCAATCTTTTTTGGAAGTTTTAAGTGGCGTCGTTAGGCTGTCGAGTTTCCGTAAGAGATGTTTCATCTCACTTTTATTCCCGTGAGATTTATGCTACATTTGCCACAATTTCCTTTGAGTGGTTTATGTACTACCCATTATTACACTCCTTTTTTAATATAATTCCATTTATGGGTATTTACATATTCATTGTATGACACTTCTTCAATGGGGTGTACTTTTCGAAAGTTACCCAAGTCTGTAAGGGGACCTTTCACCCTCCTCTTTTTTTAAAAGACTTCTTTTGTTGAGTCTTTTAATTTACATATTGTTATGTTGGGATATGTTCTCATATATCCTTCTTGATGTAAATTTTATGTCCAAGTGATGAGATACACTTTTTATCTCTCATCAACTCATTTTGATGTGATGTCGTTAGGCTGTCAAGGGAACTTTTTAACCCAATTTCGATTTCTTTGGGTTCAACATGTAGTCATTGAATATGTCATCCATTGAATATGTGTGAATGACCTTTTATTGTTTTACACTTAATATACACTTATATTGGGTGTATTTATATTTGTCACACATATTTTTGATATTGATTTGTCCTTAATTTAAGGATACCTTCTTTATAAGGGATTTCATCACATTTGACATTTCTATTGAGGGTTCATTGTTGTTATGCACCAATTCACTCTTATATGGTGCATATACTATCCTTTGGAGTATTATATCATGAATCCATTTATTCTCATGATATTATAAAGTTCTGACTAAATGTTATTCCTCATTTTTTGTATTCAACTGTCTCTAATTTTGGTAAAACCACTTTAACCAAAATATCGTTTTAAATGTTTTAATTATTTGTTCTTATTAATATCCATGTTTTCAAAATGGTTTTAAGGATTTATTTATATGGATATTAATGGTTTAAAGTTTTAAGCTTCATGGTGGTATGGGACGCTTTGATTCAAAAATCTCTTTATTAAATGTTTTAAATGGTTTTGGAAATGGTTTCATTTTGAATGGATTCATTATCTCAATATACTAAAATGTTATATTGTGATTGAAATGTGGAAATGCTATGTTTCCTTTATGCATGTTTTATGTGATATGATTATGTTATGGTCCTTGGGAATTATTATGAAGAACGGGTGGTTCCGTGATAAACTAAGGGCGGGTGAGCCCGTTATAGCTCTCCAATGCATTGGGTAACGCGAAGGAGTGAAACGTTAAGGTTTCTCTGAAGAGATTTAGGGAATATACTGTGATGGGTATTCCAAATGTAACCAAGAGGGTTACTCCCTACGTAAGAATGTTATGAATGCCTCAAGTTACCTTTATGTCTTATATTTTCTATGATTTATTCATGATTTGATATGCCTATGTTTTATGGGTAAAGTGTGATTTCATTCTAATGTATATATGAACTCATGTTTACTTTCCATATTTTTTTTATAACTCTTACTGAGCTTTTTATGCTCATCCCAAGTTTTTGAAATGTTTTTTACAGGTCAATGTAAAGGTACATGATGTGATGATAGTGTCAAGGATGTGTCAATAAAGAATCCGTGTTATAATTTAAATATGATTCCGTTGATGGGAAGAATGAATGTTGTCTTTTATGTAACCACTTTGTTTAAATGTGGAATGTAATGCAAGTTTCATGATCTAATTCTCTAAAACTCTAAACCTGAAAAGATCCTCAATGTGAATTATTCATTTAATTCAATTTTAAGTAAGGTTTAAGGCTGGGGACTTATAGTTGGTATCAGAGGTCGGTTTAGATAACTTTAGAGGTTAGGGTATTCTTTAAGCATAATTGACAATTACAATAATGGTTAGGATTTCAGAAAGAGTCTTAGTTTTAGATAAAGTGAATGAGTAAGTATATCTTATTGTCTATCTTACTCATTAGTACATGATGGTTTTGTTGATATACTCACACTGGCCTTTTTGGTTTTAGTAAATGGCTGGATCTAGAAGGCACCAAAGTAACAGTGGATATGAAGGAAACTGTGACAGTTTTTTGAGCAAGCAACTGAATGATATGGGAGCTGCAATGAGAACTCTTTTGATTATCCTAAACCAACTATCTAGAGTCATGATTGACCACCTAAACCTTGGAGATTTCTCTAAGGCATCATATATGCAAGAAACAAATCCCTACAGAAGTACAGGTAATAATCATAAAGGTAAGTGTGTTCAAAAACCTATGTGTCAAAGATGTGGAAAGAAACACCTAGGAAAATGTTTCAAAGGGACAGAAATATGCTATAGATGTGGAAATGAAGGTCATAAAGCAAGAACCTTCCATGGAAAAAGGAAGCATCCAGTTGACTCGAGGAAAGGGAAAGAAGTTCTTTTTGAGGGATCAATTGAATGTTTTAAATGTGGTGTGCATGGTCATTATGAAAACACATGTCCTATGAAAAAGTTTCGTGAATGGGGTCACCAAGAGCGTACCAATATTCGTTTACCAATACCTAATGCCATTCCGATTGAGGATGAAGAAACTGACAATGACCAATCAAAGGTATGTACTATTTCATGACTCTTGTTTTCTTATTTTGGAATCTTAGGATATGATTCATGATTTTGTTTGTAGGAAAGAGGTATTTCGGAATAAGTTGGAAAGGAATGGATAATGGATCATGAAGAATGTTGAATGAGTAAGAGGTCAACATATAAGGGCTTCAAGAGTTAGGGTGAAATTCTTAAGAGTATTAAGTCTCTTTTGATGATGGGGTTACATTAGAAGACTTTTTATATTATGTGTAACCCTGATGTTTAATATAGGCAAATTTTATTCAAGTAATAGTTATCTTTTCTTTTGTGGACATAGTTATAAAGAACCATTTGGGTTTATATGATCCTTACTTTTGAGGTAATTATGGGTTACCATATGTTATGATTGAAGTGAAGGGCATGAGATAAAATTGAGGTTAAATTATGTTATGGTTATTTTTGATGATTTTATCCCTTTTTGGGTAATTATTTGAGAATTATATAGTTTTGGAAAAAGGACAACACGCAGACCGTGTGACAACCCGTCGCGTCGGACAATGCTGCGGGAATCGAACCCACAACCAAAGTGCGACTGGTATTTATTGCCTACCACTAGACTACGTGAAGTCCCTAGTTAGTTTGACTGATTATTTTTAGTTATATTATTTTATGAATTAAGAGTAAGTTGATTTTGGAGGATATGTGATTAGGATAATTACTTTTCAATGTGAGACTTTAGGAGCAACTGATGTTGTTTGGAGATAAATGTTACGATTTAACTTGGAAGACTATGTGACTAAATCCTTCAAATATTTGGGTTTAAATCTTATATTGGTTTACTTTGAAGAATTTTATGGAAAAATTGTTTATCGGATGGTCCTCGTTGAACTTTGGGTTTTGTTGGACAAATTTTGGAGATTAAGAATAGATTTTATTTTTATAAGGGGTTATCCTTTTCTGGATTATGTGATCTTGTACTAACCTTTTTGGTTTTGGTTTTGGTTAAAGCCTAAATACATGGGATGTATATAGTTCTCTTTTGGGGATTAGGTGATTCTCTAGAAGTTGATTATAGTACTCTTAATGCGAACAAGTCTCCCTAAATACTCGTCTTTTGGAAAAAATATGAGTTTGACTAAGGAATCTAGTAAAAGTTGAAAGTCAACATGATAAGTGATTATGCTTCCTTATGAATAAATTCCTCAATAAAAAGTAACTTAAAATAAAAATGTTGTCTATTAACTTTTCCTACTGGGGAACCCAACACTGTTTAACCCATCACAAGTTTGTGATTTTCTTATTGTTAACTTTCTCCTAAACATGTTTTCTATCACTCTCCATCGAAACATGACCCTATGTTTTCTCCTCCATGTCCATATTTTCATACTTAGAATCTTAGTATGGGTTAACTCGGGTGACCTCTGTGCTTATCTTTCTTTATTTTAAAGTGATTGTTTTACCGACTCTTGTTCCGATGAGGGACGTTCAAGGATGTTTCCAAGCGCAATTTTAAAATTGCGAGGACGCAATTCCCAAAAGGGGGGAAGGATGTAACACCCCAGGTAAATAAGGAATATGACATTTTCATATTTATCCATATTTGTGAATAAAATATTAATATGACTTTAAAGGGGACGCTATGCTCGATGGCGTACCCAACACGCAACAACGAGTTTCTTGGGAATCTTACGTTGCACTCTAATAATAAAATAATATTATTTTAAATGGTAGTTAACATGTAGCCGTTGTAATGGAGGGAATGGATAGAAATAACTAAAATATAATTATATATGTTCTTAAATATTTTTACATTTATACAATAAAAGATAAAGGCTTAAAATACGGAAAGAATTCAATTTTAGGCGTATATGCCCTAGTTTTCACTAAAGGTTCACTTATCACCTTTTGATGGAGAACCGTCATTAAATATAGTTTTGTTCACTCTTAAACATTCTTTTGGACCAAATAAAACTCTTATTAAGAATCGGGACATCAAAATTTACTTTGTGTAAATTTTTGGTATCTTTCCGATAAAGTTCATTTTTTTAATGAATAGTGTAAAATGTTGTATTTTAATTCAAAACCACTTTTTAATCTAATTTATTTATATGATTAGATTATATTTTTTAATTGGTTTTAAAGTGAAATTAGAAAATATTTTTACCATTAAATCCAATAGTGGTCGTTGGAATCAATTTCACTTTGAAATCAGACTTAAACTAGTGTCAATCTTTTGATACTTATTGTTTCATAAAACACGCTATTTATCATGACAGCGGGAATTAATTATTAAATTAATTAATGTGACTTATATGTTTTGAATTTTGTAAAACGGACTTCATTTTTGAATTCAGAATATCAAATATAGCTTAGGGTGAATTTTTGGGATTTTTCTGAAAAACTTCAATTTTTGATGAATAGTGAAACCACTAAGTGGTACTTATAAAAACTGATTTTCCGTTTAAATGAAATTTTTCCATCATTGTGTTTTGATTTTCAAAAATCTGACATACATGGTTGTCATTAAGAAGTAAAATGTGGTTCAATGAGATTAAAATAATTTTTTGGTGAATAGTAACTTATTAAGTTTTTAATCGCGATTAGTGGTAATTAGTGTAGTTTAAGGTAAAAATAATGCTTTAATGGAATAAGATGAGCTTGACACATGTCCTACCCTAATTGGTTGTGTCATGGCAGACCAATACAAGCCATTGGTCAACTTGGGGACCCCATGTATCCACTTTGGTTGGGAAATGACATAAATAACATTTTATTTAATGTAAAAGTAAATTGACACAAACATGATATGTTTTACTAAAACAATTTTTAAGTGGGGTTATACAAGTCATCTTTTTGATTATAAATATTCATTGGAAAGATAAAAAGATTTCCTACATCATAGTATTTTTTTTATAATTTTTAGACATTAAATAAATTAAATTATTTATGAAATAATAATGATGCAGCGATGACATCATTATTAGACGATTTAAATAAAATGGAAAGATAATGTAAAATCTATGAACTACACATGTCCAAAACATATTTTATGAGTTTATTTAGAAGCCTTATCACCTTATCCACGAATTATATCAATGTGGGACCTTTTGAAACCGAAACACATTTTCAAATAAAGTAATATTTCTTTACTTTCCAAAAGTGCCCCTCCTCTCCTCTTATAAAAGGCCCCCACCTCTACCTCATTTAACACACTACTCAAGCCTTTGGCTCGGCCAACCCATGCCCATTTACTCTCTCCACATCCCTCTCCTCATCTTAGAGGATTCCCTTTGGGCAGAATCCTTTCAAAGGAAGCCTTTAGGCTCAAATCAAAAGGAGTTACACTTTTAAAGGTAATTCATTCTCTCATGTTCATTTGTTTTATTTTGCTTCTCCAACCCCCTAAACTCTTTTTATTTACTTCTTTTGTAACAAAACCAGTATCTTCAATATACTAGGATGTTGTTATAAGATTTATTCGAGCTACACTCTCACACAACTACATCAAATGGTTAAAGAACATACGGTTTCCGTGGATGGTGAAATTCTGCCTCCCGAAACGATGATTGTTCAATACTCATTTAACACCTTCAAAGGTGGCCATTATGATGTCACTATTTTTATATATGATATATAATATGTTTATGTTTTATTTATTCTTCTGTATTTTTCATTTTTGTCTTACCTTTATGGCTTCCATTATGGGCATACGCGATATCTTCATTTAAGGAAGTGCGGACTACTGCCCCCTCAAAGTGATTTGATTCGTTAAATACCATATGTGGGATGTATAAAGGATGGAAATATGATATTATATATGATATTATACTGGAATTATAATATACCCTTATATCATTATTATTCCATTCTATAAAATACGAAATAGAAATGAAAGTAGCGTTCATGCGTACGTACGGCTTACCGTCTCCATGAACGGTGCATTTCATTTCTTACCTCTAAATGATTATGTAATGTTATAAATGCATGCATGTACTGGATATATATGAAATATATGATATCTAAATATTGAATACAATTCTGGATATAATAAACATTTGGCCACACGAACAACATGTAATTGTACGAAGTCCACTTTCGACTTAAGAACCAAATATCGGCAAAACAAATATTATTAACTTAAATGATTATATAATGTTTATGACATGGTAATAAGTGGTATAAAAGTAATAATGAACTTGAAAAAGGTTCTTAAGGAATTAGAAATTAACTCAAGTTTATTATTCAGGAGATTAAAGAACGATCGAGTCAAGTCGGACCCGAGGTAAGGGATCCTACACCTCTCTTTCTTTTTAAGTACACTCTTTTATGTCATTCCTTTTAAGCCCATATTTCTTATGACTGGGATGTTATTTTATATAACTCCCACTGTACTTATTATGTTCATATGATGAGAGACCCTATTTCCTCTCATCAATCCTTTTTGGAAGTTTTAAGTGGCGCCGTTAGGCTGTCGAGTTTCCGTAAGAGATGTTTCATCTCACTTTTATTCCCGTGAGATTTATGCTACATTTGCCACAATTTCCTTTGAGTGGTTTATGTACTACACATTATTACACTCCTTTTGTAATATAATTCCATTTATGGGTATTTACATATTCATTGTATGACACTTCTTCAATGGGGTGTACTTTTCGAAAGTTACCCAAGTCGGTAAGGGGACCTTTCACCCTCCTCTTTTTTTAAAAGACTTCTTTTGTTGGGTCTTTTAATTTACATATTGTTATGTTGGGATATGTTCTCATATATCCTTATTGATGTAAATTTTATGTCCAAGTTATGAGATACACTTTTTATCTCTCATCAACTCATTTTTATGTGATGCCGTTAGGCTGTCAAGGGAACTTTTTAACCCAATTTCGATTTCTTTGGGTTCAACATGTAGTCATTGAATATGTCATCCATTGAATATGTGTGAATGAACTTTTATTGTTTTACACTTAATATCCACTTATATTGGGTGTATTTATATTTGTCACACATATTTTTGAGATTGATTTGTCCTTAATTTAAGGATACCTTTTTTATAAGGGATTTCATCACATTTGACATTTCTATTGAGGGTTCATTGTTGTTATGCACCAATTCACTCTTATATGGTGTATATACTGTCCTTTGGAGTATTATATCATGAATCCATTTATTCTCATGATATTATAAAGTTCTGACTAAATTTTATTCCTCAATTGTTGTATTCAAGTGTCTCTAATTTTGGTAAAACCACTTTAACCAAAATATCGTTTTAAATGTTTTAATTATTTGTTCTTATTAATATCCATGTTTTCAAAATGGTTTTAAGGATTTATTTATATGGATATTAATGGTTTAAAGTTTTAAGCTTCAAGGTGGTATGGGACGCTTTGATTCAAAAATCTCTTTATTAAATGTTTTAAATGGTTTTGGAAATGGTTTCATTTTGAATGGATTCATTATTTCAATATACTAAAATGTTATATTGTGATTGAAATGTGGAAATGCTATGTTTCCTTTATGTATGTTTTATGTGATACGATTATGTTATGGTCCTTGGGCATTGTTATGAAGAACGGGTGGTTCCGTGATAAACTAAGGGCGGGTGAGCCCGTTATAGCTCTTCAATGCATTGGGTAACGCGAAGGAGTGAAACGTTAAGGTTTCTCCGAAGAGATTTAGGGAATATACTGTGATGGGTATTCCAAATGTAACCAAGAGGGTTACTCCCTACGTAAGAATGTTATGAATGCCTCAAGTTACCTTTATGTCTTATGTTTTCTATGATTTATTCATGATTTGATATGCCTATGTTTTATGGGTAAAGTGTGATTTCATTCTAATGTATATATGAACTCATGTTTCCTTTCCATATTTTTTTATAACTCTTACTGAGCTTTTTATGCTCATCCCAAGTTTTTGAAATGTTTTTTACAGGTCAAGGGAAAGGTACATGATGTGATGATAGTGTCAAGGATGTGTCAAGAAAGAATCTGTGTTATAATTTAAATATGATTCCATTGATGGGAAGAATGAATGCTGCCTTTTATGTAACCACTTTGTTTAAATGTGGAATGTAATGCAAGTTTCATGATCTAATTCTCTAAAACTCTAAACCTGAAAAGATCCTCAATGTGAATTATTCATTTAATTCAATTTTAAGTAAGGTTTAAGGCTGGGGCCTTATAATAAACTTGTAAAAATATCATTTTTATGGACATATTTCGGCCTTATAACCTCTATTTTTTCAGAATTCACCATTTTGGAGCTTTATGGCTAGTGCAAAATATGTGTACAGTTTATTTTTTTAAAATATTCCATTTATGTACTCTCCCCCACTTATAAAAGGCCACCCCAATCCTCTATTCTTTACACTTTCAAAAACATTTATGTCAAACAAGATATGCCAAAATGTATTCCTTACTTACCTACCCAAATCCTAGAGGCATTTTTGATATCATAAATCCAATCTAGAAAGTAATGTCGTTAAACCTAAAGCAGTTATTCGAAGAAGAGGTAAAATTTTCTACTACGCATTTTTGGTTTACTTATTAATATAAATCATTAAAACCATCTTAAATTATAAATATATAATAAAAATATTATCTTACACATACTAAGATATTATTATGTTAATTTCATAGCCAATATCCATCTCTACTTATATGAAATGGAAAATGAAACTGTCGATCATGTGTACAACAGACTACCACCCCGCGAACCGATGTTATATGTTTTCCATCATCACTTATCACAGTTTGATATAATGATGTATTTATGGTTCATATAAAATATTTATTATATTATACCTATTTAATTATAACACCAAATCTAACTTCCTACATACCAACCCATTAAAAATTAATAACACTGCTCATGTGTACGTCGGACTACCACCTCATGAACTAATGTGATGTGTTTTTCATTTATTTTTTTATTGGATGGTAATAGGAATATATTAAATGAATATATATAATATTTTTAACTTTATTGTCCAAATTTAATAAATATATCACATACAAGTTCTTAACTTTCCATTCCTTGGTAACTTCGTTTGTGTGTTTGACGGACTACTACGTCACAAAGCTATGTGACCCATTTTTCAATGACGCTTAGCATGGAAGGTAATAGGGGTAAATTTAATTAATATATTTAATATATATGACATAAAAATTATTTTTTAAAGTTTGTGTATTATTTACCTTTCTTTCATTTCATCCTTTATTAAAATATAGTCAACGTTCATGCGTACGTACAACCTACCATCCCCATGAAAGGTGTGTTTTATTTTATACCTATGCCTTTTTTAGATTACTATAAATAAATATATAATAAATATATATTATATTTATATAATTTTTAAAATTATGGAGATTATTTAATCAAGATCAAAGTTATATTACTGAAAATAAAAAATTAAAACTTACACAAAAAACAAAGTAGTTATTTCTTGAAATATGATTTTAACAAGTAACTATTCCAAAACAGGTAATAAAAGGCCATAAGAAAATTATATATAGGATTATATATATAACTATGGTACATTAATTTATTTAATATAATCTTATATTTTTTATACAGTAGTTTCAAACATTATCTAATTAAGTCAAGAGTTATGGTAAGGTATTTTCATCTCACTTTTTTAGTTCGGTGAGACACATTCCATATTCACCACCTATTTTTTATGGGATGTAAATAATTCACATGCATGTATTTTATTATTATTACCTAGATTTTTTTATTTTATTATCCATTTTAGGTTTTCTCATTCATGGGGGTTACAACTCAAAAGTTACCAATGTGGTAAGGGATTTTTGTCTCAAATTGACTTTTTCAGGATGTAAGTTTTGTTATGCACCTATCTTCTTCTATGAGGTGTATATACCAACCCTTTGAATTTTTTTCATGAATATAATTATCTTAATGGAATTAAATGTTTCATTATATGTTATTCTTTAATGGGGCCTATGTTTTATAAGATACTAAAGCGGTAGACGTTCAATGTTAGAATCTCCTTGTTTATCAATATTTTTTATGATTATTATTTTGATGATGAAATATTTTTATCTATATATAAAAAACTCATGAATTTTATTATCCTATAATTATTTATCAATAATACATTTTTCATTCATTTTAATCTCTTTGTGAACTCATTTTTCTGAGAGATTGTTATAAGAAAAACCATTATTATTTCTCTATTTGGTTAAAAACACATTTTTCATGCATATCCATGTTTTATAAAAATGTTTTTAAAATAATTTTAAATATACTATGCGATTATTGAAAATAATTTTAACTTTTTTTGGTTTTTAGCAAAAAATATTAAATTAAATCATCATGTTTTATTCAAAACAAGGCTCGTTGAAATTTTAACAAAAAATATGAAAGGAATATTTTTTTAGTGTGTATGTCATTTCCCACCATCATGACTAATCCATTTTTTAAAGAGTCATTTATATTTTTAAAAGGATATTTTAAAATAAAATTATTTTTAAATTAATTTACATTTTTAGAAAGTGTTTTCCAAAGTGGAAAGGATATTTTCCTAGAGAAATGTTTTAAATTATTTTTAAGGAATCCTTTATGAGTTTTCATGTTTAATTTAAATGAAAATGATTCCTGAAATCTTTTATGAATTTATAGTTTTTAAAAGTTTATTTTCAAAGAAATTTTATTTTTATCAAGAAATTTTCTAATTAATTTTTTCTTTTAAAACCATTTTCAATCAAAGTTAACATCCTTTAATTTTAAATAATATTAATTTGGGATATGATCCAATGATAATATCTTTTTTCTTTCTCCATATTGATTATTTTTATTATTAATATATGTTTATGAACCAAATTCCTTTTTCATGGGTTATACAATGATGAATTTATGAGATAATTACAAGGCCCATTTCCTTTGTATTGGTTATGCTATGATGGAATGTTTTATGAAATCCATTTTCTTCTATGGGTTCTAATGTGACGAATGTTTTATTATCTTGCAGAAACCCTTTGTATTATTTTAATTATGTTATTTTGGTTAAATTATAACCAAAGATAGTGGTAACTTTTTAAGAAAATATGTATGGTAAATATATCATTCTACAATTTATTAGGTAATTATTAATGTTCTATGAGCTTAGTGGGTAGATGTGAGGTTATCCCAATCTCTAAAAGATGGTACACAAGTGGTTATCCCAAGAACAAATTAGTTAAATGAGTGGTTATACTAATTCTAACATGTTATGAAAGTCTTGTTGGTTAGCCTTGACATATGGTTTTCTATTCTTATTTGTTTTCCGCAATTCCATGTCTCGTGTAGATGTTATGCTCTCTTGGATCATGTTATTTGATTTCTTTTTGATTCAGGTCTTATAAAATACCAATATTTATTCAATGAAAAAATATTTTCATATTTAAAATATAGGGTATGGTTTTCATATTTTATTCTCATTTTATTATACCCTTATGATCACATTATGTTTAAATATTTACATTTTTACCCTTACTGAGCATATGAGCTCACCATTTATTATGTTTCTTTTCCCTGTATATAATGATAGGTATTGTGTGTGATATGTTAAAGAAGGGTTCTAGTACTAGGAACAAAGTGAGAGATTATTTTGAACTCTTATTAATTAGTTGTTTATGTCTCTAGGTTTATAAAGACACTATACCTTTATTATCCTTAGGTGTGTGTTTGTGTAATACAATGAATATTCATATACAAAGATATAATATCTATATATGAAAAGATATATTTTCAATATAATATGTGATATAAAAGTTATAAATTACCAATTCTATAATTTCAATTTAAAATAATGTGTTTTTTAGTACATTTGACTAATTTTATAAACACTTTATGAATCCTCCAAAACTTATATTATATTTTAATATTTTTAAATCAATTCTTGGAAATCATACTCACTTCGACATCACCAAGGGTATTATTTTAAAGTGATCAGTTAATGGGATTATAAAAATAAGGAAACACACTATTCTTTTTCATAAAACATGGGAAAAACTAGGGTATGTTTTTTGTTTTTATTTCTTTACTCTATAGAGTCCAAAACCAAGGTTTGAAAAATAATAAAGAATTCCCCTCTCTTTCCCAATATAAAACCACCCATGATACAATTTTTCTTCACTAAAAATACTAATACCATGACTATACTCATCCATTTTCTTAATATATTCATCACAAGGTTCTCCATGCTCTCAAGAATCTCCCCTAAGATTTTTTGAACACCATCTCATGATAAGGGATCCTCTCCTCCTCTTTATTCAAGAAAATTCTTTATTTATTATTTTGTCTTCTTGTTCCTATTGATGGGATGTTATATTACATATCCCTATTACTACCATTTTTTACATGTGATGATATACCCATTTAACTCTCATTAAACCCTCCCATGATTCATTATTTTCCCATGTTATGCTATCATAATTATCCTATGAATTTTCCATATCAAACATTTATTTAGTAAACCTTTTTTTCTGATTAATTTTAATTCCCAATTGTTCATATTGGATTATGTTCTTACGCATCCCTCTTATATACCTTTTTGTTTTCAAGTTATTAGAGACCCATTTCACACCCATTAATCCCTCCCATGATTCATTATATACCCCCATTATGCTGCCTAAATTATCCTCTGATTTTTCATTACCAAACTTTTATTCAAGAACCCTTTTTATTATGCCTTTTTAATTCCCAACTGTTAATTTTTATTTTTGTTATTACATTTCCCTCTTAAAAAACTTATGATTTAAAACTTATGAGGTATCCCTTTCACTCCCATCACTTCTTCCCATGATTCGCTCTGTTCCCCCTATTATGTTGTTGAAACTATCCAATGCTTTTCCATGCAAAACCTTTGTATTGTGAATACCATTTCCATTTACAATCAATGATATTAACCTTGATAAACCTATCCTTATTTTTCTAGTGACTTTAATTCATGAATTCCACACTCTTTAATTGTTGGATTAAATGTGATTAATTATGATCCTATAATGAATGATCTGTGCAACACACTCATGCTTGTATGGGATTATAGATCAAACCTAATCTATTATGGTACTTTTCCCACCATGTTATGATATCGTGGTGGTTATCTGTAACCTGTGTTTATGATGTCAAGTTTAATGTTCGAGCCACATTCCCATGTTGCCTTTATGTTGTCATCGTATATCATGATTCGATGTTCATGTTAATGATTCTCACCCCTTTTATGTATCAATGAAATTTTTATTGAATAACATGTAATAATTTCAATATGTTATTGGTTGTTTATTCCCTTACTAGGCTTTAATTCTCACCACTTTCATATGTATGTCCCAACGTTATCCCGTGAATTTTTTAAATATATGAAATATTAGATGCATGTTAAGGAATTTTTAAATAATGTTGTTGTATACATGTAACAAGTTTATATTTTATGTTCCTAATTCCAAAATATACTAGGCTTATTGATCATCCAGGATTTCATAAGTGATTAGTAACATAATAAATCATGAAATAAAGTGTATTAAAGATATGGTTTTTCAAAGTTGAAATAAAAAAAGTATATTAATTTTTGGGATTAGGATTAGAAAAAAAATTGAGATAGCTTTAGGGATAATACTAAACATAGGAATAAATAAATAATTTTTTTTAAAGTATAGATTATGTGGTTTTGAAGAAGATACATCCATGTATGGATACAATAAGTAAACGTGGCTCTTGAAAAAATGTACATAGGGGTAACAACCTTGAAAATAGTGTATTGAGATAGAATCAATCATGAACTAGTGCATGAAAATGTTCCTTGATGCACTTCTGGTTTAACACTCATGGGGGATAAAATTTAGTCAATTCACATGCTTCTTATAAACTATTAATAAGGGAACAAAAATTTAAATAAGATTTTATATTTTCAAACAGATCATGGAAACCTAATATTGAAGCCTATAAATTCATAGAATAAGGAATATATTCCAATTATGATTTATCCCTTTAATGCTCATGGTTTCCTATTTTTTTTAATAGTTTGAAAATTATCATCCCTAAGAACATTTTTTAGGAATTACATGATTTGAACCAAAATAAAATAGTGAATGGTTGGATTATCATCCATGGTTTTACATATACTTTTGTATATCATATGTTTAGTCAAACTATTCAAACAACACTTCAATGTATGGAATTAAAACTACTAGTGAAAACAAAAAATGTATAAATTATTACATCCTAAGTATATGACTCTTACTCAGTCAATACTTTAAGGTTGAACATCCAAATGAACGTTTTCATTCAACCTATAGTGTAATTTGGTGTAATTATTAGTATATATTCTCTTTCATTGTATAGAGTCAACATAAATTGCTGAGAGTATCATATCACCCTATGTATCATGCATTTACCTCCGATTATATAAAATTGAAATGAGAAGGATGAATATTATTTTGTAACAACATATTAATCATGAATATTATTTACTTTTGAGCAAGAATATCTTGGAAAATGATTAACAATAAAGAAAATATTTTCATTGAAGACATTACCATTGTGATATATTACACATATGTGTTTATCGAATAATTTCTTGGTGTTTCTCCCAGCTATGAGGTTGAATTTTCAATCTAGCATATAGAAGGGTCTTTTCAAATATCCAAAACTTTGTATAGAATGGATGTTGTTTAAGTTTAGTAGAAAAAGAAAAAATTACAAGATAATCTAGATAACAGGTTTATATTCCTAAGTTCTTCACCATGGGGTGCACCAGTCCTCTTCATCTTGAAGAAAAATGGGACAATGCGCCTCTGTATTGATTATTGGGAGCTCAACAAGACCATGATAATGAATAATTATTGTACTCCATGGATTTATAACTTTTTTTATTAGATACATAGAGCCATATTTTTTATCTAATATTGATCCTCAGTTGGGATATAATCAAGTAAAGGTGATTAAGGAGGATATCTCCAAAACTAGTTTTTATATAAGGAATGAGAACTATGAGTTCATATGGAAGCCATTTGAACTCACTAATCCTTTAATGATCTTCATGTATTTTACGAATAGAGACTTTAGGGATTACCTAAAAAAAATTAGTATTTATTGTTGATATTATTATCTACTTTAAAATAAAGGAGGAACATGAGGATAATTTGAATATTGTACAAAAGAGGTTACAGAAATAAAAGATGCATGAAAATTATAGTAAATGGATATATGTGGATCTCTAAAAAACGAAGATGATTGAAGGGTGTCCTAGAACAACTATTGTGATAGAAACCCATAGTTTCAATTTAATAAAAGGGTATTTCCATCAATTTTTTAGAAACTTCCCAAAATTTTCAATCCCCTAAAGGAAGATAACTTGAAAAGGAGGAAAGATTTCCTAGAATGATGAATTTGAGGAAATTTTTAAAGATATTAAGTAGAGTATAATTATATATCTACAAGACTTTATGATATGTATCTTTTTAAATTTAATTTATTTTAAAACATAGGCTTCACACAACACCAAGCTTAAACTAATAATGATATACATTTAAATATCATTATTTTAAAACGACCATTACAATATAGCCGTTACATTGGTGAGAATGAATATTATTAATGAAATTTATAAATTATATATTTAATACAAAAATTACATTCATCCAAATGATTTTATAGGGATAAGATAAGAATGAATCCAATTTTACATATTAAAAACTATATTTTTTTAAAGTATGTTTTATTGCCTTTTAATGGCGCACTTGTTTTAAAACTATTTTTTTTTTAAATTTTAAAAGATCATTTGAACAAAATAAGATTTAATTTTAAAATAGAAATTTCAGAATTATCTTTGGATGAAATTTGGGTATTTTCTGAAAATAGTTTTTTTTTCTAGTGAATAAGAAAGAAATCCAGATTTTTATAAAACTGTTATTTTCATTATATTAATATTTTATTCATGATTTGAAGAGTGACATTGCCTATGAAAGTATAAATAAAATTTATACATCTTATAAATGGAATTATGATATAATTATATTGTAGTATATGTAAATAAATGTTTTAGAAATTATTAATTTAGTGTTGATATTTTTATAAAACATAAATTTTTATTTTCAATTTTATAATTATTAAAATGATTTAATATAAAATTTATTTTTTTTATTTTTTATATGATTATAATATAATTTTATAAGACTTTAATTAATTTTTCAAAGTGTTATAAAATCAGTTATAATTTTAAAATTGGTATTTTCCAAGTAAATGATGATTTTAATTTAAAATTAAATTTATCATATTTAGAAAAATATTTCCATGCAATGGAGTTAATTATCTATTTATACACATTAAGAAAGGTTGGTATTATTATTTGGGATTTTCCTAAAATACTTGAATTTTTGTTGAATAGTAAAATACAATAATTTACGATATAAACAAATTATAATTTAAATACACTATTACTTGAGTAATTGCTAATGTAATAACCATAATCTAGAACTAACATTAATTATTTTAATATATTTAGTGATAATTATAAAAATATTTATAGTTTTTATAAAAAATAATAAATAAATGAATAAAATATTCAAACACCCCTCTCCTCCACTATAAATACCACCCCTCACAGCCTCTTCTTCTCAAACCATAAAATCATTGAAGCTTGTACAATTTATATCCAATAACTCTCCCAAACATCTAACCCATTTTCTAGTCTTGATTGTCTCACCCAAAATGCCATTTCAAAGTTCCTTAAGGAGGCTCTCAAGGATAAGAATTGAAGAGGTTTATCTAATGATTAAACCTCACCCAAATAACAAAATGACTTATATAGGATTTTAATATTATTTAATATCATTAATAACATATAATTTTAATTCTGGGAAACTATTTTCATTTTACATGATCTTCCATATGCGGATAAAAGTAAACTGATCATTACAACCAAGGAAACGAACGATCCTGAACAATAAAATTGTATTTTATAAATAATAAAAAAGGCCATAAATAAACAAAATAAAATTATAATAAATAAATAAATATTTTAAAAGTTTATAAAATAATTAATTTATGTTTTTAATCTGATTATTTGGTACATTAAGACCAAATGAAAAACACATTCAGACATAAGGTAAGAGTTTTATCATCTTACCATTATTTCTATGAGATATGCCTTTTTACCCACTATTTCTCATTTTTGGTGTATGTATACAGACCAATGACATATCATATCATGAATATTTTTTTATTTTTTATTCAATTTTCCATTTGATGATCATTTATTTTATGGGGAATACGGTTTAATTATTTTCATAGTTGTAAGGGTTTCTTCCCAAACCTCAATTTTTCATTCGGGTTATTATATCTCTCTCTTTACCCTATTGTGAGTCTTCATTATTTTTATATAAATCTAATACATTCTATTTATATGTTCCAAAATCATATATCTATATCATTTCATCTTTATTTTATGGGAGAATACATTCCCTTTTCAATTTTTTTGTTAAGCAAGCTCGATTAAAGGGAACCTCCAAATTTCATACCCATTTTCAAGTACAATAAATAATATATTTCAAGACACCATTATTTTTATAAATTCACTCTTTTTGTCATGAAAAAACTATCTTTCTTCATTACTTATTTTATACAAACAATTAAAAATGTTTACATTTTAAAGGCTCTTATATTTTCCCTTAAACCCCACTTAAGTGACCCATTTCTAAAGTCTATTAAAAAACATTTTTACATGTTTTCACTTATGTTGTAAAATATTTACACCTAAACCATAATTTCATTGTACTTCCCTTTTCTTTTCTGGTATATTCATGTTTAAAATATGATTTTTTGAAAAATAAAAATGATTTTCAAAAGGAACACTTCTTTCCAAAGTAAACAAGAATTTCTATGGAATTTATCAATGATTTCATTAGACTATTTTCATATATTATTATAATTAAAATATTTCAAAGTGTTATGGTAATAATTGTTTTAAATATATATTTTTTCGATATAAGAGGAATGCATTGGACTTAGAAAGTGATGGGCAGGGCCTGCTATAGCAGCTCGATGCATTGGTAGGTCTCATGACACTTTGATTTAAATATATTTTATTTCATTGTCATGTGACTATTTATATGGAATAATCTATTCATATTTTATTCTTTCCATATTATGCTCAATATTATGCTTTAATGTCATGATTTTTTAGTTATTCACTATGCATTATTGTTTATGTTTATTTTTGATAGCTTCTGCTGTATCTATTACCCTTACTGAAAATCTGACTTCACCCCTTTATTAAGTTTTATTTTATCCTAGGATGTAAATATGTATATTATGAATGAATTTTAAGGATAATTTTAGAGTTTATGGATGTTTGCAATGGCGTTTTTATGTTTTTTTTCTTTCAAGATGTAATATAAAACTTATATATGTATATAGTTTTACAAATCTACAAAACTATTCCATCCTTTTGGATGACAATTTCTTGTTTATTGTTCCAATGTAATTAAGTAAGGCACTGGCTCTAGGATACTAGGTTTAGGGTGTTTACAGTTGGTATTAGAGTAAGTTTTGTAGAAACCTTATAAACTAGAAAACATTGATTAGGGAACATAATCCTAATATAGACATTGAGGATAAGAATAGAAGAACATCCTAGAATTTTGGTAATGTAGATATTATGTGGGTCTTACTAGTAATACATCAATATCTGGATTCTACAAATAGATGTTGTTCTAACACAGATGTACCTAGGGGTAAAAAATCAGACAAGGATCATCGGGCTTCACTCGGCATAACTTGGTGCACAACAATGGGCCTTACTATTTACCCGGTTTGACAATCCTGGGGGAAATTATTAGTATAATTCGCATTTTCATTACAAACCATTATGAAGGATTTAATAGTAAATATGTCCCCAAGGAAACCATGTTTATAATTATTAGATTAGATATGCAAAATGTTATCAGTTTATGTTAATTATTTCACTAATTTTGGGATTATACATTACGTTTAATAATGTTATGACCTAATATAGTGTATGCCATTGTTTAGAAATGGAACATAGCAGAAGGAATGTGAACCACAATAATGCACATAGTCCAATGTGTAAGAATGATAATTTATTTGATGGGTTTATATCATTATTTAGAAGGTAAGTACTCACCCAAATATTCTCATCATATGAGTAAATAATATCATGTTATAAAAAGATATATAAATAATTATACAAGTCTTATGGTTTCAAAGGGAAGCAAGAAAATAATAGGAATGGTGGGAAAAGATAGATGAAGGGAAGAAGGTAAAGATGTATTTTCCCATATGTGATAATTGTGGAAGGAAACACCTTGGTATATGCTTAAGAGGAAAACAAGTTTTCTTTAAGTGTGGAGAAAAAGGCCACCATACTCATTTTTATAAGGAAAGGAAGTAATTTTCCAATGTCCAGTGCTTCAATTGAAAGGATGTGGTGCACTATTCAAATCAATGTCTCAAGAGTGAAAGGAATATACACAAAAAGAGCATAATAGATCATGGGAAAGATTATGCTACTAATATAGACGAAGATTAATTACTAATATGATCATGTTTGGATTCAAGAATTATGTTATTTGAGTATTTTTTCAATAATTATATTATTATAAGAATCATGTGATATATAAGGATTGTGTTGTAATACTTCTTGTTTAAGGAATTTGAAGTATGTGATGAATATCACCAATAATCCAGAGAAGTGATTCTATTGTAAGATGATCATCTTGAAAAGACATTAATTAATAATTATAACCCTAAATATTTGATTTATGTTGAGATAATATTATATAGATGTTTATGGGATAGTATTGGTGACCATTAAGGTGGTTAGTGATTCGATGGTTTATGTTATGTGGGAATTATTAAATGTTTAGATTTATGGACAACATGTGAGTTTACTCTTGGAAGCATGCATGTTCCATAAAGGTTTAAAAGAAATTAACGTCTTCATATATTTGAAATTTGGGATCAAGATCTACATTTTTGAATAATCCTATTTTAAGTGGATTTATTGACTTTAAATCTAATTTTTTTTGACGTTGAATATGGATAAACATGTTTTATATGAGTCTTATGATTAACTATAATTTTAAAATTGATCAATTTAAACAATGGATATTTTTTTCCATTAATAAAATATTCTAACATTCTTGGTTTCTCTAAAAATTTAAAGGGAAAAGTAATGACTTAAGGACCATATGATTTGTAAAAATTTCTTCAGGTGTGAAAAATTCATCATGAACATTCATTTATCGATATAAGGGATGAAGTGAAAATAGATCAAAGAATAACTAAAGGATGATATTATGGTTATGATATGGAAAGTAATCAAGTATGTTTATTTTCTCGGTTTCTTATATGAATATTAAAATAATCCATCAACTCTATGAAAAATATTTTAAAACCAAAACATTATATGTTTACTTTTATTTTTGAGAAATCAAAGGCCTTTTAACTAATCACAAATTTATCGCATTCCTATGGTTAAATTTCTAATGAATATGTTCTTTATCACTCTCTATCAGTACTTTATAGTTTTATTATTATTCAATGACCATATTTTAACTACAAAATAATTTTATTCTACTCGAATACCTAATTTTTTGGTAACCTCTTCATTTCCCTTTCACTCTTATTAAGAAGATATTTTATTAACCCTACTTCCGATGTGGGTTTCCCAAAATGGAATTTTGAAGTATCAACCTTTGATTTATCAAAGTAAAATTTGAAATTATGAGGATGAAATTTATATAATAAGTGGATAATGTAACCCCACAATATTTTGTGATATGTATCTTTTTGAAAATAATTTCTTTATTTGTATAAGTTTCACACAACACCAAGCTTAAATGAATAATGATATACAATTAAATATCATTATTTTAAAATGATCATTATAAACTAGCCATAAAATTAGAGGATATCTATAGTATTAACTAAATTTATATATTTTATATTTAATAAAAAAAATTGCATTCATCCAAATGATTTTATAGGCATAAGATAAGAATGACTCCTATTTTACACATTAAATGACTATATGTTTCTAAGGGAAGTGTTACCACCTTTTAATGACACACATGTTTTAAAACTAAAATTTCAAAATTTTAAAAATTATTTTGAAAAAAATAAATTTTATTTTTAGAATTGTAATTTCAAAATTATCTTATGGTGAAATTTTGGTATTTTCTGAAAATATTTATTTTACAGTGAATAAGTGAAAAATCCTAATTTTATTAAAACTGTCATTCCCATTATATTAATAGTCTATTTATGATTTTAATAGTAACCTCTCCTATGAAATAATTAATAAAATTTATCCATCTTATGAATGGTAATATGATATAATTATATCATAGTATAAGTAAATAAATGTTTTAGAAATTATTAATTATGTGTTGATATTTTTATAAAACATAGATGTGTATTTTCAGTTTATAACTAATATAATGATTTAAAATAAAATTTATTTCCATAAAAAGTATTAAAAAACTAATATTTTTTTATATTATGATTATAATATAATTTTATGAAACCTTAATTAAATTTTCAAAGTGTTATAAAATTAGTTATAATTTTAAAATTGGTTTTTGCCATGTAAATGATGATTTTAATTAAATATTAAATTTATTCTATTTTTAAAATTAATTTCATTAAATGGAGTTTATTTTTTAAATTTTACACATTTTAAAATGGTAATGGTTAATTTTTTGGACTTTTATAAAATATTTTATTTTTTAGAAAATTGAAAAATACGGTAATTTATGGTATAAATACATTATAAGTTAAATACATGATTATTTGATTTAATGATGATTTAATCACCATAATAATGAAATACCTAATATATTTAGAGATTATTATCTAACTATTCATATTCCTTCACAAAAATAATAAACAAATTAGTAAAATATTCAAAAAACACCCCTCTCCTCCATTATAAATAACACCCTCCCCACCTCTTCTCATCACACCACCAAAGCATTGAATCTTATACAATTTTATCCCAATACCACTCATAAATATCTCCCCCATGTTATGTTATTTCTGGTATCAATCTAAAGACCATTCCAAGGTTCCTTAAAGAGGTTCTCATGGAGAATAATTCAGGAGGTAAAATCCCATTTTGTTCTTTTAGTTTTCATTCAATTTATTTTATTTTATCATCCTTCCATCACCACCCCTATCCAAAGTTAAATGATAAATCTAGTATCTTTTATATACATTAATTTTTTTATTTAAATGGAAAATAAACCATCAAGTACCTTCTACTTTTCTTTTTATTTTAAAGATGAAAACATCATCTGTGAGGTGCTGATTTACCGTCTTCGTGGACTACGTGTTTTTATTTATCTATTATGCCTTAAAGGATGGACTTAATAATATTTTTTTGGTTAAAATACACTGTAATATATGTATTACATCTTATCTAATGTTCTAGAACATGTATACATACATAACATTAATTAATGAAACAAAACTAGTTTTTGAGGATTGAAAAACCTCCAAAATAATCTAAATGATTATCATTAACATCTTATCTAATTATTCATAATCAACCCAAATAATGAAATGACTTATATAAAAATTTAATATTTTTTTAAGATCATTAATAACATATAATTTCAATTATGGAAAACTATTTTCATTTTACATGATCTTTAATATGTGTATAAAAGTAAACCGATCAAGAAAACCAAGGAAACGAACGCTCCCGAATGATAAAGTTGTATTTTATAACTCATCAAAAATTCCATAAATGAACTAAATAAAATTATAATAAATTAAATAAATATATAAAATGTTATAAATTAATTAATTAATTAATTTAATTTGAATATCCTAGACATTAAGATCAAGTGTAGAAAACATTCAAACGTAAGGTAAGGGTTTTCACATCTCACTATTATTTCTATGAGATATGCCTTATTACCGAATATTTATTTGATGTGGGGTATATATCTTGAAAATTGTTGTATAATATCATGAATCACTATATATTCATGTTAATAAATGTTTAATTTTAAGATCATTAAATTTAGGTTCCATACGGTTCGACTGTCTTCAAAATGGTAAGGGTTTCTTTCGAAACTTTCATTTTTCATTCAGGTTACGCTATCTCTATCTTTAACCCAATGTAATTATTAATTATTTTATATAATTATTTTAATTTATATTTATATTTTCCAAAATTATATATCCAGATCATTTAATCTTTAATTTATATGAGAATACATGTTTTATAAGAATCTATTTTCAATTCTTTCTTTTAAGTAGGATTAATTAAAAGGAACTTCCTAATTTCTCACCCCTTTCCAAGTACTATACATAATCTATTTTATGATACTATTATTTTTTTAAAATCAATATTTTTTTCATGAAAAATATCTTTTTTAATTCTGGGTTTTATAAAAACATTTACAATATTTACTATTTTGAAGACTCTTTTATATATTTCATTAAACCCCACTTAAGTGCCCCATTTTTAAAGTCTCTTAAAAACATTTTAAATGTTTTTACATCAGTTGTAAATAATTTATACCTCAAACATAAGTTAATTTTCCTTCCATTTTATGGTATATTCATGTTTATAATCTTATTTTATGAAAAATACAAATTATTTTTGAAAATAACTCTTTTTTCCAAAGTAAAATGGTTTTCTCAAGAATTTATCAATGCTTTTGTTAGAGTATTTTCATCTATGATTATTATTAAACTATTTAAAATTAGTATGGGAAGATTTTATTCAATTATATTTTTATATTCTACATATGTGGAATCCATTGGAATTAGTAAGTGACAGGAGGGTCCCGCTATAGCTCCTTGATGCATTAATATGTCTCGTGAGACAAACTATATCCAGTTTTATTTGTGGCCTTACCCATTTATATAGACTTCTTATATGAGTCCATGATGTTATTTTTTTGATGTATTTAATTATTAATTATATCCTTATGATATTAGTAATTGATATACCATGTGATTATTTAAATAGTATAATATCCATTGTTAGGTTTCATTCTCATAAGAATATTTATATGACATTATTTATTCATATTTTATTTATTCCATATTATGTTCAAGATTATGTTTTAATGGAATGAATTTTTAGTTAGTCATTATTCCTTATTGTTTAGGTTTATTTTTTATGGCGTTCACAATATTTTTTTACCCCTACTGAGCATTTAAGCTCACCCCTTTCTTATGTTTTATTTTCCCTAGGATGTGAAGATGTATATTATGAATTACTTGAATGGATAATATAGGAGTTTATGGATGTTTCCCATAGCGTTTCTATGTTGTTTTTCTTTTCATGTTGCAATGTAAAACTTATGTATGTATGTGTTTTTCCAAATCTATTAAATTAATCATTCCTTCGAGATGCTAATTCCTTTTTTATTATACCAATGTAATTAAGTAAGGTATCGAATCCAGGATACTAGGGTAGGGGTCTTTACAATAATCACTATATTTGTTCTCACATTACCCAATAGTGGGGATGGATTTTGGATCAACAAAGTTGCATCCAAAAGTGATTCGGTTGTTTACTCATGAAAAAAGAAAAATTGGTAGCCTATTCCTCTGAAAAACTAAGGATCCATGAGTAGAACTACCGAACTCATGATATAGAATTGGATGTAGTTATCCTTGCATTGAATAAATGATGAAATTACTTTTATGGGGGAAAGTGTGATATATATATAGACCATAAAATACTCAAGTTAATATTCATATAAAAGGTGCTTAAGATGTGCCAATGGATGTGGTTAGATCTATCCAAGGATTATGATTGTTCAATCCATTACCATCCTAGGATGGAAAACAAAGTTGAAGATACTATGATTGTAAAGGTTCTTATAAATCTATCCATGATGATTATTGTAAGGTATCCAATCATATTGGAAACACAAAGGATGGTTATGAGAATAATAAAAATATCATTATCCTACCATGTTCAAATAACTTCTCAAACATCCACTCTTGATAGGATCAAGAGGCTCAAAAATATGATGAGCTACTACAGAATAAAGTAGTGAATATTATGGAGTTCAACTTTGTGGATAATAGAGTTATAAAGCTTGAAACCTAGATATATATCCCATAAAAACTAGAACTGAAGAGGAAAATTATATATGATGTTCATAGATCATCCTTATCTATTCATACAGGAAGAGATAATATGTACAGGGATTTGAATAAAAATGTCTGGTGGGATAATGTGAAAAGGGAGATTACAGAGTTTTTATCTAAATTCTTATTATGCCAACATGTTGAAGAAAAATGACATAATGATAAGGATATGATAACACCATTTCCTATACCAATATGTAAATGGGAAAATATAACCATGGATTTCATTATAGGACTTCCCAAGACACCTAAAAGAAATAACTCAATTTGGGTGGTAGCCAATCACCTAACCAAGTCAGCACATTTTATTGATATCAGGGAAGATTTATGTCCTGAAAAACTCATTAAGATATATATAATATAAGTGGTAAGAAATTATTGAGTTCCAATATATGTTGTATCTAACTGAGATAGGAGATTTACCTTGAGGTTTGGAGAATCCTTCAGCAAGAATTGAATATAGAATTGAGCTTTAACACCTCTTATCACCATCAGATAGATAGTTAGTATTAAAATGATATTAAAACTCAGAATGATATATTGATATCATTTTCAATGGATTTACAAGGATTTTGGGATAAAAAACTTCCCCTAGTGGAGTTATCATATAACATAAGTTTCTATTATATCATTTAAATGAAACCTTATGAGGATATATATGAGATGAGTTGTTGACCTCCAACATGCTGGGATGAAGTTGGGGAGCATAAGATAACGCGACCTGATCTTATCCAAGAGTGAAATAAAATGTTCAAACCATTCAACATCACATGAAATCTGCACAAAGTTGAATGAAAATATTTTCAGAAAATCGTTAACAAGAATTTCAGTTTGAGTTTAGTGATTAAGTGTTACTATATATATCAAAATGGAATAATTTTATGAGGTTTAGAAAGAAAGTGAGGCTTAGTCTTAGATACATCATCCTCTTTTAGATACTTGATCAAATAAGAGTGGTGGTCTATCTACTAGGACTCTCAACTAACCTATCTCAAATACATGATGTGTTGAATGTATCCCTCTTGAGAAAGTACATAATAGAACCCACACAAGTACTTAATCTAGATTTTTTACCATTGGGAACTGATATTTCATACTAGGATCAACCAATGAATATATTAGAATATAGATACAACATTCTATGAAATAAGACAACTCACCCGGTCAAAGTCTTATGGAAGAACAAAAAGTTTGAGGAAGTGACCTGGGAACAAGGAGAGGTAAATAAACAGAAGTATCATCATCTATCTTAGTGTAAAAAATGAAAATTTTGAGTGAAAAAATTATGATGGAGGAATAATGAAATAACCCAAACTTTAATAAATTAAATTCTCTTTAGGATTGAATTATATTTCATATTTGGTAATATGGTTATAGATAACACATACACTTATTTGGTTATATACTGTAAGATTTAAAATACCATTACGAATCTTAACTATTGATAATATATCTATTGAAAAGTGATGAAAGGATAAATATATATTTATGGTTATGGTAAATCCAATAGACACAGACAAAATAATTGATGGCCTCGACTAGTAGGAACGTACCCTATGAAGCCCATTTATTGGAGTTTTCAAAGAAGATAACATCTCTAGGATATTACCTTGGCCAAACCCAAGTTTATATTCAAAGATAAAGAAGGAATGTAAATGTTTATATTAGAATTTTAAGCTCGTCGACATCACGGCCCAAACCGTGTTCACCAAACCCCCTCAAGAAAATATCATCGTCACACACCTTACACTTAGAGCATTCGTTGCTGTAATAAAGGACTGTGTATCTCGACCCTAATATTATGAATATATATATTTTATTTTTAATTAAAAAATTATTATATTTATTACATATTTTTTTTAATTTATAAGTGATTAAGTGGAAAGTTTGATAAAAATTATATTTTAATAGAACAATATGTGATTTATACTTTTTGGTAATACAAAAATGAAATTAAGACATTACCCTTGTTAGATTCTAGAACTTTTGAAACAAATGATATTTTATAAAAATATTATTATTAAATAGCATTTATTAAATATAAATTATAATATAATTTTATGAAGTGAAAATTTAATTTTTATAAGGGTTTGAAAATTGTTTTTTAACCAGTAATTTTAAATAAACAGGGATATTAATTTTAAAGTTTAACTTATCTTATTTAAATAACTATTTTTATAAAGTTTATATTATTTTCAGAATCATCATGTTGAAATTATCCAATGGTAATTTTTTTTTATTTTTCTGGGATAATTGAATTTTTTAATAAAAATTAAATACAATATAAATATAAATTATGTAT
This sequence comes from Viscum album, assembly GCA_963277665.1. NCBI lineage: Eukaryota > Viridiplantae > Streptophyta > Magnoliopsida > Santalales > Viscaceae > Viscum > Viscum album. Next base: position 189,704,124 of record OY728127.1, read on the forward strand.
TATGAAATTATAATGACCCAAATGTGATATAATATGTAACAACCTGATATTTTATGGAATATTTTTTTCAAATAAATTTAATTTTATTCAATAAATTTCGTTACACACAAAACCAAGTTTAAACCAAACAAGACATACTAATAAAATATTATTATTTAATATAGTAGTTATCGCATAGACTTTTTAATAACATGTAGGAATAAGATTAACTAAATTTTGAAAATATATGTTTTACACAGGTATATGAAATTATTTATTTGGTGACCAGTTAATTATAAATGAAAATAAAAATTGTTCTAAAATAAAAGAAATTTTTTTCTGAAAAACTATTTTTATACAAAAAAGTGTTTTATGTCACTAAATTAAATAAATCACATTTTTTGATTGATTTTAATGAAATTAATATATTATATATTTAATCAAATGTTTAACATTCTTCTTATGTGTTTTCTAAAAAGCACTTTGTCACCTTTTATGAACTTATTTTAAAATTACAATTTTTAACATTTTGAATATATATTGGAAAAAATGAACTTCATTTTTGATGTCATAATGTAAAAATTATATTGGAGTGAATTTTTGAAAAATTTCTAAAAAGGTAAAATATTCTGTGAATAATGAAAATACTAGTGTTTATTATAAAAATGTCTCGTCATTCAAAGAATGTTAAAGTTAAATTTTATTTTAATGTTATTTTAAAAGTACAATTAGTAACATTATATATCTATTTATCCAATATAATTCATTGGAATTAATTTCATATTGAATTTGGGTATAAAAACATGTTAAAATTGTGAATATTTTCTCTTTGGAAAACCTCTTTTTCATCATGTCTATGGGTTTAATTTTAAATTAAAAATTTCCACTTATATAAATGGAATTTAGTAAAATTAATTTCATATTTGGAATAAAAAAATTTCATATTATATAATAATTTAAATTAAGTTTTTTTCAAAATTAATATTAAAAACAGTAAAAATGTTAAAACAGGTTTATCGATGGGTTAAAATTAAAATATAAGGGGTAAAATGACCTATAAACTTTCCTAAAGACCCTTTTATGGGAATATATAGACCTTATAACATCTTAGGTTCTATAATAACCTATTTTATAGATTTTTGGCATGTGAAAAACGTGGGCACACTTTATTCTTTTCAAAAATTCCTTCTGTCTCCTCTCCCCACTTATAAAAGGACACCCATATCATCTCATATTTACACATAAAAACCCATTTTATTTGGAAAATACCTAAAAAAATTATTCCTTGATTCCCCCCTTAAATACTAAGTCCTTTGTTACACCATAAATCCAATGTAGGAAGGCTTTAGGTTAAACTGAATAGGGTTGTCTGAAAAAGAGGTAAATTTTTAAACTATGTGTTTTTGTTTTAAATTTTCTTATAACTGATTAAAATATTCTTAAATTATAATGTTATAATAACACCATTATCTCTAATATAATTATATATTATTATGTTAATGGACTATCCTACATCCATCTCCACTTTCATCAAATGGGAAATGAAACTGTTAATCATGTGTACGACGGACTACCGCCTCACAAACTGGTGTTATTCATTTTCCATCACCACCTATCAAATATGGATATAATTATGGGTTTAATAATCATATATGATGTTTATGAAATTATTATGCTTATTTTATCATAATAACTCATCTAAGTTCTTACCTCCCAACCCGTTGTAAAATAATAATGTCGCTCATGTGTACGGCGGAATACCCGCCTCGTGAACTGAAGTTATGTGTTTTTCATTTAAATTTTTATTGGATGGTAATAAGGATAGATTAAATTAATATATATATGATATTATTAACATAATTATACCCATTTAATAAATATATCACATATAACTTCTTACTTTCCATTCTGTGGGGGATATGATAATGTCATTTGTGTATACGATGTACTATCGCATCACAACGCTGTGCATGGAAGGAAAAAATTGTAAATTTAATGAATATATGTGATATATATGAAATAAAAGTGTGTATGAAATGGTATAATATTATTAACTTTTATTTATTTTCATCCATCAAGAAAATGGAAACATTATTGACGCGTACTTACAACCTACTATCTCAACAAACTGTGTATTTCATTTTATATATATAGATTTTATAAAATAATCTAAATACATATATAATAAATAAATGTGATATTTATTTCATGTTTAATATTATTGATATTATGGAAAAATGATCATATTAATATAAATGAAAATTAATAATCAAATTATATACAAAAAATAAAGTGGTTATTACCTGCAACGTGACTTTAACAAGGGATTGTTAATAAATAGGAACTAAAGGGTTAGAAGTAAATAATATATGGTATGATATATATATTTATGGTTATATAATATATTTATAAGAATATTATATTTATCATAAATGAGTTTTTAATGTGTATAAAGTAAGTCAAGGCTTATTTTAAGGGATTTCCATCTCACTTTTTTACTTATGTGAGGCACATTCCATATTCACCACCTATTTCCTATATATACAGTATACACATCCAATGAATTTATCATATGATTAATCTCCTAAAAATTATTATTATTTACATATCCAATTTAGTATCACACTTTCATGGGGTTTACATTTCAAATATTACCAAAGTGGTAAGGGATTTTTTCTCTCGAATTGCCTTATTTGGGACATTACTCATGTTATAAACCTATCTTCTTATATGTGGTCCATATTCTTCCCCTATGATATGTTATAAAATGAACCTAATTTTTTCATGATATTAAATGTATTATTATATTTTTTCTTATAATGGTTCTTATCAATCAAAAGATACCAAAGTAGTAATGGTTTCATGCTACAATCTAATTGTTTATCAGGATTGTTTATGATTATGATTTTAATTATGAAATATTATGAATTTTACACTAATATTATTATGAAATATTATGATGAAATATTATTTTTTTATCTCAATATTTTTTATCTAATTATTATTTCTTAATAATACTAGTTTTCCATTCATTTTACTCTCTTTATTTACTCAGGATTTAAAAATAATGTTTTTTAAGAAAACGGATTTTATTTATCTCTTCAGTCAAAAAACCTTTTTTATTATATAAATATAAGTTTTTATAAAAATATATTCAAAAACGTTTTAATATTCCTCTAATATTTTTATTTTAATTTATATCTTTTTTTTAATTTTTAATTTTTTTAATATTATCTTCGTGTTATTTTCAAAACAAGGCCTGCTTGTATTTTATAGAGAATATGAAATTAATATTTGTTATAACACATGAAACATTTCCCACTATCATGAACAATAAATGTTTTAAATATTCCTATATAATTTTCAAATGTTATTTTAAAATATAAGGATTTTCAAAATGTTTTATTGTTTAATTTTTTTTTTCAAAGTGTGATGTATATTTTACTCAAGATTTGTTTTAAATGATTTTTTAATATACTTTATAAGTTTTAAACTTTATTTTTAAAGAAAATGATTTATGAAATACTTTATGAATCTATTGTTTTAAGAAGTTTATTATCATAGAAATGTTATTTTCATCAAGAAATGTTCCAAGTTAATTTTTCTTACAAAATCATTTTATATCTGTGATTACATCCTTTGATTTTTCTTAACCTTTAATAAGTATATGATCCAATGACACAATCTTTATTAGCTCTTTAGATGGTTTATTTTTATGATAAATATATGTTCATGAAATTCATTCCATTTATAGAGGTTATGATATGATGAATTTATGTGATTATTATGAGGATCATTTCCTTTCTATGGTTTATGCTATGATGGAATGATTTATGAAACCCATTTCCTTTCATGGGTTCCAATGTGGTGAATATTTTATTATCTTTTGGTACACCTATGAATGGTTTTAATTATGTGATTATGGTTATGTTACAACTAAGGATGGTGGTCATGTTATATCCATAGATGGGTGGGACCAATATCTCCCTCTAATGAATTGGGTATTGATTAACAGTCTATGATCTTAGAGGGTACAGAAGATGTTATCCCATGCCCAAAAATAGGGTAAATGGGAGGTTATTCCAAGATCTAATAAGGTATACAGGTGGTTATCCCAAGAATAACATGTTATGGATATACTGGTGGGCATCCTTGATATAATTTTTTCTATGATTTTGTGTTTTCCATAATTCTATGGTTTCTATAAATATAATGTCACATTTATCATTTTATTTTATTTATATATGAATTATGTTTTATGATCAAATAGTATTTATTACATGACATAATATTTTGATATTTTATATACAGGGAATGGTTTTCATATGCTATGATCATGTTCTCACACACTTATGGTCACGTTATGTTTATGTATTTACCATTTTAACCGTTACCGAGCAAGAAATATCACCCTTTATTTTGTTAAATTTCCATAGGTTTTGATGATAAGTATTAAATATGATATATCTAATAAGGGTTGTAGTTATAAGGAGCTATGTCAGAGATTATTTAGAAGTCTTATGAATTATTTTTTTATGTTTCCAAGATTTCAAAAGAACTATACATTTACGATCCTTAGGTGTGTGTTTTTGGAATGTATTTAATATCTATATAAAAATATATAATATCTATTTATGAAAATATTGACTCCTTATAGTTGGTATCATAAGATATTTTTTAGCTAATCTTTGGAAACTATGATGAGAAATAATTAGTGAGAACCCTAGGGATATTTATAAGGAAATGTCCTAGGATAATTACATGTATAGAAACAAATCTAAGAATACAAGTGAATGATAAAGTGAGTGGGTTCAAATAAATTAAATCCATTACTAGATACTAGAAGTGGAATTGTTTTGGGAACATATATACCTATGAGTAATTCCTCTAAAAATGGATTTCCAGGATTGAGTTAAGAGTTACCTCGTACATGGAAGTAAGCCATACTATAAACCTGCCTTGAAACTCCAAGGTGATATAATTTGTGATTTTATACACTCTTTACAAACTATCAAAAAATATATAAATATATGATAATCATATATGACCTATGTAAATCCTATGGTTTCATAGATCGAAAATATGGTGTCATGATTTAGTCATCCTATAAATGATTTTTTCATGATTATGTGGTTTTCTTCTATGACTATTGTTTCTCAGACTATGATTTTTTGGTTTTAGTCAATGGAGGGAACCAAAAGGAACTAGACGAAAATTGAATGAGATAAATAATGAGTTGACGAGAAACCAAGAGGTATCATGACTGGAGTGACGAAAAATGTCATTATTCCTAATTAGTTTCACGATATATGATTAACTACTTGCACCTTAACCAACTCTTAAACTCTCTAAAGAAGATAATGATAGAGTTTGTTGAGAGTTCGAGTAGTGGATACCATGGAGAAAATAAGATTCATTTTATTATATATTGATAATGTGGGGATAATCACTTAATGTAATTTCTCAATGGAACAAGAGTACGTTCTGAGCATGAAAAAGAAGAAGAAAAGATTAGTAATTTTTAAGAGAAAAAATGTTCAGTTAACACAATGGATAATAATAATGGTTCCCCTAAGGTATCATTGATTGTTCAATGTTTTAAATGTGGAATGTATCAAAATTATGAAAATCAATTTCCTAGGGGGAATATCATGAAGATATATAGCAATGTGATATGAGTAATGGTTATACTATTGCTAATTAAGAGACCAAAAATGACATATGAAATGGAAGGGATGTATTAACATTATCATTTAGGTAAAATGTAATAAGGATGACTTAATTGAGGTTTTATGAAAATTATGGTTATTAGAATTGTTTAGAAAAATATATGACCAAGGTGTTCACATATTTGGAATACTTCCATTAATAAATATATAATTATATTTGTGTGATTAATTTTGAGTTGATTTTCGAAATTGGTGGCCATATATTAAATATTTGAATTTTGGAAAGGTCTTAAAGATAATTTTTTTTAAAGGGTGTAAATTATGTTTTTAATTAGGCTAAGAGATTGATATATTACTTCTCTATGTGAATATTTATGTATTTTAGATAACCAGTTATAACCATTTTGTTATGATGATAACTAGAGATAAAAGGAATGACATATTATTCTATTAGTGATTTAGGCATAACGAATCAATTTTAATTTCTTGGAGTAAGATATAAAGTAAAAATTTATTTAAGAACAACAAAAGGGTAAAATTGTTATTAAGATACAAATAAAATATAATGCCTAGGTATATCGATCCCTTTGAAATTATTGATCTTTTTGGGATGGTATCCTATTGATTGGTGCTTCCACCGAACCTCTCTTAAGTCCACGATGTGTTCCATGTATATTTCCTTAGGAAGTATAAAACTGATCCTTAACATGTACTAAAATCAAAGGTCATATTTATGGATCATGATATTAATTATAAAGAATAATATTATAAGATTCAAGATGATATAGATAAAGGTTTACGAAACAATACTACTCACCTAGTCAATGTTTTATGGTGAAACCACCAGTTTGAGGAAGCTACTTGGGAACCTAAAAATGTAATGAGGAAGAAGTATACTCATTTATTTTTATTATATGAAATAATTTTTGTGGAATAATTCATTTTATGGGGGTATAATTTACCACCTATATATTTTATTAAATATATTTTTTCCAAATAAATTTAATTTTTTTGATAGCTTGAAATACCCACAAGACCTTAGTTTTAAAGAAACATGACATACTATTAAAAAAATATTATTTAAAAAATATTTATCTCATTTCCATTAGAATGGACAGTATTAATAGTAATAAATAAATTATGAAAATATTTTTTTTACACATTCATATAAAATTATTTCTTTTGTGATCAATTAATTATAAATGAAAATAAAAAACATTTGAAAATAAAGAAAATATTTACCCAAATAACTATTTTTATTTATCAAAAATGTCTTACATATCAATAAATTAAAGAAATAGACTTTGTAGAATTGTTTTGATGAAATATATATATAAATTATATATTCAATAAGTTTTTTAAAATTCATCTTATGTGTTTTCTAGGAATGAGATAAGAATAAATCCAATTGTACACTTAAAACTATATTTTTTTTTAAATAAAGTTTTTTTACCTTTTGCACACTAATTATTTTGATGGATCATGATATTAATTATAAGGAATAATAGTCTGAGATTCAAGATCAAATAGTTAGAATCATAGGATATTTTAACCTAATCTTTGGTAACTAGGATGAGAAATAATTAGTGAGAACCCTAGGGATATGTATAAGGATATGTCCTAGGATAATTACATGTATAGAAAAATATCTAATAATACAAGTGAATGATAAAGTGAGTTGGTTAAAATAAATTAAATCCATTTCTAGATACTAAAAGTAGACTTGTTTTGGGAACATATATACCAATGAGTAATTCCACTAAAAAAGGATTTTCGGGATTGAGTTAAGAGTTACCTAGTACATGGATGTGGGCCAAACTATTCACCTTCTTAGAAATTACAAGGTGATATAATTTGTGATTTTATATACTCTTTAAAAACCATTATGAAATATCTAAATAGATGATAATCATCTCACCATTATTTCTATGAGATATGAAATATTCCCCAATATTTATTTTATATGGGGTATATATCTTGAAAATAGTTGTATAATATCATGAATCACTATATATTCATGGTATTAAATGTTTAATTTTATGATCACTAAATTTATGGGCCATACGGTTCGAATGTCTTCATAATGGTAAGGGTTTCTTTCAGAACTTTCATTTTTCATTCGTGTTATGCTATCTCTCTCTTTACCACAATGTAATTATTAATTATTTTATATAATTATAATAATTTATATTTATATGTTCCAAACTCATATATCCAGATCATTTCATCTTTATTTTATAGGATAATAGATGTTTTATAAGGATCTATTTTCAATTCTTCCATTTAAGCAAGCTTGATTAAAAGGAACTTCCTAATTTCTTACCCCTTTTCAATTATTATCCAGAATCTATTTTAATATATAATTATTTTTATAAAATCAATCTTTTTTCATGAAAAAAATATCTTTTTTAATTCTTAGTTTTGTAAAAACATTTACAACATTTTCTATTTTAAAGACTCTTTTATATATTTCATTAAACCCCACTTATGTGCCCCATTTCTAAAGTCTCTTAAAAACATTTTAAATGTTTTCACATTAGTTGTAAATCATTTATACCTCAAACATAAGTTAATTTTCCTTACCTATTATGGGATATTCATGTTTACAATCTTATTTTAAGAAAAATAAAAAATTATTTTTGAAAATAACACTTCTTTCCAAAGTAAAATGTTATTTCTCAAGAATTTTTCAATGCTTTTATTAGAGTATTTTCATCTATGATTATTATTAAACTATTTAAAAGTGGTAAGGGAAGATTTTATTCAATGATATTTTTATATTCTACATATTTGGAATCCATTGGACTTAGTATGTGACAGGAGGGTCCCACTACTTCTCCTCGATGCATCGATATGTCTCGTGAGATAAACTATATCTAGTTTTAGTTGTGTCCTTACTCATTTATATATACTTTTTAGATGAGTTCATGATGTTATTTTTATGATGTAATTCATTATTAATTCCCTCATTATGATATTAGTAATTGATAGACCATGTGATTATTTAAATAATAGAATATTCTTTGTTAGGATTCATTGTCATGCGATTATTTATATGACATTATTTATTCATTATTTATTCTTACCATATTATGTTCAATATTATGTTTTAATGGAATGAATTTTTAGTTAGTCATTATTCTTTATTTTTCATGTTTATTTTTTATAGATTTTACTGTATTTTGTTACCCCTACTGATCATTTAAGATCACCTCTTTCTTATGTTTTATTTTTCCCCCAGATGTGAAGATGTATATTATGAATTACTTGCATGGATAATATAGGAGTTTATGGATTTTTTCCATAGAGTTTCTATGTTGTTTTTCCCTTAATGTTGCAATGTAAAACTTATGTATGTATGTGTTTTTTCAAATCTATTAAACTAATCAGTCCTTCGAGATGCTAATTCCTTGTTTATTATACCGATGTAATTAAGTAAGGTATTAGATCCGGGCTACTAGGGTAGGGGTCTTTACAATAATCACTATATCTGTTCTCACATTACCCACCAGTGGGGATGGATTTTGGATCTTTAAAGTTTCATACAAAATGGATTCAGTTGTGTACTCATGAAAAAAGAAAACATGATAGCCTATGCCTCTGAAAAACTAAGGTTCCATGAGTAGGACTACCAAACTCATGATATAGAATTGGATGTAGTGATCTTTTCACTGAATAAATGATGAAATTACTTTTATGGGGGAAAGTGTGATATATATATATATACCATAAAATTCTCAAGTGTATATTCATTTAAAAGGTGATTAAGATGTTCCAATGAAGGTGGTTATATCTAGTCAGGGATTATGATTGTTCAATCCATTACCATCCTAGGATGGAAAAAAATTTGAAGATATTGTGATTAGAAAGGGTCTTACAAATATATCCATGATGATGATTGTAAGGTATCCAATCATATTGGAAACACAAAGGATGGTTACGGGAATAATAAAAATATCCTTATCCTACCATGCTCAAATTACTTCTCAAACATCCACTCTTGATATGATCAAGGAGGCACAAAAATATGATGAGCTACTAAAGAATAGGGTAGCGAATATTATGGAATTCAACTTTTCTGATGATGGAGTTATAAATCTTGAAACCTAGATATGTATACCATAAAAACTATAACCAAAGAGGGAAATTATATATGATTTTCATATATCATCCTTCTCTATTCATCCAGGAAGAGATAATATGTATAGAGATTTGAAGAAAAATATATGGTGGGATAACTTGAAGCGGGAGATTACAAAGTTTGTATCTAAATTATTATTATAGAAACATGTTGAAGAAAAATGACATAATTCTAAGGATTTGATGACACCATTTCTATACCAATATGGAAATGGGAAAAAATAATCGTGGATTTCATTATAGGACTTCCGAAGACACCTTAATGAAATAACGAAATTTAGGTGGCAGTCAATCACCTTACCAAGTCATCACATTTAATTGATATTAGGGATGATTTACGTCCTAAAAACTCACCAAAATATATATAAGATAAGTGTTGAGACATTATTGAGTTCCAATATATGTTGTATCTAACTGAGATATGATATTTACCTTGAGATTTACATAATCCTTCAGCAAGAATTGAATAGAGAACTGAGCTTTAAAACCTCTTATCACCTTCAGATAGATAGTTAGTATTAAAGGGATATTCAAACTCCGAATGATATATTGAGATCATTTTCAATGGATTTACAAGGATGTTGTGATCAAAAACTTCCCTTAGTGGAGTTATCATATAACATAAGTTTCTATTATATCATTTAAATGAAACCTTATGAGGATATATATGAGATGAGGTGCTGAACTCCAACATGTTGGGATGAAGTTGGGGAGCATAAGATAACGTGACCTGATCTTATCCAAGAGTGAAATAAAATGTTAAAACCATTCAACATCACATGAAATCTACACAAAGTTGAATGAAAATCTATTCCAAAAATCATTAACAAGAATTTTAGTTTGAGGTTAGTGATAAAGTTTTAATATATATATCAAAATGGAAGAATTTTATGAGGTTTGTAAAGAAGGGGAGGCTTAGTCCTAAATACATCATCCCCTTTTAGATCCTTGATCAAATCAGAGTGGTGGCATATCTATTAGGACTCCCACCTATCCTATCTCAAATACATGATGTGTAGAATGTATCCCTCTTGAGAAAGTACATAACAGAACCCACGCAAGAACTTAATCTAGAGGTTTTACCATTGGGAAGTGATATTTCATACTAGGATCAACTAATGAATATATTAAAATGTAGATACAACATTCTATGAAATAAGACAACTCACCTGGTCAAAGTCCTATGGAAAACTAAAAGTTTGAGGAAGTGACCTAGGAATAAAGAGAGGTGATTAAACCGAAGTACCATCATCTATCTTTGTGTACAAAATGAAAATTTTGAGTGAAAAAATTATGGTGGGGGGAATAATGCAATGACCCAAAATTTTATAAATTAAATTCTCTTTAGGATTGAATTAAATTCCATATTGGGTAATATAGTTATAGATAACACATACACTTTTTTGGTTATATACTGTTAGATTTAAAATACTATTATGAATCTTAACCATTGATAATATATCTATTGAAAAGTGATGATATGATAAATATATATTTATGGTTATGATAAATCCAATAGACACAGAAAAAATAATTGATGGCCTCGACTAGTAGGAATGTACCCTATGAAGCCCATTTATTGGAGTTTTAAAATGAGATAACTTATCTAGGATATTACCTTGACCAAACCCAAGTTGATATTCAATGATAAAGAAGGAATTTAAATGTTTATGTTAGAATTTCAAGCTCGTCAAGATCACGGCCCAAACCGTGTTCACCAACCCCCCTCAAGAAAATATCACTGTCAAACACCTTACACTTAGAGTATTCATTGGTGTAATAAAAGTCTATGTATCTCAAACCTAATAGTATGAATATCTATATTTTCTTTTAAATAAAATAATGATTATATTTATTCCATATTGTTTTTACTTTATAAGGGATTAAGTATCAAGTTTGATAAGAATTATATTTTAATACGATAATACATGAATTATACTTTTTGGTAATACAAAAATAAAATTAAGAAATTCCCTTTGTCAAATTCTCAAACTTTTGAAACAAATGATATTTTATGAAAATATAATTTATTAATTATAAATGATAATATAATTTTATGAAGTGAAAATGTAATTTTTATAAGGGTTAGAAAATAGTTTTTTTGACCAATAATTTTCAATAAACATGGATATTAATTTTAATGTTTAATTTATCTTATTTATATAATTATTTTTATAAAATTTATATTATTTTTGGAATCATCATGTTGAAATTATCCAATGGTGATTTTTTCATTATTTTCTAGGATAATTGAATTTTTTAATAAAAATTAAATACAATATAAAAATAAAGTATGTATTATTAAATTATAATTACCCAAATGTGATATAATATGTAACACGCTGATATTTTATGGAATATTTTTTAAAAAAATATAATTTTCTTCAAAAAAATTCATTACACGCAAAACCCAGTTTAAACGAAACAAGACATACTATTAAAATATTATTATTTAATATAGTAGTTATCGCATAGACTTTTGAATAACATGTAGTAATAAGATTAACTAAATATCAAAAATATATTTTCTACACAGTTATATGAAATTATTTCTTTGGTGACCAATTAATTATAAATGAAAATAAAAATCATTCTAAAATAAAAGAAATTTTTTTCTGAAAAAATATTTTTATACAAAAAATTTTTTTTATATCACTAAATTAAATAAATCACATTTTGTGATTTATTTTAATGAAATTTATATATTATATATTTTGATCAAGTGTTTAACATTCTTCTTATGTGTTTCTAAAAAACACTTTGTCACCTTTTGTGAACCTATTTTAAAATTATAACTTTTCTCATTTAGAATATATATTTGAAAAATGAACTTCATTTTTTATATCATAATGTTAAAATTATATTAGTGTGAATTTTTGAAAAATTTCTAAAAAGGTAAAATTTTATTTGAATACTAAAAATACTTGTGTTTATTACACAAATGTCTTTTCATTAAAATTATTTTAAAGTTAAATTTAATTTTAATGTTATTTTAAAAGTAAAATTTGTAAAATCATATAACTATTTATCCAATCCAAGTTATTAGAATCAATTTCATACTGAATTTGGGTAAAAAAACATGTTAAACTTTTGAATATTTTCTCTTTGGAAAACCACATTTTCATTATGTCTATGAGTTTAATTTTAAATTAAAAATTTCCACTTATATAAATATAATTTAATAAAAATAATATCATATTTGGAATAAAAATAATTTATATTATATAATAAGTTTAAATAAATTTTTATCAAAATTAATATTAAAAACAGTAAAAATGTTAAAACATGTTTATCGGTGGGTTAAAATTAAAATATAAGGCGTAAAATGACCTATAAACTTTCATAAAGACCCTTTTATGGGAATATATAGACCTTATAACATCTGAGGTTCTATAATGACCTATTTTATGGATTTTTGGAATGTGAAAAGTGTGGGTACACTTTATTCTTTTCAAAAATTCCTTTTGTCTCCTCTCTCCACTTATAAATGGAAACCCCTATCTTCTCATATTTACACTTAAAAAACCATTTTATTTGGAACATGCCTAAAAAATTATTCCATAATTTCATCCTTAAATCCTAGAGTCCTTTTTTAGAGCATAAATACAATCTAAGAAGGCTTTAGGTTAAAGTGAATAGGGTTGTCTGAAAAAGAGGTAAAGTTTTAAACTATGTGTTTTTGTTTTAAATCTTCTTTTAACAGATTAAAATATTCTTAAATTATAATTTTATAATAATAAAATTATCTCTAATATAATTATATATTATTATTTTAATGTAATTTCCTATATCCATCTCCACTTTCATCAAATGGGAAATGAAACTGTCAATCATATGTACGACGGACTACCACCTCACAAACTAGGGTTATTCATTTTCCATCACCACCTCTCAAATATTGATCTAATGATGGGTTTAATATTCATATATTATTTTTATGAAATTATTATGCCTATTTTATCATAATAACTCATCTATGTTCTTACCTCCCAACCCGTTGTAAAATAATAATGTCGCTCATGTGTACGGTGTAATACCCGCCTCACGAACTGAAGTTATGTGTTTTTCATTTAAATTTTTTTTGGATGGTAATAAAGATAGATTAAATTAATATATATATGATATTATTAATATAATTATACCCATTTCATAAATATATTACATATTACTTCTTACGTTCCATTCTGTAGGGGATATGATAATGTCATTTGTGTGTACGACGTACTATCACCTCACAACGCATTGCATGGAAGGAAAAAATTGTAAACTTAATGAATATATCTGATATATATGAAATAGAAGTTAGTGTTTAATGGTATAATATTATTTACCTTTCTTCATTTTCATCCATTAAGAAAATGGAGACATTGTTCGCGCGTACTTACAACCTACTATCTCAACAAACTATGTATTTCATTTTACATATCTAGCTTTTATAAAATAATCTAAATACATATATAATAAATAAATTTGATATTTATTTCAAGTTTAATATTATTGATATTATGTAACAATTATCATATTAAAAGAAATGAAAATTTCAAATCAAAGTATATACAAAAAATAAAGCGGTTATTACCTGAAACATGACTTTAACAAGGGATTTTTAATAAATAGGCACTAAAAGGTTAGAAGTAAATCATATTTGGTATGATATATATTTTTATGGTTATATAATATATTTATAAGATAATTATATTTATCATACATGAGTTTTTAATGTGTATAAATGAATTCAAGACTTATTGTAAGGGATTTCAATCTCACTTTTTTACTTATGTGAGGCACATTCCATATTCACCACCTATTTCATATATGTGTTGTATACAAATCCAATTAATTTATCATATGATTAATCTCCTAAAAATTATTATTATTTACATATCCATTTTAGTATCATACTTTCATGGGGTTTACATTTCAAATATTACCAAATTGGTAAGGGATTGTTTTTCTCAAATTGTCTTCTTTGGGACATTACTCATGTTATAAACCTATATTCTTATATGTAGTATATATACTTCCCATATGATATGTTGTAAAATGAACCTAATTTTTTCATGATATTCAAAGTTTTATTATATTTTTCATTATAATTTTTCCTATAATTCAAAATATACCAATGTATTAACAGTTTTACACTACAATCTAATTTTTTATCAGGATTGTTTATGATTATGATTTTAATAATGAAATTATATGAATTTTACTCTAATTTTATGATGAAATTTTATTATTAGATATTATTTTTTATCTCAATATTTTTTATCTACTTATTATTTTTGGATAATTCTTGTTTTCCACTCATTTTAGTCTCTTTATTTACTCATAATTTAAAAATAAAGTTTTTTAAGAAACTAATTTTATTTGTCTCTTCAGTAAAAAAAGAATTATTCATATATATATATATATGTATGAATATATGTTTTTATAAAAATATATTCAAATTTTGTTTAATATTCCTCTAATATTTTTATTATAATTCATATCCTTTTTTTATTTTCAATATTTTTAATGTTATCTTCGTGTTATTTTCAAAACAAGGCATGTTTTTATTTTACAGAGAATATGAAATTAATATTTTTTATAATGCGTAAAAAATTTACCACTTTCATGAACACTAAATGTTTTAAATATTCCTATATAATTTTCAAAGGTTATTTTAAAATATAAGTATTTTGAAAAAGTTTTATGTTTTTAAAAAGTTTTTTCCAAAGTGTAAAGTATATTTTACTCAAGATATGTTTTAAATTATTTTTTAATATAATTTATAATTTTTTATGTTTATTTTCAAAGAAAATGATTTATTAAATACTTTATGAATCTATTATTTTAAGAATTTGATTATAATAGAAATTTTATTTTCATCAACAAATGTTTCCGGTTAACTTTTCTTACAAAATCATTTTCCATATATGATTACATCCTTTGATGTTGCTTATCCTTTATTAAGAATATGATCTAATGATACCATCTTTATTAGTTATCTAGATGGTTTATGTTTATGATAAAGATATGTTCATGAAATTTATTCCCTTAAAGAGGTAATGATATGATGAATTGATGTGATAATTATGAGGATCATTTCTTTTCTATGTTTTATACTATGATAGAATGTTTTATAAAACCCATTTCCTTTCATGGGTTCTAATGTAGTGAATATTTTATTATCTTTTGGTACAACTATTCATGGTTTTAATTATGTGATTAGGGTTATGTTAAAACCATGGATGGTGGTCATGTTATATCTATAGATGGGTGGGACCTATATCTCCCTCCAATGAATTGGATAATGATTAACGTTCTATGATCTTAGAGGGTGCACAAGATGTTATCCCAAGCCCAAAAATAGGGTACATGGGAGGTTATTCCAAGATCTAAGTAGGTATACAGGTGGTTATCCCAAGAATAAAATGTTATGGATATATTGGTGGGTATCCTTGATATAATTGTTTCTATGCTTATGTGTTTTCCATAATTCTATGGTTTATGTAAATATAATGTCACATGTGTCATTTTATTTGATATATATATGATTTATTTTTTATGACCAAACAATATTTATTACATGACATAATATTTGGATATTTTATATACATGGAATGGTTTTCATATTCTATGATCATGTTCTCACACACTTATGGTCACATTATGTTTATGTATTTACCATTTTAACCCTTCCCTCACACGAAAGATCACCCTTTCTTTTGTTAAATTTCCCTAGATTTTGAAGATACGTATTACATATGATATATAAAATAGGGGTTCTAGTAATAATGAGTTATGTCAGAGATTATTTAGAACTCTTATGAACCAGTTTTTTATGTTTCTAATATTTCAAAAGAACTATACCTTTACGATCCTTAGGTGTGTGTTTTTGTAATGTATTTAATATTTATATAAAAAGATGTAATATATATTTATGAAAATATTGAGTCCTTATAGTTTGTATCATAGTATATTTTTAGCTAATATTTGGAAACTAGGATTAGAAAAAATTAGTGAGAACCCTAGGGATATGTATAAGGATATGTCCAAGGATAATTACATGTATAAAAAAATATCTAAGAATACAAGTGAATGATAAAGTGAGTGGGTTAAAATAAATTAAATCCATTTCGAGATACTAGAAGTGGACTTGTTTTGGGAACATATATACCATTGATTAATTCCTCTAAAAAAGGATTTTTGGGATTGAGTTAAGAGTTAACTAGTACATTGAAGTAGGCCATACTATACACCTGCCTTGAAACGCCAAGGTGATATAATTTTTAATTTTATACACTCTTTACAAACCATCATGAAATATTTAAATAGATGATAATAATATATGACCTATGTAAATCCTATGGTTTCATAGATCGAAAATAGGGTGTCATGATTTAGTCATCCTATAAATGATTTTTTCATGATTATGTGGTTTTTTATTATGACTATTGTTTCTCAAACTGTGATTTTTTGGATTTAGTCAATGGAGGGAACCAGAAGGAACTAGATTAACATTAAATGAGATAAATAATGAGTTGATGAGAAACCAAAAGGTATCATGGCTGGAGTGATGAAAAATATCATTATGCCTAATCAGTTTCACGATATATGATTAACTACTTGAACCTTAACCAACTCTCGAACTCTCTAAAGAAGAGAATAAAATATTTTTTTGAGATTTCGATTGGTGGAGACCATGGAGGAAATAAGATTCATTTTCTTATATATTGATAATGCGGGGAGAAGCACTCAATGTAATTTCTCAATAGAATAAGAGTATGTTCTAAGCATATAAAATTAGGACAAAAGGTTAGTAATTTCTAAGAAAAAAAATTTCAGTTAACACAATGGATGATAATAATGGTCCTCCTAAGGTATCATTGATTTTTGAATGTTTTAAATGTGGAATGTATAGGAATTATGAAAATCGATGTCCTAGGGGGAATATCATGAAGATAATTAGAAATGTGATATGAGTAATGGTTATACTATTGATAATTAAGAGACCCCAAATGACATATTAAAGGCAAGGGATGTTATAACATTATCATTTATATAAAATGTAATAAGGATGATTAAATTGAGGTTTTATGGAAATTATGGTTGTTATAATTTTTTAGAAAAATATATGACCAAGGTGTTCACATATTTGGTATGCTACCATTAAGAGATATATAATTATATTTTTGTGATTAATGTTGAGTTGATTTTGGAAATCAGTGACCATATATTAAATATTTGAATTTTGGAAGGGACTTAAAGTTAATTTTTTTTGAAAGGTGTAACTTAAATTTTGGGTGAGGCTTTAGAGAGTGATATATTACTTCTCTATATGAAGATTTATGCATATTAGATAACTAGTTATAACCATTTTTTTATGATGATAACTGGAGATAAATGTAATAACATATTATTCTATTAGTACTTTAGGCGTAATGAGTCAATTTTCATTTCTTGGAGTAAGATATTAAGTAAAAATTGATTGAGGAACAACAAAAGGGTGAAATTGTGATTAAGATACAAATAAAATATAAGGCATGGGTCTATCGGTCCCATTGAAATTATTGATCTTTTTGGGATGGTATCCTATTGATTAATTCTTTCACCGAACCTCTCTCGAGTCCACGATGTGTTCCATGTATATCTCCTTATGAATTACAAACCTGATCCTTAAAATATACTAAAATAAAAGGTCATATTGATGGATCATGATATTAATTATAAAGAATAATAGTCTGTGATTCAATATCATATAGATAAAGGTTTACGAAATAATACTACTCACCTGGTCAATGTTTTATGGTGAAACCATCGGTTTGAGGAAGTTACTTGGGAACCTAAGAATGTAATGACAAAGAAGAATACTCATTTATTTTTATTATATTAAATAATTTTTATGGAATAATTCATTTTATGGGGGTATAATTTAACACCTATTATTTTATTAAATATATTTTTTCCAATAATTTAATTTTTTTCTTGATAGCTTGCATTACCCACAAGACCTGAGCTTTAAAAAAACACGACATACTATTAAAAAATATTATTTAAAAAATATTTATCTCTTTTCTATTAGAATGGACGTTATTAATAGTAATAAATACATTATGAAAATATTTATTTTACACATTTATATAAAATTATTTCTTTTGTGACCAATTAATTATAAATGAAAATAAAAAACATTTCAAAATAAAGAAAATATTTTTCCAAAAAACTATTTTTATGTACCAAAAATGTTTTACATCTCAATAAATTAAAGAAATATACTTTATAGAATTAGTTTAATGAAATATATATATTAAATATTCAATATTTTTAAAATTAATCTTATGTGTTTTCTAGGCATGAGATAAGAATAAATCTAATTTTACGCTTAAAAACTGTATTTTTTTCGAAATGAAGTTTTGTTACCTTTTGCGCACTAATTTTAAAAAAATATTTTTAAATTTTTATAATATAAATTTGAAAACCAAAACATAATTTTTTAAATATAAATTTTAGAAATATATTGGAGTTAATTTTTCATAATTTTTTTAAAAGATAAAATTTTCAGTGAATATGGATAAATATTGGTTTTTTTAAAATGACACCTTTTAATTCAAAGAAATAACAAGATAAATTTTATAATTATATCATTTTAAATGTAAAATTAGATCAATTATATATATATTAATCTAATTTATGTCATTTAAATAAATTAAATATTGAATTTTTATATAAAAAACGTTTCAAACTGTTAAAAAATTTCTCTTTGGAAAACTACATTTTCATCGCGTTTACTCATTTAATTTTAAATTAAAATTTTACATTTATATGATTTTAATTTGGTTAAATGGACTAAATATGTAGAATTATAATAATCTATAATATATAATAATTTCAACTTAATTTTTTGTCAAAATGAATATTAAAAAAATTAAAAATTAATTAATGTGGTTAAGGTTAAAATGAGTTTTTAAGGGTTAAAACTAAATGATAAGGGAATAAATGATCTATAAATTTTTCAAAAACCTATTTTATGGCCATATATAGACCTTATAACCTATAATGTTCTGTAATTACCCATATTTTATATTCATGGAATGTGAAAAATGTGGTTACACTTTATTCATTTCAAAAATTCCAAGTGTGTCATCTCCCCCACTCAAAAAACGACACCCAATATCCTCTCCTATTAAACCTTCAAAAAATCTATTGGTTCAATGAAGAAATGACCAAATTTATACCTTACTTCTCTACCCACATCCAAGAGGCATTTTTTAGATCAGAAATACAATATACGAAGGCTTTAGGTTAAACCTAAAGATGTTTTATGTAGAAAAGGGAAGGTTCAGGACTATGTGTTTTTATTTTACTTGTTCCTATAACTACTTCAATTCTTCTTAAATTATTATGTTATAATAATAAAAATTATATTTAATATAATAATTTATTTTTATGATAATTTAATATACATTATCCATCACCACTTCTATTAAATTGGAAACGAAACAGTCGATCATGTGTACGAAGGACTAACGCCTCGTGAACTACTGTTATTTGTTTTCCATCACCACCTATCACGAATGGATATAATTATGGATTTAATATTTATATTTTATAGTAATTAAATTATTATATTTATTTAATAATAATAATACATATAACTTCTTTCATACCAACCTATTGGAAAACAATAACATTGGTCGTGTGTACGATAGATTACCGCCTAACGGACAGATTTATTATGTTTTTCATTTCCATTTTACTTTAATGGTAATAAGGATATATTAAATTAATAAATATGGTATTTTTTAAATAATTATACCCATTTAATAAAAATATCACATATACCGTCTTAATTTACATTCTATGGGGGATACGATTATGTCGCTCGTGTTTATGGAAAGCAATTGTCTCGTGAAGTGATGAGATTCGTTTTTCACTAAATATTTTCAAAGAAGGAAATAATGGTAAATTTAATTAATATATGTTATATATATGATATAAAAATTATTATTTAAGGGTGATATATTATTTTCCTTTCTTTCATTTTATCCATTGGGAAAATGGAAACAACATTCATGGGTACGTATGGCCAACCATCTCCATGAATGTTGTATTTCATTTTCTATATCTAACTTTTATAGATTACTATAAATACATATATAATGAATATATATGATATTTATATCATTTTTTAAATTTTAAGGATGATGTACCCATGGTCAATGTAATAGGATCAAAAATAATAAATCAAAGCATACATGAAAAATCAATTATTTCCTGAAACATGATTTTAACATGGAATTGTTAATAAATGGGTGATAAAATTTCATAAGAAAATTATATATAGTATGATTTATATTATTATGGTTTCTTAATAGATTTTTAATAATATTATAATTATTATATAGTAGTTTTGAATGTGTATGAAGGCAATATAGACTTATGGTAAGGTATTTTTTCTCACTTTTTACTTATATGAGACACATAAAATATTTACCAACTGTTTATTTTATGTGATGTTTATAATACCAATGAATGTATTTTATTTTCATTCTCATTAAAATTATTTTTATTCACACATCCATTTTAGGATCAATATTTCATGGGGTTTACAGTTCAGAAGTTACCAAAGTAATAAGATATCTTTGTCTCAAATTTCCTTCTTCGGGACATAAGCAATGTTATGCACCTATCTTATTCTATGAGGTTTATATATTACCCTTTTGACATTTTTTATCATGAATCTCATTATTTTAATTATATTTAATGTTTCATTTTATGTTATTCTTTAATGGGTCATATAATTCAAAATATACCAAAGTGGTAAATGTTTTATTTTATAATAATAAGGATTTTTTACGATTACGATATAGATGATAAATTATTATGATTTTTCTCTCAAGAAACTAATTAATTTTATTATCCTTCTATTATTTATTTAGAAAAAAAATATGTTCTATTCATTTTTTCTATTTATATACTTAGGATTTCAAAATAATAATTTTTAAGAAAAATGACTTCATTTACCTCTTCAGTTAACAACCCTTTTTCTTCCATCCATGTTTGATAAAAAAATTGAATTTTGTTTAATATTATAATAGTATTTTTAGAGTCATTTTTACCCTTTTTGACTATTTAATTTTTTTTAAAAGTAATATTTATGTTTTTTTCAAAATAAGGGCCATTTTTATTTCAACAAAAATATGAAAGGAATAATTTTTTTAATGTGTATGGTATTTCCCACAATCATTCCCACTTGATTTTTTAAATATTAATTTACATGTTTCAAAGTTTATTTTAAAATAATGAAATTTTTAAAATGTTTTATATTTTATAAGTTTTTTTCAAAGTCGAAAGGATATGTTTCTGATGAAATTTTTTAAATAATTTTAAAGCTTACTTTATAAATTTTCATGTTTATTTGGAAATAAAACAATTTATAAATCATTTTATATATTTTTAGTTTTATAATGTTGATTTCTAATGAAATGTTATTTTCCTCAAGAAATGTTCCTAGTGATTTTTTGTTTCAAAATAATTTTCTACTTAAGATGAAATCCTTTGATGTTACTTAATATTTACTATGGATATGATCAA
Source organism: Viscum album (assembly GCA_963277665.1). NCBI lineage: Eukaryota > Viridiplantae > Streptophyta > Magnoliopsida > Santalales > Viscaceae > Viscum > Viscum album. The sequence goes on from OY728127.1 coordinate 189,726,488, forward strand.
ATGATACCATATTTAATATTTCTCTATATGGTTTATGTTTATGATGAAGATATGTTTATGAAACCAGTTACTTTTCTATAGTTTATGCTCTGATGAATTGATGAGATAATTATGAGGCCCATTTTCTTTTTATTGGTTATGATTTGATGAAATGTCTTATAAAACCAATTTTTTTACATGGGTTCTGATGTGATGAATGTTTTATTATCTTATGTCACACGTATTTATAGTTTTCATTATGTGAATGTGGTTAAGTAATAACAAAGGATGGTGGTCACCTTATAAAAAAGATGGGTGAGACTTATACTTCCTACAATGCATTGGGTAGTTATTAATATTCTATTAGATTAAAGGGAACACATGAGGTTATCCCAAGTCCAAAAAATAGGGTATACTGGAGGTTATCCCAATCCCTAAGTAGGTAAATGGGTGGTTATCCCAAGGAAAAAATGTGATGAATGTATTGGTGGGTATCCTTAATATAAAGTTTACTATGCTTATGTGTTTTCTACAATCCCATGTCTTATGTTAATTTTATAATCTTATGGGTCATATTATTTTATTTCCTTATGATTCATGTCATATAAACTATAAATCCTTATTCAATGACTAAATAATTTGATCTTTGATATATAATTTGTGGTTTTCAAATGTTATGTTCAGGTTCTCATACCCTTCGGATCATATTATGTTTATGTATTTTTCTTGTATACCATTATTGAGAATATGAGATCACCCATTGTTTTGGTTCTTTTCCCCTAGTTTTGATGACAGGTATTACATGTGTAATGCCCTGACCCTAAAAGGTAAGAGGCGATGAATTATTATATTACATTAGCATGATTACAAGGAATCAAATCTCAACGGTCTGATGAGTGTAGCAGTTTTTGAAAACTATATTACATATATAATACCCATTTTACCTTATGAAAATAAAATAAAACAAAAAACAAAAAATATACAAATAAATTACATCCATGAAACACATTCAGATAATTCATCTTCCTCACCTAGGGAAAGGAAAAAATAAGGGTGTGATCAAATTCTCTGCAAGGGTAGCAATATAGCTGAAGAAATCATGAATCAATGAGAATAATCGATAAAAAAAGGTAAATAACTAAAAACAAATTCCATTTAAATAATTGGACATTGAATAATCAATAAGGAAAGGTAAACTACTGAAATTCATGCCATTTAATCAATAAAATGAGAACAAAATGCATCTTTAGATAATGTAAAATAAAAAATTTCATGAGTAATAATAATAAATAAATTACCAATGAAGGAAATTAATAATTATTGGACATCATGTTTCCAAGGAACATGATACCTTTTCTATCAAGATATATTCTCAATACAGTTGAAATATATGGGTAGAAACCTATTTATTCTAATTAGAAACAAATTATAAGGGATTTTTTCCAACTTATTTCATTTCATGAGACTATTGATGCCTCGAGGGGATTACATTAACTAGTCCCCAACCCATTTCATGGATGTCCGAATCATTTCTCATATATCGAATATATTGGATCATTGAAATTGGATTATTTGGATATACTTTTAATAGGGATGAATTTTGGTTTAAAAATTTATTTTAAATGGTTTAAACTAAATAAAACACAAATCCTCTTCATGAAAATTTATCAAACACATACTTAGACTGATTATTAGAGTCACAAAATCAAAATCAAAATACATCCAATTATATCAAAGTTAAAGAGTCGTAATCACAATAGATCTGATTAAATGAAAGTATTTTTTTCATTATAAGAGTAACACCGATAAAAATAATTTTATAGAAGGATATTTATGGTGATTATATTTCTATAATATGCATAGTATGATAGTAACTTGTAAACATAATAAATAAAATATCTAATATTAGTAAGAAAAATTTACAAGCTATTATTAAAAGATTTACCACTTTTAACATTAATATTAAGATAGTTAATAACCCAGATTAAATGAATCCACTATTTTATACATACAGTATAGTCTCTCTTTCCTTACCAAGAAAACCCTCCATATGATGATCAAATTTACTTTCGCTTTCTATCCTTGGAATCCATCGATGCAAATATCATCATATGTCTTCATATACCTAAAATACCTCCATTCAATGGATCAGTTTCACCATATTCCTATCCCCAAAATCCCTTGATAATAACATTGATAAGAAGCATATTAAAATTACAAAAAATTCTCAAGTAAACAACCTGACAAGGCTTCCATAGAATAACATATTTATAAATAATTACACTAACCAAGAACCAGCAGTTCACATAAATATATATTCAGAAGAGATTGTAATTAACTAGATCCAAACTCTTTAAATGACTCGATATTTATAGGAAATATCCCAACAATCATATTTCCAAGTTTGTTGCATTGGCCTCGGACAGCAGGCGGTTGATAGCTCTTATATAACTAAATATATGACATCATATTGATTAACATAATTATAGTTCTAAATATATTCATTATTATAAAAAGTTATTTTTATTCTTATTATAGACATAGGTCAGTTCTATGGAATTTCTTATCAATTTTCAATAAGATAATATTTTTGAGGGTCAGTCTGATATATCAGAACCAAACTCAATCTGATAGTCATGACTTTTGATAGTATGAAATACAAGACAAAATGTATAACTTATGGCTTGCTTAAAGGTGTTTCCGATGAATCTGATGCCTCCCTAATATGATGAAAATAATTTATGATGTAATATTTATATTTTTAATACATTAAAATTTATTCTATGTAGGGTAAAATACAATTTTTTCTATAAAAAAATACAAAAAAACTTGGGATGTAAAAAGTTAGTGAACATATTTTAAGAACATTTTTGTTATTTCAAAAATAAAAAGAATATGAAATTAATCAGTAGAATTTCTTACTCTAAAGAATAATCAATCTCAATTATTGAATAAAGTGCCTTATCAAAAACCTGTATTGATTCAAAGATATAGATTTATCAATATTTTCCCATTAAATGAAATAAACTTCAAAGTAAAAACCTTATGTAAATATGGTATACGGTATAGGTAATAATCATATCAATCTTACAAGAATATGGATATCAAAATAAATATATTTATCAATTAAAAATTATTACAAGAAATTGATTGTTTTGAGAGAAAATTAACAATCACAAAATAAATTGATATTGCGAAGATATTTTTTACCACTTGGTAATTTTCATGTTAAAACCTCTAGGATAAAATACTTCAAAGTGAAACTAAAAATATGATGAATTATGATTTATTATTTATATTAAATGAAAAATGGTCAGTATATACACCACATTTAATTGAATTGGTGTATAATAACAAATAAGTCTCAAGGGAATGTAAATTGAGACAAAATCCCTTACCTTGTGTTTTATTTTGGGTGAATATCCTTTAACCTCATGTATAAAGGTTTCAAGTATGTTAATAAATTATGATAGAAACATAATCATATTTATAATATCATATATTAACTTTATATAATATCTTATTACCCAATTTTAGTAAAATACTATTATTTTTACTATCTCATGAGTTAATTGCCCAGTTTTTCGAGTATGATTTGACTTGTTATTTTTTATTAATATTTCTTAAATAATTATTTAATTATCTCTATAATGTGAAACATGATTTAATTATCTTATGTATTAAGTATATATATATTTATTATAATCCATAATATTTGGATATAGGAAATGAAATGCACCGTTCACGGAGACGGTAGACTATACATACGCATGAAAAATACTACCATTTATTTTTCATATTAAAAGAATGAAAATTAAATTAAATATAATTATATTATAATTCTAGTATCATATTTATGTAATATATGTAAAATATTTTTATTAAAAACATCCTTAATACATTCCATGAATAGTGTGAAAATATAACATCACTTTGAGGAGAAGGTAGTCCACAAGTCCACAAATGATGTTATTGTATTCCCACAAAATGGAAATCATAAAGGTATGTGTTATATAAAAATTAAATAAGAATTTAAATATCATAAATATCATATATATGATACATGAACGACAAATCCACCATTATTACAACATTTAAGGTTGTAATGGAAGAAAAAATGGAATTAGTTCTTGAGGCGGTAGTCTACTGTCCACACAAATAATGATTGAAAATCCCATTTTATGGATGTATATGAATGTTTTGGTTGAAATATTAGCATAAAAATGTCAATATGTTGAATATACTGAGTATTTTATATAATAATAATATAAAAACAATTTAAGGGGTGGATAATTAAATAAAACAAAAGTGATCATTTAAGAATATTACCTCTTATTTGGGTAACTCCATTTGGTTTAAACCTAGAGACTTCCATGGTTTGAATTATTCACAATGTGTGGAATTTAATAGGAATATAGGGATTATGGGAGCTTATTTTGGTGGGTATTGTATGATATAAAGGGATTTAGATGTATGAATAAGTGGGTGGGTTGAGTTCCATTTTATAATGGAGGAGGAGTGGAATTCTTGTAAATAATAAAATGTAACACTATTGAAATGTCTCCCCTACTTCATGTGCCTCAAATAGTGATAAAAATTTTAAAAATGGAGTATATGGTAGAACAATATCCATAAAAAAGGTTTTGGACATGTAGATAGGTCATTTTGGCTCATAAGTTTAAGGTTTATTCCCTTGTTAAGATTAATTTTACCTTAATCACAGTAATTAATTTTAATTACTTTCATTAATTTTTTTTGAAAAAAAAACTAAGTTCTAATTATTATAAATTATAAATTATTTTGATAAAAAATATATAATCTATTTTTCCAATTTACAATCACATAATTTCTATAAAATAATTTAAAATTAATCCCACATATGGGATGACAATGTAGGTTTTAAAGTTAAAATGTTAAAAAATTTACGAAGTATTTATATCAAATTTCAAATTGAAATTGATTAGAGTGAGCTAAATTGGGTTAAATGATTTATAATTTATACATTGTGACATTGGAATAAATTTAAAACATAACATATTCTTATAGATTATTGATATGAAAAGTCTATTTTTAATTAAAATCTGGTATTTTCACTACTGATCAAAAATTAAACTTTTCAAAAAAATATAAAAAAATTCACCCTAACCTAATTTTGATATTAATTTTTAAAACATGATTTTTATTTTTAAATATAAATTTTATGAAATTTTTAAAATTTAGTTTTAAAATTGGTGCACCATTAAAAAGTGGTAAAATTGCCTTTTTAGAAAAATAAAGATTCTAAGCATAAAACTGGATATATTCTTATCGTATGCCTATAAAATCTATTGGATGAATATAAAGAATATTTTATTTAATATATAATATATATATATTTCAATAATATCATTCACTAATATTAATTAATTTAATTTATTATGATAAAACACCTTTGGTGCAAAATAATAATTTTTTATAAAAACATTCCCTTTATATTCAATTGGTTTCTATATTAATTTATAATTGATTGTTAAAAAATTAATTCAACAATATATTTATAATTTAGTTAATCTTATCCATAACATTTAATTTTAGCATATTTTTTATATATTATTATATTAACTAATAATTTTTTTAATAATATATTATAGTTCTGTAAACTCGGTCTTTCATGTAACACTACTACAAAAACGGGCAATAACAGCGCTAAAATCGGGCTTTAACAGCGCTAGAAAAGCGCTGTAAAGCTCAGGGCTGATAAAGGGGGGGGGGGTCCTTTAACAGTGATTTTTTAGCGCTGTTAAATATCTCCTTTAACAGCACTTTTTTAGCGCTGTTAAATGACGCCTTTAACAGCGCTAAAAAAGCGCTGTTAAATCCCTGCCTGCTGCTAATAAAAAACCTGCACTAGTACAGCCAGCCGAGCAGACCTGCACAAAAACCTGTATATCAACCACAGACCTGCACAAAAACCAGTATATCAACCACAAGCATGTCATCAACCGATCACAACCCAACCAAACAGTTTTCTTACCATGAGTTAGATACCATCTACCCAGAAACCAAAACTACCTCATTACATTGTATCACAAAATATAACTACACAACTCAGAAGATAAATACTAGAAAATTCCACTATGCATTGTTTCTCCTTGGATTGCCACTTGGTTTTGACAAATCGTGCAGAGCCCGTGCTCCTTGAATCATTCTGCAATACATAAAAAGGATATCCTAACTCTCCCAACCATCACCCTTAGTAATTATGTATATTAATACAAAAAAGGTAACATATCATAAATTGGGGGACTGTAATGAGACATCAAGATTAACATTCTATATATAGGATCGATGTCTGGTAGGATTGGTTGCGTTGATACATGACTCTACCTGGACCTCAAAAATAGATATATGATCTCACTCCAGGACTTTCAGAGAGACTCCAACTATGTCTAGGACGTCCTGCTGAAGCGATCGTACTACCGTAAGTTGGAAAAGATACCAAAACCATCCTAGGAAGGATCATGGGAGCCAACCCTAATGAAATATGTCCTTGATATAGTTTTCAAAGAGATCAATCATGGTACATAAAATTATGTGTCATTTAAAGGGTCACATGCCTTGTCGCTTTACCCTGGGTAACTCCAATGTTCAGCTGCCTGTGTGAATATACATGTCATATCAATAGGAAATTACATGGAATGTTAAAAAACATATACGTGTTACCCTTTGATCTTGTGTCCTCTTATGCACCCTTGCCCTATGTTAGTACATGACGTCGATCTCGTGTGATTCTTCCTGTGTATCTGTACAAGGGATAAACTGCGTAGCTGGCTCATTAAAGACGTGTAGTGGGATATATTCCATGTAGGAAATCCATGTAATTCACCCCAGGTTTGACTCGTACACGTCACATATAACCCATGGATCATTGTACTAAAGTGTTAACACAATCCTAAGGCGTTTGGTCGGTTTCCAGTATGTCAGTTGTTGATTTCACTTAAAAATAAATCCATTTTGAACAAAATAGAGGCACTTTGAGTGGTGTCGGCCACACCGGGCCTCGGATTGAGTCGGGGTTGACTCTTACACGTCAAATTTGACCCATGGATCATTGCCCTTAAGTTTCAACAGAATCCAAATGCGTTTGGTCGGTTTGCCGCATGTCAGTTGTTGATTTCACTTAAAAATAAGTCCATTTTGAACAAAAGAGAGGCACTGTGAGTGGTGTCGGCCACACCGGGCCTCGGATTGATGTGGTGTTGAATCGTACACGTCACACATGAGTCATTGATCATTGTGAAAAAGTATCAACGGAATCAGAAGCTGTTAGATCGGTTTGGCGTATGTACGTAAAATATTGTCCATTTTAAACTAAATACATACACTTGGAGTGATACCGGTCACACCGCGCCTCTGATTGAGGCGGGGTTGACTCGTACACGTCACATTTGACCCATGGATCATTTTCCTTAAGTTTCAATAGAATCCCAATGCGTTTGGTCTGTTTGTCGTATCTCAGTTGTTGATTTCACTTAAAATTAAGTCCATTTTTAACAAAACAGTGACACTGTGAGTGGTGTCGGCCACACCGGGCCTCAGATTGATGTGGTGTTGAATCGTACACGTCACACATGAGTCATTGATTGTTGTGAAAAAGTATCAACGCAATCAGAAGCCGTTAGATCGGTTTGGCGTATGTACGTAAAATATTGTCCATTTTAAACTAAATACATACACTTGGAGTGATACCGGTCACACCGCGCCTCTGATTGAGGCGGGGTTGACTCGTACATGTCACATTTGACCCATGGATCATTGTCCTTAAGTTTCAATAGAATCCCAATGCGTTTGGTCGGTTTGTCGTATGTCAGTTGTTGATTTCACTTAAAATTAAGTCCATTTTTAACAAAACAGTGACACTGTGAGTGGTGTCGGCCACACCAGGCCTCAGATTGATGCAGTGTTGAATCGTACACGTCACACATGAGTCATTGATTGTTTTGAAAAAGTATCAACGCAATCAGAAGCCGTTAGATCGGTTTGGCGTATGTACGTAAAATATTGTCCATTTTAAACTAAATACATTCACTTGGAGTGATACCGGTCACACCGCACCTCTGATTGAGGCGGGGTTGAATCTTACACATCACATTTGACCCATGGATAGTTTTCCTTAAGTTTCAATAGAATCCCAATGTGTTTGGTCGGTTTGCCGTATGTCAGTTGTTGATTTCACTTAAAATTAAGTCATTTTTAACAAAACAGTGACACTGTGAGTGGTGTCGGCCACACCGGGCCTCGGATTGATGCGGTGTTGAATCGTACACGTCACACATGAGTCATTGATCATTGTGAAAAAGTATCAATGCAATCAGAAGCCGTTAGATTAGTTTGGCGTATGTACGTAAAATATTGTCCATTTTAAACTAAATACATACACTTGGAGTGATACCGGTCACACCGCGTCTCGGATTGAGGCGGGGTTGAGTCGTACACGTCACATATAACCCATGAATCGTTGTCCTAAAGTGTCAACACAATCCGAATGCGTTTGGTCGGTTTCCCGTATGTCAGTTGTTGATTTCTCACTTAAAAATAAGTCCATTTTGAACAAAACAGAGGCACTTGGAGTTGTGTCAGCCACAACAGGCCTCAGATTGAGGCGGAGTTGACTCGTACACGTCACATTTGAAGGTGAGTATGCATACACGATAGTTGACCTTCTTAGAGAAGGGTTTCTGGAAGAGTATAAAAGACATGAAGCAATGAAGATCATTAGAGTGTTGGAGCAAATGTGGTTGCTACAAACAATGTGGAAATCGGCTTGTGCAAAGCGACCTAAGTTACAACTTGCAGGTATTGTACTCTATTTTTTTCTGGAAGGTTTCAGTTTAAATGCATTTTGGAATGATCATTGCTATCCATTGTCTTTTAGGTTTTTTTGACAGCCGAGGGGAAAGGGTGGGGTCTGAAGACATTGTAGGATATGTCGAAGGGTGATTTTGTGTGTGAATATGTTGGAGAAATGTTAACTCCCGCAGTTCTGAAAAGAGTCACTATTTAAAAGAAAGTCACAAGTTTAGATACATCTCAAGATGGTCAGTTAAAAGACATTTTGAGGGACACTACTAAAGACATGCTCAGATATGCACACATCCCCCACTTTTAGATCATTGTCTACTACAATGATCTTCCAAACAAGATATGCATTAGAACGCTCATGATACATAGAGAAATTCACTGGCCACCTTCGAGAATGATCTGAAGCACAAACCATGACAGCATTATGTTTTTAACTTCAGCACCTCAATTGAGAATGTGACACCTTTCAGGACTTGGCGCCATTGTATGTCGTTTCGTCCACTGAATGGGTCTATCCTTTTATTTAATTTTTTTATCTTCAGTCAAATATTCTAGAAAGATGTCGCGGCAGATCCTTCACCATTTTGTTTTTCTGAACATCTCATTACATTGTTAAAAAAAAGCAGGGTGTCTTGAATGGGCAATACGTTCCTGTATTGAAGATGATGCACTCCCATTTATTGCGGGGTGGTTTTTTGGGTTCGAATAAATGGGAGTGCATCATCTTCAATACAGGAACGTATTTCCCATGCAAGACACCCTGCTTTTTTTAACAATGTAATGAGATGTTCAGCAAAACAAAATGGTGAAGGATCTGCCGCGACATCTTTCTAGAATATTTGACTGAAGTTAAAAAAATTAAATAAAAGGATAGACCCATTCAGTGGACGAAACGACATACAATGGCGCCAAGTCCTGAAAGGTGTCACATTCTCAATTGAGGTGCTGAAGTTAAAAACATAATGCTGTCATGGTTTGTGCTTCAGATCATTCTCGAAGGTGGCCAGTGAATTTCTCTATGTATCATGAGCGTTCTAATGCATATCTTGTTTGGAAGATCATTGTAGTAGACAACGATCTAAAAGTGGGGGATGTGTGCATATCTGAGCATGTCTTTAGTAGTGTCCCTCAAAATGTCTTTTAACTGACCATCTTGAGATTTATCTAAACTTGTGACTTTCTTTTAAATAGTGACTCTTTTCAGAACTGTGGGAGTTAACATTTCTCCAACATATTCACACACAAAATCACCCTTCGACATATCCTACAATGTCTTCAGACCCCACCCTTTCCCCTCGGCTATCAAAAAAACCTAAAAGACAATGGCTAGCAATGATCATTCCAAAATGCATTTAAACTGAAACCTTCCAGAAAAAAATAGAGTACAATACCTGCAAGTTGTAACTTAGGTCGCTTTGCACAAGCCGATTTCCACATTGTTTGTAGAAACCACATTTGCTCCAACACTCTAATGATCTTCATTGCTTCATGTCTTTTATACTCTTCCAGAAACCCTTCTCTAAGAAGTTTAACTATCGTGTATGCATACTCACCTTCAAATGTGACGTGTACGAGTCAACCCCGCTTCAATCTGAGGCCTGTTGTGGCTGACACAACTTCAAGTGTCTCTGTTTTGTTCAAAATGGACTTATTTTTAAGTGAGAAATCAACAACTGACATACGGGAAACCGACCAAACGCCTTCGGATTGTGTTGACACTTTAGGACAACGATTCATGGGTTATATTTGACGTGTACGACTCAACCCCGCCTCAATCCGAGACGCGGTGTGACTGGTATCACTCCAAGTGTATGTATTTAGTTTAAAATGGACAATATTTTACGTACATACGCCAAACTGATCTAACGGCTTCTGATTGCATTGATACTTTTTCACAATGATCAATGACTCATGTGTGACGTGTACGATTCAACACCGCATCAATCCGAGGCCCGGTGTGTCCTACACCACTCATAGTGTCACTGTTTTGTTAAAAATGGACTTAATTTTAAGTGAAATCAACAACTGACCATCTCGAGATGTATCTAAATTTGTGACTTTCTTTTAAATAGTGACTCTTTTCAGAACTGTGTGATATGAAGGTATTTTGGAGATTTTACTGGTTCATGCATGATATGAAGGTATTTTGGAGATTTTACTGGTTTTTTTGTCCAAAGGCCAAAGAAATGTGGTCCATCATTCTTGCATGTTACTCGTACACGTCACCAAGGACCCGTGGATCCTTCTCCTAAAGGATTAAGGCAATCCGAATGCGTCTGGTCCGATTTACGTAGGTCAGTTGTTGTTTCCAATTAAAGTGGTGTCCATTTTAAACAAGAGGGCGACTCTTTGGGTGGTAGTGGTCACACCGTGCCTCGGATTGAGGCAGGGTTGACTCGTACACGTCACCAAGGACCTGTGGATCGTTCTCCTAAAGAATGAAGGCAATCCGGATGCGTCCGGTCGGATTTCCGTAGGTCAGTTGTTGTTTCCAATTAAAGTGGTGTCTATTTTAAACAAGAGAGTGACCCTTTGGGTGGTAGCGGTCACACCATGCCTTGGATTGAGGCGGAGTTGACTCGTACATGTCACCAAGGACCTGTGGATCGTTCTCCTAAAGGATTAAGGCAATCCAGATGCGTCTGGTCCGATTTCCGTAGGTCAGTTGTTGTTTTCAATTAAAGTGGTGTCCATTTTAAACAAGAGAGCGACCCTTTGGGTGGTAGCGGTCACACCGTGCCTCGGATTGAGGCGGAGTTGACTCGTACACGTCACCAAGGACCCGTGGATCGTTCTCCTAAAGGATGAAGGCAATCCAGATGCGTCTGATCGGATTTCCGTAGGTCAGTTGTTGTTTTCAATTAAAGTGGTGTCCATTTTAAACAAGAGAGCGACCATTTTAGTGGTTCAACATTCTTGCATGTTGCTAGTGCATATCATCTGTTAAAATGGAAAAATGACTCATTGGAGAAAGAATGTTTTATTTAATAACAATTACAATTTTGCTACGAACATTTACATACAACAATATTTCATCTTTTGATCCCCTTAACCCCTCTCAAAAATGACCACCAATTGTACATGTCCCCAAGTTAGATCATCATTGTATTTGTGTACAATCTGTCATCAGGTATGCGGCCCACTCGTTTCTGAACACATCTATATCATCTTGTGAGTATGAGGCTTTTCGGCAGTCATAGTAGTACTGCAAAATAAAAAAATAAAGAATTAATAAATAACTTAAACGAACTAGTAATTGTTTTTGAAAATACCTCTTTAGGGATGCTAGTTTGCTGATGAAAAACGATCTCTTTCATAAATTTACAAACATAATAACCGCAATCATTATCGTTTGTTTGTTTTGGAAACTGCAAAAAAATTGATCATTAGGAGAATAAATAACTTGTGTTGAGGTGTGTTTGGATAGTGAAATTTTATTATATATACCCTGATATTTGTCCAGACGCAGTACTTGTTCGGCTCCTTATGCTTAACCCCTGTCCTCATACCATGATTTAGACGATATTGGTACACCGCCCTATCATAACAGAATCCTCAGTAAAAGATAATATATATTATATAAATTGACGTTTAGACCTAAAACGTAAGATATAGTGTCTTACAGATTCACAAACTCCATCATGTATGGTCGGTTTGATGGATATCCTAGCTTTGAATCCAGAAAATAAATCTTCGGAGTATCCAAGTTCACCGCAATTAGCAACCAATGTTGCCTAAAAACACAAAAAGGAATAAGTAATAAAAAAAGTGAAAATATAATTGATATGCTTTAATCGTAGAGTATTACCCCTGCATGGTTGGTATTAGGAAAAGTATGTCATCTGTAATCTTGCGTTCAAATGTTTTCAGCAAGTCCTTCACTATTGCATCCCTTTTTGATGACTCTATTTTTGTTTGGTGTGTTGATGTGATATGAGGACTAACCAGTCCAAATCTTGGCTCATGGGAAAATCCCTTCAACTATTTATCATAAATGCGTCTGTCAACAATATAAAATGCATTTAGTCATAATTTGCACATTAGATCAGCTTTTAGAAAATCAATTCATGGAAACATACCTCATATATACATTTACAACAGTGGCGCCTAACCAACCGTTTTCAAGGATTTCATTTACATTTTCAGCAGTAACAAAATCTTGACTTTCCTCTCCGTATATATTATCTTCAAAAATCACTACATGACTATTACCATCTTTTAGCTTCGTATCCACATGAGTCTTCAATGCTAGTAAATGTGGAAAGAGAACAGGTGGTGTTATTGTTCTTTCAGTAGCTCCTTGGGATCGATTGGTCGATCCTTTAGATGGTTTCGAGCCGATGTTAGTCACCCCCTTTCCTTTCTCCGTCTATAACAACAATCATTGATTCATACACTCTTTTCATTAATTGTTAAGGGTTTAGCTTGAAAATAAAAGGAAATAAATACCTCTTTGTCTGCATGTACTCTTACAAGTTGTGTCGGCCATGCAATGAATGTCCCAATAGCCTTTTCGACCGTATGAATATCATCGTCATCAAGTGGAATAGGTAGCATTGCATTTGGCTCATGAGCTACAGTAATCGTCACTTTCAGATGATCTTTTGAAAGTGGTCTATTATGCAGTGTGGCATCTGGGATATTGAACACTGTAGCCCTCGCTACAAGGTGATAGGTGGGTGTTGACAGATATAAATCACAATCATTATCACCCTGTAGAAGATCAGTACAGATAAATTATCAGTGTTTGTCTGATTCATATTTCATGGGAACCGTTATTAGAATATTGATTACCACGGCTAAGACATTTTTTTTAGGTGAATGGCTCGCCTCAAAGCTGGTGGGGGGTGGGGCAGGATGTTCATGCCGTGGTTGTTCCTGAGTTGTGTCCTCCCTTTGCTTCCCACCAATAAAAGTTGCTAGCAACTCTCCCTGCCATTGCAATTTTTCTTCAAGGGTTGCTATTTTTTCGCTCATTTGTTCCAATTTTTTCTCTGTATCATCTATTTTTTTCTTCTTCTCAAAATATACTCGGGGTGTCACCCCAAACCCTGCACCTCTGACACGACCGTATTTTTCTGGCTGCTTCAAAGCCGTCGATAATAGGTCTGTATCAGCTACAGGAGTAGCTGATTCCTGTGACTGTCAGATATAGGAAAAAAACTAATTATTTTTATGTAATAGCAATTTTAAACAAATCTTTTTATCATCGTGTCATACTTACACATATTTCCCACACTTTTTGTGTGTTCTCATCTATTAACTTCCCTTCTTTGTTCACACGTGCCTCCTTCCATAGCACATGACGTGGGATAGAAGTGCATTTGGTTTTAGATTCATCAATCTACATATAAACATAGAAAGATAATTATGATGTTGTTTATTGGCACCTAACAATATTACTGTAAATTTACAATACGTACCATTTTCTTTTCTAATGAAGCGTACCCCATCCTTGCTTTACGATAGGGGTATGTTGGATTTGATGCACGTTCCTTATTTTCAGTACAAAGTTTCTGTTTCATAAATGAAATATTGACAATCAAAGTGATGAATACAGGTATCCTCAAACAACGTATTATCACTCACAATGTACCTGAAACTTCTCATCCCCACGACGGCCAATAAATGCATCCCATGCTTCTTGGGATATCAGGTGCGCATAGACAATGGGTGGGTGCGGGTTTATTTTACCTTTAGAATCTTTCAGGTGATATCTTGTTAAAATAGTACGAAAACCTCGATGAATCTTTCCTGCAAGCCTTAGTACATAATCCTTGTGTGAGTCGTCTACTATAAATGTACTTTGTAAGAGATTGAGAAGAGTAAGACACTGTTTCATCATTTTATTTGCTAGTTAATTAAAGAAATAAATTCATAATGTTACCGTAATTTCTTCCCAGATCACAGCCTTCAACCCGGACACAACATGGTGCCATGAATCTATGTCAATCGGCACGCGTTGCCGAGTGACAACTCCAATGTAACTGCTAAACATAGCCTTGTTGGGATTCACATGTTGGCCTCGTGCATTCCATCCGACTTCGAATTTGATGCCTTTGCTTTTCGCCTTAAGAATTTTGGCTAACACTGTCAAACTACGACGCACCTGTGATTTCTGCGACGTCGGTCCTTCATTCCCGACCATTTCATCGATATCAACATCATCTATATGTTCATCTACTATGATATCAACGGCATGTGCTGATGGTTGTTGGACCTCAACACTAAGAGAAGGAGCTGCAACAGCAAGAGCAGCAGCAGGAGCAGTAGGAGCACCAGGAGCCGCAGCAGTAAGAGGAGCAGCAGGAGCAGTAGGAGCACCAGGAGCCACAGCAGGAGGAGGAGTAGGAGCCACAGTAGTAGGAGCAGCAGGAGCCGCATCAGGAGCAACAGTAGCAGCAGCATGAGCTGCAGGAGCAGCAGGAGCAGTAGCAGCCGCAGCAGCAGCTGCTTTAGAGACTTGTTCAGTCTCAAGGTTAGGAGCACCAGAATGTGCAGAAGTCATTATCTGCAAAAGTGGTTGAACAGTTCATTCAAATTACATAAATTCTGTAATGATAAGATAATAACATGAGATAACAAGATCTATATTACAAACAAAATATAACCTGTTTACTGAACTCTCTTTCTTTTTTTCAAAGGTTGAAGAGATTTGACACCTCTATCGACAATCCAAATCCCTTCATTGTGGTCTCCTCTAACATACAAAACATCATCTGCATTGGGACCGCTCCGAATTGATTGTGACGTACCACTAAAAGGATCGTCCTCAACTGAATTTTCATCGGAACCCTCAATAGTTTTGGACGATAACAGAACAATCGACCACTTTCGGTTTGCGGGATCTGGAACATAAAAAACTTGTACCGCTTGTGATGCCATTATAAACTGTTCGTCTTTGTACCCTTCTTTACTAAAATCAACTTTCACAAATCCCCATTCATCTATTTTAACACCACTATTGTTATCAATCCATTTGCATTGAAAAATCGGCAATTGAAATGTCGTATAATCCAACTCCCATATTAGTTTGATAATGCCAAAGTATGACATATTTGCATAAATTGGATTTCTATCCTTACTACCAGAAACATGCATCGCTTCAGCCATTAGTGTAACTCCACTATTTTTCATGGTACTCTCTTCATCATGTTCATCCGTATAGAATGTATAACCATTAATTACATACCCACTATAAGATAATACATACACACTTGGTCCAGCGACTAGCCATCGAAGTCGTTTTGAAATTGAATTCGGATTTTCATCCAACTGCTTAAAAATATGGTCCTGAAACCATCCTATAAACTGGTGATTATGTGTATCTTCTAACCATTTTTCAGCCCTCGATGGATTCAATTGCCTAAGAATTTCTTTGTGAGTTTCAATATATGGATCAACCTCCCAACTGTTATGAAAAACATAAAGATGAGCCTGCTCCCGATCTGTAATACTGATTGTTACAACTTCTCTTCCAGAAATTCCCCCACCCTCAATGCGTCCAGTGTGACGAGATTTTGGGAGACCAATGCTTTCCACATCAGATAGGTATTCAATACAAAATTCAATGGCTTCCTCAACAATATATCGCTCCACTATAAAACCCTCTGGCCGAATTCAATTTTTTACATATCCTTTCAAAATCTTCATATACCGTTCAACAGGATACATCCATCTATAGTGCACAGGACCACAAAGTCGAATCTCTCTCACCAAGTGAATCATCAAATGAACCATCATATCAAAGAATGTTGGCAGGAAGAACATTTCTAATTCACATAATATGATGACAATTTCTTTTTCCATAGCTGGCAATTTCCCCGGGTCTAAAACTTTTCTACATATAGCTTTGAAAAAGAAACAAAGTTTGGTTAACGTATGACGAACATTCTTGGGTAAAATGCAACGTAAAGCTATAGGAATTAGATCTTGCATCAAAACATGGCAATCATGTGATTTCAAACCTTTTAACTTCAAATCATTCATTGACACAATGTTCTTGATATTTGATGAGTACCCCTCTGGAACCTTTACATCATTAAAGAAGTTGCAAAACTGATATCTCTCTGCCATAGAAAGAGTATAAGCAGCAGGAGGAAGAAACATTCGATTTTCACCTTTCACGGGAGCCAACTCTTCTCGTATTCCCATGTCAACCATGTCCAACCTTGCCTTAATTCCATCTTTTGTTTTTCCAGGGGCATTTAGCAATGTTCCAATAACACTATCACATACATTTTTTTCCACATGCATCACATCAAGAAAATGTCTGACGTACAAACAATTCCAGTATGGTAATTCAAAAAAAACTGATCTCTTTTTCCAACCGATTTTCGTAAGGTTTTTCGAAAATGGTTTACCAAAAACAGTGTTCATATCTTTTACTTTCTCAAACAGCTGATCACCTGTTAGTGGAGACGGTGTTGTGCGTTTTTCTGTACTTCCATTGAATGATGTCGTCCAAGATCGGTACTTATGCCGACGAGGTAGAAATCTACGATGTCCTAGAAACACAGATTTCGATGAATGTTTCAACCTAATTGATTCTGTATATTCTTCGCACACGGGACACCCTTGATTTCCTTTAATGCTATAGCCTGACAAATTTCCATAATCAGGGAAATCATTTATTGTCCCATACAACATCTCTCTCAACGTGAAGTATTCACTTTTATAAGCATCATACAACATTACACTTGAGTCCCACAATAACTTCAAATCCTCGATCAAAGGAGTCAGATAAACATCAATATCGTTACCTGGTTGTTTTGGTCCTAATATAAGCATAGATAACATGATGAATTTTCGCTTCATGCATAACCAGGGTGGCAAGTTATAATTTAGCAACATAACAGGCCATGTACTATGAGTGCTGGTTTGAAAACCAAAAGGATTCACTCCATCTGTAGATAAAGCAAGACGAAGGTTTCTCGGCTCTTTTCCAAATTCAGGATACTCATGATCAATTTTATTCCATTGAGGAGAGTCGGCCGGATGACGTAATAACCCATCTTTATTTCTTTTATCTGCATGCCACGACAATTGTCTTTCAGTTTCTTCACTTCCATATAAACGCCTAAACCTTGGAATGATTGGAAAGTACCATACAACTTTCGTAGGATTGGATTTATCTTTCTTGTATCGAGAAGCACCACACTTTGGGCATTCTGTAAGTGATTTGTTCTCCTTTCGAAACAATATACAGTCTTTCGGGCAGGCATGTATTCTTTCAGAAATCATTCCCATCGAGCGTAGCATTCGTCTAGCTTCATATGTCTGGCTTGGGAGCTCATTATCTTCCAGGAGCATGTCATTCAAGAGAGCAAGTAGTTCCGTAAAACTGACATCACTCCATCCATTGCCTGCTTTCAATTTATACAACTTCAGTACAGCTTACAATGTTGTATACTTAGTGCAAGCAGCATACAATGGCGTCTTTGCACAACTCTTTAACTTCTCAAACAATTTTGGGCAATCACGGGGTTCATCTTGAATTGTATTTGTCATTTCCTCAATATTATCTTCATCATCATTGACATCTGTAATCACATCCTCCATACGGTCTTCTTCATTATCTATATTTGTATTCATATCTGACGATCCATAAAACGCAGTTTTATCCCAGCCAGTAGCTACATTCGCTTTTTCTCCGTGTTTATTCCAACATTTATAACTCTGATCTATTCTGTGACATATCAAATGTTCTTCCAACTCCTCTGGAGTAAGTAGTCTAGAATAACAACAACGTAAACACGGACAAAGGATTTGAGAAGGATCATTTGTGTGATCCTTTGCAAACTTGATGAACTCTTTCACTCTATTCTCGTACTCTATTGTTAAACAATTAGAATCCATCCAATCTTTATTCATCTTCATCCTATTTGAATCTCAAATATTAGTATTTATGGTTCAAGTACACAAAAGAAGACTTCCAAATACAGTAGAAGGGAACCACTTCCTTGGAAGGAGATCAAGTAGTCTAACCTACAATCAAGATTTATAAAAAAGAATATTAGATTCACTAAAAAGATGATTATCTATCACTCTATAAGGAGGATATAACAGGAGATATAGGATTTCCAATCGATGAGAGATACCTTTATCAGAGCACCGAATAGGGGAACCTAAAGGAGACTTGTAATAGGGGATCCTCTCATTATTTTATATCTTATCTCTTGGTAAATGGTTTCTGTTTTGTGTTAGAGTACTTTTGTGGGATCATGTTGGTCAACACACCATTGGGGGTGTGATTAGAAGGCATCTGTCTTCGTAAGGGGTGTTCCCTCATGGTTTGTGAGTATTGTTTCATTTTGGATTTATACATGCTTGATATGATATGTATTGAATAGATAGTGATGATGTAATTTTTGGTATTTAATCAATATCACATTGATTGTTACCGTAGATGAGTGACCGTCATGCCTCATAAGGGTAGAGCCCATGTCTTTTATGGAGAATGGGATATCTTGGTAGACCATGTAGGACCAGTTCTTCCACAACTAGGTGAGAACATAGACCAGTTTACGAATATTTTTCTTGATGATAATGGATTGAAACAAGAAATATTTCCCCCAGTAGTAGACTGGTTCTAGGATGTGTTTCATGATAATTGATCAGGGCTACCACCTAAAAGAGACTTTGAGTTCATGATTGAGCTGATGCGTGGAGTTGAGCCATTTTATATAACGCCTTTCAGAATGAAACAAGAATAGATTCAGGAACATAAAACTCAATGAGAGGAGTTAGATTATGAAGGGTGCATCTGCTCGAGTATGTCACCTTGGGGATCTCATGTTTTATTTTCCATGAAGGATGATAGAACATTAGATATGTTTTTCTATTAATAGAATATGAATCAGATGAAAATTAAGAACAGATATCCACTTCTTTGTATTTTTGATCTATTTGACCAGCTGAGGGGTTCCATATTGTTCTCTAAGATTGATCTAAGGTTTGTTTATCATCATTTGAGGTTGAGAAATTCTGATATACTATAAACTAATTTTGAAATCATGTCTAGTTTTTATGAATTCTTCATAATAAAATTTGTGTTGATGAATTCCCCATGGAATTTATTCTCTTGATGAGTTGAATATTTCACTTGTACCTAGACCAGATTGTAGTTGTTTTATGGATGACATATAGGTGTAATACCAAAATAATGATGATCATTCCCAACATCTGGACATCATCATGAGTACACTTAGAGAGAATCAGCTATACACAATCTATCTATATGAAAACATATACATCTTCTTCATAGATTGTTACCTTAAGGCGGCGGCCGAGGGCGTTGCGGGTTGCGGAAGGCGGCCGCGGAGGGCGACCGAGGGCGGCCGACTGAGGCGGAGGGCGACGGAGGCGGCGGAGAGCGGCCGAGGGCGGCGGAGGGTGGCCGAGGGCGGCAGAGAACGGCGGCCGAGGGTGTTGCGGGCAGCCGAGGGCGGCAGGCGGTGGAGGTCGGCCGAGGGTGTTGCGGGTGGCGGAGGACGGCGAGTGTACCGAGGGCGGCAAGCTCCGGCGAAGCAAACACAGCAGCGGTATTCGGGAGAAGAGTAGCAGGGTTACGGTTCCGTGAGGGCTTTAGCTGCGATAAAATGAGGGCACTGTGCGACCGACTTTATAAAAAAGTCGACTAAGGTTTTATCAGCGCTAAAATTATAGCACTGATAAAATCTATCTTTATCAGTGCTTTTCTAGCGCTGATAATATTATGATTTATCAGCGCTAGAAAAGCGCTGATAAAGATTCCCCGTATCAGCGCTACAATTATAGCGCTGATACGGAGTCTCTTTATCAGCGCTTTTTTAGCGCTGATAAAGATAATTTTTATCAGTGCTTTTTCAGCGCTGATAAAGGATACCCTATATCAGCGCTGAAATTTGAGCGCTGATAGAGGTGTTCTGTATCAGCGCTTTTTTAGCGCTTATATAGGCGAACCTTTATCAGCGCTTTTTTAGCGCTGATAAAGACCAACTGTATCAGCGCTAAAATTTTAGCGCTGACACAGATCATATTTATCAGCGCTTTTCTAGCGCTGATAAATATTACTATTATCAGCGCTAAGAAAGCGCTGATAAACATTAGCTTTTTCAGCGCTGTAATTTTAGCGCTGATATAGGGTATCCTTTATCAGCGGTTTTGCTTAGCGCTGTTATAAGGGCGCGCTTCCCTTGCCCGTTTTTGTAGTAGTGTAACACAAACTATCGAACAAGGTTGTTCTTTCATATAATGGAATCTAACTCATTTTTTGCATGAATTAAAAGATAAATAATATATTATTTAAAATAATATATTAATATATATATATATATATATATTAATTTCTTGGGACTCTATATTCATTTCTACACTTTGTGTTTCGTGTTATGCACACTATTAAATACAGTATTATTAATTTATAATTTTAGGTTGTTACGTTCTCCCTACATTAATTAAATTGTGTCCTCACAATTTAAATTTTGTAAGATTCTAGTTTTTAGAAAGGTATTTTTTGTTGTTTTTTGGGTTAAACCCTTTGTTTTTGGGGATTTAAAATGTTTCCTAAAGGTGTGAGAGGCCTTGGGGGTGTTATGGGGGCTCGGGGCATGGAAGAAATGAAATCTGGGCAAGGCAGGCCCGGGCGCACGGCCTGCGCACGGCCAGGTAAACCGTGCGGCCTGCCCAGGCTAAATCGTGCGACCCTTCCTCCTTTGGACAGAATCATGTGCACAGTTTGTGCATGGTTTTCCAAACCGTGCGGTTAAATTGTGCGAACCCTCCTCCTCCAGATATTGGCATGCGCACGATTTTCCAAACCTTGTGGACAAACCGTGCGGCCACTTAAAGTTGGTACAAATTACAAGTTTTCCACTCTGGGCTTTAAAAACCCAATCGGGATTTCATCTCATTTCCTCCCTCTCCACCCAAGGTACGAACCAAATCTCTCAAAGGCTCCAAGAGACTGATCTCCTTCGATTCTAAGGCGTTTTTGGTGTCGTTGGTTGTGGATCGATGCTCCGGGTAAGGATAATCCCGTCCTTGTTTCTCTTTTTGGTTTAGGGTTTGCATCTTCTCTCCCTCTCGTTCTAAAGCTCTAAAACCCTAACTTTTGGGTGAGTTTTAGGTTGAAGCTCCAAAGGTTGGTTGGATTGAGGTCTAAGGACTCGATTGAGAGGGTGTTCAACTGCGGTTTTGAGGTAGGTGGTCTACAAAGCTATATCCCATGGTTATTTGTGTATTTGTGCATGTTTAGTTGTGTTCTTGTTTTCCTTTGGTTATGTTTTGAATAACCTAGGCATGTTTGGTAATAATGGTGTTTAAAATGGTAAATGGGAACCCTAACGATCCCCGTGGGATGTGTTGGGATTGACTTGACCTAATTTAGGGCCATCCATGGGATGTGCTGGCTTTTCCTGGGTTTAGGGATTGTTATTAAACAAGTGACCTTGTTGTAATGAATTGTAGAGCCCTTGATAAACATGTTGGAATGATTGGTTGGACTATGAATAGAAGTTAGGTGATTCACCTAGACTTGGAAATAACCAAAGTGTTAAGTGGAATGGGATGAATGGTTGAATCATGGAAATGATGAATGGGTTAAGTGGGTTAATGTGTAAGCTGATTTAAGACCATAACGGGATAGGTTATGGGTATAATATTGAATGCTTAGTGAGATAGGAATAACACATGGGAATTGGGTAAATGGTTAAATGATGTGAAATGGTAATGTCTTAATGGGGTAAGGCATGATGTGGATTCCCATGTGGGTTCTTGTGAATAGTGTTTTCCGAAGGGCGATGGTTTGGATGGTTGATGGTTAATTATATATAAGCATGTGCACATGGATTCGTGGAGTGGGGTATGACATGAGGATCTATTCCCATGGTTCAAGCTATGACGGAGGTTCTAAACTCCACCCTAAATGCACGGGTTAGGAAAGGGGACTGAGGGTCTATTCTCCTAATAGTTGCATCCACCCGGACTGAGGCTTAGAGGTGAGGTTACGGTAGCTATGAGGGGGTTAGTCCTAGTGAGATAGGATAACATTGTGATTACCCTATTGCATGTGATTTTTGGCCTTAGACCCATGTAACATAATGAATGTGATTAACCCATGCAAATGTGATGAAATGGTAAGTGATGATAATTGGTAATAAATGAATGGTAATGGAAGTGGGAATGGATTTGGTTCTAAACTGGTTAGTGGCACCTAAATTAATTACTTGCCAATTATCATTAATATTCATGTTGCATGCACTACCTATTTATACTGGATATTTTGTAGACACCTTTGCTGGTGGCCTACTGAGTTATACTCACACCTGCTCGGGCCGTCGTTGGGTACCCGAGAAGACTTCATGTTTGCAGGTCAGTAGAAGGGAAAAGTTCCTTTCTAGATAGTGAGTGGACATGGGTAGCACTTGGTGGAGGATCCGAACTTAGAGCCGAGACCATTTTGGGGATTTGGCCATTGTCTTTATTTTGGTTTTTCTTCACTCTTGCACTTGTTGTAGGAAATGGCATATTTACTCTTGGAAATGTTTATTAAACGTGTTCCTTGTTTATTGGTTATTGTTTCCACTATTTGGTTTATTTCATTTGTGGGTTACTCTGATAAAAACGCGGTATAGTCTCCCCACTTGACTCTATAGACCCTCGCTGCTAGTCGGTAGCCTTTGGTGTACGGGGAGGCGCGCTTAAGGTCATGTAACCACCTGGCTTGGAGCACAGGTTTAGTGGCCTCCAGGCCGGGGATGTTACAAAGTGGTGTCAGAGGAGGTCTTTCTTCTCCTTCTCTGTGGTCTTGTTATTTGGGATTGGTAGCCAAGGGTTAAGATGTATCGGGACTTGGTAATTAGCTCTTTATTGGGAGTAGCTTACCCATGTACGAGGGAAAACCCAAGTCACCCTGGGTGGGAATTGTTGTTCTTGGTTTTGTGTTGATTCAGTTGATGATATTTCACCATTGGGTGATGCAAATGTGGTTTGATGTGACTATTTTATGATATTTGGACCATGGCCTTAACGACATAAGGATTTGCATTCATGCATAGTTTTTAGGAACCTAGAGATATAGGTGACATGCATTGTGTTAGGCACACGCACGGGGTGGGTGTGTGAGGCAGGAAAGTAGGGTGCATCATTCATTTCATGAAACCAAGAAATAATGAGAAGAATGAAATGAAACAAGTGGGTAAATGATTTTTAATTAAATAATAGGGTTTGAAATAAATTAGAAAATGTTGTTGGGTTAGTGTATGAAAATGGTTTGTGTAGCTAGTGAATAGCTTTTGATGAAGTCGTGAAAGTTTTATGGTATGCGTGCTAAATCTTGTGCTTGGAAATGTAGAGAAATGCCACCATGACTTCGGGTACCAGTTGGGAAACAGGAGGATGTTGTTGAGAACACTCCTCTAGTAGAGGGGCAGGAAAATGTGGTGATCAATGAAGGTGGAGAAGACCAGTTCCAGGGGAACTTGTCTCACCTTATGTAGATGATGGATCGGGACCTAGGGAGGGTTGCACTGAGTATGTTTGAGCTGACCAGGGAGTTCCAGCCACAGCACCCTTCGACCTTCACCGGAGAGGGTGGGCCAGAGGTAGCGGAGTTTTGGTTAGAGTCTATTCAGACAATACTAGACCATCTGGAGAAACCTATTGAAAAGCGATTGAAGTTGGCTGCTTATATGTTTCGAGGCCAGGCTTGGCGTTGGTGGGACATTCAGGCTCAAATCGAGCAGGCTGAGGGAATGTCGTGGAAGGTTTTTCAGGAAAAGTTTCTGGAGAATTTATATCCAGAGACTTTGAGGCAAGAGAAGGCTGCATAGTTTATGAGCCTGACTTAGGGATCGCTATCAGTTATGGACTATGCTAGTCGCTTAACTGATTTGAGACGCTTTGTCCTAGTGTTAGCAGGGGATGAGGCAGCGGTAGCAAAGCATTTCCAAGATGGGCTGAGACATGAGATCATGTCTCAAGTAAACATCTTCCACTTAAAGAGGTTCACAGAGGTAGTATATCAGGCACTGATCTCAGAATGAAACTTGAAGGGATCTTCGGGTAGTGGGCTTGTGGTGCAAGCGGGGTAGACGAGCGGTGCAGCTACGGAAGGTCGGAAGTGACACCATGAGAGCTCACAGTATGGCGGAAGTGTGCAAAGTGGCTGGAAGAGAGGGTCAGCCTCTCAGAGTGGAAATCAGGTGTCCTTCTATCAGTGCGGTAGGCCGGGGAATATGCGTGGTCAGTGTCCTCTACCTCCAGTAGAGTGTCGTTCGTGCGGCAGGATGGGACATGTGCATAAGTTCTACAGCAAACCTCAGCAGGTGGGCGAGTATGATGGTGGAAGGCAGGTACTAGATACAGGAAGGGGATTAGTTGCCCCGTATCAGGCAGGTAGTTGGAGCTCCACGGGCCGTACTGGCAGGGGCGGTGTACATGGAACTCCAGGGAAATATCGCTCACGCCAGCAGGGTAGTGTAGCACAGAGTACTTAGGCTGGAGCCCAGGGTAGAGAGGCAGCTCAGCTTCAGGTAGTTCAGTTTGCGCCGGGTGATGGCGAGGTCGGACCGTCGACCGTTCGAGGTACGATCCTTATAGCTTCTACCTTTTCTAGTGCGTTGTTTGACACAGGTTCCACACACTCTTTTGTCTCTTCTCAACTTTTGGTAGCATTGGGTTTACCTATGGAAAGGGTGTGTGGAGTTATGTCAATTGACACTCTGTTGGGGGTTTGGGTTGAAGATATCAAGAAGTGAAAATGATGTTCCTTGGAAGTTAGTGGGTATCATTTTCTGTGGGACTTTTTCATTCTTGAGATGTTATGGTTTGACCTAATCTTTGGAATGGATTGCTTGGTGTTGTATCAGGTTCATATAGACTATTATCATCTCAGAGTATCGTTCAGGTCTCTTGAGGGTGACTTTTATGTCCACCGTGGCGAATGGGATATTCGAGCAGGTCGTGCAGGACCGTTTGGTCAGTGGTTGAGTAAAATCACAGCTCGAGTAGCATGTCTCATGCTTGATGATAATGAAATATGAGAACAGTATATTTTCCCTCCTGTGGTGGATCGATTTCAGGACGTGTTTCCTGAGGATTTCTCGGGGTTACCCCCCAAGAGGGATTTTGAGTTCATGATCGAGTTGCTGCCAGGAGCGGAGCCAGTTTATATTCCGCCATACTGAATGGTACCGGAAGAACTCCAGTAACTGAAGGTTCAGCTTGAGGATTTGGAGCATAAGGGGTTTATCCGTCCTAGTATGTCAACTTGGGGATCTCCAGTACTTTTTTCAAAGAAGGTTGATGGGTCGTTGAGGCTGTGTGTCGACTATCGAAGGTTGAATCAGATGACAGTGAAAAACTGGTACCCTCTTCCTAGAATTTATGACCTATTTGATCAGTTGAGGGGTGAATTGGTGTTTTCTAAGATTTATTTGAGTTCAGGTTATCACCAGTTGAGGGTGAGGTCTTCCGACATACTGCGAACAGATTTCTGGAGTCGGTACTGGTTGTTTGAGTTCGTAGTAATTCCTTTCGGCTTGACCAATTCACCGGTGGTGTTTATGGATTTGATGAAACAAATATTTCATCCCTACCTAGATCAGTTCATAGTTGTATTTTTTGATGATAACTTAGTGTACTCAAAAACTCACGACGATCATGCCCAACATCTTGACATCATCTTGGGTACGCTAAGAGAGCACCGGTTATACGCCAAGCTATAAAATTGTCAATTCTGGATAGGTGAGGTGCATTTTATAGGTCACATCATCTCGGAGGCAGGTGTGTCAGTGGATCCATAGAAAGTGCAGGCAGTTGTATCTTGGGAGCAGCCCAAGAGCATTTCTGATGTTCTGAGTTTTCTGGGTTTGGTCGGGTATTACCGAAGGTTCATTCAGGATTTCTCTCACTTGGCAGCACCACTCTCGAGCTTGAACAAGAGAGGAATTAGGTTCTATTGGTCTCAGTCTTGTGATAATTCCTTTCAAGAGTTGAAGAAATGGTTGACGACCGCACCTATCTTGATCTTACCTGAGCCGTGTAAGAAGTACATCGTGTTTTGTGATGCATCTAGAATCGTACTTGGGGCTGTGTTGATGCAGGATGAGCGGGTTTGTGGCTTATGGGTCAAGGTAGTTGAGACCCCATGAGAGGAACTATCACACTCATGATCTTGAGTTGGATGCAGTAGTGTACGCTTTGAAGTGTTGGAGGCACTATTTGTTGGGAGAACGGTTTTCCGTGTTTACCGACCATAAGAGTTTAGAGTACATATTCTCACAGCGGGATCTGAATCTTCGGCAGCGAAGATGGGTTGAGTATCTTCAGTATTTTGAATTTTATTTGGTGTACACACTAGGAAAGGGAAACAGTGTTGCTAATGCCTTGAGAAGAAAGGTTCAGAATCAAGTGGTTCAGGAGTCCAACACCGAGTGGAAGGTGATGGCTTTGTTTGCTGAGTTGCACCTGGAGGTGCAGGAGGAGAATGGTCGGTTCACTCTCGATTCCTTAATGATAGAGTCGACGCTTGTGAGTCGAGTTAAGGAAGGTCAGATTGATGATCCTGATTGTTTGATCATGAAGGAAAAGCTTAAATTTGGGGATCTACCTTCAGGTTGGGTCGTCGGTGTGGACGGAGTTGTTTGTGTTCGTGATCATGTGGTTGTGCCAGAGTGTATGCAGGAAGAATTGATGTGTGAGTTCCATGCGTAAAAGTGGGCAGTGCATCCTGGTTTGACCAAGATGTACCGTGATCTCTAAAGTCAGGTTTGGTGTCCTGGAATGAAGAAGGAAGTTATGGTATTTGTGGCACGGTGCCTTTCCTGTCAGCAGGTGAATGTCGTGCATCAATGCCCAGGTGGTTTGTTACATCCATTTCCCATTTCGGAATAGAAGTGGGATGATGTAACCATGGATTTTTTTGTGGGTCTTCCAAGGACACCGCATAATAATGATGCAATCTGGGTGTTTGTGGATCAGTTAATGAAAGTGGTTCATTTCTTACCGATTCCGGAGACCTATACAGTCGACCAGTTGGGTGAGATGTATGTTTGGGAAATAGTTTGGTTGCATGGTGTTACGTGAACCATAGTTTCGGATCGAGATCCACGTTTCACATCATGTTTCAGGAATGGGTTGCAAAAAGTGCTTGGTACGCAGGTGTTTTTGAGTATGTCTTTCCACCCGAAGACGGACGGGCAGTCGGAGCGTACGATCCAAGTGTTGGTAGACTTGTTGAGAGCTTGTGTCTTGGACTTTGGTGGTTCTTGGGAAAGGCACCTATCGTTATTTGAGTTTTCCTACAACAACAGTTTTCAAGCTACGATTCAGATGGCACCATTTGAGGCACTCCACAAGAGGCCATGTAGATCTTTGTTGTGTTGGATAGAGGCCGGTGAATCTGAGTTGTTGGGGCCAAGTCTCGTGCAGGAGACTTTCGAGAGAGTTAAGCTGATCAGGAAGCGGCTGGTTATGGCTCAGAGTAGGCAGAAGTCGTATGCAGATCAGAGGCGTAGACCTCTTGAGTTTGGGGTGGGTGATAAAGTGTTCCTTTTTGTGTATCCAAGGTTGGGTCAATGTCGGATTCGAAAGCAGGGTAAGTTGGCACCCAGGTATGTGGGACCTTTTGAAATTATGGAGAGGATCGGACCAGTGGCTTACCGATTGGCTCTTCCAAAACGGTATGGTGGGATGCATGATGTGTTTAATGTGTCGCAGCTTCGACGGTATCACCCTAACCCATCTCATGGGGTTGATGTTGAGGATGTTTAGCTTGAGGCTGATGCGTCCTTTGAGCAGCATCTGATTCGTGTGGTGGATCATAGTGAAAAGGTCTTGAGGGGCAAGATTGTGCCATTAGGGAGAGTGTTATGGTAGCATGGGAAAATTCAGGAAGAAACTTGGGAGCGGGAATAGGATATGCAGGCTTAGTGGCCCGAACTATTCCCTTCGGTGGATCAATGAGGTTTGGAACCTCGGCTCGAGGATGATCCGTTATAAGGTGGGGAGGTTGTAAGATCCCGGTTTTTGGAAAGGTATGTTTTTGTTGTGTTTTGGGTAGAACCCTTTTTTTTTGGGGCTTTAAAATGTTTCCTTAAGGTTTGATAGGCCTTGGGGGTGTTCCGGGGGCTCGGGACATGAAAGAAAGGAAATCTGGGCAAGACAGGCCAGGGCGCACGGCCTGCGCACAGCCAGGTAAACCGTGCGGCCTGCCCAGGCTTAACCGTGCGACCCTTCATCCTCCGGATAGAAGCATGCACATGGTTTGTGCACGGTTTTCCAAACCGTGCGGCTAAATTGTGTGACCCCTCCTCCTCCAGACAGTGGCATGCGCACAGTTTTCGCACGGTTTGCCAAACCGTGCGGCCACTTAAAGTTGGGACAAATTACAAGTTTTCAACTCCGAGCTTTAAAACCCCCTCGGTATTTCCTCTCATTTCCTTCCTCTCCACCCTAGGCACGAACCAAATCACCCAAAGTCTCCAAGAGACTGATCTCCTTCGATTCTAAGGCGTTTTTGGGGTCGTTGGTTGCGGGTCGAAGCTCCGGGTAAGGCTAATCCCATCCCTGTTTCTCTTTTTGGTTTAGGGTTTGCATCTTCTCTCCCTCACATTCTGAAGCTCTAAAACCCTAACTTTTGGGTGAGTTATAGGTTGGATCTCCAAAGTTTGGTTTGATCGAGGTCTAAGGACTCGATTGAGAGTGCGTTCAACCGCGGTTTCGAGGTAGGTGGTCTACAAAGCTATATCCCATGGTTATTTGGGTATTTGTGCATGTTTAGTTGTGTTCTTGTTTTCCTTTGGTTATGTTTTGAATAACCTAGGAGTGTTTGGTAATAATGGTGTTTAAAATGGTAAATGGGAACCCTCACGATCCCCATGGGACATGTTGGTATTGACTTGACCTAATTTAAGGCCATCCATGGGATGTGCCGGTTTTTCCCGGGTTTAGGGATTGTTATTAAACAAGTGACCTTGTTGTAATGAATTGTAGATCCCTTGATAAACATGTTGGCATGATTGGTTGGACTAGTAATAGAAGTTAGGTGATGCACCTAGACTTGGCAATAACCAAAGTGTTGTGTGGAATGGGATGAATGGTTGAATCATGAAAATGATGAATGGGTTAAATGGGTTAATGTGTAAAGTGGTTTAATACCATAACGGGATAGGTTATGGGTTTAATGTTGAATACTTAGTGAGATAGGAATAACACATGGGAATTGGTTAAATGGTTAAATGATGTGAAATTTTAATGTGTTAATGGGTTAAGGCATGATGTGGATTCCCATGTGGGTTGTTGTGAATAGTGTTTGTCAAAGGGAAATGGTTTAGATGGTTGATGGTTACTTATATATAAGAATGTGAACATGGCTTCGTAGAGTGGGGTATGACATGAGGATCTATGCCCACAGGTCGAGCTAAGACTGAGGTTCTAAACTCCAACCTAAATGCACGAGTTAGGAAAGGGGACTGAGGGTCTGTTCTCTTAATGGTTGCATCCACCTGGACTGAGTCTTCGAGGTGAGGTTACAGTAGCTATGAGGGGGTTAGTCCTAGTGAGATAAGATAACATTTTGATTACCCTCTTGCATGTGATTGTTGTTCTTATACCCATGTAACATAATGAATGCGATTAACCCATGGAAATGTGATGAAATGGTAAGTGATGATAATTGGTAATAAATGAATGGTAATGGAAGTGGAAATGGATTTGGTTCTGAACTGGTTAGTGGCACCTAAATTAATTACTTGGAAATTATCATTCATATTCCTGTTGCATGCACTACCTGTTTATACTGGATATTTTGTAGACACTGTTGGTGGTGGCCTACTGAGTTATACTCACACCCTGCTCGGGCCATCGTTGGGTACCCGAGAAGACTTCACGTTTGCAAGTCAGTAGAAGGGAAATGGTCCTTGCTAGATAGTGAGTGGACATGGGTAGAACTTGTTGGAGGATCCGGACTTGGAGTCGGGACCATTTTGGGGATTTGGCCGTTGTCTATATTTTGGGTTTTGTTCACTCTTTCACTTGTAGTATGATATGGAATATTTACTATTGGAAATGTTTATTAAACGTGTTCCTTGTTTATTGGTTATTATTTTCGCTATTTGGTTTATTTCTGTTTTGGATTACTCTGATAAAAAGGGGGTATAGTCTCCCCACTTACCTCTATAGACCCCCTCTGTTAGTCGGCAGCCTTTGGCATATGGGGAGGCGCGCTTAAGGTCATGTAACCACCCGACTTGGAGCACCGGTTTAGTGGATTCCAGGTCGGGGACGTTACAAATTTGATCTTGGTAATAAAAGGATTGATATTTGAAAATAAAATATTGTTGAAAATACCACATCTTAAATAGGTTAAATAACACATCTTCTTAATAAGAGGGAAATGGAAACGCAAAGGTCACCATAAAACTAGGATATCGTATAAGAGAAAATTAGTGAAATCATGGATATAAAAGAGAAATATAGGCATCATGTTCTGATGTAGAGTGATAGAAAACACGTTCATTGGAATGTTTTTAACCACAAAACCATAAACCAGTGGTGTGAATAATGGTCTTTGATATCATAAAAAGTGATGTTAATAGGAAAAAAAATTGTTTCAAGACCTTTTTCATAGCATTGGGGAATTAATTCATTCTCTAAGAATATAAGTAAATACACTTAATTGATATGTTTTTATAAGATCAATATTATCCTTTGATCAACTATTGTTACTTATTTTTATAGTATGGGTTCTATCATATGGGGAAGTGATACAATAATCTCTAAAACATCAGCCAAAGTTTGACTTAAACAATTTCAAAAATGGTTAACCATATTAACCTTCCAAGTATTATGATCCAAAACATTAGACTCATTTCCAAGGTATTTAGTAGTATCCAGTTTAATTTATCCATATAGATCATACCTTTATCAAAACATAATTTTTTCAACACCTAGAATATATTAAGGGTTATAATTCCCTCAACCATATGTTTTAAAAAAAGGATTAGCTTTCTACTAAATCGCTTTTCTTGGTACCATTCAATAAATTTTCTTAAATACTTAATGAAATATTACTAAAATAAAATTATTATATATTTCATATTTCATATTTCTAGTATATAATCAATAACATAATATTTCAACATTATTCGAGGATCCAAATATAGGATAAAATTAATCATTTTACTTAATCTATATCAATATGATAAGCTTGGCCATATCCCCTTGGATTCTTCTTTGGTAGATTCACCTGACTCTTGGGTCATTCATTAACATAATTCCCCATATCAATGTTTTTGTAACACTAAATAACATTGTTTTAATTATTCCCTTTACACTCATTTTCCTAGTGACCCTTTTCTCTACACTTATAACAAACTCCCCAACCTTTCAAGAATTTACCAGGGTGATTATTTCTATAGTTATCACATTTTTTAAAATCAATCTTTCACTTCATCCATTTATATGTTATTTTATCTTACTTTCTCTTAATATATTGATTCTACTTGAATCCATATAACTTGTAGAATTATTTCTCCATCTTGATAGCATATAAAACTATTTCATCATATGAAGAAATAGTTTGAGACACTGGCACCTTTTAGAGACTTAGATTAATCCCTTCAAGTAAGTGATCAATCCCATACTCTGTTACGTATGAAATCCATAGCATAACTTTCTATCATTATAATGGTAGAATTATACTCTATATAAATTTATTTCTCATTTTTCTTTAAACAAATAAACTTTATTTTCATATCAGTTTGTTTCTCATGAGGGAACTATTTGTCAAATAATATATCCTAAAAACATTCCATTCTATGTGTTCTATATGATCTTCCTTTATAGTATTTTATATCAAAGACCACTATTAATCATCATTTCCATGAAGATAATACATCAAAATTGTAACCTTTTCCTTTTCACCACATCTTAAATATATGAATATATTCTCCAAAGACTTAACCCATTTCTCAACCACCATTGGGTCAACAGTCCCACTAAATTATGGTGGCCTATGTCATATAAAGCGATCCATCATTAGAGAATATCATTCTAGAATAGGTTTTTCTATCTAACAAGGTTTTGTGTCATAACCTAATTAAGCTTCCTTATATATCTATAACATGCTCAGTTCTAATGGTTGTTATATGATCTTTATCATGGGAAAACGTCTACATTGTCCATGAGTATTGATACAATTCTTCCTTCCAGGTTCCATTTCTAAAAAATTTTATATACAGGATTAGATCATAACATTATGTAAACTAATGTATAATCCCGAAAATATTGAAACACTTATCATAAATTGAAGAAATTTCCATAAATGATATCATAATAAAAAACATGGTTTCTTTGGGGGTATCTTTACTTTCAAATCCTTTATAATGTTTTGTAATGAAATTGTGAATTATCCCAAGAATATCCCTTGGGAGTGTCAAATCAGATTCATAGTAAGGACATTTTTCATGTACTGGGTTAATTTTGAGTCAGGCCTGACACACCTTTTCGGAGTTGTTACCCCTAGGTATATCATTTCTAGAACCACATCTACTTGCTGTATCCAGACATAGATATATTTCTATGAAGACCCGCATAATCTCAAACATACAAGAATTCTAGTGTATTTTTATATACTAATCCTCAAAGTATATATTAGGATTATGCTACCTAATATTGGTTTTCTATATATAGTTTCCATGGATTCAACTAAACTTCCTATGATACCAACTATAACAACTCGATCCAAGAAGCCATAGGACGGTGAATTACTTTATTAC
The DNA here is from genome assembly GCA_963277665.1 of Viscum album. Lineage (NCBI taxonomy): Eukaryota > Viridiplantae > Streptophyta > Magnoliopsida > Santalales > Viscaceae > Viscum > Viscum album. The sequence continues at coordinate 189,760,069 of OY728127.1, forward strand.
ATTAGCATGATTACAAGGAATCAAATCCTAAAGGTCTGATCAGTTTATAAGATTTGGAAAATCATATTACATACATTAAAACCATTTTATATTGGGAAAAATAAAACATAACAAATAAAAAAGACAAATAAACTTCATTCTTGAAACTCATTCCAATAATTCATCTTCATATCTTGGGGAAAGAAAAAAAATAAGGGTGAGCTTAAATGCCTAGTAAGGGTAAGTGTATAGTGTATTAAATGATGAATCTATGAGAGTAATAAATAATTAAAGGTAAGTAACTAAACACACTTTTAATTTAATCAACTAGATAATTTATAATCAATAGGGAAAGGTAAATAACTGAAACATATGACATTTAATCAATAAAATGAGAATGAAATGAATTTATAGATAATGTCGATGAAGAAATCTTATGGATAATAATAATAACTAAATTATCAATAATAACTAAATTATCAATAATTTATATTATTTATTTTTGGATTTCATGTTTCCTAGGAACATGATACCTTTACTATCATGGTCAATTCTCAAGAATATTTAAATTAGTGGGTAGAAACCTGCCTATTCTATTTGGAAATAAACTCCAAGGTTTTGTCACCATCTGATTTTGTATCATGAAACTAATGATGCATTGATGAAATTATATTAACCAGTCAACAAACCATGTCTTGAATTTACAAATCATTACTCATATATCTTATAATATTTTTAAATTAATAAACGAAGTACCTTATCAAATATCCGTATTGAGTCAAAGATATAGATTTCTCAATATTTCCCCAATAAATAAAATAAATATCAAAGTAAAAACCATATGTAAATATGGTAGACAGTATACTCAATAATCATATCCATAAAACAAGAATAAGGATACCATAATTAAATATATTTTTCAATGAAAAAGGATTATTAGAAAGTTAGTTTTTGAGAGAAATTTAACAATCATAAAAGAAGGTGATATTGTGATGATAACTTTTACCACTTGGTATTTTTCATGTAAAAACCCCTTGGATGAGACAGTTCAAAGTGAAACTTAAAATACCATGATTTATGAGTGAATAATGATATTAAATGAAAAATTGGAACTATATACACCACATTTATGTTAATTAGTGTATAATAACAAGTAAGTTTCAATGGAATGTAAATTGAGATGAAATCCCTTAACAAGCATTTAATTTTGTGTGAAGGTACCTTAAAATCTAGTATAAGGGTTTTAAACATTTTAAAAACATATACCATAACTATAATCATATTAATAATATCATATATTAACTTATGATAATATTTTATTACCCATTTTATAGTAACCATACATTTTTTTCACTTTTCGTGTGTTAATTTCCTAGTTTGTCGAGTATGCCTTTACTTGTTATTTTATATTCCTATTAATTATATCATGATTTAATCATCTATAGAATGTAAAAGATTATTTAATTTTCTTATATATTTATTAAATATGTATTTATAATAATCTATAATATTTGGAGATAGGAAATCAAATGCACCGTTCATTGAGACGGTAGGCCATATATATGCATGAATACTACTTCAATTTCTTTTTCATATTAAAAGAATGAAAATTAAATGAAATATTTGTATATAATAATTAAATTATCATATTTATTTTATATATTTCACAAATTTTTATTAAAATCATCCTTAAAACATTTCACATATATCCTGAACAATTCACATTACTTTGGGGAGGCGGTAGTCGAAACGTCCACAAACGATGTTATCATATTCCCACAAAATAGAAATCATAAATATATGTGTTATATAAAAATAAAATAAGTACAAATAAATCATATATATCATATATAAACTATAAATATATCCTTATTACAACCTTGAAATATTGTGATGGAAGAACGAACGACATCAGTTCGTGAGGTGGTAGTCTGCCATACACAAGAAAAACGATTGGGTATCAAATTTGACGGATGTGTGTGAAAGTTTAGGTCAAAATATTAGAATAAAAACATATCAGTATATTTAATATATTGAATGTATTATATAAGAAATATATAAAAATAATTTTAAGGGTGGAGAAGTAAATGAAACAAAAATGATGGAAGGATTTGATCTGAAGCTGCGGGTTGGGGTTCCATCTTGGGTTTTATAGTGTTGGTTAATCTGATTTTTTGGCTTTGATTTTGTTGTTTCTGTGGATTCGTGAACTTTTGTTGAGTTTGTTCCTCCAAGTCTCGAGGATGATGTTCTGGTATTTGCGTTTGGATCTTCTACTTCAGGTGATTTCTGACATGGGACGGAGACGACTCCCTAGTTGGGTTCACCGGCTCTCTGTTCCGGTGGGTTGCTTGACGAATGGACACATGGCTTGAGGCGGCGGTACGTCACGAGGCGCATGGCGTATGGCATATCTGTCAGTGATTTGGTTTGATGTTGTTTTTTTTTTTGAATTTTTAATTTTGAATTTGAATGTCGGATGTGTTTTCTGGTCATCGGATGGTTCAATGTCTGTATTTGGGTACCAGAAACCCAAAAAATCGGCTTTTTTAAAATGAAAAAAATGATTTGCAGTGCTATTTGGGTAACTCCATTTGGTTTATACCAAAATATTTCCTTGATTAAATTTATGAAAAAATGTGATGAATATATGAGTAATCGAGGGAATTTTTTATCTTATTTGGGAAGGTTTTTTATGATACAAAGGTCTTTATAGGTGTGAATAATTTGGATGTGTGATTGCCTTTTTATTGTAGAGGAGGAGTGGCATTCTTATAAATATAAAAAGGAAAACATTATTGAGAGGTCTTCCTTACATCACGTGCCTCTGGTAATGATCCAAATTGGTTAAAATGAAGTATATGGTCAATATATATATATATATATATATATATAATAGGTTTGATCATTTTTATAGTTCATTTTGGCCCTTTAGTATAAGTTTCAGTGCCCTGTTAATCTTAATATTGCCTTAATCAATGTAATTACTTTTAATTATTTTCACTAATATTTTTGGTCAAAGAATAATTTGACGTTATTAGAAAATAGAAATTATTCTGATTCCAAATATGTAATACATATTTAAAAATTCCAATCAAATAAGTGTAATAAAATAAATTTAAAATTAATCTTGTAGATGAGACAAACAAATGGGTTTTTAAAGTGAAAATGTTCAAAAGTTTGCTAAGTTTTTATATCGAATTTCAATATAAAATTGATTCAAATTAACTAAATTGGTTTCATTGATGTAAAATTTATATAATGTTACATTATAAACAATTTAAAATATAATTTCACATTATAAATTGTTGATATGAAAATTCTTCTTTCCATTAAAATCCATTATTTTTAACTTTTCAAAAAAATGGAATTTCTTAGAAAATTATCAAAAATTCACCCTAAAATTATTTTGAAATTAAAATAAAAAATATTAATTTTATTTTAATATGATAAATATATAAAATTTACAATTTTTTAAAAATATGTGTGTCGCCAAAAGGTGAAAAAACTATCTTTTTAGAAAAATAGAAATTTTAAGCGCAAAACTAGTTTTATTATTATGTTATGCCTATCAAATCTATTGGATGAATATAAAAAATTGGTTGATTTAATATATAATATATATATATTTCATTAATATCATTAACTAATAGTAATTAATTTTATTTATTATGATAAAACATGTTTTATACTTAATAATAGTTTTTTATTAAAAGATTTCCTTTATATTCAATCAGTTTATATAGTAATTTTTAAATAATTTTTAACCAATTAATTCAACCATATATTTATAAGTTAGATAATCCTATTCATAAAAATAAATTTTAGATTTAGGTTGTATCTTATTGTATTAAATAGTAATATTTTAATAATATATTGTTTTTTTGTAAAACTCGGTCTTACGTGTAACAAAAAATATTGAACAAAGTCATTTTTGCATGTAATGTAAGCTAACTTAGTGTTTCATACAAAAAAATATAGAATATATTTATTTAAAATATTAAATTTATCTTAAAGTCTTGGGATGTTATATTCCTTTCTACTCTTGGTATTGTGTGTCATGAATGCTATTAAATACAATGTTCTTACTTTAGAATTTAGGGGTGTTGCAACATGTGATATGTATAAGAATGGTTAAATTTATGAGTAACAAAGTAGGATATGAAGTATGACTCTTATAAACCATTTTTCTATTTTTCATAGTTTCTGAAGGCATTATACCTTTATGATCCTTAGGTGTGTGACAATGTAATATAATGAATATTCATCTAAAAAGATGTTATATATGTGTATGAAAATCCAGGGTAACTATATAATATATTTCATAAAAGGTAACCATGACAATATCTATATTTAATATTTAAAATATTTTTTTGAGATTATTTTATTAATTTTATAAACACTTTATAGATCCTCTAAAACTTATATTAGATTTTAATATTTTAAAATAATTTATTTGTGAACATGTCTCACTTCCACATCACCTTGGATATTATTTTATTGGGCTTGGTTCTTTGAAATATAAAATAATTAACACCGCTCCTCTTTGGAAGAATGCATGGGAAAAACCATGAGATAGTTTTTGGTTATTATTAATTTATTGTATAGAGTCTAAAACATATGTTTGTAAAATAATAAAGAACACCTCTCCTTTCCAACACAAACCCACCCAAGATCCCATTTGTCTTCAGTAAAAATATTTATAGAATGACTATACTCCAAAATTCTCTCAATAGATCCCTCCCAATGTTCCCCCAATCTCTCAAGAACCTCCTTGCATACTTTGAGAAACACCCTCTCAAGGTAATATATCATCTCTTTCTCCACATTATTCAAGAACCCTCTTTACGAAATGTATTTTATATTCACATTTCCATTGATGGGATATTATTTTCCACATCCATATTACTAACAGTATTATTTAAAATTGATGATATACCCCTTTAACCAAAATTAATCCCTCTCAGGATTCATTATGTTCCCCCGTTAAGCTACCGAAATTATCTTGTGATTCTTCCATCCCAAAATTTTATTCAAGAACCCTTTTGTATTATACCTTTTAATTCCCAATTTTTCATGTTTTATTATGTTCGTAAATATCCATCTCACAACACTTATGATTTATATGTGATTATAGACCCTATTAAATCTCATTATTTCCTCCCATGATTTGTTATGTACCCCCATTATGCTGTAAAAAATTATCCTATGATTTTTCAATGCTAAACTTTTATTCAATCCCCCTTTTTTCTTGTTCCTTTTAATTCCCAATTTTTCATCTTGGATTATGTTTTTTCATATCCCTGTTACATCCCTTATTATGTAAAATTGATTATATACCCCTTTATTCTCATTAATCCCTTCCATGATTCGTTATGTTCCCGCATTATGTCGCTAAAATTATCCTGTGATTTTTCCATGCCAAACCTTTATATTGTTAATACCATATCCATTTTAAATCAAGGGAATTCACCTATAAATACCTTATCTTATTTTACTAGTGAAATAAATGTATTTATTCCACACTCCTTAATCTGGGGATTAAAGGTGATTAAATATGATCCAATAATAAACGATCCATGAACCATAACTATGCATGTACAGGATATTAAAGCGACGTGTGCACCTAAAATTATATAATGCTCCATTGAATTGGGTAATATTTTATTCTCATGATATTTCATGTATGGGATTAGGGAGTAAACATACTCAATTAGTTTAATTTTCCCACCATGTTATGATTTATTGTAGGTTATCCTAGACCTATGTATATGATGTCATGTTTAATGTTATTTTCATATTCCAATATTTCAATTGTGTTATCATCGTATATCATCCTTAGATGTTCATGTTTACAATTCTCACCCATTTTATTTTTCATTTAAATTCCTATTGAATAACACGTAATACTTTCATCATGATATTGTTTTTTTTATTATTTTATTGGGATATATTGCTCACCCCTTGGTCATTTATGCCCCCAGGTTATCCAGTGAAGTTTAAAAAGCTTTGGAATATTAAAATAATGTTAATGAAGTTTTATATAATGTTTTTGAATCAATGTAACAAGTTTATATGATATGTACCTAATTTCCAAATGTACTAGGATTCTCGATCTTTTGGGTTGTACTAAGAAATATTTAATTTAATCAAATATGAAATAAAGTGTATTAATTATATGGCTTGTGATATATAATCTTGGGAGTGAAACTTGACTATAGAAATTATAGAATGGAAAGTGAACCCAATAAAGTATGATAAACTTGGAAGGTACACTTGACTCGTTAATGATTTTAATGATTATGTTTGTGCAATAAACTTATGAATTATTATTATGATATGTTCTCTTAGATAATGATTGATTATTGATGATTCCATACTCTTATGGCTTAATTATTTTATTTTAAAAATTATTATTATATTATTCATGACTATATATCATTGAATTTTTTCTAATTTTGTATGTTATGATCATGTTATCATACCATTATTCTTATCATGTGCTCATTTATGATAATTGATTGATATGTCCCATGTTTACCATTACTACGCATCTAATATCACACTTTAGTGTGTCTCCTTTCCCCAGATTATGAAGAGAGGTTTTAAGTAGGGTATGTCTAAAAAGTTTATTTTTATAAGAAATTTATTATAGATATTAAAGATATTTCATAAAATAAAATGATTATGTATCTAGTCTCTAAAGACACTAAACCTTTACGGTTCTAGGGAATGTATTGTTATGAGATGTATTGAATTTTCATCTAAAATTAGGTAATATTTAAATATATATATATATATATATTGGGGTTTCTTAAAATGAGGTACATAATTACTTTAACCTACCCAAACCATTATACCACCAATATATACAAAACTATAGATGGAACCAACAAAGATGTAGTTAAAACTGCCCAAAAAATCAAGGCACACTTGGATATTCACCTCGTACACAATCTCAAAGGCTATTGAAAACATTTACACCTCGTAGATCTCTACAAAACTCACCATAATAATAATTCAATCAAAAATTCTATCCCCAAATACAACATCCACTTCAGCCCCAAAATACCTCTCTTAAGAATATACATCAATCATTCAATCAAAATAAGGATTAGAGGTTGGATATCTAAGAAAATGATATGAAAAAAAATAAAAAAATCCCCCCTTTAAAATCTCAAAAATCAAGTATGGTATATTTATCAAACAATTTTAGACTATATAATGGGTAAATTTCCTAGTAACATGGAAGCACATGCTTGATAGTAAGTTAAGGCTATGATATTGAGGTATGAGTGTGAGGTAGAACAAAGAAATCTATGGGTGGATAGAAAAAGGTATACGAGGAGCATAAGGGAGTGGGTGAGGCTAAAGATTAAAACAATCAATCATAAAAGAAAAAATATGGAATCATGGTTGAATTTATAGTAGGAAATATTTAAGGAAAAGAAGCAGAATAGAAGAAGGAAGAAGAAGATTCACCTTAGGTTTAATATAAAGAAAAATATGAAGAATCAAACATATTATTAATACCATATAATCCCCCTCTCACTTTTCTAAAGAGGACAAGGTAGGGAAATGTTAAAGATCGGTACAAGAAGTTCTTAGACGTTTTCAAATAACTACACATCAACATCCCATTCACAAAATCTATGTAAAAATGTTATCTTATTCAATGTTTCTTATGAATTTATTATTTAATAAGAGAAATATGTATGTTCTGTGAGTTATCTCCCTTATTAAAGTATGACCACCCATATTTTAGAGTAAAATCCCACAAATTAGGAGAGACCCCACCAATTTTTCTTTTACATTCACAAAGGGTTCATGCAATTTTGGGAAAGCATTATGTGATTTGGGTGTTAATGTTGACCTAATTTTATTGATTGAATTTCATAAACTAGGACTAGATGAGTCAAAAATAACAAGAGTCACATTGAATCTTATATATATATCCATGAATTATCCTTGATTAATTATTGAATATGTACTAATAAATTATTGTAGGTTTATCTTCATAGTATATTTTTTTATCCTTGAGATGGGGGAAGAAGTAAACATTCCAATCATATTAGGAATACAATTCCTCAAAACCTAGACGGTGATGATTGGTTTGAATTAAGGATAACTTATATTTATTGTCTATAAAGAGCAAGTACTATTTGATTTGGTGAAAATAGGAAAACAAGGGATAGATTCGATCGACTAATGGTCCATTATTAATATGGAAGAAGAAAAATACATTAAAGATATATCAATACAAATCCAAAAATTAGAAGAATAAGAAAAGATGATGAATCTCCTATATGAGATGGTTGATGATAAAAAAGGTTTGTCCTAGGATTTATTTGGGTAACAATTGTTTGGAAGCTATCTATTAGAAAGAATCATGGATGAGGGACTCTTACCCAAAGTTTATTCCTTTAACCATCATGCCACCAAGCACGGAGTTAAAGAAACTACAAAGTAACTTGAGTTACTCACTTTTGAGAAGACACATATACACTATTAGTGATTATTAAATTTGATCTAAGTAAGTATCAAGAGGAAAAATGTTCATTTTTTTAGGAATAAAAAATATTTAATTTCATGAAGTATCTTTGATATAAAAAGAATCAGAACCATAGTGCACACCCACAAAGTGTTAGTTGAATAAAGGATAAATCTAAACTATTAACCATATAGAATACCCACTTATATGATAAAATAAGTCTTAAAGAAGGATGGACTAAAATTTATAGATATTGGAATCATTTTTTCAATTTTAGGAAATGAATGTTTGATCCCTTTAAAAGTGGTACCAAAGAAAGCGGATTCATCATTGTGGAGAATGATGGAAATTTTATAGTCCCAATAAGAACCATCATAGGATGATGATTATGTTTTTTATATATATAATCAAATAAAACCATAAAGAAAGATATTTTCCCACTATCATTCATGGACCAATTCTCAAAATGTTATCCAAGAACATGTTCTATTTCTTTATTGATGGATATTCAAGATATAACCAAATCCAAGTGGTCCCATCAAAATAAAATTTGACAATCACTTGTATTTTTAGTAAATTAACTTACCATTAGATGTATTTGTAATGTGTAATTCACCGACCAATTTTTAGAGGTTCATTACACACAATTTTCATGATGTGTAAAATAAATTCATGGAGATTTTCATGGATTAATTTTGAATGCATGGGAGGTATTTTAAAGTATACTTAAGAAATAAATATTTGTACATAAATATATATGAATAAAAATTATTGGTTTTTAATTTAAATAAATGAAATTATATGGTATATGGGGGTGTTTTTATTAGGAACAAAATTTCAAATTAAGTAATTTAAGTTGATCTATAAAAGATAAAGGTGATTAAGGGGCTAACTGAATAAAAAAATTAAGGTAATTTAGAGATTTCTTATGCATGTTATGTTTTTGTGACACATTTTTATGACTTTTCCATTAGTAATAATTCACTTAAAAATATTTTTATAAATTAAAAACCTGTTGAATTTAATGAGACTTGTCAATAAACCTTCCCTTATTTCAAAGGAAATATAGTTTCCATATCAATAATTGTATCTCCAGATTGTGAAAACTTTTTTGAGATTATGTGTGATGATAATGCATTTTATGTGGGAGATATTTTTGGATAGTGGTTTTATCACATATTTCAAACCATATATTTTAATAAGAATAATCTCAATGATGCAGAAGTGAATCACATAACTACATAGAATTAGTTTCTCATAGTTGCAGTTAGCTTTGAAAAGTTCATGTCCTATCTTGGGATTTCCAAGGTTATTTTTTATATCAACCCTAAATCCTTGCAATACTAGATAAAAAAGAAGGATTACAAGATTAGGATGATTTATTAGATCCTCCAAATAAAATAGTTTTATATCTTCCTCATGGATAGGAATGACATGGATAATGTAGTATCTGATCACCTATCATAATGGAAGTTGCCACATAATGAATAAGAAGTGAAAATTGTTATTATAAATGAGTTCTTTTCTTAAACGCTATTTTATATGGAATTTTAATAAAGGAAATGGTTTTTTTGATATAATGAATTATTTTTACACTATGAATTTATAACCTCAATTATATTACAAAAAATAATAATTTTATGGCTAATACAACACATTATTTTTTGGAAGAACCACTTCTTTTTTATAGTGTGAAGATATCAAGATATTATGTTGTATACCTAAAGAATAAGTACCAATCATGCTAGAATTTTTCCACTCATCCCCTATTGGTGGAAATTATATATTGTACTACATTGTGGCTATGATTCTTCAGATCAATTTCTTTTAGCCTATACATCACCAAAATACTAGTTAGTTAATTAAATTTTATGATTGATTCCACAAGATAGGTATAATTTAGAAAATAAACGATATTTGGAAACACCCAATTCTTGAGTCCAAGATGTTTGACCTGCAAGAAATAAAATTTATGGTAACCTTCCAAATAATCTTTGGTATATGTGGATCATGTGTCCAATTGGGTGGAACCAGAATAAATAACTCTCAACACTTTAAGGTGGTGATGTGGTTTTTGAAGTTCAATATTTTTTATTGGTTTATAATTCCTTGATTAATACTTAGTTATTAGGGTACTAATTTAAATAACCACATGATGGGGGGTTTTATAGATGAATGTAGTCTAATACAATAGGAACATCCCTCATCACTAACAAACCAGTTAACAAGTGAAATTATCAAAATGAGAGATAAATAATGTTTAAGAGAAGATGGTTATGTATAGCCAAAAAGATCAGAGTAAGAAGTTTAATAATGAACTTTTTGTTTTACCATATAGCTTATAAAACACCAATTATTATGAACATGTTATGTCTGGTGTTTGGAAATTCTCTCCAACTTATGGAGAAATGCGAACAATTATCATTTTAGGTTATGAAGAAGATGAATATTTATTCACATAAATCTAGGGAAAGAAGGATGTTATATTTGGATAAACTAGAAGAGTTGAGGAAAGGTACTTATTATAATCACAAGATCTAGAAGAAGAATATGAAACACAAGCATAACTGAAATATCATGAGGTGAACATTTTTTTCTTAGAAACAAGGTAATTTTTGTTTTTGTCATGGATGCATTTATTTTCTATAAGTTAATTTCATGATGGTTGGGATAGTTTTCGATAATCAATGATTTTTCATATGAAGCATTTGAAATTAAAATCGGGAATGAATCATTTTACATGGTGAATAGGTAGATCATAAATCCATATATAAAACAATTTAAGAAGGATGTGTTCTTTAATTGTGGTTTTAGTGAATAATATAAGAGATACATTTAAATCATGACATTAAATAATGAATTTATTGAGAGGAAACATAGTTGTGTTCTCTTATTATGTTTTTTTGATTCTCTTAGATTATGTTAAAAGTATAAATAAAGTTAAATAATATGGAACCACCCCCATACCCCTTATTAACTCTTAATGTGATGATTAGTAACCTAAAATAGGTCATTGTGTTAATAATGATGTCATGTCATGGTAGACTTAAAGAACATTCAGTTTTCAGCACAAAGAATGACTATTTACTAATAAGGAAGAAGGGAAGTACCACCTGAATGATTTGAAATTTTATAGGGGTTCCCCATTTCATGACACAAGGTAGTGATGAATATGTCTATAAATGTAAAACTTATCTGTGATGAAACATATTTAGTTTAAGTAATGAAATTTCTTTGGAAAAAAGAGTACTACCTTGGAAGACACACAACTCACTGGGCAACATATAATTTTAACCAAAACCTAAAATTTCCTCTATCATGGAATCATAAGTGAAGGATTTTTAAATTTAGTAGTCATGAAATGAATAATTTAACCTTCCCATGATATATTGAAGGTTTTTTAAAATAAAATATAACCCCAAATTCACACCAAAACCACTCACACTCTTCCCTAGCATCACAACCCTCACTAGTTTTCCATCCATTGAGAGAGAGTAGTGATTTCATATCCTCTACCACCTAACATGAATACACTACTTAGTTATATGGTCACACTTTCAATTAGATCATAAACAATATCATAGATTTTGAGGCTGAATAGGAATTATTTAAAGAGTATCATCATAGGGGAAATAGTCTAGACATAACATAAGTGAAGGTTGATCTAGTTATTGATTCATCTACTAGACACATGACCTATCCTTCTATCAGTGATAAACCTATTGAAAATCCATAGATGTTTGATGCCTAAGATTCACCCACTTTATATCATTCTAGGATTAAGGGAATTAATGTCTAAAACTAGATTCATATCCATAATTATGAGGTGTATATTAGTTAGGAGACAGAGGATGTTGCCTTAGGGTGTTATAATTTTACCCATTAGATTATCTTGTTGTATATTTTATTTTTCATTATGTTGTGATGGATCTAATTTTTCCATTTTTGTTTAGACTCTAACTCGTATTTATAATATCCTTCTTAAAGGAATACATGGAACACTTTTCCCCCCAAACTTTTTATTGAGGATCATTAACTATTTTTTTGAACTCATAGATTTCCATGTATAGGTAATTCATTTCAGTCATCACGCTATTTTTTCAGATATGCATAGAGTTTCTAGAGTCACCATAACTGTATTTTTTAAATTTCACTACGTTAATTAAGGTATTTTTTATAAGTACCTAATGTTAAAACATTATCCAATACTGATTTTTTATACAATAAATAAATTTTTACATTTCAAGGATATTATGGATTATAGTTTTAGTGAATTAGGTCATAAATATTGCCTGAAAAACCCATATAATACAAAGATTAGACTTCCATTCAGTATCCATTTTACTCAAAATTTAATTTTTTTAAAATGAAACCCATATTATTTTGATGAAAAATCTTCACAACTTTCAAGTTCACTAGTTTTTTTCCATACTCATCCTTAAAATCAGGAAAAAATTTAAAAATTTGGGATTAGAAAAAAAAAATCTTAGTAAATGATATAATGTAACAAAATGAATTTTTCTAGTAAAAAACAAAAAAAAACCTATAATTTTTTACCCTTTCAGATTATTATTTGATTGTATAAAACAAATTGTATCCACTAGAAAAAATATATTTTGTTCAAATAAAACCTTATAATCCCATATCAAGAAAATAGAAACCATTTTAATAATTTTAGAGCATTATATTTATAACATATGTTCACTCATGTCAGAAATAACTAGATCCAAGTTAAATACATTGGATAAATATATCTGGTTATCTCCCTCCTTCGTCCCTTTTATGATAAGAAACATTACCCAATGCATTGGAGGGATATATCGAGCTCACTTTTCATATAAGATTTATCAGGATAACCTATCATACAAGTTTTTTTAGAATCATTTGTCATAATATATAACTATAAAGTATTATATTATGAAAAAAAAATTTAATCCTCACCCTTTTCATTAAAATTACATTTAAAAAAATACTTTTAACCCATAAGTAAATAACCTTCCATTTTAACATAAAAATAGAGAGAAATATCCCTTCCTTTTGATTTTAATTTAAAATATTCCAAAATATTGTGGAAAATATTTCATTGGAAAATATTTCATTTGAAAATATACATGGAAAATTTCAAATTAATATTCCATGAAATGAAATTTTTTTATTATAGGAAATTAAATTCATTTTGTAAAATTTAAAACAATTATTCCTTTCACACATTCTCTAAAAGTGCCATATATGGAAAACAAAAAGAAGCTTGTTTTTTAAAAATTGTAAGTAATGTAAAAATTAGTTGAAAGTTACCTTCTATATATTATCTAATTTATAAAAATATCATTTTTGAAACATTTAAATGAACATTGATATGGAAGAAAAATTGAATAAAATCATTTGAAAGTTTTTAAATAATGGTTTAAAAAATCCCTTAAAACTTGATAACTATTGAAGAAATGAAACATTGAAGGAAAGAACATTGAATGAATTTGTAAATATTTTAATTTTTAGAGAATAATTATTAACTAAATAACAATGAAATTTTATACACCATATGAAGGAAAAATTGTGGTGAAAATAGATTGAGTCTTAAAGAAAGTAAATTGAGTCTGGAAATCCCTTACCTCGAATCCCACTAATCGTGCATGCTCTTTATCTAATTGAATAATAAACTTAAGTTTATTAAATTATTTATTAATTTTTTTAATTAATTAAATTATAATTATCTCCTTTATTTCATTTATTACCATGTTTTTTTAGTTACTTAATCAGTTAAGTTTACATCTGTCATTTTTGAGGATGTTCAGTCATAGTCCCAAAACAACTTCAATAGGTTGATCATGGTCAAAGGGGTGATGGTTCCATAATATAAAAATTATTAATCATGAAATAATTATCATTTTTATACATTATATACAATTTTAGAACCATCTATGAGTATCAGTAAGGAAAAATTAGTCACATCGCTTCGTGGTGGTGTTAATCCACTTGTATGGATAGACGACGTTATGATTTTACAAAGGATGGAAATATAAGAGAATATATGAAATATTATATTTATTGAATAAAATTTTTTTCTTGAATATCAAATATATACATTAATTATATAATTACAAACTTCTATGAAATTCAATGATCTAAAATCAATTAAATCAGTTCGTGAGGTGGTAGTCCGCACATACACACAAATAATGGTTTCATTTCCTATTTGATGGAGAAGGAGATGAATAAAAGTTATGAAATCAATATAATAACATATTAATATATTTATCATAATAAGTTAATGATATTGGTATTTTTAGAAATGAAATTATGGTGGTAAAAGAAGTAGTAAAACGAAAGGGATTAGTTAAGAATATTACCTCCTCTTTGAGAAACCTCCTTTGGATATATTCTCAAGGACCCATAGAGATAGTATTTTAGGGAGAAAAGAACCTTTGGAAGTTGTAAGAGGAATTTTATAACATTGTCTTTTTATGGCTGAAAAAAACTTATCCAGTAAAATAAATACATGTTCTAGAAATATTTTTAGGCCTTGTCTCAATTTTTAACCTTATTTTACATGTTTTACCCATACTATAGAGACAAATATTTACTACATTAACTATTCATAATAAAAAAGGAAAATATTTAACAAATTTGAACCTCATAATTACATGTATGGAATAAAATTTTCAATATTAAATATATATAATTATCATAAACCAATTTCAATATAAATTCATAAATCACAACAAAAAACTATTCTTTGAAAAATGAGTTCTTAAGACCAAAAATAAAATTCTACCAAAATCAATTATAATGTTGATTACTATGTAATTAATTAGATTATTTATAAATAAATGAGAGTTATGTTAATTTAAGATCAAATTTAAAATATAATATGAATTTTCAATTACATTATTATGGAAAATAATTAAAAGTTTTACAAAAATTAGTATTTTTCACTATTCACTGGAAAATCGATCATTTTAGAAAAATAATAAAATTTCACCCTAAGATAATTTTAAAATTATAATTTCAAAAACAATATAATTTTTATCAAATAATATATATAATAGTGTCTTTAATTTATTATAATATTCCCTCATAAAAATCAATGATAACCATTTTTAAAGAAAACATAATTTTGATGCATAAAATGACTTTATTGAAAATTGATTAATTATTTATTAAAAAAAATATATATAAAAAATTTATACATATTTTTTATAATGCAGTTATTATTATTCATACTACAAATTTAACAGGTGTGTTATAATAGACACATTTAAATAAAATTATTTTTATATAGTTTATCAAAATTTACTTAATCCTCAATGTTTTGTGTTAGGAAAGCTACTGAGCACAGAGTTATTTTAAAATAAATTTCTAGCATGTTTCATTGTACTCACTTAATGAAATTTCATCTTTTTTTTCTTTTTCTTGATATAAATTCATTAAAATGTTTTCTAAATTATATTCCATAGATTGGAAGATAAAACACATGATCGTAAAAAAATATTTAAATATTTAAAAATACCTTTACTGAAAACCCACATCATAAAAAGGGGTAATAAAAATATTTGGAAAACATGAAAGAGAAATATGATAGTCACCTATAATAACACATAATCAGGTTATTATAAAATTATAACATTAGTAGGAAGTTAAAATAAGGTCAAAGAGGAAAAAAATAATGTCTAAGGAATATTAGAGAGTGATAAAGAAAATTGTCATGATAAATTAAAAGAACAAGAAAATATAAATCATTATTCAATAAATAACACCATAAATTGATAATAAGTTAAGGTAACTGGAAAATATTTTTCTTTCAATATCATTTTTATATAATTTTGGGATACTTTTACCATAAAGATAGAGAATATGAGAAAACATACTTTCTTGATTTCTTTTCATTTTGAAAGAACAATTTCATCCTTTATTTTTAATTACAGAAGTTTTTACACTTATACCTTGTATATTACTCAATGAAATGAAAATTCAAGAATAATTTTTTTTATTATTGTATCATTAAAATTAACTTCTAATGGATCATAATATTCAAAAAATGATAACACATTATTCCTCCTATCTTTAGAAATTAATCAAAACCAAAAAAATTAGCAAAAGATGTGATAATATCTAATATGAATAACCCATAATATATTAATCTTCAGAATATAAATAATAACACCAAAATATCAACATAAATCATTCTATAGAAATATAACCTTAAAAATATTCATTATATTCATGACTAAGATTGATACTCAATGATTTTAATGATTTAATCTTATATTCTTCCACGATCAACTTAACATGTATCTCCAAATAATATTAGTTACTAGTAAATTAATATATAGAAAATAAATATTCCCTAATCATATATTCTAAAAAATATTCTAATTGTTTCCATAAATATCCTAAATCACCATAAGGAAACATTAAAATGATACACTCTTCCAAAAGATATGTCAACCTTTATTCCTCAAATAAAGTCCCATATTAGCCATAAATACTTCAATTAACCTTAATTATATAATGTTCCCAATATAGTGAAATTATTCAAAAATTAATTTTATCATGCTTTCATCAGATCAATTTTTAATCATAGGGTTATCTATATGATAAAACAGTTTTTTTGAAAATGTAATAGCCAATTTATCATAAATTCCCATAATTACCCCCAACATAAAAGTTCATATTAACCCCAAAGGTTATCAATACCTTTTAACTTATATCTACAAAATATAAAATTGTTCTTCCTCAAATAACCATTTCACGTGTTAATATTAAGGGTTTCATATACCTTAGACATCTATAAAAACTAAATAAATGCCTTGGAAAGTAATCCCATCACACAAAACCTTAAAAGGGTTATCTATGACCATAAATATATGATCGACCTTAGAATTATCAAATCATGAATATTTTCATTTATCTCATGTCAATATAGGTTATCAAAGTTTTACATAGTTTATATCCTATCATTATTCATAATGGTTCATAATGAGAATGTGAATTAACTAAAGCATTATCCCATAGGAGTGTCAAAGTGGGTGTGCAGTTAGACCTCATTATCGTGAAATAGGAGAATGTAAGGTTAATATTCAACCATAAATTTTAGGATTATTACCTCTAGGTGAATACTTTTTAGATCATGCATCCACATGTTTGTATCGAGGTAGGGGTATCATTGTTTGGAAACCACACAATCTCTTTCTCACCCAAACAATAGGATTATATATAATTATTAGACTTTTCCCTATGTTTTTTTCTAAAATTTTCTAATCCTAATCTATAATGTTATCTAAACCTTTTCCTTGATACCAACTATACGGACCCATCTTTAAAAAATTACATAATCACGAGTTTTTTATAAGAAATCACATTCTTACATTTTGAGTATCTCTATAGTTTAGAGTTATAGAGAATTAGGTTATAAATCCTATATAAAAAACTCATGTATTACAATGTGGAAACTTTCACCCAGTATCCAATTTGTCTATAATGTAATTTTTTTAAAATGAAACATATTTTATTTTCTTGTAAAATCTTCATGACTTTCAACTTGACTTCTTCTATGTTAATACTCTTCCTTAAACCATGTGAAAAATACTTAAAAATATGGAATGAGAAAAAAATACCAATAAGGGATATAAAAGAAATAAATCCATTGGTCCAGTGAAAAAAATGAAAACCCATAAATTTATTACCTTTTTCATATTATTATTTGATCGTATAAAATAAATCATCCCACTTGAGAAGTACAATTTTTACACAAATAAAACCTATAAATTATATAAAAAGAAAATAAAAAACCCTTGTAGGAATATTAGAGAAATATATTCATAGCCCTTGTTTTGTCATTTCATAAATAAATGGATCCAAGTTAAATTCTTAGGATAAACCTCCTATATTAACTCTCTACTTCTTTCCTTTAATGATAAGGAACATTATCTAACGTATTATAGAGATATATTGAGGTCACTCGTCGTATAAGTTGTATCAGGCTCACCAATTGTATTAGAGGTATTATGATCATCCATAATAATTGACAGTTATCATGTACCAAGTCATGAATATAAAATTTCTAATCATTCCCATTTTCATCATGAATCCCTTGAAAGACTATTTTGAACCCATAAGCAAAGCACTTTCAATTTTTTCATAAAATTTGGGGAACTATCCATATCTTTTGAAAACAAAATATAATGAATAATTTAAAAAATATTATAGAAATTATTTTATTTTAATATAACCATTTAAAATTATAAATGATTATTTAATTAAATGAAAATTCATGATGGCATGAAATTCCATTCATTCCATAAATTTTAAAACAATGATTCCATTCACACATTTAGTAAAAGTACCTCATATGGAAAATGACAATAAAATTATTTTTTAAACCTTGTAAAGAGGTTCAAAATTACATTAAAAATACCTTCAATATTATTTTATTTTTATATAATAAAATTATTGAAACATTTAAATGATCTTGGATATTGAGGAAGAATAAAATAAAAAACATTAAAATTTTTAAAATAAGGTTTTAAAAAATCACTTATGACTAGATAACTATTGAACCTATGAAACATTACTAGAAGGAATTTTTATTGGATTTTTAAACACCCAAAGTTTTATATAATATTGATAAAATATATCTATAGGGATGTATATACACCACCGAAAGGAATAAATATGGGGAGTATAAATTAAGTCTTAAATAATGGAAATTGAGACTAGAAATCCCTTACCTCGAATCTGACACATCACGTACGCTCTTTAACTTCCAAAATTAAAAAAAAATGTTTATTATTTAACATAAATAGAATTTTTTTTAATTATAATTCCATTATAATTATCTCTTTTATTTCATTTATGAAATTTTTTTGTTTAGTAACTTAATCAATTAAGTTTACATCAGATGTTTTTAGGACATTTTGTTCATAATAAAAAAAATAGTTTGGGTAGTTAACCATGGTCAAAGGGGTCATGGATACATGATCTATATAATCATAATAATGAAATAATTATCATGTTCATACATTAAATAATTTTTTATAACCATCTAAGAAGTATGATAATTAAAAAAAGTCACATCGCTTTGTGGATGTGGTAATCCACACATACACATGAACGAGATTATAATTTTTCTATAGATGGAATGGTAAAAAAATAGTTGATATATAGTATATTTATAGGATGATAATTTATTAATGAATATCATATATATATATATATATATATTAAATCTATCATTGTAACCTTTCAGGAAATTCGGTGATGGAAAAGAAATTACATTGATTTACGAGGCAATAGTCTACACATACACACAAACGATGGGTTCATTTCCCATTTGATGGAGAGTGATATGAATAAAGGTTATTCCATGAATATAATAAAATAATCATATATTGGATATATTTATGTTGTTATATCGGAATGTATATGATATACATGAATGAGGTAAAAGAATAATTAAAATGAAAGATATCAGTTAAGATGATTACCTCCTCTTTGAGAAAATTCCATTACATATATTCTCAAGGAACCTAGGGGTTGTATTTTGAGGAGAAAATATACTCTATGATTTTAAAATAATTTTCAAAATTTTTTATGGGTTTCATTGTGATAAGAGGCTCTAGTTTTGATAAAGAATACATGAGAGGTGGTGTCCTTTTATACTGAAGAAAATGAAACAATTGAAATTACTTAAAATATTTAAATATAATAAAACCTTTTTCAAATAGAAGTGACAAAACGTGGAATTTTCATTGAATATATAATGATTATATTTATAAATCCTCTCATAAGATAAAATTTAAACAATTTTAGTTGATTTTTTCACCTTTATATCATAGTTTTAATCCCCTATTAACCCTCTTGATTATTACCATGATATCAAAAAATTTATTCTTTAGGGTGTAAATTAAGTTACTATATAAGTAAAAGTGACTAATAAATGGAAAACGATTGATATTATAGAAAATATAACATTTAATTTTCTGAATATAATATTTTTATGAAATTAAAATCATCAAATAAAATATTATTTAACATAATATACAATTAAAGTCATTTTCAATACCATTCACATAGTTTGAATTTAATGGAATAAATATATAAATTTAACTAAAATAAAAAATTCTAAAACATCAATTATATGATATATTTTTTAAAAAATGATGGAACCCATTAATTCATTCAAATTTTATTACTTATAATGTTTTTAGTATCATTTTCTTGATTTTTATGTTAATTGAACTAGCACTATATTGGTAGTGCATAAACACTTAAGGTAATTATGACATAACTTAAAACTAAAACAAGATAAAAAAATTATTCATATTTCCAAATTACCATTTATAACTGAACATAACCTATTTTTAACACTATGAAAAAATATAAGATATATTAAAACAAAGAGATAAATTTTTTATTCTTTGGGTAAAATCATATTATGGTCATTATCAAAGGAAAGTGGTAAGAAATTTATAGATATTATAAAATTTAATAGATATGGTAAATATAATCATTCAATAAAAAAATACAAGTTTTATGAAAAATATAAGGCCTTATTTCATGGGTTTAACAAAAATTTACCCATTTTATCCTTACCGAGGTAATAGATATTTACTACGGTTTCTATTAATAATGTCAAAAAATAAAAGGGAACTATTTACCAAATTTGAAACTCAAAATTAAAAATATGGAATCTATTTTTAATGATTTAATTTCTATATGTTTCATAAATTAATTGTAATATAAATTAATAAAACAAAATGAAATATATAGTTTTGGAAAAATATGTTTTTGAGCCCAAAAATGAGCATATACAAATATCAAGTATAATGATTATTCTTATATAATTAATTATATTATTTAATCAAAATGATACTTATGTTACATTAGGACAAAATTAAAAACATAATTTTACATTTTTATTAAATAATTATGTGAAAATAAATATCAGTTTTACAAAAAATCGGTATTTTTTAATCTTCACTAAAAAATCAATTCTTTTAGAAAAATACAAAAATTTAACCCAAATATAATTTTTATATGAATATTTCAAAAATTATATCTATTTTATAAAATAAAATTTCAAAAATTTGAATAAATTAATTATAATATTCACTCACAAACAGAAATAAAAATTATTTTTAAGTAAAATATATTTTTGAAGCATAAAACGACATTATTGAAAATTGAGTAATTACTTATCAATACATTCAAAAAATATAAAACCTATATAAATATTTTTAATTATATGTTTATTCCTATTCATATTTTAAATTTAATGGCTTTGTTAAAATTATCACATTTAAATAATAATATTTTACAGTGTATCTCAATTCACTTAAAGATCAGTATTGTGTGTTAAGAAAGATCTAAAGTATAATATTATTTTAAACTAAATTTCATATATTTTACAACATTCTTTCCCTCATTATTTTTTTTACTATGTTTTTTTCATTACAACCTTCCAATCTATATCTCAAGCAGTGGGAACATTGTTTGATTTTATATTTGTGTGGGGTGGACTGTAACAACATTGGTACTTATAAAACAATTCACTTTCATTATGGAATTAAATAGTTAAAATTCATTATAAATGTTTAAACAGATAAGTGGTATTTATAGAATTTATGTATTCTATACTAATAGAACATTAAAATCATCAATGAGAGTAAAAATAAAATTTTTAAATATTATGATTGAAAATATGATATATTTATATCATGGATAAAGTAAATAAATGTTTTGAAAATTATAAATTAATTGTTGGTATTTTTGTAAGTCCAAAATATTTAATTATAATTTTATAATTGATATAATAATTTAAAATCAAATATATTTTCATAAAATATATTCATAAACTAATATTTGTTTTGTTTTATGATAATAATATAATTTTATGAAACCATAATTAATTTTTAAAAGTGTTGTAAAATCAGTTATGGTTTTAAAATTGGTATTTTTTGCATAAATTATGATTTGGATTAAAAATTAAATTTCTCATATTTATAAAATTATTTAAAAAAATGGATTCTATTTTTTAATTCTATAGGTCAAAAAATGGTTAGTGTGAATTTTTTGGATTTTATGAAATACTTGAATTTTTGGTGAATAGTAAAATACTGTAAAATACGATATATATAAATTGTAAATTAAATACACTATTCCTTGAGTCATCGCTGATGTGATCACCATAATCTAAAAATACCAATAATTATTTTAATATATTTAGTGATAATGATCAAACTATTCATAGTCTTGAGCAGAAAAAATAAACTAATGAATATAATTATAATAAAACACCCTTCTCCTCCACTATAAATACCACCCCTCATCACCTCTTCTCCTCACACCTAAAAGACATAATGAGTGATTAATTTTTATCCAATTTTATTCTCAAGCCTCTTCCCCACATCCAATACCTTCTTTTCTTACCAAAAAACAAAAACTATAGGCCTTATGTATGTTCTCATATAGAATATTACAAGAGGTAAAATCCTCTTTTATTTTCTTTTATTTTCCTTTTATTTTATTTTATTTTCTTATTATCTCTTCTTATCCTACTATCTAATTGGAATGAAAACTCTAGTATCTTATATATTCTATAATATTATCATATTTATGAAAAAAATCATCATCAAACTTCTTCTTCACTCCCTTTTATTCTAAAAATGAGAACATCATCTATGATGTGTCGATTTACTGCCATCGTGGATAATACAGTTTCTTTTTCCATTACCGCCTTCAAGTATGGTCATAAAAAATTATTATGAATAAATCAGATTTTATGATACATATTATAAGTTACAAAACGTTCTAGAACTAATATTTTGTAGGTTTCGAGCGTAGTGGAAGAACGATTAGGATGATACCCAACTTTAATTTTTTACCATGATCAATGATTATTCGGGGATTAATACGATGATGAATGCCAATATCCATGGAATAGAATCAAAGATTTAGATAAAGAAGGAATATTCCCAAAACCTTTATAGAGGATATTGCACATCATGTGTATAATTAATTTAATTAATTTTATAAAGAAAAGAATACATGGATCTTCGGTATTTTCTTCATTGAAAATGTTGATCGTCTAGAGTGACCCTTCATGATTATCTCGTTGCGCTTGTGAGGATCCAAACTAGAATCCCCCTATTGGGGATCCACACATGCTCTGATGACCTCCGATCGACACCACTCATTCTCTGGGTGATATCAAGGAGAAGCGAGTGTCTTGTGTTGGTTTTTCTTGATCACTAGTTCTTCAGCCTTGAAGAACGTATCTTGTTCTTGAGAGGGCCGAGAATAGGGTTCAAGAGAGAAATGGTTTAGCTCAACAATTATCAACTCTTCGGTGGTGCATTTCGGTACATGGCACAATAGACGTATCTATCTATTTATTGACATGGGGCTTCATTTACAATATTTAATTGTGTAACAACAATTAAATACATTTGTAACCTTAGAGAAAAACCATGCTATTAATAATAATAATACTGCTTTATTATTTAAGGTGTGCCACCTTGCGCAAAACAGAATTATAAATAAAATTCCATTTCAAAAAATAATAGCAGTGTTATTTTAATTTTTTCCAACAAGTTTAATGATCATTTGTCATCTTGAAAATAATTATTTTACTATCGGACTGGCCTTGGTCCGCTCGAACTCCACTTCCATTTATTAAACACCTGAATAAATAAATAAATAATTTATTCTCTTAAATAAATATTTTATTTACAAACTAGTAAATAAATATTTATCAAATGTTTAATAAAATAAATAAATATATATTTACCCACAATCCGGTGAATAAATATTTATTTAATTTATGCAATCATTTTAACTTGAATAACATTATTCCTCAATGTTGAAAATAATATTTATTAATTAAAATCAAATATAATTTAACCAAGACCACTAGAAACACTTAGTGTGTGACCCTCTCGGATTCTTTCTCATTGGCATTAGGTGGGCTTTCTTAAATTCAAAGAGTACTATCAAGAAATGGGTCAAGGAACCCAAGAGAAAGAACTTAAAGTTTCAATAATGGCATCCACATATGAATGCTCACTATGTAATATAATCCATGTGTCTCAATGTCTCATCAAGAAGGTTTCAGGATAGTATCATCAACCTTTGTGCTTGATACATCATTATTTGACTAACTCAAATAAACTCATTGTTACACCATGGCCATGGAATTTCGCGCTACGGTTCAATTTCAATCAAAGAGCTGAGATATCAACTTCTATAAATGGAAGGGAAAATCCTTCCTCGACTTACCCATTAATAACATGTCACTCATGACGCACCCAATGTACTCTACTCCTTGTCAACTGTCTACGTGATGGTTTTCATCAATAAATCAAAGTGCATGAGTTGCGATATATATTAATGATAATCTTAAAGTCTAAGGATCATTACACACGCTCGTAGATATAAATATTTGATGACACCAAAACATGTGGAATTCCTACTGGCGGGTCTGTTCTCATAATCTCTTATCTTGGAGGTTACCAAGTGAAAACTTCATGAGAGGAAGTCTCATCTTCTTACATGTACTCGCACCTGACGGTCTGCATGCTATGTGTCCCATCATATTATGTCATCCAGTCATAGAACTATATTTAAGAATATTTTTATATAATTTCAAGTTTCTAATCATAGCGGGGAACTTCTATGACCTTATTAATACAAAAAATACTCTAGGACATTATTACATCATAGTAATGCAGAAAACTGAACAATATGTAATAAGATGTTTAATATTTAAATACATAAATACCCAAGTAATCAAAGTAAAACTAGTTGGTTCTAGGATACAAACTCTTACAAACTCCCACTTGGACAAGATCCAAATGCTTACGACTTTTAGTCCACTAGACCTCACATGGTGATCATGTTTTTGTTGAGTCAAGGCTTTAGTCAAGGGTTCCACCACGTTGTCTTCCTTTGAAATACTAATCACTGCAACTTCACCTCTCTGAGAAAAATCCCTCAAGAGATGATACTTATGAAGTATGTGCTTCATCCGCTGATGAGACCTTGGCTCTTTTGAAAGATCCACCGCTGCAGTATTATCATAATACAGTGTGATGGGATCCTTACTACTAGGTATTACATCCAACTCTTGGACGAAGCTTCACATCCAAACTGCTTCTTTAGCTACCTCAGAAGCTGTGATATACTCAGACTTTTCTGTAAAATCTGCAACCACACTCTACTTTGAGCTCTTCCAGCACACTACACCTCCATTCAAAGTGAATATGTATCCCATTTGTGACTTCATGTCATCTTTATCAGTCTAGAAACTATAATCTACATATCATATGATTAATAATTCCTCATCTCTTCCATAAACCATGAACATATCCTTAGTATGCCTAAGATATTTTTGGATAGTCTTGACTTTCATCTAATGGTGGTCACCTAGATCATCTTGATATCTTCATACCACACTCAATGCATAGGTGAAATCCATCCTAGTACATAGAAAGGAATATATGACTGACCCAATATCCGATGTGTATGGAGTCCTTTCCATTATATTTGTTTCCTCATGTGTCTGAGTACACATTTTCTTGGAAAGATGAATGTCATGTGACGCGGGTAATAATCCCCTATTGGATTGTTCCATACTAAATATCTTCAGTATCTTATCAATTTATATAATTTTAAATAGGCCCAGTAATCTCTTAGATCTATCACGATGGATCTTGATCCCAAGAATATATGTTGCCTCACCCAAGTCCTTCCTGGAGAAGCATTGATCCAACCATGCCTTAATAGACTGTAAATTGGAATGTCGTTTCCAATAAGTAATATGTCATCAACATATACTATTAGGGAAACGATTTCACTCCCACTAAGTTGTTTGTAGACCTAAGGGTCACATTCGTTCTGGATAAAACCAAATTTCATTATGGCTTCATCAAAATAAATGTTCCATGACCTATATGCTTTCTTTAATCCATAAATGGATTTCTACAACTTTCATACCTTATTAGCATTCTTTAGAGTCATAAATCCTTTAGGTTGTGTCATGTAGACATCTTCTTGAAGTTTCCCATTAAGGAAGGCTATTTTGACATCCATTTCCAAATCTCATAGTTATGGTAAATAGAAATGGCCAATATAATTTTGATGGATTTATTCATTGCAACTGGGGAAAATGTTTCTTCATAGTAAATTCCTTGACGTTGTTTGAACCCTTTTGCAACCAGTCGTGCCTTATAGGTACTGAATTGTCTATCCATATCTAGTTTCTTCTTGAATACCAATTTTTAACCAATAGGATTTACATCAACTAGAGGATCTACCAAAATTCAGACTTGGTTTTGGTACATGGAATCCATTTCAGAATTCATGTCTTCTTTCTACTTGGAAACATCTATTCCACTTACTTCTTCCTTGTAAGTTAGAGGATCATTATTATCAAAAAACAATGAGTCACCATCCTCAGTAACTTGAAAACCATAGTGTTCCGGTTCTCTAACCTCTCTTGTACTCCTATGCAGTTCTTGTGTCTCTAGAATAGTTCTTTCTTCCACGGGGCTTTGTGGAATCTTCTCTTGTACCAACTCTTGTGTACCTTGAGCCTCAACTTCCTCGAAGTCTATCTTTCTCCCACTATCTCTTTTTGATATTTTCTCCCTCTCATTGTATATGGAGTGTCTTTCCACTATAACCTTTTTATGAGGGGGTTTATAGGTAATACCCCCTTGTTACCTTAGGGTATCCTATAAAGGTACACTTTGTTCCTTGAGGTGAAAGTTTGCTACCTAAAGAGGCCATAACAAACACATCGCTTCCCAACATACTTAAATTCGATAACATGGATTTCTTTACACTCCAGAACTCCTATTGAATAACATTTATAGATTTAGTTGGTACTTGGTTAAGTATGTGCGCTGCTATTTGTAATGCATATCCCCAAAATGATAATAAAAGACTCTCATGACTCATCATTGATCGCACCATGTCCAACAGGGTGTGGTTCCTCATTTATCTCACACAATTCCATAGGGGTGTGTAAAGAGTAGTGAGTTTGGATAGGATCCCAAACTCTTGTAAGTAATCAATGAATTCTGGATTAAGATATTCTCCACCTTGGTCTTAGAATAGTTTCTTAATCTTCTTACTGAGCTGGTTCTCAACTTCATTCTTCTATTCTTTGAAATTATCAAAAGAATCCGACTAATACCACATTAAGTAGATATATCCATATCTACTAAAATAATTAGTAAATGTTATGAAGTATGAGTACCCTCCCCTTGCTTCAACTGGAAATGGTCCACATACATTGGTATGAACCAATTCAAGAAGTTATCTATCCCTTTCACCTTAACCACAAAATGGGGCTTTGGTCATTTTTCCTTGTAAACATGAATGACGTACACCAAGTGGTTTTGCTTCAAAATAATATAAATATACATCTTGATGAAACTTTTTTAAGTGTTTCTCATTTACATGACCAAGTCTATGATGCCAAAGTTTGGTGTGGTATAAGTCATTTGATGTATATTTGTTATCAATTTCCATTACTTGATTTGTGTAAGTAAACACATAATGATCGTTTTATAAATGTGTCCTACCAAAACAAATGTTCTCTTTGTAAAATAAGCAACATTCATTTCCAATATTGAAAAAAAAATACCTCTATATTTAATCTAGATACATAAATAATGTTTTTAGTAATAGATGGAACATAATAACAATCCTTTAACACCAAGATCATCCCAGATGGCAGTGTTAGGTAGTTGTCCCTAACAGCTACAACAGCAAGTCTGGCTCTGTTGGCTGCTCACAGATCTACCTCCCCTAGGTCAATCTTCCTAAATCTCCTTGGTTCTTGTATTTGGATACATATATGAGCACAAAAATCTATATCTAATACTCAATTTGTAGAAACAGATAGATTTCATTCGATAAAAAATGAACCTGAAGTTTCCCCTTACTTATTAGGAAGGGTGCAGTTCTTTTTATAGTGGTCTTTCTTTCCACATGCGAAACAAACGGCCTCTTGTTCCATTATCTCCCCTTTGATCTTCCTTTTCTTAGAAGGCTGTGAAAAAGATTTTGGATTAAAGCTCTTCACCTTACCTTTCCTATTATTCACCATAAGTATATAAGGTCTTTCATACTTCATATCTTTTTTCACTTGGAAAATGTGGATAAGAAGATCTGATAGAGACTTCTCAATGTTGTTGATGTTAAAATTAACAACAAAGCTAGAGAAGCTCTGAGGGAGTGATGCGAGAATGATATCGATGCCTAGTTCTTTAGGGATTTTAAACCCTAGAACCTCTAGGCACTCAATATAGCCAATGGTAATAAAAACATGATTCCCATCTGGGGAACACTCTCCAAGCTTACTCTAAAAGAGTGCCTTGGAGATCTCAAACCTTTCATGTCTTTCTCTCTCTTAGTAAATACCACTGAGGTGCTTGAGCATTCTATAAGCATCCATGTTTTTGTGAGACTTCATGAGATCACTAGACATTGATGATATCATAAAACATTGAATATAAACCATGCCTTTCATGTGTTTCTTATAGACCAAAAAATCCTTATTAATCGCCTCTTTAGGAGGCAGATCAGGTGATGCTGACTCCAAAATGTAAGATTTTTGTTCATGGCATAGGATAACCCAAAGGAATCTAAACCATTCCCAGAAGTTACTATCAGTGAGGATGTTTTCTTTATCCATAATTGATCGCATGGATAGTGTGTTTGGTGAGCTTGTCATTTTTATTCTACAATTAAAAGATAAGATCATTAGTACTTTCTTGATTACATTTTATGAGAAATAATAAATTAAATCTCCCACTATTTTATTAAATCCAAATGGACTTCACCATTGAACTCAAAATGTCTATTTTCCATGACATTATAATGGAAAGGGTCTATATTCCCCTTCAAAAAAACCCTAAAAAGGGTTGATGAAGCTATTTGAAGGTATTTAGGTAGGAAGTTCTTTTCCAATTTCGGGCTTGTAGCTCCTTGATCTGTTGAGTGGACTCCCCAATCATGAAATCCTAACATTGGATTTCCTCAACTCCTGCCACCAATATTACACCATGTCTATTAAGGGATAATCCTATTGATTTTATATGGTTAATTCATCCTGAAACCTTTCATAAGGTATTTTTGTATAAAAGTTAGTGTCTCAATAAGGGTTGGTCAAACACATAGTTTTATTGAGTTTTCCCCTTAATAAAGTAACAGAAGGCTTAGTCTGACTTAATATTTTATTTGATGTGTTTTTATCTCTTATACATGAATTTATTATTATCATTATAACATTCTTGTTAATATTAAATGGAAATTACTTAAGTGATTAACCTTATCTTGATAATATTTATGCATAAGCCTGGTTTATTTTAGTTCCATCTTGAATGCTTTTTTAATTCATTAATTATGTGATAGTGAAAACACATTCATAATGATAAACCATGCATCTGACAGAAATAAAATAAATCAGAGGGAATGATCATAAGATTTTCTAATGGTTAGTTTATCTAGTAGTTGATAACATAACCCTGGCCTAGGGCAGAAACACCTTGAACCTTTTCGGTTCGTGTTTACAGCTTTCCACCTGTCCACCTCTGTATCTCCAGGGATTGATTTCATCTCAGCTCCAACTTAAACCACCTCCACTATATTAGGATTTACATCCATTACATATTCTTTTTTAACTCACATGTAGGTGAAGGGTAAAAGGGGGTTTTACATAAAATAAAACTTGGGCACGCATGCCCTACATATTAATGAGGTTAAGGCTCACAAGCCAAAAAATTTAATTTAAATAATTAAATAAAAAAACATCCACATACAAAGCTCATGGTATAGCTCATGATCATCCATACATGAAACTATATTTACTCATAAATAAAACTAGAATTCAATTCTTTAATCGTTCTTGTTTAAGATAAATCACACACGAATCAATTAATTATTATCTTTAATTAATCAATCCTTTTATCTTAAACCCTTTTCTAAATTTCCTTGAGATTCTCATCCATCAAAATTTTAAACAAATTAATTCATTTAAAATTATCTTTATATGTAACTTCTACCTTAGAGGAAACCCAGTGACTTCCTATTCATAACTACCCAATGAGTAGAAATGAACATTACACAGATATTAAATTATACACATATATATAAAACACCTATCACATTTTGTACCTCATCTTTACACCTTCATGATGGTACACATCTCAAGGATTTGTATAATATAATAATAAATTTTAATAAATCTGAGTAATTTGGATGAGTACAGGACGTGTAGTTCCAAATACATGGTGTGTACTATTTTTCACCATCCATCTGAAGTACACGCCAGGAGAAACAAAGTGTGAGTGTACTTCAGAAATATTCTGAGTACACAGCATGTCCAGTGGGCCACACATCATGTAATTCCTCGTTACATGGTCTCTAGTTGGGCAATCCGTGTACGGGGTAGCCGGTCTAACCCTAACCTGATGGGACCACACGCCATGTCTAGTGGGCCACACAGCATGTATTTTGGAAACTGTATGCCACCTGTTCCTGTTCAACACATGGAGTCATTAAGACTTAGACAAAATCCAATGAAATGGCTTGGTTTGGTAGACCAAACCTGATGCATTGAAACATGATTACATGACGTGTATTGCCGAATACACATTGTGTGTTCCGATGTTGTACGGACATGAAATTTTGGCACCTTCAGATGAGATCCTATGTTTTATTTTAATCAAAATTAAAAGAAAATATAATTTCTATAATGTGAATGAGAAACAAAGGAGAAGAAAAATATCTTGAGATTATGATTTGTAGAATGATTAACATGAATTGAAACAACTAAATTATTAAATGCGTACATCATCAACGAAATATTTAAATAATTATAAACTATGATGTAAACCTTGGATACCACTTGTAGGTTCCGGGCGCAGTAGATGCGTGGTTGAGATGATACCCAAATTTAATTTTTACCATGATCAATGATTATTCTGGAATCAATAAGACAATGAACGCCAGTCTCCACTGAATAGAATCAAATATTTTGATAAATAATAAAGAGGCCCAAAAACTTTAGAGAGGATCTTGCACATCAGGTTTATAATTAATTTAATTAATTTCATAAAGAAAATAATACTTCGATCTTCAGTATTTTCTTTATTGATGGTGTTGATCATC
Source organism: Viscum album (assembly GCA_963277665.1). NCBI lineage: Eukaryota > Viridiplantae > Streptophyta > Magnoliopsida > Santalales > Viscaceae > Viscum > Viscum album. Next base: position 189,791,717 of record OY728127.1, read on the forward strand.
CATAATGACCCTTCCGAATTTTCTCATTGCGCTTGCTAGGATCCAAACTAGAATCCCTCCAGTAGTGATCCACACATGCTTCGATGGCCTCTGATCGGCACCACTCATTCTCCGGGTGATAGCACAGAAACGTGAGTGTCTTGTGTCATTTGTTCTTGATCACTTGTTCTTAGGCCTTGAAAAATGTCTCTAGTTCTTGAGAGGGGTGGGAAAAGGATTCAAGAGAGAAATTGTTTAGCTCAACAATTCTCAATTCGCCAGCTGTGTAGTTCTGTACATGTCACAATATACGTATCTGTCTATTTATTGACATGGGGATTCAGTTACAATATTTAATTTCTTAATAGAAATTAAATACATTCGTAAACTTAGAGAAAACCCATGCTATTAATAATAATATTACGTCATTATTTATGGTGTTCCAAATTGTGCAAAACAGAATTATAAATAAAATTCTGCATCACAAAATAATAGTACCATTATTTTAATTTGTGCCAACTAGTTAAATAATTATTTATCATCATGAAAATAATTATTTTACTATTGTACCATTCTTGGTCCGCTCGAAATCCAATTCCATTTATTGAACACCTGAATAAATAAATAAATAAATTATTCTCTTAAATAAATAATTTATTTAAAAACTATTAAATAAATATTTATCAAATGTTCAATAAAATAAACAAATGTATTTTACCCACAATCCGGTGAATAAATATTTATTTAATTTATGCAATAATTTTAACTTGAATAAAATTAGTCCTCTATCTTGAGAATAATATTTATTAATTAAATTCAAAGAGAATTTTATCAAGACCACCAGAAGCACTTAGTGTGTGACCCCCTAGGATTATTTCTTGTTGGCGTTAGGAGGGATTGCCTAATGTTCAAGAGTACTATCTAGCAACGGGTCAAGGAACCCAAGAGAAATAACTTAAAGTTGCAAAAACAACATCCACATATGAATGATCACTATGTAATAAAATCCTTGTGTATCAATATATCATCAAGTATGTTTCATGATAGTGTCATTAACCTTTGTTCTTGATATGTCATTCTTTGACTACCTGAAATAAACTTGTCGTTACACCATGTCCATGGAATTTCGTGTGACGGTTCTATTTCAGTAAAAGTTACAATATATCAACTTCCATCAATGTAATGTAAAAATCCTTCCCCAACTTATCCATTAATAACATGCCACTTGTGACATACCCAGTATACCCTACTTCTCGCCAACTGTCAGCATGATAATTTTCATCAGTAAATAAAAGTGTGTGAGTTGTGACACGTATTAATGAAAATATTAAATTCTTAGGATCATTACACATGCTTGTAGAGAGAAATATCTGATGATACAAAAACATGTGGAATTCCTACTGGTGGGTCTGTTATCATAATCTCATGTCTTGGAGATTACTAAGTGTGAACTTCATGAGAGGAAGTCTCATTTGCTTACAAGTACTCCCACCTAACAGTCTGCATGCTATGTGTTCCATCATAGTATGTTATAAAACCATAGAACTATATTTAAGAATATTGTTATAGAATTTCAAGGTTCTCATCGTATCAGGGAACTTCCATGACCTTATCAATGCAACAAATACTCTAGGACATTATTACATCATAGTCATTCATAACAATGAACAATATGTAATAATATGTTTAATATTTAAATACATTAAATATTGATGTAATAAAATTACAACCAGTTGGTTCTAGGAAACCAAATCTTACATATATAAATAGGATTTTAAATAAAATTATATAAGTTCATGATGGTCATAAAAACCACCAAAATAAAATAAATATTTTTCATTAATATTTTGTTTAATGAATCATCCTCATATTAGGAAAAAATTTATATGGTATCATTAAAAATTATGGAAACTTGTTAATACCCTTTCATTTCACTTTTTTAGTTTTTCATCCATTCGAAAAGAAAATCCATAATGAACCATCCATTGAAACCATGAAATAAATACACGAGAAATAATGAAAATAACAAAATATTATTAATAAATTGGTGGAAAACTCTTATAATAATATCATAAAAGTAATTATAAATATGAATATGGTTATGTAATATATTAATAACACTATTTAAACAATTATACAAGAGGTTTGAATGGGGTTGAAGTATGACGAACCTGAGGTAAGGGACTTTTCTTTAAAAATACCCTTTTAAATTTCTATTTTTTATAAAATTCCAAAGGATTGGTTTTATGATGAAATTATTCACTTTTTATGATTATTTTATGGTTATTACGATTTTTTTAAGATGAAGGGTGGGACTTATATCTCCCTCTAATGCATTGGGTATGTTTATGTTTGAGGTCGATTGTATGGTTACTCCAAGTATAACTATAATGGTTACCACATAAGGTAGCTATGAGGGCTACATCATAAGGTAACCATGAGGGTTATATTATAAGGTATCCATGAGGGATAAAAATCATATGGTATCTATGAGGGTTAAACTATTAAGTAATTAATTCCCCAAGTTACCTTTTTGATTTTATTCATTTTTTCTATGTTCAATGGAAATCTCTAGTTTTTACAAGTTAAGTATATGATACTATATATATGATAAGTACGTATTTGTGAAAATGATTTAATATGTTTGTTAGTATTCATGGACTAACAGTTTATTTCTTTATTTTTATATCCCTTAATGAGTGTTTTTTGTTCATCTGAATTTTTAAAATGTTTTTAGAGGGTTTATGGATGGGTAAGAGAAAAGAAGAAGACCAGATGAATGTTATGAAGATTTTTCATAAAAAAATTCATGTTTTTTCAAAAAAAAAATATTATATAATAAATTTAAAATATTTAGTAGTACCCACTTTGTATGATTATGGGTTGATATGTATGAATTATGTACTAATTCTATAAAAATCTAAACTAAAAAGATCTTTGGGGATATAATAAAGTGAATTCTAAAATAAATTTACTATATTATGTAATATTTAAGGCTAGATCCTTATAGGTTGTATCATAGCATGGTTTAGATAAAAGTAGGGGTTATAATGATGTTAATTAAATACCATAAACGATTTTTACCTTATCATTGTATTGAAATTATATATCATTTTAATATTAACATGTTCCTTAATCTATGATATGTCTATTCAGAATGGTTTTCCACATAAGAAATAGGGAGGATGATAGAGGAAGGAATCGGGAGGTTGATATCCTTCTAAATCCACAACCTAGAATAGTGGGGATTGCAACCAAATAGTTTGTGACAGTAATGGATCAGTAGAAACATTTTATAAATGGAAAAACTTCTATGAAATAGAATATCTAGAGTTACCACAAAGGAATATGATCATAGTGGAACATTTTATGAGGCAACACCCTCATGATTTTAGTGAATCTATTGGCCTAGTGGTGGATGAAGGGTGGATTAAATCCCCTGAAAAGATATTGGATGTTATGGGTTGTTTAGATAATAAAACGTTTATTCTTTCCATTTATGATTAAGAAGGTGAATATGAGGAGTGGTGGTAAATGGTCAATAATTTCAAGGATGTCAAAGAAATTGATGCTTTGTAATAGGATTAATTTATGAATTTTTTCTTTTAAATATATTTTCCTAAGGTGGTTTGAGTTATGAAGGAAAATAAATTCCTATAATTGAAACAAATGGTGGAAGATTCAATGTTCGTGTATGAATAAAGATTCACCTGATTATAAATGTATATTCCAAATATTATTTGTTATCTTGATTGAAAAATAAATCATTTTTACTTAGGATTAAAACCAATATATCAAAGTGAATTGGCCTCCCATGAATTCCAATGATATGAGAAAGTGGTCTGATGTGTTGAGAGTGTATAAATAGAGTTTCTTATTCTATATTATGCTCCCCATATCCAACTGTTATAGAAAATATAGTATCTTATATATAATGGAATGTCATATTGTTTATGTAAAAATTCATCATCAAACTCCTTCTCTACTCCCTTTTATTATAAAAGTGAGAACATCGTCTGTGATGTGTAAATTTACCACTATCATGGATAATACACATTCATTTTCTATTACCGCCTTCATGGATGGTCATAAAAAATTATTATGGTCAAATCAGAATGTATTTTACATATTACAAGTGATATAATATTCTGGAACCAATATATCAACATGATATGAAATAAAATTATATAAGTTCTTGATGGTTATAAAAATATCCAAAATAAATTAAATCATTTTCGTTAATTTTTTATCAAATGAATTATCCTCATATCAGAAAAAAAAGATCTATGATATCCTTAAAAATTATAGAAACATATGAATACAATTTCATTCCACTTCCATAGTTTTTTATCCATTCAACAAGAAAATCCATAATGAACCAACCATGGAAACCATGAAATAAATTCACCAAAAACAATGAAAAAAAATATTATTAAAAATCGGCGGAAAGTTATTATAATAAGATCATATAATTAATTATTAATATTAATATGGTTATACAATATATTAATAATAATATTTAAACCATTATATATGAGGTTTTAACATGAGTTAATTAAGAAGAACCTGAGGTAAGGGACTTTTCATTAAAAATCTTCTTTTAAATTTCAATGTTTTACAAAATTCAAGAAGGTTGTTTTTATGATGAAATTATTCATGTTTTGTGATTATGTTAGGGTTCTTGATAATTTATTATATTGAATTTTTGAACCTATATATCCCTCCAATGCATTGATTACGTTTATGTTGGAGTTCGACCATTTGGTTACTCTAATTGTAACTGTGATGGTTACACCATAAGTTATCCGTGAGGGTTACATCGTAAGGTAGCATTGGGGATGAAATTGTATGGTATATATAAGGGTTAAAAATTATATATTTCATGTGATTGTTACAATATTAAGTAATTAATTACCCAAGTTACCTTTATGGTTTTATTCTTTTTTTCTATGTTCTATGGAAATCTATTGTTTTCAAAAGTTCAGTATATGATACTTTATGGATCAGAAGTATGTATTTCTGAAGATGATTTCATATGTTTGTAAGTATTCACAGAATAATAGTTTCTTTATTTATTTTTATGTCCCATATTTTGATTTTTAGGATCATCCAATTTTTTAAAAAAAATTCATAGGGTTTAAGATTATATAAGATAAAAGAAAAAAGTTAAGCTAATTGTTGTGAAGATTTTTTTATGAAAAAAATTCACTTTTTGTTATAAAATTTTGTATTATAGAATAAATTTATTTTTTTAGTAGTACCCAATTTTTATGATTTTGGGTAGATATATAAGAATTATGTCCAAATTATCTAAAAATATAAAATCAAAATATCTTTTGTATATAAAAAAGAGGATTCTAAAAGAAATTTACTAGATTATGTAATATTTAATGTTGGGTCATTATAGTTTATATCAGAGAATGATTTGGATAACTATAGGGTTTATTATGATGTTAGTATAAATTATTTTTACCTTATTCATGTGTTAAAATTATATATAATTTTAATATTACCTTGTTTCTTCATCTCAGATATGTCTGTTCAGAATAGATTTTCACAGAAGAAACAGAGTAGCTAAAGTAGGAAGGCACTAAAAGGCTAAAATATTTCTGAATCCACAACCTAGAATAGTGGGGATTAGAACAGATAAGTTTGTTTCAATATTGTCTTAGTTAATTCAGTTTATAAATGGAATCTAAATCCATGTAAGATAATAACCAGAGCTACTACAAAGTAACATGATAATAAGGGAACATTTTATGAGGAAACAACCTCGTGCTTTCAGTGGATATTCAGACCTGGTGGTGGATGAATGGTGGATTAAATACCTTAAAAAGATATTATATGTTATTTTGTATTAAAATAATAATTAGTTTAGTCTTTACATTTATTGTTTTGAAGGTGAAACTGATTGGGGGTCAATGGTCAACAATATCAGGGATAAAAAAGAGATATATTATTTGTAATGAGATTAATTTAAGAATGTGTTCCTTGAAAAATATTTTCCTATGATAGTTTGAATTAGTATAGAAAATAAGTTCCTAGAATTGAAAAAAAAAGTAGGATGATTCAGTGGCCATAAATGGAGAAAATATCACCTTATTGGCAAGGTATTCTCTAAATCCTTTTCGGGATCATGATAATAAAATGAATCATTTTTACTTGGTACTAAAGACAATATATTGAAGGTAATTGGACTCCCGTGAATTCAAAAGTTATGAGAAACTTGTCTGATGTGTTGAGATTGTAGAAATTGTTATTGATGATGGTCATATTTACTTTTAAAAGAAACAAAGTAATTAATATAGATGGAATTAAATGGATAAGAATAAATCAAATAAATCTAAAGGTAATAAAGTCCAATTTCTAGTTTGTGGAAAGTGTGGTAAAAATCACTCTATGGAAATCCTTAAAAAATATGGGAAGTGTTTCTGCTATGGTTAGTTTAGAAATTTGTCTTGAGATTATAATAAAAATGATCTTTAATTTAATTCTTATTAGATAAATGTAAAGTTTTTTAAATGTGGTGAGAAGGGTAATTATGAAAATACCTACCCAAAGAATTATTTAAATGATGGGAAGCATCCAGATTAAAAGTAGAAAGGTGAAATAAGATATTTTGCGACTACTAAAATATATGTTAGGCCATCCAATGAAGTGGTATTAGGTACTTTGTTTGTTTACTTAGATTTTTCTAATATTTTGTTTGACATGTGGTCTACACATTCACTTATATCTAAGATTTTTTTTGTAAATTGAGAATTTCACCACAATAAATGAAACAATAGATTATGGTTAAAACACCAGGGGAATATTAAAGAAAAAATACATTATAATAATCTTCCTATTGTTTTCTTTAGAAATAAATTACCTAATTACCTTTTTTCCCATAATAGAGTTTGGTGTTATTCAGGGTATAGATTGGCTTTCTATTTATCATGTTATGATTTATTTTAGAGATAAATAAGTTTTTTTTAAAGAGTTTCGGTTTTTATGCAATAATGAACCCATACCATTGATAAGATATCAAGAACATGATAATTTTTTAAAATACTGAAATTAATGTTATGAAGCACACATTTTTGAAAATGAGGGAACTATTCAGATTAATGATGTGATGGTGGAATATGAATACCTATATGTTTTTTCAGATGATTTTTATTGTCTTATACATGACCAAGAAATTGAATTTACTATTTAATTAGTTCTTTATGATAAGGTAATTTCAAAACCCCTTTATTTAATGGATCATGTGGATCTTTTACAGTTGAAAAATCAATTACATGAGTTTCTAGATAAAGTGTTAATTTGTTCCATCACTTCACCCTGGGGTGATCCTATTTTGTTCATTAAAAGAAATATAGTTCCATGAGGCTTTCATTGATGATATATATTTTAATAACATTACTATTAGAAATATGTATCCATTTCCTCATATAAATGACTTATTTGATCAGCTCTAGAGAGCTCTGTATTTTTCCTAGATTGACCTGAGATCCAGGTACCATTAGCTGAAGGTGAAGGGGGATAAAACTCTGAAAAAATAATTCTGAACAAGATATAGGAATTGCGATTTTGTTTTTATGCCCTTTGTCTCAACAAAATCTCCTTATGTATTTATGGATCTTATGAATAAAATATTTTGTGAATATTTGGATAAGTTTGTTTTTTTTATTTATGATATTTTAGTGTTTTCATAAAGTTATGAAGATCATTAAAAACATATTAGGATTTTCCTACAAACTCTCAAAGAGAATAAGTTATATGGGGTATTTATAAAATGTGATTTTTTGTTGCAGATGATGTGTTTTCTTGGGAACATTTCCAATAATTATGTCATAACAGTTGATCTTGCCAAAACAAAAGTGGTTGATGCATAGCCAAAACCTAAAAATGTTATAGAGAATTGTAGTTTTCTTAGATTAACATGTCATTATTAATGGTTTGTTAAAAACATTTCATGATTATATTTCCTGCTAACTAAGTTAACATGAAAAGGGGTTAAATTTATTTGGATAGAATAATGTGATGTTTGTTTTTAGGAACTTATGAGAAGAATGGTTAATGATGCAGTTTTGGCACTACCTTATGGAAATGGCGAGTTTGTCATCTACAGTGATGCTTCACTGAAGGGACTTGGTTACGTTTTGATGTAGAATGAGAAGTTAATTTCTTATTCTTGAATAAAACTAAAACCTCATGAATTAAATGAATCCACACATGATTTGGAATTAGAATCTGTGGTTTTCTCTTTGAAAATTTGGAGGCAACATATATATGCAGTCAAATGTGAAATATATAGTGACCAAAAATTATTGAAGTATATATTTACATAGAAGTAATTGAATATGAAGTAGGTAATATGTATTCAACTGATAAAGTATTATGATTATAGGATCAATTATCTTCTTAGAAAATAAAACCAAGTTGAGGATTTCTTGAGTCAGAAACATCATACTAAATTAGCCATGTTAGGTTTGGAACTTGATCCCTTGATTAATAGTTTAATGAATTTTGGATTGAATGTTTTGGGTGCCAAAAATTCCTCTATTTTTTTTAGGTGTCATTTCAGTCTCCTCTTATAGACAGAATTAAGAAAGTGTAAAAGAATGACCATGAGATACAGAAAAAGGTAGAATTGTATAATAGGGGAAAGATTCTAGAATTAAACGTTGAAGAAGACTATGATTTTAGAGTTGGTAAGAGATTATTCATACCTTCTAATTCCCAACTAAAGAAATAATTTTTGTGCGAAGCTCATAGTTCACTGTTTCCAGTTCATCATGGAAGCACTAAGATGTACAGAGACCTTTCAGAGTATTATTATTGGGATGAAATGAAAAGTGATATTTCTGATTTTACAATGAAATGTTTGACTTTTCAACTCATTAAAGAAGATAAGCAACTACCAATGGGGATGATTTACACTTATCCAGTTCCGGAGTGGAAATCAGAAAATATATCAATGGATTTCATGGTGGGAATACCAAATAATTCTCAAGGTAATAATGGGATTTGGTTTATTATTTACAGAATGAATAAATATGATCATTTTATTCATATTATACTATGTCATTGGATAATATTTCTCGATTGTACCACGAAGAGATAGTCATGTTTCATGGAATTCCTCTCTCCATTGAATCTGGTTGTGATCTTCGGTTCACTTATAACTTTTGGAATGACCTTTAGAAGTTGTTGGGAACTGAGTTAAATTTCAGTACAACCTTTAATCCTCAATATTTTGTACAGTTACAGTGAACTATTCTGACATTGGATTATATGCTTCAAGAATGTTCAATGGACTACCAGAGAAGTTGGGATCATCATATTTGTTTAGTTCTATTTTTTTATAATAACAGTTTTAATTCCAGTATATGGATGGAACCTTTTGAGGAATTTTATGGAAAGTGTTATAGAACTCAATAGTTTTTTGATTAATTCAAGGTAAAGAAGTTGATGGGACTATAATTATTAGATTAAGTGGTTGAGAAAGTGAATATGATCCAACAACACATGAGTAAAACTCAGAGTTGGTAGAAATGTTATGCAGATAGAAGAAGGAAAGACTTTTCTTTTGAGGTAGGTGGTCATGTTTTCCTTAAAGTCTCTCCTTGGAAAAGTGTTATTTATTTTAGTAAGAAACAAAATTTAATTACACGGTTCATTAGTCCTTATGAAATCATGGAGAATGCTGGACCAATTTCCTACCAAGTAGCTTTGCCTCCGAGTTTATATCTGGTACACATTTTTTTCATGTTTTGGTGTTAAGAATATATGTAGTAGATTCATATCATCTTTTGAGCATATAAGTAGTTCATGTAGAGGATAACCTTTCTTATGAAGAAAATCCTATCCATATTCTTGATCATAAAGAGAAATTATTTCGAAATAAGGTAATTCACCTAGTTAAGGGTTTGTGAAGAAACCACATGGTTGAAGAAGGAACATGGGAATCTAAAAATTCTTTGAGGGAAACGTATCCTCACTTATATAAAAAGTGAAGGAAAATTGTGCTGATGTAATTTTAATAGGGTGGGGGAGAATGTAACAACCTAGGTACTTATAAAATAATTTTATTTCATTCTAGAATTAAATAGTTAAAATTCATTATAAATGCATAATAAAATAAGTGGTATTTTTAGAAATTAAGGAATCTATACTAATAGAATAGTAACCTCATCTATGAGAGTAAAAAATAAAATTTATATATCTTATAAGTGAAAAAAAAGATATATTTATGTCATGGATTAAGAAAATATTTTTTTTTGAAAATGATACATTAAGTGTTTGTATTTTTGTAAGTTATAAATATTTAATTGCAATTTTATAATTAATACAATGATTTAAAAGGGAATATATTTTCATAAAATATATTCATAAATTAATATTTTTTTGTCTTATTATTATAAGACAATTTTATGAGACCATAATTAAATTTTCAAAGTGTTATAAAATCAGTTATGGTTTTAACATTTTTATTTTTTGAAGAAATTATGATATTAGTTAAAAATTAAATTTCTCATATTTAGAAAATTATTTTTAAAAAATTAAGTTCATTTTTGAATTCTACACATTGAAAAATGGTTTGGTTTATTTTTTGGGATTTTTCTAAAATACTTGAATTTTTTGGTGAATAGTAAAACTTGATAATCTATGGAATATATACATTTGATGTTAAAAAAATATTCCTTGAGTCATTTATAATGTAATCACCATAATCACAAACTAACCATAATTATTTTAACATATTTATTGATAATATTAAAACTATTCATAGTCTTGATCCAAAAATAATAAACTAATGAATATAATAATGAGAAAACACCTTTGTCCCTCACTATAAATATCAGCCCTCATCACCTATTCTCCTTACACATCAAAGCCTTTTATATTGTTTAATTTGAGCCCGATTCAATTCCCAAGCCTCTTCCCCACATCCAATACCTTCTGGTCTCACCAAAAGTCCAAAACCAAGGGCCTTAAGCAGGTTCTTATTCTCTCTTGTCCTCCCCTTTTCCAAGTGGCATGGAAACTATACTATCTTATATATACTTGAATGTTATCTTTTTGATGTAAAAATTCATCATCAAACTCTTTCTCTGCTTCATTTTATTCTTAAAATGAGAACGTCGTCCGTGATGTGTCAATTCACCACCATCGTAGATGATACGCTTTCATTTTCCATTACCACCTTCAATTATAAGAACCCGACCCTATTATATATATAATCTTGAATTTAGTAAAGATAACAATTCCTTTTACATTGAGTATATTTTCAAGTTTACAGCTTTAGGTAATTAGTATAATACATTCATAACATTACACATTATTACAGAGTGGATACCATAAAAACAATTTCCATTTTTTCAAAATATAAAACATTAAAACTTAAAACAAGACTCCTGTACAATTATTAAACATTTAACATGGATTCATTCCTTGTATTACATATCCATTAACCTGTGAAAATCATTTAAAAACTTGGGATGAGCACAAAATCTCAGTAAGGGATGGAAAATAAGGAAGGATCACATTAGTCCACGAATACTCGTAACGTATGAAATAATTTTCAAAAGACATTTTGGTCACCCATATATACTTACTTTGTGTAACATGAGATTTAAATAAGATACACACAAAACATGAGAACATAAATATAATCATAAAGGTTTCTTGTGGCATTACTTACATAATCTTGTAACTCGCTTGGCTACCTTATAATTTTTAACCCTCATAGCTACCTTACAATTTGTGTAACCATCGCAGTTACACTTGGAGTAACCATACGACCGACCTCCAACATACACATACTCAATGAATTTGAGGGAGATATAGGTCCCAAAATTCATCATAAATAATTCCCAAGAACCAAAACATAATCATACAACATGAATAATTCCATAAAAACATTACTTTGGAATTTCATAAAACTGAATTTAAAAAGAGGGTTTTTAAAGAAAAGCCCCTTATAAATATCATACAATTGAAGAGATACTTAATACAGTAGATAGAGTATGTATATATACTGTAAATAAACATAATTAAACATAATATAAACATAACACATCACACAAACAATTTAAATATCACATAAATAATGAAGTAGAAGGTTAACCCAAAGAATGGAAATTGGGTTAAGAATTCCCTTACCTTGGGTCTGTCTTACTTCAAACTTGTTTAAAATTCCTGTATAATGGTTAAAATAGTGTTATTAGTAGTTTACATAAACATTTTCATGTTATAACATATTATATTATCATTTCATAACATCATTTCACCCTTTAATTGTTAGTATTTTTCTCCTTACACTGTTTTTGGGTGAGTTCTTAACATGATTTCCATGATTAGTTCATGGTGGATGTTCTTTTCGATTGGAAGTGAAACTACAGAATTGGAATGAAAAGGTATTTACATATTTACAGTGCCATAATTTATTCCATTTATCATTTTGATATTTAATATGAGGATGATTCATAAGTTAAAACATTAATGATGTTTGTTTAGATCATTTTAGTGGTTCTTTGATAATAACCACCTCATTTCATTTTATAAATTAAAACCATGAGTAAAAAATAATTCCAGAACCTTGGTGGAGTCATAAAACATATATTATAACCGGTTTCAACCATATAAATGGTTTCATGACCATACTTTAAATAATTAATGAAAATTGAAATCACATCATCCACGATGTCTATAGTTCGACACATCACGGACAATGCTTTTATTCCTCGAATAAGTGGGATAGGAGAAAAATAATGATGAGGAATTTTCCATAAACATGATAAAATACAGAATATACATGATTTCTGGAGATTTAATGCCTCTTGTGTAAGAAGATATGAAGAAAGAATAAGGATGGAACTCAAAATAAAAGAATAAGTGAGAAATCTCTTACAAAAATTCTGCAGCCCAACGGCTATGCGATAGGGTTTTAGAAAAAATTTAGAAGAGAGGGGACAAGGTTCACCCATCCAGAAATGAATCATAATATATAACAGATCAAGAATAAGAAGTAAATAAGAATATGGTATGGAAACTATAAAGTTATACCACATAAAAGAGAACTTGAATGGAAAAAGAAAGAAATTGAGAATTTTCTTACCTTGTAGAGTAACCCATAGAACGTGAAGGTTGGAACCTTGGGGGCATGAAGAAACCTTGGGAGGACTACTATGAAGGTAATGAGGCCAGAGATTCATTGAGGGAGAATTCATAATGAAGTTAATGAAGGAATGGGTTGGTATTTATAGGAAAAGTAATGGAATATTTTAATAATTTCCAAGGGACACCTCATGAGTGGTATTTTCAAAACCATGGGTTTGCCCATGGTATAAGCCACTTGGGACACCTCACACCTTATTTAACTATACACTAGTCAACGAGATTTATGAAATCATTATTACATCATTAATGATGTTATTAACACTCCAAAACTAAAAAACTGTATTTTTTTACTATTCACTGAAAAATCAATTGTTTCATAAAAAAACCAAAAATTTACCCTAACCATTTTTCGACGTGTAGAATTCAAAAATGATGTTTTTTTTTAAAAAATAATTTTCTAAATATTATTAATTTAATTTTTAAATAAAATCATACTTAATTCAAAAATTAACAATTCTAATTCTATAACTACTTCTATATCACGATGATAAATTAACCAAGATGTTATTATATTAAAGACTTAAGAAAATAAAATAATAATAACATGTACTATTCATTATGGTCATATTACTATTCATAAGGGTATGTTACTATTCACAAAAAAAACAAGTTGGTTCCAATAGACTCCAAATAATATACTAAACACAATTGTAGATGACAGTTTGTTGAAATTCAAAACATAGAAGTGGGAAAGTTATGTTTTAAAGGCTAGTTAAAAATATCTACTTAAAACAAAGTTCCATGAATTTCTATTTATTTTTTGAAAAACTTGGGGTGTTACTTTATCCCCACTTTCTGGAAATTGCTTCCTTGCGATTTTATTTACTTATTAAACAAATGAGGGTACTTTTCCCTCATAGTATTTTCAGACTCCCATGTTGCTTCTTCAACCATTTGGTCTCTCCAAAAAACCTTTACCTGGTGGATTACCTTATTCCACAATACTTGTTCCCTTTGATCAAGAATATGAACTGGTTTCTCTTCATAAGAAAGGTTCTCTTCCAGCTGAAATGCTTCTCAGCTCAAGACACGTGATGAATCTGGCACATACTTTCTCAACATCGAAACATGAAAAAAAATGTGTACCTGAAACAAACTCGGAGGTTAAGCTACATGGTATGCAACTGTTCCAACTTTCCCTAAGATTTAAAAAGGCCTGATGAACCATGGACTTAGCTCCCCTTTCTTACCGAAATGCATCACACTTTTCCAAGGAGAGATTTTAAGGAAAACATTGTCACCTACCTCGAAAGAGAAGTCTTTCCTTCTGTTATCTGCATGACTTTTCTGTCTACTCTAAGCTGTCCTCATGTGTTGTTGGATCATCCTCACTTTCTAAACCACTTATTCTACTAATTCTGGCCTCATCTACTTTCTTTCACCGACTTCATCCCAAAACACTAGAGTCTGACACCGCTTCCCATACAAGGCCTCAAAAGTTTCCATCTGAATATTGGAATGAAAACTATTATTATAAGAAAACTCAAATAAAGAACTATGTTGATCCCAACTTCCCTGATAGTCCATTGAACAAGCTCGAATCATATCCTCTAAAGTTTGAATCGTTCGTTCTGACTACCCATCTGATTGAGGATGAAAATATGTATTGAAATTTAACTCTGTGCCCAACGACTTCTGAAGTCCCTTCCAAAATTTAGAAGTGGACCTGGGATATGACAACCCTGCTTTTTATTACAACTTAAACATGATTTATTACATAAAACTTCACTTGATACAACAAAGAAGATCAAGAGTTTTAGTGTATTTGGGGCTTAGGATCATTACATAAAAACATAAAACATGAAATACAACATCTTTATTGAAAAATTCTTTTTCATGACCACTATATTCCTTCGTACTTAGCATTTCATGGGATAACCTGAGGACATGCATAAGAAAAGGGTGAGCTATAAATCCCAGTAAGGGAGTACACATGGAATAACATGAGGAGTAAAATATGTGTTAGAAAATAGGAATAATCAATAGAGCATAAAAGAAACATGAACATAAAGGCATGATAAAGAATGATAATCATAACATGGAGATGTGGCAACAACACTTATCATGAAATTAGCATGAGCCAAGGCTCATTGCACATGGAGCATGAGTAAACTCTCATTTCACATAAATCACGAGTAAACCCTCGTTGCACTTGAATTAGCATGAGTCAACACTCACTGCACATGACGTATCATGATACTATACTTTACCCAATGCATTGGAGCGCTATAAGGGTGCACCCTTCTTAAACATTTCATTTCATGCATAAGTGTGCCACATGGATCATAAAACATGGATTCATAAAAAATAATCATTTATTCCATGATAAAGGAATGTGGAATTAATACATGAAACTTTACAATCAATAATTAAATGTGTATAAAGGTTAATACCCTTGATGGAGAAATGGGCATGGTATTCACTACATAATGACATTGGCTTAGAAAATCGGTGCGATTTCGGCAGCGTAACGGTGTGACATAAGAATTCATAAAAAAGGTTGATGAGAGAGAAAGGGGTTCCTCATCATATTTACATATAATTTATAGTAACTAGTTCATATAGATACATGTCCCAAAAATTGAAATGGAATTTATATTCATGATACAAAAGTATTGCTTGAATGTAAAAGAAGAGAGAGAAGTTTCTTTCAGAATTTTGGCATAGTAATGGGTGTACATGGGAGGCATTTAATGAGAGATAAAGGGGTCTCCCATAATTCAAACAATAAGAGGGAAGTATGGGGGAGGTTTGAAACCATACCTCAACATTCATAATTTAAATTAAAAGGGCAATAAAACTTAAAGAAAATTGAAAAAAATGAGAAAGGAAGAAAAAACCCTTACTTGGAAGTGTGCTTCCAAAGGCTAGAGAGAGGCTTGTGAGAGGCTTCTTGGGAGCTTGGGGAACCTTGGGAGAATTCTAGAGAGAGTAGGGCAGAGGTTGGACGAACTCCAAGGGATTTTAGTGAGGAGGAAGTGGGAGCTTGGGTGGGTTTATATAGGAAAGATGAGGGAATTATTTATTATTTAGGTTTGGGTCACCTTACATTAAATTAATCCAAACCACAAACCATCCCATGGTTTTTTCCCATGGTTTTTGATAAAGGAAAGAATAAAAAAATATTTTACAAGTACAAGGTCCGAACTTATTAAAATATTAGGGTTGCTTATGTGGAGCTGAGTCACACTCCCATGGAAATTAATTTAAAAAGGCAAAGTGTTGAATATGTCTTGAGGGGTTCATTAATGCTTTGAAAAGTAAGTAAAACAAACCCAAAATCACATTATTTTAATGATAAAACATATATTTTCCAAACATAAGGATTATGGTATTTTATTACATCACCATTGGGTCATTATGATGTCATAAAACACATTATATATTTAAACGGTATTTAATTTTTACCCAAAAATTTGACTGTCTCAGAAAATTATGAAAAATTCACCATTGGATAATTTCGATGTCCTGATTCCAGAAATGACATTTATTTTATCTAAATAATTTTCTAAATATGTGAATTTTCATTTTTAAAATAAAAACCGACATTTATCAAAAATTCACGGGTTTTGACAGAAATGGCTTTCAAACCTTAATAAAAAATTTAATTTCATTCATAAAATTATAAGATCATTTATATTTAATAAAAATTAATTTAATATTATTATTATTATTTTATTAAAATATTATTTAATTCAAAAAATCCCTTAATTTAATAAAATAGATTTCTTAATTAAATAATAACTAAAAACACCATTTGTACTTTAAAAACTATTTACAATGTATCAAAAATGACTAGAAATTATATTCATTATTATATAAAAAAATAATGTACATGAACATAGTACTGCTTATTTGTTACATAACCCCTTAAAACAGTCTCATAAGACCTAAGGGTAAGGTGTGCGATGGTGACAGACTCTTGGGCTGGCTCGGATAACATTTCTCAAGTGGTAATTTCAATCAACTTCCACTTTTCTCGTAGACGGTCACGTTCGAGCTTGACATAATGAAGCTCGGTTTGGGCTTGGTCAAGGGTGAAGCCCAAGGATGACACCTCTTTTCTGAGCTCCGAAAAATGGGCTTCGTATGGAGCAATTCTACTGGACGAGGTCATCACTTATTTTGTCTGAGTAAATTGGATTTGTTAAAGTCCTATATTTATACTAATCATGTGATCAATGTTCAATGGCTATATTAGCAACGGTCAAAATTCTTAACATAAAACCAAAGAATTTGACATCTTATAAAAACATTTTTCATACAGAGACATTTAATTATATCAAGAGGGATTTCCATTAATGAAACTTTGGGTCGTTACAATATTCCCCCCTTAAGAAATTTCGCCCTCAAAATTTTTCCTTTTCCCACACTAAAACAGATGTTGGTAACTCAACTTCATCTTTTCCTCCAATTCCCAAGTTGCTTCTTCAAACTTGTGGTTTCTCCAAAACACCTTGACGAGGGTCATTGCCTTATTTCGTAGAACTTTTTCTCTATGATCTAAGATCTTCACTGGTTGCTCCTCATAAGAAAGATTGTCTTCCAATTGTACCACCTCAGAAGAGAGTACATGTGAAGGGTCTGATATATACTTCCTTAAGAGGGATACATTAAAGACATCATGTTCTTTGGCCATAGTAGGTGGAAGTGCTAGTCGATAGGCCACAGCCCCGACATGATCAAGAATCTCGAAGGGGCTGATGTACCTTGGACTTAACTTCCCTTTCTTTACAAACCTCATGACCTTCTTCCACAGAGATATGTGTATAAAAACCATGTCTCCAACTTTAAACTCAAGGTCTCATCGACGATTATCTGTATAACTCTTCTGTCGACTCTGGGCTACCTTGATATGCTGCCGAATGGTTTTCACCTTCTCCACCATTTCTTCGACCATTTCTGGTCCAAGCAGCTTACGTTCACTAACCTCATCCCAACATGTCGGTGTTCTGCACCTTTTCCCATACAGGGCTTCATATGGTTCCATTTGGATGCTTGAGTGGAAACTGTTATTATAAGAGAACTCAGCCAGAGGAAGATGTTGATCTCATCCTCCTTTAAAGTCCATTGAGCACTCTCTCAACATATCCTCAAGTGTTTGGATAGTCCGCTCGGATTGGCCATCAGTTTGAGGATGATAGGCTATACTGAAGTTCATTTCAGTATTCAGAGCATGTTGAAGACCCTTCCAAAACTTATAGGTGAATCTTGGATCTCGGTCAGACACAATAGATAGTGGTACTCCATGAAACCTTACCACTTCCCTGATATATATCTGTGCAAATTGATCCAAAGAGAAATCCTCCTGAATAGCAATGAAGTGTGCAGTCTTTGTAAGATGATCCACAACAACCCAGATTTCATTGTTGCCTTTGGATGTCCTTGGAAGTCCGGTGACAAAGTCCATGGTGATGTTTTCCCATTTCCATTCTGGTATGGGAAATGGTTGCATCATCCCCTTAGACTTCTGCCTCTCTGCCTTCACTTACTGACACACCAGGAACTTTGATGTATATTCAGCGATCTCCTTCTTCATATTATCCCACCAAAAGTTTTCTCAGAGATCTTGATACATCTTTGTGCTCCCTGGGTGAATAGAGAAATTTGAACTATGTGCATCATCCAAAAGTTCCTTCTTTAGCTCCGGACTTTATAGAACACATAGTCTTTTCCCAAACTGCACAATTCCTTCTTCATTAACATTAAACTCTGAGGATTTCCCTTTTTTGATAGCTTCCACTTTTTCCTGAATTCACACATAATCCTTTTGAGAATCCTTTATCCTTTCCAAAAGAGATGGTTGAGCAATCATTTGTGAAAGGATTGATGATTTTCTTTTCTTTCTGATTCCCACGTCTATCTTCATCAAGTCTAAGAATATTGGATCCTTCTCAATTCTCATCATTGATAGAATTGATGGGTCCTTTCTACTTAGGGAATCTGCCACCTTGTTCGCTTTCCCAGGGTGGTAATGTATTGAACAGTCATAATCCTTGATGAGCTCTATCCATCTTCTCTGGCGCATATTAAGCTCTTTTTGTGTGAATATATATTTAAGACTCTTGTGGTCAGTATATATCTCACATTTCTCTCCATAGAGATAATGCCGCCAGATTTTCAAGGCAAAGATCACATCCGCCAACTCCAGATCATGTGTTGGATAGTTTCGCTCAAGGATTTTCAACCGCCTTGAGGCATAAGATATCACTTTATCATTCTGCATCAGCACACAGCCTAAGCCCTTCTTCGAAGCATCACTAAATACCACAAAAAGTTCCCCACTTGTGGGTAAAGTGAGCACGGGTTCATTGATAAGCCTCTTTTTCAACTCCTTGAATCTTTATTCACATTCATTACTCCAAGAAAACTTTACTCCCTTTAGAGTTAGCTTGGTAAGAGGGTTGGACAATCATGAGAAATTTCTCACAAATCGTCGATAATATCCAGTTAACCCCAAGAAGCTACGGAAATCCGTTACCGATGTTGGCCTCGGCCATCCCTCAATTGCATCTGTTTTGGAGGGGTCTACAGATATCCCATTTCTTGTGATGATATGGCCCAAGAATAATACCTCCTTCAACCAGAACTCACATTTTCTATACTTTTAATATATATTCTCCTTGTTAAAAGTCTCTAGTACAGTTCTTAAATGCTCTTCATGATCCTCCTTGGTTTTGGAGTATATTAGAATATCATCTATAAAGACTACCACAAATTTGTCAAGGTAATCTCTAAAGACTCTATTCATCAATTCCATGTATATTGTTGGATCATTGGTGAGTCCGAAAGACATTACTATGAATTCATAGAGCCTGTACCTTGTACGAAAAGCAGTCTTGGGGACATCTTCCTTCTTCACCCTTACTTGATAATATCCCGACCGCAAATCCACCTTGGAGAAGTATTGTGCTCCTCGCAGCTGATCAAACAAGTCATCGATTCTTGGGAGAGGATACTTGTTCTTTATCGTGATTTTGTTAAGTTCACGATAATCGATGCAAAGCTGCATTGACCCATCCTTCTTCTTGACGAAGAGGACAGGTGCACCCCATGGTGAAGCACTTGGGCGTATAAACCCTTTATCCAGATTCTCCTGTAGTTGTTTCTTCAGCTCTTCAAGCTCAACAACAGCCATTCTATATGGATTCTTGGATATTGGTAGTGCCCCAGGTATAAGTTCAATTGAGAACTCAACATCTCTTCTTGGAGGAAGACCAGGCAGTTCGTCGGGAAACACTTCAGTGAATTCCCTCACAATAGGCATTTCTTCAAGGATGGTTTCTTCCTTGGACTCAATCATCTGAGCCAGATATGCATTCTCATAAGGCAGTAATATCCATGCTTGAGATGGTGAATCTAAAGGAGATTCATCTTCCTCCTAACACTTGTAAAGAATCGGGGTTCGATTCTCCATATGGAGTGTGATTTCTCTCTCCCAACAATTTATGTTGGCTCTATATAAGGAAAGCCAATCCATGCCAAGAATTGCATAAAATTCCACCAGAGGGAGTATGACGAGGTTCTCCGGGAAATTCAATCCACATATTATAACAGGGGAGGACTTATACTCATGGGATGCAATGATTGCCCCATTTGTCGTACTCACCGACATCTTTACTTCCATGATATGTGGTGGTGCTGGGATTGTTCTACTAAACTTTTGAGATATAAAAGAATGCGTAGAACCTGAATCAAAAAGTATGTTCTCTATTTTTGAATGTATAACTAGTGTACCTATCACCACTTCATTGTCGGGGTTCACTTCGGCAGAAGTGATGGCAAAAGCTCTTCCTTGTTGTCTTGGGGGTTGTTGGTTGCCTCCGATAACCCTTGGATTAGGGCACTGATTTTCAAAATGACCCAGTTCTTTGCATTTATAGAATTGAACAATGTGTTGAGGTTCGAACGGAGCGTTCCTCTCCTCTTTCGCAGCCGCGGGTCCTTCTTTCCGACAGTTAACAGCTAGGTGCCCTTCTCTTCCACACCTGAAGCATTTTCTCGTCCCCTTAAGGAAATTTCTAGGGTGCTTCTTTCCGCACTTTTGGCAAGTGGGGTGCTGTAACTTCTTAGCGCCATTGGATTTATCCATCGGACCACCAGCATTGAAGTCTACCTTATGCTTCTTGTCCCCATGATACCCCTGTGATTCTCCGATCTCCATTTTGACCTTGAGGGCACATCGGACAATTTCCTCATAGTTTTCGAAGTCACAGATCGCTAATGCTTTCCGCAAGCTAAGCTTCAGCCCACCAAAGAAGCGGTCAACCTTACATTCAGGGGTAACGACAAATCCGAAAGCGTGTCGTGCAAGTCTTGTGAAGTTTGCCTCATACGCTCCAACAGATTCTTCATCTTTTTGCTTGAGGTAAAGGAAGTCCCTTTCCATCTTAATCCGGAGGGTGTGTGGAAAATATTTATCGAAAAACATCTTCTGGAATTCCTTCCATTCCAAAGCCTCAATCTCCTACTCGGGCTTCGTATTTTTTATCAACATCCATCATTGATCAGCTTCACCCTCCATAAGATAAGTAGCCAGTAGAACCTTCTCTTGTTCAGAACATTGGAGGATGGAGAATATCTTTTCAATGGAGTTTATCCATTGTTCAGAGATTTTGGGATCGGATGATCCACTAAAAGTAGGAGGCCTTTGTCTCATGAAGCTCTCGATAGAAACTTGTTCTTTCTTAGGGGGGGTTGAACATTCCTCTTGACCCGTGTTTCTATTCAAAACTTTAGTTAGCTGAGAGAGAAGTGTGACAAAGTTCATGATTCCCGCTCCCATTGGATTTGGCATCTCACTAGTACAGTCATCACACTGATCTTCAAAACGGTTGTTAGCCCATGTAAAGACCTATAAAATTCAAGGAAATTTTTTTCTTAATTTTCTTGGGAATTTTACAAGAACCTAGTTTCTGACAGCACCTGATTTTGAGGCCCGGTGTGCCCGGAATCATTTTCCAAAGTTTAGCTCGGGTACGTTCAGTGAACGAACGAGTGGATTTTTCTAACTTTTGAACAGGTGCTCGGAATCGAATTCTGAGGGCACCGATGGAATCGCAACGCCGGTATTTTCTTACAAACGCCTTTTTCGGAGTTGCGTTTGCTCGAGTGTGGTTTTTATTTTTGGGGGTTAAGTTAAGAAAAAAATAAAAAGGGGTGCGACAATTTTATTTTATTTCACTTAAAGCCGCTTAACCTAAGTTAAGCGGATAAGGTGGGACCCACAATATCCTACCCACTTGGAAGGATATTTGTGAGGTGGGATTGGATGATCCACTAAAAGTAGGAGGCCTTTGTCTCATGAAGCTCTCGATAGCGACTTGTTCTTTCTTAGGGGGGGTTGAACGTTCCTCTTGACCCGTGTTTCTATTCAAAACTTGAGTTAGCTGAGAGAGAAGTGTGACAAAGTTCGCGATTCCCGATCCCATTGGATTTGGCATCTCACTAGTACAGTCATCACACTGATCTTCACAATGGTTGTTAGCCCATGTAAAGACCCGTAAAATTCAAGGGAATTTTTTTCTTAATTTTCTTGGGAATTTTGCAAGAACGCAGTTTCTGACGGCACCTGATTCTGAGGCCCGGTGTGCCCGGAATCATTTTCCAAAGTTTAGCTCGGGTACGTTCAGTGAACGAACGAGTGGATTTTTCTAACTTTTGAACCGCTGCTCAAAATCGAATTCCGAGGGCACTGATGGAATCGCAACGCCGGTATTTGCTTACAAACGCCTTTTCCGGAGTTGCGTTTTCTCAGGTTTGGTTTTTATTTTTGGGGGTTAAGTTATGAAATAAAATAAAAAGGGGTGCGACAATTTTATTTTATTTCACTTAAAGCCGCTTAACCTAAGTTAAGGGGATAAGGTGAGACCCACAATATCCTACCCGCTTGGTAGGATATTTGTGAGGTGGGGCCCTCACGAGCCCCACCATTTCTTCCCTCCTAAGTAACACACCCGCAACCCCCTTTTAATGAAAGTCAAACCTTACGTCTTTCTGGTTAAGAAACTCCTCATTAAATTGGTCGGTTAAATCGTTACAATTAATTCTTCGTATTAATTTTTCGTTTCTTATCTTTTGAATTTCAAATTCTTTTGTTGATAATAAAATAAGGGGAGGACTTATTTTATTATGGTTGGGTTGTGTTGTGTTAAAGCTTTGGGAGAAAAAGGGAGGATTCTTTGTTCTTCAACGAAGAATGCGAAGAACGCGCAACCGCCAACGAAGAATGCCAACCTCCGTCGGCGAGAGACGCCTTCCTCGGAGATCACCTAACACCAGCGACGTTCCTTCCATGACAATCCTCTTCTTCCATGACGATCCTCTTCTTCTGTGATGGTTAATTCCGCGACGAACGCTCATTCGACGACAATGTTGAGGTAGGGGTTTTATGTGTTTCTATTTTGTGATTTCTTCCGTCGTTATCTTCCCTTCCTTGAACCGCCTATTATCGTGATAATGGGAGGAGGTCGGACCGCACGAACACGGCCGACACTCCTCCCCTCTTTGGTTGTTGATGATGATGTGGCGAGCAAGGTGAGGTGATGCCAAAGCACCGCTCGGAATTTGTAAAAGGGAGAGCGGAGAAGCACGGCGCCGTCCCACCGCGTCGTTGGAAACAATAAATCTTGCGGCGCCGTCGCGCCGTGCCATAGAAGATGAAAAAAAGACGTGGCGCTGTCGCGCCGCGCCGGATGAACCAAGGTTGTGGCCGGTTCCGGGTCGCGGCGATGCAGGGGAAACGGCGGCCGGTACCGGGCCGCCGGCGTCGGAGCAAGGGGGACCGGCTTCACCGGTCCTGTGGCGACAGAGGCCGGTCGGCCGGAGCGGGCGGGCCGGCCGGAGCGGTCTGGCCGGACCGTGGAGGAACCGGGGGTTTGAAACCCACGGCTGGCCGGACGTGAGCGGCCCCATTAAGGGGTCGCGGTTGCTACACGCGGGGGCAGTGCCCCCCGCACCAAAAACGGCTCGGTCGTTCTGCCGAGCCCCTGGCCAGCGCGCCAGGGCGCCAATCCGGCTGCCCTGTCCAGTTCGCCAGATCTGGCCGCCAAGCCAGGCGGCGCTCAGGCCGGGCCGGGCCGCGCCCAATCGGGCCGACCCTGGGGGTATCGGGCCGGGTCAGACCGGGCCCGAACCCCCTATTACCGAACCTTTTTTGGTCTATTTCCCATAACATGAGCTGCGGGCCTCTGATCGACGCACCGTCAGTTGTGATGCGATCCTTGTATAGAGACAGTCATTTCGGTATATCACACTCAAGGTTTCGGAATACTTTGGGTTCGTCCGGTTTGGTTCGTACACGAAACCAATCGGGCCCTCGGAGGAGAAACGCTCATAACTTGAACTTCGGACGTCTGATCGACGTGCCCTCAACTTTGATGGATTCCTCTTAGTGAGACATATCTTTTGGCTTACTCCGCTCGATATTTGGATGCAGTTGGAGTATGGTCGGGTTGGTTTTGACTTAAAAAACAACCGGGCCCCTGGGATGAAAAGGCCAATAACTCTCAGACCGGGCGTCCGATTGACGCGTCGTCTGCGACGTTGAGTTCCTGTTGACGATACGGAACTTTTGGATACATCAACTCTGGACTATGTGTCAGTTGATGTATCAGCCCATCGGTTCATGGAGCGGACCCTCCCGAACAAGCTTGCTATGTGCGGTAACCCTAGAGTTGGCTGCGACTATGACGACGACGATGACTGTACAGAGATCCTCAGTGGACTTGACGGAGATGACTACACCACTCAGCGATCCTACGTGGATCAGTGCTACCGATCCTGTGTGGGTCCGATCCTGTGTGGGTTATCGCTCAGCGGTCCTATATGGGCCAGCGCCTACAGATCCTGTGTGGGTCCGATCTTGTGTGGGTCTTTGTGGGGGTTAGTTACCTATCGATCCTATGTGGGTCAGATCCTTTGTGGGTCATTGCGGGGGTTAGTTACCTATCGATCCTGTGTGGGCCAGATCCTTTGTGGGTCATTGCAGGGGGTTAGTACCTATCGATCCTTTGTGGGTCTGACGACTTAGATGAATCAGTGGATATATCTAATCATCTCTATCGTCATACGAAGAAGTATTCCTGTGTGAGATGAATCCTGTTTTTCTTTCCTATGTGGATTGTGTTGTGTTATCCTATGTGGATTTACGTTTTGCTTTCCTGTGTGGAATGGGCTGTACATGGGCTCGGAAGTTGGAGCGTACTGGAATTGATGACTTAGGTATATGTATGGGCATATACCTAAGTAGTGTCGAATCTTACTTCGTGATTGTATCTTCCTTTGTGGATTATCCTTTGTGGATTCTGGAGACCTTCGGGGGTCTCGGGGTCCCTACTGGGTATCTTATACTCACCCCTACACGGTCTATTCCCGCACTACATTATGTTGGTTGTAGATGACGGACAGTGCTGATCGTGGTTGAGGCTTGCGGAGCAGGACGGTACCTGGAGGTGGACCACTGGGCGGGACGTTCTCGGAGCGGACGGTTGGACCCAAGGAGCTGTGGAGGCTATCTATACTCACCCTTCAGGTGGGATTTCTATTGGACTGCTCGAAGTTGTGGATTTACCTTCAGTTCCTGTTTTCCCTTTCCAGTTGTACTTTACTTTTAGTTTGGGTTTGTATTCTGGTCCACTTACTTTTTTCGCACTTACTGTTGTACTCATTTTTTACTTAGTGTTTACTTCTACTTCTTGCTTTTTATGTGGTGTTTGTTTAATTTACAAAGGAAATGCCTTCCCTTTTTACCGGGATTTACGCCTTGGTGCTAGTCGCCAGCCCCTAGCTTATGGAAGGCGGGCTTGGGGTAGTCACGACACGGGCCCCGAGGACGGGTCGTGATAGCCCGAGTCCTCCTATTACCAGCCATTGGCTGGAATAAAAGGAAAGTTAGGGGTAACACATAAAGGGTAATCCAAATACAAAAGTTGATGACTTATAAATAAACTTTCATTTCTTTAACTCATGAGTCTATAGGCTTCAATCTAGGATTTTCATGATCTACTTTCGAACATATATTCTTAAGGGCATTTTTTTTAATTCCCTTAATAAGGGTTCATACTAAGCTTGTGAATTTACCAAAGAATATCCCCTAGGAGTTTCATAACCAAGAGTGTCGCAAGGCCCATTTTCGTGCACCAGTTCCTATTCGAGTGTAGTTCAAAGCGGTGTTTTCGGGTTTTACCCCTATGATACATCTGTTCCAGAGCCGCCTCTACCTGCTCGTATCTAGACAAGGATGTATTTTCTTGATAAACCACTTACTCAATACTTACCAAAACATAGGGATGTTTTTGTTATACTTAGTCTTATCTCTAAGGATTTACTAGGGTTTTTCTAATCCTAATCAAAAAAATAACCAAACCTATCCTCTGATACCAACTATGACAACCCTGCTTTTTATTAAAACTTAAACATGATTTATTACATAAAACTTCACTTGATACAAAAAAAAAGATCGATAGTTTTAGTGTATTTGGGGCTTAGTATCATTATATAAAAACTTAAAACATTAAATACTACATCTTTATTAAAAACTTCCTTTTCATGACCACTACATTCCTTCGTACTTAGCACTTCATGGGATAACCTGAGGACATGCATAAGAAAAGGGTGAGCTATAAAGCCCAGTAAGGGAGTACACATGGAATAACATGAGGAGTAAAATACATGTTAGACAATAGGCATAATCAATAGAGAATAAAAGAAACATGAACATAAAGGCATGATAAATCATGATAATCATAACATGGAGATGTGGCAACAGCACTTATCATGGAATTAGCATGATCCAAGGCTCATTGCACATGGAGCATGAGTAAACCCTCATTGCACATAAACCACGAGTAAACTCTTGTTGCGCTTGAATTAGAATGAGTCAACACTCATTTTACATGACGTATCATGATAATATACTTTACCTAATGCATTGGAATGCTATAAGGGTGCACCCTTCTTAAACATTTCATTTCATGCATAAGTGTGCCACATGGATCATAAAACATGGATTCATAAAACAAAATCATTTATTAAACTATAAAGGAATGTGTAATTAATACATGAAACTTTACAATCAATAAGTAAATGTGCATAAAGGTGAATACCCTTGATGGAGAAATGGGCATGATATTCACTACACAATGATATTGGCTTAGAAAATCGGTGCGATTTCGGCAGCGTAACGGTGTGACATAAGAATTCATAAAAAAGGTTGATGAGAGAGAAAGGGGTTCCTCATCATATTTACATGTAATGGACAGTAAGGATGTCATATAGATACATTTCCCAACAATTGAAATGAAATTTATATTCATGATACAAAAGTATTGCTTGAATGTAAAAGAAGAGAGAGAAGTTTCTTTCAGAATTTCGGCATAGTAACGGGTGTACATGGGAGGAATTTAATGAGAGAGAAAGGGGTATCCCATCATTCAAAAAATAAGAGGGAATTATGGGGGAGGTTCGAAACCATACCCCAACATTCATAATTGAAATTAAAAGGGCAATAAAACTTAAAGAAAATTGACAAAAATGAGAAAGGAAGAAAAAACACTTACTTGGAAGTGTGCTTCCAAAGGCTGGAGAGAGGCTTGTGAGAGGCTTCTTGGGAGCTTGGGGAACCTTGGGAGGATTATAGAGAGAGTAGGGCAGAGTTTGGACGAACTCCAAGGGATTTTAGTGAGGAGGAAGTGGGAGCTTGGGTGGGTTTATATAGGAAAGGTGAGGGAATTCTTTATTATTTAGGTTTGGGTCCCCTTACCTTAAATTAATCCAAACAACAAACCATACCATGGTTTTTGCCCATGGGTTTTGGAAAAGGAAAGAGGAAAACAATATTTTACAAGGCCAAGGTCCGAAATTATTAAAATATTAGGGTTTCTTATGTGAAGGTGAGTCACACTCCCATGGAAATTAATTTAAAAAGACAAAGTGTTGAATATGTCTTGAGGGGTTTATTAATGCTTTGAAAAGTAAGTCAAACAAACCCAAAATCATATTATTTTAATGATAAAACATATATTGTCTGAAAATAAGGATTATGGTATTTTATTACATCACCATTGGGTCATTATGATGTCATAAAACACATTATATATTTAAACGGTATTTAATTTTTACCCAAATATTTGACTATCTCAGAAAATTATGAAAAATTCACCGTTGGATAATTTCGACGTCCTGATTCCAGAAATGACATTTATTTTATCTAAATAATTTTCTAAATATGTGAATTTTCACTTTTAAAATAAAAACCGACATTTATCGAAAATTCACGGGTTTTGACAGAAATGGCTTTCAAACCTTAATAAAAATTTTAATTTCATTCATAAAATTATAAGATCATTTATATTTAATAAAAATTAATTTAATAATATTATTATTATTTTATTAAAATATTATTTAATTCAAAAAATCCCTTAATTTAATAAAATATATTTCTTAATTAAATAATAACTAAAACACCATTTGTACTTTAAAAACTATTTACAATGTATAAAAAATGACTAGAAATTATATTCATTATTATATAAAAAAAATAATGTACATGAACATAGTACTACTTATTTGTTACATAACCCCTTAAAACAGTCTCATAAGACCTAAGGGTAAGGTGTGCGATGGTGACAGACTCTTGGGGTGGATCGGATAACATTGCTCGAGTGGTAATTTCAATCAACTTCCACTTTTCCCATAGACGGTCATGTTAGAGCTTGACATAATGAAGCTCATCTTGGGCTTGGTCAAGGGAGAAGCCCAAGGATGCCACCTCTTTTCTGAGCTCCGAAAAATGGGCTTCGTATGGAGTAATTCTACTGGACGAGGCCATCGCTTCTTGTGTCTGAGTAAATTGGATTTGTTAAAGTCCTATATTTATACTAATCATGTGATCACCGTTCAACGGCTATATTAGAAACGGTCAAAATTCTTAACATAAAACCAAAGAAGTTTACATCTTATAAAAACATTTTTCATAAAGAGACATTTAATTAGATCAAGAGGGATTTCCATTAATGAAACTTTGGGTCATTATATGGGATCTCAATAAGATACAATGGAAATAGTAACTCCATGTAACCTGACAATCTCCTTGAGGTACAATCGAGAAAGCTGATCCAAAGTCATTGTATCTCTAATAGAAATAAAATGTGCATATTTTGCCAGCCGATCAACAATAAACCAAATCTCATTGTAACCTCAAGAATTCTTCATTAGTCCCACCATAAAGTCCATGGATACATTCTCTCATTTCCACTCTGGAACTAAAAAAGGCTGAAGAATCCCCTTCGGTAACTGTTTCTCTGCTTTAACCTACTGACACGTCAAACATTTCATGGTAAAATCAGCAATATCTCTTTTCATTCCATCCCACCAATAATACTCCTGAAGGTCTCTGTACAGCTTAGTACTACCAGGATGAACATAAAATAGAGAACTATGAGCTTCAAACAACAAATCTTTATTCAACTAAGAATCACTAGGCACACAAAACCTTTTTCCAAATCTTAAAACACAATCATTATCAAGGTTAAATTCTGTAAAATTACCCATTTTAACCAATTCTACCTTTTTCAGTAGCTCACGGTCTTCCTTCTGCGCTCGCTTAATTCTATCTGACAACAAAGACTGCACTGAAACCTAAAAAAAACAAATTTATTCCCTACACCAACAACTTATAAGCTAAAATTCATAAAATCATTAATTAATGGATCATGTTCCAAACATAACATGGTTAATGATGCATGATGTTTCTGAATTAAGACATCCACCACTTTGTTTTCTTTTCTAGGATGGTAATTGATCATGTAGTTATAATCCTTTATCAGTTCTAGCCATCTTCTCTACCTCATTTTTAATTCCTTATGATTGAATATATACTTCAGACTTTTATGGTCAATATATATTTGACATTTGGTTCCATATAAATGATGCCTCCAAATTTTCAAAGCAAAAACCATAGCTGCCAATTCCAAATCATGTGTGGGATAATTTATCACATGATGTTTAAGTTGTATCGAAGCATAGGCAATTACCTAATCATTCTGCATCACAACAAAACCAAGTCCCTTCAAAGAAGCATCATTTTAGATGAAAAACTCACCATTTAGGAAATATAAGGCCAAAACTGAAGCATTAACCAATCTCTTCTTCAGTTCCTGAAAAAAAACATCACATTCCTCTGTCCTAGAAAATTTAACCCCTTTCTTTGTTAACTTAGTTATCAGGCTAGATAACCATGCAAAGTTCTAAATAAACCATTTGTAATAACCTGCTAACCCAAGAAAACTATGAATCTCTGTAATATTTTGTGGGTCTTGGGCATTCATCAAATACTTTTGTTTTGGTAGGATCAACTGTTATTCCATCCATATTTACAATGTTCCCAAGAAAAGAAATTTGTTGCAACCAAAAAAACACTTGCTGAATTTTCCATATAGTTTCTTTTCTTTTAATGTTTGTAAAACAACCCTTGGATGTTTTTCATGCTCCTCTTTATTTTTAGAAAATGTCATAATGTCATCAATAAATAAAACCACAAAATTATCCAATAAATCATGAAATACTCTATTCATAATATTAATGAATACATAAGGTGAATTAGTTAATCCAAACGGAATAACAACAAAATCATAATGCCCATATCTGGTACGAAAGGCTGTTTTCGGGATGTCATCATCATTCACCTTCAGCTAATGGTATCCAGATCTCAAGTCAATCTTGGAAAAGTACTGAGCTCCCTGAAGCTGATCAAATAAGTCATCGATATGAGGCAAAGGATAATTTTTTTTAACAGCGATGTTATTTAAAGATCTATAATCATTGCAAAGTCTTATGGAACCATCTTTCTTTTTAACAAACAAAACAGGGGATCCCAATGGTGAAGTTATAGGATGAACGAAGCCTTTGTCAAGCAAATCCTGCAATTGATTTTTCAATTCAAGAAGTTCTATTAGAGCCATACGATATGAGGGTTTTGAAATTATCTTATCATTAGGAACTAAGTAAATTTTGAATTTGACATCTCGATCAAGTATGACATCGGGTAACTCGTCAGGGAAAACATCAAGGTATTCATTTACCACTGGAATATCATTAATTTGAGTGGTTCCCTTATTTTCAACAATATGAGAAAGATAACTTTAATTTCTATCTTTCAATAGTTTCTCAGCTTCCTGATATGTTATCAATTGTATGGGTTCATTCTTGTATAAAAACTGAAACTCTTTCTGAAAAACAACTTCTTTAGCTCTATAGTCAATCTTAACATGATAATAAGAAACCCAGTTCATTCCCATAATAACATCAAACTCGAATAAGGGTAAAACAACAAAGTTTGTAGGTAAAGTCTTTCCACATACCACAATAGAAAGATTCTTATAATTCCTCTTGGCTATAACATTTCCCCTGGCGTTTTAACAATAAGTTTGGGTCTCATTTGTTGAGGTGATATTTCCAATTTACCAGAAAATTTATTTGAGATAAAAGAATGTGTATACCCTGTATCAAACAAAACTTCAGCAAAATGTGAGTGAAAAAACAATTTACCTGATACAACTTCATTGTATGTCCCAATATATTCTGACATAGTCACAAAGGATCTCACTACACCTTTCTGTTTGTAGTATGGCTTCTTTGCATCACTCGGATCTCTCTTTGGGTAGGAATTTGCATAATGATCCATCTCACCACATTTAAAACACTTTATAGTATTCTTATCAGGATTAGTCTTAGGATCATTTTCATTATAATTTCGATCCATATATCTAAACTTATCACATTTAAAACTATTCCCAGTTTTGCTAAGACATTCCCCGGGGTGTTTCTTGCAACACTTTTCACAAACTAGAAATTGGATTTTCTTACCATAATATTTCTTTAGTTGATTCTTACCCATTTATTTCCAACTGGGCCTCTTATTATATTTGTTTCCAAAATGCATGTGATCATCAGCAAACTCCATATCTACCCTCTCAGCACATCAGACAAGTTTCTCATAACTTTTGAATTCACGGGAGGCCAACACCCTTCGATACCTTGGCTTCAATCCTGAGTAAAAGTGGTAGATTATTCTATCAAGATACAGAATAAGATTTGGAGCATACCTTGCTAGTTAGGTGAATTTCTCTTCATACATAGCCACTGAATCTTCCTCCTTCTATTTCAATTAAAAGAATTGCATCTCCATTCTAAGTCGCACCACCTTAGGAAAATATTTTTCAAGGAAAAGACTTTTAAATTCATCCCACTCTAAGGAATCAAAATCCTCTCTACCCAGGATATTCCTTACCATTGACCACCACTGATCAGCTTCCCCTTAAAAACGATAAATTGAAAGCCTTACCTTTTTATTGTCTGAACATCCCATAACATTGAATATCTTTTCAAAGGCTTTGATCCATCCTTCAGTTGTTACTATGTCAGAAGATCCATTGAATGCAGGAGGATGTTGTCTCATAAAATGTTCCACTAATTTCATGTTCCATTGTGGTACCTCTATTCGTTATCTTTCATGGATTCCACCACTATTTATTTCCTACGTTATCTGAGCCATTATTGTCACAAACTGCTCGGTTCCAATCCCTACCATTTCAGGTTGTAGTTCCGGAAGGATGTCATTATGTCGGTGCCTCTCCTCTTCAACATCCCTATTCATCTACGGATAACCATTCTGAACAAATATGTCTTAGATGAAGCAACATGGTAATCTTTAAATGCTAAAACATTTCAAATTAAACATAGAGTGAAAATAATTTATGGTATTCTATTAACATCACCCTAACCCCTAATGTTATCTAAACCATCCTATGATACCAACTATAAGGACCCGAACCTATTACATACATAATCTTGAATTTAGTGAAGAAAACACTTCCTTTTACATTGAGTATCTTTTCAAGTTTATATATTTAGAGAATTAGGACAATACATTCATAACATTACACATTATTATAGAGTTGATACAATAAAAACAGTTTCCATTTTTTTCAAAATATAAAACATTAAAACTTAAAAAAACTCCTTGAAAATTATTAAACATTTAACATGGATTCCTTCCTTGTCTTACGCATCCATTAACCAATGAAAATCATTTAAAATTTGGGATAAGCACAAAATCTCAGTAAGGGATGGAAAAGAAGGAAAGATCACATTAGTCCAGGAATACTCATAACATATGAAAGCATTTACAAAAGACATTCTTGTCACC
This sequence comes from Viscum album, assembly GCA_963277665.1. Taxonomy (NCBI): domain Eukaryota; kingdom Viridiplantae; phylum Streptophyta; class Magnoliopsida; order Santalales; family Viscaceae; genus Viscum; species Viscum album. The sequence continues at coordinate 189,825,072 of OY728127.1, forward strand.
CATATATACTTACTTTTTGTAACATGAGATTTACACAAGATCCACACAAATAATGAGAACATAAATATAATCCTAAATGTATCTTGGGGAATTACTTATATAATCGTTTAAACCTCTTGGCTACCTTATAATTTGTAACCCTCACAGCTACCTAACAATTTTTGTAACCATCTCAATTACACTAGGAGTAACCATACGGCCGACCTCCAAAATACACATAACCAATGCATTATAGAGAGATATAGGTCCCACCCTTAATCATAAATAATTCCCAAGAACCAAAACATAATCATACATTATGAATAATTCAATAAAAATGTTACTTTGGAATTTCGTAAAACCGAATTTAAAAAGAGGATTTTTAAAGAAAAAATCCTTATAAATATCATACAATTGAAGATAGATTTAATATAGTGGATGGAGTATGTATATATACTGTAAATACACATAATAAATTATAATATAAACATAACCCATTACACAAACTATTTAAATAGCACATAAATAATTAAGTAGAAGGTTAACCCAAAGAATGGAAATCGGGTTAAGAATTCCCTTACCTCGGGTCTGTTTTACTTGAAACCTGTTTAAACTTCATGTATAATGGTTAAAAGAGTGTTATTAGTAGTTTACATAATCATTTTCATTTTTATAACATCTTATGTTATCATTTCATAATATCATTTCACCCTTTAATTGTTAGTATTTTGCTCCTTGCACTATTTTTGGGTGAGTTCTTAACATGATTTCCATGATTGGTTCATGGTGGATGTTCTTGTCGATTGGAAGTGAAATTACATAATTATAATGGAAATGTATTTTCATATTTCCAGTAACATAATTTATACCATTTATCATTTTGATGTTTAATATGATGATGATTCATAAGTTAAAACATTAATGATGTTCGTTTAGATCATTTTAGTGGTTCTTTGATAATAACGACCTCATTTCGGTTTATAAATTAAAACCATGAGTAAAATAGAATTACAGAACCATGGAGGAGTCATAAAACATATATTATAACCTGGTTCAAACATAGAAATGGTTTCATGACCAGACTTGAAATAATTAATGAAAATTGAAATCACATCATCCATGATGTCGGTAGTTCGACACATCACGGACAATGTTTTTATTCCTTGAATAAGTGGGACAGGAGAAAAATAATGAGGATGAATTTTCCCTAAACACGATAAAATCCATAATATACATGATTTATGGAGATTTCATGCCTCTTGGGTAAGGAGATATGAAGAAATAATAAGGAAAGAACTCAAAATAAAAGAATAAGTGAGAAATCTCTTACAAAAATTCGGCAACCCAACTGCTATGCGACAGGGTTTTAGAAAACATTAAGAAGAGAGGGGACAAGGGTCACCCATCCAGAAATGAATCATAATACATAATAGATCAATAATAAGAAGGAAATAATAACATGGTATAGAAACTTTAAAGTTATACCACATAAAAGAGAACTTGAATGGAAAAAAGAAAGAAATTGAGAATTTTTTTACCTTGTAGAGTAACACTTAGAACATGAATGTTGTAACTTTGGGGGATTGATGAAACCGCATGAGGAATAATATAGAGTTAAGGAGGTCATAGATTCGTTGAGGGAGAATTGGGAATGAATTTAATGAAGGAATGGGTTGGTATTTATAAGAAAAGTAAGGGAATATTTTAATAATTTCCAAGGGACACCTCATGAGTGGTATTTGCAAAACCATGGGCTTGCCCATGGTATTTTCCCATGGTATAAGCCACTTGGGACACCTCACACATTATTTAACTATACACTATTTTACCGGATTTATGATATCATTATTACATCTTTAATGATGTTATTAACACACAGAAACTAAAAACTGTATTTTTTACTATTCGCCGAAAAATCAATTGTTTCAGAAAAAACCCAAAAAAGTACCCTAACCAATTTTCGACGTGTAGAATTCAAAAATGAAGTCCATTTTTTGAAAATAATTTTATAAAAATTATTAATTTAATTTTTAAATAAAAGAAAACTTAATTCAAAAATTATTAATTCTAATTATATAACTACTTCTATATCGCGATGAAAAATTAACCAAGATTTTTTATCTTAAAGCATTAAGAAAATAAAATAATAACAAAATTTACTATTCATTAGGGTCATATTACTATTCATATTACTATTCATAAGGGTATGTTACTATTCACCAAAAAAAACAATTTGGTTCCAATAGATTGAAAATAACTTACTAAACACAATTGTAGATGACAGTTTCTTGAAATTCAAAACATAGAAGTGGAAAAGTTGTGTTTTAATGGCTAGTTAAAAATATCTACTTAAAAGAAAGTTCCATGCATTTCTATTTATTTTTAGAAAAACTTGGGGTGTTACACTAATACTGTTCATAAAATCATTATTATGGTTGAATAAAATTTTATTATAAATATGATAAGTTATATAAGTTTTTATAACCAATATAAACATGATCTCAAACCAAATGATATAAGTTCGTGATGTTCGTAATAACCGCTAAAATAAATTAAATCATTTTCATTAATATTTTATCTAATGAATCATCTTCATATCATAAAATAAAATTATATATAGTGTAATTAAAAATTATAGAAACATATTAATACCATTTCATTCCACTTTTAGAGTTTTTAATTCATTAAAAATAAAATTCATAATGAACCAACCGAGGAAACTATGAAATAAATTCACCCGAAACAATGAAAATAAAAAAAAATATTATTAATAGATGTGTGAAAATTTGTTATAATAAGATAATATATTTAATTATAAATATGAATATGGTTCTATAATATTTTAATAACAGTATTTAAACCATTATACAGGATGTTTGAACATGGTTGAAGTACGACAAACCTGGGGTGATGAACTTTTCTTTAGAAACCCTCTTTTAAATTTCTATTTTTTACAAAATTAAAAAGGAATATTTTATGATGAAAGTATTCATGTTTTATGATTATGTTAATGTTCTTGGGAAATTTTTTGATGAAGGGTGTTCCTATATCTCCCTCCAATGCATTGGGTATCTTTATGTTTGAGGTTGACTGTATGGTTACCCCAAGTGTAAATACGATTGTTACACCATAAGGTTGTCGTGAGGGTTACATCAGAAGGTATCCATGAGGGTTACAATGTAAGGTAGTCATGAGGGTTACATATCATATGGTAACCATCAGGTTTACTATATTAAGTAAGTAATTCCCAAATTTACCTCTATGGTTTTATTCTTGTTTTCTATATTATATGGAAATCTCTTGCTTTCACAAGTTAAGTGTATGATACTTTATGAGTGTGAAGTATGTATTTGAGAAAATGATTTCATATGTCTATAAATTTTCATGTATTAATAGTTTCTTTCTTTCTTTCTAGGTCCCTTTATAATATTTTTATGCCCATACCAAGTTTTAAAATATTTTTCACAGGGTCTAAGGATGGGTAAGAGAAAAGAAGATGTAACGGTCTGGAATTACTTCCAGTGGACTATAATTGATACCTATCAGGGCACTCCATGGGCAGCTACATCCCCTAGGCAGGACACACCACCATCCCCAGTGGCATCCATTTCCTCATGAAGCCCTTGGGCGGAGAGCCATGCTTTGTCCAATGCTCACACGTAAGAGTTCCCAAGGATCGAATTCATTCCTACCTCCTTTTCCTCTTATACCAACTGTAAAGACCCATAGCCTAACGTACATGGACATTACATTAATTTTTCAGAATACTTAATACATAACAAAAACAAACACACAAGGACTGTAACAGTTTAGTGTCTTTGGAAACTTGGAAAAATAATCTTCTAATCACGGTGAAAGATCTTCAACATCTCCCATAAAGATATTCACCTTTTGTTTTCTTACCAAAAACCTTTCTTTATATCCTGGGGAAAATAAAACATATAAAGGGTGATCTCAAATGCTCAGTAAGGGTAATCATGGATAAAATAAGACAAACCATATACATTTGAACTTCAAAACATGAACATAAAGTTTAAACATCAAAATCTTGAGTTGTGAAATAAATCTTGGCAATACGTAAGGAATAAATCAAAAAGGAACATCAATCATGGTAAAATAGAATGGGAATAAAACATGTAATTGTGGAAAAACATTAATAACTTGATATGATTTCCATAGTAGCCAAGGAATTGCTGCCAAGACCATCTTAGTGGACAAAGTCCCTTACTGAACCGAGTTCACTCCTCGTTCCAGTCATGTATCACTGAATCAGATTAACTTTCCATTACAGACATGTCTATATCATGAGATATAAATCTTTACCCAATGCATTGGATGGAGATATAGGTCCCACCAATCTCATAATGAAATCATTCTTACTTATGCCATAAAATAAACATAAATCATTCATCATAACCCAAAGAATAAAATGGGTTTCATAAACGTCATCCCATCATAACGTAATCCATATAAACCAAATGTATATCATTTCATCATAAGAAGAATAAAACCATGTAAATAATAGAGATATTATACTTGAAACATAATAATACTAAATAATGTCATCTTATATGGAAAATAGTTTTGACAAAACACTTGAAATGAATTCTTGAGGAAAATATCCTTTCTTCTTCAAAATCATTTTCTTTTCACAAAATGCCATGAAATTTTAAAAGAAAAGTATTTTATTGAAAATAGTCATGAAATATTGTATAGTAATCTTTATGTAAATAAGTCATTATGAAATTTTAAAATTCCGTTCACACTGTATAAGTTAAAAAAATAATTCTCCTCGTACTTTTGCCGGAAAAGTCAAAAAGTACATCATATGGTAAAAAAAAGATTCCTTAAATACCATGTAGTAATAGTAAAAAATGGGTAAAAAGGAAGTAAAAAATACATAAAAACACTTTTAGAAAACATGTACATGGATGATAACAATAACCCCAGTAAATACTTACAAATAAACAATCTCGGATAAAAACGAGATTGGAAAAGTTATCCCTTACCTTAGGTCCGATATGCTTCATACGTATCCGAACCTCCTATAAAATGATTTAAATAATTTAATTGACCTGTTAAATAATAATATGCATTGTTATTATATCATATATGGTTCAATTATGACTTTATATTACCCGTTTTTTTGTAAATTCCATGTTAAAGCAGCGTTTTGGGTAAAATCGTTTTATTTATCGTACGTGTTTGGACTTGTTGTTCTTGATATTAATATTAATTATATCATGATTTAATTACTTATAGAATGAAAATAATTAATTATATAACATATATATTCAGTATATATATATATATAATAGATAGATAAATGAAATTAAATACACCGTTCATGGAGACGGTAGGTCGTACGTACGCATGGACGCTGTTTTCCTTTCCTTGTTGACTTGAATGAAAGTAAGTAGATGTCATATATATATATAAATAAATAAAGTAGCTTTATCATTTCATATATTTCATTATTATTCATTATATATACTTTATAATCATTCTTGAATGGTTAACATGGAGAATGAATCTCATCGCGTCGTGGAGACGGTAATCCATACGTACGCATGAGCGATGATATCGTTCCCATAATTATTGAATTGAATTGGAGTGTATGATATAATATCTCAGAATCAGTATGATGTTATAATAACTATATATAGTTATTTTTTACACCATTATACCCATCCAAGTAATGTGGTGGTGGAAAAACAGATTACACCACGACGTGGAGACGGTATTCCGTACGTACGCACACGCGGTGATTTCGTTTTCTGTAGGATGGATAGAAGGTGAAATGGGTTTGTTTCATATTTATGATAACATATCAGTATATTAGTGATACTGATGTTATTACTTTATTATGAAACAACTAAAGAAGAAGAAGTTGAATAAGAAAGAAAATTTGAACGAATTGGTAGAAGAGATTACCTCTTCTTCGACGCACCTCTTTTAAGCTTCCTCTTAAGGCATAGAGTTGGTCTTTTGAGGAGACCATAACCTCTATAATGTTTATAGAGAAGTTTATAAGAAAAATGGTCAGGGTTTGGCTGAGCTTTAAGGCTCAAAATTGTGTAAAGAGAAGAGGGAGGAGGTGCCCTTTTATAAGGGAGGAGAGGGGCAACTTAGGAAAAACTTAAAATATTATTTTATAATAAAGTCATATTCGATTTATAATAGCTCCAAATTGATTTATTTCGAATCTAAAGTTGGTATGGGTCTTAATAATCTCAACCAATAGGTTTTATACAAGTTTAGGTTACTATTTTAACCTTACCATTTAGATTTAACTCTAAGTTAAATAATTTAACTTTTACCATGTCTTCTTGTTTTATTACACTATATGGTTAATAAAATTACTATAATAAGACAAACGAACCCCAAGTGGTTATTTATTAATATATATAATCTTATTTAAGTCATTTGTCCAAACCTTAGATTTTTAGGAATAGAATAACAATTAATAATATAATATTTGTTTTAAAAACTATTTTATGTCAATTTTGACACTATTTGGTAATTGATTTTTGTAAAAATTATAACAGAATGATTAGTTATAAAAAAGTTAATTAAATCAATAATAACATGTCATATTAACCTATAAAATTAGTTTAATTCATAAAAAGTCTCAAATTACATTTATTTGGGTATTTATAACATCAATTATGTTAATATTTCATTAATAAGGTAATTACTACATCATCATTGTGTCATAAGTAAATTAAATTATTTAATGTATATAAATTATAAATAATGTACCATTATGTAGGAAATCTTTTTATATTTATAATGAATATTTATAGTCGAATTTATCTTATGTATATCCCTATATTAAAAATGTTTTAGTTATTAAACTTTGATTTTAACTCTTTTAACTCTTCTTTGAATTAAATAATAATAAATGTCCTAATCTAATCCAAGTGGACCTAAATGATAATATTATATTCCTAAGGTTTTTTTTGGTCGAATTATACTTATCCAATAGAATTAAGACATGTGTTAGTGTAATAATAATATCATTTTTACCCTTCATTACCCTATTTACTTTTAACCGTGGTAAATAAAAGTAAAAAGTTACTATTCACCAAAAATTATTTTTATCTTATTGAACCACATTTTACTCCTTGATATTAACTGTGTCTCTTGGATTTTTTAAATTCCACTCAAAAAAGCGGTAAAATTTAGTTTTATATAGATTTTCAAATTCTCTTAGGAGGTGGGTAAAAGACGGTGAAAAGTTCAATAAAATTTTTATATATCTAAAATTATTATAAAATGACTCCAATGAATTAAATTGAACATATATAGGTATTATGTACCAATTTTTACCTAAAATAAATTTAAATAAAATAAATAATTATTTAAATAAAAAGTCGGTTTTTTAATAGTAACCTAGTGTTTTCACTATTCATCAAAAATTGAAAGTTTTCAGAAAAATACCAAAAATTTACCCTAGGCTAATTTCGATATTCCGAATCAAAAAATGAAGTCCATTTTGAAAGATAAAATTTATAAAATTTCAAAAAGTTGGTATTACTATTCATAATGTCTAGTTCAAAATAATATTATAATAATATATCGTTTAGTGAAAGTCGGTATTGTGTACTACACATGCTATCGAGGAAGGTCTTGATTGTGTGTAATGCAATCCAAGTCAATGTTGCGTGTAGTGAAAGCTCTGTTTGGTGTTTCGTATAACATAATCAAAATTTATTTCATTTATACGTTAAACAAAATCTATACTTAATGTTGCGTAGAATAATTTCCACAAAACGAACTTAAAATTGTGTGTAACATGAGCCAAGAATAGTGTTGTGTATACTACAAGATAATACGGTGTTGTGTATAGTACAAGCTAATCTTGGTGTAGTGTATAATAGAAGACATCAAAAAAATTAAAAATAATATATCTCATAAAATCTCGGGGTGTTACAATATACCCCCCTTAAAATGAATTTCACCCTTGAAATTCGTCGGGGTTATAAATCATTTACTACTTGAAAGTTTCTTTCATAGAAACCCAGATCGTAAAAAGGAATACTAAAACTTCATTTTAAAAAGGAAAGTTAGAATCATAACAGTCACCCAGATTAACTCATTACTGGGTTTCCACATAGGACAACATAGGTGAAAATATGGATACGGAAGAGAAATCTAACCATCATGTTTAGATGAAGAGTGGTAGAGAACATGGCTATGAAAAAGCCAACAATCACAAAGCCATAAATTTTTGATGATCTGAGGTACCATCTGATTCATCGTATATGAGGACACTAGGACAAAATTTTTGGTTTTCAAGATCATTTCCCTAAAGTTGAAGAATTTGAATTAGAAGAAATAATTACTTTATTACGGTACAATATCACCGTTGTTCATTCCTTGAACAATTTCCACTTCGTATCTTAAAGAAATGAAGTTGAATTTTTCATTCGTGAAGTTTTGGTAGATCATGAAATATAATGATAGGTCATTTCATCTGTCTCAAACATAGGATTAGAAAACGTTATATACATAAGTCCATATTATGTTGAGATTAATTGTATATGGTTCTAAAAATAGACTTATACTTCATCTATAATACCTCTTAATAAAATAAAACTAGTTTCTACTAACCAGGGACTTCTTGTAGGCCAGTGGTAGGCGATAAAGGCCTGTCACACTTCGGTTGTGGGTTCGATTCCCGCATCTTTGTCTGACGCGACGGGTTGTCACCCTTCCTACGGGTTGTCCTTTTTCTAAAACTATACTATTATAACATTCCAAAAATAATATCAAAAAGTTATAGCCTTAAAAAATACTATCTAATGTCTAACTTAATCTATTCCAATCTTTAGGCTTACCTAAACTCACAGTATAATGAAAAATATTTATAGAGAGGTCATCTACCAAGAATGTAAATACCGTAATTTATCCCCATATATCATAAGATATGTCTTGTTGGTCACATTCCAAACATTCGAATGCCTTAATCATGTATTCTCTTGAAAAATGAATACACATTGAACCTTAGTGAAAACATGAATGCTGTCAAAAGTTAACTCTCTCGGCATACCAAATTACCAAAATTTATACATACTCAAACCATGATATAACTGTGTCCTTATATCAATCATCATCTCATGAATACTATCAAACATATTATTTTCTCCTTATTATTTCATTATGTACATATCATCTACCTTCCAAAAATATTTGAATGACCTTTCATGGTTACCGGTACCATTAAAATTATTGAAAACCAATACATAGATATTCCAATATACCATAAAAGTACCTCAAAAACATTATTCTTGAATACCAATACATAAACACTTCAATCCATCCTCTTCAATGATTTTCATGGAATAAGTCCTTCCTTGATTTAGAAGTAACCTCTTAGGTCAGGACATTGAGTTGGGTAATTCCCATGTTCTCCATAGATAAGACATTGAACTCCATAACAGCCTGTCACTCTATGACCCTTCTCTCCACACAGATAACATATTCCCCTCCATTTGATGTAGTCATCAAGGTTCTTATTCCCTTATTTATAAATCTCAATCTTCCTTTCTTTATGCTCCTCAACATGCAAACATGCATAAAAGTACATCTTCCTTTTATTTGATGAATTAGGAATACCACTAAAGCTCACCTTGTTAATCATATATCGCAATGATTCACAAAATCTTTCTTTTTAGGCATTACGCAATTTCATTGATCATAGTCACCAATTTTTCCATTGGATTCAATGTTGACCCAATTACTTCTGGTTCCCTCCATTGACTAAAACCAAAATCCATGGTGTAAGAAATAGTTAAAATAACGGGGAACCACATAATCATAAAAATTCACTTATGGGATGTCTAAATTATCACACATTCTTTAATCCAGGACACCTTAGGTTCACCCTAGGTTATTCATGATCATCAACATAATTCTAGGATTTTAAACTATAGTTATACTAAACCTTAGGTACATCCCTATACATACCGTAGAAATATCTCTAGGGATCTCACTAAAGTTTTCACATCCTAGTTTCCAAAGGTCAACTAAACCTTTCCTCTGATACCAACTATAACGGTCTGGAATTACTTCTAGTGGACTATAATTGATACCTATCAGGGCACTCCATGGGCGGATACACCCCCTGGGCGGGACACACCACCATCCCCAGTGGCAGTCATTTCCTCATGAAGCCCTTGGGCGGAGAACCATGCTTCGTCCAACGCCCACATGTGAGAGTTCCCAAGGATCAGATTCATTCCTACCTCCATTTCCTATGATACCAACTGTAAAGACCCATAGCCTGACGTACATGGAAATTACATTACTTTTGTGGAATACTTAATACATAACAAAAACAAACACACAAGGACCGTAATAGTTTAGTGTCTTTGGAAACTTGGAAAAATAATCTTTTAATCATTATGAAAGATCTTCAACATCTCCTATAAAGATCTTCCCCTTTTATTTTCTTACCTAAAACCTTTCTTTATATCCTGGGGTAAAGAAAACATATAAAGGGTGAGCTCAAATTCTCAGTAAGGGTAAGCATGGATAAAATAAAACAAACCATATACATTTGAACTTCAAAACATGAACATAAAGTTTAAACATCAAAATCTTTAGTTGTGAAATAAATCCTGGCAGTACGTAAGGCATAGATCATAAAGGAACATAAATCATGATAAAATAGCATGGTAATAAAACATGTAATTGTGGAAAAACATTAAGAACTTGATATGATTTCCATAGTAGCCAAGGCATTGCTTTCAAGACCATCTTAGTGGACAAAGTCCCTTACTGAACCGAGTCCACTCCTCGTTCCAGTCCTATATCACTGAATCGGATTAACTTTTCATTCCAACCATGTCTATATCATGAGATATAAATCTTTACCCAATGCATTGGAGGTATATATAGGTCCTACCCATCTCATAATGAAATTATTCTTACTTGTTCCATAAAATAAACATAAATCATTCATCATAACCCAAATAATAAAATGGGTTTCATAAACATCATCCCATCATAACATAATCCATATAAAACATATGGATATCATTTCATTATAAGGAGAATCAAACCATGTAAATAATAAAGACATTATACTTGAAACATAATCATACTAAATAATTTCATCTTATATGGAAAATAGTATTTACAAAACACTTGAAATGAATTCCTGAGGAAAATATCCTTTCTTCTTCAAAATCATTTTCTTTTCAAAAAATGCCATGGAATTTTAAAAGAAAATTATTTTTTTGAAAATATTCCTGAAATCTTGTAGAGTAAGCTTTATTTAAATAATGTGTTATGAAATCAGAAAAATCCATTCACGCCTTATAAGTTAAAAAAACATTCTCCTCATACTTTTTTTGGAAAAGTCAAAAAGTAGATCATATGGTAAAAAAAGAAAGAATCCATTACATACCATGTAGTAATAGTCAAAAATGGGTAAAAAGGACATTAAAAATACATAAAAACACTTTTAGGAAACATGGACATGGATGATAATAATAACCCCAGTAAATACTTACGAATAAACAATCTCGGATAAAAACGAGATTGGAAAAGTTATCCCTTACCTTAGGTCCGATATGCTTCGTACGTATCCGAACCTCCTATAAAATGATTTAAATAATTTAATTGACCTGTTAAATAATCATATTAATTGTTATTATATCATATATGGTTCAATTATGACTTTATATTACCCGTTCTTTTGTAAATTCCATGTTAAAGCAGCGTTTTGGGTAAAATCATTTTATTTATCGTACATGTTTGGACTTGTTGTTCTTGATATTAATATTAATTATATCATGATTTAATTAATTCCAGAATGTAAATCATGATTTATATAACATATATATTCAGTATATATATATATATAACAGATAGATAAGTGAAATGAAATACACCGTTCATGGAGACGGTAGGCCATACGTACGCATGGACGTTGTTTTCCTTTCCTTGTTGACTTGAATGAAAGTAAGTAGATGTCATATATATATATATACATAAATAAAGTAGCTTTATCATGTTATATATTTCATTATTATTCATTATATATACTTTATAATCATTCTTGAATGGTTAACATGGAGAATGAATCTCATCGTGTCGTGGAGACCGTAATCCGTACGTACGCACGAGCGATGATATCGTTCCCATAATTATTGAATTGAATTGGAGTGGATGATATAATATCTCAGAATCGGTATAATGTCATAATAACTATATATAGTTATTATTTACACCATTATACCCATCCAAGTAAGGTGGTGGTGGAAAAACAGATTACACCACGGCGTGGAGACGGTATTCTGTATGTACGCACGCGTAGTGATTTCGTTTTCCGTAGGATGGATAGAAGGTTAAAAGGGGTTGTTTAATATTTATAATAACATATAAGTATATTAGTGATACTGATGTTATTACTTTATGATGAAACAACTAAATAAGAAGAAGTTGAAGAAGAAAGAAAACTTGAAAGAATCAGTAGAAGAGATTACCACTTCTTCGACGCACCTCTTTTAAGCTTCCTATTAAGGCACTAGAGTTGGTATTTTGAGGAGACTAGAACCTCTATAATGTTTATAGGAAAGTTTATAAGGAAAATGGTCAGGGTTTTTCTGAGCTTTAAGGCTCAAAATTGTGTGAATAGAAGAGGGAGGAGGTTCCCTTTTATAAGGGAGGAGAGGGGCACCTTAGGAAAAACTTAAAATATTATTTTATAATAAAGTCATATTCGGTTTATAATAGATCCAAATTGATTTATTTATAAGATAAACTGAGTATGGGTCTAAATCCTCTCAACCAATATGTTTTATACAAGTTTAGGTTACTATTTTAACCTTATCATTTAGATTTAACTCTAAGTTAAATAATTTAACTTTTACTGTGTCTTCTTGTTTTATTACACTATATGGTTAATAAACTTACTATAACAAGCCAAACAAACCCAAAGTGGTTCATTATTAATATATATAATCTTATCTAAGTCATTTTTCTGAACCTTAGATTTTTAGAAATTGAATAACAATTAATAATATAATATTTGTTTCAAAAACTATTTTATGTCAATTTTGACACTATTTGGTAATTGATTTTTGTAAAACTTATAACAGCATGATTAGTTCTAAAAAAGTTAATTAAATCAATAATAACATGTCATATTAACCTATAAAATTATTGTAATTCATAAAAAGTCTCAAATTACATTTATTTGGTTATTTATAACATCAATTATGTTAATATTTCATTAATAAGGTAATTACTGCACCATAATTGTGTCATAAATAAATTACATTATTTAATGTATATAAATTATAAATAAAATACCATTATGTATGAAATATTTTTATATTTCTAATGAATATTTATAGTCTAATTTATCTTATGTATAACCCTTTATTAAAAATGTTTTAGTTATTAAACTTTGATTTTAACTCTTTTAACTCTTCTTTGAATTAAATAATAATAAATGCCCTAATCTAATCCAAGTGGACCTAAATGATAATATTATATTCTTAAGGTTGTTTTTGGTAGAATTATACTTCTCAAATAGAATTAGGACATGTTTTAGGGAAATAATAATATCATTTTTACCCTTAATTACCCTATTTACTTTTAACCGTTGTAAATAAAAGTAAAAAGTTACTATTCACCAAAAATTATTTTTATCTTATTGAACCACATTTTACTCCTTGATATTAACCGTGTCTCTCGGATTTTTGAAATTCCACTCACAAAAGAGATAAAATTAAGTTTTATGTAGATTTTCAAATTCTCTTAGGAGGTGGGTAAAAGATGGAGAAAGGTTCAATAAAATTTTTATATATCTAAAATTATTATAAAATGACTCCAATGAATTACGTTGAACATATATAGGTATTATGTATCAATTTTTACCTAAAATAAATTTAAATAAAATAAATAATTATTTAAATAAAAAGTCGGTTTTTAAATAGTAACCTAGTGTTTTCACTATTCATCAAAATTGAAAGTTTCAGAAAAATACCAAAAATTCACCCTAGGCTAATTTCGATATTCTTAATCCAAAAATGAAGTCCATTTTGAAAGATTAAATTTATAAAAGTTCAAAAATTTGGTATTAATATTCATAACGGCTAGTTCATAATAATATTATAATAATATCTCGTTTAGTGAAACTCAGTATTGTGTACTACACACGCTATCGAGGAAGGTCTTGATTGCATGTAATGAAATACAAGTCAAGGATGCGTGTAGTGAAAGCTCTGTTTGGTGTTGTATATAACATAATCAAAACTTATTTCATTTATACATTAAACAAAATATATACTTAATGTTGCGTAGAATAATTTCCACAAAACGAACTTGAAATTGTGTGTAACACGAGCCAAGAATAGTGTTGCGTATACTACAAGATAATACGGTGTTGCGTATAGTACAATCTAATCCTGGTGTATTGTATAATAAAAGATATTAAATAAATTAAAAATAATATATCTCATAAAATCTCGGGGTGTTACAGAAGAAGCCAAGATGAATGTTGTGAAGATTTTTCAGGAAAAAATTTTATGTTTTATTAAAACAATTTGTATTATGGAATAAATTGATATTGTTTTAGTAGTACCCACTTTTTATTCTTATGGGTTTATATGTATTAATTATGACTTAATTTCCTAATACTATATACTGAAAATATCTTTGGCAATGTAAGAAAGTGAATTCTAATTGAAATTTACTAGATTATGTAATGCTTAAGGCCATGTCCTTATAGGGAAATTATTGAGCATACCTTGGAAACTGTATGATTTTTTTAAATCATTATTCTAGGATAAATTTATCAATATATAATTTTTATTAACATGAGATTTCGTAATAAGTATAGGAATATAATTATAAAAATTAGGTTGTATTTCATTAGAAATTAATTACTTATTTAAACCTAGTATGAAGTGAGGTCTGTATAACAACCTAGGTATTAAAAAAATAATTTTAATATTTATTAATATTATTGAATTACATAGTTAGGTTCATTATAAATATATTAATTTATTTTATAATCAAAATGGAAATGGTTTTTTAAACTCATTTCATATAAGATTTTATTTATATTTTTAATTTTGAAATTATAGAATTTTAATTTAACGAAATGAATTTAATTTTTAAATTTATCATGTAAAAATTATCTATGGATTACTTTTTATAATTTTATGAAAATATGGATTTTTCAAGGAATACTTAAAATACTGATTTTAATTTAAAATTATATATTATTTTAAAATTATTTACAAGGTCAAATTATGTTTTGGATTAGTTATAAATTTTTATTTATTAATATTTTTTTTCAAATAATCAAATTATGTGTTTTAATGGACTTTATACTTGAATTTAGTATAGAATCATTTAAATTTTTAAAAAGGAGTTTTTTTAAAAAAAATATTTTTTGTTGTATTTTTCGGGTTTACTTTTATATTAAATTATACTACTTTTGTGTTTTTAAGTTTTAAAAAGAAAATACCTATTTGGAATCAGTGGTCCAAATTTAGTAAATAAGTTTTCTTTATTTCTCAATAACATGAATAATATCCTTAGTAAAATTTGTTACCATGGTAAAAAGTGAATCTGGTAATTCAGGTTACAAATAAAATGATAAGAACCATAAAATGACTGAAATAAATAACTAAATATTATTGGATTAATATATCTCAACCATAATCATCAAATTTTCTAATTTATATCCTTTTGGGATTATGACCTTTATTTTAATTTATTTAATGAAATATCAAACATGTCACACTCTTATTTTTAATAAGTGTAAGCCATCCAGAAAATATGTTTGAAGATAATTTTTTTTTTTGAAAGAGAAATTATTAATATTTATCATTGTAATTTATTTTTAATTTTTAGTAAATAAATAATTAACTTAAATTCTAACACAATGCTAATGCAGTAATTATTCAGGTAATGGAAATATCAAATAAATGACATTAAAATTTTTAAAATAAATATATTTCGAGATAATTAAAGTGATTAATGAATTTTATAAATGACCATTAAATTTTAGTGTTGTATTAGAATAATTGGTGTGATTTTTAAGTTTTATATTTGTATTATTAAAGTAAAAGTAATGAATAGTTCGAAATATTGACATTATGGATATGTTTTAGTAAATCATAATCTATTAAATGATATTAATTTAAGAAAATCATAAATTCATCTATGTTATTAGTATATGTTTTATAATATCAACCATTGTCTATTTAAGAGTCGTTTGTCATTTAATAGTAACTATATTGACCCTTTAAGAGTAAAAATACATGGTGTCACGATAAGAGTTAAAGGGATTAAATAGGGGTTAAAACCAAAATATAAGTGTATAAATATAGTGAAAATTTTTCTAAATTTTATTTTATGTTTCTATTTAGACCCTTTCACATATTTTATTTTAAATAAATAACTTTGGAGCTATTTTTAATTTAAAATTAATTAATATTAATTTAATATTTTGAGTAATTCCAAGAGTTCCCATCCGATCTCTTATAAAAGGAAACATATTATTATCAAAACTTCACACATAATAACCCTTTTTGATCTGACTAAACATATCCAAATTCATTCCTATAATACATAAACATGTTCTAGAGGCCTTATTTTATACATAACACCAACATTATAAGGATTAAGGTGTCAATCAACAGTAGTTTCCCAAAGAAGATGTATAGTTTTTATCTTCTTGTTTTTCTTTGTATCTTCTTCCACATCCCTCAAAACTTTTTAAGATATGATAAAATAATTAATCTAGTGTAATTAATATACTGAGATTTTATTATTTTATTTATATGACCTATATCTATCTCCACTTCTATCAAATGGGAAAATAATTCTTTGTTTCTGTGTACGACGCGAACCGATGTTATATGTTTTCTATCACTATCTCTCAATACTGGTTATAATTAAGGAATTAATTTTTATATATGATATTAAGGAAATATTTTCCATTATTAAAAGATAATATATCAATTAATTTATTACCTTTCAATGAATAGAAAAATGATAATGTCATTTGTTTGTACGTGTGGACTACCACCTCTACGAAGTGATGCGATTTGTTTTTCATCACCACAGCAAATGGATGATATATATAACTATGTTTAAATAAATATTATTATATTTAAGATATTATCATAATTCTTTAAATATAAAATATACTTAACTTCTTTCCATAATGATTTTTGAAAAATGGAAACAATACTCATGTCTACCTACGACCCACCGTCTCCATGATTCCCACGTAGTTCATTTCTCATAACCCTATTTAATGGTTGAACTTAAAAATATAATGAATGTATAAAAGTGATAATTATTCCATTAATATTATCCTATATATTATGAAATAATGACTCATTAGACTATAGTCAACCTACCGATGAAATCTCGGACTTATGAACCAAATATCATCGAAATGTCCAAAGTGATTTTAAGTGACTAAGTAATTGTATATAACATGGAATTAATTGATATAGAATGAATAATAAATATTAAAAAGGTTCTTAATTATGTATAAATATAAGATAAATATATTATTTAGGAAGACAAAAAAATGTATGTGATGATTCAGCCTCAATGTATGGGACTTCTTTTAAAAATTAATTCTCTAAAGTTTCCATTTAAACTTTCATTTTCTTCCATGCCCATGTTTTTGAGAAATGTTCTAAATTTTTTAATATTATAATATTATTATTTAAATCCACTTTTAAATATTTTTTAATTTTTAAAAAATGGTTTTTAATTAATATTTTTTTCATTTTCTAATTGAAGTACTTTGTGACTTTTCTAATAAAAATATAGAAAGAATGTTTTTTCACTTAGGCATAATTAGTGGATTTTTCCACCGTCATGATGCCTTAATTTTTAATTTTTAAATTATAATTTTTCATATTTATTTTCAAATAATTTTTTTTTCTTTTCATGTGTATGTTTTTCTTTTTAAATAAGTGATTTCACTCAAGGATTGTTTTTATGATGTAAGAATTCATGTTTTAAGTTTATGTTATGGTTCTTGGAAATTCTTTATGGTGATGGGTGGTTCTAATATAAAAAAATATGGATGGTTCTATGATATACCTCCAATTTATTGGTAATGATTATGTCATAAGTTTACCATGTTGGCTATTCCAATTGTAACTATGATAGTTACTCCAAGTATAACCGTGCGGGTTATTTCAAGTATAACTGTGAGGGTTACATCATGTATAGGAATGAGGGTTAATTCATAAGTAATCATGATAAGAAAATGATACCCCAAGTTACCTATATGATTAATTTATACTTTCTATGTTTTTACAGAAATATCACATTTTTATAAGGTATGTTATTAAGTTTATGTTCAAAAGAAAGTAAATGTTACTTCTTAAGTTTGAAAAGTATAACTTCATAAAAATTTTTTCACTAGTTTATCATGTTTTCAAATAAACCTATATGTATTTTTATCCTTTAATATTTCTTATGAAATTTTTAATGAAATTATTTGGGCATAAAAGGTCATTTAATGGGTAATATTTTTTGAACCCAATATTTATTTTTATAAGGGAAATTTTTTATAATTATTCATAGAGTAATGGTTTTTTTATTACTTTTTATTTCCCCTACTGAGAAGTTTATGATTATCCTAAATTTTAAAATGTTTCTCATAGGTTTTAATGATGGATAAAGAAAAGCAAATTCATGTTTAAAGATGTAATGATTTTTCATGAAAAGAAATAATTTTTTGTTTTAAATGTTTCATATTGTGCAAAAATTGATTTTGAGTATAATTGAATACATTATAATATATGAGTTGTTATGTTTTATTTATGAACTCATTCTATAAAACTATAAACCAAAAATATCCTTAGGATTTTAAGAATGGTAATTTTAGTTTAAATACACTATAAAATGTATTGTTAATTGTCGAGTCAATATAATTAGTATTAGATAAGGGATTTTATAACTTTAGAAATTAGGATGTTTTTTGTGAGGTTTTATTATGAGATATTGATAAAATTATCGGATTATATTTTTATCGTTGATTATAAGTTCAATTTATTCTTATTTGGCTTTAAGTTATGAAATTTTAAGGTGACTAATGATATTTTTTGGAGATATTTATTTTTGAGGTAATTATGGGTTTTTAAATTTTATGATGTTCAATGAAAGGTATGAGATAAACTTTGAGGTTAAAATATTTCATTTAATGATAAATATATTGTGGTTGGTTTTTTTTTTTTTGAGGATTTTCTTCAAATTTATAGGAATTTAATAATATTTATAATTTTAGAAAAAGGATAGCCCATAAGTTGAGTGATAAACCATCATATATGGTAAGTCCATGAGTTTTAAACCCACAAATGAAGGGAGATAAGGGTGAATCACCTAACACTATCTTATGTGTAGTCTCGACTACTATGAAATTTTATTTTTAATTAAATGAATTTATGGAAGAAGAATACTTTGATTTTTGTAATATATGATATATTGTATAGATAGATATTATGTTTGGAAAATGATTTAGTGATTAATTGATTAATTTCATTTTTGAAAAATATCACTATAATTTTGTGTATTTTTATAGGATTAAGTTAGACAAAATATTATTGGATTTTATTTGAGGAATAAAGGGTGAATTGTAATTTGGAAGAATATATGATTTTATTATGGAATTATGGTGACATAGGTTATTTATAGAAATTCTTATAGTATCTTGGAGATTATATGTTTAGGGCATGCACATTTTGGTATGAGACTTTAAGATTCAATTATGTGATTTAGGGAAAAATTCTAAATTAATCTTAGAAGAGTATGTGATCAAATCCATATGTTTTTTTTGTTACAATATTAGTCTGGAAAATTTTTGAGGATTTTAATGAATAGTTGTTTTTTCAATGATATATGTCAAACTTTAGGTATTATAGTTTAATTTTTATTATTAAAGTAGATATATTCATATGAAAATTAATTAATTTTGGGATTTATTTTATCTTTTAATAACCATTTTGATTTTGGTAAATGTTTAAAGATAGAAGGAATATATTTTCAATCTTTTTTGGATTTTCTGATATGTAGAAGTTGATTATAATGCTTTAGTAATGAAAAATAAATCTTTAATACTCATAATTTGGAGCAAATGATAAGATTGGGGTGGATATTTATTAAAGGATAAAACTCCATTTTTCAAGTGACTATATTTCCTTATGTTCTTAGTACAGGTAGTAAAAAATTTCATCAACATTAGGGAAAGGATTTTGAAAAAATAACTTATCAATTTAGCTTTTATAATAATAAATCAATGGACTTTTAGCCAATACTATATTTACAGTTTTTTTATGGTTACCATTCTGATGAACATATTCTCTATCACTCTCTATTAGTACTTGGAAGTTAGTTTTCTATTCCATATCCATGTTTTCAATTTGTATGTATATCCTCATAATTATAAACCTAATATGTGTAATTCCATATGAAATTCATACCTTCATTTCTTAAATTTAAAGAAGAGTTGTATTAACGCTATTTACAGTGTGGGATCTCAACAACGGTATTTTAAAAATTAAAAACCCTGGTTTTATATCCTGAATTCAAATTATAAGGAGGAAATTTCTAAAATTGGGGAGAATATAACAACCCAAGTAATGGTAGAATAAATCATTTTAATATTTACTATTATTCATCAATTATGTTCTTATATTCATTACAAATATATTAAGTAATTCTTAAAATCAAAAAGGAAATAGTTTTATTAAACTCATTTCTTATATGGTTTTATATAAAAGTTTAATTTTAAAATTATAGAATTTTAATATAAAAAAATTAATTTTATTTTTAAATTCATCATGTAAAAGTTATATTGGGATAAATTTTTTGAAATTTTATGAAAATATTGATTTTTCATGGAATAATTAAAGAAACTTATTTTTGTTTAAAACTATATTTTATTTTAAAATATTTATAAGGTAAAATTATGTTTTGGATTAGTTTTAAATTACAATTATCTAATTTTTAATTATAATATTCCAATTATTGTTTTTTGAAATGGATTTTATACTTGATTTTATTATACAAATTTTCAATTTTAAAAGGGAATTTTTTTTCGAGAAAACAATTTTTCATTGCGTTTTGATGGTTTAATTTTAAATTAAATCCTACCACTTATGTATTTTGAATTTTAAAAAATGGATTATATATTTTGAATCCTTTAGTTAAAATTTAGTAAATAGGTATCTTTTATATATAGGTAATATGAATAGAATCTTTAGTAATTGTTTTACAATGGTTAATAGTAAATTGGGTAATTTGGGTTGCAACTAAAATTATAAGAACGATAAAATAATCCAAAAACATACCTAAATATTATATGATGAGTATATTATGACCATAATCATAAAAGGGTAAAATTTATGATCTTTTTTCCCACTTGGATGAGATTATGACCTCTATATTATTTTATTTAAAGAAATGTCATACACTCCACACTCTTATTTTTTATAAGTGTAATATTTATATTATAGGTTTATAAAGAAGTTATGTTTGGATATAAATATTATTTTGAAATATAAAACTTTTACCTTCATAAATATTATTTTAAATTTATAGTGAATAAGTAATTACCATAAATTCTTATACTACTCTGACTGAGTAATTATCCTTTTAATGGAATTAATAAATAAATGATATTTAAAATATTAAAATAAATATATTTTGAGATAATTAATGTGATCCATTATTTTAGTATTTTACTGTTACATGTTAGGTATGTACTAAAAAATTATTTTGAATTATAAGTGGTATCTTGAAATTATTATAGACATAGTAATGAATAATTCTAAAAATTGACATTATAGATATTTTATTGTGAATAATATTTTATAAAATGATATTAAATTCCTAAAAATATTAAATTTGGACAATTTATTAGTATAATGATGAAAATGTAAACAATGGAACATTTATTGGTCGGTTTTCATTTTATAGTAACAATATTAACCCTCAAAGAGTAAAAATATATCTTGTCACGGTAGAAGTTGAAGTGATTAAATAGGGGCTAAAGCCAAACGATAAGGGTGGAAATATAGTCAAAAAAATTCTAATTTTTATTTTATGAGAGTATATTGACGAATAAACATATTATTTTATAAATAAATCACTTTATATTCATTTTAACTTAATATTTATTTATAATAATTTATTATTTTGAGAGATTCTAAGAGTGCCCCACCCATTTTTTATAAAATTACATCTCTTCTTATCAATACTTCACACTTCAAAACCCTTTGGTTTATCCTATACATATCAAAATATTTTCCTATAATTCCAACCTTTATTATAGAGTCCTTATTTTAAGTATAAAACCAACCTTATAAGGCTCTAGGTGTTAATCAATGGTGGTTTTCCAAAGAAGAGGTATAGATTTTATCTCCTTGTTTTTGTTTTGTTTCTTCTTACACATACATAAATCCTTATTCAACTATGCAAAAATAATAAATACACTATAAATTATATAATTAGATTTTATTTTTTTATTTTCATGACTTATATATATATATATATATATAATCTTCTAACAAATGAGAAAATAATTATCCATTCATGTGTTTTGTTGACTACCATCTCACGAACTTATGTAATTCATTTTTCATCACACTATCTCATGAATAGTTATAATTTTTAAATTAATTTTTATATATTCTAATAATTCCATATTTACTATTATTAAAATATAATATATTTTTTATTCTCTTACCATTCCCTACACAGAACAATGGTAACATTGTTCGTGCGTACATGCTGACTACGACCTCCACAAAGCGATGTGATTCCTTTATCATCACCATAGAAAATGTATGATATGTATAATTATATATAAATAAATAATATTATATTTAATATATTATTATCATTATGAAAATTTAAAATTATATATAACTTCTTTCCCTAATAATCATTGAAAAATGGAAATGTTACTCATGTGTACGTACGTCCTACCGTCTCCATGATTGAAACATAGTTTATTTTTCATAAAATAACATAATGGGTGGATTTTAAAGTATTATTGATGTATATAATTGGTAAATATTTCATTAATATTATTATAAATATGATGAAATAATGACCCCTTTGACCATAGTCAACCAACAAAATTCATTTTGGACTTTTGAACCGAATATCATTAAAATGTCTGACATGACCTTTAGTAATTAAGTAATTTTATATAACATATAAATAAGTTATATTAAAGGAATAATAAACTTTAAAATGTTATTAATAATATATAAAATTAACATTATCCTATTATTAGGAATAGAAAAAATGTATGTGACGAGTCAGACTCAAGCTAAGGGACTTTGTTTTAAAAATTAAATTTTTAATGTTTCCCTTAAAAATTTCTTTTTATCCCATATCCATGTTTTATAAAAATGTTTCAAAAATAATTTTTTGATTATAATATTTTTATTTAAATTCATTTTTACCCAGGTTTTACTTTATAAAAAATGGTCTGAAATGAATCTTTTCTTCATTTTCTAAATGAGTTACAATGCGACTCTACCGACAAAAATATGGAAGGAATGTTTTTTTAACTTATAAAACATGAAAATATTTTCCCAAATTCCTAGAACATTAATGAATTTAATATTACTTTATAATTTTTTATATTTATCTTCAATGAAATTTTTTTACTTCTTATGTGCACGATTTTATTTTTTAATAAGTGATTTTCCACCAGGAATGTTTTTATGATTCAAGCGGACATGATTTATGATTATGTTATGGTTATTGGAAATTTTTTATGATGATTTGTGGTTCCATTATAAACGAAACATGGTTGGTTCCATTTTAACCCTCCAATTCATTAGGTATGTTTATGTTGGATGTTGATCATGAAGTTTATTACAAGTGTAACTTGGATGGTTACTCTAAGTATAATCGTGAGGGTTATTCCATATATAACCACAATGATTCTTTCATGTCTATCCATGAGGGTCAATCCATAGGTATGTATGATAAAAACTGATTCAATAAATTACCTCTATTATTAATTTATGCTTTCTGTATTTGTATATAAATATAATGTTTTATTGAGTTAAGTCGTTAAGTTTATGTTCAAAGGAAAGTATATGATACTTATTAAGTGTGAAAAGTATAACTTTTTGAATAAGTTTTCATCAGTTTATCAAGTTTTCAAAGAAACGTATATTGGTTATATTTTTCTTTTAATATTTCTTATGAAATATTTTATGAAAATATTTGGTAACAAAAGGTGATTTATTGGTCAAGAAAATATTTATTTTGAGCCCGAATTTTATTTTGAAAAGGGAAAAATTTTATAAGTATTAATGGACTAATGATTTATTTTCTCATTTTTATGCCCCTTAATGATATTTTTATACTCATAAAATGTTTTAAAATGATTTTAATAGGGTTTATGTATGGGGAAATAAAAATAATAATTCATGTTTAAAGTGTTGAAAAAATTTCATGAAAAGAAATCATGTTTTGTTTTAAGAGTTTAATATTATGAAAAATGGATATTGAGTCAAAGTTTAAAATTTTTAATAAATGTATTTTTATGTATGAGTTATAACCTAATTATCTTAAACTATAGACCAAAAAGATACTCATGACTATAATAATGAGAATTATAGTTCAAATACATTATAATATATAATGTTTAAGGCCGAGTCCTTACAATATGATTACTTAATTATATCTGATATTTGGTTTTAAATTTATGAAACATTTGTAAATTTAATGATTATTTAGTATTCAAGACTAGAGAGGATAACCAAAAAAATTAAATTTTTGTCTTAAGAGGCTTTCTAATATAATATTTCATATTATTCCCATACCTAATTTATTGAGAGAACTCATGATAGGCATCACTACTAGAACTTTTTATTATATATGATCCAAAAAAATTAACCACATTTAAATTATTTAGTCCATTTATTTACATGATTTCAGCCAATTTTATCTTGATACCTACCCTATGTTTGATAATTTTTTGAAGAACATAAAAACCATTGAATTATATATATGAATCCAGATTACCTGACCTTGTTTCCTTCCCACACATTCTTGTGTATGATTGTGTGCTTATTCTTTATAGATATTTTAAAGAGGGGATTGGGTGTTTTTGGTTTTTGTTTTATATTAATTCCATGAATAATTTAGTATTAATTATTCCCCCATCATGTGGTAATAAGGTTCAATTCTATTATTAATATACTACATTGATTTCCCTCAATTTTGAAAAAAAAAATAGAAAAACATGGTGAAAAGAAAAAGGAAATGAAAAGGTGAGGAAGTGGGATACCATAGATTGACCAATTAAAAGAATCATATTCCCTATTATTTTGTTAAATATAACAAAAATTTTCAGTAATATATTTATGGTGGGTATTGAGTTACTGGCCTGGTTAGACTTCCAAGGGTATAGGGCCTACCCAATACACATCTCATTGAAAACTTCTAAGAGAAAAAAATTTAAAAAAATAGGATCATTTTTTCACTATTGTGAGTGGTTATTCTGTAGACCCCTGATGAAAAGGATAAGTAAATTTTGTTTCTTACAATATTGGGATATTTAAATAGGAATCATTTTTACTAAAATATCATTATTTTTTATTAAAGAATTAAACCCTCCTCTTTAAGCCTATGATTTTAATTTTCACATTGTGACCCACTAACCTCTCAAATCCAATAGCACCTAAATGGAAAGTCCTTATGATGCTAGTGGTTTTATTTATATGTGAATATATATATATATGTATTTAAGTCCTATGTATAGGTTCTATGAAATAGATATTTATGATAACTCTAGTTTCATTTATCTTGAGTGATGACTGAATGTATTATACAGAGGTGAATAACAATACGAACATGGATGTTTAAAGAAAATTTTAGAAATTATAACTAATGAAAAAGGGTTTTATAGTTAAATTTTAATGATTAATTTTTATTATATTCCTAGGGGTGATTTATTTAAATTCAATGAGTTCTCATGAAGGTTTTTTTTCTATTAACATGATTGGTTGTAGTTTTCCTGGGTTTTATGTACGCTCTCCTTTGAGATAATTTATTGAGATTAATTTTTTTCATGAGGAAAATAAATTTATCATGTATGGGGGAATTTGATAGTTATAATTCTTGAAAATATTTTTAATATTTTTCTTAGTTATTTTTTGGGTTAATACTGCATAAAGTGATGAAATTTTGATAAAATATTGAAGGAGTGTAGTTTGATAAGAGATAACAAGGCATGAAGATATTGTAAATAAATTATAGTCATTCACACAAAGAAAGGTGTTTTCATATCGCGGCCTAGGAAAAAATAGATTTTTGGGTTAAGGAACACAATAATCAAGGCCATGACCCTGGTGCTTTGTGCCATGAAAGAAGTCAAATTGGTCGGCTATAATAATGATGATATTTATTTTTGATAAGACACATGGATTACGACACACTCATGAAACTGAAGAAGTAATGGCTATATCTGGGAAAATTATTAATAGTAAATCCCAGAATCCATTTGATACATTTCAACTATAGAAGTGTGCTTAACTCCATAATATAGGATGTCATTCCTTGACTAATAAATTGAGAATTATCTAATTTTGGAGAAGTGAATATGGTTTACAGAGGAGATCCTAAGGTTATCAAATTACTTTGTAAGGTTAATGGGTAAACATTAATAATATGTATTCATGTAATGAATCAATTAATCACGTTATGAAATGGACTACGTAAGGTTGATTATAGACTTCTTATGGTGGATTCACACTATAAAAGGTGTGTTTATTCTTATAAGGGAACTATGTATGATTCGATAAAGGACTGTGCCAAATTCATGGAAAATTTTTAATCGTAAATACCTTTTTCTAAATTTTAGAATGAGTTCTCACCATGACTTTAACTACCATGAAAAAACTTACCTAGTCAATATCCAATGGAATGTATTATCCGTCGATCCTATATAGATCTCATTCCATAATATTCAGGGGAGATTCAAGTTCAAAATAGAAATTTACCAATCATAACATCATGAATTTTCTTGTATTATGATGAATTTTAATGAAATAAATAAAAATTAAAACTCTACTAAGATGTCTTAGTTTCAGAATGTGATAATATTTGTAGCATCGTGATGGGTGTTTTTTATTTTAAAGTAGCGTTATCCAGGTAAAGGTTAATTCCAATTTTATATATCCTAGAAATCCTTTCACTTTTATATAATTTTTTTATGTTACCTTATATTTGGTACTTCAATTTTTTAATCATACACCTTAATTCGAGTATGTTCTTTTGGTTCTAATTGTTTTTATTTATACCTTGATTTTGTTTCTTAATCTCTTCCTAAAATTAATTATTCACATGTTTTGGAGTTTTCCTTTTTCATGTGTGGATAGTCACCTAAGGGGAGAATTATTAAGAGTATAAGTATATTCATGGTCATTACTTTATAATATCATTCATGAAAGGTCATTCCAATTAAGAATTGGTTTGGAACTTAACTTTCTCTTAACACTTCACATGAATCTAATCTGGAGGAGTATGAATTGATAAAATCCAAAACTATTGAGGAATTTGGTTTGTGAGAAATAATCCATATTTATCTTATACTTAAAGAACTGAGTGTAATGAATCTATAATTAATGAATTTCCTATATTATGGTACTTCAACTGGTTTATATAGAATCAAATAATTTTAATTTAATAAGTTGGTAATATTACAATTACTTTATACCCAATTTTATATACCAATCCATGAATGAGAATAGTAACACCTTTTGGAAATAAATATTCCAAAAATGATAAGAAACCCATATTATAAAAAAATTAATTTTAAAGGAGTTTAGTTTTTTTTTTCTTGATCCAAACTATGAAAATTCTTGAGTCAAGAACTGAATCAACAAACTTTGAAGCCTAGTAATTCAGTCTCTTCATGGGATGAACTTAAAATTATACTCTATATACTCTTGAAATTAATGATATATCAAACAAATAAATAAATTCTATACTTATAAAGAACCTCAAGATATAGTGACACCCAAGGAACAATAAAAAAAGAAAACATTAAATACATTGTAGCTTATAAATTCAATGAATTCAAATGAAATCATTATGCTAATTTTAAATAGGTTGCAATAAAAGTTTAAAAAATATCCCTCCAACTTATATAAGATCCTTATAATATATATTTTTTATTCCAACAACCCTATATGAAATTGTGTGAGTAATTATTTTTCAAAACCGAAACTCTAAATATATAGCACAAAACCTATCCCAGGATGTGCACAAATTTTCTACCTCAAATTAAAAAATGTCATCAAAAAGAACATTGTAATTTTTTCATGAGTATTTCATAAGTGAAATGAATATTTTTTAGATGTCCATGGTATGTTTAATATTATAAGTTATATTTATAGAGACATTATTATGGATTTAAAATGATAGTTGTGTTATAATTACAATGACCCAATATTCATCTAATTATTTAAAAACATTAGCATGAAAATCGATTCATTGATGTGTCACCTTCAATAAAGTTGTTTAAAATATCACCATATTTTAAAATGGTATTTATTATTAGTTTTTTAGTAGCTTGAAGATATTAATGCCTTTATTTCCCAAGTTATAAATTTTGGTTTGTTCAGTGTCATCATAATGTTGTGGGAATATTTTCCAACAATATTTTGATTCCCTTAACAATGTAACATGGGTTTAAAACCCCTGGAACAAGATAAATAGAGATGAATTTTTGGTTGGTTGAACATTTTTAATATTATAAAATCTTAAAATAGGTATATGAGGACATATTCAATTTAAATGAAACATGTATAAATAAAATCATGTGGTTACAAACCTCCCCACAAGTTTATTTATACAAAAAATAGACATTACATTAAACTGTGCATGACCCCCTACTGGCTAAAACACATATACTCTCCACCCAGGGTTCCATAGAAATTATTCTCTATAGTTATTTAAAGATCTATTTGAGTTATATAAACAATTTTTTTGAAATTTATATGGAATTTTTATTGTAAAAAATCAATTTTATTTTTTACCAAAAAATGAATGATAAACCCCCACTCGATACTCTAGTGGAATTTTATATTTGAGAGGATTTTGGTCCCTAGACTAGCATGTTGACCCTAAACTCTTTATTTTATTTTTGTTTTTTATGTGAATATTTTATTAAATTTTCATCCATCTATGTTGAAATCTATTTACAAGGGAAATAAACTAAAAATATATATAAGATAAATAATATCATGATGTAAAATAATAATATTTATCATATATGTTCAATTAATTAATTTTAAAATAAATAAAATTTAAACAAAAACATATTATATATATCTTATGAGGCCTTATAATTATTCAAAATAAATTTATAGACTCCATTATAGGATGGGGTGGTCCAACATCAAAATGATTTTCTTTAAACAAGTGTTGGTTGTTAGTGTCTCACCCACAACTTCTACAAGGTGGTGAATTTTTTAAAAAGTTATACCTTTATTGTTGTGTGAATTTTTGGGAAAAATTAATACATGTTTTCCCACTATGAACTACCAAGTCCGTTTTACATTACAACACACACACACACGCACACCCAGTTTAGACATAGTTTGAATAATATGTTGGGTTTCTTGTATATGTTGAATATCCCTACAAATTGAAGAATAAATCCATGTTTTTATTAGAATAAATCAAGAAACAAGTAACAAGAAATCAAAAAAATAATACAAATTCATCTAGAGATATATAATAATCATAAAAATGATATACCATGGTTTATTTAATTATGAAAAAAATAAAAATGAAACAGAACTATATCAAAAGTATCAAGATTAATTTAACATAAATATCTATTCCAATATATGTTAGTATTATTCCTATAATAAAATTTAAATATAATGAAATATATACAAAAAATATACATCACAATTCTCCCAAACATAGACTAGTAATTACTTCAAGAAAAGAAACTTAACCCTTATTTATTTAATAAAGTAAAGTAAATAACTAAATAAACTTATTTTTCATATGCAATAATGAATAATTATTTGAATTGATTATTTGATATCAATGTTATGTAAGAAATGTATCACTAATTAATTATCCTCTAATGTAAAACATGAAAGTCAATTTATCATTATTATTCAAATTTATCTCTAAATATTTGTTTTTTAAAATGAGTTCCCATTTTTTATTTTAAATAATATTTATCAATTAGTTTTTATCCTTTTTACGCACTTTGTAAAAAATTAACACTAATGGGTAGATTTTATGTTCAATTACACCTTATTAATATCATTAAAAAACATTTTTTTTATTTTTAGGGGCATTAAACTTGTCAATATCTCGTAATCCTATAGATAGTTGCATCTCAGGACCAACTTGATGTTTTACTAAGAATTTATATTGTTCAAACCTCAATATCCACCTTTTTTATTCAACATAAAAGAGAGTTGAGACACATTAACTAACTTCTAATTCAAATAATTCTAGGAATTCAAAAAAACCAATAACTTGTACTGTCACAATCAATCACTTATGGTGATCATCATCATTAATAATTCATTAATAAAAAATGCAATTGAGTTTATGGTAAACCCATGAATTATTCATATTTATTTTATTTTATTTTTTTATATAAACCCTCACATATGTTCAAAATTCATGATGTAAATTTCAAAATAAAAAATTAATGTATTTCAAACTACTTTGGAATATTATTATTTAATAAATTTAGTTTTATCATGATTTATTTAAAATTAATCTTTGATGAACCTAACCAATTTTCTTTAAGAAATAGTTCATCAAGTTAATATAGTCACATAACACCAAAATTTAATAATTATTTTTTATTTATTTACCATTAGGAAAAGAAAATTCTTATTATTGTCTTATATTAATTTTATTGAAAATAATATCTCTAAAATTATTATTTTTATCATAATAATATGTTTAGATGTATATTATCATTCTAGATAACTAAAACTAAATATTGTACCCAATTTTTAATCATATGATGACTATAATACTAATGGTAACTATTAGTATTAAAATAAGATATTCTAGTATTAAAAAATAACAAAAATTCATTTTAAATGTAAGACCAAATTAGGTAATGATCTTCGATGCTTGAACAATAAAAAATATAAATAAAAAATTATTTGGTAAGATCACTTCCTTTCATTTTTCATGATTTAAGGATTTTATTTCATTATTTTAATCTAAAAATAAATCCGAAAAGGATTCCTATAAGGTTATCCCTTAAAAAACTGAAGAAAATCCTGAAATTTGATGTTGAACTTATTATCATCATGCTAGAAACCATTAGTGGAGTTACTTTATGTGATATAGGAAGTAGTAATATTTTTATATTTTTATGGAGAATAGATCCACTCTAACTATCAAAAAAAATTACCAAATAATCATGTGAATTAAAATCATAGGCACCAATATTATAACAACCCTACAACTTCACTCCTAGATCCAATAGTAAAAACATAATCATTAAATTTCTAGATTGATATCGATAAACATGACCATTTTTTTCATCCAAAACACATAATAAAAGGAAATATTGGAACACATACATACACAAAAACTATTTAGGAATACATTTTTAGATAATTAGAAAAAATATTATTTAAAAAAACCGATGAACTCATGGGAGTATTTTTTCTATAATAAATGGAATTTAATATTCCATATTATATGATAATCATAATCCATATGAATCATTTTAAGACATAATTCATTTAACATAATTCTTGATAACCTAGGAAAAAGTAAAAATAAGAAGTTTTAGCTCAAATTATCAATAAGGGTAATCATAAACATTAAAAACTGAATGTCATTAGTGAGAAAAAGATTATATTAAGGGTATGATGACATTATAAAAGTGAATGAGCAAAAAATAAGATAAATCATACCCATCAATACATGGATTGTTAATCGTGAATTACAACATAATGATTTACCTAAGGTAATAGTTACAATAATCAATAATCACAAGCCATGTGATATCAATCATTATCAAATGATACATTTATAACTCATAGAAAGAATAAATTAAACATAATGATATCTTGGAAAATCATCTTCATAAAACCCTTATTGAACCCTTATAAAGGGAATAACCATATGGTCAACTTTCATACCTAATGCATTATTGATATTTTTGGGTGCACCAATCATATAAGCTATATCGACCTCACTTGGGAGATATAATGGGGATCAACCCATCATATAATCAATTTCCATGAACCAAAGCACGAATAAAGTAAATAGAGCATAAATTTCATCATAAAACCCATAAAAACATTATTAATTTCATAAGTTGACTAACCACTAGAAAAGAAATGAGTTCCATGAAAATCTCTTTGAAATAATAACAATCCATATAAATAAATAATGGAGATGGTATCATTATAAATTATACCCATTGGAGTATAAGTAACATCAAGGGTTGCTGACATTAAAAAGACTAAAAATTATCTTTTTATTCATTTTCAAATAAAACGCTTTATGGATAAGCGGTAACTTAAAAGTTGATGTGCATGATATAGATTCAAAGAAAATCCAAAATGAAATTCAAAATTCAAAAACAACACATCATTTAAGGAAACCTTGGGCCATGAGAACCCCAATCTTCTAAAGTCACATCCTATCGCCTGCTATCCCCACCATCGTTGTGTCATCTTGTCAACATCGCCATCTCTATCACACACCTGTCTCTGGAGAACATCACCACCCTCAAGCACCAAAACATAACAAAACACCATCCATCATACACACCATCCAAATGCCAAACTAGAATGTCGATGACAGTCGATGACCACCCAAGTCATCGTCGCTCCCCAACAAACCAGAAAAAACACCCAAACACCAGTACAATATGATCTCACCACATTAGAATGCTCAACAGAGTTCCATCAACCATAAAAACCAAACATAAATGAAATCACTCCATATACACAAAATAGATTCATCATCGAACAAACATCAAAGAGATCGACCACCATAGGAAAAGCACCATACCTTCAAAAATTAATTCAGGAATAAAACTGAAAGAACTAAAACATAACATTGACGATGCTGAAACCTGAATGTCAAGGAAGAATAAAAACAGAGCAGGTCATGTGATGGGCACCGTCGGCCATCAAATATCACATCTCAAAACCTCTGAGAATCCACTACTCTAGATCCATCTCGGAGAGGAGTTGAGGGAATTGAAGTTAATGGAAGAGTCTAGAATGGCTGAGGTCTTCGAACAACGACATCCTAGCAAGACTGAAACTAGATCTAAATAAGACAACAATCTGAATCAAGATCGTTCCTAAAAACCATCTACCACCGATCCAAAAAAACCCAAAACCCAGATGAACCATCGATCCAGATCCGACCTAGAACGGCACAGTGGAACATGAGATCAGAGTAGGCTAGAGCAACCAAAGGCTTCCTGTAACAGCCCGAGATTTTATGAAAAATATTCTTTTTAATTTTATTAATGTCTTGTGTTGTACGCTACACCAAAAGGAGCTTGCACAACACGCATCCTTGACTTGCCTTGCATTACATGAAATCACAACCTTCCTCGATAGCATGTGTAGTACGCAGTACTGAGTTTCACGAAACAACGATATGCTATTAAAATATTATTAAAACTAGCCGTTATGAATAGTAATAACCACTTTTTAAATTTTAGAAATTTTAGCTCTCAAAATGGACTTCATTTTTGGATTTGGAGTATCGAATTTAGCCTAAGGTGAAATTTTGGTACTTTTCGGAAAACTTTCATATTCTGATGAATAGTGAAAATTACTAAATTATAATTAAAAACAACTTTTTTAATCGAAATAATTAATAGTGATAAATTATTAATTTGAGTAGTTTTAAAGTATATTTAGAATATATTTTTACAATTTAATACAATGTTGGTCATTGAATGTAATTTCACATTTAAACCAGACATAATCAAGTGTCAATCTTTTGATAGATATTGTTTCTTAAAAACACGCTATTTGTTTTAACAGCGGGATTTAATTATAAAATTAATTAATGCAACTTCTATGTTATGAATTTGGTAAAATAGTCTTCATTTTTTAATTTGGAATATGAAATATAGCTTAGGATGAAATTTTGGCATTGTTCTGAAAAACATTAATTTTTGATGAATAGTGAAACTACTAAGTGGTGGTTAAAAAACTGAATTTTTCATAATACTTAATTTTACCGCTTCTGTGAATGGAATTTCAAAAATCCGAGATACACGGTTGATGTCATTAAGTAAAATGTGGTTCAATGAGATGAAAATAATTTTTGGTGAATAGTAACTTTTTACTTTTATTTACCACGGTTAAAAGTAAATAGGGTAATTAAGGGTAAGAATGATATTAATATTATCATAACACATGTCCTAATTCTATTGGACAAGTGTATCTAGACCAAAAACAACCTTAAGTGTAAAATATTATCATTTAGGCCCACTTGGATTAGATTAGGACATTTATTATTATTTAATTCAAAGAAGAGTTAAAAGAGTTAAAATCAAAGTATATTTACTAAAAAAATTAATATAGGGTTGTACATAAGATAAATTCGATTGTAAATATTCATTAGAAAGATAAAAATATTAGCTACATAATGGTATTTTATTTGTAATTTTTAGACAGCAAATAATTTAATTTATTTATGACACAAAGATGATGCAGTAATTATCTTATTAATGAAATATTGACCTAACTGATATTCTAAATACAAAAATAAATGTAATTTGAGACTTTTTATGAATTACACTAATTTTCTAGGTTACTATGATATATTAGTGTTGATTTAATCAACTTGGTTTGAACATATAATTCTGTTATGACTTTCACAAAAATCATATATCAAATAGTTTCAAAATTGACATAAAATAGTTTTTAAATCAAATATTATATTATTAATTGTTATTTTATTCCTAAAAATATAAGGTTCGTCCAAATGACTTAGATAAGGATATATATATTAATAATAAACAATTTGGGGTTCTTTTGGCATGTTATAGTAAGTGTATTAACCATATAGTGTAAGAAAACAAAAAGACACGGTAAAAGTTAAATTATTTAACTTAAAGTTAAATCTAATTGATAAGGTTAAAATAATAACCTAAACATTTCTAAATCCTATTGGTTGATAGGATTTCGACTCATACCCACTTTAGCGTCGAAATAAGACCATTTGGAACCATTATAAACCGATTTTGACTTTAATATAAAATAATATTTTGAGATATTCCTAAGGTGCCCCTCTCCTCCCTTATAAAAGGGCACCTCCTCCCTCTCTTCCTCATACAACTTTGAGCCTTCAAGCTCGGCCAACCCCTGCCATTTTCTCCTCTACACTTCCCTAGAATAATCCTAGAGGTCTTGGTCTTCTTCAAATACCAATCTTAGTTCCCTAAGTGGAGGATTCAAAGAGGCGTTCCAAAGAAGAGGTAATATCCATTACCGATCTTTTCGATTTATTTCTTCTTCAACTTCTTCTTCTTTAGTTGTTTCATTATAAAGTAATAACATCAGTATTACTTACATACTGATATGTTATTATAAATATGAAACAACCCTAATTCACCTTCTATCCATCCTACGGAAAAATGAAATCATCGCGCGTGCGTACGTACGGAATACCGTCTCCACGTCGTGGTGTAATCTATTTTCCACCATCACCTTACAAGGATGGGTATAATGGTGTAATGATTAACTATTTATAATTATTATAATGTAATATTGATACTGAAATAATATATATATACTCAAATACAATTCCACGATCATAGGAACGATATCATCACTCGTGCGTACGTACGGAATACCGTCTCCACGATGTGATGTGACTCGTTCTACATGATCATCATTACATAGTAATTATATAAATGAATTGAATGAATAAATATGATATATGTTACACTAATACCATTCTGGATATAAGGTATCTATAACCTTAAAAGAAGAATAAGAATTTATTCGGCAAAACACGCATAAGAACAAAAGGCAATAAGGACCCGAGTAACAAGTAACAATGAAATATTACTAACAAGAAGCTAAGAATATAACCATATATGATATCATATCAATATGTATGATTCTGGAATAAGTCAATAACATTATTTAAAACAATATACAGTAGCTTCGGACACGTACAAAGCAAATCGGACCTAAGGTAAGGGAAATATCACAATCTCATTTTTATCCGAGATTGTTTATACTTTGGTATTTACTGGGGTGTATTTTATCATCCACATCCATGTTTCCTCAATATTTAATATTATTTCAATTAACCTAAAATTGTTTAAATCCTATTTTACCCTTCGGTGAGTTTTTAGTAAAATATATTAAAGGAATCTTTTGTCGTTTTTCGTTTGAGGTACTTTTTGACTTTTCTGAGAAAAGTACGAGAAGAATGTTTTTTTTAACTTATACGGCATGAATGGATTTTTAAAACAATATTTACAAGAATATTACTTTACAAGTTTTCAAGTTTATTTTTAATCAACTTCTTTTAGTTTAAAATTGTATGACATGTTTAGAAAGGAAAAGTGTTTTTGAAGAAGAAAGGATATTTTCCTCAAGAATGAAGTTCAAGTGTTTTATCAAAATTATTTTCCATCTAAGATAATAAAGGGTTCTGTTTTTATCCCTATTATTACATTGATTTGATTATGTTGTGATGGAATTATTTTTATGAATTTCTTTATCTTATATGAATTGTTTTATGATGTCACGATGTTTAAGAATCCCATTTTTATTACATGGGTTATGCTATGATGTATGGTTTATGATTTTGTGGCACACATAAGAATGGTATCATTATGAGATGGGTGGGACCTATATCTCCCTCCAATTCATTGGGTAAAGATTTTATATCTCATGAGATAGATAGGGCTAGAACGGTAGGTTATACCGGTTCAGTGAAATAGGACTGGAACGAGGGTGACTCGGTTCAGAAAGGGACTTTGTCCACTAAGATATTCTTGGCAATGAGTCATGACTAACAAGAAATGATTTTCCATGATTATGTGTGCATGCCACAAAGTTTCAAGTTTCATGTTATGATTATGGGGATCTCATTTTCACTTCTATGATTTGTTCCATGTTAAGATATTATGATCTCTTTTGCAGGTTATGATTTTCAAAAAGATATGATATGATTTTTATTTCCTTTATTTTCCCTTGCTGAGCATTTGAGCTCACCCTTTTATGTTTTCTTTTCCCCAGGATATAAAGAAAGGTTTTAGGTAAAAAAAATGGAAGATCTTTATGGGAGATATTGAAGATCTTTCACCACGATTAGAAGATTACGTTCTGAGTTTCCAAAGACACTAAACTATTACTATCCTTGTGTGTGTGTTTTTGTTATGTACCAAGTATTCCGCAAAAGTAATGTAATGTCCATGTACTTCAAGCTTCGGGTCGTTATAGTTGGTATCAGAGGAAAGGTTTAGTCAACCTTTGGAAACTAGGATGTGAGAACGTTAGTGAGATCCCTAGAGATATTTCTAAGGTATGTCTAGGGATGTCCCTAAGGATAAGTATACAAATAGGATATAGTCCTAGAACTATGGTAAAGATCTTAGAATTTAACCTAAGATGTTAGATATTGAGGGTACTCCCCCTTTACTATGTTGTTTTCTCTAGCATGATTTTTGCCTCTCAACGAATTCTTTTTGTGTTTTAGTTAATGGAGGGAACCAGACGGAATTCGGTTAACATTGAATCCAATGGACAAATTGGTGACTATAAGCAACAAAATAATGTAATTCCTAGAGAGAAAGATATTGTGATTATGCCGAATCAGTCATCGCGATATATGATTAACAAGGTGAAATTTAGTGGTATACCTAATTCATCAAAGAAGAGGAAGATAGACTATTATGCATGTTCGCATGTTGAGCAGCATAAAGAAAGGAAGATTGAGATTTCTAAAGAAGGGAAGAAGAACCTTGAAGAATACCTCAAATGGAGGGACCGATGTTATTTGTGTGGAGATAAGGGTCATAGAGTGACAGATTGTTATGGAGTTCAATGTATTATTTGTGGAGAACATGGGAATTACCCAACTCAATGCCCTGACCTAAAAAGTTACTTCTAAGTCATGGAAGGACTTATTCCAGGACAATAATTGAAGAGGATGGATTGAAGTGTTTATGTATTGGTATTCAAGAATAATGTTGTTGAGGTACTTTTATTGTTTATTATAATATTTTTGTATTATTGTGGTTTTCAATAATTTTAAGGTACCGGTAACCATGAAAAGTGATTCAAATATTTTGGAAAGCAGATGATATGCGCATAATGAAGGGATAAGGAGAAAATGAAATGTTTGATAGTATTCATGAGCTCATGATTGATATAAGGACTAAGTGATATCATGGTTTGAGTATATATAATTTTGAGGATTTTGGTATGTGGAAAGTGTTAAATTTTAACTGCATTCATGTTTTCACTAAGGTATTCAAGAGAATACATGATTAAGGACTTTGAATGTTTGGAATGTGACCAACACAACATATCTTATGATATATGGTGATCGATGATGGTGTTAAATCTCTGGTAATCGTTTTCACTATGTTATGAGAGTGGACTGCAGTATTATGGATAAGCCTAAAGATTGGAATGGATTATGTTGGACATAAGTTAGTATTGTTTAAGGATAGAATTTTTCTCGATATTATTGATGGGATGTTATAGTAATATAGTTTTAGAAAAAGGACAACCTGTAGGACGGGCGACAGCCCATCGCGTCAGACAAGGATGTGGGAATCGAACCCACAACCGAAGTGCGACTGGCCTTTATCGCCTACCACTGGCCTACAGGAAGTCCCTGTTTATTAGAAACTAGTTTTATTATATTAAGAATTATGATATATGAAGTATAAAGTCCATTTTAGGAACCATATATGATTAATCTCACTATAGATCTACTTATGTATATAATTTTTGATAACCTTTTGTTTGAGACAGATGGAATGACCCGTCATTCTATCACATGATCTGCTAACACTTCACGAATAACAAATTTAACTTCATTTATTTAATAGATGAAGTGGAAATTGTTAAATGCACGAACAATAGTGAGATTGTACCAAAATAAAGTAAGTATTTATTCTAATTCAAATTCTTTAACTTTAGGGAAACGATCTTGAAAACCAAAAATGTTGTCCTAGTGATCTTATATCTGATGAATCAGATGGTACTTTAGATCGTCACAAATTTATGGCTTTGTGATTGCTGGCTTTTCCATAGCCATGTTCTCTACCACTCTCCATCAGAACATGATGGTTAGATTTCTCTTCCATATCCATATTTTCACCTATGTGGAAACCTAGTGATTAGTTTATTTGGGTAATCGTTACATTTCATACTTTTGTTTTTAAAGATTGGTTTTGATATTCCTTTTTACGATGTGGGTTTCTATTAAAGAAACTTTTGAATAGTAAACCATTTATAACCCCGACGAATTTCGAGGGCGAAATTCATTTTAAGGGGGGTAGAATGTAACAGCCCGAGATTTTATGAAAAATATTCTTTTTAATTTTATTAATGTCTTATGTTGTACGCTACACCAAAAGGAGCTTGCACAACACGCATCCTTGACTTGCCTTGCATTACATGCATCGCAACCTTCCTCGATAGCATGTGTAGTACGCAATACTGAGTTTCACGAAACAATGATATGCTATTAAAATATTATTAAAACTAGCCGTTATGAATAGTAATAACCACTTTTTAAATTTTAGAAATTTTAGCTCTCAAAATGGACTTCATTTTTGGATTCGGAGTATCGAATTTAGCCTAAGGTGAAATTTTGGTACTTTTCGGATAACTTTCATATTCTGATGAATAGTGAAAATTACTAAATTATAATTAAAAACAACTTTTTTAATCGAAATAATTAATAGTGATAAATTATTAATTTGAGTGGCTTTAAAGTATATTTAGAATATATTTTTACAATTTAATACAATGTTGGTCATTGAATGTAATTTCACATTTAAACCAGACATAATCAAGTGTCAATCTTTTGATAGATATTGTTTCTTAAAAACACGCTATTTGTTTTAACGGCAGGATTTAATTATAAAATTAATTAATGGAACTTCTATGTTATGAATTTGGTAAAATAGACTTCATTTTTTAATTTGGAATATGAAATATAGCTTAGGATGAAATTTTGGCATTGTTCTGAAAAACATTAATTTTTTATGAATAGTGAAACTACTAAGTGGTGGTTAAAAAACTGAATTTTTCATAATACTTAATTTTACCGCTTCTGTGAATGGAATTTCAAAAATCCGAGAGACACGGTTGATGTCAGTAAGTAAAATGTGGTTCAATGAGATGAAAATAATTTTTGGTGAATAGTAACTTTTTACTTTTATTTACCACGGTTAAAAGTAAATAGGGTAATTAAGGGTAAGAATGATATTAATATTAGCCTAACACATGTCCTAATTCTATTGGACAAGTGTATCTCGACCAAAAAAAACCTTAAGTGTAAAATATTATCATTTAGGCCCAGTTGGATTAGATTAGGACATTTATTATTATTTAATTCAAAGAAGAGTTAAAAGAGTTAAAATCAAAGTATATTTACTAAAACATTTTTAATATAGGGTTGTACATAAGATAAATTCGATTTTAAATATTCATTAGAAAGATAAAAATATTTCCTACATAATGGTATTTTATTTGTAATTTTTAGACAGCAAATAATTTAATTTATTTATGACACAAAGATGATGCAGTAATTATCTTATTAATGAAATATTGACATAATTGATATTATAAATATAAAAATAAATGTAATTTGAGACTTTTTATGAATTCCACTAATTTTATAGGTTACTATGATATATTAGTGTTTATTTAATCAATTTGGTTCGAACATATAATTCTGTTACGACTTTCACAAAAATCATATATCAAATAGTGTCAAAATTGACACAAAATATTTTTTAAATCAAATATTATATTATTAATTGTTATTTTATTCCTAAAAATCTAAGGTTCGTCCAAATGACTTAGATAAGGATATATATATTAATAATAAACAATTTGGGGTTCGTTTGGCATGTTATAGTAAGTGTATTAACCATATAGTGTAAGAAAACAAAAAGACACGGTAAAAGTTAAATCTAATTGATAAGGTTAAAATAATAACCTAAACATGTCTAAATCCTATTGGTTGATAGGATTTCGACCCATCCCCACTTTAGCTTCGAAATAAGACCCTTTTGAACCATTATAAACCGATTTTGACTTTAATATAAAATAATATTTTGAGATATTCTTAAGGTGCCCCTCTCCTCCCTTATAAAAGGGCACCTCCTCCCTCTCTTCCTCACACAACTTTGAGCCTTCAAGATCGGTCAATCCCTGAAATTTTCTCCTCTCCACTTCCCTAGAATAATCCTAGAGGTCCTGGTCTTCTTCAAAGACCAATATTAGTTCCCTAAGTGGAGGATTCAAAGAGGCGTTCCAAAGAAGAGGTAATATCCATTACCGATCTTTTCAATTCCTTTCTTCTTCAACTTCTTCTTCTTTAGTTGTTTCATTATAAAGTAATAACATCAGTATTACTTACATACTGATATGTTATTATAAATATTAAACAACCCTAATTCACCTTCTATCCATCCTACGGAAAAATGAAATCACCGCGCGTGCGTACGTACGGAATATCGTCTCAACGCCGTGGTGTAATCTATTTTCCACCATCACCTTACAAGGATGGGTATAATGGTGTAATGAGTAACTATTTATGATTATTATAATGTAATATTTATATTGAAATAATATATATATACTCAAATACAATTCCACGATCATAGGAACGATATCATCACTCGTGCGTACGTACGGAATACCGTCTCCACGATGTGATGCGACTCGTTCTACATGATCATCATTACATAGTAATTATATAAATGAATTGAATGAATAAATATGATATATGTTACACTAATACCATTCTGGATATAAGTTATCTATAACCTTAAAAGAATAATAAGAATTTATTCGGCAAAACACGCATAAGAACAAAAGGCAATAAGGACCCGAGTAACAAGTAACAATGAAATATTACTAACAAGAAGCTAAGAATATAACCATATATGATATCATATCAATATGTATGATTCTGGAATAAGTCAATAACATTATTTAAACCATTATACAGGAGCTTCGGACACGTACAAAGCAAATCGGACCTAAGGTAAGGGAAATATCACAATCTCATTTTTATCCGAGATTGTTTATACTTTGGTATTTACTGGGGTGTATTTTATCATCCACATCCATGTTTCCTCAATATGTAATATTATTTACATTCACCTAAAATTGTTTATATCCTATTTTACCCTTCGGTGAGTTTTTAGTAAAAGATATGAAAGGAATCTTTTGTCGTTTTTCGTTCGAGGTACTTTTTGACTTTTCCGACAAAAGTACGAGAAGAATGTT
The DNA here is from genome assembly GCA_963277665.1 of Viscum album. NCBI lineage: Eukaryota > Viridiplantae > Streptophyta > Magnoliopsida > Santalales > Viscaceae > Viscum > Viscum album. Next base: position 189,867,575 of record OY728127.1, read on the forward strand.
TTTTTTAACTTATACGGCATGAATGGATTTTTAAAACAATATTTCCAAGAATCTTCCTTTACAAGTTTTCAAGTTTATTTTTAATCAACTTCTTTTAGTTTAAAATTGTATGACATGTTTAGAAAGGAAAAGTGTTTTTGAAGAAGAAAGGATATTTTCCTCAAGAATGAAGTTCAAGTGTTTTATCAAAATTATTTTCCATCTAAGATAATAAAGGGTTCTGTTTTTATCCCTATTATTACATTTATTTGATTATGTTGTGATGGAATTATTTTTATGAATTTCTTTATCTTATATGAATTGTTTTATGATGTCACGATGTTTAAGAATCCCATTTTTATTACATGGGTTATGCTATGATGTATGGTTTATGATTTTGTGGCACACATATGAATGGTATCATTATGAGATGGGTGGGACCTATATCTCCCTCCAATTAATTGGGTAAAGATTTTATATCTCATGAGATAGATAGGGCTGGAACGGTAGGTTATACCGGTTCAGTGAAATAGGACTGGAACGAGGGTGACTCGGTTCAGAAAGGGACTTTGTCCACTAAGATAGTCTTGGCAATGAGTCATGACTAACAAGAAATGATTTTCCATGATTATCTGTGCATGCCAAAAAGTTTCAAGTTTCATGTTATGAATATGGGGATCTCATTTTCACTTCTATGATTTGTTCCATGTTAAGATATTATGATCTCTTTTGCAGGTTATGATTTTCAAAAAGATATGATATGATTTTTATTTCCTTTATTTTCCCTTGCTGAGCATTTGAGCTCACCCTTTTATGTTTTCTTTTCCCCAGGATATAAAGAAAGGTTTTAGGTAAAAAAATGGAAGATCTTTATGGGAGATATTGAAGATCTTTCACCATGATTAGAATATTACGTTCTGAGTTTCCAAAGACACTAAACTATTACGATCCTTGTGTGTGTGTTTTTGTTATGTACCAAGTATTCCGCAAAAGTAATGTAATGTCCATGTACGTCAAGCTTCGGGTCTCTACACTTCCACATCTGAACACCTTCTACATCAACACCATGATGAGAGAACATCATCGTAATGAGATCCTAGTGTCAATGAGAGGTGAGAAAGAGAAGCATAGCAAATGAAATAGAGAAGAAAAAATGGGTTGAAATGTGCTGCACCGTTGCGAGGAAACCCTCGACATAAGAAGAGTGAACCTAAGGGAGTACTCCTTGGGAGAAAAGGGCTATTATCCCAAACAAATATGGTTTTTTTAAATTTATTAATGAAAATACAATTGAAAGGACATTAAAAAAATCTTAATGAAAATAAAGGTTTCACTTTAAAAACAACAATTAAAAACATAAAATTTATAATATGTTGTGAGACCCCTTTCTTTGAAAATAACATTAGAAACTTATAAAGTAATATTAAATTAAAATAATGGTAATTATGGTGTGAAAATATATTTAGGATGTAAATGTTAAAAATAAACATTCTTTTCAAACATTTTTAAATGGAGTCAAAAGTGGCCAATTTGGAAAAAAAATTAGAAATTTAATTTTATAACCATTTAAAAGAAGTTAAAAGACCATTCCAATTATATTTAGGAAATAATTTATTTTTAGAAAATAAAATTATTTTAAACATTTTGTATAACATTAATACTAAAGAGAAATATTCCTGATCTCAAAGAAGATATAAGATTAATATCACTTATAAGTAATTTTCATAGTGTTTCTTTAATCAATAAGGGATGAAATGGAAATTAAACATGTAAAAAATTAAATAATAACATGATAATAAAATATATATTTTTCACTAAAAAAATATCTTGTGATTTCCTCCCAAAAAGGAACCTTGAATATAAACAATCTTAAAAAGAATGGTGATTGTAACATAAAGCCTTTTTCAGTTTAGTACCACTTTAATGATAATCCACTAAAAGAATAACAAAAAGTGGAGTATTAAATATCATTAAGATAAGGATATTCATGATATAAAATTTTAAATCATAAGTATATACAATTTATAAAATAAGTTAGGTATATAAGATCAACATATTTCCCAAAGAAATATAATTTGAGATCAATGACCCTTACAAAGATCATATCATTGAATTGAGAGTTAATAAAAGAAGACATTATGTGTAACAAAATTAAATGTATGAATATTATTTTAAATATTGAATAAAATTATCTAGATATCAATTCACACATAATCATGTCAAAATTGAGCCAATGAGGAAGAGTTATAGCCCATCAAAAATAAATTGAATTAAGAAAGTTGTTACCACTTAGTAACATTAAATTAAAATCCCCTTTGTTGAAATAATTCAAATTGAACCTTTTAATACCCTTAATTATTAAGGGTTAATGATATATAATAAGAAATATGTAGTAAATACACTACATAATAACAATAGTCAATAAATAAGGCATATGTCTCATAGAAATAAAAGTGAGATGAGAAACTCTTACCTTGAGTCTAAGTTTTCCATATATGTCCTCTAACTCCATTGTAATAAGCCAATATAAGTTATTTTATTTATTAATAAAATTTTATAGGTTTAATAAACTATAATTAAATAATTTATTTTAATTATTTTAATGAATATATAAATATATAATTAGATAAATCCACATCTGGTGTTTTAAGGATGTTCAATCCATATTTTTAAAATGGCCTTGATATGTTGACCATGGACAAAGGGATAATTTTTTAATAATATAAATAATAATAATGAAGAAATAAATTTCATTTTTATACAAAAATTATACTTTTAAAACAAAAAATGAATAATGGTTATGAAAAATTAACTACGTTAGAATCATTAAGATGGTAGGAAATATGTACGAATGAGCCTCATTTTCATTCTTCAATTAAAATTATGGAAAAGGTAAGTATTATCATTAAATTTTTATAATAATTATAATATAATAAATATCATATTATTTAATTAAAAACATTTACATATCATCCATGTTTCGTGAGGATTAAAAATGAATAACATATCTTCATAGAGGTGGTCGTCCGCACGAACATCATTACCATATTTAAATGAACAGAAATGTAATAAAATATATAAAGACCCATACTTTACATACATTTTTATTACTTCAAAATTTAAGCACACTTATTACAACATATAACAAAACAATAGTAGGACCGTATAGGTATAGTGTCTTTAGAAACTGGGAAACATAAACAACTGGTTCATAAAGCATCTACATTGTCTCCCATTTATTTCATCATATCTATAATCCCTTTTTTTGGAATATCCTACTTAATAACCTTCCTCCTGACCTAGGGAAAAGAAAACATACAAAAGGGTGAGCTCAAATGCTCAGTAAGGGTAAACAAAAGAAATATCGATCACATCATATTCATAAGAACATAACATTCTGGAAATCTTAACCTGCAAAAGAGATCATAATTTCATAACATGGGATAAATCATAGTAGTGAAATGTAATCATAACATTAAACGTTGTGGCATGCACACATAATCATAGAGAATCATTTCTTAGTAGTCAAGACTCATTGATAAGACTATCTTAGCAGACAAAGTCCATTTCTGAACTGAGTTCATTCCTCGTTTTAGTCCTGTATCACTGAACCGGATTAACCTGCTGTTCCAGCCATATCTATCTCATGAGATATAAATCTTTACCCAATGAATTGGAGGGAGATATATGTCCCACCCATCTCATAATTATACCATTCTTATGTGTTCCACAAGATCATAAATCATACATCATAGCATAACCCATGTAATAAAAATGGGATTCTTAAACGTCATGCCATTATAACATAATCCATATAAGATAAAAATACATCATAAAAATAATTCCATCATAAAATAATACAATAAATGTAAAAATAGGGATATAAACAGAACCCTATATTATCTTAGATGGAAAATAATTTTGATAAAATGCTTGAACTCCATTCTTGAGGAAAATATCCTTTCTACTTCAGAAACATTTTTCCTTTCTTAATATGTCATAAAATTTTAAACTAAAAGAAGTTAATTAAAAATAAACTTTAAAAATTTTAAAGGAATCTTCATGGAAATAATGTTCTCTGAAATCATAAAAATCCATTCAGTCGTATAAGTTAAAAAACATTATTCTCGTACTTTGGCCAGAAAAGTCAAAAAGTACCATGTACTAAAAACGACAAAAGATTCCTTTCATATATTTTACTAAAAACTCACCAGTGAGTAATATTGGATTTAAATAATTTTAGGAGGATATAAATAATATTACATATTGAGGAAACATGTATGTGGATGATAAATACACCCCAGTAAATACCAAAGTATAAACAATCACGGCTAAAAATGAGATTGTGAGATTTTCCCTTACCTTAGGTCTGATTTGCTTCGTACGTGTCTGAACCTCCCGTATAATGATTTAAATAATGTTATTGTCTTATTCCAGAATCTTACTCATTGTTATGATATCATATATGATCATATCCTTAGCTTCTTATTAGTAATATTTCATTGTTACTTGTTATTCGGGTGTTTATTGCTTTTTGTTCTTATGCGTGTTTTGTCGAATAAATTCTTATTCTTATTTTTAGGTTATAGATACCTCATTTCCAGAATGGTATTAGTGTAATATATATCATATTTATTCATTCAATTCATTTATATAATCATTATGTAATGAAGATCATGTAGAACGAGTCGCATCACATCGTGGAGACGGTAGGCCGTACGTACGTACGAGCGATGATATCATTCCCATGATTGTGGAATTGTATTGAAGTGTATGTATAATATTTTAGAATAAATATCAATTTAAAATAATCATATATAGTTATTATTTACACCATTATACTCATCCAAGTAAGGTGGTGGTGGAAAACAGATTACACCACGACGTGGAGATGGTATTCTGTACGTACGCACGCACGGTGATTTTGTTTTCCATAGGATGGATAGAAGGTGAAATAGGGTTGTTTAATATTTAAAATAACATATCAGTATATGATTTATACTGATTTTATTACTTCATAATGAAACAACTAAAGAAGAGGAAGTAGAAGAAGAAATAAATTTGAAATGATCGGTAACAGACATTACCGCTTCTTTGAAGCGCCTCTTCTTAACCTCCTCTTAGGGAACTAAATATGGTCTTTGAAGAATACCAGGACCTCTAGGATGTTTATAGGGAAGTGGAGAAGAGAAATTTTCAGGGTTTGGCCGATCTTGAAGGCTCAAATTGGTGTGAGGAGGAGAGGGAGGAGGTGCCCTTTTATAAGGGAGGAGAGGGGCACCTTAGGAAAATCTTAAAATATTATTTTATTATAAAGTCATATTCGGTTTTTAATAGCTAAAAATTGATTTATTTTGAAGATAAGGTGGTTATGGGTTGAAATCCACTCAACCAATATATTTTAGACAAGTTTAGGTTACTATTTTAACCTTATCATTTAGATTTAACTCTAAGTTAAATAATTTAACTTTTATTGTGTCTTCTTGTTTTCTTACACTATATGGTTAATAAACTTACTATAACAAGCCAAAATAACACCAAGTGGTTAATTATTAATATATATAACCTTATCTAAGTCATTTTGCTGAACATTATATTTTTAGAAATAAAATAACAATTAATAATATAATATTTGTTTTAAAAACTATTTTATGTCAATTTTGACACTATTTGGTAATTGATTTTTGTGAAAATCATAACAGCGTTATTAGTTAAAAAAAAGTTAATTAAATCAATACTAATATGTCATATTAACCTATAAAATTAGTTTAATTCTTAAAAAGTCTCAAATTACATTTATTTGGGTATTTATAATATCAATTATGTTAATATTTCCTTAATAAGGTAATTATTGCATCATCATTGTGTCATAAATAAATTAAATTATTTAAAGTCTAAAAATTATAAATAAAATAACATTATGTAGGAAATCTTTTTATATTTCTAATTAATATTTATAGTCGAATTTATCTTATTTATAACCCTATATTAAAAAATTATTTTAGTTATTAAACTTTGATTTTAACTATTTTAACTCTTCTTTAAATAAAATAATATTAAATATCCTAATCTAATCCAAGTAGACCTAAATGGTAATATTTTATTTCTAAGGTTGTTTTTGGTCGAATTAAACTTATCCAATAGAATTATGACATGTGTTAGGGTAATAATAATATCATTTTTACCCTTAATTACCCTATTTAATTTTAACCGTGGTAAATAAAAGTAAAAAGTTACTATTCAAAAAAAATCTATTTTTATCTTATTGAACCAATTTTTACTCCTTGATATAAACCGTGTGTCTCATATTTTTGAAATTCCACTCGCAGAAGTGGTAAAATTAAGTTTTATGTAAATTTTCAAATTCTTCTAGGAGGTGGGTAAAAGACGGTGAAAAGTTCAATAAAATTTTTATATATCTAAAATTATTATAAAATTACTCCAATGAATTACATTGAACTTATATAGGTATTATGTATTAATTTTTATCTAAAATAAATTTAAATAAAATAAATAATTATTTAAATAAAAATTCGGTTTTTAAATAGTAACCCAGTGTTTTCACTATTCATCAAAAATTGAAAGTTTTCAGAAAAATACCAAAAATTCACCCTAGGATAATTTTGATATTCCGAATCCAGAAATGAATTCCATTTTGAAATATAAAATTTATAAAATTTCAAAAACTGGGTATTACTATTCATAACGGCTAGTTTTAATAATATTTTAATAGCATATCGTTGTTTAGTGAAACTCGGTATTGTGTACAACACAAGCTATCGAGGAAGGCCGCAATTGCATGTAAAGCAAGCCAAGCTAGTGTTGTGTGTAGTGAAATATTCCTTTGATGATGTATATAACATAAAAACAAAATATTTCTCATAAAAATCTCAGGTGTTACAAAATATATGATATATAATATTTTTATAATGATAAATATTTCATAAATATATTTTATAAATATTAATTCCATTGTTTTTACCACTCGTGATAGGTGATGATGAAAAAATAAATTACATCAGTACGTGAGGCGGTAGTTCTCGGTACACACAAATGATGGTTTTGTTTCCAATTTGATGAAAGTGTAGATAGATTTAGGTTATTATATTAACATTATATCATATAATTATATATTATATATTTATTTTATTATATCATCATGGTGAATTAATATTTTTTGGAGATTGAATAAGAAATAGAATAAAAATTCATGGTTAAGAACGATACCTCTTCTTCTGACCACCTCTTTAAGATTATAAAAAATTATATATTAGGAAAGATTTATGATCAATAAAAGGCCTCCAAAACGTGGTTAGTTAAGTAAGGAATGTACTTGTGTATCTACAATCTGATAAAAAAAATATTTTAATGTGTAAAGATGATAGTCGAGGCGGTAGCCCTTAGAATTTTTTAAAATAAAAAGATATAACCATGTTTTTTTGCATAAAAATGGATCCAAAATGGATCATTATCAAGCCATGTATGAGTTAAGTTATAAATATTTCCATCTAATAGAATTTATAACAAAATATAGGTCATTTTAAAAATAATTTTTTAGTTTAATCCCTTGATAAACCCATTTTCATCGTAACCGGGGTAAAAGTGTTTTACAATTTTCACTATTCATTGAGACAAATGATTAATATGACCTTGTAATGGTTTATTCCCTCTTGGTCCATTACTCTTCCATTTTTTGTGGTTGTAGGTTTTCATAGGAGGCTCATAAGAGTTTGTAGATGTTCGATTGCAAAAAAGTTGGAAGAAGATGGATTACACATTGTGTAATTGGATTAGAATACGTGAATTTTGGCTTTATAGCTAGTCCTGGGTGGTTGATAGCATGAAATTTTTTGGGGGCATAAAAAATATAATAAATATAAAGGTGATGGGTTTTTTGGTAGAAGTTAAATATGTGGAATTACACGGCATGAAAATGTATTACACATCGTGTAATACCCCACTGCTGTAACTTTTATGTGTTTTTTCAGCCGCTTATATTTTCAAACCATGTGGCTGAAATAACCCTTCCTTGACCCTAGGAAACCTAGTGACCCCTCATCGGGATTTTTAGGATTCCTACACCAAGGATTGATTCATATATTCCCTCCTACGATCCATAGTGATCCATATTCAATATAAGGTGCATTATTCCTTTGTTCTTGTGATTTCTTATGGTTTGGTCTCTTTACCCACCTTATTTTACTTTCTATGTGATGGTGGGTGATCTAACATGGTTCTAAATGGGATTCTATTCAATTGATGTTGGTTCGGTGGTGCCTCAACATCCTTGGATGGTTGCAGATCTTGTGGGAGAAGTGATCAGATATCCATTATGTGGCCCGTTCTTGTGCGATGATTGTTTCCAACCTTTTGAGGTATTATTTCCTTTTTTTATCTTCATTTGTGTATCATGTTAGAGGGATATAATTTTTTTCACCTATAGATCATGGTTGTGTGAGGCTAATCAAAGATAATAATCATTCAAATTAAATTTAAAGGGGAAGGGGGGTTCCATTTTCATGCCTTTGCAGTTTTGATATTGTGATTGTGATATTTTGAAATATACAAGCTTGGCACCCTATTATAAATCATGTACGTTGGGGTCCCTTATTTTCACACTAAATGGGTCGCATTATTTTTGGTTACTATTGAATTCTTACATATGAAAATTTTTTAATTACATAAATCTGGATAATGAAAAGATTCCCCTGGATTTGGTTTGTGTGGTAACACCCTTAAATAATGAAGTAGAATTAGATAAGTCTCCCCTTTTATAAATTTGAAACTTTTTTATGCCATGGTCTAGATGTGATGTGAGGAATGGTCGTGGATGTATGTGTGGGACTAATGTAATGTGAAGTGGATATGTTGTGACGTGTGGGTTTCCTCTGGTTTGTGTTATGGTATGTCTATGAACACGGTTGTGTGTTGTGGGTTGTCCTGGGTGGTGTTATGGATGAACATTTAGACGACAAATTAACCCAACTTTGTAATGGAATATCAGGTTGAGTGATTTATTGGTTATTGTATGGGTGAGAAGTGTTGTGTGGCATGGATATGAAACTGGTTGTGTGGCATTGTGTTATTAGTTGGGGTTGTGAGTTGGGGGTTGTTTTTACTGGTATATGTCCTGATGGGAATGTGTTTGAAGGATGACTGTAGTGATTGGTATGGATAATTCACCTAGAGTTTCTCCATGATTAACATGCCTAAATCCACACCCCATATATAGAGATAGACATATGATATACCATGAATGGGTGTTAAACATAGAGGAAATGTGAATTACCTTTAGTTTATCAAGGCTCTTCACCTTCTATGAACTTTTTTGCATGTTTTGTGTTGTGATTAGTCATTTCTTGGGTAGTGGGGGGTAGATAAATAACTTGTTAAAAATAATGAAATTGGTTAAATAAGTTGGTTGGGAATGTGAACTTGGTTTCATAGATTTATGTGTGGTATTGTGCAATTATAGGCAGAAAAAAAGTTGGCAGTGTTGTGGGTTGGTGGTTTTTCTGAGAACCCATAGCTCTTGATTGAGTGTTTGGTATCATATATTTATATACTTTTATATTTCTTGTGAATTTTATGTTCATCCCACCCCAGTTGAGCACTATGTGTCAAACACATCCATCATCATAGAGGAGGCTGTCTTTCCCAAACATCACGGTGGAGGGATGGGTGGATGGACACTTTCTCTTCCCTACTCCCTCTTCCAGTTGGTGATAACACACGATTCTTCGGGTAGGTTTTTTTTTTGTGAGGCATAGGTGTGTACGGGGGAGTTGTGACTTCCTAGGTGTCTTCGATAAGAGATGTGTTATGATTTCCCATGTGACTTCAAGATGAGATGTGTTATTCTTTCCTAGGTATCTTCATGAGGTGATGTGGTTTGTAAACCAAGTGTCTACGGGTGGGATGTGATGTGGTTTGTGGACCAAGTGTCTACAGGTGGGATGTGATGTGGTTTGGGGCCTAGGTGTCTATGGGAGGGATGTGATGTGTTTTGTGGACCAGGTTTTTGTGGGAAGGATGTGATGTTGATTATGGCCTAGGTGTCTGTGGGTGGGATGTAGTTTAGTTTTTGAGGCCTAGGTGTGTGTGGGTGGGTTGTGACATGAATCTTTCATAATTGGTGGAAGCGTGAGGACGTTTTCTATTAGGAAAGAGGGGATAATCAGTGGGAAAGGGGTGAAAGGTACCATATCATCTATGTGCATTATAATAAATTACATTTAATTTCATTATTTGGTGAGCATTCCTTGGTGAAGTTGGGATATCTAGTATACTTGTAAGGTGATAATTGGTTTTTCTATTTTCTAACAGGAGAATTAGTATTATTCTTTCACATATGAATGAGAGACTTTGTTCTTCCATCTGAGTATACTTGTATGATCACCCCACATATATAAAATTATGTTCAAGTTCCTAGGAGCATTATGTGGACCATGCTGAGAATTACTTTCTCGGGATTGGGACAATTACAGATTTTCTTTTTTTTTTGATTTTGGGTACTTTAATTTGGAGTTTTGTTGTCTTTTTACTAGTTAAATTTTTATGCTTACATGTGGGATGGTTTCTGGCTCTCTTTTATATATGTCTTGAATTTTTTTGTGGATGATCCATGATATCTCCCGATCTTGTTTAAAAAAGGGTAACACCTCCCATACTGTGAGGTATGTATAGACTTGGTGCTAATCAATAACCCAAGTCCTACTGGATATGGGATTTGGGTGTCATTATCTCCCTTTATTCATTTCCAGCCTAGGAGGGGCATCTTTAGAGGGAGGTAGTCATGATAGAATGGTATTAATGGTGACAGTTGAGATATTGGATGATGTTTGGAGTTAAGAATAGTGGGGATTTCATGGGTTGGTAGGGAAATACTATTAGGTGATCATGGTTCTATACATAGGATAGGTAATATTGGATAGGACATGGGATTTTAAGTCCCCTCGTGATCTGATACAAGGATTCTGAGCCTGCCAAACGACCAAGTGAGGATGCACTGTTTATAAGTTAGAGACCCTAGGAAAGGTATATGCATCATAATGATGTGTTTTCTTGTTTTAAGTGGGTTGTTTTAGTAATTTTTAAATGAATAATATATTTAGTTAAATTAGTTAAAATGAATCTTAAATAAAAATTCCATTCTACTTGAGCATAGAAACTCTATAATTACTTTTTAGCTATGGTTCCAAGTCATTGTCCGTGTGTGGTTCATGATGTTAAGGCTTAGTAGGATGATCCAGTTAGTCAACGGTGGGTTGATCTAGTTTAAGGGGATGACAAGTGGAAGAGGAAGTTTTGTGATTTATAGTGGAATGTTTTGGGAAAGTATGTGGGTGGTGTTTCTGACGTGGAGATGGAAAGCTAGCTTGAGAAGCTTGAGATCACCTTCAGTTTAATATGAGAACTGAAAGATTACTGGGTTCATTGGGAATTCAGTCATATATGAGGAGTTTTACATCTGTGGTGGATGTTTTATCTGGGGGAGAGGAAGGAAGAAGATGTTTTGTGAGTTGAATTTAAGAAGGAATTCCAAGAAGAGTTCCTTTAATCGACCATCAAGGATGAGAAGAGGTAGGAGATACTCTCCATTTAGTAGGGGAGTATGTCAATTCCAGAGTTGGGGATCAAGTTCTAGTATCTACTTTGTTTCTCCCAAATATATTTCAAGATGAGGAGTCTCGTGCGAGATGTCTTGAGGATGCACTATGTCCCTCTATCTACTATGAGGTTGCTTCTTTTACATTGCCAATATAAATAAATGTTTCAGAAGAAGGGAGACATAATTGAGATGATACACTTGTGAGGAGGTATACCATGATAGGGGATCCAACCAAGTTTTTCAAGAGGTTGGGTTACCAGCGGCAGGTCTCAGGCACCATGACCTTTGAGGTTTCGACCAACAAGGAGTCGACCTCAGTAGCTTCCTTTCCAGTGTTCTAGTTCCAGTGGTTTCCATGATTTTCCTATGGGCTTGGGGTGAAGGTGTTTCTTATGTGGAGTTCATGGAAATCTTCATAACCAGTGTCTAGATACTATTCAAGATCAACATGGTGGAGGTGGACAGATTCAGCACTAGTCTCAGTATTAGTTTTTAGTCAGGTCATTTCAGCTGCAGGGGTAGCAGGCTTTTGCTTTGCCGAGGGAAGATGGAGAAGGTAGAGGCTGGCCTCAAGATATTACTCATGTTTAGGGGCCTCAAACCAGAAATGGTTATGTATTTGATCATTATAAGATAGGGAGAGGATCCTGAATTGGTCAGTTACAAGTAGCGGAGGTGGTAGTTCTTGCAGGTCTAGAGATCGTTAGACGTACAATCAGTTTGTTTAGTAACATTTATTGTGCGTTGTTTGATTCAGGAGATTTGAAATCATTTGTTTCACTAGCTCTATCCCATGATTTTGGACTAGACATAAAGAGGCTTCCCATGCCCCTAGTTTTTATTACACCAGTTGGAGGCCAGACCAGCTTGTCTGATGTGTTCTGGGGATGTAGACTGATGTTCAAAATGCATCAGTCCAGGGGGGTTTTTTATTAATAAATATACAACCACATTATTTCATTATCAAGGTATATTAGTGGTATTTTGTGCATATGGTTATCAACTATTTCTATAGAAGAGTGGTGTTTTCAAATGTGGATGGATAAAATGAAGTTTTCATTGGAGAGAAGATTTATCAGATGGGAAGTCTGTGTGTGGAACCCATTTTCTCTTTGTTGGATGATACAACAGTGGAATCAGTGGACATTGGGATGGAGGAGGTTCCCAGGGTCTTTGGGGAGATCTGGGATGTTTTCCCTTAGTAGGTTGTGACACTAGCCCCTTGATGTGATGTTAAGTTCTAGATAGACTTACATCATGGTGCTTCTTTTATTTTGATGGCCCCTTATCAGATAGAACCTTATGAGTTTCGAGAGTAGAGGATTAAAATATGATATCTGATAAAGAATGGTTTTATCCAGCCTAGTGTTTCATCGTGGGGTGGTCTAGTGTTTCTCTTTAAGAATGTGTATGGTAGTATGAGGTTGTGTATAGACTAAGAGATGTTGAATCAGGTAATGGTCAAGAGATGATACCCTATTCCAAGGATAGACAATATTTTTTACCATCAGAAAGGGACAAGTTATTTTTTTTATGATCGATCAGCGGTCTCAATATCACCTGTTAAGGGTGAAGGAGGGAGATATCCCAAATACTGCATTCAGATGAAATTATGTTAACTTTGGGTTTTCATTCATGACTTTTAGTGTTAAGAATTCACCAACAATGTTCATGGGGCTTATGAACTCTTTGTTTCATTAGTTCTTGGATCGTTTCATCATTGTGTTCATCGATGAAATCTTAATCTATTTGAAATTAGAGGAGGAGAACACCAATCATCTCAGAACATTCTTGTAGGTTCTTCGACGTCACCAGCTCTATAGGAAGTTGTGAAAGTGTATGTTTTGGATAAAATAGGTACATTTCCATGGGCATGTGGTGTCTCAAAAGGGTGTGTAAGTGGAACTTCCAAAGGTTGAGGTAGTTTTTTCTTGGGCATCACCCCATAACATGGTAGAAGTTTGTAGTTTTCTTGGTCTTATAGGCTATTATCAAGGGTTTTTACCTAATTTATCTTGAGTTCTAGTCCCACTAATGGTTTTACTATGAAGGACCACGATTTTTTGTGGATGGGTCAGTGTCATGTAGCATTCAGTTACCTGAAGGGGAATTTTGTGGCTAATTCCTTAACCCAGAAGTCACTGAAGTAGGTTGTTCGAGAATCTGTGTATGCTTAGAGAGAAATAGACGAGTTGATGGATTTTTACTTGGATATAAGAGTGGATGGAAATAGAGGCTGTTTGTTTCATATGATAGTGCAGTCTTCACTGATGCAGCAGTTGGAAGAGTCTTAATGGGGAGACTCAGAGGTAGAGGTGTTGTGCAATCATGTTGGTCATGGTGATGCTCTATAGGTATGGTTGTAGGATGGTCATAACTGGATGATGTTCCATGGTAAGTTAGTCATTCCGATGGAAATGCATGAGAAGGTCCCTAGTGAGTTTCATATCTCACCTTTACTAGTACACCAAGGGGTTTCTAAGATGTATTATGGCTTAAGGATGTAGTTTTGGTGGCCTGAGATGAAGCGGGATGTAGCCGAATTTTTGGCAAGATGCTTGGTCTTCCAGTGGGTAAAGGCTGAGTATCATGTTATCGGTGGTTTATTGTAGCCCTTAGATGCTCCTGATTCGAAGACTGGTGACATATTGATGGATCTCAACACAGGGTTACCCAGAACTTAGGGAGATTATGATGTTATCTAGGTATTAGTGGGTCAACTGATGAAATCAGCTCACTTCATAGCGATCAAGGAGTTAGGTGCAGTGGATTCCTTGGAAAACTGTGTGTAGATGATGTGGTTCATTTAAATGTAGTTCTAATATCCATTTTCTTGGATCTGGATGCCCATTTTCCCTCAGGAGTCTTGAAGGGGTTACAACAATCTTTTGGCAACCAATTATGCCTCAACACTATTTTCCACTCTTAGATAGATAGGTTGATGGAGTAGACAATCCAGACATTGGAGGATATGTTGTGATCATGAGTCTTAAACTTTTAAATATCTTGGGTATTAAATCATACCATGGTAGATTTTTCTTATAATAATAGCTCCCACTCTTCCACTAGGATGGCTCTATTTTAATCTTTGTATGGAAGACCATGTTTTTCTCTGTTTTGCTAGACAAAGGTTGGAAAGACAGATGTTCTTGGTCTCAAGGTAGTACAGAGCATGACAATGAAGGTTCATATTTTTTGTGAGAAGATCAAAGTATCACAGGACCAATATAAGTCTTGTGCTGATTATAGGAGGAGGGACTTGGATTTTGAGGTTGGGGACCACATGTTCTTGAAGTTTTCTCCTTGATGTGGGAAGTGGAGGTTTGGAAGAGGAAGTAAGATTTATCCCAGGTTTTTTGTACCCTTTGAGTCATTGAGTCGATTTGGAGAGGTGGCATACCATTTGGAATTTCCACCATAGTTAAAGAAAATACATGAAATCTTCCATGTTTGTCATCTTCAACGGTTTCTTATCAAAGACCTACATGTCATTGAGTGGGTAGATTTGGATATCGAGGATGGCGCGACATTCTTGGAGTGGCCAGTAGAGATCCAGGATCATCGAGAGAAGGCACTGCATGGGCAGACCATTCCATTGTTTTGTTTGTTGTGGAGGCATGGTGGCTTGGAGGAGAGTACTTGGGAGTGAGAAACACAGATGCACACCTAGTACCCAGAGTTTTTTTTGAGTTTTTCCTTATTTTTTTTCCTTATGATGTGATTTTTGACCTTGTTTTATAAAATTATATATTTTTTCCCATGGGTTGAGATGTGTGTGGTGTGGTATGTGATATATTCCTGACAAAAAAATAAGGGAGGACCAGATTCCTAATCGAGACGGATTAACTGTGATGCGATTAAACCTGTGAGGATGATTCAGTACTACCAGAGCGACTATTATATTGACATGGAGGATGGAATTCCTTAATTTTTGTGCTCTTTACGGTGTCATTAATTCACAGTATAAGTTGTTGGTTTTGGTTGTGTAGAGGGTGAGATGGTTGAACAAAGGTTTTGTGTATTGTTTTTTTGGTTGTTTGGTGTGTCATATTTGGATCATTGTATTTCTTGAGGTATGATGAGATCCTTGGGAGGTATCTCATGAGGTGGTTGTTCGGATCCCTTTTTTTATAGGTTTGTTTTTGGATTATCGAGGGTGAGAATCATTTGAGGGGTATATGATGTAATGTTTTGTGCCCTCCTGATCCATTACTTTTCTAGCTTTGGTTGTTCAGATCCCTTTGTTGTAATTTTTAATGGTTTTTCCAGCTGCTTATGTTGTCAAACCCTAAGGCTATAGTGACCCTTTATTGAACCTAAGAGACCAGGAGACCGCTCATTGGCGTTTTAATGATTCCTACACTAAGGATTGATTCATATATTACCTCTTTAGATCAATAATATTCCATCTTCGATATAAGGCGCGTTATTCCTCCTTTCTTGATGTTTCTTCCAGTTTGGTATCTTTCCCCTCCCATTTATTCTTGCCATGTTATGTTGAGTGATCTCCCATGGTTCTAATTGGTATTATCTTCAGTCATTGTTGGTGAGGTGGTGTTGTGGCATTCTCGAATGTATATAGATCTTGCGGGAGAAGTGATAGTAGACCTGTTGCATGGCCTATTCTTGTGCATGGATTGTTGATACCCTTTTTATGTATCATTTCCTTTTTTTCTCTTAATTTTTGAATCATGTGGGATGTATATACTTTTTTTCATCTATGGTTCATGGTTGTGCTAAGATAATCAAAGATAATAATCAGTCAAATGAAATTCAAAGGGGTAGGGGGATTTGATTTGAATGCATTTTAATTTTGATATTATGATTGTGATATTCTGAATTATACATGCTCAATGCCCCACTGAAAATCATGGCGGTTGGGGGCCCTTGTTTGTGAACTAAATGGAATTCATGTTGTTTGGTTTCTATTGAACACTTACATATTGAGATTTTTTAATCATGTAAATACGTCTAATGAATAGATTCCCCATGATTTAGTTTGTGTGATAATTCCCTTAAATAATGAAGTGTAATTGGATAAGTTTCCCCTTTTCTATATTTGAAAATGTGTTACATCGTGTTCTGTGATGTGATCTATGGAATGGTTGTGTCTATGTGTGAGGGACTGATGTAATGTGAAGTGTATATGTTTTAATGGGTGGGTTTACTATGGTTTGTGTTGTGGTATGTCTGTGAACATGGTTGTGTGATGTTGGTTGGCCTGGGTGGTGTGATGGATGAACTTGTAGACAATAAATTAACCCAGTTATGTAGTGGAATATCAGGTTGAGAGATTGATGGGTAGTATAATGGGTGAGAAGTGTTGGGTAGTGAGGCTTTGAAATTGGTTGTTTGTTAAAGTGTTATCAGTTGGTGTTGTGAGTTGGGGGTTATTTTTTTAGGTATGTGACCTACACAGGATGAGTTTGATGGAGGAAAATAGTGATTGGTATAGGTAATTCACTTGGAGTTTCTCCATGAGTAAAATTCAAAAAGCTTCACCCTGTATCTAGAGATTTACATATGATATACCATGAATGGGTGTTAAATGTAGAGGAAATTCTAAATCCCTTTCGTTTATTAGGGCTCTTAATCTTATGATAACTTTTTTTACTCTTGTGTGTGGTGATTATTAGTTTCCTAGGTAGTGGTGGAATGGATAAATGACTTGATTAATAAAGAATGAAATTAGTTAAATAAGTTGGTTGTGAATGTGAATCAGGTTTCATGGTTTATCATGTGGTATTGTTCATTTAGAGGCATCTAAAAAGTTGGAAGTGTTATGAGTTGGTGGTTTGTATGATAACCCATAGGTTGGTCTTGAGTGTTTGGTATCATATAAGTATATACTTGTATTTTACTTATGATTTCTATACACACCCCACCCAAGTTGAACAATATGTGTCGAACACCCCCGTCATCATGGGGGAGGATGTCTTTCCCAAATATCCCTGTGTGAGGATGGATGGATGGACACTCGCTCTTCTCTACTCCCTCTTTTAGGTGGTGATAAACCAAGATTATTCGACCAGGTTGTGGTTTTTGAGGCCCAAGTGTGTCCGGGTGAGTTGTGCCTTCCCAGGTTTCTTTGGGATGAGATGTATTGTGCTTTCCCAGGTGTCTTTGGGATAACATGTGTTATTCTTTACCATGTTTCTTTGGTAAGTGATGTGGTTTGGGTATTAGGTGTATGCGGGAGGGATGGGATGCGGATTGGGTCGTAGGTGTCTGTGGGCGGGATGTGATTTGGTTTGTGGCCCAGGTGTCTACGGGTGGGATGTGATGTGGTTTATGGGATAAGTTTCTATAGGTGGGATGTGATGTGTTTTGTGGCTCAAGATTATGAGGGTAGGATGTGGAGCGGTTTGTGAGGCCCAAGTGTGTGCGGGAAGGTTGTGATGTGGTACTTTCGAAAGAGGTGGGAGCGTGAGGACATTTTCACTAAGAAATATAAGATAATCAATGGAAAAGTGGTTTGGATACCCTATCATCGATGAACATTAATTACTTTACATGACTTTAATTATTTTTTGAGCATGAATTGGTGAGGTTGGTATGGTTAGTATACCTTTTAGGTGCTTTTTGGTTCTATTTTTTTCTCGTAAGGTAATTAGTATGCTTCTTTCACAGGTGCACAAGAGACTTTGATTTTCCTAATGAGTATACATGTATTCTCACCCAATGTATATAAAAATATTTTCAGGTTTCTAGGAGGATTAAATGGACCGTACTGGGTGTTACTAGGTTAATCTTGGGATAGTTGTTGAGTCACTTATTTAGCTTTATTTTTAGTTCATTACATTAGAGTTTTGTTGTATTTTTACTAGTTCTATTTTTATCCATACATGTGTGATGGTTTTTGGATTTATTTTATATATGTCTTAGATTTTTTTTGGATGATCCATCATATCTCACAATAGTGTTTCCAAAAAAAAGTTAATGCCTCCCATATTTTGAGATATGTATACCCTTGGTGCTATTCACCAACCTGGGGCCTACTAGAGGTGATACTTGGGGGTCATTATCTCCCTTTCTTTATTGGTAGCCCATGAGGGGAATATTTGGAGGGAGGGGTTGTGACAGACCTTATTATATGTTATAAATTATTTAGACTCAAATTTTTTAATCAATTTTACTAAATTAAATTAACATAAGTGGTATTATTTAATTTAAAATAAAACCTACAGATGAGATGAAAAAACAGTTTTAAAAAAATATATGTTTCAAGAATAAGATGATATTATATTATATTTAGGACTAGTAATCATCATTATATAAATTTATATACACATTTATAGATATAAAATCTATAAATTTCTTTTAATTCATTCCTCATTTGGTATTATTTTAATTAACTAAAAATTATAAACATTATGAAATTTGAAACATTTTTTTCAGAAAAATGCGTTTTAAGCCAAAAAATAAAGTTATACAAAAATTCAGTATAAAGATGATTAAAATATAATTAGTTTGATCATATATAACTAAATAATACTTAATTTACTTTAAATAAATCTCTAATCATAAAAATACTTTAAAATTATGTAATTTATTAAAAATAAGTGACCATATTTGAAAAATCGATATTTTCAACTATTCACTAAAAAAACAATATTTTTTTAAAAATCCATATATTTCACCCTAAGATAATTTAGAAACAATAATTTAAAATTGAATTTTATTCTATCCAATATATTTTATAAATTTTATATAAATTAAATATTATATTCTCTCAAAAAAACAATAAAAATCATTTAAAAAATGTATTTTTGATGAATAAAACAATTGTACTAAAAATTGTGTGGTTGTTTTATAAGAATTTATTAATAAATTTATATTGGGTATGGAATTTATAAATATATATATTTCATAAATTATTTAATCTTATTTGTACCCACCACTTTAACATCGAGGTTATAATGGTCACATATTTCGTGGGTTGTTTATTCATAGTGTTTCATGTCATATACTCTATTGAACATAATGTTTTTATCTTAAAATATCATAGTGTTAAATTTATACCATTTAATAAATTTCATCCTCACAATATGAACTTGAATTTGATAATTGATTTTTTTCATTTAAAAATACCTTTCTTGAAATCCCACATCATAAAAAGGGTTAATGAAACTTAATCTTGATAAGAGAGAAAAGAAAATACAAAGGTCGTATAGAATAATGCAAAACAATGATTCCAAGTAAGAGAAAATTTGGGGGAAGTGAAGGTATGATAATGGAATAAAAACTTAATTCCAAAGTAATTATGTAGAGTGACAGAGATCTTTTATCAAAAGAAAGTGAACAATCATGAGAAATTTAACAACCAAAAAACTACAAACCAAAGAGCTATGAGAATGGTGATGGTCTCATCATAAATAAAGGTAATAAGATAAAATTTTCATTTTAAAGATCCTTTTCCTAGATTTAAAGAATTTATTACCATATAGAATAAGAAAATAAGGATAATATACATACTTCATAAGTAAAATTTCATTTTTAATCAGTTTCCACCACAATCACATATTTTTCTCCAAACAAAAAGTATTCAAGATGAATTTTTCTTGCATAAAGAACTAAAATAAACCTATAAATGCACACATAATACCCAAAATGATAATAAGATATTACTCCTATATTTATACATTATTTAAAACCAAAACATTTAGTACAAGGTAAGATATCTTCCAATGAGAATAAACAATCATATCATTAATTTCTATAATTCAATAGTAATACCAAAAGTTATAATTAAATAATTCCATAAATAGATATCCTTGAAATTATTCAAAATATTTTTCACTATGATTTAAAACCAAATATTATAAAGGTTTCATGACATATTATTCCAAGGTTTATTTAATATTTATCACCAAATAACACAAATGAGTTTAAAGTCTCACACAAAAATTGTAAATTTCTTAATCATATAGTCTCTAAGATATAATAATTATTTACATAAATAACCTGAATCACCACAAAGTAATAGTTAAATCATATATGATTTTAAATTAATATTCAACCATTATTCCTAAAATAAAATCTCATGATTTTCTATTTACATTAATCTTATAATGTCCCCAAACTTTATGGAATTATTCATTATTTACATAGGCACAAAATCTATTTTCAATCCCACAGTTAACGTTATCATATGTTCCTAGATTTTAAAAACCCATAATCCCCTCAATTAAAAAAGATATGATAAACCATAAATGTGAACAACACTGTTAATGTTATGTTAAAAAAAGTAATGGTATTCTTCCTCAAATAATACATCACATTAAACAAAAGGTTACAATACCTCAACTTAATAAAATATCTCCCAAAATTTCATTAATCGCCTCAAAATTTCATTACATGAAATATAAAAATGGGCTGAATAACACATTGAACTTATGATTAACCATAATATCATAAACCCTATGATGGTATCCATAACTATTAAGATAACCTCTCACTAAAACATCTTAATTTCAGTACGACAAAAAAGCCTATACCAATGGTTTAGAAGGTAATTGGGTCATTTTCTATTGGTATAGAACTATGGAAATGGTTTTGGTAAAACTATTTTTATATGTGGTCTATACCAGCAGTTCCCAAACTTTTTGTGTATTCCATATTAAATACTTGTACCAACAGTTTTGAAAAACCAAGGTGTAGGTAATGTAAAAAAATCTGCCCGAGATTTAAACCAAACACCTCCTAGTTATATTTCATCAACCCAACCACTAAGATAAAATGAATATTGTGAATATAATTTGATAAATATTCATTTTCATTTATAAAAAAAATAAATGTTTTTGTATATAATGTTATTTTACAAAGTAATTCATAAAATATTCAGGTACCTATACCAATAGTTCTATAAAACCTTTGGTAATGACCTATTCCAACGGTTTTGGGAAATGTTTGTATATATACCCAATGTTTTTGTTACCAATACCAATGGTTTTGGAGAAATCATGGGTATAGCTTTTGTTTAAGGTACCTGTATTGATGTATCAGAGAGCCTCTAGTATAGGTGATACTAATATTATCATTTTAGTAAAAATATTTGATATAGGGTATGTATAAGGTACCTACAAGGATAGTTTTACCAAAACTATTGGTATAGGGTATGTATAAGGGACCTACACCAATGGTTTTTCTAATACCATTGGTATATGTCTTTGGGTATAGCTTTAATTCCTAGTTGTAATGGCCCAGACCCCCCTGGTCCAGTGCTTTTCCAAAACACGGTTCCATCAAACTGTCCCACCAAAACGGTGGCACCGGTCACGGTCACACACCGAGACGGCGGCATTGTGAGGGTGACACCGTGACAGTGACACCGTGATGGTGGCACCATGATGGTGGCACTGTGAGGGTGACGCTGTGAGGGTGACACCGTGACAGTGGCACCGTGATGGGGGCACCATGTGGGTGACACTATGATGGTGGCACCGTGAGGGAGAAACTGTGTGGGTGACACCGTAAAGGTGGCACCGTGATGGTGGCACCATGATGGTGGCACCGTGTGGGTGACACTGTGACGGTGGCACCGTGTCCTCACTAAGGGTATTCATTCTTTTTCAAACTTCTGACTTTTTTCACTCCCGCAATGCATCTTTTGACGTAAAAATGATTTATTATCCCTTTTCAAAGCCATTTAAATCCCATAAATAATATCTAAAATCCCCCGAGAGTCGGGTGACCCTTAACTTACCAAAACACGTGTCTTTTCCTCGGTGTCACACCCTTTCCTCATACTTACAGTTCTACCCTTATTGCGTGATTTAAGGGAAACCGTTTAAATGCACAGCTGTTATGGCCACCTCTCCTATGATAATTATTAAATTACAATCTATTCCATCATGTGTAACCGCCCAACCACATGGAAAACCACAATCCGACTTTAAATCCGTTCAAAATTCTATATCCCGTAACAATGGGATCTCATCTTTATATCACGCTAGAATTTCTTCCTTCTTCTTCTTGGCTGGTATCCTTTTTCCTTCCTTGTACATTCAGAGTTCACCCCCTTCTCAAGGCAAGTGGTGCGCCTATGCTAGAGCTTCCCTACTCATTCTTGGAGTCCCCGGAGTTCCTCCCCTACAAGTTGTGCATCCCTAGTTCTTGGCACACAGAGTTAAAACGTCAATCCTTGATCAATCTAGGTAGGGTTTTCCTTCATCTCTCTCTACTTTGTATCATGTGGGGTGGGAATGGTATTGTTTCTGTGGGGATGGATGAAACCAAACATTAATGAAGATAACACATGGACTTTTAAATAATTAAGGGGGGTGTGATCGATGTTTCTACTATACTCTTTATCCTTGATTATGTGTTGTGAATTGTATGGGATTACATCCATTGAAAATCATGGCCATTGGGGGTCTTTTCTTGCGCACTAATTAACCTATGTTTTTCTTGATATTCATGTGATTGAATGTATTAACATGGAAATTGATTAATCATGTAAAATAATCTGATTAAATGGATTCCCAGTGAACAATGGTCCTTGTGGGATCACCCCGGTTAACCAAAACAGTAAGGGGGGAAACTAAATGAATGATGTGCTTGAATCTGTAAACTTCCTTGCTCTACCTTGGTGGTATGTGTGTTTGTTCTATTCTTATGGGGTGATATGTATGGGGATGTTATCCTCTATTGTTGCAGTTGTTGGTGGACCTGAGGTTGTGTGGGGCTATACCTTGAGGCTTAGTTTGGTTCTAGAACTTTGAGGGATCTCAAGGATCTCTTTTGTTGATGTGAATTTACAAGAGAACCGGGTGTGAATGCTTAAATTACTGCCTGGATGTTTCCTCTTTCCCTAGCATGTGGCTCTACTTGTTAGTTTCCCAATATTGAATAATTTACTTAAATGGAATCACTTGAACATGAAAACAAGAGAAGTTCAATGGGGAATTGGTTCTGAGAATGAGTTGTGACTTGGATGTGAGTGGTGTGTTTTTATGGAATGAATAGTTACAAGGGTGTTTATGCTTAGGTTTGTTTTGGAACCCCTAGGTTGGGATGAGTGCTTGTTACCTATACATATATTTTTAGTTTTTATGTTTCTTATTCGTGCCCCACCCATGTTGGGTACTTCGTACCGAACACCCCCATTTTATGGGGGAGGGTGTTTTTTCCAACACTCCTATGAGTGGCTGGTTATTATCTCCTTTTTGGATCCCTTTCCAGAATATCCCAAGACTCTTCGGGCAGGCTGTGATGACCTGAGGTCCATTATAGCCCAAGATTCTTCGGGCAGGGTAGTTGTGGTGGTTGGCCCAGGTGTGTGTGGGCCAGTTGTTTCCCAAGTGTCCTCGGGATGAGGCTCAGGTGTCTTTAAATGTGGCAGTGGTTGTTCTCGCCCATGTTTTTACGGTTGTGGTTACATTTGGTTGATATTAGCCCAGGTTTTTGTGGGTGGGATGTGTGGTGATGGCCCAGGTGTATGCAGGCGTGGTATGGCAGGGGGACTGCAGTGAGAATGGCGGGAGAGGTTCGATGCGTAGGATGTCTTCAATAACTAGTGGGAAAGTGGCGCGGGGTACCCAAACGTCAAAGTGTTTTTACTATTACATTACTTGACTTGCGTTATTTGGGGAGTGTGCCTTGGTGGGGCTTGGGTGGGCAGTTTTCCTTGTTAGGCGTTTCAGTTATCTCTTTTCTCACGGGGCATTAGAATGTCTCCCCACTTGTGCATGAGAGATTTTAGTTTTCCCTACTGAGTATACTTGTATGCTCACCCTACATATATAAAACTTCTTTTAGGTTTCCAGTAGGACTTCAGGGATCGTGCAGGATCGTACTAGTTCAGACGTTGGGATAGTTGTTGTTGCTGTTCTTTTTGTTTTATTTTTGATACTTTCTTTTGGGGTTTTCTTGTACCTTGTAGCCATTACTTTTGGAACATGAATATGGGAATGGATTGTTTTATATTTACTTGTACTTCCAATTTTGGTGTTGTTAGGAATTACTATTATATCTCCCAATCCTATTAAATAAAAAGGGTAATGTCTTCCATCTTGTGTGTGATTCTATACCCTTAGTGCTAGTCGCCACTCCGGGGCCTATTGAAGGCGGGTCTCAGGGGGTCATTATCTATCCTTCAACTTGAAGAAGGAAGGTTATGGCAACCTGTTGTCCCTTCTATCATCTTGGTGAAGGCATGTTGTGACAGAATGGTATCAGAGTCAGGTTTGAGAGATAGGATGGAGTTCGGAGTTAGACACAGTGAGGATTGCATGGAATGGTAGGGCAACGGTGTTGGACAATCTTGGTACGTGAAATAGTCCAGGGAAGACCGACTAGGAAACAAGATTTTAGGGCCCCTCGTGATCTGATGCAAGGACACTGGGCCTACCGAACGACCAAGTGAGGCCACACTGATTGCAGGGTAGAGACCCTAGGAAAGATACATGCATTATTATGACTTGTGTTCTTGTGTTTCTTGGGAATTTGGGGATTTAAAATGAATAAGAAGTCTAAGAAAATTTAAAATAAATATTCTAAACTACTCAGGATTAGTAATTCCTTGTTTACCTTGCAGCAATGGCACCCAGACGGCGACTAATGGTAGTGCGGGCGATCGAGGCCTAGGAGGTTGATTTGGCTGATCGACAGATGTAACAACCCAAAGTTTCATTAATGGAAATCCCTCTTGATCTAATTAAATGTCTCTTTATGTTTATATAAAATTTCAACTTCTTTGGTTTTATGTTAGGAATTTTGACTGTTGCTAATATAGTCGTTGAACAGTGATCACATGATTAGTATAAATATAGGGCTTTAACAAATCCAATTTACTCAGACAAAAGAAGTGATGGCCTCATCCAGTAGAATTTCTCTATACGAAGCCCATTTGTCGGAGCTCGGAAAAGTGGTAGTGTCCTTGGGCTTCGTTCTTGACCAAGCCCAAGCTGAGCTTCATCATGTCAAGCTCGAACGGGACCGTCTATGGGAAAAGTGGAATTTGATAGAGATTACCACTCGAGCGATGTTATCCGAGCCACCCCAAGAGTCTGCCACCATCGCACACCTTACCCTTAGGTCTTATGCGGCTGTTTTAAGGGGTTATGTAATGAATCAATAGTACTATGTTCATGTACATTATTTTTTTGTATATAATATTGTATATACTTTCTTATCATTATTGATACATTGTAAATAGTTTTTAAAGTACAAATAGTGTTTTAATTATTATTTAATTAAGAAATGTATTTTATTAAATTAATGGATTTTTTATTTAAATATTATTTTAATAAAATATTATTTTTATTATTAAATTAATTTTTATTAAATATAAATTATCTTATAATTTTATGAATGCAATTGTAATTTTTATTAAGATTTGAAAGCCATTTCTGTCAAATCCCGTGAATTTTTGATAAATGTCGGTTTTTATTTTAAAAGTGAAAATCAACATATTTAGACAATCATTTAGATAAAATAAATGTTATTTCTGGAATCAGTACGCCGAAATTATCCAACGGTGAATTTTTCATAATTTTCTAAGACAGTCAAGTTTTTGGGTAAAAATTAAATACCGTTTAAATATATAATGTGTTTTATGAAATCATAATGAACCAATAGTGATGTAATAAAGTACTATAATCTTTATGTTCGGCCAATATATGTTTTACCAATAAAATAATGTGATTTTGGGTTTTTTTTACTTACTTTTCAAAGCATTAATGGACCCCTCAAGACTTATTAAACACCTTGTCTTTTTAAATTGTTTTTCATGGGAGTGTGACTCACCTCCACATAAGCAACCCTATTATTTTAAGAAGTTAGGACTTTGTCCTTATAAAATATTTTTTTCCTCTTCCCTTTTTCAAAAAACATGGGCAAAAACTATGGGATGGTTTGAGTTTTGGATTAATTTAATGTAAGGGGACCCAAACCTAAATAATAAAGAATTCCCTCACCTTTCCTATATAAACCCACCCAAGATCCCACTTCCTCCTCACTCAAAGCCTTTGGAGTTCATCCAAACTCTGACCTACTCTCTCTATAATCCTCCCAAGGTGCCCCAATCTCCCAAGAAGCCTCTCTCAAGCCTCTCTCTAGCCTTTGGAAGCACACTTCCAAGTAAGGGTTTTTCTTCCTTTCTCATTTTTTCCCAATTTTCTTAATACTGTTATGACCTTTTAATTTCAATTATAAATGTTGGGGTATGGTTTTTCACCTCCCCCATACTTCCATGTTATTTTTTGAATGATGTGATACCCCTTTCTCTCTCATTAAATGCCTCTCATGTACACCCATTACTATGCCGAAATTCCGAAAGGAACTTCTCTCTCCTTTTTTACATTCAAGTAATACGTTTGTATCATGAATCTAAATTCCATTACAATTGTTCGGACATGTATATATATGACCCCCTTACTGTACATTTCATTTAAATATGATGAGACACCTCTTTCTCTCTCATCAACCATTTTTTATGAATTCTTATGTCACGCCGTTAAGCTGTCGAAATCGCACCGATTTTCTAAGCCAATGCCATTGTGTAGTGGATACCATGATCATTTCTCCATCAAGGGTATTCACCTTTATGCACATTTACTTATTTATTACAAAGTTTCATGTATTAATTCCACATTCCTTTATCATGGAATAAATTATTGTTTTTTATGAATCCATGTTTTATGATCCATGTGGCACACTTATGCATGAAATGAAATGTTTAAGAAGGGTGCGCCCTTATAGCGCTCAAATGCATTGGGTAAAGTATAGTATCATGATACGTCATGGGAAATGAGTGTTGACTCATGATAATTCAAGTGCAACGAGGGTTTACTATTGCTTTATGTTCAATTAGGATTTACTCATGCTCCATGTGCGATGAGCCTTGGCTCATGCTAATTCCATGTTAAGTGTTTTTGCCACATTTCCATGTTATGATTATCATACATTATCAGGACTTTATGTTCATGTTTCTCGTATGCTCTATTGATATTCCTATTGTATAACATGTATTGTACTCCTCATTTTATTCCATGTGTACTCCCTTACTGTGCTTTATAGCTCACCCTTTTCTTATGCATGTCCTCAGGTTATCCCATGAAATGCTAGGTACGAGGGAATGTAGTGGTCATGTAAAGGAAGTTTTCAATAAAGATGTTGTATTTCATGTTTTAAGTTTTTATGTAATGATACTAATCTTCAAAGAAACTAAACCTCTTGATCGTCTTTGTTGTATCAAGTGAAGTTTTATGTAATAAATCATGTTTAAGTTTGTAATAAAAGCAGGGTTGTCATAGTTGGTATCAGAGGATAGGTTTAGTTATTTTTGGGATTAGGATTATAAAACCCTAGTAAAGACTTAGAGATAAGACTAAGTATAATAAAAACATCCCTAAGTTTTGGTAAGTACTGAGTAAGTGGTTTATCAAACAAATACATCCCTGTCTAGATACGAGTAGGTAGAGGCGGCTCTGGCACAGATGTATCCTAGGGGTAAAACCCGAAAACACCGCTTTGAGCTAGACTCGAATAGGAACCGGTGCACGACAACGGGCCTTGTTGCACTCTTGGTTACGACACTCCCAGGGGATATGTTTTAACAAATTCACAAGCTTAGTATGAACCCTTATTAAGGGAATAAAAAAAATGCCCCTAAGAATATATGTTAGAAAGTAGATCATGAAAATCCTAGATTGAAGCCTATTTACTCATGAGTTAAGGAAATAAAAGTTTATTTATAAGTCATCAACTTTTGTCTTTGGATTACACTTTATGTGTTACCCCTAGCTTTCCTTTTATTCCAACCAATGGCCGGTAATAGGAGGACTCGGGCTAACAACCGTTGTGAAGATCAGTGTGATGACTATACTAATGAGATGCCCAATCCAATGGGAGTGGGAATCACGAACTTTGTCACGCTTCTCTCTCAGATAACTCAAGTTTTGAATAGAAACATGGGTCAAGAGGAACATTAAACCCCCCCCCCTAAGAAAGAACAAGTCGCTATCAAGATCTTCATGAGACAAAGGCCTCCTACTTTTAGTGGATCATCTGATCCAACGATTGCTGAACAATAGATCAACTCCATTGAAAAGATATTCTCCATCCTTCAATGTTTTGAACAAGAGAAGGTTCTCCTGGTGGCTTATTGTATGGAGGGTGAAGCTGATCAATGGTGGATGTTGATCAAAAATACGAAGCCTGAGGAGGAGATCGAGGCATTGGAATGGAAGGATTTCTAGAAGATGTTTTTTGATAAATATTTTCTGCACACCCTCCGAATTAAAATGGAAATGGACTTCCTTTACCTCCAGAAAAAAGACGAAGAATCTATTGGAGCGTATGAGGAAAACTTCACAAGGCTTGCACGATACGCTTCCGGCTTTATCGTTACCCCAGAATGCAAAGTTGACCGCTTATTTGGTGGGTTTAAGCCTAGCCTACGGAAAGCATTAGCAATCCGTGACTTCGACAGCTATGAAAAAATTGTCTGATATTCCCTCAAGGTCGAAATGGAGATCAGATAATCACAGGGGTATCATGGGGATAAGAGGCGTAAGGTGGACTTCAATGCTGGTGGTCTGATGGATAAATCCAATGGTGCTAAAAATATCCAGCACCCCACTTGCCAAAAGTGTGGAAAGAAGCACCCTGTAAATTTCCTTAAGGGGAAGAGGAAATGCTTCAGGTGTGGAAGAGAAGGGAACCTAGCTGTTAACTGTCAGAAAAAAAAGACTCGCGGCTGTGACAGAGGACAGGAACGCTCCGTTTGAACCTCAACACGTTGTTCAATGCTATAAATGCAAAGAACTGGGTCATTTTGCAAATCAGTACCCTAATTCAAGGGTTTTTGGAGGCAACCAACAACCTCCAAGGCAGCAAGGAATATATTTTTCCATCACTTCTGCTGAAGTGAACCCCGACAACGAAGTGGTGACAGGTACGCTAGTTATTCATTCAAGAATAGAAAATGTAATTTTTGATTCAGGTTCTACGCATTCTTTTATATCTTGAAAGTTTAGTAGAACAATCCCAGCACCACCACAAATCATGGAAGTGAAGATGTCAGTGAGTACGGAAAATGGGGCAATCATTGCATCCCATGAATATAAGTCCTCCCCTGTTATAATCTATGGATTGAATTTCCCGGAGAACCTCATCATACTCCCTCTGGTGGAATTTGATACAATTATTGGCATGGATTGGCTTTCCTTATATATATCCAACATAAATTATTGGGAGAGGAAAATCACACTCCATATGGAGGATTGACCCCCGATTCTTTACAAGTGTAAGGAGGAAGATGAACCTCCTTTATCTCCATCATCTCAAGAATGGATATTACTGCCCTATGAGCACGCGTATCTGGCTCAGATGATTGATTCTAAGGAAGAAACCATCCTTGAAGAAATGCCTATTGTGAGGGAATTCGCTGAAGTGTTTCCCGAGGAACTGTCTGGTCTTCCTCCTAGAAGAGATGTTGAATTCTCAATTGAACTTATACCCAGGGATTTACCAATATCCAATACTCCATATAGAATGGTTGTTGTAGATCTTGAAGAGCTGAAGAAACAACTATAGGAGAATTTGGATAAAGGATTTATACACCCAAGTGCTTCATCATGGGGTGCACCAGTCCTCTTTATCAAGAAGAAGGATGGGTCAATGCGGATTTGCATCAATTATCGTGAACTTAACAAAATCATGATAAAGAACAATTATCCTCTGCCACGGATCGATGACTTGTTCGATCAGCTGCGTGGAGCACAATATTTCTCCAAGGTATATTTGCGGTTGGGATATTATCAAGTAAGGGTGAAGAAGGAAGATGTCCCCAAGACTGCTTTTTGTACAAGATACGGGCACTATGAATTCATAGTAATGCCTTTCGGACTCACAAATTCTCCTGAAATATTCATGGACTTGATGAATAGAGTCTTTAGAGATTACCTAGACAAATTTTTGGTAGTCTTTATAGATGATATTCTAATATACTTCAAAACCAAGGAGGATCATGAAGAGCATTTAAGAACTGTATTGGAGACTTTGCACAAGGATAAGCTCTATGAAAAGTACAGCAAGTGTGAGTTCTGGTTGAAGGAAGTCTCATTCTTGGGCCATATAATCACAAGCAATGGGATATTTGTGGATCCCTCCAAAACAGATGCAATTGAGGGATAGCTGAGGCCAACGTCGGTAACGGATATCCGTAGCTTCTGGGGTTAGCTGGATATTATCGATGATTTTTGAGAAATTTCTCACGATTGTCCAACCCTCTTACCAAGCTAACTTGAAAGGGAGTAAAGTTTTCTTGGAGTGATTAATGTGAATAAAGCTTCAAAGAGTTGAAAAAGAGGCTTATCACTATGCTCGTGCTCACTTTACCCACAAGTGGGGAACGTTTTGCTGTATTCAATGATGCTTTGAAGAAGGGCTTAGGTTTTTTGCTGATGCAGAATGATAAATTTATATCCTACGCCTCAAGGCAGTTGAAAATCCATGAGCAAAACTATCCAACGCATGATCTGGAGTTCGCAGCGGTGATCTTTGCCTTGAAAATCTGGCGGCATTATCTCTATGGGGAGAAATGTGAGATATATACTGACCACAAGAGTATTAAATATATATCCACACAAACTGAGATTAATATGCACCAGAGAATATGGATAGAGCTCATCAAGGATTATGACTGTTCAATACATTACTACCCTGGGAAAACGAACAAGGTGGCAGATGCCCTAAGTAGAAAGGACCCAACGATTCTATCAATGATGAGAATTAAGAAGGATCCAATCTTCTTAGACTTGATTAATATGGACATGAGAATCATAAAGAAGGTAACATCATCAATCCTTTCACAAATTATTGCTCAACCGTCTCTTTTGGAAAGGTTAAAGGATGCTCAAAAGGATGGTGTGGGAATTCAGGAAAAAGTGGAAGCTATCGAAAAAGGGAAATCCTCGGTGTTTAATGTTAATGAAGAAGGAATTGTGCAATTTGGAAAAAACTATGTGTTCCATCAAGTATGGAGCTGAAGAAGGAACTTTTGGATGATGCACATAGTTCAAATTTCTCTATTCACCCAAGGATCCCAAAGATGTATCGAGATCTCCAAGAAAACTTTTGGTGGGATAATATGAAAAAGGAGATTGCTGAATATAAATCAAAGTGTCTGGTGTGTCATCAAGTGAAGGCAGAGAGGTAGAAGTCTAAGGGGATGATGCAACCATTGCCCATGCCAGAATGGAAATGGGAGAACATCACCATGGACTTTGTCACCGGACTTCCAAGGACATCCAAAGGCAAAAATGCAATCTGGGTTGTTGTGGATCATCTTACAAAGACTACACACTTCATTGTTATTCGGTAGGATTTCTCTTTGGATCAACTGGCACGGATATATATCAGGGAAGTGGTAAGGTTGCATGGAGTACCGCTATCTATTATGTCTAACCGAGATCCAAGATTCACCTCTAAGTTTTGGAAGAGTCTTCAACATGCTCTGAATACTGAACTGAACTTCAGTACGGCCTATCATCCTCAAACTGATGGCCAATCCGACTAGACTATCCAAACACTTTAGGACATGTTGAGAGCATTCTCAATGGACTTTAAAGGAGGATGGGATCAACATCTTCCTCTGGTTGAATTCTCCTACAATAGCAGTTTCCACTCAAGCATCCAAATGGCACCATATGAAGCCCTATATGGGAAGAGTTGCAGAACACCGGCATGTTGGGATGAGGTCGGTGAACGTAAGCTGTTTGGACCAGAAATGGTCGAAGAAATAGTGGAGAAGATGAAAACCATTCAACAGCATATCAAGGCATCCCAGAGTCGACAGAAGAGTTATGCAGATAACTGTTGACAAGACCTTGAGTTTAAAGTTGAAGACATGGTTTTTCTACGCATATCTCCATGGAAGAAGGTCATGAGGTTTGGAAATAAAGGGAAGTTAAGTCCAAGGTACATCGGCCCCTTCGAGATTCTTGATCGTGTTGGGGTTGTGGCCTATCGACTAGCACTTCCACCTACCATGGCCAAAGTACATGATGTCTTTCATGTATCCCTCTTAAGGAAGTACATACCTGACCCTTCACATGTACTCTCTTCTGAGTTGGTACAATTGAAAGATGATCTTTCTTATGAGGAGCAACCAGTGAAGATCTTAGATTGTAGAGAAAAAGTTCTACAAAATAAGACAATTCCCCTCGTCAAGGTGTTATGGAGAAACCACAAGTTTCAAGAAGCGATTTGGGAATCAGAGGAAATGATGAAGCTGAGTTACCCACATCTATTTTAGTGTGGGAAAAGGAAAATTTCGAGGGTGAAATTTCCTAAGGGGGGAATATTGTAACGACCCAAAGTTTCATTAATGGAAATACCTCTTGATCTAATTAAATGTCTCTTTATGTTTATATAAAATGTCAACTTCTTTGGTTTTATGTTAGGAATTTTGACCATTGCTAATATAGTCGTTGAACAGTGATCACATGATTAGTATAAATATAGGGCTTTAACAAATCCAATTTACTCAGACAAAAGAAGCGATGGCCTCATCCAGTAGAATTTCTCCATACGAAGCCCATTTTTCAGAGCTCAGAAAAGAGGTGGCGTCCTTGGGATTCAATCTTGACCAAGCCCAAGCTGAGCTTCATCATGTCAAGCTCGAACGGGACCGTCTACGGGAAAAGTGGAAGTTGATAGAGATTACCACTCGAGTGATGTTATCTGAGCCATCCCAAGAGTCTGTCACCATCGCACACCTTACCCTTAGGTCTTATACGACTGTTTTAAGGGGTTATGTAATGAATCTATAGTACTATGTTCATGTACATTATTTTTTTTGTATATAATAATTTATATACTTTCTTCTTATTATTGATACATTGTAAATAGTTTTTAAAGTACAAATAGTGTTTTTAATTATTATTTAATTAAGAAATCTATTTTATTAAATTAATGTATTTTTGAATTAAATATTATTTTAATAAAATATTATTTTTATTATTAAATTAATTTTTATTAAATATAAATGATCTTATAATTTTATGAATGCAATTGTAATTTTTATTAAGATTTGAAAGTCATTTCTGTCAAAACCCATGAATTTTCGATAAATGTCGATTTTTATTTTAAAAGTGAAAATTAACATATTTAGAAAATTATTTAGATAAAATAAATTTTATTTCTGGAATTAGGGTGTCGAAATTATCCAATGGTAAATTTTTCCTAATTTTCTCAGACAGTCAAATTTTTGGGTAAAAATTAAATACCGTTTAAAAATATAATGTGTTTTATGACATCATAATGACCCAATAGTGATGTAATAAAATACTACAATCTTTATTTTCGGCCAATATATTATTTTACCATTAAAATAATGTTATTTTGGGTTTTTTTGACTTACTTTTAAAATCATTAATGGACCCCTCAAGACTTATTAAACACCTTGTCTTTTTAAAAAAAATTTCATGGGAGTGTGACTCACCTCCACATAAGAAACACTATTATTTTAAGAATTTAGGAATTTGGCCTTATAAAATATTGTTTTACTCTTCCCTTTTCAAAAAACCATGGGCAAAAACCATGGGATGGTTTGTGTTTTGGATTAATTTAATGTAAGGGGACCCAAACATAAATAATAAAGAATTCCCTCACCTTTCCTATATAAACCCACCCAAGCTCCCACTTAATCCTCACTAAAATCCTTTGGAGTTAGTCCAACCTCTGAACTAATCTCTCTAGAATCCTCCCAAGGTGCCCCAATCTCTCAAGAAGCCTCTCTCAATCCTCTCTCTACCCTTTGGAAGAACACTTCCAAGTAAGGGGCTTTCTTCCTTTCTCATTTTTGTCCAATTTTCATAATATTGTTATGACCTTTTAATTTCAATTATAAATGTTGTGGTATGGTTTCTCACCTCCCCCATACTTCCCTATTATTGTTTGAATGATGGGACACCCCTTTCTCTCTCATTAAATGCCTCCCATGTACACCTGTTACTATGCTGAAATTCCGAAAGGAACTTCTCTCTCCTTTTTTACATTCAAGTAATACTTCTGTATCATGAATATAAATTCCATTAAAATTGTTTGGACATGTATCTATATGACTCCCTTACTGTCCATTTCATGTAAATATGATGAGACGCCCCTTTCTCTCTCATCAACCATTTTTTATGAATTCTTATGTCACGCTGTTACGCTGCCGAAATCGCACCAATTTTCTAAGCCAATGCCATTGTGTAGTGGATACCATGCCCATTTCTCCATAAAGGGTATTCACTTTTATGTACATTTGCTTATTTATTACAAATTTTCATGTATGAATTACACATTCCTTTATCGTGGAATAAATGATTATGTTTTATGAATCCATGTTTTATGATCCATGTGGCACACTTATGCATGAAATGAAATGTTTAAGAAGGGTGCGCCCTTATAGCACTCCAATGCATTGGGTAAAGTATAGTATCATGATACCTCATGTGCAATGAGTGTTGACTCATTCTAATTCAAGTGCAACTAGGGTTTACTTGTGCTTTATGTGCAATGAGTATTTACTCATGCTCCATGTGCAATGAGCCTTGGCTCATGTTAATTCCATGTTAAGTGTTGTTGCCACATTTTCATGTTATGATTATCATGCTTTATCATGCCTTTATGTTCATGTTTCTCTTATGCTCTATTGATATGCCTATTGTATAACATGTATTGTTCTCCTCATGTTATTCCATGTGTACTCCCTTACTGGGCTTTATAGCTCACCCTTTTCTTATGCATGTCATCAGGTTATCCCATGCAATGATAAGTACGAGGGAATGTAGTGGTCATGTAAAGGAAGTTTTCAATAAAGATGTTGTATTTCATGTTTTAAGTTTTTATGTAATGATCTTAATCCCCAAAGACACTAAAACTCTTGATCTTCTTTGTTGTATCAAGTGAAGTTTTATGTAATAAATCATGTTTAAGTTTGTAATAAAAGCAGGGTTCTCATAATAGAGGGCTGACCGAGAAGAGGAGGATGATCAGTGGCAGAGGACACTTCGTGCCTTTCAGTGGAAGACCCATGGGAAGTATGAGGGAAGCATCTCAGACGTAGAGACATGCATAAATCTGGCTAGAGGAGCTGGTGATAGCTTTCAGCTTGATCCGGGCTCTGACGGAGTACTGGGTTCCTCTGGTTGTAAGCTAGATGCGTGGTGCAGCGCTCCAGTGGTGGAAACTTTATCTTGGGGAGAAGAGGGAGGCTGAGGTGATGTGGACTGACTTCGAGAGGGAGTTCTGGGTGGAATTCCTCACTTCCATGATGAAGGATGAGAAGAGGCAGGAATTACTCTCCCTCCAACAGGGGGTATTTCAGTGAGGGAGTTGGGGATCAAATTCAAGGATCTCCTTCGCTTTGCTCCGGACCTCTTTCCGAATGAGGAATCTCAGGCGAGACTTTTAGAGGAGGCACTCTGACCTTCCCTTCAGTATGTGGTTACCCCCTTCAACTTACTGATGTATTTGGAGGTCCAGAAGATGGCTAAAGTGGTGGAAAGGATGCACATGCTGGGAGGTGTATCGCGAGAGGGAATCCAGTTGGGCTCATTGAAGGGGAAGGTCTTTAGTAGCAGTCCTCTAGCATCAGGGACCTCTAGGTTTCGGCCAGTAGGAAGCAGGCCTCAGTAGTTGCAGTTCCGATCTCCCAGTCCTCTCCCTTTCCTTTCTGTCCCAGGACCGAGATGCTTCATCTGTGGTAGTCGTGGGCACCTTCGGAACCAGTGCCCGGACCGAGTGTAGTACGGTGGGAGTGGGCCGATGCATCACCCACCTCAGCAGCTGCAGGGATAGAAAACTCTTGCTCCTCTGAGGGCAGACATCATAGGAGGAGGCTGACCTCAGGGACCTTGACCGGGGCGCGGTTGGGGAGGTGGATGATAGCCGAGGGGTAGGGGATCTATGCATGGGCAGTTACACGCCTCGGAGGCAGTAGTTCCAGTAGGGTCGGAAGTCGTTCGAGGTACAATCAGCTTGTTTAGTACTCTTGCTTATGCCTTGTTCGATACAGGAGCTTCACACTCCTTTGTTGCAGCCAGTCTGGCCCGTGCTCTGGGTATAGACGTTGAGAGACTTTTAGTGCCCCTGTTGTTGAGTACACCAGTCAGAGGTCAGAATGACTTGTTTTATGTTTCCCAAGGGTGTAGACTGATGATAGGGTCACATCAGTCAATCAGGGATCTTCTACTATTGTAGATACATCTATACGATGTCATCCTATGCATTGACTGGATGTTCTCGGTATATGATGTTATTGAATTTTTTGGAGGAAGGATTGTGTTTTCAGAATTGGGCAGCCAACGTGTGACTTTCATTAGCGTGCAGGTTTACCCGGAAGGTAACCGGTGAGTGGAGCCCCTCCTTTCTTTGTTAGCTAAACTGTCAGTGGAGTCGGCGGATATAGAGATGGTGGAAGTCCCGAGGATCGTCAATGAGTTCATGGATGTCTTCCCTGAAGAGGTGGCGACTCTACCCCCTCAACGTGATGTTGATTTTGAGATAGACTTGCAGCCTGGTGCCCGTCCTATTTCGATGGATCCCTACCGGATGGCGCCTTCTGAGTTGCGGGAGTTGCGGATTCATATTGATGGTCTGATGAAGAAGGG
Source organism: Viscum album (assembly GCA_963277665.1). Lineage (NCBI taxonomy): Eukaryota > Viridiplantae > Streptophyta > Magnoliopsida > Santalales > Viscaceae > Viscum > Viscum album. Next base: position 189,904,772 of record OY728127.1, read on the forward strand.
TTTTGTTCGACCAAGTTCATCACCATGGGGTGCTCCAGTCTTATTCACAAATAAGGCAGATGGTGGTCTCAGACTATGCATAGACTACCAGAGACTAAACCAGGTAACGGTCAAGAACCGTTACCCTCTCCCGAGAATAGACAACCTTTTCGACCAGTTAAAAGGGGAAGAATGGTTCTCCAAGATTGAATTTTGGTCAGGATATCAGCAGTTGAGGGTGAAGGAGGATGACATCTCAAAGACTTCCTTCAGGTGCAGATATGGGAACTTTGATTTTGTGGTCATGTCGTTCGGCATTACAAACGCTCCAGTTGTGTTCATGGGGCTCATGAACTCCATTTTTCGGGAATACCTGGACTAGTTCGTAGTCGTGTTTATTGACAACATCCTGATCTACTCAAGATCAGAAGAGGATCATGCTGAGCATATAAGAATGGTTTTAGAGGTCCTCCGACAACACCAACTTTATGGGAAATTTTCCAAGTGCAAGTTCTGGATGTGATAAGTGCACTTCCTTGGACACGTGGCGTCTGAGCAGGGAATTGCGGTGGACCCATCGAAGGTCGAGGTGGTTGTTTCTTGGGAAGCACCAAAAAACGTGGCAGAAGTTTGTAGTTTCCTAGGTTTGGCAGGTTACTACTGGAGGTTCGTTCCCAACTTCTCCTGAGTTGCAGCACCTTTGACATCCTTGACCAAGAAGGACCAGGCTTTCGTGTGGAATGGGAAGTGTGATGCAGCCTTTAACCATCTGAAGGGGAATTTGGTTAGTTCCCCAGTGCTGAGGTTTCCAGAAGAAGTGGTAGCGTATGAGGTGTTTTTTGATGCTTCAGGACAAGGCCTCGGGTGTGTGCTGATGCAACAGCGATGGGTGATCTCTTATGGGTCCAGAAAGTTACGTCCCCATGAGCATAACTATTCCACCCATGATCTGGAGCTTGTGGAATTCGTGTTCGCACTAAAGTTACGGCAGCATTACCTCATTAGAGAGTGCTTCATGGTCTTCACAGATCACAAGAGCTTGAAGTATGTCTTCTCCCAGCATGACCTAAATTTGTGGCAACGAAGGTGGATGGAGTTCCTCCAAGACTACAACTTTGAAATCTCCTACACCTCAAGAAAGGGGAATGTGGTGGTCGATGCCTTGAGTAGGAAGTCGCAAAAGGATGCAGTTAGAGAGTCAGAAGATGCTTGGAAGTTGATGGAGGAGTTGGTTTCCCTACACCTGGATGCAAGGATGGATGGTGGTAGAGGTTGCCTATTTCAGATGACAGTGCATTCCTCTCTGTCGCGGCAGGTAGAGGAGTCTCAGTGGGGAGACTCAGAGACTGAAGTGATGCATGATCAGGTTAACCAAGGCGATGCTCTGGAAGGGTGGTCAGAAGACAGGAAGAATAAAATGTTGTTTCATGGAAATTTGTTCGTCCTCGTAGGAATGCGCAAGAGAGTTCTTAGTGAGTTCCACAACTCACCCCTAGCGGTGCACCTAGGAGTCTCAAAGATGTACCGGAGTCTGAGGGGTCAGTTTTGGTGGCCCAGTGTAAAACGGGAAGTGGCAGAGTTTGTAGCAAAGTGCCTTGTGTGTCAACAAGTGAAGGATGAACACCACATCCCAGGAGGTCTGTTACAACCTTTTAATGTCCCTGAGTGGAAGTGGGATGGCATCTTGATGTATTTCTTCACAGGACTACCCAGATTTCAAGGGGGTTGCGATGTTATCTGGGTAGTGGTGGACCGACTGATGAAATCATCTCACTTCCTAGTGATCAAGGAGTTGGGTATGGTGGATTACCTAGCACAAAGATACGTGGATGAGGTGGTGTGGTTGCATGGGGTTCCGAGGTCCATAGCCTCTGATCGGGATACCCGGTTTACCTCACGGGTCAGGAAGGGACTGCAACATGCTTTTGGCACCCATCTATACCTCAACACTGCTTTCCACCCCTAGATGGATGGGAAAATAGAATTCACCATCCAGATGATGGAGGATATGCTATGGGAAAGTGTGTTGGACTTTGGGGGATCGTGGGTACAACACTTTCCTCTGGTAGAGTTTTCCTATAATAATAGTTATCACTCTACCATTGGCATGGCTCCGTTCGAAGCTTTGTATGGGAGGCCATGTCGCCCACCCGTGTGCTGGATAGAGGTCGGGGAGGCAGGTGTTCTTGGCCCAGAGGTAGTTCAGAGCATGACAGAGAAGGTTCTGCTTATACGAGAGAGGATGAAGGTGGCTCAGGACTGGAAAAAGTCATATGTTGATAATAGGAGGAGACCCTTGGAGTTTGAGGTCGGGGACCACGTGTTCTTAAAGGTCTCCCCTCAGCTTGGGAAACGGAGGTTCGGTAGGGAGAGTAAGCTTTCTCCCAGGTTCGTTGGACTGTTAGAAGTACTACAGTGGGTCAGTGAAGTGGCTTATCATCTAGCGCTACCACCGCCGCTACTGAGACTGCACGATGTTTTCCATGTTTCTCGGCTCTGACAATATCTACACAGTAATTCACACATCTTCAACTGGGGAAATCTGGATATCGAGGTCGACATAACATTTATAGAGAGACCAGGGAGGATCAAGGATCGTGAGAAGAAGGTGATCTGTGGATTAACCATCCCTTTGGTTCATGTGTTATAGAGGCATGGTAGGCTCGAAGAGAGTACCTGGGAGCAGGAGGAACAGATGTGCATCTAGTACCCAGAGCTGTTTTGAGTCCTATTTTATTTTATATACTTGTTCATGATGAAGCATTTTTTTTACCTTGTTAACTATGGAATGTGTCATTATCCTTATTCTCTGAATGTGTGTGAAGAGTCCTAACTGTGGGTAGGGGAGGACGTGATCCCTAATCAAGACTTATTAAGGTGGATGCGATTAAACCTGTGTGGGTGAGTCATTGCCGCCCAAAACAGATGGTATCTTGACAAGGAGGAATAAAACTCCCTAATCCATATGACTGGACGGTTTGACCCTTGAATGTTGGTGTGCCTACTTGGGGTAAGAGGAGCGGTAGTGTATCCATAGTCGTTTGAAAGATGGATGAGGTTTACTCCTGAGAGGTATCTTTCGAGGTGGTTGTTCGGACCCCCCCCCCCCCCCTCTCTTTTCTCCTGGTCTAGTTTCGATTCTCGAGGACAAGAATAGTTTTAGAGGTATCTGATGTAACGACATGAACCCTCCTGGTCCAGTGCTTTTCCAAAACATGGTTCCATAAAACGGTCCCACCAAAATGGTGGCACCAGTCACGGTCTCACACCGAGACGGTGGCACCGTGAGGGTGACACCGTGATGGTGGCATCGTGAGGGTGAAACCATGATGGTGGCACCGTGACAGGGGCACCATGTGGGCGACACCGTGACAGTGTGACGGTGGCACCATGACAGTGACACCGTGATGGTGGCACCATGATGGTGGCACTGTGTGGGTGACACCGTGATGGTGGCACTGTGTGGGTGACACTGTGACGGTGTCACCATGTCCTCATCGAGGTTCTTCGTTTTTTTTTTTCAACTTCCGACTTTTTTTGCTCCCACAACGTATCTTTTGACGTAAAAATGATTTAATACCCCCTTTAAAATCCATTTAAAGCCCATAAATAATATCTAAAATCCCTCGAGATCTAGGCAACCCTTTACTTACCAAAATGCGTGGCTTTTCCTCGGTGTCACACCTTTTCCCCATTCTTCCAGTTCTGCCCCTATTGTGTGATTTAAAGGAAACCGTTTAAACGCATAGCTGTTATGGCCACCTCTCAGATGATAATTATTAAATTACAATCTATTACATCATGTGTAACCACCCAACCACGTGGAAAATCACGATCTGACATTAAATCCGTTCAAAATTCTATATCCCGTAACAACGGGATCTCATCTTTATATCACGCTAGAATTTCTTCCTTATTCTTCTTGGATGGTCTCATATTTCCTTCCTTGTACGTTCGGAGTCCACCACCTTCCCGACGTAAGTGGTGAGCCTGTGATGGAGCTTCCCTAATCATTCTTGGATTCCCTGGAGTTCCTCCCCTACAAGTCATGCATCCCCAGTTCTTGGCGCACAGAGTTAAAATGTTGATCCTTGATCAATCCAAGTAGGGTTTTCCTTCGTCTCTCTCTACTGTGTATCATGTGGGGTGGGAATGCTATTTTTTCTGTGGGGATGGATAAAACCAAACATTAATGAAGATAACACATGGAATTTTAAAGAATGATGGGGGGTGTGATCGATGTTTCTGTTGTACTCTTTATCCTTGATTATGTGTTGTGAATTGTACGGGCTTATGTCCATTGAAAATCATGGCCGTTGGGGGTATTTTCTTGCGCACTAATGAACCTCTGTTTTTCTTGATATTCATGTGATTTAATGTATTAACATGGAAATTGATTAATCACATAAACTCGTCCAATTAAAGGGATGCACAATGAACAACGATCCTTGTGTGATCACCCTGGTTAACCAAAACAGTAAGGGGGGAAACTAAATGAATGATGTGCTTGAATCTGGAAACTTCCTTGATCTGTCTTGGCAGTATGTGTGTTTGTTCTATGCTTATGGGGTGATATGGATGGGGATGGGATCCTTTGTTGTTGCGGTTGTTGGTGGACCTGAGTCCATGTGGGGTTGTACCTTGAGGCTTAGTTTGTTTCCAGTGCTTTGAGGGATCTCAAGCATCCCTTTTGTTGATGTGATTTTACAAGAGAACCGGGTGTGAATGCTTAAATTGTTGCCTGACTGTTTCCTCTTTCCCTGTCTTGTGGCTCTGCCTGTTATTTTCCCAGTAGTGAAGAATTTACTTAAATGTAATCACTTGAACATAAAAACAAGAGTGATTCAATGTGGAATTGGTTCTGGGAATGAGTTGTGACTTGGTTGTGAGTGGTATGTTTTTCTTGAATGAATAGTAACAAGGGTGTTTGTGCTTAGGTTGGTTTTGGAACCCCTAGGTTGGGATGAGTTCTTGTTACCTATACATATATTTTTATGTTTTATGTTTCTTATTCACACCCCACCCATGTTGAGCATTTTGTACCGAACACCCCCATTTCATGGAGGTGGGTGTTTTTCCCAACACTCCTATGAGTGGCTGGTTATTAGCAACTTTTCTTCTCCCTTTCCCAAATAGCCCAAGACTCTTTGGGCAGGCTGTGATGGAATGAGGTCCATTATATCCCAAGATTCTTCGGGAAGGGTAGTTTTTGTGGTTGGCCCAGGTGTGTGCGGGCTGGTTGTTTCCCAAGTGTCTTCAGGATGAGGCCCAGGTGTCTTTGCGCGTGACGGTGGTTATTCTGGACCAGGTGTTTACGGGCGTGGTTACGTGTGGTTGACACCTAGGTGTTTACGGGTGGGATGTGTAGTGATGGCCCAGGTGTATGTGAGTGGGGTATGGAAGTGGTATTGTAGTGAGAATGGCAGGAGAGGTTCGATGCGTATGGTGTCTTCAATAACCAGTGGGAAAGTGGCGCGGGGTACCCAAACGTCGATGTGTTGTTACTATTACATTACTTAACTCGCGTTATTTTGGGAGTGTGCCTTGGTGAGGCTTGGGTGGGCAGTTTTCCTTGCTAGGTGTTTTGGTTATCTCTTTTCTCATGGGGCATTAGAATTCCTCCCCACTTGTACATGAGAGATTTTGGTTTTCCCTTCCGAGTATACTTGTATGCTCACCCTGTGTATATAAAACTGCTTTCAGGTTTCCAGGAGGACTTTAGGGATCGTTCAGGATCGTACTAGTTCAGACGTTGGGGCATTTGATGTTGTTGTTCTTTTTTTTCTTTTTGGTACTTTCTTTTGGGGTTTTCTTGTACCTTGTAGCCTTTACTTTTGGAACATGCATATGGGAATGGATTATTTTAGCTTTTCTTATACTTCCACTTTTGGTGTTTTTGGGAATTTCTATTCTATCTCTCAATCCTATTAAATAAAAAGGGTAATGCCTTCCATCTTGTGTGTGATTCTATACCCTTGGTGCTAGTCGCCACTCTGGGACCTATTAAAGGCAGGTCTTGGGGGTCATTATCTCTCCTTCAACTTGAAGAAGGAAGGGTTTGGAAACTTGGTGTCCCTTCTCTCATCTTGGTGAAGGCGGGTCATGACACTAGTAGTGTCTTTAAATATATCTAAAACCTTCTATGATACCAACTATAACATCCTCAAACCCACACTCTCAGATCTAATGCTAAAAACCTGATCATTACATTTCTAGTTTGATACTGAGAAACCTGACCAAATCATATTTCCACATAAAAATTATAACAAAAGGAAATATTGTATCACTTACATACCTAATGACCATTTAGGTTTATAGTTGTATATAATTAGAAAAACTCTTATGTAAACAACACTCATGGAATCAAGAGTGTTTTTTACCCATTCTACCATGATATTTCATATTCCATATTAGGTGATCATCATAATCCATATGAACTCATTAATAACATAATTCATTTAAAATTATTCTTGATAACCTAGGAAAAAGGAAACATAAGTAGGGTGAGATAAAATACTTAATAAGGGAAAACATAACCATTCACAACTTAACATAATAAGTGAGATAAACATGTACATAAGGGTATGATGAAATAATCAAAGTGTGTGAGTATAACATAAGAGAAATCATACCCATCAATACTTGGATCATCTATCATGAGACATGCTATAAGGATTTACCAAAATAAATAGTCATTAGAATCAATAATCATGGTCCATATGATGTTAATATTGATCAAAGGAAACATTTATAACCCATAACAAGTATAATGAAATCATATTGGTATTTTGGAACAACATATTCATAGAAACCTTAGAAAACCATTATAGAACCCTCAAAAATGGAATAATCATGTGGTCAACATTCACACCCAATTAATTGGAGCACTATTGGGTTTCAACCATCATATAACCTATATCAGACTCAATTGTCAGCTATAATGGGTCTCAACCCATCAAAAAAAAATTCCAAGAACCACAACATGAATAAATCACATAGAGATTCATTTCATTATAAATCTCATAAAAATCATTATTCCTTTCATAACTTGATTAAACAATGGAAAAGTAACATGTTCGATTCCAATATATTTAAAATAATCATAATAAATATATAGAAAAAAATAGGATGGCATCATTAAAAAATTTACCTAGTGGATCATAAGTAACATCAAGGTTTTTTTATCTTAATGAATGTATATATCATTAAAAGGCCATTTAACAAAATTCTATAGGAAAACAACCTTTTCACTTTTAAAATAAATTTTAAAAACAAATAATTAATAAAAAGTGTGAAAATAATTTTACTTAAAAATATCCTTATAATCTTATAAAGTAATATTCAAAAAAATAATGTTAATGAAAATAGAAAAAGCAATTCATGATGTAAATGTTAAAAATAAACATTCTTTTAAAAAAATTGTAAAGGGAGTCAAAAGTGACCCATTTGGAAATAATTAAGACATTTCATTTAATAAAAATTTAAAATATGGTAAAATTACATGTAAAAAATATTTATGAAATAATTAATTTTCATAAAAGAAATTTTTTGAAAACTTTTTAGAAAACATTGATTCCAAAGATAAATATTTGCAATCTAAAAAAAGATACAAGATCAGTATAAATTACAAGAAACATTCTTGATGTTTATTTAATTAATAACGGATTAAATGGAAATTAAAAATGTAAGACACATTCATAACCATAGTATTATAAAATATATTAGGTTTAATAAAATAGGAGCATGTGATTTCCTCCCAAAAAGTAACATTGAACATAAACAATCCCAAAAAGAACACAGATTGCAACATAAATCCTTTTTCACTTTAGTAACAAATAAATCGTAAGCCCAATGAAATAATATGATAAAATTAAACTTTAAATATAATGAAAATAAGTATAATAATTATATAACATTTACAAGGGGAATCATATATACCTCATAAAATAATTTATGTTGATAACATCAACATATATCCAAAATAATATGAATTTGAGATGTATAACCCTTACAAAGATCATATCATTGATTTGAGAGTTACTAATTAGAGATATTATGGAAAAAAGATGTAAATAAACATAAAAACAAGTGTAAATAAATAGTAATAAAATTTATAGATCAATTTACACATAATCATGTCATAATGGATTCAAAGAAGAAGAGTTATAACCTAAGGAAAAGAAATTTAGTTAGGAAACCCTTAACCAGTAAATTATGATTCAATTCCCCTTGGATGAAAAAAATAAAATTGAAACATATAATACCATGAATTATAATTTATTCATGATATAATATACAATAGGGTAATTATATACACCACACAATAAATATTAGTGGTGAATATGTCATATGTCTCACATAAATAAAAGTGAGACGAGAAACCCTTACCTCATGTCCAAACTCTCCATTTATGTGTTGTAACTCATGTATAATAAGAATATATAAATTATTTTATTTCTAAATAACCATTTACAGGTTTAATAACTTATACTAAAATCATTTATTTTATTTATTTTAATGATATATTTAAATATTTAATCAGTTAAGTCTTTGTCATGTGTTTTGAGGATTTTCGATCCATATTCTCAAAAAACTTATGTATTTTGAATGAGATAATATGGGCCATTATTCCATCATATATAGAATAATAATAATTATATATTTATAATTTTTATAAATTTATTATACTTTTTAAACCAACCATGAAAGTTTTTTAATGAAAAATTAACTACGTTATAGTTATTGATATGGTAGGTTGTACGTACGCATGAGCCTCATTTACATTTTTCAAAGATCATTATGGAAATATGGTAAGTATTATTTTATATTTATGTAATTATCATAATATCATAAATATAAAATTATTTATTTAAATGAATATATATATCATCAATGTGACATGGTGATGAAAAATGAATCACATCTCCCCGTAGAGGTGGAAGTCAACACTTATGCATGAACAAAGTTATCATTTTCAATGAATTGAAATATAGGAAAATATTTTATATATTATATTTTAATAATTATTAATATTTCATTAATATAATATATAAACATTAATTCTCTCATTATAACTATCCATGAAAGGCGATGATGAATAAATAATTATCTTGGTTTGCATGGTGGTAGTTTGTCCTACACACAAATGGTGTTTTCATTTCCCATTTGATGGAAGAGGATATATATTTAGGTTATTAAATTAACATAATAAAATATATTTATTCAATATTTACTGATTTTATTTTATCATCATGGTTGAAGAATATTTGAAGGAGGTGTAAAAATAATGAAAAAAAATTATCGTTTAAGAATAATATATGTTCTTCACACCACCTCTTTAAGATTATATTTAAAGGATTCCTAGAATAGATTTATGATCAAACAAAGTCCTGTAGGATTTTTAGAGGGAAGTTATAAAGTTATTTGGGTAGGTTTAATATAAACTATAATTCCTTTAATGTGTGAATAGAAGAGGATAGTGTTTGGCCTTTTATAAGTTGAGGATATAACATACTTGGAATTTTTTCAAATAAAAAGTTATAACCATGTTTTCACATGCAAAAGGATCTAAAATAGACCATTATAGAGAATTATATGATAAAATGTTTATATATTTCCATATAATGTAATTTATAAATCTTTTTAAATCATTTATTAGTAATATTATTTTAATTAAACCCCCCGATCACCTTAACCGTGGTAAATGATTTTTACTGGTTACATTATCCAATAAAACAAAAAACTAATTTTAACATATTATATAATATAAGTTATTAATATTATATATATGGAATCAATTTTACAAAATTAAATTCATATAATTGGTATAATTTGATTTAATGTAAAACATAAAGACACATTAAAAAAATGATTTTTCAATAAATGTGTTTTTCCATAATAAGATGATCTTATATTAAATTTATGACTAGTAATAATTATTATATTAATTTGAATAATTATTTATAGATACATAATATAAATATTTAATTTAAATAATTCCTCGTTAGGAGTTATTTTAATTAATTATAATGGATAGATATTATGCACTTTAATGTAGTTTTTCAGAAAAAATGTTTTTTAAGCTCATAAATAAACTTATACTAACATCCAATATAAAGATGATTCAGATGTGAATTATTAGATTAAATATAATTAAATAATAATTGTTTTATATGAAATAAAATTCAAATCATAATAGAAAATTTCAATTTTTTAATTTATTGAAATGAAATTATCGTATTTGGAAAATTTGTATCTTCACTATTCACTAAAAAATCAATATTTTCAAAAAAATACAAAAAATTTCCCTAAGTTAGTTTTAATAAAACGATTTAAAAAATTAATTTCATTTTATAAAATATATTTTCTAAAAGTTATGTAAATTAATGATAATATTTTCTATTAGAAATTAATAAATATCATTCTTGAAGAAAACTTATTTTTTATGAATAAAATATCTATCAAAAATTGAGTAATTATTTAATTAGAATATATAAATTGATTTATATTTATTAGGAAATATATATATATATATATATATTTCATAAAGTATTTTTTTCATAATCATACACCCAATTTAATGACTAGTTTATAATGTTCATATATTTTATGGGTCGTTTATGCTCGGTGTTGCATGTCATATACGCTATCGAACATAGTGTTCTTATTTTAAATTCATGGGGTGTTAGAAATATAGTTATAGAAATTTTATGATCATGGATTGAGTAAATCAAGTTATAAATGTTTTATCTTTTAATTTTTAAAAGGTAAATATGTCTATGAATCATTCCCATGGTTTCACCTTATATTTCACTCATTCGATCATGGTGGAAAATATAGTGACCTATTCTACATGATTTTAAGGGTTATGTAGATAATATTATCACACTATATTTATTTTAATACTATATAAATAAATTTAAATAATTGATTTATATAAATAAAACTTAAATAAATATAATTTTTAATAAATTTAAATGAAATTAATAATATCATATCAAGGTGAATTAAACAATTCAACACATGAATAATTTATTTTATTTTTTTTCAATTACACTGAAAAACAACTCTTATATTAATTTATATTTTTTCACCCATTGAAACATTTATTAAATTTGTATTAATATATAAATATTGTAACATTGAGAGATATTATAATATGTTTTTCTTTAAATAAATTAATTTCCTTTCATATCTTGCGATACACACAATCCCAAGTTTAAATGTACTATAATATAGTATACCATTATAACATATCCATTAAATTTATAGAGTGAATAAGAATAACAAAAATTTTCAAATTAAGGTTTTATATATATCAAATATATTGATAAATAAGTACACAATTTTTAGTAAAGTATTTATATGCTTCAAACATATATTATTTCCCCAAAAGAGATTTTATTTGTTTTTATAAGTAAATAATATAATTATTTTTTACAATTTCTAGAAATTTTATTTTAATAAAGTAAATTAATTTTTTAAATTAAAATTTCAAAAAAAATCTTAAAGTGTGATTTTGTGATTTTTTTTAAAATGATTGATTTTTCAATGAATAGTGAAAAATACTAATTTTTATTGAAAAATATGTTTTCATATCAATATTTTAAAAAGATTAATTTTAATTTTAATTCATTTTAAAATTAAAAATTGTTCATTTATATTATTAATTAACCAATTATGGTCATTGTAATCAATTTTACGCAGGATTTTGGTATTGAAAACTTTTTATACTTCTCAAAACATTTTTTTATAAAAAACTTCTTTTTGATCACGTTTCTTTGTTTAATTTTAAATTAAAGTATAAAAATTATGTTAATTGGATTTTATAAAACTGATTCCATATTAAAAATTCTGAGGATTGAATTTGGTTAGTAGGTTCCTTTTATATTTGGTCGCTATGAATATTAACCTTTTTAAATATTTACAACATTGATAAGGGTAAAATGGGTAAAACAGTGTTAAAAATTAGGGATATGGCTTGAAATTTTCAATAAAAGTTGATTTTATCCTATTTTATGAATGTATTTAATCCATTTATATCGTATTATATAATATATGGACACTTAGTATAATTTTTATTTGATTTTGAACTTTAAATTATTTTATGAAAAGAATATATGAAATATGTCACTCTCTTGAATTTAATGTATTTAAATGATTTATATAAGGATAAAAATAGGATAAGTTCAGTTATAAATTTTTATTTTAAATATGAATATTTTTTTATCATGGTAATTTATTTTCAATTTTTTTGATTTAATAATTACCTAAAATGCTCACACAACATTGACAAAATATTAATTTAATTAATCGAAAAATAAAATAACAGATTCTAAAAATATGAATAGTAATAAAATTTGGATTGATTATTATTATACATTAATTTTGTAGATATAAAAAATATTAGGTATTTGTGAGAGGTTTATATTCTAATTCCATAAATATCTACATGAATTTTAAGTTAATAGAAATGAATAGTTCTAAAAATGACATTAATGATATTTTATAGTAAACAATATTTTATTAATTTACATAAAATTAATATAAAACCTATATTGAGTAAATTTAATGGGAAATTATTTAACATATCGTTCATGGTGAATTTATGGGAAAATTTCCCTTTTATATAATCATTCATGACCCTTAAATGGTATAAAACTTTGATATTGTGATAATTATCAAAAGGGTTAACGAGGGGTTAAAATGAAGAAATATTGGTGAAAAAAACACCTAAATTTGTCAAAATTTTATTTTATTAAAGTATATATATTTATACTGATACTATATTTTAAATATGTTAATTTTGAGTCACTTGTTTATATAAATTAATTGATATTAATTTAATACTTTAAGTAATTCCAAGAGTGCTCATACCCTCACATAGAAAAGGACCCCCCTTATCCTCTATTACTTACACATTTAGAGCCTTATATATTAATAAATATCTATAATAATACCTTCCAAACATTTTTAAATATATCATAGATCTTTTTTTATTTCAAAAAGTCCATCCCTTCAAGGTTTAAGTTTTAAGACAAAAGAGGATTCTCAACAAGGAGGTATAACTCTTAAATAAGAATTTTCAATTTTAATTATTCTTATACCTCCTATAAATCCATGGTATCCATTATTAAATAACTAATTCAGTATATTAAAAATAATTAATTACTGTTATGGTTATGAACAACCACTATCCACCCTATTTCCATCTTATTTAAAGTGAAAACATTGCTCATGTTTACCTATGGATTACCCTCTCTATATAGTTGTGTAATTCGTTTTTCCTCACTATTTTACATGGATAGTTATAATTATGGATTTAATAAATATTTCATTTATAATATTATTATTATTCTATGAAGGTGAATTATTATTTACCTTTCTTTCATTCCATTCATAAAAAATGGAAATAATGTTCATGCGTATGTATGGCCTACCATCTTCATGAAAGGTATAATTCATTTTTCTATCTCTAACTTTTATGGATGAATATAAATATATAATGAATATATATGATATCTATATCATTTTTAACAACTTTTATATGATGGAACCATGATCAAAGTATAAGGACTAGATCTACTGAACCAAAATTCTCATGATAAATAAAACATTTAACTCTAAGAAACGAAACATTTAATAAAGAATTATTAATAAATGGGTTTTCAAATGTTATAAGAATATCATATATGATATTATATAAATTTATATGATTATCATATATAATCATAATAAATTAAAATTTATTATACATGTGGTTAGTGTACTTTTAAATCAATTTAAACTTGAGGTAAGAGCCTTATGTAACAATGTCATTGTTTATCAGGATAATTAATGATTAAGTTTCTGATGATTTAATTTTATGAATTATCTCTCAATAATCCTATAAATTATATTATCCTTTATTTATCTCAATATATTATATATATTTTTCATTTCATTTTACCCTATTCAGTTTATCATGATACTAAAATAACTTTTTTTACGGAAAATCTACTTTATTTCTCTCTTTGGTCAAAAATTATTTTTCTTATATATCCATGTTTTCTAAAAATTTTTTGAAAATGATTTAATATTATATTTTTATTATTTAAAGTAATTTTAAACTAAGATATAATTTTTTAAAACTTGGTTAAAAGGAGTGTTCTTTTTGTTTTTGGAATGAGGTGTTGTTTACTTTTTGTCAAAAATGTTAAAAGAACTTTTGTTTTAATGTATATTAAATAAATATAATTTTCATCCATCATGACCGATAAATACTGTGAATTTTCTTCAATAATTTTCCATGGTAATTTTAAAAAAAAAATCTCTAATATTTGGGAATTTTTTAGATTTTAAAGAAGTGCATTAAAAACTGAAAATGGTGTCTTCTTCAAGAAATATTCAAGATATATTCTAAGGTAATATTCATCTATGATGAAATTAATTGATGTTTCATATTCTTTACTAGTGATATGATAAAATTATACCATATAATTTAATTATTTGGATGAATTATGATGATGATGATTTAAGAATGATTTTATGAAACCCATTTACTTCTATTGGGTTAATTAAATTAGGAAACCATTTCTTTTCCAAAGGTGATGCTATAATGAAATGATGAAATGTTTATGAAACATAATTAACATTCAAAGGTTATGATATTATTAATATTTTATGATCTTATCAAAAAAATCTATATTATTTTCATTCTATGATGGGTGGGCCTAGAATTATATATCCCTCCGATGCATTGGGTAAAGATGGATATCTAATGAGATAATAAGTACTGGAATGGGGAGTGAAACTATATTATTAAGGGAATTTTTCCACTATGATAATCTTGGTAGTGATCCTTTATTATTTATATGATTATTTTGGGAGTGTACTTAATACTTTATGATAGTATTGGTAGGGTTCCTTAATTAAAAAGGAAATGTTTTTCTATTCATATGTATTTGACAAAAACTTATGTCTTATGCCAAATATATTATCTCATGGATAATGCTATTTTAATCCTTTATGATTCATGTCTTATAAACTATGAAGACCCATTCTATGATATAATATTATTATCTATGATATAATAGGTACAATTTTCAGTTGTTAATATGAAGTTATCATACCTGTATGCTCATATTATTCTTAAGTGATCATTGGTATCTCCCATGTTTACCCTCACTAAGAATTTGAGCTCACCCATTATTTTGTTTTATTTCACTAGGTTATTAAGAAAGGTTTTATGTAGGTTTTTTCCAATAATAGTACAATGTGGGAAGATAAATATGGGAGATATTGAAGAAATTTCATGAAATAATATTATTGTTCATCTAGTTTCTAAAGGCAAAATACATTTATAGTCTATAGGTGTGTATTAGTAATATGTATTGAATGTTTATCTATTAAGTTATAATATATATATAGGAAAATTATGGGTCACTATAGTTTGAATAAGAGGAAAATTTTAGTAAATATTTGGAGATTAGGATTTGAAAATTTTGGTGGAAACCTTGAGGGTAAATCTAAGTATATGATAACATCCTAATGTATCGGCAAGAAATAGATTATTTGGTTTTCCTAGAAATAAATCTATGTCTATATACTATAAGTGGATGTGGTTTTGGAACAGATTTATCTTGGGGTAATGAACTTGAAAAGAGTTATTTAATATTATCATGACTATCCTTATGGTTCATGAATAGTGTATCCTTACTGCACAACTAGTTTGAAACTCCTAGGGTATATGATTTTTTAATTCACATTTTCTTTATGAACCATTATGATGTATTTGAATAAATTATGATCAAGGATGACCTATGTTAAACCTAAGGTGTCATAGATTGAAAATATGATTTCATGATTTAGAAAATGAATAAAATCTCTTCATGATTATATGAGTGATCACATTTATTAATGAAGCTTGATAGTCATGTTATCCATTTTTGGTTTTATTAAGGGATTAAAGATAGAATAATGAATTCGAGGTTGTGGAAGGTACACCCAAATATTTATGTATCTTATTTGAGATTAGTTATATAAATTCCCTTATATCATGAAAAGTGTTTAGGAATTATAACTCTTATACTGAATTACTATATGTTGATTTATAATTGAAAACCCCTAATGGTATGATGATCACATATCAATTATATAATTCTTCTCTGATTAAAGTTTTTAGGAATTTTGTCCCTGAAAATCTCATTATTCTCTTTTAGTTTTATTTAATGTAATCTTATGCATGGATGTGATTTATTTACATAAATCCCACACCAATTTCTCAGGAAGGTAAGTCACATTTGATATACCAAACTATCCTATGATCATCTATTAGTGTGGTGATAAATATAAACTTCTGATATAAATTACAACCATTATTTGGGTCGCAAATCAAATTCAAAATTGGTGTTTAGCTTAGTTGGTTGAGGAGAAAATCAACATCAATTATATACCTATTGTTTTGGATTTTATTAATGAATTTTTGGAATAATTTCCTAATATTACATCAAATAGTGAATTTTAGTTTTTAATAGAACTCATACCCAATGGTACACCTATTTTAAAGACACTGTATAGAATGGACCCTATTGAGTTATAGTAATTGAAGAAGCAACTCCCTGAGAATCATGAAAATGGATTTATTCAGCCATGTTCATCACCATGGGTGTCACGACCCGTCCCTTGGGTCCCATGTTGTGACTACCTCAAGCCCACCTTCTAAAGGCCAGGGGTTGGAGACTAGCACCAAAAAGGAATAACCCAAAAAGGGAAGGTATTGTCTTTAAACTTGTACACACTCAGACTAGGTACACACTGCATACAAGTAAAACACAATAGAAAAGGGAAAGTATAACCACTACTAGAAACCACCACTTCAAGTAAAAGTATGTATTGAATGTAAAGGGGCTAGTATAGAATCTTAAATGGAAAGAAAGTACATAAAAAAGGGGGAAATATGCTCCGGAGGTCGTCCACCAAGGATCCTACCTGAAGGGTAGGTACATCTCATCGTATGTCGTCACTGTCGCTCACCACGTCTGTCAAATCACCTCTGAGCACCATCTAACCCTGGCTCCTCGATTCTTAGTCAAGTTATCTATTGTCTGAACAATACACAACAAGTTTCGGGTGAATCCCATGTAGGGGTGAGTATAAAAATACTCAGTATGGACCCTGAGACCCCTGAAGGTTTCTCAGAATTTCACAAAGGAAAAACCACAAAGCATGATCTCAATCACAAAGCATAAAGTTAAAGACAGATCACAGCAGGTATACAACTTTGAGAACATGAATAAAGATGATTAGTCTTCAGCTATATCATTTTATTCTATTGATAGGTTCTGCTACTAATCCATGAAGGGTCGCTGAACTGTCGATCCACATAGGGTCGCTCTACTGTCAATCAACACAGGGTTGCTCTACTGTCGATCCGCACAAGGTCACATTACTATTGATCCGCACAGGGTCGATCTACTATCGATCCACATAGGGTCGAACTACTGTCGATCTATACAGGGTCACACTACTACCAATCCATAGAGGTTATCACTACTATCAATCCACATAGGGTCGCGATGATTTCATTCCATGAAGGGTCACTCTCATACCAATCCACAGAGTGTCGCTCTTCACTTGATATCCAACCACAGGATTCCTACACTTGGTGTGCTTGAGTTCCCAAGAAACCGATCCTCAAGACACTGGTCATATTTCAATCTCCATAAATTCTCACGAAGAAGTAACCCGAAGGACTCCCATGTCATAAGGGTTCCAACGCAACAGACGGCGCATCAATCAGATGACTAGTCTGTAAGATATAGGAAAAAAGGTAAATAGGGATCTGTTAGATTTGAGTCTGATCCAACCTGACCATACTCCATCATCTTCCAAAACTCAAGTGGAGTATCTCAAAATAACCACCTCATTGTGAGGGTCCTCACGCCGCAGATGGCACATCAATAGAATGCCCAGTTTGCAAGATACACCCAATTTAGCGAAACAGGACCGGTCGGGTTTGTGTCCGGTAGGGGTCTGGCCCGGCCTACCCATTGAGCACGCGGGTCCAGATAGGTTGGTGGGTTTGGCCTGGTTGGTTGACCCAGCCCGATTGGCGGTTCTGGCCTGGCTCGCGGGTCCGGCCCGGTTCGGGAGTCCAGCCCGGCCGGCTGGTCTGGCCCGCCTGGAGAACCTGACATGTCTGGATGCATGCTAGTTGCTGGACACACCGACCAAACACAGTGCGTACAGTTCAACCAGCTGGTGGTGCCAGTGGGGTGCCACCCGCACTTCTGAAATGACCAGATGGAGCCAGCTTTTGGTCCATTTGAGTGGCCTGAGCGGGCTACTCCTCTTCCCGCGCGACGCGACGACTCCACACCATTCCACCCGACGTGGCCCAGATGGCCACGACTCCTGCCATTGTGCCAGTGGTGCCACCATGCCAGTGGGGCCTTGCTGGCGGTAGCTTCCGCATGCCACCGAAGATGCTCAAGTGGTCCATTTTCTTTCTTGTCTGCGCCTATGGTCCTCCTGAGTCACCACCTTCACTGTGAGGTGCTTAAATTCTTCTTGTTGCCTTGTTTCCCAGTTTCCCACAAAGAATGAACATAAAACAAGAACATAGGGGGTACTGGCCTTGTTGGGATTGGCCCAAACTCTCCTAATTATTTTTCTAACATGGGGTGATAACAATCATCAATCAGAAAGAAAAATTCCCCAAATTAAGACCGCAGAACAACCACCCGCAAGAACAAACAATATGCGGATCAAACTATTAGTCAGTTGGTCCACATTCGTTGTATTTTATAAGAAGTGAATGAGAGGAAACATAAAACACATAAACCCCTTACCCGGATTCGGTGGAATCTGATGCGGACAATGGAAGGAATCTGCATTTGAGGTCATTTGTCGCTGTTTGTCGATCCCCGGATCAGTTCCCCCAACGGTCATCGTTCGTCCACCGTTCTTTGTTGGAGAGGAAAGTCGTCAATGATTTGTCAGAGGTTATCCTATAGGTTATCAATTATCATTCCAAAGGTTTGATTAAATTAAAGAAACTGCACCACGTTTTGTTCATTAATATGGTTAATTAAGGAACCACAATTAATGAACCTTTAGTCCACAAACGTTGCGGTTACACATCCAAAGGGACATGTTATTAAATGTCTCTTATTTAATGTTCATCATTATACTACGGTTTCTCTATCCACCTCTCAATAGTTTTAGAAAGAATAAAATAACTTATAGTTATTTTATTTTTATTTTTTATAAAAATCCAAAAAATATCTTTTTTGGCTGACCCTTTCCAACCAAAGTTAAGATTCACCTAAGAGAATCCTGGCACTGTGATTTCAATGGTGACCTTGTATTTTTAATCAGAGCACTGGTTAAAAAGATAGAAATACTTGATTTCATGCTTACTAAACATACCTTATAAAAGTTCAAAATTATATTTTGAGCTCTACATGCCTTGAAATCACGTGCTTTCAATTTTAAAAGTATCATGATAATTCCATATAATTAAAAAAATATGGAATTTTTGGATCTTTACATTCTCACCACATTAGGGATTTACGTCCCCGAAATCCAAAACAAAGGCTAAGAAAACAAATGGGGGTACTGAGGACAAAACTAAGCCTCTTGCTCCCATGTGCTCTCTTGTAGGTTCCTATGTTGTCACCAAACTCGCACCATAGGAATCGACCGCCTCTGTAGTACCTTCTCCAATCAATCCTCTATCTCAACCAAGAACTCCACAAACATCGCCCCATCATCAATGTCCAGCTCGCTCGAGTCGATGACGTGTGATGGATCATGCATGTATCTCCTCAGCTGTGACACATGGAAAACATTATGCACCTGGTTCATATATGGGGGAAGAGTTTGGTGGTACACCACCTCACCAAATCTGCTCAAGATCTAAAAATGTTCGATGAACCACATAGATAGCTTGCTACCCCTGCCAAATATCTAAAATCCTCATCGGGGTGACACCTGAAGGAAAACATGACTGCCATCCTCAAACTCCCATGGTCTCCATATTCTGTCGGCATAAGACTTATGCCTACTCTGTGTAGTCTTCATCCACTCCTGTATGACCTTCACCTTCTCAGTGGTAGCTCATACCAACTCTGGACCCATAAGTTCTGACTCCACTAGCTCTGTCCAGCATAGAGGTGATCTACAAGGTTACCCGTACAAGGCCTCAAACGGTGTTATGCTGATGGTGGAGTGATAAATGTTATTGTATACAAACTCCACCAGTGGCAGGTGGTCCTCCCAACTGCGGCCAAAATCAAGGACGCATGCATGAATCATTTTCTCAGGTGCCTATATTGTTTGCTCTGTCTGACCATTATTCTGAGGGTGAAATGAAATACTCAAGTGTAGCTGAGTCCTGAACACCTCCTATAATCCATTCCACAACTGGAATGTAAAACAAGAATCACGATTTGAAATGATCATCGATGGTATCCCATGAAGTCGTACTATCTCATGGATGAAGAGGAATCCCAATCCATCTACTTACCCCTGCTCTCGGATGGGTAGAAAATGGTCCAAATTGGTGGGCCGATCAACGATCACCCTGATAGAGTCGTGGCCCATGGATGTAAGTGGTAACCCCATCATGAAGTCTATTGAGATACCATCCCACTTCCATTCTAGTACATCAATTGGTTGTGCTAAGCCTGGTAGAACCTAGTTCTTAGCCTCCACTTCCTGACAAGTGAGGCATCATGAAATGAACTATGCCACTTCTTTCTTTATCCCTAGCCACTAGTACTAATGTCGGAGGTCCTGGTACATCTTCGCCACACTAGGATGTGCCTCTAAAGGGAACGTATGGAATTCTCTCAACACCTCCTCCCAAAATGTCATTGGTACCATAGTGCGTCCTCTAAAAAGGACGACGTTCTCCCCACCTCTCGAAAATCCATCAGGATCCTATCCTAAGGATATCTGAGCACGTCAAGACTCACAGTTAACATCCCCAAGCTGTGCCTTCCGAACTTGCTGAAGGAGTGGGGGAGTGACAGTCATATACTGAAGGTAATCTACTCCATCACTATTCACAATGTATATCTGCAACGCGGCTAGAAGCTATGTCGCCTCAATCAGCAGGTGTAGACCTGACCTCCTGCTGAGTGCGTCTTCTACTACATTTCCCCTCCCAGGTGTGTAGACTATCTCAAAGTCATATTCCTGGAGGAACTCCGTCCATTGCTATTGTCTCGGATTCAGGTCCTTCTATGAGAAGATATACCTTAGAATCTTGTGACTAGAGTAGATAGTAAACTGTTCTCCCATCAAGTAGTTCCACCACATATTTAATGCAAATACTGCTACTTCTAACTCCAGGTCCTGGGTAACATATTTTTTCTCGTGTTTCCTCATCTTTCGTGTGCCGTAGGAAATCACCGCTCGGTCCTGCATCTGGACACATCTTACAAAGTGGACTTACCGTATCCAGAACTGGCACTTTTAGAGCTTTCCATAAATCTGGTAATCTTAGAGTGTATCCAGAACTATCTACAGATGCGTGGAATTCTCCTCCTCCAATTCTGAGTATACCAAGATGTTGTCAATTAAGACCACCACTAAGAGATCGAGGTAAGGTTGGAAGATCATGTTCATTAATCCCATGAACACTGTCAGAGCATTGGTCATGCCAAAAGGCATTACCAAGAACTCATAGAGGCCATACTGGCATCTGAAGGTTGTCTTTGGTACATCCTCACCCCATACCCTGAGTTGATGATAGCCTAATCTGAGGTCTATATTCAAAAACAAACATTCTCCCTTCAGCTGGTCAAAGAGATCATCAATCCTCAGAAGAGGATATTTGTTCTTCATGGTCACTTGGTTCAGGCGCTGATATTCCACGCAAAGCCTCAAAATCCCATCAACCTTTTTGGAGAACAAAATCAGGGCTACCCATGGAGAGACACTGGGTCTTACGAACCCCTTCCTCTAAAAGTCATCCAACTATACACTCAACTCATGAAGCACCACGTGAGCCATCTAATATTTTGGTTTAGATATCAGTGTCGTCCTGGGGTACACGTAGATGTTGAAGTCTACCTATTTTCGAGGTGGCAATCACATAACATCTTCAGGGAAGATGTCTATATACTGTTCCACCACAACAGGATAGCTCAAACTTCTCTCATACACCACACTGAGGGTGAGGCTAGCCAACTGATGAGTGATCCGCTGCACCCTCCTCCTTGAAAGTCCATCCTATGTTGCAAAGGTTTCCTTCTCACCGGTGAAGGAAAACTTGGTCCCATTCTCTCCAACACACCACACTTTTCTCCTAAAATAGTCAGTCTAAGCATAGGCTGTGGATAGACAGTCAATACCCAAGATGATGTTGTAAGGCATCGATGCTGCTACTAGGAGATCCTAGTTAAAGCTATCTCATCTTAGAATAATCTCAAACTACTTGCACTGGTGTGTAATCATTTAATCATCTCTTATAAGAGTCTCTAAACATAAGGATTGAGCCAACGGCTATATCGGAATCTCCAAGCTCTAAATGAGAGTCATGGTAATGAAAGAGTGACTGGCACCTGTGTCTATAAGAACTGCAGCTAGGGTGGAGTAGAAACAGATCATACCTCGAATCATCTCTAGAGCACTGTGGTCATAGGCCTCTACTGCCTGAAGATGAGATCGTCCCTATCCACCTACTCCCTGGGGTTGGGGTGGACCACCTGAGGGTGGTGGTAGTGGTACCTCAAACCTTCATCCACGACCTACTGTACGACCTGATCCTCTACCACATATGACACCCTACGAAACTCCTCATTCAAACCATTGATGTTGTCTCAGTGGTCCCTAAATCATTTGTTTATCATCAGTACGGTGGGTTGGGCAGTCGCGAGCCATGTGACCTTGCCCACCGCATGAGTAGCATAATTTGCTCCTCTACTGACCTCCTCTTATTTGAGAGCTTCGTACCACAAACAGTACTTCCTGGGGTCATACTCCAGAAGGTTTGGGCCACTTGGACCTCTGAATCATCAGTCTACTGCCTGCTGAAAATGACTCAGATTCCTATCGTCCAGTGGTGGCTCTCACCATTGGTGCCTCCTCAGCTAGGAATTTCTCCACCAATAGTGATCACTCTAGCACTCCAGCCTGCGTTGGGGTGTTGAGTGATATCATCGATGATCTGATATCCCATCGGAGACCCTTCTCAAAGGTCTAGGCCCTGAAGAAAGGGACTCGTACCATCTCAGTGGAGTAGAAAGAGAGATCAATGAATCTCATTGAGTACTGGGCCACTGTCAGGTTTCCCTACTATAAGTGCAGTAGCTCCTGAATACGCATAGAGTGTAGTGTCGCTGGTACGAACTCCTCCCTGAGGAGGATCTTGAAGTCCCACCAGGAAAGATTCATCTCTTTGTGAATATAGAGTGTCAGGCTCCACTATCTCCCTATTATTCCCTGAAAGAGACTAGCAGCTAGGATCCACATATGGTCTCCTAATGTCTCGACCAAACAGAAAACCCATGCCACAGCCTCTAGTCAATCCTCATCCACCTGTGGATCAATCTCATCTCGAATCCTCAAAGGCCTCTGTCTCTAGAACCCGTGCAATGTACTCAGTCGGTGTTCATGGTATGCTGATGGGGATGGGGGAAATTGCTTCCCTACTAGTGGCGGTGCTACTGGTACACCACCTAAAGGTGATATCACTGTAAAAGGGCCATGCACTGAATCCTCATTTCTCGGTGGGCCATCGATGTAATCTCTCACTGGAATCATGACTGGTTGTCTACATGGTGACACCCCGTTATAGAAATAGATGTGCCATGGTAAATAAGTTATACCTGTTGAGCTGACTCAAAAGAGATCAAAAGAAAAACATTTTCAAAACACATGCAAATAGTGTTTTCGTGTGTTGAGTCGGAAATCAGAACTCATGGTATTGGGGTATGGATACATCGGCCGTCGCACCAACACTGGACTCCCCGAACTATAATCTGAACTCAATACACTTAACACAATTTCTCCATTGAAAAACACAGAATCTTAGTTCTTCTGGTAGAACTGACCGCCCTCTGATACCACTTCATCACGGCCCATCCCCCAGAGCTCATGTTGTGACTACCCCAATACCTCCTTCCAAAGGCCAGAGGTTAGAAAATAGCATCGGAAAGGAATAATGAAAAATGGGAAGGCATTGCATTTAAATCTTCACACACTCATACAAGGTAAACACTACATACAAGTAAAACACAACGAAAAAAAGGAAAGTATAACCACTACTAAAAACCACCACTAAGAGTAAAAGTATGCACTGAATGAAAAGGGTCTAGTATACAATCCCAAGTGAAAAGAAAGTACATCAAAAAGGGAAAACATGCTCCGGAGGTCTTCCACTAAGGATCCTACCTAAACGGTAGGTATAACTCATCGTCTGCCATCACTACTGCTCACCACGTCTGTCAATCACCTCGGAGCACTGTCTAGCCCGGGCTCCTCGAGTCTCATTCAAGTTTTCTGTCATCTGCACAAGACACAACAAGGTGTTGGTGAATCCCATACATGGGTGAGTATAAAAATACTTAGTAGGGACCTAGAGTACCCTAAAGGTCTTTTAGAATTCCACAAATTAAAAACCAAAAAGCATGATCTCAATCACAAATCATAAAGTAAAAGATAGCTTACATCAAGTATACAACTTAGAGAACAGGAATAAAGATGATTATTCTTCAGCTAAATCATTTTATTCTGTTGATAGGTTTTGTTTCTGATCCACGAAGGGTCTCTAAACTGCCAATCCGCATAGGGTTCTTCTACTGTCGACCCACACATGGTCTCTCTACTTTCAATCCACATAGGGTCGCATTACTGTCGATCCACACAGGGTCACTCTATTATCGATCCACACAGGGTCGCACTACAGTCGATCCACACTGGGTTGCACAACTGTCAATCCACACTGGTTTGCACTACTGCTGATCCACACAGGGTTTCCCTGCTGCCGATCCACGAAAGGCCTCTCTTATGCCGATCCACAAAGGGTCTCTCTTCACTTGACAGCCAGCCACAGGATTCCTGCACTTGGTGTACTTGAGTTCCCGAGAAACTGCTCCTCAATCCATTGGTTATATTTCAACCACCATGAAGTCTCATGAAGAAGTAACCCGAAGGACTGCCTTGTCATAAGGGTTCCAACATGACAGATGGCACGTCAATCGGACTCCCAGTCTGTAAGATATTAGCAAAAAGGTAAATTGGGCCCGGTTGGATTTGAGTTTGATCCAACCCAACTATACTCCAACTTATTCCAAAAATCAAGTGGAGTATCTTAAAAGAACCATATCGTTATGAGGATCATCACACCACTAACGGCGCATCAATGGACATTCAATTTTCGAGATACACCCAATTTAATGAAACAGGGCTGGTCGGGTCTGGGTCCGGTAGGGGTCCGGCCTAGCCGGCCCATTGGGCCCATGGGTTTGTCCTGACCAGCGTGTCTGGCTCGACTGGTGGGTCTGGCCTGGTTGGCGGACCTGGCCCGACTGGCAGGTCCGACTCGGCTCGTGGGTCCGGCCCTTTCGGAGGGTCCAGCCCGACTCGTGGGTCTGGCCCAACCGGCGGGTCTGGCCCGCCTAGAAAACCCAGCCCGCGCAGATGTGGGCCCATTGTTGGACGCACCGAATGGATGCGGTGCAACCAGTTCGACTAGTTGGCGGTGCCAGCGGGGCGATACCCCCTTCCTAAAAGGCCCACTGGAGCCAGCCGTTTGTCTAGCCAAGCGGCCCGAGCAGGCCACTCCTCTTCCCGCACGGCTTGACATCGCCGCGCCGTTCCACCCACCACGGCCCGGATGGCCTTGCCTCCTACCTCCGTAGAGCCTACGGGTGCCGCTCCTCCATGTGGTAGGCTCATCTGGCCACCGCCGCCTGTTTCCTATGCCGCCACGCTGGTGGTGCCGCATTGGCGGTTACTTCCGCTAGCCACCAAAGATGATCTAGTGCTCTGTTTTCTTTCTCGTCTACACCTACGGGCCTCCTGGTTCATAATCTTCACTACAAGGCTCTTAAATTCGTCTTGCCTCCTCATTTCCTGATGGCGCACAAAGAACACACATAAACTAATTACAGGGGGCGTTTGGGCCTTGTTTAGATTGGCCTGCACCCTCCGCGTTACTGTTCTAACATGGGGTGATAACAATCATCAATTATAAAGAACAATTCCCCAAATTAAGACCCCACAACAACCACTCGCAAGAATAAATGAGATGTGGATCAACCCATTAGTTTTTTGGTTCGCGTTCATTGTATTTTCCAAGAAAGGAATGAGAGGAAACATAAAACACATAAACCTTCTACTTGGATTTGGTGTAATCCATTACGGACAATGGAAGGAATCTGCATTCGAAGTCGTTCAACATTATTCATCTATCCCAAGATCGATTCCCCCAATGGTCGTCATTCTTCCACCATTCTTCGTTGGAGAGGAATGTCATCGGCATTTTGTCAAAGGTTCCTTTTTTGGGTTCTCAATTTCCCATGCCAAAGGTTTGATTAAATAAAATAAATTGCACCATGTTACATTCATTAATATTGTTAATTAATGAACCGCAATTAATGAACCTTTAATCCATGAACGTTTTGGTTGCACATCCAAAGGGATGTGTCATTAAATGTATCTTATTTAATGTTCATCATTACATTTTGGTCCCGCCATCTGCCGATCAATGGTTGCAGAAAGAAAAATAACTTATAGTTATTTTTTCCAAAAGTCCAAAAATAATCCTTTTTATTCGACCCTTTCTAGCTGAATTTAAGCTTCTCCTAAGAGAATCCCAGCATTGAGAATTCAATGGTGGCCTCAAATGTTTAATTTGGGCACCAGTTAAAAATATAGAAATCCCCGCTCGCAAGTTTACTGAACGTACCTTAAAAAAGTTCAAAATTCCGTTCCAGGCTCTCTGGGCCTCAGAATCATGTGTCGTCAATTTTCGCAGTCTCGTGATAATTCTATATAATTAAAAAAATTATACATAATTTCCAGTTCTTTATAATGGGGTGCACATATTCTGGTTTTTAAGAAGAAATATGGATCAAGGCGACTCTCCATTGATTACTAAGAACTAACCAAGATCAAAATAAATAATAAGTATCATATTCCCTGTATTAATTATTTTTTGATAAATTACAAGGAGATCAATATTTTTCCAATTTTGATCATTAATATATAAAATATTAGTTGGGGTCCAAAGTGAAGAAATACCCAAGAAAACCATTCATATGAGCTATAGAGACTTTTAATTTATAGTGATTCCATTTGGTCTTACTAATTCCCCAACTATCATCATAGATTTAATGAATAAAGTTTTTAGATATTATATTAATTTTTTTGGTAGCATTTTTATGCAAAATTTTAATATAATAAAAGAGAAAGGAATAAAATTAATATCATTTGAGAATTGTGATGAAGACCATGAAAAAAGTGAATTTGTAAGAAAAAATTAACATGTGTGAATTTTAGCTATATAAAGTTTTATTTTTTGGTCATATTATCCATAGTGAGGGTATATTTATGGATCCATAAAAGAATAATGTTATTAAAAATTGGATTAGACTAAAAAATATAACTCAGATTCAATGTTTTCTTGGTTTTGTTGGATTTTCTAGATGTTTTGTGGGTAATTTCTCATGGATCCCCAATCCACAACCAAGTTAACTCAGAAGGGAGTAATGTTTATTTAGATAGAATATTGTGAGGAAATTTTTATGGTACTAAATATAAGGTTAGTTAGTGCACATGTGTTTACACTACCCTACATTCTAGAAGGGTGTATGATCAATAATTATTTATCGAATAAGGAACTGAGATGTGTCCTGGTGCAAAATGATATGGTGATAGGTTTATGCCTCAGCCTAATTAAAGGTTATTATAAAATAATACCCAAATCATGATTTAGATATATCTATGGTAGTTTTTAAACTAAATAAATGGATGAATTATCTTTAACAATAATGGTGTGATAGATATACTGATCATAAAAGTTTACAGAATATATTGTCTCAAAATGAGTTGAATATTCACTAGAGAAGATGGTTGGAATTGATTAAAGATTATGAATGAACAATAAATAACCACCTAGAGAAACTGAACAAGGTATAAAATTAATTTATTCATAATGATAATTCTAGTTTATCTATGATGAGGATCACAAAAGATTCAATATTTATAGTTTTTTAAAGGATAAATCTAGAAATCTTGATGGAAAGGTAGAAATCTTATCTTTCTCAAATGATTGTTCTACTATCTGTTCATATAAAGATAAAAGAGGCATATAAAAGGAAGATTTAATGTAGAAAAATAATGTAAGAAATGTTCTTGAGTTCAAATGTGACTGTGATGGAATCATAAGTTTTAAGAATCATGTATTTTCTCTATCGATACAAAATTTCAAGATGGAGTTTTTTGGAGGTAGATTATAGTTCATCATTCACTATTTATCCAGTAAGTATGAAGATGTATAGAGATATGAAAGATTATTTTAGGTGGGAAAACATAAATGGATATATTTAAAAGTATATATCAAACATCATGGTATTTCATCATGTTAATGTTAAGAGACAAAGGTCTAAGAGGATGTTAAAATAATTACCCATATGAGAATGGAAATGGGAAAAACCCGCCATGGATTTTATTTCTAGACTTCCCAAAATGTCTAAAAGACATAATTTTATTTTGGTTGTACTTGATCTATTTAATAATTTTGAAAAATTCATAATTATCACATAATATTTCTACATTGATAAGATTTCTAGAATGTACATTAAGGAAGTGGTAGGGTTTCATGGAGTACCATATTTTATTATATATAATCAACATATGAGGTTTACTTTGATGTTTTGGAGAAGTATTCAACAATCTATGGAATCAAAGTTATGTTTAAGTAATCCTTATCATCCTCGGAGAGATGGTAAGTCTTATATGACCATCCAAACCCTTGAGGATATGTTGAGGTCTTCTATTATGAATTTCAATGGTGGTTGGGATCAATACCTCCTCTTGTCGAAATCTCTTATAAAAATAATTTTCACTCACGAATTCAAATGGGTCCTTATAAATATATCTATAGAAATAAGTGTAGAACACAAATGTTATTGTATGAAGTTATAGAATGAAATCTTCTAGTACCAATTCTATACAAAGAAATGGAAAAGAATTTCAGAACCATTCAATAACACATCAAGGAAGATCAATGTTAACAAAAAATTTATGTTGAGAGTCATGAATTAAATATGGAATTTAAAATTAGAGAGTAGGTATTGATATAATTTTATATCTAGAATAAGGTCATGATATTTATAAATAAGGTAAATATAATTCCTCAGTATATTAGTCCCCTTGATATTCAGGATTGAGTAGGTTTGGTTTCTTATCGTTTGGTGCTTCCGCCAAACCTCTTCCAAGTTAACAATTTTTTCTATGTATCTTATCTTGAGGAAGTACATACTTGATACATCACATGTATTAAACTTAGAGATTTTACCACTAGAGAGTGATATTTCTTAAAAATAAAAACTATTAGAAATCGTGTCTATTAGAGATAAAGTGCTACATAACAAGACTACTAACCTGGTTAAAGTTCTTTGGAGGAATCATAAATTTAAAGAAGCTACAAGGGAACCATAAGATGCAATGAAATAGATATATTATCAATTTTTTGTATCAAAGTTATGGAATTTTAAGGGATAAATTCATTTAAATGGGGTAATATTGTAACAACCAGATATTTTATGATACATTTCTATTTAAATAAATCTAATTTCTTCGATAGATTGAAATAAAAACAACCTTGCGTCTAAATGGACCATAATATAATATACCATTATAACCTAGTTGTCAAATTGGTATAGATAATAGGAATAAAAAAATAAAAAAAATTATTGTTTCATATAAATAAAATATATTGATAAATAATTACTGATTTTTTATTAAAGTCTTTATATTCTTCAACAATACAGTTTCCCTTAAAAATGGTTTTTATAGTATTTTGTGAGAATATAAAATTAATAATATTAGCTATTTTAGATTTTTTTTTTGAAAAAATAAACTTAATTTTTGAAATCATCAGCTCAAAATTATTTTAGAGTAAATTTTATATAAATTTCTAAGAAGATTGATTTCTTAATGAATAGTGAAAAATATTTATTTTTATTGAAATCTATTTTTTTCATTTCTAGCATTTATAGTGTTACATTTTTTATAAATTTATTTTAAAAATAAAATTTTCTCATTTATTATATTAATAATCCAATTATGGTTATTCGAATTAATTTTATACTGTACTTTGGTATAAAATACTTTTTATACTTTAGAAAACTTTTTTTCTGGAAAACTGATTTTAGTCACGTTTTGCGGGTTTATTTTTAATTTTAATTATAAAACTTCTTTGAATTGAATTTGATAAAATGGATTGCATATTTTTAATTATGAGGATCAAATTTTGTAAATATTACCCTTTTATTTTTAATCACTATGAATAGTAACCTTAAGAAATATTTTTTACCTCTGTATGAGTAAAATGGGTTAAACATGCTTAAAACATTGGGATAAGACATTAGAATTTCTCTGAAACATTATTTTATACTATTTTATGAGTTTATCTAGTCCATTTCCATCCATTTATTGAATATATTTTCATTTTGTTCCATTTTTCCTTGATTTTGACCTTTATATTATTTTAATAATATAATAAATAAAATATGTCACTCTCTTGACTTTAATATCTTTTTAATTTATATATATATATAAGTTCAAATATAAATGTTTTTTTCAAAGATGAATCCATTTTTTATCATGTTAATATTTTTTTAATTTTTAATTATTTAATAATTACCTTAAATTCTTTCGCAATTCCCGCACAATATTAATTCAATTAATAGAAAAATAAAGCAAAAGATTTTAAAAATAGAGAAAGTAATTAAATTTGGAGAGATTATTATATTCCGTTATTTTTTTTAAAAATAAAATATACTAGGTATGTGTGAAATTTTTACATTATAATTTCATAACTATATTGATGACATTAAAGTTAAATTAAAGGAATAGTTTGAAAAATGATATTAAAGATATTTTATAATAAAAAATATTTTAGTAAATGATTTAAAATTCATAAAAATCATATTCCACCCATGTGGATGAGATAGAGTTTAAAACATCAACCATGGCCCATTTATATGTCAAATTTCCTCTTATGGTAACATTACTCACCCATAACTAGTAGAAAAATTTGATATTGTGGTAGTTGTCAAAAGAGTTAACTCAGGGTTAAAAAAATTAATAATGGTGAAAGAATAACCTAAACTTGTCCAAATTTTATTAGATTATAATATTTAGTATTATCCTCATCCTGTATTAAAAAAATTTCAATTTGGGATCACTTTTTTATAAAAATTAATTTATGTTATTTTAATACTTTAGGGAATTCCAAGAGCGCTCCTCCCCTCACTTATAAAAGGGAACCTCTTATCTTATCTTCCTCAAAAAAATTGAGCCATATATATTGGAAAATCATGACTATAATAACTTAATATATTCCTTCATTATATCTTAGATCTTATGGAATTTATAAAATACCATACCTTAAAGTCTTAATGTGTAATCCAAATAGGGTTTTCAACGAAGAGGAATGACAATTAATCAATCATTTTTAAAATTATTTATTTTTATAACTATACTAAATCCATGGTATATATTATAAAATAATTAATTTATTATATTGAATATAATTAATAGTAATTTTGATTATTGATAACCATTAACCCTATCTTTCAATCCTACAGAAAGTGTATACATCCCTTGAGCATGTATAAGAATTACCATCTCCTGGTTCCAGTGTAATTCATTTTTCATCACCATTATACATGAATGTTTATAACTATGTATTTAATAAATATGTTATTTATTATATTATAATGATTTTATAAAGTTGAATTATTAGTTACCTTTCTTCAATTCCATTCTTTGAAAAATGGATACAACATTCATGCATAAGTACGACCTACTGTCTCCATGAACGGTGTAATTAATTTTTCCATCTCTAACTTTTATGGATGAATATAATTATATAATTAATTTATATTATAGTTATATCATGGTTAAAATATTTTATATTATGTAACCATGATCAAATTACAATAACCATAAATACTGAACCAAAATTCTCTTGAGAAATTAAATAGTTAACACCCATAAATGATGATTTTAATAAGGGATTATTAATAAGTAGTTGTCAAAATGTTATAATAGGATCATATATGATATTTTAATTATTTAAATGATTATGTTATATAATTATAATAAATTTATATTTATTATATTGGATTTTAGAGAATCATCACAAGAAGTTAAACTTAAGGCAAGAGATTTATTTTACAATCTCATTTCTTATCAAGATTGTTTCTGATTAAGTTTGTGATAATTAAATTTTATGACCTATCACATAAGAATCACATGAATTTTTATATCCTATAGTTATACTTTTATATTACATATTTTCCTTTCATTTCCTATTCTTATTTACTCAAGATTCCAATGGAACATTTTTAAGTAAAATCAACTTTATTTGTCTCTTTGATCGAAAATAATTTTTCTTCCATATCCATGTTTTCTAAAATAGTTTCAAGATTTTTTTAATAATATAATATGATAATATAAATTCTTTTTTACCTATTATTTAATTTTTAAACTTTTTTTAAAATGAATCTTGTTGTCATTTTCCGAATGAGGTAATTTTTATATTTTATAAAAAAATGGAAAGGAATCATTGTTTTAATGATCATGACATGAGAAAATTTTCATGTATTTATGACTAATCAATTATTTGAAGAATACTTTACATGTTTCCAAGGTTATTTTTCGAAGAAAATTTTTTCATTATATATTTTGGGATTTTTTATATTTTAAAAAAGTGACTTCAAAAATTAAAAGTGTATTTTATTTAATAAATATTTTAGATATATTTTAAAGGAATAATCATTTAAGATGACATCCTTTGATGTTACTTATGATTTACCAAAGATATAAAAAAATGATACCATACAATTTCATTATTTGGATGGATTATCATAATAAAGATTTAAGAACGATTCTATGAAACTTGTTTCTTTCACTTGGGTTAATTAAGTTAGGAAACCCTTTTCTTTTAAATTGGTTATGTTATGATGAAATGATGAAATGTTTATAAAAACCCATTTCGTTTTAATGGTTTGTTATATTAATAATGTTTTATGATATTTTGGATCAATTCTATATGATTTTCATCATGTGATGGGTGGTATCAATGATATATCTCTACAATGCATTGGGTAAAGAGGTATATCACATGAGATATTAAGGGATGAAATGTGGAGTGAACCTAGTTCACAAAGGGACTATGTACACTATGATAGTCATGGGAGTTAACTTTGATATATGATATGATGGTTTGGGGGAGTGGTCCCAATCCACTATGATAGTCTTGGATGTGAGTCTTAACAACAAAGGAAATGATTTTCTATGTGTTGGACATGTATTGTCTTAACAATACTCTATAAATCATATTGATTTTGATTATCACAAATACCCTTGTTTTTTATACTAAGTAAATTGCTTTAATTTAATTTCATGAAATTAATATTTGTTGAAATATTTATTCTGGATTTATATTCAAGTCATTGATTCCCAAGGAATATTTATTAAAGTGTTCAGAACACATTTTAACATATTATAGAAACATTGTCCATACTATATGTTTGGAGGAATAAATTAAGGAATGGACCCTATGTTTGAAACACCATGTATGGAATTTATACCCTATTTCATCTGTAAATTATGATTTAGGAACCCTATATTGGTATGGAAACCTATGTTTGTGGGAAAATATGTACAGTAAATCAACCCTAAATTTGTATTAAACCCTAGATTATAAACCCTACGTCTGTTGTTTTATCATTTTGTGAAGACACCCTACATTTCACTATTCAACAATGGATTATTTAATCTATTATATCATCCAAGATTTTTTATGTGTTCTTGATGGAAGCCAAGATCTGTTTGAAGACATTATATGACCAATTCAAAAGGATAGTTATGATTGATTTGAGGATTGGTATTCAAAGGATAAAATAATTCTTGCTTCTATGGGATGTTACAACTCTCTTGAATGAAATAAATTTGAAAAACTATGATTTTTCAGGTGATTTTTTTGGATTTAATAAACCAAAATAAAGCTGTGGAATATATATATTTGAATAGAGTATTTTTGTAACACGTAGAGAATATGAAATTTTGTATTTTTTGAATATATTTTTAATACATAACTACTGAAAATATCAAGTAACTCTACTATTTTTTGTAGAGTCTATACATCAAAGATATATATATATTCAACCTCATATTATTGTGAAACTAATTCTATTCATTTTTTATATTTTTATTGAAGATCATTTTTAACCAGTATCTCGTTAAATCTATCCTTTATTGAATAAATTCATCTTTGAAGAAGAAGATCTATATTCTATCAGTTGATGTTGTAACTGTGATAAAGAACTTGTCAATTAAAAAAATAAAACTCTTTTGATTTTTTAGAGTTTAGACTCCTCGTACTTAGTTTTGGATTAAGTGTCAGCTTCTTGCACCAAGCTATGGGGAAACCAGTTCCCTATAAAAATACCAAAAGTCTATGTTTAGCATTATTATAAATGTGTCAATTTCCTGCACTCAGTTGTGAAGGTATT
Source organism: Viscum album (assembly GCA_963277665.1). NCBI lineage: Eukaryota > Viridiplantae > Streptophyta > Magnoliopsida > Santalales > Viscaceae > Viscum > Viscum album. Next base: position 189,939,496 of record OY728127.1, read on the forward strand.
ATGATAAAAGGACCTTGTATAAGGGAAATCACCAATCTCTAAAGAGAGGGTTATTGGAGTGACTAGAGGATATTTTTTACGTGAACCACTATAAAATTTGATGTGTTCTTCTTTACTATTTATCCGCTACTCAAATCACTTACAAAAGAGAATGATTCATATCTATATAAATCACAAGGAAAGTTAAAATCAAAAATATTTTAAGATTATAGAAAATATAAAATTCACACCCTCTTATGTATCTTTGTATTATTCCAACCTAACAATTGGCATCAGAGGCGAGATTTTGTGATAAATCTATAGAAATCACAAAAGTAAAAGTTCTATATAAAGAAGATGTCAATGGATAATCCTAGAGAATGTATGTCCATGATTCATGTTCTATATTTCAATTGGGATAACTATGAATGTTGGAAATCATTAATGATCATCTATCTAAAGAATATTGTATTTAATGTTTATATGAAGATCCTCACTCCCTATGTAATTCATAAGAAACTAGAAACATGGTATAATAAAAAAGAAGCAGAGTATGACATCAAATCAATGGAAAATAATTCTATCATATGTGGACTTGGTCCAGATGAATTCAATCAAGAATATAAATCCCCATGTATTATAAAATTTGGAAGATAATTGATGTTTCATATGAACTAACTCATAATATTAGACAACTATGATATGCTACTGATAAACTAAAGCTTGACACCTTCAAAACATATGATGGTGAAATCATCACCCAAATTAATGGATGATTGAATAAAATATCCAATGATGTTTCTACTATGGGATATCATATGACACAATTTTATCAATCACTAAAATTACATAGAGTACTACCCTCTAGATAGAATGGGATATCAATTGTTATTCGACAATCATCACCGGTTCAAAGTTTGCAAATGAAAGAATTGATTGGAACCCTGGTGTTATATAAAGCAAAGATGCATGAGGAAGCTGAAGATCATAATATAATATTAAAAATGAAAAAAACTTCCCTTAAGGTTATATCTCAAAAGAATGAAAATAAATCAAAAGAAGATGTCAAAAGTTCAATAGATTTAGGCTGCTCAGATTCTAACATGGAACTAGCTCGGTTAGCTAGAAAATTTAGCATATTCTACAAGAAGAAAAGAGGCTTTAGAAAATCCTTCAGGAAAGATGAGAAAGGAACTAAAGAATTAATATGTTATGTGTGTAAGAAAATGAGCCATATTAGACCTAATTTCCCCCAGATAAAGGATTAAAGAAGAAATAAAAATATTAATAATCAGAGGAAAACTGATTATGTGAATAAAGGAAAAATAAAAATTAATGATACATGGAGTGTGTCTAAGGAATCTAAAATCTCCTACTAATCAGACTTAGAAAATGAGCCACAAAATCTGAAATCCAACATGTGTTTTATGGATAAGTAAAAAATGCAGTACAAACCTATTACTCTTATTCTTCTGATTCTGATAGTTTCTCAATTAGAAAACTGGCTTTTTATTGCTCGATGCTTAAAGAAAAATATGGTTCTATTGTAAAAAAGAATAAATCCTAAATGAATGTTTGTAATGTTGTCTTAATTTAAAGATACATAATGTTAAAATAGCATCAAAAGTAATTGAAAATTTTAAAACATCTACATAAAACTGTATTTTTCATGACTGAATGAATTTTTTTTTTATTATTATGCAAGCACTTTTGAGGAAAAAGTGAGAAACCATACATGAATTCACCATTTCACCACTTCACCACTTCCCCACTTAAACAATACAAGCCTTCACAACAAAAAACATTCAAGCATAATGGATGGACAATCCATTTAAGAATTAAAACTGATTAACGTTCATAGCTGGAGCGGAAATCATCAAGAGAAGGCCGAGGTACCACGAACCAAGAAACACAATCATCAGAAAAGCTAGACAAACCAGAGAACGAGTCTCCTCATGCACCCACCAGTAAGACCGTTAATACCATCCCAAACACACAAACCCACCGGTGAACTCCAGTCAGAGTTTTACAAAACCCTCTAGTGACGTGAGATGACCCAAAGGACATCCACAAAGGGTGATGAAGAAACTAGAATGAGGAAGGTCAGTTCATTAGGACGCTGCACCCTACTCCGCAGACACTGCAGCGCAACCACGAACCAGATGACACTCTACAGACCACAATCAAAGAAACCATGCCAAAAACCATTGTGAGAAGTGAATCCACAACATTGAAAATGTATAATATAATCCAGAACACTGCTTCCAGGCAAGGCCACCGAACCAAAGCCAGAATAGCCTCTGTAAAATTCTGATCCGAGAATAACCATATCCAAAAACATATCCAATAGAGAGTCCTGCATTGCCGGTCATGCATCATCCCTCAATTAAAGACCTTCAACTACCTGTGGCGGGAACCGAAACTAGAGACCCTTCCATGTCCACAGAACACCCTTCAGCCCAAAATTCATAAAACCAGAGAGGAAGAATAACCATGAGTATGAATCTGAATCTTCATCACCTTGGGACTGGAAGGCCCAACCACAACTCGAGGGAGCATTGCCAACACTAAAAATGCTACTTGATTCTGCTGTGGAATAATAGGACACTCTTCTAATAAATGTTTCTTAATAAATATTCCGATAAGTAGAATAAAACAATATTTCATTTGAATAAATATGTATGAATCTATTGATATAAATTCTGGTAAGATAAGGAAAATATGGATTCCCATATCCTTGATTTCTGACAAATCTAGACCCATGAAAACATGGGTACTAAAGAAAACATGTGTTTAAATTCTTTTGAAGGTAAAAGACCATAGGAACCAAAATTATATATGGTATATGGAAATTTTTTTCTCAATAAATATGAGTGGATACTATTCTAACTTCCAAACACTCACAAAAATGGAAGGAGGACTAGTCACTTTTGGTGACAATGAAAAAAAAGGATAGTGGGAGTTAGATCAATTGAAGATCCAAATTCAATATCAATCAACATAGTATTGTATGTAAAAGGGTTAAAGAACTACCTGATAATTATTTCTCAACATTTTGATGATGGATTCTTTTTTTATTTCTCTAACAATTTTTTCTCAGTTTTTGATGGTAAACTAGTTAAATTTAGAGCACCTAGAACTAAAAATGTTTACACTTCAGACCTAAATTCCTTATGTGAACAAAAATTTAATTGTTTAAGTGATAAGTAAAATGAGTCATAGATATTGAACAAAAGACTCGAACATTGTAATATATATAATTATGTAATTTTTCTAAGAAACAATTGCTTTCTAATTTTCCTAATCTTAAATTTGGAAATGATATATTTTATGATGCATGATAAATTGTAAAAAAACATAAATCATCTTTCAAATCAATTAACAAGTATCTAAACCATTAGAAATTGTCCATATGGATTTGTTTGGACCATCAAGAGTTGAATTTTTGGCTATAATATTATACGTTTATATAGTAGTTGATGATTTTTCAAGATTTACTCGGGTTTATTTTATAAAATATAAAATTGAATTATTTACTTTATTTGAAAGCTTTTGTAAAATTGTTCAAAATGAAAAAGATTTTAAAATAATTTCATTAAGAAGTGATCATGTTAGATAATTTTATAATCAAGAATTTTATTCTTTTTGATCAAATTTAGATATCAAAAACACATTTTATCTACCAATAACACCTCAAAAAAATGTAATTGTTGAAAAAAGAAACATAACTATTCAATAAAAAGAAAGGACTATGCCAAATGAATACAACCTTCCAAATTATTTCTGGAAAAAATATATATGAAAATATTTCTATATATTTAATAGAGTTTTAATAATACTTATTACTAAAAATACACCCTATAAACATTGGAATAATGAAAAACAAAAATTAAAATTACTTTAAATTGTTTGGAGGGAACGTATATATATTGAATACTAAAGGAAAACATTGGTAAATTTGATCCAAAAGTTGATAAAAGAATATTTCTAGGATATTATAATACTTATAAATCTTATAGAATCTATAATAAAAGGTAAAGGATTGTTAAAGAATTATTTCATATGAATTTTTATAAAGGTTACCCTTTCAATAAAAATAAAAAAACAAACAGATTAAATTAACAACTCTTTAGAAAACATGAGACTTGGCTCACCTAAGAATAATTTTAAAAATGAAATAAATTAAATTTGGTCTAGTCTAGAAGAACATGAGAAAAAAGAACTTTAAAGTTTCTTACCTAGAAAATATTGAACCACAAAGGATAATCCTTTAGAAACTATTATAGAAAATATAGACAGAGGAGTAAGAACAAGAATAAATATAAGAAACTTAGATGAATTTTATGTCTTTCTATTACAACTAGAACCAAAGTCTATTGAAAAATATTTGAATGATGAATGTTGGTTATTAGCTATGGAAGAATATGTAATCAATTGGGTATAAATAATATTTGGAAATTAGTATATAGACCAACCAATTATCTAGTGATAGGAACCGAATGATTTTTTATAAATAAACATGATGATCAAGTTATCATTATCACAAAAAAGGTAGATTAGAAGAAAATGGTTCTAACCAGAAGGAATGAATATATTATGATGAATATTTTTCACCAGTTCTAATATTATAGGTAATTATAATCCTTTTAACTTATGTATCTCATTTGAATTTTAAATTATATAAAATGAATGTAAAAGCTTATTTTTAAATGGATATTTAATGGGGGAATATTATATTGAACAAAAACTAGGTTTTGAAAACCCTCATAAACCAGATTCAGTTTTTAAACTTACCAAATCACCTTACAATATTAAAAAGGAACCTAGATATTGGTATGAGATATTAAGATCATTTTTATTAGAAAATTGATTTTCTATAGGATTTTTATATGCTACTCTTTTTATGAATACAATTTTCCCTAATATATAATTAGTGTAATTTTATGTAGATGATGTTTTTTTAGAATCAAAAAATAATAATCTTTGTAATGATTTTTCAAATCTAATGAAAAAATAATTTTAAATGAGTGTGATGGGAGATTTGAATTTTTTTATGATTTCAAATTTATCAATAAGAATAAATAACTTTATTAAATCAAAGTAAATATATTATTTATTTATTGAAAAATTTTAGACTTGAAAATTTTAAGACTTACTGTTAGGTCCAAAATGGGCATAGATACCCTCAGGGGGGTGAATAAGGGTATGAATATTATTTTCAAAATTTGTCCTTCCCCACTGTATCTTAAAATATTTGTTATAAGGGAAATTTTGTTTTCTATGTAGTGTTTATATTGATCGCATTATTTCCAATTTTATCTAATGATAATGCACTAAAATTAAAGAAATAAATAAAGCATAATGACATAGAGATATTTACTTGGTTCACACTCATTGGGCTACATCTAAGCTGCATACAATGACAATGTGCTGATTGTATTAAAATCACTAAGGCTCACTTCTAATAATGATGTTCTGGGTAGACAACTTATATGCATAGGATCACTGCCTTTACATGGTTTTGGGTCATCTCACTACTTTGCCAAGGTCCACTCCCCATTTCTATATCTCTGACTCACATTCAGTGGAAAGGACCACTACCTTCCTCTTCCTTTTCTCACTGCTCTGGAAATGATCTACTCATAGTTTATGGACTTGTACGTCCCTTAAAGTTTATGGACATTTAGGTACCTTCATTATCGTTAATGAATGTATCATCAACTATACATAGATTCTCTGTTTAATCTTTTTTTGGGTTGCTTGTTCACTTTTGTGAATACACACAAATGCAACACTTCCACTTTATAGAAAAATGAAACAAGCTTCTCTTTACTGCAGACACAACAATTACCTATGCTTTGGAAAGATCTTCAAGTGATTCCAAATCTCACTTTCAATTCTTTTAATGTATCTGTGAATAACCTCCTTCTACATGTATTTTCTCATGGTTCAGATCCCTTATCTTCTTCTTCTCCTTAAAATTCAGATGTGTCAATGATACTATTCATAGGGAAATGTAAGTGTGTATCTCCTTATTCAATATTCTAGTGTCATATCATAGTGTGAGATACTAGTGCATAACCACTTTTTTGAGATCCTAGCATGTATTCTCTTGCACATGGCCTTAGAACAGGTCCATGGTACCTTTCGCGAGTCCCTCCTTACATGAGTTCCCTGGTGTGAACACCTGGTGCCTTGCGCAAGTCTCAACTTGCATGAGTTCCCTAGGATGAACCCCCGGTTTCTTGCGTGAGTATCACCATGAATGAGTCCCCTGGTTCAAACCTCCTTTTCCACGAACCCCTGGCATGAATCTTCTTCACTGAGAACCTCTGGTACAAACCTCCATCACTATGAACCCCTAGCACGAACCCCTATTCTCACTTTGCATGAGTCCCACTCCGCACAAGTCTCTTCCACAAGTCTACTTTTGCGAGTCCCCTTTTGTGAGCCTGATTTTGATCTTTCCCCCAAGACCTTGTAAAAATAATACGCAACACTTGCGTTATTTCAATCACATATACCCCTTCTCTACGAACCTCTATTATGATATCTCTCCACGAGTCTCTTCTCCGGAGGAGCTTCAGATCAATCATTTAAGAAAAAACATTGTCAATATTTAAGGATGGGTCTTGGGACATTTATAGGTGAGTGTCCATTGTCGGAACTCTAAAAATCATGATCAACTATACACCACATTAGAATCATATGCTCTGTGAACCTTTTTACCCGAGTCCTATTTACACTCCATAGAACTCCTGGTGTGAATCTTGTTCGCACTCTAGGAACCTCTTGGTGCGAGTCTTGTTCGCGATCCGCGTACCTCTATTCATCATTCACGCTCTGCAAATCTTCATTCATCATTTTCACTCCATAAGTCCCTTGTATGATTCCTCATTCACACTATGTGTGATTCCTTGGTCAACATTCATTATTTTCATGAGTCCCTGGTCATCATTCGCGCTTTGTGCGTTTCCTGAGCACGACTACCAAATACAATCATGCACTTCGCAAGTTCTTCAACGACCAAAAGCTCTTCATTCATTTCCATATTTTTCCATTATATTCATGCTTTTTTGAGAGTCCTGAGAATGAGTCCTATTCATGATTTTTGCATGTTCTAGGTGATATCTCCATAGACAATCATATAGGTTTCATAAGATCCCACATTGAGATCCCTTTGCGAGATCCAATGAAAATCATGTGCATTGTGAAAGATCTCACTGTGATACTCAAATTCAATCACGTGTAATCTTACGATTATCAATTTTTTTTATGTCAATTCTTTTCATGAACCATCACAAGTTCCAAATACATCTATGAGTGGTTCATGATATCCAAAGACAATCATGTGCTCCATGCGACATCCCATTGTGAGACTGAAATTCAATCACATGCAATCTTTCTATTTTCAATGTTGTTGTCTTACAATGATTTTTGTGACCCATTTGTGAGTTCCAAATACATAAATGAGTGTCACGCGTGATCCCATTGCAAGATCAATTCATCACTCGTGCTTCGCGAGTTCATTTTATCATTCATGCTAACTCTCCATGCCTTGTTTGACAACCAACCTTTGTCAACAACCTCAAACCCTGTCAACAAGCTCAATCAACCCAATAACACCATCATGAGGAATTTTTGGCCCACAATACCCCCCTTTAGGTTTGTTGAAAACTCCTCACATTTTGATACCACATTAAAGGTTCTTCCATAATCTTTCAAAAAATCACTTATTGCAATTTTGATAGCAATCATAGATTTAATCCACGCACACTCTAAGACCAAATGAGACATGCTCGATCTGAGAAACATGTGTATAATGAAAATTTAATCAATGAAACACTTCAATTAATTCCAAATCCACTCTTATAATTTCATCACGAACCTCATCTATCATGATATATAATATTTTATCGATCATATCTAGCATCGTTAGATTTAAAACTCACCCTACATCACTAAACCCCCTATCAGCTTCTCCCCCTATCTAGAGTAAGACATTTTCTCCCATTCCAACTATAATATTTCTCCCCCTTTGTCAAAAAACCAAAAGGACACTCTTTTGGGGTCTGTAATATGGTAAAGAACAAATATCATCACATTTTTGAAAACACACCACACCTTGGGGAGAGGGGGTCCCACATCCAAACTGTTTCAAGTGAGGGGAGTCGAGTGAACTCCCGTATCTAGTCGAAGAAGTTCAAATGCTTCATTGGGTATGGTATTTATCAGAGTTTATGTAACCAATACTTATGTAGGAAATACTCCAATTTCAAAATCCCTTACTCTACCTTCCCCTTGATAAAATTATATTTGATTTCAATGTGTTTTGTCCTTGAGTGGTGGATTGGATTTGTTCTAATATTTATAGCACTTGAATTATCATAATAGATTCATATCTATGTCTTCACTTCAAATCCCATATCATCAAGCTGATGCTTCATCCACAATAACTGTGTCCACACTTGAGTGGCCATAATTTATTCATCTTCAATGGTGCTTAGTGAAATTCAATCTTGTTTCTTTCTTAACCAAGAAATACACAACCTTACAATATAGAACACACATGTGGATATTGATTTTATTTCATATGCTAATCCATCCCAATCTACATCTATATATCCCAATAATGTTTATTGATATTTTTCATTATACATCAAACCAAAATCCATCATGCCTCTGACATACCAAAGTAAAATTTTCACTGCAAGCATGTCATTTTCCTTGGGATCACATTGATATTGTGCAACTTAACATGTGGAAAAAACAATATCTGATCATTTTTTAGTTAAGTATAATAGGCTTCCAATGATCTTCCTATATTCTATGATATTGACCACTTTTCCTTTATCATCCCATGACAGTTTCATCCAGGTATCCACCAAAGTCATTATCTCCTTGGAATTATCTATTCCAAATATTCACAAAAACCTCCTTGGAATATTTATATTGTGAAATGAATGTGTCATTCTTTTCTTGTGTGTCCAAAACCATCATCCATTGATTAATATCATTGTTGACATATAGATTGTAATCGACTCCACAACACTAAAAACTAGGCTTCTTCAAAAACTGATTGAGTCTCGAATACCATCCTATTGGTTCTTTCTTCAACCTATATAATGTCTTTTTAATTTGAAAACTTTGTTATCACCTTCATGAATAAGAAAACTATCTGGATTATTAATATAAACCTCTTCTTCTAAAACCCAATTCAGAAATGTAGAATTGAAATCCATCTGAAAAAAATTAAACTTTCTTTGTACTGTTATGGAGAAGAGTAATCTGATTGTCTCTAGCCTTTAAATAGGGGAAAATGTGTCATCAACATTGATACCCTCTATTTGGGAGTACCCATTACACACCAATCGTGATTTTTTTTGGAATTATTAGACTATAATCATTAATCTTTTTGAGAGAGACCCATTTGGTCCCATTGACATTTTTACTTGTTAGCCTCAAAACAATCTCCCATAAAACCTATAACATCATACTGATATAAATCCTTATTCCCAATTTTTCTAGTGATTTAAGATGTTGAATTATTCTTATGAATTTGTAGACCACTTGTTGGAAACACTTTTAATTATATCTCACATATTCTTGGTATCCTAAAAATAGTCAACAGACACCATATTTTTAGAGAAAATTAGATAATCATGAAATACATTAATGTTGCTTCTTGTCCCCCAATTGGTATTCTTGGACATAAACTTTCATACTTTATTTACCATTGAGATATTGCATCTGATTTGGAGATATAATTATCCACCAATTATGTGAAACAATTCCTTCTTTTAGGACCACTATTTAGAACCACAAACATTCTTCTTCCCCGACATTATTTATTCACATGCGGTACTTTGCAATGAGCATCAAAAAAACCTCTAAGCCTACTGAGCTGAAAATTTGTGTAGAAAAAAAAAGAGATAAAGTCAATAAAACCATAAATATCTATTGAACTCAATAACTTCCATACATCTCAAGAATCCGTAAAAAATTAAATCCTTTTAAGTGTTTGTTTCAAATTTATTCTTCAATTATGGTAATTGAGTTGAATCATTTGACATTTTGGGGCACATCACTTCACCACTTTTCATATTATTTATGCCACTTACCCTTAAATCATGTCTCCATTTGAACATAAAAAACTTGAAAATCAGTTAATAGAATTTATACCCATAGGGAGATGGGAACCTATGAAATCCTCAAGAAGAAGATTGTGGTCAATCCTAATGGATCAACCCTTTTATACTTTCTTGCAAATCATTGTACTATTTTTGTGCTTGTTCCAACTACCCAACCAAATTAAAATATTCTATCCACATGACTAAAGATTCTTTAACCACTTTCTGAGTCTTATTTTGATATTTAGATTATTTGGGATTAGTCTTTTCATAATGTGGAGTTTTATCCCACTCGTACAAATTTTCTTCTTTTATGCTCCACCAAAATTTAATTTTTCATGATTCTTTCTCTGAGTAGGAATTTCTCTAATTATAGTCTGTTCTTCTTTCTTCCTACCTTATATGGGTCTTTCTCTTGACTTTAATTCATTCCTTGTGTAATGACATGTGATTTTTTCAAGGAATGTTTTATTCATTTTTCATTTATAAGGTATCCATGTCATTCCACCCTTTCTTGTTGGGGTTTATTCATTCACTAAATTTATATTCTTCTTAATCAAAATTGAAGCATATCTACTATTTTTCATCCAAGATCATTCAAATTATTCCCAAGAGAGTTTTTGTGAGTGTAATAGAGGAGGTTATTGATATTCCTTTCTTTGAGATCCTTTTGATTCCCCTAAGGTTGTTAACCTATTTGGATACTTATCATGTTTTCTACCAATACAGGCTTTTTCGTTATACACTACCATTTTTGGGGACCTATTGGGTTCATTTTCCTTACGTTATTTCTTCTTCCTATAATGTATTTCCAAATAACCATGATTTGAACATATAAAACATCTTCTATTAAAGGCATATGTCATTTCATTATTTCTCGACTCATATGTTGATGCATCCAAAGTCCTTTTTCTGACAATGAGATCATTGGATTCTTGACACATACTCATGGTGTGTCCCATTCTTCCACAATAGTAGTATTTCATTGATACATTCTTATGAGAGGAATTTCTTTTAGAATTCACAAAAATAATTTGTTTATTCTTAGATTTAGAAATATTTATATCTTCATAGCATGAAATATATTTGAGGTCCTCAAAACAAAAACTTAAAGTATGACCATCCATCCCATATAAATAGAACATGTTATCACTACTTTTTGTAAAATAATTTTTAACTCTATCTACAGTACCTATAAGATTTTTCTTATTTCTAGAACTATTCAAATCTATCTTAATATCGTGCATGGGAGGGGGTTCATCATATCCAATACCAAATTTTCCAAAACTGCACATCCTTTGGGATGATACAATCATTTCATGTTTTTACATTAAAGTAGAATATTTTATATTCATTTCATTATTACACACAGAAGGATAATTAAGTAATAAATGAAAAACATCCTTCAATTTTCTCTTCTCTTTGGAATCAGATTTCTCTGTTTCTTTTTTCACTAATTCTAACTATTCTCTCAATTGTTGAATCTTCATATCCTTTAGTTCAATTTGAAATTTTTGTTCTCTCTTGAGATTCTTCCCACTACTCATATCATATTTTGATTATCAAGAGATATTATCTATCATTTAAGATCTATCCTTTAACATAGAATTCATCTGAGAAATAGATCATTATAGCATGAATTCTCTTATTGTATCCATTGTTACCCCTAAACTACATCAGATAGCTATGTAGAAAGATCTTCATTTGTGGCTTTTAGATTCTGAGTTTCACCTGAGTTTAGATTCTTTACCCTATCATCGTCTTTTTTTTCTATATTTGTAGACATCTTTTGGAGTTATTTAGCTTGGGAATCATTCTTATCCCTTAGATTAGTATCCACTAAAACAAGGCTTTTATTTAATACTTTGATCTTGTTGATTTAAATTTCCTTCACTTGGATCTGGATATCTTTAGATTTAATTTCTTCATTCAATTAATAATCTAATTAATTTATTTCATGGAAAATTTACACTTTTTTATTTTAACTAAATCACACTCTTTCCATAGACACTACTACACTAAGGAATACCACCAAACTTCATATTCTTCTTTACAGTTCTTCCCTTTTCAATGTAATGCTAAGATAAGAGAAAACTGAAACTTTAATTCCAATAGTAAAGTAATCCTTTTCAGATAAAAAAATCAACAAAGCTAACCTATGATTTGATAACAATTATTAGGTCCAAAAGGGGGCTAGATACCCCGAGGGGGGAGGGTGAATTACAGTATGGATATTATTTTCAATATTCTTCCTTCCCCAATGTATCATGACCTCTTTATTATAAGGGAAAATTTTTTTCTATTTAGTGTTTATATTGATCGTATCCTTTGAAATTTTATCTGATTATAATTCACTGAAAGTAAGGAAATAAAATAAGCACAAGGAAAAATATATTTTTACATGGTTCACTCTCACTGGGCTACATCCAAGAAGAATACAATGATAATATACTGATTGTACCAAATTCACTAAGGATCCATTCCAATAATGTTTTTTGGGCTAGAAAACATATATTACAAGGCTCATTTCCTTTACAAGGATTAGGTTCATCTCACTTCTTTCCCAATAACCACTCCCTATGTCGGTTTTTTTAGCTCCCTTCTGGTGGAAAGTATCATCATCTCCCTCTTCATTTGATCAATTCTCTTGAAAGGATGCACTCACAATTTATTGAATTGTAGGTCCCATACAGTTTATAGACATGTTGGTGCCTTCATTATTGTTAATGAATTAATCCTCAACTATATCTCGATGATTTTTTGAATCTATTTCTAGGTTGTTCCTTTCACTTCTATAAATACACCTAGATGAAACACTTCTACTTTCCAGAAATCAAGAACATACTTCTCTTTACTATATACACAGCAATTACCACTACTTTGGAAAGATATTCAAGTGATGCCAATTATCACCTTTACTACTTTGAATGTATCAGTGAATAACCTCCTTCTAAAAGTATGGTAGAATGGTGTAGATCCACTGTCTTCTTCTTCTCCTTTAGAATTTAGACGTTGCAATGATACTATTCACAGGGCAATGTAAGCATGTATCTCTTTGTGAAATATTCTAGTGTGATACCTCTATGAGAGATCTCATTTCATAACCAATTTCATGATATCCTAGCATGTATCAACTTGCATAATACCTTGTCATGATACCCTCGTGCCTTGCATGAGTCCCATGTTACGTGAGTCCCTTGGTGTGAGCCCTTGGTGTCTTGCACAAGTATCACCTTGTGTGAGTCCCTTGGTGAGAACCCATGGTTACTTGAATGAGTCTCACCTTGCATGAGTCCCCTGGAAGGAAACTCCTTCACCACAAACCCCTAGCATGAACCTTCTTCATTATGAACATCTAGAACAAACCTCCTTCTCCGTGAACCCCTAGCACAAACCCTTGTTCTAATTTTGTGTGAGTCCCACTCTATGCAAGTCTCTTCCCTGAGTCTAGTTTCATGAGTAATCTTTCTCGTGTCCGCTTTCTCTCTTTGAACATGACCTTGTTCAGATCATGCGCAACACATACACAATGTCAATTGCATATACTCCTTCTTTGCGAACCACTTCTGTGATATCCCGCCATGATTATCTTCTCTGGATGAGTTTCTGATCAATCATTTAAGATAAATTTCGACAATGTTTAAGGATGGGTCTTGGGATATTTATTAGTGAGTGTCCACTGCCTGAAATCCACCAATCATATACAACCTTCTACCTCATTAGGATCACGTGCTCTGTGAACCTCTGTGCATGAGTCCTAGTTGTGCTCCATGAACCTCCTAGATAAAGTCTTTGTTTGTGCTCCGCGAACCTCTTGGTCTGAGTCTTGTTCACACTCCATGAACATACGTTTTAGCATTCACAATCTACAAATATTTATTTAGCATTATAACTCCATGAGTCCCTTATTTGAGTCTACATTCACACTCTACGTGAGTCCTTGGTCAATATTCATGCTTTGCATGAGTCCCAGGTCAGCATTCACACTTTACAAATGTCATGGGTGTGAGTACCAAATAAAATCATGCGATTCACAAGTTCTTAAATAACCATGAGCTCTTCTATTATTTCCATATTTTTAATTTATATTCATTTGCTTTCGTGAGTCCCAAGGGAAAGTCATATTTATGCTTTGCATAAGATATGGGTGCGAGATCTAGAGACAATCATGAGTGTTATACGATATCCCTCTATGATATCTAAATACAATCATGAGTGATGAACAAGATCCCTCTACGAAATCCAAAGACAATTATGTGTGTTATCTAGGATCTGACTCCGAGACTCAAATTCAATCATGCACAATCTTTCCATTATCAATTTTTTTTTACTTCCAATGATTTTTTTGAACTGTCATTAGTTATAAAGGAAACTACAAGTGTCACATGAGATCTAAATATAATCATGTTCTCAACACAATATCTCACCACAAGACTCAAATTTAATCACTCATAATCTTTTTATTTTCAATGTTGTTGTCTTTCAATGCCATTTATGACCCATTGCGAGTTCCGAAGACAAATATGAGTGTCACACATGATCACATTGCAAGGTCAGTTCATCACTCATGATTCATGAGTTCAGTTCAGCATTCTTACTAACACTTCATTCCCTCTTTGACCACCAACCTTTTCCATAAAACTCAAACCTTGTCAACAAGTACAATGAAACCAAAAGAACCGTCATAAGGGATTTTTGGATATCAATCAAACAACTCCCATGTGTACTAATGAAAAACTTCATTTGAATGAAGATGAAAATATATTCGACAACAAGTTATATAGAGAAGTTATTGAAAAGTAACTATATCATACTACTAAAATACCAAAAATAATGTTTTTTATGTCTGTGTGATAGATTTCAGTCAAACCCAAATGAATACCATCTTAATTTTTTAAAAAGGAATATAAATATTTAAAAGGTACTATTATTAAATTTCTACTTTACCAAAAAAATCCTCATTTTAAATTAATTGCATATTCATATGCTGATTTTGGAGAATATAGATTAAATAGAAAAAACACTTCTAGATCCTATCACTTTTTAGAAAAATCTTTAGTTTCACGGTCAAGTAAGAAACAACATTCAGTTTCTCTATCAATAGGAGAGGAAGAATATATATCTACTTGCAGTTGTTGTGCACAAGTTTAGTAAATGAAACACACCCTTCTGGATGTGGGACTTAATTTTAATAATATGTCTGTCTTATGTGATAATACCAGTGAAATTAATATTTCTAAAACTCCAATAAGTCATTATAGAAGCAAGTATATTGATATATGCATCATTTTTAAAGAGGTCATGTTTTTAAGAAGGATATATCAGTAGAATTCTTAAATTCCAAATATCATCTTGCTAATATTTTTACAAAACCATTTCCCACAGCAAGTTTTTATTTTATTAAGTGTATTTAGATATATTTAATTTAATATAAATGTGTACTAATTTATTTTTTTAATTTTTATATTTAAATGAAAAATTGATTATATTCATATTTTATTTCTATTTTTGAAAAATAAATTATTTTCAAAATAAAGAATTAATGATTACAATTTTGAATTAGATTGAGAAAATAGACCACATCACCAAAAACCATAATAAAACCCTCCATCATTCTATTATCTTCATACCCTAATATTTTGAACCCTTTTGAATTACAAATATCTCACTTCTCTTTAGAAACCCTAGAATCTAGAACCCTTAATCTTTAGATTCAAAAAATTTTAATGACCGAAGGAGAAAAAATTGTAGCAAGGAAATCATGTTACCAATAGAATGATTCTTTAAGGAAAGGTAATATAGTTTGAATGGATAAATCTAAAAAATATTCTTCTTAATAATATTGTATCCTTTCTGGGTCTAGGAACTCTTTTTACTGATGAAAAAACATAGTTTATTTTTGATATAGTGATAAAAGAGTTCTTTAGAAATTCTTAGTATTGTTTTGGTGATACATAGGATGTCATTTTTTATAAGATTTATCAGGAGGATTTTTCATTAACATTAGTGGAAGTAGACAAATTTATTCAATATACCCATGAAGGGAGTTTTCATTTGTATCTTTGGTTAATTGGAAATTAGGAACATAAGTTAGAGGATATTATGAATTTTCTCTTCAGGTCCACCCAGATAAGAAAAATGTCTGTTAAGGATCTGGGCACTAACCTGAAGGTACTAGTCAAGTTTATTCAGTCATCTATAATTCTAAGGACTGTTGAATTAGAGCATACTCTTTATATGGATATGTATATGATGTTTCTGATGTTAAGTGATTTGAAGTAAAATTTTCCAAGGTACATGTTAAGGTACATGCATCACTATTTCCAAGAGGATGTAAAGATGTATTTTTTCCATATGGAATGATAATTTCAATGCTTCTTCTTTAAAAATTATAAATTAGGGTTGTATAGATCAATTTGAAATGTCATCACAACAATATTATCAATGTTGGAACTCTCAGGAAAATAGGTTACCTCGGTATTATTTTTTATGGAAAACTATATCCTATTGGTGTGGAAGATAAAAAAAGAACTGGTTTTAATACTCACAGGGAGAGAAGAGTTTTGGGATCTTCTCCTATGATCCAAATTCAAAAAGAAGAAGTTTTAGAATAAATAATATGAGATAAAGTTCAACCAAATTGACACCAAATTAGTTACAATGTTTCTAGTCCAGAAGTATTGATAGATTCCCCTATATCTCCTAAAGTAAATTTATAAGAACTAATCAATGAGGCTCTTGTCATATGTCCTAGAAATAGAGATGAACCTACAGTTCAAGAGACTGCAATTTATGCACCGGGTTTAGAGGTTTATACCACTAGTGATGTTACCCCACTAGAAACTCATCATGTCTATAGAGAAGATAGAAGGCTCTAAATCTAAATTAAAATTAGTTTCAGAAAACTCTTTCTGAAGAATAAGTCTAGGAAAATTTTCAAGGAGATAATAAATCCCAAAAAAAAGTGGATGACACTACATGGTCAATCCAAAGTGAATCAATTTCAATTATAACTGATTTCCTTGACAAGGAAACCTTTGAACCTACTGAGTTAACAGTGGTTCATGAAGTGAAATTTTCTACCTACAGTGATACTAGTAAAGGAAAATCTTTATCTATGGTTGAAAGAGGCCAACCATATCAATTTCATGTAATAGAATCTCTGGATTCTTTAAACAATAAAATTGGGGGATTTTTTACTCAGTTTGGAAAACCAAAATAAGAAAATTCAAGTTTTCAAGGATAATTAGAGGCTAAAAGAAAATATTTAGAAGATATGAGAAGTTCAACTTTTCCTAGTGAGTTATTTGAATATTAAAAGGCTCAAATTCAGAATATCGGAGAAAATTATATTTTTAGAAGAGATTTTGATGATTTTAAATGAGAAATGTTATATCAACCTGGAAAAATGAAATCCAAATCTTTTTCCAAAATTTATTTCACTTATTTAAAATGTTATTTGTTAACTCAATCTGAATTGATAAAAGGTAGTGTCATTCAATCCAGAGATTCTTCTTCTTCACCACCAACTTCTCCAGATTTAGTCAGAAGATTTTTAGCAGTCACTCAAGTAATGGATGATATGAATGATAGGATCCAATAACTTATGTGTAAAAGTGAACCTATAAATGTGTTGTTAGATAATCAAAGAGATATGATTAAAAATATGACCTCTAGTTAACCATGAATTAGGAATCTTCTCAATCAGTTAATTTATAAGATTTCAAATTAATTGTAGATAGAATAAAATATACATAACATTCTAAAAGTCAATATGGTTGAAAGTTAAAGAGTTGTAAAGGACTCAAGAATTTTGACAAAAAATTAGGTTGAAAATCTTTCAGAAATATTACATGAATAGATTTATGAGTTGATAGAATTTTTCTAGGATAATCAAACTTTTTAAAAATCTAAAACCTATTCTAAACCAGCACTATCATAATAATCCAGTCCTTATTTTTAATTTTTTTTTCATCTAACATCACTAGTGTAGTCACAATTTTTTTATAATATTCATAATAATTATTCTACATGTTTATTATTATTTATATTCAATTCTAATGCCACAACCTATATTTTATTTCTATATATAGTATAATATAAAATTCATTTACAGTTATGTGAAACATTGGATGTGATTTAATCCACTTTAAAATACTTTCTTTTTGATATCACAAAAAGGGGTAAAAAATTGGGTGAGCACGGCATTCTTTAACTTCTATTTCTAATACTTCAAAATAACACTATGAACTAGAAATATTATTATGAATGATTTATTCCTTAAAAAAATTCATTTATACTTCCAATAACTATATTTTCTATAAATTTGGTCATGAGTTTTTTTATCATCAAAAAGGGGGAGATTGTTGGGAATGTATTATCTCAACAATAATCTATAAATCTTATTGATTTTGATGATCACAAATATCCTTGTTTTTTTTACTAATGAAATGACTTTAATTGAATTTTAAGAAATTATTATCTATTGAAAAACTTATTCTGGAATTATATTCAAGTAATTTATCCATGATAAATATTTATTAAGTGTTCGGAACATGTTTTAATGTTTTCTGGAAACATTGTTCATGCCCAATGTTTGGAATCATAACGTAAGGAATGAACCCTACATTTGAAACAACATGTATAGAATTTATACTATTCATCATCAAGAAAGTATGGTTTAGGAACCCAGTATTGGTATGGAACCCAACGTTTGAGGAAAAAAATATATGGTACATCAACCCTTCTTTTGTATTCAGCCCTATGTTGTAATCCCTATGTTTGGTGTTTTGTTGTTTTATGAAAAAAAACCTATGTTTGACAATTAAACGATGGATTTTTAAATAAGATATTTTATCCGAGAGTTGTGAAATGGTATTTATAGAAGTAATGATCAGTTCAAAACTATTTTATGACTGATTAAAAGGATCTTTATGAACAACTTAAATATTTTTATTTAGAAAAGTAAATTATTCCCATTTTTATGGGAAGTTATGAATCTCTTGAATGATTTAAATTTTAATAAATGTGATCTTTCATGAAATTTTTGTAGAACATCTCTACCAAAAGAAGGATGTGAAATCTATATATTTAGACAGAGTATTTTCGCAACACATAGAGAATTTATAACTGCATATTCTTGTGAATATTTTTTTAATACATAACTCCTGTAATGATCATGTAACTATACTATTTTTTAAGAGTCTAAACTTTGAGGATATACATATTTTCAACCTCATACTACCATTTTACTACTACCATTCATTTTTTTTATTAAAGATATTTTTCAACCAAGATCTCTTCAATGTTATGCTTACTTGAAGACGTTAATCTTTGAAGAAGAAGATCTGTATTCTATTGGTTGCTACTACAACTGTGATCCAGAATCTATCAATTCAAACAAATAAAATTCTTTTGATTTATTTGAGTTTCAACTGCTAATACCTAGTTATGGATTTAGTGTCATCTTCTTACACTAATCTGTGGAGAAACCAGTTTCCTATAAAAGAACCATAAGGCTCTATTTAGACTTATTGTACAGGTATCAACTGACTGCACTTAGTTATGAAGGTTTTATGATAGCAGGACCTTGTCTAACGAAAATCACCAAGCTCATAGAGATAGTGTTAGTGGAGTGGACTAGTGTAATGACACATGCTTTTGAAACAGATGAAAATCCAAAGGAATTTTATTTTTTTAATTACTGGACATGCCATTTTTAAAACCGAGCATTAGAATGAAATTATGATAGTTGAAACAATTTAGTGTTGTTTTTTAAACTTGGGTAAAGGTTCAAGGGGTCCATCGTATGCCTCGTTGAGTTTTAGGAGCACCAGACTCCAAAATCTCAAGGTTTGAGTTGTTGGCATTGGCGCATAGTTTTTCTGAAACCTTGCAGACCACAACAACAAATTTTGTGGTGCATTAATTTTAAAAAAAAATTAATTAATTAAATTTAATTAAAGTAAAAAAATGAATTAAATGTCAATAAATGGAAAATAATAAAATAATGGAATGTTTTTATAATAATAATATTATTATTATTGTTATTATTATTACTATTATTATTAACTAGTTTTGTTTTTTATAGACCCACAAGGGGTGTCCCCCTCCTCTATGTAAGCTGCGTGTGACCCCCCCAGGCCGAACATCCCTCGCACAACCCCCATCTGGCCAAACCACCCCTCTCGCGCAACACATCCCTCATGGAACCCTCCATACACAATGATTTATCCTAGATTTATTCACATTTCATAGTAGGTTATTCAAGTTAATTAGTCTCTCCTACTCTTCTCCCTTGATTTGGTGTTTTTTCTCTCCTTCCTATCACCCGATACCGATCATCTGAAACCCTAGGGTAGGGTTCAACTGGGTTTTTGTGTTTCTTCTAATTTTAGGGTGTGCGAATGGTATCCTGAGACTGTGTCGTTCATATTCCATTAGTCACTGCCAAAGGAGAAGCAGTTCAGATCATATCGGAGCACCATCATCAATTTCAAGTAAGGTTTTCCATCCACTCTGTGGTTTCAGACAATTTATTTTGCGTCCTTTTTTTGTTTTGAAGTGCAAATAATTTTTCTTTAAGTGTGTGCACCTTACCACGGTCATTTCGGGTTGCCACCACTGTCTGAGGTAGGGTTTTACTTTTTCTTCATTGTTTCATTCTTTTTAATTTAGGTTATTTAAGTGTTTTTTATCCCATCATATTTTTTCTATAGTGTGTTAGACCTTGCTTCAGTTTTTTGAGTTCCTATTATTTGTTGTAGTGGGGTTTGGTCATCTTTTAGGGAATGAAATCACATAATGAGGTGTGTGTGTGTGTGTCTATATATATATATATATATATATATCTTCCTTATACATATTCCCTCATGGATAGGGGAATACATACATTGGATTAATAGGTATATATATATATATTAATTTATGTGGGTGAAAGTGTGGATAAGATTCGAGTTGTCACTGCTCAAAGCGTATAGTACCAACATGTTCGGCTTGGTCATCTGGTTTAGGTAGGGCCCCATTCATTTTCCCCCTTTAAAATTTAGTATGTTTTGATTACCCACCTTCCTCACTTTGGATATTAATTAATACTGCTTTATTTTATCAGAATAAATGATTAAATATGATAAATGGATTGTTTGATAAATGAAGTCATGGTGTTTATAATAAAACCCCTCCAACAGAGGTGTGTTGTCTTAGAAAACTCACAGTAATAATTTATGTTAATTTTGATTACTTTATAAATTAGGTTACTAGTTTATTATATCTTTCCTTTCCCTTTTAAATTTAAGAATATTTAATTGCATTAATCGACTTCTTAATTTAAAAATTCACTAGTTTCCTATTTAATGCTGCTTTGATAAATTGATTTGTATTCTTGGATGAGTTGTTAATTATGTTAAATGATTTTTTGATAAAAAAAGTCATGGTTTTATAATAAAACCCCTCCAATGGAGGTGTTCTATCTTCGAAACCAAAGAGTAGTGATAGTTATTTATATCCTTCTTAGTTACAGACTGAATTTTCCATATGCATGCTTATTGATTCCAATTTTATGGCATGTTAGCAATTACCCCTTTTTAAATAATATGAATGGATTTTCATGGTTGTTTTGTTTAAATGTAATTTTTAGTAATTTGGAATATTTTATAAACTAAATATCATTCCTTATAAATGGGGACTACTATTGTAAGGCGTCTACCATCTTCCCCTTTATTTCGTCGCTTATTTCATGTCGCACCAATGTTCTGCTTAGCAAAACCTCCTGACGATGCCTTGTTATAGAGTATTAAATTTTTTAGTTTGTATTGTATGTCCATTATGACCAATTCTTGTGGTGGAACCTAACCGAGGGTGATCGCCTTGCCTCTTGGCCACCCGTTTGGGTGTTCCCAATCTAAATGTCCTAATTTTCTAATTCCTTGTGTTGTGTTTTACCTTGGGTGAGTGTGTGGTACCATGGATTAATGAAAAAAATTGACAACATGATTTAAAATTGGAATTGAACCATGGATTGGGCCCTTTGACAATGCACATGCCCAGTTCTTATTGTTTATCCTTGCGCATATGATTGTGTATGTATATTGTTTGCTCCAAAGTGGTTTGGATTGGTTGTATAAAATACAGGGTCAAGATTGATAGCTTGAGACTTTGATATTTTAGTGATGAAATATGGTCAATGGAATTATGATTCATTGTAGAAAAGTCTCATTCCCGAACCTTTCATATGTTTTTTGTTTATTTCCTAGTGATCTGGTTTAGATACTTGAGTTACTTTTTTGCTAATTTCGTTATGTCGTGTTGATGGTTTGGATTGTTTTACATGATTCCTTGAATAGTTTTTAGATAATGGTGCATGTTTGATATATTGATTTATATATATGGTTTCCATGTGATGTGCATATTAATGTTTTCCAGGTAATGTGCCCTGGTGACTTGGTTCACTTGATACAGGCTGGGTGAGAACATGGGTTTTGAATTGAGGACTCGTGGATGGACTCCTATGCTTGGGTGGTTATACCACGACACACTGGGGGGAGATTCTTTGGATTTCCAAGTGAGGGATTCCTAGTTGGTTATTTATTCTCCCAAGTGATACTGGTTATCTGGGGGAGAAACTACAGATAGACCCATTGGATAGATGGCTACTCCATGCCTTGGGTGATACTCAGTCCACTAGCAAGATACCTGGGATAGAATCAGAGTTACCATGCCTCATAGTGATACAAGGGACTCTATATGGAATTCCTTGGATGGAATTAGTGGTATTGTATTATCGTATGTTCCCATTGCGATAAATGGAAATATTTATAGATTTCCTTAGGTGGGAAAGAGACTTCATACCTGGATTTGACAAATTGTTTGGATTTCATTGTCTGTTTGATTGTTGAATCATATGAGATGCATCCTTAATTATTATTATCTATTGTGATTTTACTTGAGATTTTTCTCTTACTGCACTAGAACACTTATGTGATGACATGGTATTTAGTCCTCAAGCCAAAGATCAATCTTGGGGGTATGCCTTTCTTGGTTTTCCATGTTACTATTGGCCCTTTTATATATACTCTTTCTTGAACATGTATACTTTATAAACTTCAAACTTAAGCCAAAGCAGGTGGTATGGTATTGGTGACCATTTAGGAACCTATACCAAGTTGATATTATTAATTTTTTTATCACTCTACATTTATTTTATATGAAACACTTCTTAATTTATATTGAATTTTCTGGATTGGGCTAGGCATCGGTGGTACTAGCCTACTGAGATTATGTATCACAACCTACTCGGAAATCCTTTGCAATGGGGTACTCGAGCATTCCTACATGATGGTAGGTCATTGGATTCATTTCTTCTATTGTGCTACTTTTCATGGACATGGGAGTTAGGAGAAGAAGATTGAGATGATTCTCAAGATGCTCGTGGATCTAGATATTGGGTAGTTTTTATTTTATAACATTATATTACTATTTTTATTTATTACTTCTTTCACTTATAGAATCAACTTTCATATATTAAATTTTGTAAATTGGATTTGGACACTTTAATTCTTTTTTTATAATATTTATCTTCCTCTTTTTTTCATTTATTTATTACTACTTCCACCACTGAAAATTATTTATTCTATTATATTGTTATTATACTCTAACCTATAAGGGAATAGTCACCCCATAAACACCACCTCATCCCTTTATTCTAGCCATCTTCCTATGGTGTTTTGGGAGATGCACTTGAGGTCATGTGGCCCACCGGTATGGCTACTAGTTTTAATGGTGATCCAGGTAGGGACATTACAATGTGGTATCAGAGCTTATTTTCCCTTTTTCTTATTATTTTGGTATGGTAGATAAGAGACTAGGAATGTGTCAGTGTTTGATAAATTACTGTTCTTGCGACTAATCACCCCATGTATTGGTAAATGATCAAGTGTACAGGGCTGGGATTATTGTTTATTCCATTTGGTATTACAACTAATTTATGATTTCACATTGGGTGATTGTTATACTTTTCTCCACTGAATGATTTATGGAATTTTGTTAAATTTTACCTTTGTACCTATATGAAAAGGATAAAGGATTACATGCATCATATTAGAGACATAGAGAAATTCACATTCCATGAATATTCCATGCCATGTAGTTGCATTTTTAGAGTTTTTTATATTTGATTGTGTGCCTTGAGTGTTTTACCAAGCTACTTGCTGGTTTATCCTATCTTGATTATATGAAATGTTGCCTAATTTAATTATCATGCCTTGTTTATATGATATGATTCTATATTTATTAACATACTTTGTCAATATTCCATTCTTCTATGCTTACTACTTATGATGACATGCTATATTTTTGATGATAAAACTGACTGCATTGGATGAATTTATTGGTTGTTATTAGGATGGGATGTTTATAAATGTTAAATGGTTAAAAAATGATGTTTTATAAGACTTCCTATTTTTCTTTGAGCTGCTAGTTAAATCATGTTACCAAGTTATTTTGTTTTAAAATGGGTACTTTATTTTTAGTTTTCAAAATTTTAAATGATTAATTTTTTTAAATTGAGTTAAATTGATGGATTGAAAATAGAACCCTTAGGTGGTTTCCTTTGAAAAAACACTCCTGTAAGGGTAGAGTTACCATTTCTTTGAGTTTCCTTGGAATGTAGATGTGAAAATTTTCCATAGGGATTCTCCTTTTTAGTAATGACTTAGATGATAGGCTCTTCAGCCGGTGACTTTTGTTCGGTGTGACTTCATTTTGTGTCAATGCTTTCTACACTTTTAAGGGGCTATCCCAATGTAGGTAGCACCCTTAAAACTAAATGTGCTGCTAATTCCGTGATATTTATGATGTTTAGTGTCATTCAAGTTTTGGTTTACCTTGTAGGACTCTTAACATTTTTAATGAAACACTTGTTCGTGCGGGTGGTTATGTTTTTCCTGGTCTCTGTTACAGTCCTGAGCATCTAGATTTCTCATTTTATACTGATTAGACTTGTCACAGGAATGGTCAACTTTTTTGTAGGTCGTTCAACCCTATCTTCTCCAAAGTTATGGATGACCCAGTATGTCATCATGTGAGTTAACAGTTTTCTTTTTTATCTATAACCTCAGGGTAGTATGCGTTCACATACTCCGTGCCCGTCGAGTGCTTAATTTTGTGAAGAATTAGTTGAGTTTGGTGTAACTGTTAAGCCTTTTGTTGTTGAGTATGTTATTGGGTCGTCTTTAGAGTAGAGAGACATGTGAGTTAATAATCAGGTTATTTACAATGATCGGGAGGACTTTCTAGAGACTTGGGTGTTTTGACACACTGGTCGGTCTGGTTTGGATTCCCTTGAGGGCTTTGACATGGTGATTGTTGGTCGAAGGAGCATCACATGTTCATTATGGTGAATTTGATCTATCATGCTTATGAGCACCTAATCAATATTTTTTTTTCAATGACTATGACACTCCTAAGGTGGGGATCATCTTGTTGGATCTGGTAATGTGTACTTATAAGTTGAAGAAATACTACTTAAAATTACTTTTAGGAATGATTTATCTTGTTTGAATGCCTTTGAGGCTTACAAGTTGGTTTCATGTTGGTTCTTTCTCGGCATCACAATGCAAATGAAGTTGGATGTGTATGCAACCTCTAAAAACACCATTGGTCTTGTATGGACTCATGTGGTTGAGTTTGAATGTTCAAGGAATTCATTAGGTGGTAAAGGTATTGTGGTTCACTTAAATTCTTCTTTTTTGGAAAGTAAATCTGAGATTCTCCCATAAGAGTCGACCTGTTGTGGTTTGACTGTTCTCCTTTTTATTAGTCAGGTGTGATTGAATGAAAATTTTTTAAATCCTCTTAGTGTATTAGTGTTCAGAGATGAGTCTATCCCCTATTTTAACATCTTCCATGATGCACTAAGAGAGTATCATACTTAATCCATACTAAAGATTTAAAATTTTTGTTAAGATTGTTGGGTTGTTCTGAGTGACCCTAGGGTTCCTGAGTAGGAACACCTCAAAAATACTCTCAGAAAGTATTTATTTCATTGACTATACTTCTAGGTGGATGCCACTCTAGGCTCATCCAATGATCTTATTTGTATGTTATGTCTTAGTACCAACATATCACTTGTAATCGTGGAGTGTTAAATACTTCCATTAGTTCCTTGGACTCCAATCACTTAAATCCAAGGTTATCCCTGACTTATTATCGGGTGTGAAGTTAATGTTTAAAAATTTCATGATGATTCCAATGGGTAGGATCAGGGTTATACCCTTACTTGTGTTGATGCATGAAAGTTTAAAATGGTAAGGTGATGTTTTGACCAAGGAGTTTCACTGAAATTCATGTAAGGACTTTGGTGAACTTGTTCATTGTAAATGCAGGGTGCCTTGGGAGAAGGCATCACATTTCAGTTAGAAGTGCGTCTACCACCTATGTTAAGAGTTTTCAATAATGGTCAGTTGTATGTGGATTCAACTATATCCTCTTGTTCTA
Source organism: Viscum album (assembly GCA_963277665.1). NCBI lineage: Eukaryota > Viridiplantae > Streptophyta > Magnoliopsida > Santalales > Viscaceae > Viscum > Viscum album. Next base: position 189,966,096 of record OY728127.1, read on the forward strand.
TGATAATGATAGTTTTGTAACTCACTTCTTGATCGTCTTGTTACAATGCCAAGAGCATCAATAAAATGATTAGGAGTGTGCTTTATAGGCAATAATGGAGATGTAGTGGCTTGGAGTCGGCCCATTCTAATGATAATACTAATGGTGGGGAGCACCATCAGTTGAATTCTTGATGAGACAACAACATTATCATGTCTCTAATTGAACGGGATCAGGTAACCATTGTTTAGGTGTTTCTGTTGTTTAATGAGTGTTGGCTCAGATGTTGACAGCTTAAGTGTCATGTGCTTGAAAAGTGATTGAAGGTGCCTTGGGTGTTAGAAATGAAACACAACCTTTCAAATGAGACTTCACGACCCTTGTTGGTTAGGAGATGTTTTTTATTCCAAAAGTCTTCTCGGGGATGGGAAAATCTAATGTAGGGAGGTTGTAACAACCCGTTCTTTTGAACTAGAGGAAAATCCAAAGGAATCTGAATTTTGGAAATTACTGGATATACTATTTTTAAAACCGAGCTTTGAAATGAAATTACGATAGTTGAAAAACTTAAACGTGTTATTTTTTTAAAACATGGGTAAAGGTTTGAGGGGTCCCTGATGTGTATTGTTGAGTTTACGGAGCACTGGACTCTGAAATATCATGGTTTGGGTTGCTGGCAGTGGTGCACGGTTTGTCTGAAACTGTGCAGCCCTTAGTAGAAAATCGAGAGGTGTGTTAATTTTAAATAAATTAATTTAATTTAATTTAATTTTAAATAAAAAATAATTAAATGTTAATAAAGTTAAAATAATAAAATAATGTAATGTTTTTATAATAATAGTAATAATAATAATTTTATTATTATTAATAATAATAATATTATTATTATTATTATTATTATTAATTACTTTAGTTTTTTTAGAGACAAGGGGTCTCCCCTTCTCCTACATGTAACCCAAACACAACCCACCCCACCCCCGGCTGAACACCCCTCGTGCGACCCCCCATTGGCCGAACCCCCCCCCCCCCCCCCTCTCACGCGACACCTCCCTCTTGTTGACCTCCTTCCACAATGATTTCTCCCTGATTTCTTTGAATTTCATGGTCGGTACTTCGGTTGAAGCTTGTCTGTCCTACTCTTCTTCCTAGATTTGGAATTTTTTATCCTTCCTATTTCCCAGTACTGATAGGATGAAAGCATAGGGTAGGGTTTAACCATGTTTTTGTGTTTCTTCTGATTTTAGGGCGTGTGAATGGTCTCCTCAGTCTCCCACATTCATATTCTGTCAACCGCCGCTGAAGGAGAAGCATTTTGGATCTTCTCCAACCTCCATCATCAATTTTGGGTAAGGTTTTCCATTATTTATTTGGTTTCACACAATTTATTTTGGATACTTTTGTTGTTTTTAGGTGCTAATAATTTTTCTTCAAGTGCGTGGACCTTTTCCTGGTTGTTTTGTGTTGCTTCCAGTGTCTGAGGTAGGGTTTTACTTCCGTTTCATTATTTCTCACATTTTAATTTAGGATATTTATGTTTTTTTATCCCCTCTTAGTTCTTCTATACTGTGTTAGACCTTGACACGGTGTTTTGAGTTCCTATTATTTGTTGTAGTGGGGTTTGATCATCTTTGAGGGCATGCACTCACATACGGAGGTATGTGTATATAAATATATATATCTTCCTTGTACATATTCCCTCATAGATAGGTGAATATGTACATTTTATTAAGTGGTATATATTTATATATATTGGAATGTATGTGGGTTCAAGTGTGGAGTAGCTTCAAGTGGTCGCCGCTCAAAGAGTATAGTGATAATGTGTTTGACTTGGTCATCTACTTAAGGTAGGGCCCCATTACCTTTCCCCCTTTGAATTTGAGTATGCTTTGACTACCCACTTTCTAAACTTTAGATATTAATTAATTATTCTTTATTTTTTAGAATAAATGTTTAAATATGATAATAAATGGATTGTTTGATAAATAAATTATTATTTTTATAAGAAAATCCCTCTAGTGGAGGTGCGCTGTCTTCGAAAACTCACAGTGATAATTTATGTTAATTTAGATTTATTTATAAATGGGGTTACCAGTTTAATATCTTTTTCCATTCCATTTTAAATTCATGAATTCTTAAATTTCATTAGTTTTCTTCTTAATTTAAAAATTTATTAGTTGCCCGATTAATGCTGCTTTGATAAATTGACTTGTATTATTGAATGAGAATTTTAATTATGTTAAATGATTTATTGATAAACAATGTCATGGTTTTATAATAAAACACTTCCAATAGAGGTCCAATGTCTTTGAAACCAAAATGTACTGATATTTATTTATATATTTCTTAGTTACAAAATGATTTTTCCATATTCCTTCTTGTTGATATTGGTTTTGTGGTAAGTTATTAATTACCCCTTTTTAATAATATGAATATATTTTTCATGCTCATTTTGTTTAAATGGAATGTTTAGAACTTTGAACTATTTTATAAATTGAATATCATGCCTTATAAATTTGGATTCTCAGTATAGGGCATCTACCTTCTTCCCCTTTAGTTTGTCGCCTATTTCATGTCACGTTGTTGTGCCACTCACCGAAACCTTCTGGAGATGACTTAGTATCACATATTAAATTTTTTGGTTTGTATTTTCATGTCTATTGTGACCTTTGATTATGGTGAAACCTAATTAATGGGGTTCTCCTTGCCTCTCATGCACCCCTTTGGGTGTGCCCAATCTAAATGGCCTAATTGTCTAATGCCTTGAGTTATGCTTCTCATTGGGTGAGTGTGTGGTACTGTGGATTAATGTACTAAATTGATAACTTGATTTAAAATGGGAATTGAACCATGGATTGGTATCTTTGAAAATGCAGATTCCTAGTTATTATTGTTTATCCTTGTGCATATGTTTGTGTATGTATAGTGTTTTTGCCAAAGTGGTTTTGCATGGTTATATAAAATACAGGGTCAAGCATGATAGTTTGAGACCATGAGATGTCAGTGATGAAATATGGTTAAAGGAATGATAATTCCTTGTAGTTAAGTATCTTTCTTGATCCTTTCTTACGTTTATTGTTTATTTCCTACTGATCTGGTTTAGAGCCTTGAGTTACTTTCATGATAATTTCATTATGCCATGTTGATGGCTTGGATTGTTTTACTTGATAGCTTGAATAGCTTGTGGTTTATGGTGTTTATTTTATATTATGATTTATATATATTCTTTCCATGGGATATATGTATTTATGTTTTCCTTGAAATGTTCCATGGTGACTTGGTTCACTTGATACAAGTCGGGTGAGAACATGGGTTTCGTATTAAGAACTCATGGATAGACTCTTGTGCATGGGTGGTTATACCATGACGTGCTGGGGGTGATGCTTTGTCTTTATAGTTGAGGGATTCCCATGAAGTTATTTATACTCCTGAGTGATATTGGTTCCCTAGGGTAGAAACCGTGTGTAACATCCCGGTTCTGGGTGCCGCCCAAAGGTTCCCCGAACCCGGTTGGTCACATGACCTCAAGTGAATTTCCCCAAACACCATAGGATACTAACTAGTAGAGAGGGCCATGATGTGATAATGAAGAAACTATTCCCTCATTGGTAGAGTATACATAGCGGAAAAGATAATAGTAAACAATAGCATAAGCAATGATACCATACAACAAAAGTAAACAGCAGAATATTGATAGCAATATGCAACTGGAGCATATATAAATGATGCATGTCACATGTGTCTAGGAAAGTATCCAAACAAGTCACAATGTTGGAAATACAATACTGAAACCGCAAATTATAGAAAAGTACTAAACTCCAACAGCATCACAATCCTCATCTTGGTCCCATGCTCTTCAGCTCCAACAGCAGTCAAGTACCTAATAAAGAGGGGCGCTTCCCTTAACTATACCTGCAACCATATAAATTTTTTGGGTACAAAATCATGACCCAAATAGGGTGTGAAACGAATCCTAGTAGAAAACCACCAAAAGATCTCTACCTAACTGCCAGTGAATATATGTAGCAAGTAATATGCATAAATGAATAAATAAAGTTGGAAGTACTCAAAAGTAAATAATCCTATATTTTTCAATTACATTCATTTACATTTATTATTAAATCCATTTAATCATGTAAACCTTTGGATCCAGCCTAATCTCGATATCCCTCGTGTAAGTAACAAAATGTTTGTCTCAGAAGACCATCTAAACAATCAAGTAAGACCGAGTCCAAGCTTGTGCTTTGGATTGGTAGACTCATCACAATCATTCAATCATTCAGAAAACCCTCTGGGAAAACTCTCACTATCTAACCCCTTTGGTTAAACACAAAACCAATTCATTAAATAACAACCACCTGGGCATCTCTCACGGTCAATACCCCTGGGTCAACATGGCATTAATAACTTATAAATGACCTCTGGGTAGGTCCCACAGTCAATACCCCCTCGGTTAACATAGCATAAATAAATCATAAATGATCTCATGGGTAGCTCTCACAGTCAATACCCCTGGGTCAAAGTATAAACTAAGGATCTCACGGTCCTATGTAAATAAACATGGAAACCCCCACAGTTTTCCTAGTCGAAGTCTCTCACGGTCCATTGGAAAAACAGCACACATAGCATAACAAGACAACACATGTAATCTATAACTACTACATGGCTTACATTCCCAAGAATATCACATACAATTTACATAATTAATTAAACTCCATACTAATCAATTCAAGGCATGAAAATAAGGTATGCCTCATAGGAATGCTAGGCCAAATGGCCAATAACAGTCAAACTAGGGAAACACACCCATGGTGTGTCCTGTAAACAAGGCATTGAAATAAGGTACACATCATAGGAAACCTTGGACAAACGACCATAAAGAGTCAAGATAGGGAAACACGCCCATGGGGTGTCCTATAAACAATAAATCTAACCTTACGCATATGCAATAACCCCTTTTCAATCAATTAAACCATAGCAGGTAAATAATAGGGTTAAATTCCCAACCAAGCAATACCCCAAATGTGGGTCTGCAGCACTTTCGGTATATTTAATCAAAATACGAGCAACAAAAGGCACAAACCACCCACCTTGATGTCGTACGATCGATATACTTGAACTTCGGCCCTTGAATCGGCCTAGAATGACATAGATCTATAAAAAGGTGAAAAATTTTCAACCTTAAATAACTCATGAGAGAGGAGGAATTAGGAAGAAAGTCCCTAGAGGAATTGAGAACATACTAGTGGGATTCCAACACACCTGACAACATCTCAATCGGAGCATGGATGGAGAATCAGGAGGGGTTCGAGGTTCGTCGGTCATTTCACGACGTTATTGTATGAACCAAGGTTAGAATAAAGTGTTTCCAAAGATGATACACGACCCCGCTCTAATTTATCAAATAAAAAGAAAAGTACATGACATGTTCATTTAATTTAAATGTTGTGTAGTGGCCTTAATCGGCCCCCACTTTTGGTGGTCTTCCAGGTCACCTAAACGGACACGTACTCGGCCGTTACATAGCCAGTACGTGACTGTATGTGGTATCATCTTACACGGCATGTAATCCTAAGTACACAACATTTACTAAGAAAAAATCCAATTTATTCATTTTTAATCAAAAAAAACCTGAAATAATGATCCATACTTGAAATAAAGATCTAGGTTCTTACAAACTTCCCCACTTAAAGAAATTTATCCCTGAATTTCCTTTCCAAGGGTGGTGAAGAAGAAACTTCAAACAACTCTAGCCACTAGGATCGTACATCAGCCTCCCTCTCCCTAGTCTTGTCATGTACTCGCCCATGATGCCATAGCACCATTACTAGAGAAACAAACCAACCACAAAGAACCATCATTCTGTGATCCACAATCCAAATAGGGTGCTCCTCGAAGGATGCATCCACCTCCAACTCAACCTCCTCAGGTTGAAAATTTTGAGACGGATCTGAAAAAGTAACATTGTAGCTGAGAAACATGAAAGATGTCGTGCATAGCCCAATATATAAGGACCCATCCTTAAAACATTACTTAATCTTGAATTAAATTAATAATTCGCATTGAGGAACTTTTCATGTTTAGAGTTTTAGAGAATTAGGACATAACTATTACATCTCAAAAGATTACAAAGTAGACACTTCTACACAGTTTCCATTTTTTTTACAAAACATAAACTCTTGAAAAAAAGATTCATGTCTAGTTCCATGTTTAAGATAGCATGACTTTTCCTTGATCTCATCCTTGACCCTATTCCACATTATTTCCTGTGAAAAACATTTCAAAAACTTGGGGTGAGCATAAAAAGCTCGGTAAGGGATACACAAAGAAGAAAAACTGTTAATTTTCTTCAAAACAACAGGTAAACCATGAATACTTTATCATAAGTAATACTTTTCACCTTTATGAAGTAGTAAATACTCTTCACTAATTAAAAGATCATTACTTACCCTTTTGTAACCAAAAGATTACCATAAAACCCATATAAAGAACACATAACATATAAAGGTAACTTGGGACATAAACATACATAAATGGAATAACCATACGGTCGACTTCCACACATATCACTAAATGGAATAGCCATTCGGCCGACTTCCATACCCAATGCATTGGAGTTTATAACGTAACCACCCATCCTGGTTTTCACGGCACCACCCGTCATTTGATTTATCACGTAACCACCCGTTAAATGTCCAAGTACCATTATAAAATCATAACACATACAAAAAATATAAAGTAAAGAAAACATTTCCACATTTCAATCACAATATATTGACATATCAAATCCATTATCAAAACCATTTTCAATACCAAAATACATAAAAGAGTATATGGTATTTATTTTCCTTTTAAAAATATTACGTCTTCTTAAGGAAGCCAAAGATCAAATAATACTCACGGTGGCGGAAAGGTCGTTGTCACCGCGTACGTTAAAAAGAAACATACTTTTTGTCATTTAGTAAAATGATTCGTAGAGAAAAGATTCTTTTTCAATAAAATTCAAATTCAAAGGAGTTTATACACTGTATAAAATAAAGTTGTGTATAAAACAAAATATGCCTCAATGAAAGGAGATTGAGATGAAGTCCCTTACCTCGTGTCCGACTTGACTTGATCGTTCTTTAATCTCCTGAATAATAAACTGAAGTTAATTTCTACTTGCTTAAGAACCTTTTTCAAGTTTATTATTCCTTTTATATCACTTATTTCCATGTTATAAACATTATGTAATCATTTAAGTTAATAATGTTCATTTTGTCGATATTTGGTAATTAAGTCAAAAATGGACTTCTTACAATTACATGTTGTTCAGGTGGTCAAAGGTTCATTATATCCAGAATGATATTCATGATTTGGATATCATATATATCTAACATATACATGTATTTATAATAGTACATAACATTTAGAGGTAAGAAATGAAATGCACCGTTCATGGAGACGGTAAGTCGTACGTACGCATGAACGCTACTTTCATTTCTATTTCATATTTAATAGAATGAAATCACAATGATATAAAGGTACATTATAATTATATTATAATATCATATATAATATTATTAACTCCATACTTTATACGTCCCACATATGGCATTAACGATTCAAATCACTTTGAGGGGGCGGTAGTCCGCACTTCCAAAAATGAAATTATCGCGTTTATCCATTATGGAAACCATAAAGGTATGCCATAAATGAAAAATACAGAAGTATAAGGAAAATATAAAAATAATATATATCATATATAAATACAGTGACATCTTAATGGCCACCATGAAAGGTGTTAAGAGAATATTGAACAATCATCGTTTCATGAGGCAGTAATTCACCATCCACAGAAACAGTATGTTCTTTAACCATTAGACGGAGGTGTGTGTAAGTGTAGCTCAAATAATTCTCATAACAACATCCTAGTATGTTGAAGATACTAGTTTTGTTACAAAATAAAGAAATAAAAAGAGTTTAGGGGGTTGGAGAAGCAAAATAAAACAAAAGAACATAAGAGAATACATTACCTTTAAATTGGGTAACTCCCCTTGGTTTGAACCAAAAGGGTTTCTTGAAGAGATTTATGCCTAAGGTAAGGCTTCTGGGATGAATAGATGGATATTAGGAGCTTATTTGACTATATTTTGGATGATCCAAAGGGCTTTAGAAGTGTGAGAAATGGGTAGTAAGTGGGGTCTTTTTATAAGGGAGAGGAGGGGCTCTTTTGGAAAGCATGAAACTATTATTTTATTATATAATAATTTTCGGTTTATAAATGTCCAAAAATTAATAAAGTCTAAGATAAGGTGTCCCATGTTTGAAATAAAATCATCCAATAAGAATTGGAAAAGTGTTGGATATTATTTTAAACATTATCTTCTTATTTATTTAAATCATTCATTAATGGCGTAAACACTGCATCATCATTGTGTCATAAATAATTTTATTTATTTGATGTCTAAAAATTATAAAAAAATTACAATGTTGTAGGAAATATTTTTAGATTTCTAATGAATATTTATAGTCAAATATATCAATTATATAACCCCATGGAAAAAAAATTTAGTAAAACAATACATGTTTGTGACATTTTTATTTTTACTTTAAATAAAAGGTATTAATGTCATTATCTTACCCAAGTGGCTCCATGGGGTCCCAAAAATTGACCCATGGATTTTCTTGGTCGGTCATGACTCATACAATAAGTGTAGGACACATATAAAGGTTATTTCATATTATTATAACATTATTTTTACCTTAAATTACACTAACTACCATTAATCGTGATTAAAAAAACTTAAAAGTTACTATTCACCAAAAAAATATTTTCATCCCATTGAACCACATTTTACTTACTAATGAAAACCATGTATTTCGGATTTTTGAAATTCAATTCACAGATGTGGTAAAGTTTCCTTTAAACGAAAAATTCAGTTTTTTAACTACTACTTAGTGGTTTCACTATTCATCAAAAATTGAAGTTTTTTAGAAAAATACCAAAAAATCACCCTAAGATATATTTGATATTCCGAATTCAAAAATGATGTCTATTTTATGAAATTCAAAACATATAAGTTGTATTAATTAATTTAATAATTAATTCCCGCTGTCAAAACAAATAGCATGTTTTTAAGAAACAATATATATCAAAAGATTGACACTTGTTTAAGTCCAATTTCAAAGTGAAATTAATTCCAATGAACACCATTGGATTAAATGGTAAAAATATATTCTAATTTCACTTTAAAACCAATTCAAAAGATAATATAATCATATAAATAAATTCGATTAAAATGTGGTTTTGAATTAAAATACAACATTTTTCATTTATTCATTAAAAATGAACTTTATCGGAAAAATAACAAAAACATACACAAAGTAAATTTTGATTTCCCGATTCTAAAGAATGATTTTATTTGGTCCAATATAATGTATAAGAGTGACCAAAACTATTTTTAAAGAGGGTTCTCCATCAAAAGGTGATAAATCAACCTTTTAGTGAATATTAGAGTATCTATGCCTAAAATTGAATTCTTTTCTTATTTTAAGTCTTTATCTTTTATTGGATAAATGTAAAAATATTTAACAAACATATATAATCATATTTTAGTTATTTCTATCCATTCCCACCAATACAACGGCTACGTGTTAACTACCATTTAAAATAATATTATTATATTATTAGTGTGCAATGTAAGATTTCAAAGAAACTCGTTGTTGCGTATCGGGTACGCTATCAAACATAACAACCCCTTTAAAGTAAAATTAATATTTAATTCACAAATATTAATAAATATGAAAATGTCTTATTCTTTATTTACCTGGGATGTTACACAATACCTCTGAGGTAACTGCAATTGATAGAAAACCAGCCCGACTCTCTCCAAAACCTCAAACAGATTGACATATCTCGGTGAACGCTTCCCATATCTCCTAATCCTCCTTTGTCCCAATGTCGGTGTGACACGTAAGAAAACCTGATCTCTGACCTCAAACTTTAGAGGTTGTCTTCGTCGATCAACATAAGATTTCTGGAGATATTATGCAATACCCATCCTCTTCTGAATCAACTCCACCTACTATGTGGTCTCCTGTACAAGACGAGGTCCCAACATAGCTACCTATCCTGCATCCATCCAATATAGAGGTGATCAGAATGGACTACCATAAAAATACTCATAAGGTTCCAACTAAATAGTTTCCTGAAAGCTATTATTGTAAGCAAACTCCACTAGGGGTATGTATCTCTCCCAAGAGCCCCTAAAATACAGGACGCATGCTCAAAGCTTGTCCTCCAGAACCTAATTCGTGCAATCAGACTTGCCATATTTCTAAGGATGGTAAGCTATACTCAAAAGTACATGTGTACCCAAAGCCGTCTGTAATCCCTGCCCGACGCGAGAAGTAAACCAGGCATCCCTATTTGAAATGATAGAGTTCAGAACCCCATGAAAATGTATAGTCTCTTAGATGTACAACCTTCCAGTCTAATCAACACTGAAGGTTTCCTTGATCAGTAGGAAACGTGCAACCTTCGTGAGTGTGTCGACAACAACCCATAAAACATCATTTCTTTGTGGTGACCTTGGTAAACCCATCACAAAATCCACCACGACATCGTTCCACTTCCACTCAGGAATGGGTAACTGTTGTAACAGCCCTTCCAGTCACTGATGCTTCGCCTTCACCTACTGACAGGTGGAACATCTACTAACAAAAGTAGAAAAATACCTCTTCATGCTTGGCCACCAATACTGAAAATGTAGATCTTGATATATCTTGGTGACACTAGGATGAACTACCCATACCGAGGCATGAAAATATCATAACAGCTCCTCATGTATGTCTTCTGACACCCATACGCACCCATGAAAATGAAAAACATCATCCTCGCCTATGGTACATCCAGGATTAGGGTCCTCGAATATCACAATCTCCCTTAGGACTAGGAATTCAGAATCTGATAGCTTCCTCATTCTCACTCGATCCAGTAGAGTATATGTAACAACTATAGAAGAAAGAAACATCTGCCCCTATTTTTCATGCACCTCCAAATGCATCTCAGAGAACATATCCATAAGCTTCAACTCACTACTATCCTCCTGAACTACCTATATCAGAGTCCTCCTGCTCAATGCATTTGCCACTGTGTTGCCTTTCCCGGGCGTGTAGGCAAGCTCAAAGTCAAAAGACTGAAGGTACTCAACCCACTTTCGCCGTCTCAAATTCAGATCATGCTGAGTAAAGATATACTTGAGGCTTTTGTGGTTAGTGTGTACCACCAAATGCTATCCCAAAAGATAATGTCTCCAATAGAGAAAAGAAAGAACAACTGCAAGAAACTCGAGATCGTTCATCAAGTAATTCCTCTCATGTGGACTCAACTACCGAGACTCGTACGTGATGACTCCTTCTCCCTGCATAAGCACTACTCTCAACCCGATACCTGATTCATTATAGTAAACAATGTAACTCTTTCCCATATCCCAAAAATATCAGTATCGGTGTTGAAGTCAATCTCCATTTCAGCTTCTAAAAGTCTTAATCGCAATAATATTTCCACAAGTACTTCACACCCTTCTTAGTCAGGCCTATCAGTGGTGCTGCTAAGCATGAAATGTTCTGTATAAAGCACTTATAGTAACCATCCATCCCTAGAAAACTTCATACCTCAAATACATTCTTCGGATGCTTCCAAGAAACTACTGCTCTCACTTTCTCTAGGTCTAATGATACTTCTGTCTCTGGGATAACATGACCCAGAAGTGAATACGGTCCATCCAAAAGTAGCATTTTGAGAGCATAACATATAATTGATGCTCTCTCAATGTACTCAATATAACTTCACGATGGACAAAAACATCATGTTAAGTGTGTGAGTACACCAATATATCATCCTCAAAGACTACCAAAAAAGAATCCAAGTAAGGAATAAACACTCAGTTCATCATTTCCATGAAAACTTTCAACACATTCATGAGACAGAACAACATAACCAAATACTCACATAGACCATACCTACTTTGAAAGGTTGTAAGAGGTATATCTGATGGTCTAACATGTAAATGCTGATAATAGGATCTCAAGTCAATATTCTAGAACACATGGGATCCTTGAATCTGATCAAAGAGATAATAAATCCTTGGAAAGGGATATCAGTTCTTAACCTTCAACTGGTTCAGATTCCGATAATCCACACAAAGTCTGAGGGAACTGTCCACCTTCTTCACAAAAATCACAGGCGAACCCCAAGAAGAAGTGTTGGATCAGATGAAAAACTTCGCCTACAACTCCTCCAATTGCTTCTTGAGATCTTGTAACTCTATTGTAGCCATTATATATAAAGTAATGGACACCATTTCCACTCCTAGAACAAGCTTAATAGAGAAATATACCTCTCATTCTAGAGTTAAACTTGAAAATTTGTCTGGAAGGACATCTCTGAAATGATCCACCATTGGAGGAAAGTCCATCTGTGAATTCCCCTAGTCATCCTGATATAAACTATCCATCTAGGATATAATTCCTCCCAACCCATGATGCTCGGGTCCCGCTCTGCTCACTTGGACATACCATTCACCCTTGTGTAGAAAATACCCACCCTATGGTGACATGAAACTCAACCTACAACAATACGAGTCAACAAAGGCCTAAAATGAGACTAACCAGTCCATTCTAAGAATGAAATCGAAGCCTGTAATCTCTAAGACATAGAGGTCCCATAAGAAGTGACACCCACCAACCTCAAGAGAGCACTCCTTGCACTGATGTACACTGGCTGTCCTAATCCCCAACGGAGTGTCTAGAATCATAACATCATCAGAAGTGAAGATGCAGAGCCTAAGGCTCTCCACAATAGCAATAGATATAAACCTATGGGAAGCCCCTGTATCGAAAAGATTAGAAGCAAAAACTGAGGCAATTAGAATCGTACCTCTAATTGTAGAGGGTCCGAGATCCTGATTCTTCTGGGTCTGCTCCATCACAAAAGTATGACCTGTAACATGGCCCTACGACCCTGCAAGGCTACCCTGAGTTGGTCCACCCTGTTGTTGCTAAAAACTTATTGCCTGGCTACCGTGGACACAACCACCTCCTCGGCCTGAACGTCCTAAAGAAATCAAGTTCCCCGATTGATGAGGAAATAATGGCCCTACTCCTGAACATGGAGTCATAACAGATCCCCTATCACTAGCTATTGGTGATAATGTCCTACAAAAATGCTAAAGATGAACCATCTTTCTAGAATATTGGCACTCAACTGGGTCTCTCAGTCACTGAGGTCTCATGTTCTCACTCTTCCCGCACTAGTAGCACCTCACCTGGCTACTTGAAGATATATACTTGCTACTAGAATCAACACACGAAGGCTCCCTGTGGTGCTTCCTGATATCAAACGAATGAGCACCGGCCCTAGATGCTGAGTCGCCCTAGCTCACAGCTCCCAAATCCCTCAGATTGCACTCAGTAATCAGTGCCCGATTTACTATATCAGTCACTGAATTCATTCTGAAAACATTCACCTGCAATGGGATTTCATAACTGAGACCATCCTCAAACCACCTAGCTAAAGATAACTCATCACCTCCCAAAATAGGTGTGAAGCACCAAATCTCTATAAAGAGAGATGAGTAATCCATCACTGAAAAATCTCCATGTTCCAAGTGCATGAACACTCGGGTTCGATCGGCCCTCAACATCTCAAGGTAGAAGTAATCATAGAAGGTCCTCTGAAACTCTTCCCAAGCCATATCTCAATGAATTCCCGCATGTGAGATAACATCCCACCATATTTTGGAAGAATATCATAGAATTTACCTCGCGAACTTCACCCTCCTCTCATGAGGTGTCTCTAGATGCTTGAAGATAGAAATCATGGCCTCCAACCATGACTCTGTAGCCTGTGGTCCTCTATCCCCTGAAAAAGTGGGAGGATGCTGCTGTTGGAACACCCTTGTCAACTATTCCATAGTCGGGGCAGGATGTGGTGCTCCCTGAAAATTATTCATCATCCTTGAATAGCCTTCACGAAACTATGCATCAACACCTGCGTCCGGTATAATAGATGGTTCCAAGATGGGAATTATGGGAGGATCTTCTGGTAGTCCCTAATCTACCATTTCTGGTGTTTATTCACCACCCTGTACCCAACATACTATCAAAGGATGTCTTGGTGGCATGACTCTACAAGGTCAATCACACACCTCTGTACAATATTATCAAGGAAAGTAACTTAGAAGTTCAAGAATGGAACATGAGAAGGGAAACATTCATGATTTACAAAATAGGGTTACACAGTGTGTATAAATACTATATGGCATGTTCCATTTAAATATTAACATGGGAATGTACCTCTTCCAATCCTGGTCATGTAACACCCCTACACACGATGTATTTCTCTTGAGACATTGTGTGTTCTTGAACATTCCCTCCTTCCCAAGTTCTTCCACATGGATAGAAATACACGGTTCTCTCATGGTGTAACACTACACGACGTGAACACTCTACACACGGTGTGTACCACTTAAGTCCCATCCACCTGTGTCATTGGCCACATAGCTAGATACACAGTTGATAATTACATGGTGTGTACAATCTAGACACATCATGTACAACCTAAATTGCATCCACCTGTGTGGTTGGTCACATGTCTGGATACATGGTCCTTCACAACATGGAATGTACAATCTAGACACGATGTGTTCTCGCAAAATTTTACAAACCCCATGTCTCTGTTCACATATTCAGTCACACAGTGTACACTACATGGCATGTACATACTATACACAGTGTGTACTTATGAAAAGTTGTTTCTTCCAAAACAGAAGAACACATGGCGTGTGTTCATAACATCACATGTTTTGTTGTCTGGGTTTCTAGAAAGTAATCCTCTGAAAATTATCTAGAACCCATAAAAACATAAAATTTTACCAAGACATGAAAAATTATGAACAGTGAGAGCCTGTACTCCCCACGAATCAAAGTTTGGAAACCTTTTTCACATCATAACATGATAGGATTTAATTAATGGTCAAACATGATCCACCAAATTTTGATCAAAGAAGACCCATAACACCTCAGGGACCAGAGCTTGGCATCCATACAAATGAAACTTTACATATACCAATACCCTATCAAAATATTATGTATTTATATCACAAAATATATCACAACAACATGCATATATAGCACAACATCTATCACCACAATATGCAATTAGTAATGCATCATAAATGGAATGAGAAAAATGCATGACATGTGATCTCTAGAAAGTGCCTATATGATGCATGAGATGACATACCCTCATCACATCAGGTTGCAATAGAAATAGAACCACAATGATATCAATAATAACATCACAAAAAAAGTGTGTCATCCAATGGTGAAATCAAATCAACTGTAACAATTGAAAAACTAGAAAAATTGCAATATTTGAGGTAACTTGGATATTCCCTATACACGGGTTAGCTACTCCCAGGCACAACTTATTACCAACTACCTATTCCTTCGTATACCTGTCTATAGGCTCCAAATAGTAAGACAAAGTAGAAAAGAACCTCCTTTGATACCACTTTGTAACGTCCCGGTTTTGGGTGTCTCTCAACGGTGCCCCGAACCTGGTTGGTGACATGACCTCAAGTGCATTTCCACAAACCGCAGAGGTTACTGACTAGAAGAGAGGATCATGGTGTGATAATGGGAAAACTATTTCCTCATTGGAAGAGTATACACATTAGAAAAGCAACTAGTAAATAATAGCAGAAGCAATAATGCCATAGAACAAAAGTAAATAGCAGAATACTGATAATAATATGACAACTAGAGCATATATAAATGATGCATGTCGTGTGTGTCTAGAAAATCATAAAAACAAGTCATTACGTTGTAAATACAATACTAAAACCAAATTACATAAAATCATTAAACTGTAACATCATCACAAGCCTCAGTTTGGTCACATTCTCTCCAGCTCCAACAGCAATCAAGTACTTGATGAAGAAGGGAGCTTTCCCTTATCTATATCTACAACCATATAATCTATTTGGGTCCAAAATCATGACCCAAACAGGGTGTGAGATGAATCCAAATAGGCAACCACCAAAATATCTATGCCTAACTGTCAATGAATATATATAGTAGTAAATACGCAGAAATAAATCAATAAAATAGGAAATACTCAAAAGAAAACCATCATATAGTTTTAAATTACATTCATTTACATTTATTATTAAATATATTGAATCATGTAAACATTGGGATCTAACTTATAAGCTCTGTATCCCGTGTGTAACTAAAAAAATAGATGTCTCATAATACCATCCAAATAATCAAGTAATACTGAGTCCAAGTCTGTGCTTTGTCTGGGAAGAATTGTCAAGATCATTCAATCATTCAGACAACCCTTTCAGAAAGCTCTCACGGTCTAACCCCTTTGGTTCAATAAAACACCAATTCATTAAATAACACCCACCTAGATAGATCTCGCGGTCAATACCCCTTGGTCTACATGGAATCAATAAATTATAAATGACCTCTCGGTAGCTCTCGTGGTCAATTCCCCCTAGGTCAACATAGCATTAATAAATCCTAAATGACCTCCTGGGTAGCTTTCATAGTCAATACCCTTGGGTCAAAGTCTATGCCAAGGCTCCCACGGTCCTGTGTAAATAAACATGGAATCCCCCATAGTTTTCTTGGTCCAAGGCTCTCACGGTCCATTGGAAAAATAGCACACATAGAATAACAAGGTAGGACATGTAATCTATAACTACTACATGGATAAAACTCCAAATCATATCACATCAAATTCACATAATCAATAAAACTCCATCATAAACAATTAAAGGCATGGAAAAAAGGTATTCCTCATAGGAAACCTAGGCTAAATGGCCAATAATAGTTAAATTAGGGAAACACAACCATGGGGTGTCCCGTAAACAAGGAATTGAAACAAGGTATGCCTCATAGGAAACCTAAGCCAAATTTCCACAAACAATCAAGCTAGGGAAATGCACCCATGGGGTATCCCATAAACAAGGCATATAACCTTATGTATATGCAACATCCCCTTTTCAATCGATTAAACCATAGCAGGTAAATAATAGGGTTAAATTCCCAATCAAGAAATACCCCAAACATGGGTATGCATAACTTTTAGCATATACAATCCAAAGACAAGAAACAAAAGGAACAAACCACCTACCTTGATGATGTACGATCAATATACTTGAACATCGACCCTTGAATCGGCCTAGAACGATGTAGATCTACAAAAGGTTAAAAATGTTTGACCTTAAATAACTCATGATAGAGGAGGAATTAGGAATAATGGCCCTAGGGTAATTGAGTACTCACCGGTGGGATTCAAAATCAACTGATGGTGTCTCAATCGAAGCTCAGATGGAGATTTGAGAGGGGTTCGAGTTTTGTTAGTTGTTCTGCAATGCTATTATATGAACCAAGGTTAGAATAAAGTGTTTCCAAATATGAGATGCGACCCTGCTCTGATTTATCAAATAAAAAGAAAAGTACACGGTGTGTTCATTTAATGTACACACCATGTAGTAGCCTTTACCGGCCCACGCTTTAGGCGGTCTACCAGGTCACCTACATGGACAGTATGCGATTGTACATGATATCAGGTTACATGAAGTGTACTCATAAGTACATGCCATGTAATTGGGAAAAAATCCCATTTCTTCCTTCTACTCAAAAACAACCCAAAATAAAGATCCATACCTAAAATGAAGATATGGGTTCTTAAACCTTGGATATACCCATTGGAAAGATGGATACACCATGCCTTGGGTGATACTCAGTCCTTAAGTGAGATACCTAGGACATACTCAGAGTTACCATGCCTCATAGTGATACAGGGGAATCTAAATGGAATGCCTTGGAAAGACTCAGTGGTATTGGATTGTCGGGTGTTCCTTTTTTGATATGTGGGATTATTTATAGATTGCCTTGTATAGGCAAGAGACTCCACATCTAGATTTGATGGATTGTTTGGATTGCTTTTTATATTTGATTGTTGAATCATATGAGATGCGTCCTTCATTATTATTTTGTACTTTTATTGCACTTAATATGTTTACCTCACTGTACTAGCACACTTATGTGTTAACATGGGATTTAGACCTCATTCCAAAGCTCAAACTTGGGGATATTCCTTCCTTAGTTTTCCATGTTACTATTGTACATTAAATATATATTCTTCCTTGCACATGTAAGCGTTATAAACTTCTAGTTTAGGCTGAAGCAGGTGGTATGGGACATTTGTATTTTTAGTAACCCAAACCATGTTTCTATTATTAATTTGTTATCACTATAAATTTATTTTATATGAGACATTTATTAATTTATATTGCATTATCTAGATTGATCTAGAAACTGGTGGTGTCAGCCTTATGTGATTATGTCTCACACCCTGCTTGGGCCTCCATTGCATTGGAGTACCCGAGCAGTCCTACATGCTTGCAGGTCTTTGGATTCCTTGCTTGTATTGTGATACTTTACCTGTACGTGGGAGTCATGAGTAGAGGATTGAGCTGATGCTCGAGATGCTTGTGGAGCTAATCATTGGGTAGTTTTTCTTTTATTACATTTTTTATTATTTTTATTTCTTATTTATTTCACTTGTAGAATAATATTTCATACATTCAACGCTATAAATTGGATTTGGAAACTTTAATTTAGTTGTTATAATATTTTTCTTATGCTATTTTTTTATTTATTTATTACTTTTTTTTCTGCTAATTTTTATTTATTTCTTTATACCGTTGTGACACTCTGACCTATGACGGAATAGTCTCCTCACAGACACACCCTAGTCTCTCACTGCTAGTTGTCAGCCTCTGTTGTTTGGAGAGATACTCTTGAGGTCATGTGACACACCGATCCAGCTACTATTTTTTATGGTAATCTAGATCGGGATGTTACAAATAGGTTATTTTTGTGCCCCGAACCACTATAAAAATTGTTATGTTCTTATTTACTATTTATTCAGAGAACAAAACACTTAAAAAAGTATGTTTTATATTATCATAAATCAAAAGAAAATTTAGAAGCAAAAATTTGTCAAGGTTATCAAAAAGGAACAATTCCCCCCTATATTGTGTATATTTGTATTATTCTGACCTAACACAGTGCTTATGTGTGTGCCAAAAACTTATACCTTATTCCAATGTTATGATCGCATAGACCACATACTTTGATTCCTTTATCATTCATTTATTGATAACTGTGAAGATTAATACCACGATTCAAGATTATGATATATGATATGATGATTATTGTTTTCAAATGTTAAGATCAAGTTCTTATACCCTTATGTTCATATTAATCTTAGGTTATCACTGGTATCTCCCTTTTTTCCCATAATGAGCATCTGATCTCACCCTTTCTTAAGTTTCCTTTCCCCGGGTTATAAAGAAATGTTTTAAGTAGGCTATATCTAAGAATAGTACTATGTGGGATGATATTTATGGGAGATGTTGATGATCTTTCATGAAATAAAAATATTGTGAATCTAGTCTCAAATGACACTATACCTTTATGGTACCCAAGCATGTATTTTTAAAATATAATGAATATTCATCTATTTTTATTTAATATCTATTTATGAAAATTTTGGTGCACAATTAATACTGCAAGAAACAAGTGGTTTCCAACAACACACAGTTTCTATGTTTGATATATTAGGTGTTTATTCAAATGAATTAACCACAATATACACTTACAATGATCATAAATTCCCTTAGTTTCGACAATAAATCTGATTTCAATATATGATAGAATTAGTTTTATAAATATCAACTCATGGTATATCAATTAATCAATGTAGAGTAAAAAAATTAGTTTTTTATATCTTTTTTGAATATTTTGGCATGATAATAAACATAATTAGTCTCAATCAACATTTCATACTTATTGTATAGGTGAACAATAACATCAAAATCTAGATAGTATAAACCACATGATAAGTTGTAATATGAATAAGTTGTTATTGATTCAAACCCAAAAATTACATCACATAAATGATGAAGTAAATGATAATTTATGTTGGAGATATATTTAACTTCCCAATATGGATTACTTAGTAGTAATCTGTATGGATCACCACATATCCTCATGAAAGTATATCCATGTGCTAAGGGATTCTAACTTGTAGTGGGGACTTATAGTGATATTGTGGGGAGACTATACCCTCTTATATAGATGACTATAAAACACAATAGAAGTAAAATGTAATAAATTATCAAAATAAATAAGGTAAAAACACCATATATAGGTATAAAAACAATGTTAAATGATAAAACATGATATATAAAAGAATGAGATATCTATAAGTCACATGATTCAATATATCTAGCTCAACCATCTAACATCATGCCTTTTCCCAACTCATTCCCTCAATTAAGAAGAAAATATTGGTACTCGGGTGCTAGGGTTTCTAAAGAAATGTGTGAGTATACTACCACAAACGATGTCCCTAACAACTATAGTATATAGATTTCTCGTACTATGTGATATTTTAAAATTGAATTAATAAAAAATTGTAAACATAATACCCATTATGAACACTGGTACTACCCAAGACACTAGGTACTAACAATGCCTACTCTAACCAGTTTTGGGGTGTCTATGAACATGTAAATTACAAACTAGTCATGACATACCAAGTCATGTAAAATTGTATAACATCTCAAAATAGAATAACCATCTTCTCAAGAGGTATCATATCTAATATACACCATAAAGTTCTTGAATGATATCATATCTAACCCAATAGATCAAAACCACATTGGGAGGAATCATGCCATGATTTTTAGATCACAAAAACCATAAGAGGCATTGCATCTAGGATGACATGTCACAACCACATCAATAGGAGTAACATCCAACCCTCCATAATACAACTTCCTTAGGAGGAATTAGGTCCAACCTGCAAGACAACAACTACATAACTCACCCATCATATCTGGTAGAAGTTAATTAATAATTGGAATCCCATCTAATATAGATAAAAAATAAGCAAATATCATCCATTATTAGTTTTCTATATAACCCATATCATAATATTCCCTTGGTTGGCATGACATCCAACCCATATCATGGTCCATCTCATAAAAGCACTCACATTTACAGTTAGATGACCACTTGACCCATATCATGATTTATCCATAGTTGGAATGTTTCCAAAACAATATCATATATATCATCCCATTATATCTCATTTTCTTGTGGTAGGTTTGTTCTCCCAACACACCTTCCCATTAAATCCCATGAGAATGGTTGTTATGAGTTCCCAATCTATAACAAAATCCATAACCATTCTATAAAAACTCACACATAAATGGTTAACATGAATGCCAAACCCATTAAAATATCATAATTGATCAATAAAAATAACATAAATAATGATAAATAACCACTCATATCTCACAATTTAAATATAAAATTTTATAACTAGTGAGTGATCACATAACAAAATTAAAGGTTCGCATTTCCACTTGGTTGGTCACACTTAAAATCCCCACCCATTTATAAACCAAATACCATTCTAAGATATCACCTTTTTATCTCTATTTTATTATTCTATTAATAGCCAACATATATAGAAACTTAACCTGATCCACTAGGTAGCAACATCAGTAAGACACCCTCACGAGTTCCCTTTACATTCTTACCTAGATAGGCCCATCACTTAATGAGAATAACATATCTCAAGAATAGCCAGGAACATATCATGGAAAAATTGTAGAATTAACAACAAAATTTGAGAATCCCACATGAGGGATGTAATAACATCTATCTCACCTTGAAGGTATAGTTAAGATGGTCCTCTCACACCAAATCGATACAGAACTATAATTCAAGGCATACCCACTCGAACATATCTAGGAAATTGAAGGAGGAACACTCAACCATTATATTATTCAAATGTCCAAGAGTCTATATTATGGGAAAAAATTAACTATCCCAATTCTACATGTTTTAAATTCTATAATGATGATCATTGTGCATGAAATGAATTTTTATCTCATGGAAAATGATATAGGGTCCTTAAGGTATACTCAATCTTAATGGTAAAAAGGAATATTTAAATTATTTAATATCAAGTGAAAGTTTTTAGAGATATCACAAATGACATGAAGCATTATAAACCTTTGATAAAATAATAAAGTACCACCTAACATAGGCTATAAAGTCATTCATCCTAGTAAAGCATAACCACCATCACCGAATAAGATCAACCTACTATTGTGCTCCAAAATTAGGCCTTAGATCCAAAAATATCCACTTTAATAAATTATACATAATTATTATTAATAAATAAAAAATAATTGTAAAATTAATTATTGAGGAATAATTGAATAACAACTTATTTTATGGATTTCCATGGCCTACATCTTAAGAAACGGGGTTCAAATCACTCATGAAACACCCCAATATCATTTAAAAATAATGAAATGAAACTTAACAAAAAAAATCAATAAATTAAATACCAAAAATTAGGAAAAATGAAAAATAAACTAAGGAAACATCATTACTCAATGAAAGAATATAGAACCTAGTGTGTTCTTCCACTCGGGACACCGCTTAATAATTCTGAGAAAAATACCTCTCATATTGAGACGATTCCATCATACCTTGGTGGAATCATTATCAAAGAACAATGTTCAACCCACTAAAATTAGACAAGGGTAAGGTAGAAAGAAATAGAAGGAAGATAGGATCCATGAAATTTCCAAAATTGATGCCAAATTCCTCAAAGATTCCTTTGATCATCAAGTAACGTGAGGAGGGAGATAAGGTAGAAAGAATGACCTCCCTCATTAGTCCACATAAAATAAGAAATAAAACCCAATATTTTTTTAAAAAAAATTAATACCCAAAATTCTATAATTACCTTGGTTTTTAAAAAAAACATAAGAACCACTAGGAACCCATTTCCAGACACCGAATACCTAGTGGCCTAGGACATGCACCTACAGACCTTGTACATCTATCGAGCACCTGATGCTACTCAATAAATTACTCACTGGCCCTATTCAATCACCAAACAATATTTTCCCATATCTTGAACAACCAAAAAATCATTAAGACCTCCTTCACATGATCTTACTAATTATAAACCACCATTAAATTATTTTAAATGTGTTCTAAATTCCATTTCTTGATCCAAAACCCTGAATTTAAATCTTTTCCTATTCTGCTCATTTTGACACCCTGTTTATCATTGACTCCACCGATATGAACCATATCTGGTCATTAAAATCACCGCATCATAATTATTATTATACCTAATAATTATAATTTTTCCTCTCCCATAGTACATATTGGATATTTATATTATATGTACATTCTAATTCCAAAAAACTTATTTGTTTGGTCATTCTGAAACTACACTAGAACTGCAAAACTATTCAATAACCTAAACACCTCGAACTCCATATTATCATAACCATTGGTATTCACTAAAATTATGAGTTTTATCCCTTATTAAAAATCTTTCAATCGATCATGAATGAATGAAATAATTTGGCACCCCACCTCATCAATCGTTCCTAAAAACTCACCACTGCACGCATTGCGATGTTGATTAACTCCACTAAATCCTTGATGATTCCCAAATATTAATAAAATTCATGAATTCCTGATTTACTGGAATCATACATCATCAGTTGACATCACGGGTCTACACCATATCATCAATTTCTCAACATCATGCATGCGTGTCAACCAAAAATACTTGTCAAAACTACATTCTTGTTCCTGAGACCATACATACAATGTAAAGACCCACATACTAATACCATTTGTCACACTTACATGGGAATAAAAAAATCACAAACTTAGCCAGCCTACTTTTCTATTTCAAAAAACACATACCCATTCATCAACCATACCACAAACAATTTTTTACACTCTTTTTTTACCCAAGAATTTTGACTTTACTAAATATATATTGATCAATATCCATATCTAGGTATTTACTTTTCACTTTCCATAACCCGACCCCTTGCATCCATGAACTAAAAAAATTACAACCAACTATAGATTGGGTCCACCAACACATCACCCTTAAGGTTTATAGAAAATAGATTGAAATGAGTATCATACGCTTAGACTATCCATGGTGTACTCCCTAGAATAAAAGTTGAATTATCTTTAATCAATGAGCATTATCTATCTTAACACACACACTCATCTGAACACTAACACTCATAATCTTCTATAATATTTCTGGAATAGGTCCAAATCTTGAGCCCTAATCTAGGGTATAATGATACATTGATTCCCCATGTAACCGCTTAACAAGTCTACCGATAATTCATCACTATAACACTCATTCATGATGGTTTTTATCATAAGATTCATGAAAATTATCACAACCTTTAGAATATTTCATTCCAACATATTACATACACCAAAAACTCCCACTATTAGTTCTAAAACAAAATGGTTACAAACATATCATATTTGAGACACTCTATTTATTATCTCATTTATCAGGTGGAGCCACCCAACCCTTATACATCCCACTAGACTCAACAACCATTACACTATATTTCAACTTTTATAAAATATTGCAACTCATCGATCACATGAGATGATAATTTTTACACATCCACAAACTGATAACCCCTTAGTAGTTTTATCATCTCCTTACTGATATCTCATATTATACCCTGATCATACCCCAATGAACTAGATCTCCTGAATTAAACACACCAGACTGTCACTTTGAGAAACCCTTTCTTTTATCAATGTTTTAGATAACATCACAGGATACTACCCTTTGTTAATTACACATCTAAGGAAATGTGTATCACACATTTCCATTATAATATCACGTCTAATCACCCCCATGAATTATCATCCATTATTCCACAATAGAATCCCGCAACCTAGCTTCAAGTAGTCGATGAAGAATGGATTAAAAGACCATGCCACAACACATATAAACCTCTCAAGGGCCTACCCACTGACATGTCTCAAGAAAAAGAGAAAAAAACACCATAATATACTAAAAAATATAAACAAACACTAGGAAGGAATAAAATTCATACAACATGCATTTACACACATCATAGATAGCTCACCCCAAAAGTCACTTGACTATGGACAACTCGATTTCCATATCTTGATGATATCCTATAATCCAACCATCAACTTGTTGCACATTTATTCTAATTCCAACCATACCTAGAAAATATTAACTTTCTATCAATAATATTAAGTCACCATAATCCGCACACCATGTATGTTAAGAAAAATATTACACTATTGTCTCAAGGTAAGAGGGTGTCTGAAAACCCACTCAAAAGGGTGAAGCATTTATACCATTATCAACCATCACATATATGAGAAGGAGTATAACCTAGTTCCATCTATATATACAACTTAGACCAGGACACTATGAGTCACATATCATCAATTATAGGCTCGATCATCTAATTAATCTGTTGACCATGGATCTCATGCATATCAGACCTATCACAACATAAGCACTACCCATTATTTTACATTCACAGTAATTGATGCATTTACATTCCTAATATGATACATGATCATACACTAACTTAGTGTTGTATCTATAACATGAAACATCTAGTCATGATTCCCATCCCTCAATGAATCCAAATGACTAGGATAACCTGTCACGACCCCCTCCCCACAAAGTGTACCCCTCCTGGGCCGGCAATGTGAAAAGGGAGATAATGACCCCCGAGTCCCGCCTCCAGTAGGCCCCGGGTTGGCGACTAGCACCGAGGGTATAATACACACACTAATGGGAGGCATTACCCTCTAAGAGAACACATGCAAAAGAGAGAGATAGAATAGACTCCAACCAACTCCAACTCATAACTGAAATATAAAAGAAACCCAAGTACATATATGAAATGTCATGCAAAAGTACTACAACTGAAAGGGAAAACTAAAAGTACCCAAAAGAAAGTAAAACGGCAGCGACCACAAGCCCGAACAGCTCCTCCTCCAACCCCAAGCTAGTAGTAACCAGCTTGATCTCCAACCTGCTCCAAGTGACCTGAAAAACAGTTTGTATATACATAGGGTGAGTATAACAGTATACTCAGTAGGATCCTCCCCAAGCCTCTCGTGCAAAAGTAAAGAAAGCATGCTAAAGCCCAGTGAACAACAAGTGAAACTAACTCGTCACCTAAACAGGTATACTATGTTCCCAACCTCACCATGGCTACTCTCACCAAGTAACGCATACAAGAATATATCATGTAGTAAATAATATCAAGGGTACCCCGCTACTACTTCCCCACTGGTTTTCCGCTTTGCCCCAACGACATACGTCCTGTGCATCTCTCTCCAAAGGCTTGCCCGCAGACACCTGGGCTAAGCTCCACAATCTGCACCTCGTGCACCACAAAGGATTGCCCGCAGACACCTGGGCGAAGCACCACACCGTCCTCACAACCAAAGTAACCCGGTAGTTTCCGGGAGCCACCATAGCTCGTATAACGTGTATCATACGTCGAGTATTATTCCTCAAGCCATCACAGCCCATACGCCGAGTAAGGATCCTCAAGCCATCACAGCCTATACACGTTACGCCTATAGTATTCCATAGGATACTATATCCAGAGTATATGTGTGTGAAATAACCACAAGCCATTACAGCCCTCTACACACATATATGGGTAAAACTAACCACTGTGCCTACCAGCACAAGGATCTACCAAGAGAAGAGAGCGGGGCCAAAGGGGGTAGTCAGCCATTCAACCTCCCATCAGAATGTTGGGGAAAACACCCCCCCAGGGCTCAGAATCCCCGGGGTGTCAGTTGCCCTTACCGACAGGGTGGAGTAGCGTATAGAAACACAAAAAGTACAGAATATATAAGTAACTCACATCCACAATATGGGCATTATCTAGTCTTAGATACAACTGCAGCTAACGTCTCTCAGACTCCAGGCTGCTACTTCTAAGACTAGGTATCCTATAAGCACACAAACAATGAAGAGCTTTATTAGATTACTCCATTCTCATTTATCAGTTCCACTGTACATTAATTAATTCTTTAAACATTAATTAATAATGAATAATTCCATATTAAACTGAAATGGCATCACTTTCAAAAACAACTGCTCCTTTTTAAGATTCACATCACCTTTAAATTCCAGCATCTCCATCCCCGTGGATTTTCACCATTTAATCAAACATTCATTACAGAATTACTTTTCCACATTCCCAGGCATTCTAGAAAAACATCATATGCTTCTAAACACAAAGGAGGCTCAACACGGTGAGTAGATATACTACCCGTCGAGTCTTTGCCGCCTATAGAAAGAGCATAGACCCATCCTCCATCGAGAGGCTAAACACGGAAAGCACGTGGCATACCCCGCGTGTCTTCGCCTCCTTCGGAAAGAGGGTAAGCAAGACCAGCTGCCTTGAGCAGTGGGGAAAAGTAAAGCAGATAAGCAACCAAACCAAACCACCAACATCAAACCATCACATTCATCTCATACCATCACCCTTGGTGTCCTCCCCGACACCCATATGCATAAACCGATGCATCTCGCCAGACTAGGCGTCATCCGCTGCCACAACCACAAGTCTCCATGCCTCCACATATCACAACAGCCATCCAGGCTCACATCACAGCACAAGCAGTAGGAAAAACAAACATCACAAAGTGGGCTCTCGGCCCTTTAACAAACAAGAGGGTAACTCAGAACCCCTTTAGAAATTCCCACATAATCTGTTCTCTAATCCATATTGAATTAACAGACTTGTTATTCATAGGTTCCAATCATGGATACCTAATCAGTAAGCTATCACAATTTAAATAACCATGCTTACTTCCCTAATTTGATTATCCTCAAATTAGAACAACTACAACAACGGCAATAACCAGATTAATTTACATGCCTCTTTATCTTTAGCCAATTAATTAAAAATTAATTCCGGCTTTACGTTCATTATCAATTTCTATCATGAACGAACAACAAATAAAAGAAAACATAGATATCACTATATCTAGGAAAACATGAGGCAAACCGTTATCACGGTATAAAGCAACAGCATGCGATCAACCAATTCTTTTAATCTGGTTCAAGTATTTAATTAGGTCAATTTCATTGTGATCCAAAGAGATAAATCATGCTAATTCTACGATTGCACATATACAATTAGAGAAGCCATGAATCCCCTACCTCGAAGAGTTCTTGACGTCCTTTATCCACACAACGGGTCACAGTCCTCTTCTCCTCACGACAGCTGCATCCACCGGAGGATGCCACGGTACGACAGTACCAACCAACCCCAAGAAAACCCATTAGAACCATGGAGATTTCATGCTAATATGGAAGGAAGAACAAGAGAAGGTGATCCCCGAAGGAACAATGATAAAACATACCTTATATCGAAGAACGATCGACACAACTTGGTTGCATCAACAGAGCGGAACTGATCTGAGTAACGTTTGATTGTGAAACTCTTACGAGAATGATTGAAAGGTTCTAGCGTCTCGTAGATGAGAACCAGGAGGAAGAACAACGAAGAATGATATCTCGTTCCTTTTAAAAAAAATTAGAGAGGCGACAGTTTAAGATCCGGTTTATTCTCCATTAAAAACGGATCACATTAACCCACGCAGTTTGACCAAGTAAAAACATCCCGGCCTTAGGAATAATTAATATAGGATTTATGGCCTTTGAATCGGCCTTAAAGTCCTTAAAATAAGGTTTTAAAAGTATTTTACGTTAAAGAAAACGTCAAATTTGCGAAGCTGGAAACACTGTTCACATACTCAAAATTTGGAAAAGTATGGAATCGGTAGCTCTTATGGAGTCTGGAAACACTGTTCATTCGTGAAATTTGGCAAAGTATGGAATCGGTAGCTCTTATGAAGTCTGGAAACACTGTTCACAGAACTAAAAAAATTGGCAAAGGAAAGAAAAGATCACCGATAGAGCCTTACCGATAGAAACACAAGTCTACTGATAGATCCTCATTGATAGAAGTTCACCGATAGGACCTCACCGATAGAAACACGGTTCACTGAACCTCACCGATAGAAGTCCACCGATAGGACCTCACCGATAGAAACACTGTTCATTGAACCTCACCGATAGAAGTCCACTGATAGAACCTCACCGATAGAAACACTGTTCACAGAACTAGAAATTTGGCAAAGTGTTAGTCGAGCTACTGCTGGACTGCGGCTACCAGTATACCGAGCTATCAGTATGTCGTGGCTACCGGTAAACCCAGCTACCGGTAGGATGCGGCTACCGGTAGACCGAGCTACCGGTAATCAGCAGCTACCGGTAGACCGAGCTACCGGTAATCAGCAGCTACCGGTAGACCGAGCTACCGGTAATCAGCAGCTACCGGTAGACCGAGCTACCGGTAGGCAGCAGCTACCGGTAGACCGAGCTACCGGTAATCAGCAGCTACCGGTAGACCGAGCTACCGGTAATCAGCAGCTACCGGTAGACCGAGCTACCGGTAGGCAGCAGCTACCGGTAGACCGAGCTACCGGTAATCAGCAGCTACCGGTAGACCGAGCTACTGGTAGGCAGCAGCTGGGGGATAAGTCACCTTGTCCTCCCGGAACACCTCCAACACCACATTTTCACAAAGTAATGGACCGGGGAGGTCCGGGCCATTACATTAGATACCTCTCAAAACATTCTCGTCCTCGAGAATTAGAAACCAACTCAGAAGAAAAGAGGGGTCTGAACAACCACCCCATAAGATACCTCTCAGGGGAAAACCACCATGAGTTGTTCAAAAGCTGGAACAAAACTACGACATCCGAGAGTATGGAAACAAATAATCCATAACCAAACAATTCAAACATAACATCACATCAAAGGTACATAAATAAAACATGAAAGGTCTAACCAAAAAGGAAACGTCATTACATGGAAAGAGTTAAACATTAAACAACTCTGGGTACTGAGCGCGTATCTGTGACTCACGCTCCCAGGTACTCTCCTCCATGCCACCGTGTCGCCACAGGACACGAACTAAGGGGATAGAACGCCCACGCAACACCTTCTCCTTGTGGTCTTGGATCTCCACAGGTCGCTCCTCGAAGGTTGTATCATCGTCAATATCGATCTCTCCCCAGTCGATAACATGAGATTCATCATGAAGATAACGACGGAGCTGTGATACATGGAAAACATCATGTATCCGACTCATCTGAGGGGGAAGTGCTACTCAATACGCCACAGATCCAACACGAGCTAACACCTCGAAAGGCCCAACAAATCGGGGAGAAAGCTTACTTCCACGACCAAACCTTCGCTGCCCACGACGGGGAGTCACCTTTAGAAACACATGATCCCCAACATTAAACTCTAACGGTCTCCTTCTTTGATCAGCATATGATTTCTGACAATCCTGTGATGTCTTCAACCTCTCACGAATCATCTGATACCACTCTGTCACGACCCCCTCCCCACAAAGTGTACCCCTCCTGGGCCGGCAATGTGAAAAGGGAGATAATGACCCCCAAGTCCCACCTCCAGTAGGCCCCGGGTTGGCGACTAGCACCGAGGGTATAATACACACACTAATGGGAGGCATTACCCTCTAAGAGAACACATGCAAAAGAGAGAGATAGAATAGACTCCAACCAACTCCAACCCATAACTTAAATATAAAAGAAACCCAAGTACATATATGAAATGTCATGCAAAAGTACTACAACTGAAAGGGAAAACTAAAAGTACCCAAAAGAAAGTAAAACGGCAGCGACCACAAGCCCGAACAGCTCCTCCTCCAACCCCAAGCTAGTAGTAACCAGCTTGATCTCCAACCTGCTCCAAGTGACCTGAAAAACAGTTTGTATATACATAGGGTGAGTATAATAGTATACTCAGTAGGATCCTCCCCAAGCCTCTCGTGCAAAAGTAAAGAAAGCATGCTAAAGCCCAGTGAACAACAAGTGAAACTAACTCGTCACCTAAACAGGTATACTATGTTCCCAACCTCACCATGGCTACTCTCACCAAGTAACGCATACAAGAATATAGCATGTAGTAAATAATATCAAGGGTACCCCGCTACTACTTCCCCACTGGTTTGCCGCTTTGCCCCAACGACATACGTCCTGTGCATCTCTCTCCAAAGGCTTGCCCGCAGACACCTGGGCTAAGCTCCACAATCTGCACCACGTGCACCACAAAGGATTGCCCGCAGACACCTGGGCGAAGCACCACACCGTCCTCACAACCAAAGTAACCCGGTAGTTTCCAGGAGCCACCATAGCTCGTATAACGTGTATCATACGTCGAGTATTATTCCTCAAGCCATCACAGCCCATACGCCGAGTAAGGATCCTCAAGCCATCACAGCCTATACACGTTACGCCTATAGTATTCCATAGGATACTATATCCAGAGTATATGTGTGTGAAATAACCACAAGCCATTACAGCCCTCTACACACATATATGGGTAAAACTAACCACTGTGCCTACCAGCACAAGGATCTACCAAGAGAAGAGAGCGGGGCCAAAGGGGGTAGTCAGCCATTCAACCTCCCATCAGAATGTTGGGGAAAACAACCCCTCAGGGCTCAGAATCCCCGGGGTGTCAGTTGCCCTTACCGACAGGGTGGAGTAGCGTATAGAAACACAAAAAGTAGAGAATATATAAGTAACTCACATCCACACTATGGGCATTACCTAGTCTTAGATACAACTGCAGCTAACGTCTCTCAGACTCCAGGCTGCTACTTCTAAGACTAGGTATCCTATAAGCACACAAACAATGAAGAGCTTTATTAGATTACTCCATTCTCATTTATCAGTTCCACTGTACATTAATTAATTCTTTAAACATTAATTAAGAATGAAGAATTCCACATTAAACTGAAATGGCATCACTTTCAAAAACAACTGCTCCTTTTTAAGATTCACATCACCTTTAAATTCCAGCATCTCCATCCCCGTGGATTTTCACCATTTAATCAAACATTCATTACAGAATTACTTTTCCACATTCCCAGGCATTCTAGAAAAACATCATATGCTTCTAAACACAAAGGAGGCTCAACACGGTGAGTAGATATACTACCCGTCGAGTCTTTGCCGCCTATAGAAAGAGCATAGACCCATCCTCCATCGAGAGGCTAAACACGGAAAGCACGTGGCATACCCCGCGCATCTTCGCCTCCTTCAGAAAGAGGGTAAGCAAGACCAGATGCCTTGAGCAGTGGGGAAAAGTAAAGCAGATAAGCAACCAAACCAAACCACCAACATCAAACCATCACATTCATCTCATACCATCACCCTTGGTGTCCTCCCCGACACCCATATGCATAAACCGATGCATCTCGCCACACTAGGCGTCATCCGCTGCCACAACCACAAGTCTCCATGCCTCCACATATCACAACAGCCATCCAGGCTCACATCACAGCACAAGCAGCAGGAAAAAAAAACATCACAAAGTGGGCTCTCGGCCCTTTAACAAACAAGAGGGTAACTCAGAACCCCTTTAGAAATTCCCACATAATCTGTTCTCTAATCCATATTGAATTAACAGACTTGTTATTCATATGTTCCAATCATGGATACCTAATTAGTAAGCTATCACAATTTAAATAACCATGCTTACTTCCATAATTTGATTATCCTCAAATTAGAACAACTACAACAACGGCAATAACCAGATTAATTTACATGCCTCTTTATCTTTAGCCAATTAATTAAAAATTAATTCGGGCTTTATGTTCATTATCAATTTCTATCATGAACGAACAACAAATCAAAGAAAACATAGATATCACTATATCTAGGAAAACATGAGGCAAACCGTTATCACGGTAGAAAGCAACAGCATGCGATCAACCAATTCTTTTAATCCGGTTCAAGTATTTAATTAGGTCAATTTCATTGTGATCCAAAGAGATAAATCATGCTAATTATATGATTGCACATATACAATTAGAGAAGCCATGAATCCCCTACCTTGAAGAGTTCTTGACGTCCTTTATCCACACAACGGGTCACAGTCCTCTTCTCCTCACGACAGCTGCATCCACCGGAGGATGCCACGGTACGACAGTACCAACCAACCCCAAGAAAACCCATTAGAACCATGGAGATTTCATGCTAATATGGAAGGAATAACAAGAGAAGGTGATCCCCGAAGGAACGATGATAAAACATACCTTATATAGAAGAATGATCGACACAACTTGGTTGCATCAACAGAGCGGAACTGATCTGAGTAACGTTTGATTGTGAAACTCCTACGAGAATGATTGCAAGGTTCTAGCATCTCCTAGATGAGAACCAGTAGGAAGAACAACGAAGAATGATATCTCGTTCCTTTTAAAAAAAAATTAGAGAGGCGACAGTTTAAGATCCGGTTTATTCTCCATTAAAAACGGATCGCATTAACCCACGCGGTTTGACCAAGTAAAAACATCCCGGCCTTAGGAATAATTAATATAGGATTTATGGCCTTTGAATCGGCCTTAAAGTCCTTAAAATAAGGTTTTAAAAGTATTTTACGTCAAAGAAAACGTCAAATTTGCGAAGCTGGAAACACTGTTCACATACTCAAAATTTGGAAAAGTATGGAATCGGTAGCTCTTATGGAGTCTGGAAACACTGTTCATTCATGAAATTTGGAAAAGTATGGAATCGGTAGCTCTTATGAAGTCTGGAAACACTGTTCACAGAACTAAAAAAATTGGCAAAGGAAAGAAAAGCTCACCGATAGAGCCTTACCGATAGAAACACAAGTCTACTGATAGATCCTCACTGATAGAAGTTCACCGATAGGACCTCACCGATAGAAACACGGTTCACTGAACCTCACCGATAGAAGTCCACCGATAGGACCTCACCGATAGAAACACTGTTCACTGAACCTCACCGATAGAAGTCCACTGATAGAACCTCACCGATAGAAACACTGTTCACAGAACTAGAAATTTGGCAAAGTGTTAGCCGAGCTACTTCTGGACTGCAGCTACCAGTATACCGAGCTATCAGTATGCCGTGGCTACCGGTAAACCCAGCTACCGGTAGGATGCGGCTACCGGTAGACCGAGCTACCGGTAATCAGCAGCTAGCGGTAGACCGAGCTACCGGTAATCAGCAGCTACCGGTAGACCGAGCTATCGGTAATCAGCAGCTACCGGTAGACCGAGCTACCGGTAGGCAGCAGCTACCGGTAGACCGAGCTACCGGTAATCAGCAGCTACCGGTAGACCGAGCTACCGGTAGGCAGCAGCTACCGGTAGACCGAGCTACCGGTAATCAGCAGCTACCGGTAGACCGAGCTACCGGTAATCAGCAGCTACCGGTAGACCGAGCTACCGGTAATCAGCAGCTACCGGTAGACCGAGCTACTGGTAGGCAGCAGCTGGGGGATAAGTCACCTTGTCCTCCCGGAACACCTCCAACACCACATTTTCACAAAGTAATGGACCAGGGAGGTCCGGGCCATTACATTAGATACCTCTCAAAACATTCTCGTCCTCGAGAATTAAAAACCAACTCACAAGAAAAGAGGGATCTGAACAACCACCCCATAAGATATCTCTCAGGGGAAAACCACCATGAGTTGTTCAAAAGCTGGAACAAAACTACGACATCCGAGAGTATGGAAACAAATAATCCATAACCAAACAATTCAAACATAACATCACATCAAAGGTACATAAATAAAACATGAAAGGTCTAACCATAAAGGAAACGTCATTACATGGAAAGAGTTAAACATTAAACAACTCTGGGTACTGAGCACGTATCTGTGACTCACGCTCCCAGGTACTCTCCTCCATGCCACCGTGTCGCCACAGGACACGAACTAAGGGGATAGAACGCCCACGCAACACCTTCTCCTTGTGGTCTTGGATCTCCACAGGTCGCTCCTCGAAGGTTGTATCATCGTCAATATCGATCTCTCCCCAATCGATAACATGAGATTCATCATGAAGATAACGACGGATCTGTGATACATGGAAAACATCATGTATCCGACTCATCTGAGGGGGAAGTGCTACTCAATACGCCACAGATCCAACACGAGCTAACACCTCGAAAGGCCCAACAAACCGGGGAGAAAGCTTACTTCCACGACCAAACCTTCGCTGCCCACGACGGGGAGTCACCTTTAGAAACACATGATCCCCAACATTAAACTCTAACGGTCTCCTTCTTTGATCAGCATATGATTTCTGACAATCCTGTGATGTCTTCATCCTCTCACGAATCATCTGATACCACTCTGTCACGACCCCCTCCCCACAAAGTGTACCCCTCCTGGGCCGGCAATGTGAAAAGGGAGATAATGACCCCCGAGTCCCGCCTCCAGTAGGCCCCGGGTTGGCGACTAGCACCGAGGGTATAATACACACACTAATGGGAGGCATTACCCTCTAAGAGAACACATGCAAAAGAGAGAGATAGAATAGACTCCAACCAACTCCAACTCATAACTTAAATATAAAAGAAACCCAAGTACATATATGAAATGTCATGAAAAAGTACTACAACTGAAAGGGAAAACTAAAAGTACCCAAAAGAAAGTAAAACGGCAGCGACCACAAGCCCGAACAGCTCCTCCTCCAACCCCAAGCTAGTAGTAACCAGCTTGATCTCCAACCTGCTCCAAGTGACCTGAAAAACAGTTTGTATATACATAGGGTGAGTATAACAGTATACTCTGTAGGATCCTCCCCAAGCCTCTCGTGCAAAAGTAAAGAAAGCATGCTAAAGCCCAGTGAACAACAAGTGAAACTAACTCGTCACCTAAACAGGTATACTATGTTCCCAACCTCACCATGGCTACTCTCACCAAGTAATGCATACAAGAATATAGCATGTAGTAAATAATATCAAGGGTACCCTGCTACTACTTCCCCACTGGTTTTCCGCTTTGCCCCAACGACATACGTCCTGTGCATCTCTCTCCAAAGGCTTGCCCACAGACACCTGGGCTAAGCTCCACAATCTACACCTCGTGCACCACAAAGGATTGCCCGCAGACACCTGGGCGAAGCACCACACCGTCCTCACAACCAAAGTAACCCGGTAGTTTCCGGGAGCCACCATAGCTCGTATAACGTGTATCATACGTCGAGTATTATTCCTCAAGCCATCATAGCCCATACGCCGAGTAAGGATCCTCAAGCCATCACAGCCTATACACGTTACGCCTATAGTATTCCATAGGATACTATATCCAGAGTATATGTGTGTGAAATAACCACAAGCCATTACAGCCCTCTACACACATATATGGGTAAAACTAACCATTGTGCCTACCAGCACAAGGATCTACCAAGAGAAGAGAGCGGGGCCAAAGGGGGTAGTCAGCCATTCAACCTCCCATCAGAATGTTGGGGAAAACACCCCCCCCAGGGCTCAGAATCCCCGGGGTGTCAGTTGCCCTTACCGACAGGGTGGAGTAGCGTATAGAAACACAAAAAGTACAGAATATATAAGTAACTCACATCCACACTATGGGCATTACCTAGTCTTAGATACAATTGCAGCTAACGTCTCTCAGACTCCAGGCTGCTACTTCTAAGACTAGGTATCCTATAAGCACACAAACAATGAAGAGCTTTATTAGATTACTCCATTCTCATTTATCAGTTCCACTGTACATTAATTAATTCTTTAAACATTAATTAAGAATGAAGAATTCCACATTAAACTGAAATGGCATCACTTTCAAAAACAACTGCTCCTTTTTAAGATTCACATCACCTTTAAATTCCAGCATCTCCATCCCCGTGGATTTTCACCATTTAATCAAACATTCATTACAGAATTACTTTTCCACATTCCCAGGCATTCTAGAAAAACATCATATGCTTCTAAACACAAAGGAGGCTCAACACGGTGAGTAGATATACTACCCGTCGAGTCTTTTCCGCCTATAGAAAGAGCATAGACCCATCCTCCATCGAGAGGCTAAACACGGAAAGCACGTGGCATACCCCGCGTGTTTTCGCCTCCTTCGGAAAGAGGGTAAGCAAGACCAGCTGCCTTGAGCAGTGGGGAAAATTAAAGCAGATAAGCAACCAAACCAAACCACCAACATCAAACCATCACATTCATCTCATACCATCACCCTTGGTGTCCTCCCCGACACCCATATGCATAAACCGATGCATCTCGCCACACTAGGCGTCATCCGCTGCCACAACCACAAGTCTCCATGCCTCCACATATCACAACAGCCATCCAGGCTCACATCACAGCACAAGCAGCAGGAAAAACAAACATCACAAAGTGCGGTCTCGGCCCTTTAACAAGCAAGAGGGTAACTCAGAACCCCTTTAGAAATTCCCACATAATCTGTTCTCTAATCCATATTGAATTAACAGACTTGTTATTCATAGGTTCCAATCATGGATACCTAATTAGTAAGCTATCACAATTTAAATAACCATGCTTACTTCCTTAATTTGATTATCCTCAAATTAGAACAACTACAACAACGGCAATAACCAGATTAATTTACATGCCTCTTTATCTTTAGCCAATTAATTAAAAATTAATTCCGGCTTTATGTTCATTATCAATTTCTATCATGAACGAACAACAAATCAAAGAAAACATAGATATCACTATATCTAGGAAAACATGAGGCAAACCGTTATCACGGTATAAAGCAACAGCATACGATCAACCAATTCTTTTAATCTGGTTCAAGTATTTAATTAGGTCAATTTCATTGTGATCCAAAGAGATAAATCATGTTAATTCTACGATTGCACATATATAATTAGAGAAGCCATGAATCCCCTACCTCGAAGAGTTCTTGACGTCCTTTATCCACACAACGGGTCACAGTCCTCTTCTCCTCACGACAGCTGCATCCACAGGAGGATGCCACGGTACGACAGTACCAACCAACCCCAAGAAAACCCATTAGAACCATGGAGATTTCATGCTAATATGGAAGGAAGAACAAGAGAAGGTGATCCCCGAAGGAACGATGATAAAACATACCTTATATCGAAGAACGATCGACACAACTTGGTTGCATCAACAGAGCGGAACTGATCTGAGTAACGTTTGATTGTGAAACTCCTACGAGAATGATTGCAAGGTTCTAGCGTCTCGTAGATGAGAACCAGGAGGAAGAACAACGAAGAATGATATCTCGTTCCTTTTAAAAAAAATTAGAGAGGCGACAGTTTAAGATCTGGTTTATTCTCCATTAAAAACGGATCGCATTAACCCACGCGGTTTGACCAAGTAAAAACATCCCGGCCTTAGGAATAATTAATATAGGATTTATGGCCTTTGAATCGGCCTTAAAGTCCTTAAAATAAGGTTTTAAAAGTATTTTACGTCAAAGAAAACGTCAAATTTGCGAAGCTGGAAACACTGTTCACATTCTCAAAATTTGGCAAAGTATGGAATTGGTAGCTCTTATGGAGTCTGGAAACACTGTTCATTCGTGAAATTTGGCAAAGTATGGAATCGATAGCTCTTATGAAGTCTGGAAACACTGTTCACAGAACTAAAAAAATTGGCAAAGGAAAGAAAAGCTCACCGATAGAGCCTTACCGATAGAAACACAAGTCTACTGATAGATCCTCACTGATAGAAGTTCACCGATAGGACCTCACCGATAGAAACACGGTTCACTGAACCTCACTGATAGAAGTCCACCGATAGGACCTCACCGATAGAAACATTGTTCACTGAACCTCCCCGATAGAAGTCCACTGATAGAACCTCACCGATAGAAACACTGTTCACAGAACTAGAAATTTGGCAAAGTGTTAGCCGAGCTACTTCTGGACTGCGGCTACCAGTATACCGAGCTATCAGTATGTCGTGGCTACCGGTAAACCCATCTACCGGTAGGATGCGGCTACCGGTAGACCGAGCTACCGGTAATCAGCAGCTATCCGTAGACCGAGCTACCGGTAATCAGCAGCTACCGGTAGACCGAGCTACCGGTAATCAGCAGCTACCGGTAGACCGAGCTACCGGTAGGCAGCAGCTACCGTTAATCAGCAGCTACCGGTAGACCGAGCTACCGGTAATTAGCAGCTACCGGTAGACCGAGCTACCGATAGGCAGCAGCTACCGGTAGACCGAGCTACCGGTAATCAGCATCTACCGGTAGACCAAGCTACCGGTAATCAGCAGCTACCGGTAGACCGAGCTACCGGTAATCAGCAGCTACCGGTAGACCAAGCTACTGGTAGGCAGCAGCTGGGGGATAAGTCACTTTGTCCTCCCGGAACACCTCCAACACCACATTTTCACAAAGTAATGGACCAGGGAGGTCCGGGCCATTACATTAGATACCTCTCAAAACATTCTCGTCCTCGAGAATTAAAAACCAACTCAGAAGAAAAGAGGGGTCTGAACAACCACCCCATAAGATACCTCTCAGGGGAAAACCACCATGAGTTGTTCAAAAGCTGGAACAAAACTACGACATCCGAGAGTATGGAAACAAATAATCCATAACCAAACAATTCAAACATAACATCACATCAAAGGTACATAAATAAAACATGAAAGGTCTAACCATAAAGGAAACGTCATTACATGGAAAGAGTTAAACATTAAACAACTCTGGGTACTGAGTATGTATCTGTGACTCACGCTCCCAGGTACTCTCCTCCATGCCACCGTGTCGCCACAGGACACTAACTAAGGGGATAGAACGCCCACGCAACACCTTCTCCTTGTGGTCTTGGATCTCCACAGGTCGCTCCTCGAAGGTTGCATCATCGTCAATATCGATCTCTCCCCAATCGATAACATGAGATTCATCATGAAGATAACGACGGAGCTGTGATACATGGAAAACATCATGTATCTGACTCATCTGAGGGGGAAGTGCTACTCGATACGCCACAGATCCAACACGAGCTAACACCTCGAAAGACCCAACAAACCGGGGAGAAAGCTTACTTCCATGACCAAACCTTCCCTGCCCACGACGGGGAGTCACCTTTAGAAACACATGATCCCCAACATTAAACTCTAACGGTCTCCTTCTTTGATCAGTATATGATTTCTGACGATCCTGTGTTGTCTTCATCCTCTCACGAATCATCTGATACCACTCTGTCACGACCCCCTCCCCACAAAGTGTACCCCTCCTGGGCTGGTAATGTGAAAAGGGAGATAATGACCCCCGAGTCCCGCCTCCAGTAGGCCTCGGGTTGGCGACTAGCACCGAGGGTATAATACACACACTAATGGGAGGCATTACCCTCTAAGAGAACACATGCAAAAGAGAGAGATAGAATAGACTCCAACCAACTCCAACTCATAACTGAAATATAAAAGAAACCCA
This sequence comes from Viscum album, assembly GCA_963277665.1. Classification (NCBI taxonomy): domain Eukaryota; kingdom Viridiplantae; phylum Streptophyta; class Magnoliopsida; order Santalales; family Viscaceae; genus Viscum; species Viscum album. The sequence continues at coordinate 190,006,369 of OY728127.1, forward strand.
AGTACATATATGAAATGTCATGCAAAAGTAATACAACTGAAAGGGAAAACTAAAAGTACCCAAAAGAAAGTAAAACGGCAGCGACCACAAGCCCGAACAGCTCCTCCTCCAACCCCAAGCTAGTAGTAACCAGCTTGATCTCCAACCTGCTCCAAGTGACCTGAAAAACAGTTTGTATATACATAGGGTGAGTATAACAGTATACTCAGTAGGATCCTCCCCAAGCCTCTCGTGCAAAAGTAAAGAAAGCATGCTAAAGCCCAGTGAACAACAAGTGAAACTAACTCGTCACCTAAACAGGTATACTATGTTCCCAACCTCACCATGGCTACTCTCACCAAGTAACGCATACAAGAATATAGCATGTAGTAAATAATATCAAGGGTACCCCGCTACTACTTCCCCACTGGTTTGCCGCTTTGCCCCAACGATATACGTCCTGTGCATCTCTCTCCAAAGGCTTGCCCGTAGACACCTGGGCTAAGCTCCACAATCTGCACCTCGTGCACCACAAAGGATTGCCTGCAGACACCTGGGCGAAGCACCACACCGTCCTCACAACCAAAGTAACCCGGTAGTTTCCGGGAGCCACCATAGCTCGTATAACGTGTATCATACGTCGAGTATTATTCCTCAAGCCATCACGGCTCATACGCCGAGTAAGGATCCTCAAGCCATCACAGCCTATACACTTTAAGCCTATAGTATTCCATAGGATACTATATCCAGAGTATATGTGTGTGAAATAACCACAAGCCATTACAGCCCTCTACACACATATATGGGTAAAACTAACCACTGTGCCTACCAGCACAAGGATCTACCAAGAGAAGAGAGCGGGGCCAAAGGGGGTAGTCAGTCATTCAACCTCCCATCAGAATGTTGGGGAAAACACCCCCCGAGGGCTCAGAATCCCCGGGGTGTCAGTTGCCCTTACCGACAGGGTGGAGTAGCGTATAGAAACACAAAAAGTACAGAATATATAAGTAACTCACATCCACACTATGGGCATTACCTAGTCTTAGATACAGCTGCAGCTAACGTCTCTCAGACTCCAGGCTGCTACTTCTAAGACTAGGTATCCTATAAGCACACAAACAATGAAGAGCTTTATTAGATTACTCCATTCTCATTTATCAGTTCCACTGTACATTAATTAATTCTTTAAACATTAATTAAGAATGAAGAATTCCACATTAAACTGAAATGGCATCACTTTCAAAAACAAATGCTCCTTTTTAAGATTCACATCACCTTTAAATTCCAGCATCTCTATCCCCGTGGATTTTCACCATTTAATCAAACATTCATTATAGAATTACTTTTCCACATTCCCAGGCATTCTAGAAAAACATCATATGCTTCTAAACACAAAGGAGGCTCAACACGGTGAGTAGATATACTACCCGTCGAGTCTTTTCCGCCTATAGAAAGAGTATAGACCCATCCTCCATCGCGAGGCTAAACACGGAAAGCACGTGGCATACCCCGCGTGTCTTCGCCTCCTTCAGAAAGAGGGTAAGCAAGACCAGCTGCCTTGAGCAGTGGGGAAAAGTAAAGCAGATAAGTAACCAAACCAAACCACCAACATCAAACCATCACATTCATCTCATACCATCACCCTTGGTGTCCTCCCCGACACCCATATGCATAAACCGATGCATTTCGCCACACTAGGCGTCATCCGCTGCCACAACCACAAGTCTCCATGCCTCCACATATCACAACAGCCATCCAGGCTCACATCACAGCACAAGCAGCAGGAAAAACAAACATCACAAAGTGGGCTCTCGGCCCTTTAACAAACAAGAGGGTAACTCAGAACCCCTTTAGAAATTCCCACATAATCTTTTCTCTAATCCATATTGAATTAACAGACTTGTTATTCATAGGTTCCAATCATGGATACCTAATCAGTAAGCTATCACAATTTAAATAACCATGCTTACTTCCCTAATTTGATTATCCTCAAATTAGAACAACTACAACAACGGCAATAACCAGATTAATTTACATGCCTCTTTATCTTTAGCCAATTAATTAAAAATTAATTCCGGCTTTACGTTCATTGTCAATTTCTATCATGAACGAACAACAAATCAAAGAAAACATAGATATCACTATATCTAGGAAAACATGAGGCAAACTTTTATCACGGTATAAAGCAACAGCATGCGATCAACCAATTCTTTTAATCCGGTTCAAGTATTTAATTAGGTCAATTTCATTGTGATCCAAAGAGATAAATCATGCTAATTCTACGATTTCACATATACAATTAGAGAAGCCATGAATCCCCTACCTCGAAGAGTTCTTGACGTCCTTTATCCACACAACGGGTCACAGTCCTCTTCTCCTCACGACAGTTGCATCCACCGGAGGATGCCACGGTACGACAGTACCAACCAACCCCAAGAAAACCCATTAGAACCATGGAGATTTCATGCTAATATGGAAGGAAGAACAAGAGAAGGTGATCCCCGAAGGAACGATGATAAAACATACCTTATATCGAAGAACGATCGACACAACTTGGTTGCATCAACAGAGCGGAACTGGTCTGAGTAACGTTTGATTGTGAAACTCCTACGAGAATGATTGCAAGGTTCTAGCGTCTCGTAGATGAGAACCAGGAGGAAGAACAACAAAGAATGATATCTCGTTCCTTTTAAAAAAAATTAGAGAGGCGACAGTTTAAGATCCGGTTTATTCTCCATTAAAAACGGATCGCATTAACCCACGCGGTTTGACCAAGTAAAAACATCCCGGCCTTAGGAATAATTAATGTAGGATTTATGGCCTTTGAATCGGCCTTAAAGTCCTTAAAATAAGGTTTTAAAAGTATTTTACGTCAAAGAAAACGTCAAATTTGCGAAGCTGGAAACACTGTTCACATACTCAAAATTTGGCAAAGTATGGAATCGGTAGCTCTTATGGAGTCTGGAAACACTGTTCATTCGTGAAATTTGGCAAAGTATGGAATCGGTAGCTCTTATGAAGTCTGGAAACACTGTTCACAGAACTAAAAAAATTGGCAAAGGAAAGAAAAGCTCACCGATAGAGCCTTACCGATAGAAACACAAGTCTACTGATAGATCCTCACTGATAGAAGTTCACCGATAGGACCTCACCGATAGAAACACGGTTCACTGAACCTCACCGATAGAAGTCCACCGATAGGACCTCACCGATAGAAACACTGTTCACTGAACCTCACTGATAGAAGTCCACTGATAGAACCTCACCGATAGAAACACTGTTCACAGAACTAGAAATTTGGCAAAGTGTTAGCCGAGCTACTGCTGGACTGCGGCTACCAGTATACCGAGCTATCAGTATGTCGTGGCTACCGGTAAACCCAGCTACCTGTAGGATGCGGCTACTGGTAGACCGAGCTACCGGTAATCAGCAGCTACCGGTAGACCGAGCTACCGGTAATCAGCAGCTACCGGTAGACCGAGCTACCGGTAATCAGCAGCTACCGGTAGACCGAGCTACCGGTAGGCAGCAGCTACTGGTAGACCGAGCTACCGGTAATCAGCAGCTACCGGTAGACCGAGATACCGGTAATCAGCAGCTACCGGTAGACCGAGCTACCGGTAGGCAGCAGCTACCGGTAATCAGCAGCTACCGGTAGACCGAGCTACCGGTAATCAGCAGCTACCGGTAGACCGAGCTACCGGTAATCAGCAGCTACCGGTAGACCGAGCTACTGGTAGGCAGCAGCTGGGGGATAAGTCACCTTGTCCTCCCGGAACACCTCCAACACCACATTTTCACAAAGTAATGGACCAGGGAGATCCGGGCCATTACATAACCTTTGTCTCTTGGGTTACTCCCATATATCACAACACAAATCAGGAAATATTAGGAATGTTCCATGACACACAATTATAATAACAAACTCACTAATATCTTGAGTCTCATCCCAATATCTCTAGGATATCCAGCCTTATCTATAACTATTCACCCAAAGGTCACAACTCATGGTGAAACATCCCCACTCCTGTCTCGAATAACATAAGGTCAGTCAGAAACTAGGACTCCCATTCCAAGGATCTCATACATATAGGGTATTCCATACCGAATCCAAATACCCACTTTAGGGTATTAATACTCACTATTCACCCATTCTCCAAACTACAACCTAAAGGATTGAAATCACAAACATGCATATATATAACTAACATCACCATATGACTTTCCATATCAAGTAAATCATATCCATCTAGTCCAGTTAAGTAGAATACAACTAAAAAGTTATTTGGGAAAGAACTAAATAAGTTATTATAGAAAATTTAAATAATTAGAATCAATTTTATTTTTCGGATTCAATATCATTATCACATACAAGAATTCACATGTCATGCGAACCTACATGCTTGATATGATGCATGAATTCATTCCTCTTGGCACTCTAGATAGAGAGAAAAACCAAAAAACCAATAGATGAAAAATTTCCCTTGAAAATAATCAACCCAATGGTAACAATGAAAAGTAGGAACATCAATCATGAATCCCTGAAAACTTGGCCTTGAACCCATGAAGGTGCTTTCTAGGTGTAAAAGAAAAATCCATCTGAAGTTATAATGTGTCAAATATTCAATCTACAATATCACAAATAGAAAGACAAATAAAATAAAGATCCAATACCACTTTGAAATGTATTGACCTGGCTCACTCAATACTAACTAGTTCAGAGTGCTCTGTGACCACATTCATGCCTTCCAACATTTCATAAGCTTCTAACGATCAATGAAGGTCTATGGTGATACTATATGGAGGTTATACCCTATGATATAGATAGACATAAAGCACCGAAGAAGTAATCAATAACTAGTCATCATGATAAAAATGATTAAAAGAATCATCATAGTTTGGTATCTAACCAATAATAAATGATAAGAAACAAGATAGAGAAGAATGATCTATATATAGTCACACAAGTCAATAAGACACCAACGCTATCTCTCATTGTAGATCATATATAAACTATACTAAATAAAAAAACTAAAAAATACCCACCTCCTAATTTTGAGGCTTGAACAATCCATTTTCCTAACTTTGATTAAGCTATTCAGGTCAAACATTTATAATCAAACCTTATCCCAAGACATCCCTACAACCAAGTGGTTTTCTAAGGGACCAAAGATCCATGGATTCTGGATAAGGGATTGAGTAAAAATACATATGATACCACTGGTGGTGACCCTAATGTATCCAGAATATAAGATTCATGAACTATTCTATATGATTAGATACAAATATAAACATAATACCCATCATGACCATGGGTTCCACCTAATCCGCCTGGAATTGACCATACATGCTTCTAATAATGTCGAGGTGTCTCAGAACGTGTCAATAAATTTCCAATCGACCATGATTTCCTAGGTCATATCACATAGTATCTCATCTCAAAACATAATGAACATTATCAAGGGAGGAATTGTGACTAAACCACATCACAAAGTCCTCAAGAAACATCACATCCAACACACCATATTACAACTACCTCAAGAGGTATCACATCCAAACCGTCAAATAAAAACCAACTTGGGAGGAATCATGTCAACCCTCTAGATTACATCCATATTAGGAGTCATCACATCTAACCCAACCGATCACAACCACATAAAGAGGAATCACATCTAGCCTACGAGACCACAACCACATAACTCACACAACATATCGCATAAAATTCCATCACTGATTGACATGTCATCGAACCCAGATCGCAATCATCAAATACTATCCATGGTTTGAATTTCTTCTAACCTATATAACTATACACCTATAGTCGGAAAGTCATTCAACCCATAACATGATATATCTCATATCAATATGAATTTTTGTGGTTGGAATGACCTCTTAACCCATACAATGATTTAAACAAGGTTGTAATATCTCAAAAGCCAAAAAAATATTTCATATCTCATCACATCCCATCTTCTTATGGTTGGAATGCTCTCGCAACACACCTTTCAATTACATATATTTAGTATAGTTTTCATGAACTCCCAACTCATAACACAATTCATAACCAGTCCATAATTACTCACATATTTATATTTAACATGATATTTTAACTTATAACCATATCATAATTGATAAGAAAGAAAGAAAAAATAGGAAAAAAATCATTACTCACAATTTAAATGGAAAGTTTTATAACATATTGGAGATAACATAATAAAATAAATGGTATAAGGTTTGGAATCTATCCTAACATTAGTTCAAATTTGTACTATGTTGGTCACACTTACATACAAAACTCCTTTCTGAACTAAATTACATTCTAGGACACCACCATGCTGTATATTTTTTATTATTCTCTCAGGAGCCAAGATATCTTGGCCCCTACCATTTTCCACTAGATAGTGACAAGTCTAAGATATCCTCAAGAGTTCCCCTTAGATTTTTTCCACCTTAAAATGGACCCACCACATTTTGGGAAAATTATCCCTCAATCCTATCAATTATCATTTCAATGATATATTATCAACATAATAATATGATATGTGAAACCCATATGAGGGATGGAATAAAATCAACCCCACATTAACGTTCTAGTTATAATGTTCCTCTCAAACACAACCAATGCACAAATCAAATAAATTTTATACACACATTATCATATCTAATAATGTGAGGTAGAAGCACTCTCCCCACATACTAGTAATGTAGATAAAAGGATATAATGTGAAAAAGTGTCAATTACCTCAATTGCCCATAGTTTAAATACCATCATTATTAATATTTCTCATTACATCAATTCTCCTCTCATTGAAAACCATAGATAATCCCTTATGCATACCCACTCCCAATGGTAGTGAAAGGTCTATTTAAATTATTTAAGATCAATTTCACATGTTTAACATGATCATATTCACATGAATCATGAAAAAAATATTTAAATCAATGGTAAAATAATTAGGTCCAACTACATCAATCCATGGAGTCATCCCACTTAGAAAAACTTGACTACTATTTTAAACTATGCTCAACTGACTATTATCCACCAACATAAGTCACTAGCTCCACTAATTACCACATTAATAAAATACAATTAATTATAAATAATTTATATAATTAATTCTATAATTAATTAGTTTGGAATAACTGATGAACACTCTCTTGATGTTTTTTATGGCCTAAAGCTCATGCAACGTGGGGTGGGTCAATCCCAATACAGTCCCAAGAACACTTCTAGACAAATAATTAATAAAAAATACCAATTCCTTTATTAATTACATCCTAAAAATGATGAAAAAATAAAAATAAATCAAGGTAGTGACATAATAAAATGAAACCATATGAAATCTAGTGTGTTTATCCCCCTAAGACTCCCTATAACCATCCTGAGAAAAATTAATCTCATATCAAGATGATTTTTCCATGACTTAGTGGACTCATCATTCATGAATGAATATCTGAAGAGACGCTATTGTGGGCACCCTCAAATGATTAGTGTAAGTTTTTTGGATACTTGGGTGCAGTATAGTGGTTGACTAAGGTCGTATCTCAAAGGAGGAAGTAAATTTGACAACTTATTAAAGGTATTTTAAAAAACATAAAAGGGAATAATAACACTACTTGAAAGGATGTGGGTTTATTTTACCATTCATAAAACTATAAGAAGTTTTCTGGAAGAAGATTGTATAATATTTTTGTTTTAATTTTTGAAATGAAGTTCGATTAAAAAGACACAATAAGAAGACGTTTTCATAGATAATATTTAAAAAGACGTAATAGATCTAACTCTACCTCTTCATTTATTTATTAATCATTATCATTTAAATTAATATCCACTTAATTATGATCCCCTAATTTTTTAACCCTCAACCCCTATAAGAATTAACTTTACCACAAATATGAAGAGAATTAAACCCTAGGCTATCTTCGGAACATGCAGTCGCAACACCCTTCTTGGATTGATGTTCTAAGGATAGCTTATGGTCAGTGGTAAATTAAGGCACATGTACATTCTAGAAAATGAGGATGAATTGCGCTTAGGGATTATATTTTAACTCTACAAATTTATCCTGTGTGGTCGTGTTTTACCGATTAAGTTTGCGCTCTCACAATTTACACAATACTCGACCTCACGTATTTTTGTGTTAATTGTTCAATTGCTTGCTTAGATTCTTATAATTCAAAAACTCAATTCATGTATCATATTAAGTGATTTAAAATATCTCAATGATTCAAAGTAATTAAATGAAGAGATTAGAAGATAGATCGATCACTAAGAGAACTACTCTTCCATGGGCGGTGTGGTCATCATGAAGACGTTTTGTATGAGCAAAGGATTGAAAGGGTAGAACTCAATCTCATCTCCACTCTTGATTCCAACCCAAATTGGATGAGTAAAGAAAAATATAATTGAATAAAATAGAAGAAAAGAGAAGAAATAAAAGAAGAACAACGAATTTTATTACCCAAATGAAAACATTACAACATGAAGAAGAGAAGAAGGCTTCGATGAGGGGATCCTTGCTTCAAGAGCTACCCCTCTTAAAATGGATGGAGAATTTGGGTGAAACAAATTATCCTCTTCCTTATATCTCTTAATTCACGTAACAAACCCTCCAAATGAGAAAAACACTAATTAATAGAGTAGAGTGGAGGCTAGGTTTAAAGAGGGTTCAAGTGTGAATGAGGAATCTCGACCAAATATTTTAATCCAAATTTTACAGCCCATTTGACCTCCACAACGCATGAACCATCTGTTCTTCCAGAATAATGATTTGTGCATAATTGTGTTGGAGAAGTCCTCTCAAAATTTGGGCCCAATCCAAGATCTTATGAAGAAGTTATGGCCCAAATACAAAACCCATATCCAATCCGGCGGGTCCAGCCCACATTTGACTTCATGGTCCATTTAGTCCAACCAAATGTACATTTTAGCTCCAATGTCCTGAAAAAAAGTTGTATCCCATTAAGTCATAAACACATTTAAAAAATTTAATGTTCAAATAATAAATATTAAAATATTTATCTTTGAAATACTACAGTGCTCTATAAAGGGTAAAAGTGGAATTTTCATCAAATTTTCAAATGAATGATCTAATCCCAAATATTTTATAAATAAACATATTTAACACAATGTGAGGAAATTTTATCATTTATTATCAAAAAATATTCAATAAAAATGTGTTTTATCAACTCCCCCACACTTACCCTTTTGCACTCCTGGGCAAAACCCCATATCATGTATTCGAAAAAATTGTGACAAGATACACATATTCATATTTCTCAATCCACAGTGAAAATATAGGCAAAGTAAGAATCAAATCAATAGTCAATATCAATAAATTTTAAATTCATTGTCTCATAAATTGTGTCAAAACAAAATCCAGTGAGATTCATAACACTAATCATAGCGAAACAAGCCATGGGCCTACCATGCCATTAATTCTCCACACGTGTGTGTGTCAACCATCCCAAGCTTGTCTCTCCACCATTTATCTAGTATATTCAAGTCAATAAAAACTTATATTCTTACCTGATTCTATTCCACTGAACCTATTCAACATCTTTTGCAATCAAATTCCAAAATCCACTCATTTAAGCATTCCCAAAAGTCAAACCATGAGCTCCCAACCTAAATATCCCCACATGTTCTACATTTCTTCACTCCCCTCTTTATTGATTGTTTTTTTATTGATTTTTGGATTTTTTTTAAAAAAAAAATTTAGAGGGCATACAACAGTCAGATATTAGGTGCACACGCATAGGTCAATCTGGTACAGTGATGGAAACAATCGGAAGAGAAACGAACGTTTGGAAAGACCATGTTATAAGTTGAAAAGAATTACTTGCCCTAAATATAAATTCAATTGGATAAGAGAAACTCACAAGTCATGATTGTGTGAAAAATTATGTGGAGAAATCAATGACACAATTTACCATGAACAAATATCACAAATAATGATGTCAATATCTAAAAGGTTTTATAATGACACAACCATTCATATCATCGACGACTTCAATTTTTATAAAATTCAACCCTTGATAATGAAATCTTACTCATGCTTATATTCTACCAATGAATTTTGAAAACATGCATTTTCCATATGTTCCACATGAGAATGTTACATGATATATTTTTTTCTTTTTTATTGATTTTTTTTTAATTTTTAACCAAAAACTTAATAGAAAATACACATAAAACACAAAAATGAAAATCCTAAATATCTACCCCAAAATGATGTCCCCTCCCCCACACATAAAATATTGCATTGTCCTCAATGTGAACCTATGAGATGATATATGCACATAAAATGTATAGTTTTAAATAGGAAAAATAATATAAAAGTTAAAGGGTTAGAAACAACCTAATATGCTCAAGTGATGATGGGGTCATGCAGTGTGATGAAATCCACTGCATTAGTAGGAAGTCCCTCAATGTATTTCTTCAAACGTTGCCCATTGACTGTAAAGATCCTTCCTCTGTCCTCTTGTGTGATATCCACTACACCATAAGGATAAACATTAGTCACAACATAAGGACCTAACCACCTGGAATGAAACTTACCACGCATTGGCTTCAGTTGTGAACTATAGAGAAAGACTTTCTCTCCAACTTGAAATTCTCTTTTCTGGATCATTTTGTCATGAGCTGCTTTTGATCTTTCCTTGTAGAGACTTGAGTTCTCATATGAAGACAATTGAATTTCCTCATGTCGTTGAATTTGCAGCTTCCTTTGGATTCCAACTTGGGCCAAATCCATGTTACATTTCTTTATAGCCCAATAATCCTGATGCTCAACTTCTACGGGGAGATGACACGCTTTCCCAAAAACAATCTGAAATGGGGACGCACCAATGGGTGTCTTGTATGTTGTCCTATAAGCCCACAACGCATCATCCAAGCGCTTTCTTCAATCCTTCCTATTTGGCTGCATGGTTTTCTCCAAAATTTGTTTCAACTCCCTATTTGAAACCTCAGCCTGACCATTTGTTTGGGGGTGGCATGGTGTTGATGTTTTGTGTGTCACCCCATACTCTCAAAGGATGGAAGCAGGATTCCAATTGCAGAAGTGTGTCCCTTGGTCACTGATGATGGCCTTCGATACTCCAAACCTGCAAAAAATATGCACTTTGACAAAATCCACAACAACATGAGAATCATCAGTCCTGGTGGCCTTAGCCTCCACCCATTTACCCACATAATCAACAGTAACCAAAATATACAAAAAACAAAAGGAACTAGGAAAAGGACCCATAAAATTGATTCCCCATATATAAAAAATCTCACAGAATAGTATGGGTTGTTGTAGTATCTCGTGTCTCTTAGAAATGTTCCTAGTATGTTGGCAACGAGAGCACGACTTACAAAATAGATGAGCATCATGGAATAAGCTAGGAAAATATAATCCAGAGTCTAAAACTTTCCAGGTTGTCCGTTGGGGTCCAAAGTGTCCTCCACATGAAAGTGTATGGAAAAAATGCAGAATAGATTGAAACTCATAGTTAGGAACACACCTCCTAATGACTTGATCACTACACATGCACCAAAGGTAGGGATCATCCCACACATAATACCGAGACTTAATTTTTAATTTTTGGACTTGTTGTTTCTTTAAATTTGCATGGATTTCAGATGCAATAAGGCAGTTCACTAAATCAGCATACCAAGGATGCGTACATGAGATGGAATAAAGATGATCATCGGGGAAAGTGTCATGAAGTGGTACCTGGTCCAAGGTGTCATCCTCTAGTGTGTGAGTAAGCCTGCTCATGTGGTCCGACACCAGGTTTTCTGAACCCTTCTTGTCCTTTATCTCAATATCAAATTCTTGAAGAAGGAGCATCTGTCGGATTAGCCTTGGATTTGCATCATGCTTCTTCAAGAGGTACCTCAGAGCTGCATGGTCTGAAAAAAAAAACTACTTTAGAGCCTAATAAATATGAACAGAATTTATCTAATGCAAATATGACAGCAAGAAGCTCTTTTTCTGTGGTTGTGTAATTTGATTGGACTGAATTCAATGTCCTTGATGCATATGAAATCACATGAGAACGTCCCTCCACCCTCTGAGATAAGACAGCCCCAACTGTGAAGTTGGAGGCGTCACTCATAATCTCAAAAGAAAGCTCCCACCATGGGGGCTGTATGATAGGTGGAGTGGTCAGAAACTTCTTTAGCTCATCAAAGGAAGTCCTGCAAGAGTTATCAAACACAAAATCAGAATCCTTTTCAAGTAATCGTGACATAGGAAGAGAAATATTACTTAAATCTTTGATGAAGCACCGATAAAATCCTACATGCCTAGGAAAGATCTAACATCACGCACACATGCCTGAATGGCCCGAAGGCCTTTTTTTTTATTATTATAGATAATCCCCCTTTTAAGGGTTGAAGGGGAACCCGTACATGACCCGTAGGCCCAAGGAACAAGGCCCGACATGTCTTTACACTACATGCTCTAAGACAATGCCATGTTCTACCATGAAATGACATTTTTCAAAGTTCAAGACTAGATTCTTCTCAATAAAATGATTCAAAACCTTTCCCAAAATAGAGATACAATCATCAAATAAAGACCCATACACTGTAAAATCATCCATGAATACCTCCATGCAGGTCTCAATAAAATCAGAAAAAATACTCACCATGTATCTCTGGAAGGTACCTAGGGCATTGCAATGTCCAAATGGCATCCTTCGGTAGGCAAACGTACTGAATGGACAAGTAAATGTTGTCTTCTCTTGATCCTCTAGAGTAATAAGAACCTGAAAATATCCAGAAAATCCATCCAAGAAACAATAGTGTGTTTTTTCAACTAGTCTCTCAAGCATCTGATCAATAAATAGGAGGGGGAAATGGTCTTTGTGAGTGGAATGATTTAGTTTCCTATAATCAATACACACACGCTAACTGTTTTTCACCCTCATTGGAACTAACTCATCTTTCTCATTTTTAACAATTGTAACACCACTTTTCTTAGGCACAACCTAAGTAGGAATTACCCACTGAGAATCTGAAATGGGATAAATTATACATGCCTTGAACAATTTTTCAACCTCTTTTTTAACAACTTCCAGAAGGGTTGGATTGAGTCTCCTTTGTGGCTGCCTCACTGGTTTAGCCCCATCCTCCAAAAGAAACCTATGAATGAAAATGGAGCGACTAATCCCTGATATGTCAGCCAAGTTCCACCCTATTGCCTTAATGTTCTCCCTCAAAATATTCAAAAGTTTTTCTTCATGTTCAAAAGGAAGATTATTGGAAATTATAACTGGTAATCTCCTGCCACTCAACAAGTATAAGTATTTGATATTTGGTGGCAGTGGCTTGAGCTCCAATGAAGGGGTGGTGTATGGATGGAGACATTGAAGGAACTGAAATATGTTCACAAAGAGAATCAGTATCAGAATAGAAATCATCACAATTAGAGAATAAAGCATCAAATCCATCAACATACTCAATAGCCATGTCATAATCAGATTTCAAATGATCAAAAACCGAATATGATTCCATTTCAAAATCAAATATAAGAGAGTCTTGTGCATTAGAAATAGGTGTTGAAGTACTCTTATACATCAAACTAGAACCAATACTCATAATCTCCCTAAGCATAGGACAATCAAATTTCATGGAGTATTTATTTGGTGGTTCAAAATGGGAGATAACAAAAGCAAAATGGTCTTCTGAGAGTTACTTCATGGAGTCCATAACATTATATATCACAACTTCATCCCCAAACTCCATGGAAAGTGTACCCTCATTGACATTTATAATAGTTTTTTCAGTTTTGAGGAAGGGTCTACCTAAGATGATGGGAGCATGAGAACTTACCTGATTTTTCTCCATGTTAAGCACGTAGAAATCAGCTGGAAAGATCATGTCTCTTACCCGGACAAGTACATCCTCAAGGACTCTCGCTGGATATGTTGTAGCTCTATTCTCCAACTACACCACTACTCTCTTCGGTTTCAACTCACCAACCTTTAAAGAAGAGAATACAGAGTGAGGTATTACATTTATGACAGCTCCTAAATCACAAAATGCATCATAAAAGTGTAACTCCCCTATGGTGCATGGGACGGTGAATGTCCCTTGATCTTTTCACTTTGTTTTCATTGCTAGAGTTGGTGTAATGAGTGCTAACACATTTCTTCCAAGATTTATCCTGTCATTTCCCTTAAGCCCTCTTTGATTAGTACAAAGTTCTTTTAAGAATTCCGTATACCTTGGGATTTTCCTGATGGCTTCAAGTAGAGGGATGTTGATCTCCACACGCTTGAATGTGTCCAAAACCTCTTTTTTCATTTCCTATTCATCCTTTTTCTTGGTTTGGAATACCCTATTTGGAAAGGGAAGGGGTTTAGGAGGAACATCATTAATCTTTTTATTACCTTTATCTTTCTCCTTGGGTTGCTCATCAGTTGGTTTTGAATAAGGATTCTCTAAATTTGAGGTGAATCTCGGTGGAACTATAGGTGTAGATGTATCAATTGTTTGCTTCACACTTCTCAATGTGATGGTGTTGAAATTCCCCTTGGGATTTGGATTATGTTGGGAAGGAATATTTTCAGAGTTCTTACTTACTATTTCATGGAGGGCAGTGGAAATCTGGACCATTTGTGTCTTCAACTCCCTCAACTTCGAACCTTGACGCTTCAGCTCATTCTGTTTATTAAGAACAATTTGTTTCAAAAGATCATCAATGTTAGAATCTACCTTTGTTTGGGGATTCCCTTGTTGTTGACTTGTTGATGTTTGAGCTTCAAATCGCCTTGGGGTTGTTGGAAACCTTGTTGGTAGGGTGGAGGTTGCTGAAAGTTTTGTTGAAAAGGGGGCCTTTGTTGTTGTACAGAGTCATACCCCATGTCTGATTGATCCTTCCACCCTTGGTTGTATGATGGTGCAAAGGAATCAAACTTCTTTTGGGGATGTGGTTGTTGCTGCTGATGATATGGTCTCCCAGGAAACACTGCTGCAAAATCTTCTGTTTCTTATAGTTTGGGGCAATAGTCAGTTGGGTGGCTTGTCTCAGTACAAATACCACAAGGCCTTGAAGGAGGGGGTTGAGATGTCTTTTGTGCCAAAGAAATCTGCCTCACCATAGTTGTCAAATCTTCCAACCTGGTATCAATCAAATGAATTTCAAGAGAATAAGGACTTACCTGATGTACTCCCCTAACATGTGGTGTACCTCAATCGCCAAATTGTTGGTATTTTTGAGTCATCTTGTCAATCAATGCACATGCAGCTACTGGTGTCTTGTCCACCAATGCTCCTCCAACCACAGCATCCACCATGCTTCTCTCCATAGGTGTGATTCCTTCATAGAAGTATTGGATGAGGAGTTGCTCACTGATTTAGTGATGTGGGAAGCTTGCACATAACTTCTTGAATCACTCTCAATACTCATACATTGACTCCCCTCGGACTTGCTTTATCCCCGAGATCTCCTTTCGAATGGATGTGGTCATTGATGCTGGACCTCACGTGTTTTTGTGTTAATTGTTCTATTGCTTTCTTAGTTTCTTATAATTTAAAAACAAAATTCATGGATCATATTAAACGATTTACAGTGTCTCAATGATTCAAAATAATTAAATTAAGTGTAGAAGATAGATCGATCACTAAGATAACTACTCTTCCATGAGCGATGTGGTCATCGTGGAGACGTTTTGCATGAGAAATGTATTAAGAGTAGAACTCATTCTCATCTCCACTCTTGATTCCAACCCAAATAGGATGAGTAAAGAAGAAGATAATTGAACAAAATAGAAGAAAAGAGAATAAATAAAAGAAGAATAAAGAAGTTTATTATACAAATGAAAACATTACAACATGAAGAAGAGAAGAAGGCTTCAATGAGGGGATCCTTGCTTTAAGAGCTACCCCTCTTAAAATGGTTGGAGAATTTAGGTGAAACCAATTTTACTCTTCCTTCAATCTCCTGATTCACGTCCCAACCCCTCCAAATGAGAAAAAAAACTAATTTATAAAGTGGAGTGGAGGCTAGGTTTAAATAGGGTTCAAGTGTGAATGGGGAATCTCAACCAAATATTTTAATCCAACTTTAACTGCCCATTTGACCTCCAAACCGCGTGAACCAGTTGTTCTTCCAGAATAATGATTTGTTCATAATTGAGTTGGAGAGATCCTCTAAAAATTTGGGCCCAATCCAAGCTCATATTATGAAGTTATGGCCCAAATACATAACCCATATCCAATCTGGTGGGTCCAGCCCATATTTGACTTCATGGTACATTTAGTCCAACCAAATGTACATTTTAGCTCTAATGTCCTAAACACAAGTTGTATCCCATTAAGTCAGGAACACATTTACAAAATTTAAAGTTCAAATAATAAATATTAAAATATTTATCTTTGAAATACTACAGTGCACTATAATGGGTAAAACTAGAATTTCCATCAAATTTTCAAATGAATGATCTAATCCCAAATATTTTATAAATAAACATATTTATCACAATTTGAGGAAATTTTATCATTTATTATCAATAAAATATTCAATAAAAATGTGTTTTATCAATATCCTCTCATTGAAACTGGAGAAGAGAAAGAGAGAATTTAATGTGAACTATTTCCTTCTAGAATGACTATAGTGTATCCTCTATGAACCAAATAAAGTCATAAAAAGAAGTTACCATAGTATTATTATTAGAGGAACCATTTCTATCTAGAAGGATAACTAGGTTAGTACCCCATTGTTGGTCCCAAGATTCCCAATTCTAGAAGTTTATTTCCTAACTTCTAGTTTATTCCAACCCATCACGGAATTGGTGTTATACGTGCATCATAAGGAAATATTTAACAAAATCCAATTAGTAGAAGAAGATGATCACCATGAATTTACTCATTTGAAATCTAGTATCATTATCTCTAAATATCATTACAATCACTTAGAATTCCAATATGGATCTGAGAGATAGGAAATGTGATCAAGGGGTGATCTGATTCCCTCTAAGATGAGATTCTAGTAAGTAATGTGTACTTAGATCCCTTCCCATTGATAATGTGATTAAATGGATGGGGATATATTTATTCTCAATGTGGTTTTCTAAACTAATTTTAATAATAAGAACAAGACCCATCTATTCTTTGATAGATTGTGGGAGAACATTATTTGGAACCTCTTCGATAACACTATTGGTATTCCCCTCGATGGTTTTTCATTCAACCTCTTTTTAGATACCAGATTTTACTTTTTGGATATATCCTCCCCAAAATGAAGACTTCATTGTGTGAGTTTTGTGGATGGATACTGGATATTTTGGGAATCCAACGATAATGTCATACACCATTCCATGCTCATTTCTCAAAACTATTTATGATAAAGGGCTCTGGTACTGATGTAGGATATCAATATGGGGATTCATGATCAGTACTCTTCTCCTTCCCTTCATGACCTCTAGGTTCTCCACTAATCCCCCTCAAAAAATTTAGGTAATTTTTTGTGTGGTATTTGGATCTAATGGATCCCTCCCGATAATGGCCTTAAAATTAAAACTAATGAAGCCTACTCTGTGGGGGTCATGCATGGTGGGGGAATCTTTTAAGAATATTAGGGCATGATACTTTTGGCCTTTAGTGATCATTATGGTAATGGTAACTCTCCAATAGAATAGGTATGAGATCTCTTGACCGAACTCTCTCATAGAAATAATTACAACCCTCAATACATTGTTTAAACTAACTCGGAAATGGAGGTTAAGTTCATTAATAATCCAATAAATACTCATTGGCTAGTTTCCTACACAATGAGGAGATGCAGATGTATCTTGGATCCAAATTCTACAATTCAAAAACTTGGTTTTATGGTAACATAACAAATTATATATTGGCATCTAAGGTAAATGACCTAATTCTTCTTTATTTTTTATATCTCAGTTTACACCCCCTTGATTGTAAATCCATTATATTTAAACATAATATTATATTTCTGTATTTTAGGCCTCATTGAGATTTCTCCCTTAGTTATTGAAATCACTTCTTAATCAAAATTTATGATTTATGAGGAATAAAAAATATCGGAGGAAGAGAGGAGCCAAGAACTTACTAAAATTGAGGAATAATGTCTCAAGGAAAACTTGGATAAAAAATGCACAAGGGTAAGGATACGAGGAAGAAAGAATGTCCTCCCTCTTGTCTCTATCCAAATAGAGCAAGAGAATATCAAAAGATATTTAAATTTAAAAATCTAAGAAGTTCATAATGCCCTTGGATTTTATAAACTAAACCGAGATACAACTGAGTAACTATTGTACCTACATCAGCTACATGATGGCTCACTAGGTAGCTGGTTCTAGGCCCTAGCTACCAATTAGACTAGGTAGTTTACCCGCATTCATAAAACCTTCACTAGGTAACTGGTTCCCCTCAACTGGGTATTTGGTCACCCACTATAACGAAAAAACTGCATTTCCCCATTTCTTAAACCCCTAAAGCATAGTTCAAGCCTCCTTTACCTAAGCTTCTATATCATAAACCACAATTCAAACATTTCAAATTCATTCCTAATTCTAATTCCTAATCCAAATCTAAAAATTCAAAAGAACTATATTTTCTTTCTTTGGAACCTAGTCCATCATTGACTTTACTAATCTGAACTAGAGCGGGTCATTACAAATGATATTAGATAAACGTTGAAGTAAATAACCATTAATGATTGAGATCTGTTTAATCTTAATTTTAAGAAACAATGATCAATACATGTTATAATGATACTAAATAAGCAATATACAACATCCTATGTAATTTTATTTTGGAAGTCTTCCTATACAAGTTTGTTAATTTTATTCCCATGAGTGAAATAATCATTTATTTATATGATATAAAATTAATACCGGTCCAAATGTCATATCACATACTATATTTCTCTATGATGAACATTTTCTGAAGAAGATTCAAGTGAATTTTCCCCTCAGTGGATAGTATTATTACATGCATATAAAATAAAAATTCATAAATGATAATTGAAGATAACTTAAATATAAAAATAATATATGATACATGAATCCAATATCCTATATAAAACATTACATGATTGATGTTTGGGAATAAATTTATAATAAACTAGTACCTCGTCCGTGCATACGCACGACACTACAAAACAAATCTTAATTCCAAAATGAATTCATAGTTTGAAAACATAATATTGAGAATTAATTATTGGAATGTTAAATTTACAAAATAGTAATAGATAATATTGGAATATTTGTAGAAGTTTATAAGACATCATCACAATATTTGTAAATAAAAAATTTATATGAAAAGCAATACAAATTTATTTTTACAATTAAGAAATAATATATATGAAGTGACATACTATTCAAATAAGAATCAATAGTAATGAACATTGAAACAGGAACACAGTAATTGTGAATGTCAACATAACAAAGATAATTTTTAAAACATGAAAATATAACAGAATGTTTACAGAGAAACAGAGAAGCATTATGTTGTGAGTAGCAGGGGACATGAAGTAACAACAGACACAAATTTTTAAATGTATATGTTGTTCCCATTAATAGTGGCAGTGTAATGGACATCTGTGTAAGTAAATACATGAATTCCCAGTTAGTATAAATTGTCGTAGCGGAGTTGCAGTTCCGAATGTTGGGTTGACACAAACACCAATCCATGCAGCAGATAATTTATGTGAGAAAATTGAAACTGGGAATTCGGTTTAGTGTAAACGATATAGGCATCAGAAAGGAAAATGGTTACACTTGAACTTGTTCTTTAATTTTATTAGTAGAGTAAATATACAATTTAGTTACCACTGGAAAAAAATTAAAACAAAATTAGAAATAACAGAAACATATATGTAGTAAATGATACTTGGAAATTGCATCACAAAATATCAGTCAATATTGTCAGTCTTTTGGTTAATAGTATCCTTTATACGGGGATGCAGTTCATTGACAGTGCTTGTTGTTGGTGTAGTGTCTCGAGACCTTGTAACATATTGTTGGACCACATCATTGGCATCAAATTCAATCATCATATTTTTCTACATGAAGAAATGAAATAAATGGATAAGTAGCAGCAAATTCTGACAACTATAATCATTGAGCAGAAAGAAGATGTTTAAAAATTGGCATTAGAGAGGAACAAATGCATTGTGTTATGTTCAGGGAAAAAATAAATTAGACGAAAGAAAATTAGTATTATCTAGTTAAATGATGTAATGGAGACAACAAACAATGAAGAATTGTATATTGATTAGAATAAGTTAAAAATGCAAACTATGCAGCAGACTCTGATGTGTTAAGGAAATCAATACAAACCCTTCTAAGAATGATTGTCTCAGTTAATCGTGTTCAACTACAAACTAACCACAATTGCCAGAAGTGTGAAATTTTATACGAAAAAAGGAGAACATACCTGGTTCAAAGATGTGGATCTGTAGGAGGCAATACATGTTGTAGTGGATACATTTTCCTGGATTTTGATTTCACAGTGAATCCAATCCTTGCAGAGAATATTATTGAAAAAAATAATAATGTGTTGAAAAAATAAATAATATGGGTTGAAAAAATAAAAAAACTGGAAATTCTGGATTGTGTAGAGGGAATATTTAATCCATATGGGAATCTAAAATACTCTGAAAAAATGTTCAAACAACTTCTAGGTAAACTGGAATATCTAATATAGTTGATACTATTAACTTATAATGAAAATAATTAATCTAAAAATAAATGCAATCAGTTTTCTGTATTACCTTGCTACTCCATACATATAATTAAAAATAAAAATAATGTGTTTTCATGAATGAAAATAGAAAATTTTAATGTTGAATGGAGTTGGTTACACATACCGACTATGCAACACAATTTGATGCATTGAGGAAACCAATACCAACCCTGCTGAGAATTATTATATTAGTAAACCGTGTTTAACTGCAAATATATAATGATGTACAGAAGGGTTAGAACATCTATGAATCTGGGAAATCATACCTATTGTAGATATTTGGATGTGTAGGATCTCTGAATTTGTTGTCGGTTATGGTAAAGGGATTCGGGATGAGGTTTTACGGGGGTGGTCCTCCGCTGTTGATGGTGATGCAGATTTTGGTGGACAAGATGAAGGTGAACAAAGACAGGGCGCATGGGGAGACATGGAGCAGGAGGACAATGGGAGTATATGGAGATAGGGAGAAGGCAGAGACGGGGATCATGCAGAGACGGGGAGCATGCAGAGACGGGGAGCAGGAGGAGACGGGGAGCAGGAGGAGACGACGAGCAGGCGGAGACGGCGAGCAGGCAGAAGAGATGGGGACAACATATTCAGAGTGATCGTGTTGGACAAACTATCGCTGGTCGGGAGGGGTCAGCTTTGTGATGGTGCGGCCGATGAAGAGGATGAACTCCTTGGTGCTGGATCTCTGGAAGTAGAATAAATGGTTCGTATCCATTGCTGATGACAGGATGATCGGGTCTGATCCCCTGTCCGTACAACATTTCAATACCAGAATCGCTATAAACATGTGCATGGAATGCCTAAAAAGTAAATAGTGATATGAAGAATGTTACAAAGAATGTCAGATACGTAAACATGTTTTTTGAATGATTTATCAACAAACTCTCTAATTTATTTGTGCTATGAGTCAACACCATGTAGCATGGATTATGGAAAAGGAGATTTAAGACATGTTGGTTGATAAGAATCACCTCGAACATCACCGACATATACATATCTGATTGGAAAACCAGGAGGCAGCCTTTTCGTGAAAATGTAACATAAGGCTTTAAAAAATGATTAGAAAATCATAAGGGAGTTAGAGATGAATCTGAATATGGGCATATTTCAAGGCGGAGGAGGGGGTGGAGCATGTTTTGCTACATTCTAAAAAAACAACCATTAATAAATCATAGCACAACAAAATGAAAACACAATCAATAGTTCCGTAGACAATAGTGGAAAATAAATAATATTTTGAATGCTGAATATGAAATATACAATTTTCTGTTATTATGAACGTGAAAATAATGATTAATTAATCTAGATAAACAACCATTAATAAATCATAGCACAACCAAATAAAAACACAATCAACTGTTCCGTAGACAATAGTGGAAAATAAATAATATTTTGAATGCCAAATATGAAATATACAATCTACTGTTATTAGGAATGTGAAAATAATGATAGATTAATCTAGATGCATTACCTTCATGGAAAAGAGAGTTATTTTACCTTCTCAAACTTCATTTTTCCTGAAATGTAGGAAGATTCTACTTGAAATTGAACATTGTTGTTTTGTGAGCTCTGAAAATCCAAAGTTTTCTCATCGCTTCCTCTTCCTCTTCCAGGGTCAACTAACTGTATCTTGGCTAAAAATCAATGTCAGACTTCATTTCTTTAGAGGAACCTACACATGAGTGCAATTAAATAATTTAGAAGAACAAATCATGATATTATTATCAATAAAAACTAAGATAAAAAATCAAGCAACGTGAAAAAATACTAATTACAATAAAGGGACCAGGGAGGAGGAGATTTCATGGAATAGACACTTGATTTACTGTAGTTAGAGTACATTCGTAGATTCCGAATTCATTCAATAAAAATCAAATCTTCTAAAATGAGAAAAACATATATATTCACATCTGCCCATAATTGTATAGATAAATCAAAAAGAAGACCCACATGGGTGCTTCGGTCCCAAAATAATGTTGTTAAGATCATTGTAAAATGAAAAAAAAAATAGATTCATACCCACCTATAGAGTGTTGGAACACGTGTGAGTAAATTAATAAAATGAAATCAAAATAGATAGAGATGAAATAACAATAGATGGTGATTCAAAATACCCATATATAGTTCCTTTAGGGCCTGATTATTCTTTAATTCAGCACAACCTAAATATCTTCAAGAGAAAAACATATGATAGAAAAGTGTAAAAGACAAAGAATTTTTATTTATTCAACCAATTTTTACTAATCTAAGACTTGAAATGGCCTCTGGATTCAACTATTTAAGAGAATATAATAAAAATATTTAAGTAGTAATGACAATTAATAGGAAATAAAGTCATTAAAGGCATAAAGAATTTTAATTGATTCGACCAGATGGCATAATCTAAAACCTTAAATTAAAACTCATTGATTCACAAGGCCACACATAAAGGGCATTGAAACTTACATGTTATCTTTGGAAGACAGATTGATCCATTGTTGTAGGCCCCTTGGGTTCCTTCTCATGTTGGAATTTCGGAGTGAATTATCCCATTTCTTGAAGTCATCCACTATATAAACTAAATGAGAGAGTGGATATTTTGACTTAGAACAACTGATAGCATGCAAAAGCTGTGGGGACATGAACCTGAACACCACCAGTGTGGATCATGCCCTTGTGGCCAGCACAGTCTTGATGGGTAAAAGACCCCTGAATTTCAGAAAACCAAATCTTTTAGTATAATATCATGAACCAAGGAGGGTACCTGCAACATATATGTCATGGTTTCAAATCCTGAAAATTAGAAATGGTCATGTTCCAAGGAGGAGAAATGGGAAATAATGAATGATGGAAAGAAGAAAAAATCGAAACATAGATAAAAAACCACTGTGTGGGTGATCCGGAAACCACACAATAGGAGAGAACCTACAAAGAAATGCACAAAACATGGTTCAGGCACTACTGTTTTAAATTATAATGATGGAGATCATAATTCAATTTTCATTTACCCGAGAAGTAATCCAACATGACAAATGGATCCAAATTATTTAATGCACCCCTGAACATTGAATTGAAATTGTCAAGAACATATAGAAAATTATCCACATCCCAAATAACCAAATATCAATCGATAATGAACCCATGAATCAAAACAAACGGATGATGATTCATGATAATAAAGAAGAAATGATAGTGAAGGTGAATGTGGGATGACACCTTCCGATGATTCTGGTGAAGATTATCAACCCGTGAAGGTAGAGGCGTAGTCGGAATTAGAGCAGGGTTTAGAGGAGGTATGGAGGATGATGCAGATACGCTGGTGGAAGGAGATGTCGGGGATGAGGTCAGAGGCGGAGGCGTGGCACGGTGAGGCTGGGGAGGATAGTCGGGGAGAGATGGCGATATTCACCGGGAACCCAAGGACAAGCGAGGGAAATCTTGAGCGGTGGAATCGGAATGGGGTTTGGAGGAGGTATCTAGGATGATGCGGATACCGTAGTTGTAGGAGATGTCTGGAATGAGACCTGAAGCAGAAGCGGAGGCGCGGTGTCATGTTGCTTGGTTGGAGGGGAGAGTCGTGAAGGGAGACGGCTGTATTCAGCAGGAACCCTAGGAACACCGATGGGAAATCGCGAGCGGGAGGGATGAGATTGGGGGGATTGTAACCCGAGCGACGGGGATGACGGGCATGGAGCATGGAGAAAGCGACACATGTTCTAGAGCTTGGAGAATGTGACACGTGTTCTGAAAATTACCTAGCTTTAGTATATATAATAGAATAGATTCAATATAAGAAAAATTATTTATAGACAAAAAAAGAATTTTCAGAGTTAATTTACAAAAAAAAACAATTACACCGCTGAATTACAAAATTCATGTGATGATATGAGAATTAAGTTGTTCTCAATGAGCAACATTTTGTTGATTCATATTCATTTTTTGGTGAAGGTTTATGCACAGAACGATGTTACATTTTGAATAAAATATTATCATAATTATTAATAAAAAATAAAATCATTAAAAAAAGTTATTCGCATTTTGGAAAATGGGAAACCTAAAAATATTATTATAAAAAAAATATACAATGAATAAATTATATTATTTTTAAAGAGTAATCTTTTCCAAGTTAAAATATTATTGTAGATACATTTAGAATTTTATATGTCTGATTCATGCATTCCTTGTCATGGGCGGTTTTGGACCCCTTGGGCTAAAATCAAAGTGTTCCAACATAGTCAAGTTGAACCGTTTATTATTTTTGTCTCAATGAATTATTTTTCACTTTTAAATAAAAAAATTTATATATCATATAAATTCATTATTTTTTAAGAGAACAAATACATTAATTTATTCACAAAAAAAAAGATAAATTTAATTTTTATAGTGGGACACAGTTATTTTTCATTAAAATTTATAATGATGATATACAAGATACCATGACAATTTTAATGTAATAATTATGATGTTGACCATTAACTTTGAGCGAATCTTCATTCTCTTTATGGATTTCAATGGTTTCATAATTGAAATTAATTTTGATTATAAATGGACTTGAACTATATAAAATTAATTTTGTTAAGCATAAACGTAACCATAAACTTTATCGCAATGTTGAAATGCCATTCAGAATACCATATGGTCATGAAAGGATTTTTTCCTTCTTTTTATATCTCATCGAGCTCACTATGACTGCACGTCCATCATTATTCCACAAATATAATGTTAAAATTAATGGCATTGACTACCCAATTAACCTTTTATTTTATATCAACTATAAAATGAC
Source organism: Viscum album (assembly GCA_963277665.1). Lineage (NCBI taxonomy): Eukaryota > Viridiplantae > Streptophyta > Magnoliopsida > Santalales > Viscaceae > Viscum > Viscum album. The sequence continues at coordinate 190,031,826 of OY728127.1, forward strand.
GTGGTTTTCCATAAATAATCTTATAATGAAACATTCCTATTGGGGTTTTTATTTTTTAAAATATTACCAAATTTAACTGTTTAATTACATGGATGCGTCCTTCAATAAAGATTTAATGGTTCTTTCTAATATCGTCTCTCTATATGAGAAATCCAATTTCCCATTACATGGGATGGTAAAGTTATTCATTTATTATCACAGACCCCATACATTGTTATAAATTTTAAAATTTCAGCATTGTCTAAATGATTTCCTTGGATTCTAATAAGTACACTTAAAATTAAAAACATATGGAAAATATTTTTTCTTATAAAATAAACCACCCTCTTGCTTGTGTTCAAGGTGGTTATAATTCCCAACCACTTCTTTAGAGACATAGTCTATACACAGAAGAATGTATATGTTACCAACATATAGTAAAAATGTAACCATGAAATAGATTACCCACATACTAAATACCTTCAATATCAGAACTGTCTTCTTAGGAATTTTATTCATTCGCGTAATTTTCCATATCCTCTGACAATGACCACATTTGAAAAAAAAACCATGCACCGAAATGCAATAAAAAAAATACATTGAATAATTTTGGAATGCATTTGCTCATGTTTATATTGACCACTTTCAAAAGATATATGATTTTTAAAAATGTTATGAACCTATTATCCAGGGATACACTTTAAAATGATCGAATCCATACAAGACATGATTTATATTATGTACTCTGTCAAATTTATTTTAGAATCAAATGGGAATTGATTTAATTTTTGAAATGTTAAATCATGATGCAATAATATGTTGATAAATAAGTTATAAATATGATCATATAAAGGTTCTATGAATGTATAAATATTTAGAAGAGTCTCATTAAGAACATCATCAAGAATCACTATAAACTAATTGTGTTAAAAATATGGGAACAATAATTGTGACAAGTGGTATTTAATTATGTTCTCACTCCACTTTTTCTCATGTATATCTTGGTCAAAACCACGTACTAATAGAACCCAATATATGAGTTTTGAATTCACATCATTTTTATTCAACTAATATATTAAAATTAGAATTGTCATTAAAACAACAACCATAAAAATAAATTGAAATGTATGAATATAAAGATGAATGTCAAAATATACCTTTTTTTGTTGTCATGAAGTTGATATTCTACTCATTAAAGTTATTTATTGAATAATAAATAGGCTGAAAGATCTAATCTACACACTATCCAAGAATATCTTTAATAGTGAAATAAATTTAGTAAACATTTATCTCAAATTACACATTCTACTTTGGATACCATTGCTAGTGATTCATTTAAAATATATATATATATATATTCAGTTTTTTTAAAATTAATCAAAAAAGATTATGAATATTAAAGGTATTATCCTTTAATAATAAATGATCTATTTGTTATAAAATTTAGAGATATTATATAAAAATCAATTAAAGACCCAACATGTCCAAGAAAACTATAAACTGACTAAATAGAATTAAGAATGGGGAAATAAAAAATAGAATTAACTTTTTTTGAATCAAATTTAATTCAATCCATTCATATTTTGCGACTCAAAAAAATTAAAGTATATAAAATCAAATGAAATTATTTTCCCTTTAAAATAGTACTCAACCCCAACTTTTAATGCATTCATCATAAAATTTATCATACACTGAGAATTACCATTTAAATATTTAAAGTATCTCTTATAAAATATCATGAATAATAGAAAACATGTAATGATGAAAAGTGGTAAGTGTGTTACACACTCCAAATTTTATTTTTTATAGGAAAAGAAAATACTACAATGAAGTTATGAGAATGTTATTTTATCTTTATCTTATGGAGTGATTAAAATATCATTATAAATAAAGTAACCATAGAAAAAGTTCTAATATTCATTTCATGAAAAGTATTAAAATGTTTGGTTCATAAAGTGTAAAAGAAAGGGATCCCTAAGATAAATATAATTAATATTATTGTAAAAAAATCTAAGCAACTAATGGCCATACTATATGGAATGAATTCACTTATTTCATTTTTAAAAATGTTTATTTCACTATTTTTGGAATAACCTATTAGGGATATGTGATGACTTGACTCAGATTACCCTGAACCCGATAAGTATTTCAACCAACCTGTAACATGTTCCCACTAAATAATCAGAGGCTACCAACTAATGATGTGTGTAAAATAAATCATTAGGGAAATTATTTCTATTTTATTAACATTTCCTGTACATAACTCACAACATACCATAAACCAATAATAGAAAATAAATCCATTTTTGCTGTCACACGTGAAATTTACGCATAACATGCTAAAATAATAAAAATCACCAAGTTAATTCACTAGTACAATAATAATATCTCTACAACATGCATAACATATGAATCAATATATAAAGAAGAATAAAATAAATAGCAAATACTAATTTGCAGAAAAAAATCATGCACAATAATCTCTAACCACTCTCTGAATATCATGTGAAAAAATATAAAGCTATCAACCAAGTACCCTAAGAGAAATCTATTTCCTAACTTCAAACTCAAAATAATGAAAAAATTTGAATTTAAATTTTAAATTTAAAGATCAATTTATCATTTAAAAACATTTTCCCATATTCTACCACACTTGAAATAGATGCTTAAATATCACATATAGAATAAATTCAAATCTACATACCTCAGTAAGCTTTAATAAATTAAATCTATGAGTTCCATAATCATAGGTTCATTCAATGAAATTTATATAACCATAAGTAACTAAATTTTAAAAAATTCAAAAATAATTTTAAAGGTGTGTGGTGGTTCTGAGTGGATAAAAACACAATAGACAACCAAACAACGACCTATGGGTGTCCAATGACACGTGTTCAACTTACACTAACATCTCATAAAATCCTTTAAAAAATTACTCTTAAACTTGAGGGTTTCTCCATGCCTTCTTAAAACCTATAAATATCAAAATACATAAATTATGATATCTACTCTCCCATGGGTAGGGGGAAGGTGGAGGTGAAAAATTAGATGGCTATATTATTCCAGATCTGAAGATCCATCTCCAAGGGAGAAAAAGATGTATCCACCATAAATCCATATTTTTTATTAAGAAATCACTTTTAAGGAAAAGTGAAAAACCAATCCAGTACAAAAAAGATAGTCAATCAACCAGATACGAAATAGCCAAATCATTGAGTTGCAATTTAAGCCTTTTAGAAACCTTGCCTATGAGGAGAATCCATTGAAAAAGAGTATCCTTCTCATCCAGATCATCATTGAGGAGGCTTTCAAAAAGGTAAACCAACTTGTCCTAGGTTTGTATGAGATCTTCCATAGTAATATTCTTCTTGTTGAATCCACATACCATAATTCCAAGTTGTTTTTAGGCCCAGGCACCCTGCTCCATAGTATGTTTGACTTGAATTTGCCTCCCTACTATCCTATCATACTCCTCTTGCATATTCATGACCTCTAAACCCTTGTTTGAGAATTCTTCAATGCAATCGATGATGATTTCCCACTAATCACACTCCATCAATTCTTTCCTGCTCTGATGATCCTTTTCAGCATTTGCTAGGACAATGAAAGATGATTCCCCTGCTGGTGGATCAAGCGCCTTAGTAGAGTTTGTCTCCACATTCTTGGAAACCTTCTATGGAAACTTTCCTTTGCTTTAGGATGTAGTAACATGAGGTCTTAGTAAGAAAGAATAGTCTTTTTTCCTCCGAGACCTCCAGGAGTTATTTATGAACCCTTCTGAGTCAATGATGGCATTCTTCCCCTTCTTTTAAGAGAATATGATATAGTTCTCTGCAAGGTCTACTTCCTTATACTTGATAGGAAATTCTGAATCAGAATCTCTATCCTCCTGAGAACCCTCCAAACAAGGGAGGTTCTCATTATGAGCATCCACCTCTTCATCCACTTCATTAACCGTATAACACTCTTTGTCTTCCAAAACTACGAATAGGTTATGGGAAAGAGTAGCCATTCCACCAGACTTCACCATTTCAGTATAGGATGGTCCAGTCTTCTAGACCCGCTCATCAGAACCTCTATGCTGCACAATTCCCTGACCCATATATTAGGGTTGCTTATTTGTGTCTACCCATCCTGAACTTTGAGAATGTCCACCATCACCTGGGGCAGTACAGACTTGCACGCTCGCAACAGATTCAAAGTTAATACTAGAGAAGCCTGAATGCCTAGACGAATTAGCATCCGGGGGGAGTCTTCTCATCATGCCCTACCTCACACACCTGCACAGCCTCACCCGATCTACTAGACGGGGGGATATCACGCAGATCACGTCTTAAATGAGTGAAGACATCTAAAACCTGTGGCCCAAAATCTTTTGGATTAGCTTCTTTCACTATGACTGAAGATAACACCAGCCCCGTACCCAAATGAACCTCGAAAGGAAGAAGACCTTCCTGGACTGATCCTCACTCGAAGATTCAGGGGCCACCCGATCCTGGACAACTGGTGTCACTCCAACAGGGGAGGGTTGCGAAATGGGGAGTGCCAAACCTCCAGTAACATCCCCACACACCATCTCAGCCCTGTTTGAAACGGTAGATCGGAAAGATCATTCTTCACCTGAAACCTTTGAAAAAGGAGTCATAGGCCCTTCAGACAGATTGGGTTCGACCAAATAATCACCCTGAACCCTTTTACGGTAGTTAAGGTGATAGTGGCCCTGCATGTTGCAGATTTAGAAAAAATTCATCCAAGATTCATAAACAATAGGTTGGAAATACCTACACTCTCCCTCAATCACGATCCACACAACTTATGGTGGGGTCCATGAGAGTTCCATTTCGACAAAAAATGCACACCATAATAGGATGCTTCAAAGTAGAGGTCCTCCGATCATCGCACAAGAAGCGACAAATGGAGTTGCCTACAGACTGAAGGAGAGTCGGGTTCTGGAAGGGAAGTGGTATACCTGGAATTTGAATCCAAATAGCCGAAGTGGATGGGTCTCAATTCATGTGGAGGTCGAAAGACCAGCGAAGAAGATGGAAACGGAATCCGCGAATAGATCTTCCAGATCTGGACCAAGCCCGTGCCATATCTTCCACATCTGCGAAGCGAATAGGTATCTGTCATGACCCTAGGAGCCCAACCAATGCATGCTGAACTAAACCCATTCTTCATTCACATACCTGTAAAACATATCAATTGGAGGCTGGAGCCTTGCGAAATTGACAACCAGAGACAAAGAGAGCAACGAATAAGCTTTGATGAATTCCAGCAGAGAAATCGGAACCACAGGTTGTCCATGAATGACCCCCAGGACCTTCGGAGAGACGTTGATGCTGGGAAAGATCGAGAGGCTCTCGACTAGAGAAAATGGAAAAAAGTCTCGCCCCCACCCCGAAAACCTTGATGTAGAGCACCGCGAGCCTGAGGTTGAGGCCGCTCACCTGGTGGTGGAGGTTCCGCCGTATCTGCCATCATTGCAAGGGCATCACCCGTTTTCTAGAGAGGAATCTTGGCGCCACTACTGATTGGGGGAGATTATTTATATTAACAAATACAATTCAATAATAATAATTAACATGATAATAAAATATTTTATTAAATAACCAACATCGTTAAATAAATACCATCTCATCAACATAAATTAGTTTAATATATGTCATAATCCCCTCGTGAATTTCATTTTATAATCTATATCTAGGCATAAGAAGTTCAAAGGTGAAAAGAAATGTTTGAGTCGCTATTAAAATAGGCATACAAAAAATTATTAGCTTACCGTGTTCTCTAACCACATAGCTGGAATTTTTCTTAAATCAATTGAGTGATTATTTTCCATTTTTTATGGCATAACGTACTTGGGTATATTACTAACAATGATACTTTATTTTTTAAAATTTAATTATTTTCTTAATTTAATATATACCCATTTTTTATGAAATTAAGAAAAAATAATCTTGTATAAGACCTCTTTGAAAAGGAATTATAAAGACCTTTTTTTTTGTTCCGGTACATAATGGTTTCGATATGTTGGATGTGTTTAGAAATAGTATGGAGGTGAATAGTGGAAGTGAAGATATATTTTTCAAAAAAAATATTCTTTTAGACAAATAATACTATAATTCTCTTACATTATACATTGGGTGTATTTCCCAATGGTCCTCGAGAAGAAGCGTTTACTTTGGCTACTATGACCTGATCATTATATCATCATTGGTGGTATTTTTTTTTGGAGGGGTTATATTATGTCTTGAAGCATATGTTGTAATTAATTGGGGCCAATTTTGGTTATTGTTATTGCACCATGAATTTTATAGGTTCAACCGTTTTTTAAAACACAATATATTATGCTATAATTTAATTTAGTTTTATAGAAAGGTAATATTCATTAAAACAAGCTCTAGGGGGATTCAGATAGGTGTTACTCGGTAGTTTTCAGAGACCTGGTTAATCGTACCACATTATACTCTAACATGAGGTGTTATTCTGTGTTTTTAGGTTTCTCATTTTCACTAAATATTTTAGTATTTTTTTCATATTCCTTCCATTTTTTCTCATTCTCTATACTTTCACAAACTATAGGAGTTTCTTTTCACAACTAGAACACTCTTCTTTGTGGTGTTTGGTTATTCTACTTCGATGAGGAGATATTTTTTATTATCAAGGTAATTCTTACTTTAATATTATTATTATTACCATTATTATTATTCTCTTATCCCTTTTTGGCGGCTTTGATCATATTTGGAATACTATAGTGATGTATATTTTTTTCAGCGATGGATAATAGTTTGGTTAGAGTTTTCTTGGGTGTTTATTAATGTTTGATCTTCAATTTACATTCTATATCAATGTGGTTCTAATTTGGACTTTGTTTGAGGCAAATGATTCATAGTATATTTATTTTATTTACTATATTAACGTTGAATTATCCTACATTGTTTTTTATTAGTTTAAGAGTTGTAATTTCCCTAACGAAGGCAATGTGTTTGGGTTGAATAAATTAAGGGAAGTGTAAATTGCATGTTTTACTTGTTTCCCATGTTATTGTTGTATATATAGATGATTAATAATGTTTTAGTATTTTTATGATATGTTTTTAATGATATATAGGAATTAGTAAACTAATTAATGGTTAGTAAATTGAGAATATGGTAAATTAATGGGAAGTGTAAAATTTAGATTTTTTTGTTAAACCTGGACTATTAATGTGATAACTACAGATAAGGAAACATTTTATTGATTATATTATGTGGTTTATTTTTCATTAAATATATCTTCGTTGTGATTGTGGTGGTAGTATTGTTTTTATTTGTTTGATAAAATGGGTGAGGAGGTGATGATTGTTTGGTTTTAATTATGGTGGTGCAATAAGTTTAATGTTGTTTTGTTTGGTTGTTTCCTAGGTATATAGAATTGTTCTAGAAATAATGAAATGAATGATTTAAGATTGGATGGATAGTGGTGAGATAGATGATTTTTTAGAATAAATTAATAAAGTGGTGGTAGTTTATGTTATATGATAATTGAATTAATGTTGCTGAAATAAACTATGATGTAATGGAAATATAAATGTTAGAAGTGGAAAAAATATTATAGTGGTCACGAGAATTAAATGTGTTAATAAGTATAGTATAATTATTAATTGAATTGTGTATAGGTGATAATGAAATATAGTGTAATCGTTAATTCCATGGATATTGTGTGGTGATGGTGGAGTTAGAATGTGATGTGTTTAGAGATGGAGGTGGTTGATTTCATTCTGAGATAGACATTATGTGTCAATTTCTAGGTATAGATTTTATGTTATATATATAATTTATATTTTATATTATTTTGTACACACCACTACTCTAGTTGAGTAACATGATTGATGATCATATGCGGTTTTGGCTTTCATATGTACCCTTGAAATCCAAGATATATGTGATATAGATTGATGACTACTCCCCTCTCTTGAACATAAGATTTGGTATAGATGAGAGAAATTGTATAATATATAAAAGGGAACCTATAATACAATACAATGACCATGATATCATACAAAATTCTCTTAGGTAAGAGAGTTCTTATTGCAGCTTAAATACTTAGGTGTGGTATATAAATAATAATTATTTTCATCTATGTTTGAATTGAGGAGATTTTAGGAAATTAAAATAAAATGAATTTAAAATACCCTTAGATAAATTTAATGTCACTGGCTTATGATTTTTTATTTTATTTTATAGATATGATTGGTTTTCGTCGACCATATTTGGTTCAGGTTGGGAAGGTATTACATGATTCACTGTTGGATTATAGGAGAGTTGATCCTAAGGAATACGATTCATAGAGGAATTCATTATTGGAGTTTTAACACTATAGTTTTTTGAAGTCTAAGTGGCTTATCTTTTATTAAAAGAAAGAGTGGTGTCCAGAGGAGGTTGATATTGCTTTAATATTTATTTAAGAAGGGGTTGAACATTAGATTCCATTAGTTGTTATTTTTTTCAGCATGCAGTTAGGAAACAATTGGTTCTATTTCTTTGTGATCACGAGGTCTCAGGGGTAACATAGGAAAAATTTATAATCCATTTATATGAGGAGTTTATATATTTGGAGTTGAGTGTAGTTCCTTGATAGGAGTTTCTCATCCTTCGGTAATTGATCACTATTTTGAGGTAGTTATAACTTCAATTCATAAACCTTTTTTATTATTCTCTTGATCAGTTTCTCATGATGAAGCTTGCAAGTAACATTTTGTGGAGGCTGTGCAGATAGATACCAAATGTTAGGTAAACCCACTTATATGGATAACATATAATAATGTGTTGAAGATGAAAAAGGTGGAAGAGAATATGTTAACAGGAATTGAATCATCTTGTGAAGGGTGTTCTCAATTATACAGGTAGGTGAGTTTATGATCATTGAGTAGCCATCCTCAATATTCACACCCTGTTTATTTGGGAATAGTAGTTATAAAAATTCTTATATATGATCTAGTGTGATTTTTTAGTTATATGGAGGATGTTGGCATTAGAATTTTTAGCATTAGATACCCCTTAATAATCATCATGGAGATGGTAGGTAGTTTCAAGTGTATCCCCTATAATAGTTTCCTCCTTGTCTTTATCAACAACAATATTAAGATCATTGATCTTTTGGACTACATTGGTGATATAATGTAGGTAGATGGTAGCCTAAGGATATTTCTCATCCACAAATACACAGTGTTTATAGTGGATAAATAAGTGGAAATCATTAGGTAAAATGAGGTAGAGGATAAGGGTGTAACTAGATGTATATGATAGAGTTTAGGCTTTGATTGATTTAAGATATTCATAAAAATTCATATTTTATACCTTATTATATGAATTGAGGCTTAAGGTGTCGAGGCTTTTAAGGACCTTGGTGTTGACTACAAAAATTATATGTCAGTCTAGAAAGTTTTAGGCATTTCATGGTTATAAGAAGATGATATGGAAACAATAATCAGTGGGAGGAATATTATAACAATATATGAATTTATACAATATCATAATTAGAATAGATTGGTTTTATTTCATGCATATTATTATGTTTTATTTTCATAGGATATTTTTTCCTTGATCTGGCTATGAGGAATGTAACATTTATTGATGAGTGGAAGCATCAAATAGATCATCAATATTTAGATTCTTTTTCTTCATTGTTTTATTGCTTGATAATGAGTTAAATGGAAGTTAAGGTGGAAGATTTCTAAGATTTATGATGGATTTTCTATATGTTTTCCTTAGGAGGTAAAAATTACACTCCATAGACATGATATTTATTCTGATATAAAGTTATAACTCAATATCTCAGATTTATATGTCTTAGTATATGATGGAGACTCTATAGATGTGAAAGTTGCAGATTCAGATTGATGATCAACTATAAAAGGTTTTAATCCATCCTAGTATATTTTCAAGGGTTTATCTAGTTTTATTTTTGGAAAATGTTGTTTTTAGTTTCAGGTTGTGTATTGACCGTAGGTCATTTAACCAGATAGTGATGAAGAAATTTTATATACTCGTGAGGATTAATGATCTATTTAAACAATTAAAGGGGTCTAGTAGGTTCTTGAAGATTGGTTTACCTTCTGGGTATCATCATATACTGTTGAAATATGAAGATATTCTAAATATATCTTTCATATGTCATTATAGACAACTTGAGTTCAAATTTATGTCTTTTAGAGTCATGTATACCCAAGATGTTTTCATGGGTTTGATAAACTGAATGATTCCTGAGTTTTTCGATCAGTTCATGGTTGTCTTAATCAATGAAATCCTCATATATTCAAGATCATTGGAGGATCACAATGATAATTTCGGATCAATATTATAGGTTCTTAAAGGCAATCAACTGTACAAGAACCTCTTTGGGGAAATGTTCTAGGAACATAAGGTGCATTTCCTTGATAATTCCATCTCTCTAATGAGTTTAGTTATCAATATTTGAAATATAGAGATATTTTTTTCTAGGGTATAATCCAATAATTATATATAGGATCAAAGTTTCTTTATCCATTCAAGATATTATATGGGGTTCATGTATTCTTTCACTTAGATTGTGATTCCGTTAATAGTTTTTACCAGGAAGGACTATAAATGTTTTTGGACAAATAAGCGTTAGTTAGTTTTTGAGTACCTGAAATAGAAGTTTTCCAGTGTTCATGATATTTATTTAATCAAAATAGGTAGTGATGTTTAAGGTGTATTATGATTCTTATCATCTAGGTCTAGGTTGTGTTCAAGTATAATAGTGTATACTAACTTTATATGGTTTTTGAAAATTACATCATCCTGAATGTTATTATGTCATAGATGATCTCAATATTGTGGTAGTGGTGTTATCTCTAAATATTTATAAACATTATCTCATTGGTGATCAATTTATAGTATCTATAGATCATAGGATCCAATGATATATCTTTTATTAGAGTGATTTGAATTTTTCCTGGAAAAGACAGTTGTAGTTCATGGAAGATTATAAATTAGAGATCTCTTACACTTTAGGATAGGTAAATGTTGTAGCTATTTTATTGGTTTGGAATTTTCATGGTGATATTTATTTATAGGATAGATATTAGTGGAGAATGATAAAATAACTTAAATATTTTCATCTAGATATAAAAGAAGTTAGAAATTATGTTTTCCTATTTTATATTTTTGTGAAATATTCCTTAATTAGTAGATGGAGGAGTCTCATTTATGATATATTAAGGTTAAGGTGAGGAGAGATTGTTTCATATGTAGTGATGATTTTAAGGAATGGTTAGAGGATGATCAATAACATGTTTTCTTTCATGATAACATTTTCATTCCATAAATTATGCAAGAGTTAGTCCTTCATGAGTTTCGTAGAATACCTCAAGCTATTATTCTGGGTATTACCAAAATGTATCATGACTTAACACATTAGTTTTTTTGGTAGGGTATAAGGAGTTGGGTGTCATAGTTAGTGTCTTGATATTTGGTCTTTCAGTGGGAATAATGAAAAACTCCAGTTCTAGAAGATTCACTACAGCCATTGGGGGTTCCTCAGTGAAAATAGAAGAACATTATACATGATTTTATGAATACTTTTAATTAATAACATGGTGGATGTGATTCCAATTGTGTTTTTAGGAACTAACTAATGTGTTAATATCTTTCCTTGGTGATCATGATATCTAGTGTGGTATATTATTTAGTGAGGCTTTATATAGATGAGGTGATGAAGTTTCTAAGAGTTTAAGTACTTTATTCTTTGATCAAGATCACTATTTTACCTCCTTAATATGGAAGATTTTTTAGTTTGATTTTTTTAGTTAATACTTAAAACTACTTTTTATCTGCAGATGTATAAGAATATAGAAGAGTAAAAACACAATAAGAGAAGAATAATATACTTTGGATATTATAACCTGATTGTTATATCTTCATTGGGGGTATTTGTGTTTTGTGGAGTTATATTATTTCATGAGTCATATGTTGCAATTATTTGGTGATAATTTTGGTTATTGTTATTACACCATGAATTTTAGAGGTTCAAATTTTTTTAATTACACAATATATTATGTTATAATTTAATTTGGTTTCATAAAAAGGTAATAACCATCAAAGAAAGCTCTACGGGGATTCATATAGGTGTTAATCTATAGTTTTCAGAGACCTGGTTAACCATACCACAATATACGATAACATGAGGCGTTATTCAAGGTTTTTGAGGTTTCTCAATATCACTAAATCTTTTAGTATTTTTTTCATATTCCTTCCATTTTCTTTCTCATTCTCTATACTTTCAGCAACTATAGGAGTTTCTTCACACAATTAGAACACTCTTCTTTGAGGTTTTTGATTATTATACTTCCATGAGGAGGGATTTTTTATTATCAAGGTAATTCATAATTTATTATTGTAATAACTATAATTGTTTTTTTTCACTTATCACTTTGTGGAGACTTTGATCACATTTGGAATACTATAGTGATGTATATTTGTTGTTCAACGATGGATAATAGTTTAGTTAGAGGTTTCTCAAGTGTTTATTAGTTTTTGATATTAAATTTATGCTCCATCTCAATATGGTGCTAATTTGAGTTTTTTTGAGGTAACTAATTCATAATATATCCATTTTATTTACAATATTAATATTGAATTATCTTACATTAGTTTTTTAATTTTCCTAACGAAGGTAATGAGTTTGGTTAAAATAAATTAAGAGAAGTGTAAAAAAGCATTTTTTAATTGTTTCCCATGTTTTTTGTTTATATTTATGATTAATAATTTTTTATTATTTTTATGATTTTTTTTCATGATATATGGGAATTAGTAATCTAATTAATGGTTAGTAAGTTGAGAATATGGTAAATTAATTGGTAGTGTAAAATTTAGATTTGTTTAAACGTAAATTATTAATGTGATAAGTAGAGATAGGGAAACATTTTATTGATTGTACTATGTTGTTTATTTTTCTGTTAAATATATCTTTCTAGTTATTGTTGTTATATTGGTGGTAGTCTTGTTTACATTTGATTGATACAATGACTGAGGAGATGATGGTTGCTTGGTTTTAGGTGTGGTGGTGCAATAAGTTTGATGTTGTTTTGTTTGGTAGTTTGCAAGGTATATGGAATTGTTCTTGAAATAATGAAATGAATGATTCAAGATTGGATGGATTGTGGTGAAATGGATGATTTTCAAGAATAAATGAATAAATTGTTGGTAGTTGATGTTATATGATAATCGAATTAATGGTGCTAAAATAAACTATGTTGTAATGGAAATATAAATGTTAGAAGTGGCATATATATTATAGAGGTCGCTAGAATTAAATGTGTTAATAAATATAGTATAATTTTTAATTGAATTGTTAGAGGTTATAATGAAATATCACGTAATAGGAAATTCCATGGATATTTTGTGGTGATGGTGGAGTTAGAACATGTTATGTTTAGAGATGGAGGCGTTTGATTTCATTATGATATGGGAATGATTTTTAAATTTCTATGTATAGATTTTATGTTATATATATACTTTATATTTTATATTATTTCATACACACCACTACTCTTGTTAGGTAACATGGTCGATGATCATATGAGGTTTTGGATTTTAGATTTACCCTTGAAATCCAAGATATAGGTGATATAGAAGGATGACTACTCCCATTTTTTTAACATAAGAGTAGGTATATATGAGAGAGATTGCATTTTATATATAAGGGAACCTGTAATATAATACAAAGACCGTGATATCATAAAAAATGATATTTGGTAAGAGGATTCCTATTGTATTTTAAATACTTAGGTATGGTATATAAATAATAATTATTTTCATCTATGTTTAAATTGAGGTGAATTCAGGAAATTAAAATAAAATGAATTTAAAATACCCTTAGATAAATTTCATGTCACCGGATTGTGATTTTTATTTTATTTTATAGATATGACTAATGTTCATCAACCATATTTGGTTTAGGTTGGGAAGGTACTGCATGATGCTCTGGTGGATTATAGGAGAGTGGAACCAAAGGAATATGATTCTTAAAGGAAGTAATTATTGGAGTTTTAGCACTATAGTTTTTTGAAGAATGAGTGGCTTGAATTTGATTAAAACAAAGAGTGGCGTCTGGAGGAGGTTGAGATTACATTAATATTTATTTAAGATGGGGTTGAACATTATATCCCATTTTTTGTTAGTTTTTTTCAGCATGTAGATAGGAAATAATTGGTTCTATTTCTTTATGACCATGAGGTCTCAATGGTGACATATGAAAATTTTCTAATCCATTTATATGATGAGTTTATATCTTTAGTGTTTATTGTAGTTCCCTGATAGGAGTTTATCATCCTTCTGTAATTGATCACTATTTTAAGGTAGTTATAAATTCAATTCATAAATCTTTTTTATTATTCTCTTGATCATTTTATCATGATGAATCTGGGGAGTGACATTTTGTTGAGGATCTGTACATAGATACCAAATGTTAGGTCAAACCTCTTATTTGGATAACATGTAATAATTTTTTGAAGATGACTAAGGTGGAAGATAAGATCTTAAAAGGGGACCAAATCATCTTGTGAAGTGTGTTATCAACTATATGGGTAGGAAAGTTTATGATCATTGATCGTCCATCCTTAGTATCTACACCCTATATATTTGGACATAGTATTTATCAAAATTATTCTATATGATTTAGTGTGTTTTTTTATTTCTATGGAGGATGCAACCATTAGATTTTTTAGCATTAGATCTCCCTTAATAGTCATCATGGATATGGTAGGTAGTTTCAAGTGTAGCCCCTATAACTGTTTACTCCTTGTCTTTATCAACAACATATTAAGATCTTCAATATTTTGGACTACATTAGTGATATAATGTAGGTAGATGATAGCTCAAATATATTTCTCATCCAATAATATCTATTGTTTATAGTGGATAAATAAGTGGACATAATAAGGTAAAATGAGGTAGAGGAGAAGGGTGAAACTAGATTTTTATGATAGATTTTTTTCTTTGATCGATTTAAGATATTCATAAAAATTAATATTTTATACCTCATTATAAGCATTAAGGCTGAAGGTGTAGAGACTTTTAAGGACCATGTTGTTGACTATACATGTTAGAGGTTAGTATAGAATGTTTTATCCATTTCATGGTTATAAGAAGATGATATGTAAACATTAATCGGTGGGGGAATATTATAACTATAGATGAATTTATACAATATCATCATTAGAATAGATTGGTTTTATTTCATGCATGTGGTTATTTTTTAGTATCATAAGATATTTTTTCCCTTAATCTGGCTATAAGGAATGTAACATTTATTGATGAGTGGATGCATCAAATAGATCATAAATATTTGGATCCTTTTTCTTCATAGTTTTTTAGCTCAATGATGACTTCAATTGAAGTTTAGGTAGAAGTGTTCTGAGATTTATGTAGGATTTTATATATGTTTTCCTTAGAAGGTTATGAATCTACTCTTTAGACTTGATATCGAGTTTGAGACACAGTTACAACTCAATATCTTATATTTATATGTCTTACTAAATTATGGAGACTTTATTGATGTGAGAGTTATAGATTCAGATTTATGATCAACTATAAAAGGTTTTAATCCATCCTAGTATATTTTTATGTGGTAATAGAGTGTTATTTTTGGAAAATG
This sequence comes from Viscum album, assembly GCA_963277665.1. Taxonomy (NCBI): domain Eukaryota; kingdom Viridiplantae; phylum Streptophyta; class Magnoliopsida; order Santalales; family Viscaceae; genus Viscum; species Viscum album. The sequence goes on from OY728127.1 coordinate 190,047,465, forward strand.
TTATTATTAGTTTTAGGTTTTGTATTGACCATATTTCATTTAACTAGGTATTGGTGAAGAAATTTTATATACTCGTGAGGATTAACGATATATTCGAACAATTAAAGGGGTCTTGTAGGTTCTTAAGGATCGGTTTACCTTCCAGATGTCTTCATATACTATTGAAAGAGGAGGATATTCCAAATATTTATTTTATATGTCATTATTGAAAACTTGAGTTCATATTTATGTCTTTTAGAGTCATGCATACCCTAGATGTTTTCATGTGTTTGATAAAATAAATGTTTCATGAGTTTTTGGATCAGTTCATGGTTGTCTTAATCAATGAAATCCTCATATATTCAATATCATTGGAGGATCACAATGAGAATTTTACATCTATCTTATAGGTTATTAAAGGTAATAAACTATATACGATGATATCTAGGGGTATGTTCTAGGAACATAAGGTTCATTTCCTTCATAATTCTATCTCTATACTGGGGTTAATTGTCGATTTTTGAAATACAGAGTTTTTTTTCAAGGGTATCTCCCATGAATTATATATAGTATAAAAGTTTCCTTATTCTTAAAAGATATTATATGAGGTTCATGTATTCTTTCACTAAGATTATGATTCCATTAATAGTTTTTACCAGGAAGGACTAATTTTTTTGGGACTAATAAGTGTAAATTAGTGTTTGAGTATCTGAAAAAGAAGTTTTACAGTGCTCATGTTGTTTATTTAATCAAAATAGGTAGTGATGTTTAAGGTGTATTTTTATTCTTATAATCTTGGTTTGGGTTGTGTTTTAATATAACAGTGGATATTAATTTCAAATGTTTTTTGAAAATTACATCATCTTGAATGTTATTATGTCATTCATGATCTCAATCTTGGGGTAGTGGTGTTCTCTCTAAATTTTTGGAAACATTATCTCATTGGTGATGATTTTATGCTATCTATAGATCATAATATCCAATTATATATATTATATTTTATTGATTTGAATTTTTCCTAGAAAATGTGATTGGTGTTCTTGGAAGTTATAATTTAGAGATCCATTACACTTCCGAGAAGGTAAAAGTTTTAGATATTTTATTGATCAAGAATTTTCATGGTGATATTTATTTAGAGGCTAGATATTAGTGGAGAATGATTAAATAACATACATATTTTCATCTAGATATATAAGAATTTAGAAATTAAATTTTTCTATTTTATATTTTTGTGAAATATTCTTTATTTTAGTAGGTGGAGGCATCTCATTTATGAGATATTAAGGTGAAGGTGTGGAGAGATAATTTCATGTGTAGTGAAGATTTTAAGGAATGGTTAGAGGATGATCAATAACAGGTGTTGTTTCATGATATAATTTTCATTCCATAGATGACGCATGAGATATTCCTTCACAAGTTTCATAAAATATATCTAGCTATTGTTCTAGGTATTACCAAAATGCATCATGATTAAAACGATTCATTTTTGTGATAAGTTATAATGAGTATAATAGCCTAGTTTGTGGCTTAATATTTGGTCTTTCAGTGGGAATAATGAAAAAATCTAGTTCTAGATGATTCACTGTAGCCATTGGAGGTTCCTCAGTGAAAATGGAAGAACATTATACATGATTTTATGAATATGTTTTATTGATATTAGGGTGGATGTGATTCCAATTGTATTTTTATGGACAAACTAGTGAGTTCAACTCATTCCTTGGTGATTATGGGGTCTAGTGTGGTATATTATTTAGTGAGTCTTTATATGTATGAGGTGATTAAGTTTCATAGAGTTCTAAGTACATTATTGTCCGATCAAAGTGGATCAGGACTATGAAAAGTGATATGTGGATTAAAGGTGTAAAACTATTGAGTTCGAGGTTAGTTAATGTGTGGTTCTTGAAGTTTATCTTCTTCATGAGTATCATAGGTTTATAGGATGTAGTAATATTTATCCTTAGTTTATCATAACTATCAAGGTGTTGGGTAGAGTTAGTGGTGTGTAATATGAGTTATGTATTTCTCCTTAGATGGATTAGATTCATGATGTTTTCCACATAACATAGCTTCTTTGAAATCTTCATGATGAATCCCATTTAATTGATTGATAAAAGTTTTATGTTTAGGAAGATGAAACATTCATGGATCAATATATTGTTAACTAGGATCATCAATAGAATATACTATTAGGGTTCATCATTCCTTTAGTCTATGTCTTATGGAGGCATGAAGGATTATAGAAATGTATGTTAGTGTATGAGTTTCAAATAGAAGCTCAATATCCCTAGTTGTTATTGAGTTTTTTGATAGTAAATTTTGAATATTGTTTTATACTGATATGATTTAATAGTTCTCTTAATATGTGTTTAAGAATTTACTATGGAGAAATCACAAATTTAGAGGGTTTTATAGGGTTTTGGTTTCATTTTTATCCCATTTTCCTATATATTTTTTCAATTATCATGGTTGAGAATTGATTGAGTGGTGTCTAATGTAGATACCTAAATATTGTTAGTATTTAAATTCATGGTTTCAAGGTGATATAAATACTGATAGTGAGTTTAGATGTAAATAGTGTATGAGAATATTTATTTTATCTAAAAACACTACCATCATAAAAATAACTATTTAATTATATTATGTTATGCTATGGTTTATTGACTAGTGGGGATGGATAAGAGGAGTTTCATTTGGCTATTATGGCATGATATTACATCATAGTTTGAGGTATTATAGTGTAACAGGTTATGTCATGAAAGGAATCTTATTCCATGATTAATTAGTGTCCCTTTTAGTTATTACTATTAATCCATAATGTTTAGAGGTTCAATCATTATGTTATAATGTGAGAGATTTTACTTCAATGTGATTTGGTTTTATCAAAATGAAATTGTCACAGAACCAAGAAATATATGGATTTAATGAGGCATTACACTATTTTTTTAGAGATCCAGTCAACCGGAGCATTTTATACTGTAATATTAGGCGTTACACAATGGTTTTAAGGTTTATCATTTATATTTTAAATATGAGTATTTTCTTTTATTCCATATAGTTTCCTTCACTTACCCTTGAATGTTGATGACTTTATGGGTATAAATGACTCCCTATAATACTCTTTTATATGATCTTTGATTATTTCCAATCCATAAGGATGAATTTTCATCAATCAAGGAAATCCTTCCTTGATTCTTCTTTTTTGATTATCCTACCCATTCTTCTTCTATTTTCCCCCTGATATATCTTTGGTCAGGTTTGGGATACTACAGAGACAAATATTTAGTATGGGGCAATGAATATTATTTTGGTTGGAATATTCTTATGAGTTTATTAGAACTTGAATATTAGTTTACATTCCATCTCATTATGGTACTGATTCAAGATTTTGTTTGATTTAAGTGATTCAAATTTTCACTCTATTACTTATTGTGTTAATTTAGAATTATCACGCTTTAGTTTTCATTGGGTGAAGAGTTGTAAGTAGCCTAATTAATATTAATAAATGAACCTAAATCAATAGTGTGAAGTGTTCCAGGTATGTTCTAATTTTTCCATGTTATTATAGTTTATTTTTATAATGAATAATGTTTTATTTCTTCTTTGATAAATTTTTCAATGATATATGGGAATTAATAAACTGAAAAATGTTTTGTTAAGATTATAATATCTTAAATTAATAGTAAGTGTTAAATTTTTATATATTTTATGTTAAGAATAAACCAATAATGTGATAATTAAAGATATGGGAAAAATAATTAATTATATGTTATTGTTCTTATTATTATTAATAAATTTTGTTGGGAGAGATATTCAGATAGTGGTGGTAATTTTTTGTGCATTATTTGATGTGATGATGAAATAGGTCATGTTAGTGTGGTTGTAGTTAAGGTGGTACCATGAGGTTGATGTGGTTTCTGTAACAGCTCTGAACCCACACATTTGGATCTTATGCTAAAGACATGAACTTTACATTTCTAGATTTTATACCAATAAAGAGAACCCATGTTTTACCATATAAAAATTATTATATCAAAATGAAATATGGGATCATTTTTAAACCCAAGGATATTTTAGGTTTAAAGTTTATGAGAATTAGGACAAACTCCCAACAAAAATGTTTAAAAAAACCTGGTTCATAAAGATCATAATCATCTCCCACTAAAATATTTACATATAGTAACATTCTTAGTCATAATATACTTAAAATATTTATTCATATCCTGGAGAAAATAAACATAAGAAAAGGGTGATCTCAAGTTATCATTAAGGGTTATGTACAACAAAAGCTATCAAGAATCAATAATAAATGAAACATATTCAACAAGGAAAAAATCAATATGGAAAGGTAAATAAATAAACACACATTCAATTTAATCAATAAATTTTAAAACATGATTAGATAAGGCATGGATTGGTAAATAAATAAACACACATTCCATTTAATCTGTAAAATGAGAATGAAAATTCATCCATAGATAGTATAATTTCAAAAATATCTTAGATAACAATAATTGAATACTTATTGAAGGAAAGTTTTAATTATTGGACACCATGGTCTTAGGAATTATGATACCTCAATTGTAAATACATTTTAAAATATAGTTTAAAACTAATGGGTAGGTTTCCACTAGAATCACATTTAACTAAGACTATCCAACTGATTTGTATCATGAGACTACCAATGAATCAAGGTTCTATATATAATTGGGCCCCACCAATATCTATATGTCTAAAGAATTCCTCATATATGAAATAATTGGTTTAATTCCTAAATAATAGACCTTATCAAAAAATTTCTATATCTAGTAAGGAATATTTAATAAAAACAATTTCCCCATTCAATCACATAACATTCAAAATAAAACACCATATGTATAAATGATATAGGGTTTATGTAATAAATATATCCATGAAAAATAATATGTATATTTTGGGGAAATGTAATTTCTAATTATGTCAGGAAATATAATATTTAAAAGGATTGTATCATTATAACATATCCCCAGTGGTGAATAATTAAAATATAATATTGTTTACATTGATGAATAAAAGATCCATAAAATTATTATTAAAACAATTTGTGAGGAAAATATCTTTTTTTACTTTGAAATTCACATTTAAAAAGAAAATTAATAATTAATAAGGAAAATATTTTCTTTGAAAATAACATTGAGTAATTATAAATAAATCTTCAAAGAAAAAATCATTCACGATGATAGGAAAAGTAACTAATGTCGTATAAATTATAAAAAAATCTTCCATGACTTTTTCAAAAATTTCACAGAGTACCTCATTAGGAAAATAAATAAAAAATATTTGTTTTAATTTTTTTTTATAAAAATTAAAATATGGGTAAAATCAATTAATTTTTTTATGAGAATAGTAAAAAAAATTTAAATATTTTTTAGATAAAATTGGAATAGAAGGAAAAATTCCCCTATAAAGACTTAATCATTATAAATATAGAATAATGATGTGATTTTAAAATAAACCCTTACTAATTTTTTAAATTTTGAATTATATTACCCATTAAATAAATAAATTTATATGGATTTTTAGATCCAAAATTTTTTCTGATAAGAATCATAATTGAAATTCTTGGAATGAATATACACCATGCAATGGAAATAAGTTCTGTATAAGGCATGTGTCCTATAGAAATAAATGTGAGATGAAAGCCTCTTACAATGATCATAACATTGAAGTGAGAGTTTATCTATGAGTAAATTATGTGTATCAAATATAAATACACATAAAATAAATGTTAATATAATATAGTATAATTAAAATTCACTACAAACATAATCTTATAATATCAAAGTCAATTAAAAAGTAATAAAACCCTATAAAAAGAAATTGATTTATAAAATTATTTACCAATCAATAATTCTCAATTCAAATCCACTTAGATGAAATAATTAAAATTGAAACTTAAAATAACATGAATTATGAATATTTGTTGATATTACATGAAAAGGGTGAGTATATATACCTTATAAAATAAATTAGGTGCATAACATTATAATATTCCTCAATGAAGGGAAATTGTGATGAAGTCCCTTACCACTTTTTAATATTCAATTAAAATCCACATGGAAAAAATAAATCAAATTGAAACATAAAATAACATGATGTATGAAGTATTCATGATATTAAATTTTAAATGGGAAATATATACATAGTATAAAAGTAATTGTTTCATAACATATGAATGTGCCTCAATGAAAGGAAATTGCGACAAAATCCCTTACCACATAATTCCCTCTAGTTGAATAAGATTTGACCTCACATATAATGGTCATAAAAATGTTATTAATTTATAAAAGAATCATATTAATATTTAAAATATATAAATGATCCTCTTAAATAATATTATTACCCTTTTGTTAATAATATTTCATTACTATCTTTATTTTTAGTGTCAATTGCTTCATTTTTGCATGCATGTTTTGTCATGTAAGTTTCAGTTCTTATTCATCGGATATAGTATAACCATCTCCAAATTTATCTTAAGGTTATATATTTATATAATATATCCATTATTTCCATCATTATTACCATTCAGGAAAATCAGAGATAAGAAACAATTACACCACTATGTGGGAGCAATAATTCATACGTATGCACGTGTGGTGCTTTTGTTTTTCATATGATGAATAAAAGGTGGAATATGTTTGTAAAATAATCATAATAATATATTAGTATATATATTATATTAGATTTATTAATTTAATATGGAAATAACACATAAAGATTAAAGATAAGAAGAAATAAACTTTAAATAGTTGGTAAAGATGATTACATTTTCTTCGGTGGACTTCCTTTAGATATATTCTTTAATGGATCTAGGGATGGTATTTTAAAAGGGTAGAAAAGCCTATAACATATGTATGAATATTTATAATAGTAATTTTCTTGGTTTTATTATGCTATATGTCTCAAGGTGATGTAAATAAGTGAGGAAAGAGGTTCCCTTTTATAATTGAAGTGATAGTCACTTTGGGAATTTCTCAAAAGATTAAAATATAATAAGATTATTCTAGAGATTTTTTTTTTCAAATGGTATATAAAATCACAAGGGATAAAATATTATACCATATATTATCCCAATTTTCCTTATTGAATATTATTATGTTCTTTAAATAATTTAATAAAATATTATTTTCATAAAATATCATTATTATCAATTTTGACAGTGTTCATTACTTTCACTTTAATAACATCAATAAACCAACATAAATTTGAAAAATATATTTTCATACATCTTTAAATTTTCATGATACTCTATAAAATTAGTGGAATAAATTAATTATCTCATTTTATAATAGTTATAATATTTTTAATATAATTTGTTTTATTTTTCTATTGATTGAAAAATTACTCTGTCTCCTTTTGTATGAATTTAAGGTAATTGTTTATCCACTAAAAATAAAAAAAATACCAATATGAGTATAAATATTTTATATTTAAAAATAATATATATAGTCAAACACATACTTTGGATAATCCCATATTAAAAATATCATATTTTTTAAAACACAAGTTTAACTTTTTTGACTTTTTTTGAAATAATATACAATAAAGGACATAATATCATTAAACTGTCCATAAAATTAAAAATAACCTAAAATTGGAATATTATGGAAGAAAGTTAATTATAGAAAGAATTAAGGTAAGTTTTGGGGTCATTTTATAATCCTTATCATTTAATTTTTATCATTAATTACTTGATTTACCCCTTATCGTGGAAACAAAAATTACTACGGTTACAAATCATATTGACCAAAAATAAAAGGGTTATATTTTTTAAATTTGGACATAATGATTAAAAATAAGGAATCCATTTTTCAAAATTCAAAAATTATACATGGAAATTTTCAATTGAAAATTAAATTGAAAAAACACAACAAAAAACAGTGTTCTTACCAAATTTGTTTCTAATCCCAAAAATATACTTTAAAAAAATAGGATATAAGGGTGATTAAAATGAAATTAACTAGATTATATATAAATAAATAGTGATTAATTTTATTTTATTTCATATTCAATTAATTAAGGTACTTTTTAATATATAGAAAATTATAGTTTTATAAAATTTAGTATTTTTCATTATTCACAGAAAAATTAACCTTTTTAGAAAATTCTAAAAAATTCATCCTAATATTATTTTGATATTTTGTATCCAAAAATTAAATAATTTTTTTTAAAAAAATATCTAAAAATTCCAAAAATTAATTATAATATTCCATCAGAAAAAGAAGAAAAACCCATTTTTGAATAAAATGTTTTTTCGAAGAAGAATATGACATAAAAAATTCAAGTGATTATTTTATAATAATTTACAAGTAAATATATATTAATTAGTTACATTATATTTTTTTCATACATTAGTTAATCCTATTTATACCTACCAATTTAACAAATAGGTTATAAGTGTTATATTTAATAATAATATTTAGTTCGTTTAAGCTCAAGGTTGTGTATCTTATTCAATACTAAATATAGTATTTCCTATTAAAATATTGGTTTATTACATTATCTAATATTTAATAAATTTCATCATAGAAATTTTATCTCAGGAGTGGGGACTATGGTTTGAATTCTCAGAGTACCTCTATTGAAATCCCACATCATAAAAAGGGTCAATAGAACTTTCACTTAAAAAGAGAAAAGAGAAGTACGAAGGTCATCTGGAATAACACATATTGGGTTTACATGTTGTAAAACATTGGTGGTAAGTGAATACATGGACATGGAATAGAAAAATAACTCCATAGGAATGATATAGAGTGATAAAGAATGTGGTCATGATAAATTTAACCATTACAATACCATATATCTATGATGGGTTAAAAGGCCATTGATTTCTCTGTAAGAAAATTAAACTGATAATATTTTGTGTTTCAAGAAACTTTTACTGTAGTTAAGGAATTACTTTAATTCATATTATATTAACATGAGGAAATATACAAAATTGAAAAGAAAAGTTTCATTGTTTTGTAAAATTTCACCACAATATCATCTTTTGCATTAGAAAATGGGTATTTAAGATGAATTATTAATGCGTAAAGAACTAAAATAAACTTATAATAGATCTCATAATAAAAAAAAGAATAAAAAATATATTCCTCATGTATTTAAGAAAAAAAAAATGGTTAACACATGATAAGATGATTCTCAAAATGAGTAAACCTCCATATAAGTAAAAGTACTTTAATTTTCAAAATTCAATAGAAATACCAAAAGTTAAACATAGATCATTCAATAAAAATATATTTTCAAAATTCCTAAAAATATTCCTTAATTTGATTGAAACCCAGAAATAAGAATTATTTTATCACATCATCTACCAATATAAATTTATTATTTATCTTTGAATAAGTGCACTCCCTAAATATATAATCTACAAGAGTCACTAAAAATTTCCCTAAATATCATGAACCATCCTAAATCCACAATAAAATCATATTTTTCTCCAAAAGATAATTCAACCTTCTTTACATAAATAAAATTTCATAATATTCATTTGACCTTAATTATATAAGGATCCTAAAATAGTGAGCATCTTCCAAAATAACATTGATCATTGAAAACCAAATAAATTTCAAAACCCGTGGTGTTTTATATGATAAAACATAAGTTATCAAAATTACCATAATTTTTCTATGTAACAAATTTTATATAAATAAAAGTTGTGTCATACTGTCACGACCCCCTTCCATCAAAGATGCCCCTCCTGAGCTGGAAATGGTGAAAGGGAGATAATGACCCCCGAGTCCCGCCTCCAGTAGGCCCCGGGGTGGCGACTAGCACCAAGGGTATGAGTTTATTTTTTTTCAATCATGGGAGGCATTACCCTTTTTATAGTTAGGATCGGAAATAGGACAAGTCAACCACCAAAAAGGAAAAAGAACAAAGGTGCTGAAAAGAAACCCAAACCAGTCCCATATGCATGTATAAATAAACTGAAACGGGTACAAGTAAAAATAAGCTTAAAGTACAAGTGAGTACAGTACCAAAAGAAAAACAAGAAAACAGCAACTGCACAGCTCCCACTTCCTGACTAGTAGGGTCCCGCACAGCCCTGGTAGTCCTCCTGAAAACCTAAAACAACGTAGGGTGAGCATACAAGTATACTCAGTAGAGAACCTAAAGCTCTCGTGCACAAGTGGGGAGACACCCTAAGGTCCCGTGAGAAAACAGAAGAACCAGAAAATAACAAGGAAAAACTATCCACCCAGCCTCACTGGTCACACTCACCAAGTAACACAAACAAGTTTAGTATATATATAGAACAAAAGTATTGGGTACCCCGCACCATTTCCCACTTAATTAGATGTTGCTCTTCCTAACGGCAAACGTCCTGACGCTACCACACTCTTCCCGCCCGCACACACCTGGGCCAAACCACGCATCCCGCCCGCACACACCTGGGCCTTACAACCACGCATCTCGCCCGCACACACCTGGGCCACAACCACTAACCCGCCCGCAGACACCTGGGCCTCATCCCGAAGGTTCTTGGGAATGGTAAGCCTGCCCGAAGAGTCTTGGGCTAAAGGTCACCTCAAGCCATCACAACCTCCGAGACCTACCCGAAGAGTCTTGGGTGTAAGGTCACCTAAAGACATCATAGCCTATGGAAGAAGGAGCAGGAAGGAGCTAGTAACTAAGGGGGGACACCCTCTCCCATAAAATGGGAGTGTTCGGCACTAGGTGCTTGACATGGGTGTGGTGCGACAAAACACAAAGATACAATTATATATATACATATACCAAACACACAGCCCAACCTATGGCTTCTTAAAAAGAGGAACTGAGCATGTGCCTCGGCACTGCTACCACGAAGCATGCATCAACAACCAAACAATCATCCCCCAACCCCATTTAGGTTTTCATGTTTCATGCAATGGTTTAACAAATTATTACTACTGGGCAACTATCATCCATACAAAACCTTTCACAAACATATCCCTGCCATCCACAACCAAGGTTAGGTAAAACGCAAGCAACCACATGCCATTTCATTTACAAAAGATTATCACAACCATACAACATTCCATCATTCATTTATTTCAAAGTTCCACACATAAAACCCTTTCCACACACAAAACATTTCCGCATTTGAAAACACCTTTTACTTCCAAAACACTTTTCATAATCAAAACACTTTTCATAAATAAAGGCATTTTACACAACCAACCACTTCCCATTTCAACCCCATCGTTTACAAAAACATTTCCCACAAAACAACCAAACCATCAACATGTTCATTATTCCAATTTTGTTCAACCGGGGTGATCACACAAGGTTTTCATTCTCATTTAATCATCCAGTCTTTACGTGCTTATCCATTTTCCATGTTTTAACAAAACCAACCACAAACAATTCAGATATCAATTGCGCATGCAAAGGCCACCAACAGCCTTGATTTTCAGTAGGCAAAGGCCTTTCAATCCAAAATCACAATCAGAAGATAAAGAAACTGGAAGGCAATAGAAACAGCAAAAAACCCCAAACCCTTGTTGTTAGGTCCACTAGGCTGAATACCCTGAGAGGGGGGGTGAATCAGGGTATGACTAATTAAAAATTAAAGCCCATTCTGATCTTGTTTCGCTGTTAAGCAAAACACTCTTCTCTCTCTTTCCTGCTGCACAATATAAACAGAAAGTAAAGCAAGCACAAGACACAACAATTTTACTTGGTTCACCGCTAAGGGCTACGTCCAAGGAGCATACGCCGACAGGTTGCCGGTCGTACCAAGTCCACTAAACTTCACTAGCTGTGGATTATAATGTTCGGTCTAGATCACTTCTATGCCCAGGCTCACTGCCTATACAATGTTTAGGGTCAGCTCACTACTTTCCCAAGGGTCACTCCCTATTTCTCTCTCTCTGGCTCACTGCCGGTGGAGAGGATCACCTTCTTCCTCTTCCTAAGCTCACTACTCTTGAAGGGAATCCAATCACAGTTTATAGACCTGTAGGTCTCTTCATTTCCATGAAGGAATGCATCTTCCTCTGTATGTAGATGTTCTGTTGAAGTCCAACTTTCACCCGCAGATGAATCTCACTTTGCACCGGATGTACCGGGCAACCTCAGTTTTTACGCGCAACCCTTACGGTGTCTTGCGCGCAATTTCTATGATTTGCGCGAAATTCCTTTTTCGCGCAACCTCCAAATATTACGCGCAGCCTGGAAACTGCCTTGCGCGCAATTCACTGATTTTGCGCGAAATCCACTTTTCGCGCAATCTTCTTTTTACGCGCCAACACCAACTTTCTGCGCAGCCTTAGCTTTTCGCGCAATAGCTGACTTTACGCGCAAACTTTAAGTTTACGCGCAACACCCTTTCTAACTTCAATTTCACGCACCAGAGCTCGGGTATTTTCTATGTCTTGAGCTCTCTTGAATGGAGGAGGGTCACTTCATATTTATAGGCAAAATCGACCCCGCGCGAAAAACCCTCCTTGAGCGCGTAATCCGCTTTGATCGCGAAATACAAATCTTCCGCGCACAACCATTTTCCGCGCACTGCTTCATCATTTCGCGCACCTCATGCCTTTGCCATTTTCCGAGCTTCGGACCTCGAAACATCTTTTGCGCGAAATACAATTTCGCGCAACCCGCTGTTTTGCGCGCCACACTTCAAGATTTCGCGCAACCCGCTAGTTTTGCGCGCCACGCTTAATTTTTCCGCACACCTCCTTCATTTCTCTCTCCTCAACCTTCGCCAACAACATATCACTCCATTTTCCATTGGCGATTTTCAGGCCCATAAATTTGGCAAACACTGGAAAACGGCGCCACCTTGTACTGCTCTTTTGTACCGCCTCCAGATCGTCCTTTCCTTTGTCAAAGTTCTTTGTCAACATGGAATGTCAACAACTTCTCGGGAACTCGACAATTCTCCATGGAAACCTGCTTTGTCAACAAACACAATCAACCCAAAAATACTGCAATGTTACCTTGAGGGATTTTTGCCCAACAATCTCCCCCTTTGGGTTTGTTGACAACTCTTCACAATTTTGCTCAGGATGATTTTCTGCACTTTGATACCTCACTGAGTCTTCTTCCAGTCGCTACCAGCATTCGCCTCTTGCGATTATGATAGCGTTCAAGGAATCACTTAACACGTACTCTAAGCCCACATGAGCAATGCTCGGCATGAGAAACAAGAGTAGTATGAAAAGTTCATCAATGAATCACTTCATGTCAGACCCCAATTGTCGATTCCACCCTGATACCAATTCTTAAAATAAAAACCAGTTGTTGAACCACACTGATACCAATTGGTGAATTCTTAAGTTGATACCAATTGTTGATAGCTGGACACCGTCTCACACCATTCCAACACCACTGTTCTGCTTTTATCACGATCTTCAGCTGTCGTGATTTCTATGATTTGATCGATCACGTCTAGCATCGTTAGATTTAATACACTCCCCCTTTCTCATTGCTCCCCCTTTCTGGCTGCTCTACCTGTCAGCTTCTCCCCGTATCAATTATGATTTATCAAATCTCCGCACTATTTTCTCCCCCATTAACAAACACATTTCTCCCCCTTTGTCAACGAACCCAAAGGACACTCCTTTGTAGTCTGTAACATAGCAGAGAACACATATCAGCATATTAGGGAAAAACACATCATACCTCGGGGAGAGGGGGTGAGTCCCACATCCACACTATTTCAAGTGCGGGGAATCGACTGAACTCCCAGAGCCAGTCGATGCCTCTCAAAATCTTCCTTGGGTAAGGCCTTTGTCAGAATGTCTGCAACCTGTAGCTCTATAGGCACGTACTCCAACTTCACGATTCCTTGCTCAACCTTCTCCTTGATGAAATGATACTTGATCTCAATGTGCTTTGTCCTTGAGTGATGGACGAGATTTTTGCTGAGATTGATAGCACTTGAGTTATCACACTGGATTCTGATCGGAGACTTCACTTCAACTCCCATATCTTCAAGCTGTTGTTTCATCCACAATAACTGTGTGCAGGCTTGAGTGGACGCAATATACTCAGCTTCTACGGTGCTCAATGAAATGCAATCTTGCTTCTTACTTAGCCAAGAAATACACAATCCACCAAGATAGAATGCACCACCTGACGTTGATTTTCTATCATCCGCTGAACCGGCCCAGTCTGCATCAGTGTACCCCAATAACTCTGTCTGAGATTTGTCATTGTATGTCAAGCCGAAGTCCACCGTTCCCTTAATATACTGAAGTATTCTTTTCACTACGAGCATGTGACTTTCCTTGGGATTACTCTGATATCTCGCTGCTTGGCATGTGGCGAAAACAATATCAGGCCTTGTTGCGGTTAAGTACAACAGACTTCCAATGATTTGCCTGTATTCCGTGATATTAACTGCCTTGCCATCCTCATCTTTTGATAATTTCATCCGGGTAGCCACCAGAGTCTTCATCTCCTTGGAATTTTCCATTCCAAACCTTCTCAGGACCTCCTTGGAATATTTAGATTGAGAAATGAATGTTCCATTCCTTCCTTGTGTTACCTGTAGACCAAGGAAAAACGTTAGCTCTCCAATCATTGACATTTCAAACTCATTTTTCATGAATTCGGAAAACTGTCTGCACTGAGCTTCATCTGATCCACCAAATATTATGTCATCGACATAAACCAACACCATCATCCTTTGATTACTGTCATTACTGAAATAGAGATTGTAATCAACTCCTCCACGCTGAAAACCAAGCTTCTTCAAGTACTGATCAAGCCTTGAGTACCATGCCCTTGGTGCTTGTTTCAGCCCATACAATGCCTTCTTCAGCCTGCAAACTTTGTTCTCATCCTCATGAATGAGAAAACCATCTGGCTGCTCAATATACACCTCCTCTTCCAGAACACCATTCAAGAATGCAGATTTGACATCCATCTGGAACACTTTGAACTTCCTTTGCACTGCGATGGCTAGGAATAATCTTATTGTCTACAGCCTTGCAACCGGTGCAAATGTCTCATCAACATCAATTCCCTCGATCTGGGAGTACCCCTTGCACACTAGACGTGCTTTGTTCCAAATCACTGTGCCATCTTCATTCATCTTATTGCGATAGACCCATTTGGTCCCAATGACATTCTTGTCTGCTGGCCTCGAAACAATCTCCCATGTCTGGTTCTTCTCAATTTGATCAAGCTCTTCGTTCATGGCCTGAACCCAGTTTTCATCTTCAGCTGCATCAGAAAAACATTTCGGCTCCACTTGAGACAAAAACGATGCTTGCTGTGATGATTTCATTCTTCGAGTCTGAACTGGAGCTGTTTGATCACCAATGACATTCTGCCTATCAATTTCAGCTCGTCTCTTTGGCTTTCTCACAGACACCGACTTGACACTTTCCTCTTCATCATCAGTATCTTCTTCAGAGTCAGCTTCTGCCACTTCTGCTCCCCCTGGGTTTCTTACCTCATCATCACTTTCATCCAGGAACTGTTCACTGGATCGTTGAGTATTCTGCTCATTTTCTACTATAGTGACATCATTGCTTTCAATGATTTTTCCCAGCCTTTTGTTGAAACACTTATACGCTTTGCTTTTCCCGGAATAGCCAAGGAATATTCCTTCATCTCCTCGTGCCTCAAACTTCCTATGATGTTCTTTGTTGAGAATGAAACACTTACTTCCAAATATTCGAAAGTACTTCAACGTTGGCTTCTTTCTGTACCACAATTCATACGGAGTCTTCCCTTGCTTCGGACATAACAGGGACCTGTTTGAAACATAGACCGACGTCAAAACTGCTTCCTTCCAAAATTTATCTGGAAGGTCCTTATCAATAAGCATTGTTCTGGCCATGTTGTTGATGATCCGATTTCTCCTTTCAACTACTCCATTATGTTGGGGAGTTCTTACTGATGAAACTTTATGCCTTATCCCATGTTTCTCGAGATAGTTTTCAACCTGACTGTTTGTAAATTCCGTACCGTTATCAGTACGAAACTTCAGAATTTTCTGCCCAAGCATCTTTTCTGATTCCCTCCTGTACTGCTTTATGCAACTGAACACCTCTGTCTTATGGGTTATGATGAATACCCAGGCCATTCTGCTATAGTCATCAATGAAAAGAACATAATACCTTTGCCCATCTATAGCTCGTGGTGAGATAGGTCCACATACATCAGCATGAACCAATTCGAGCACTCGAGTTGCTTTTTGTTCCTTTGGCCTGTATGTCTTCCTGATGATCTTCCCTTGTTGACAAGCATCACACGTATGAGTGCGATCACGTGATAGTTTGGGAAGGTCTCTAGCAGCATCACACTTTACCAGGTCTTCCATAGATGGTTGACATAGATGACCAAGTCGCTTATGCCACAACTGATTTTCTTCTTCTCTGGATAAAAGGTATGAATCTTCTTCCCCACCTACCAGGTAAAGATTCCCCTTTGTTCGTTTTCCCTGAAGAATGACTATTCCATCTTTTCCTTTAACAATACCCATCTTCTTGGTAAATAGTATAGAGTGCCCAGAGTCACATAGTTGACTGACGCTAAGCAAATTATGACTGAGACCCTCTACCACCAAGACATCAGCATGTCTCATTTCTTTGCCCCCAAACTTGGCTTTTCCTGAGCCAACAATCTTCAGGCCTTCATCATTTCCAAACTTGACAACTCCTTCTTTGTCATATTTTATGCCTGTAACCAGATCCTTATTACCCGTCATGTGGGATGTGCAACCACTGTCAAGGATCCAAACACCAGAACGATCTGATGCTTTAAGGGCAATTTCCGCAACTACGACCTTCTCAGTTTTCTTCTTCCTAGTCTATACTTTTTCTTTCATACTCAGCATGGATTGAGGCTTCTGTTCTTTCTCAGAGTATGATGGACCAGCTTCATCTTGCAAAACTGCAAATCTGTTCTGAACTTTTAACTCACTTGTCGGTTTACTGATCTGCTGCTTGCGATCATTTTGATTCTACTTTGGCACATTTTTCTGAATGGTCGGAGTGCAGTACCTAGCCATGTGTCCAAATCCTCCGCACCAAAAACAGTGTCCTTCAAAAAATGTTCTGGAAAACCGTTCTCTGTTTGGCTGCCATCTCTGTTCTTGTTCCCTTCGATATCTTTTGGCTATGGAACACACATACTGTGAATGTCCCATCTTTCCACAACAATAACACCTGATATAAGGTGCATTCCTTCGTGTTACTTCAGCACTACGAGTTTCCCCTTTGGATCTCTGAGTATTCTGATTCTGCTTTGTGCTCAAATCCATTTTCAATCTCGGGACAGGTGCTTGCGGTCTAACTTCAACTGCCGTAGATTTTTGTTTCTAAATAAGCCATGAATCAGCCTTAACATCTGAGTTCAATTGCTGCTTCTTTCCTGATGAACTACTAGGCTCTTCTTTCTTCTTTTCCGTCTTTGTAACGACCTGATTTCCCAAGAATGTGTTGGGATTCAAAGGTTTTTCCTGGTCTTTAACTTTTCTCCACAGACCGACAACTTCCTCTTCAAGCTCTTGAATACACTTGACGCGATCTTTCACTTTTCGACTCAAGCAATCGATCTCCCTTTTCTGCTCTTCAATCTCGAGCTTATGCTCATCAACCTTTTCTGTGCGCTCTGGCCTGGAAGACTTAAGATTTTCAATTTGTTTCTCAAGCTCAGACTTCTCTTCTTCTTGTTGTTGCATGTAGAGTTTGGCATCACGTACTATCTTATTGGCTTTCTTTGTTTTTGCTCGCCAAACATCTATCTCTTCAAGAGCTTCTTCTAATTCAGCTTCCATGTCAACTCTCCCTTCAATTTCTTCTTCTTCTTCATCAGTTTCAGTTTCTTTCTTTTCTAGAGCGCTACTAGCAACAGCCACCATCGAATTTTGACCACGATCTCTACAGTTTTCTATCTCTTCAACTTCTTCACCCTCAGACTCAGCTGAACTGTCAATTTCTTGGGAAAGAAGATTCTTCTTCTTAAAGAAATTTCTCTTGAACTGCTTCTTCCCTTTCACATAGGCTAAAGATTTTTTCATGGGAATCTCAACTTCATCTTCATCACTTTCTTCTTGAAACTTTTTGGGGCATCTTGCAGCAAGATGACCAACCTTTCCGCATCGGAAGCATGCTAGTGGAAGTTTCCCTTTAAACTTTCCCTTTCCTCTTTGCAGATTTGAAGAAAGGAACGACATCACCTCATCTGACTCTTCTTCCTCCTGAGAATCTTCAATAGTGAGCCTCTTCATGGCCTTAAATGCCACCTCTTTGGATTTCCCCTTTTCCACAGCATCGTTGTCATCATTTCTCATTTCATATGCAACAAGAGTGCTGTGTAGGTTATCCAATGTTAGCTTTCAGATCTTTATCTTCCAACACAGAAACTTTCGGATTGAACCGAGGTGGAAGATTTCTCAAGATGCGCTTTACGATTTTAATGTCTTCGATAATTTCTCCAAGACCCCGCATGTCTTCTACCACAGCATTTACCCTGTCAAAGAATGCATCAACAGACTCATTCGGGTTCATTTTTAGATCTTCATACTTGTTCCACAACACTTGCAGCTTTGCCTCTCGGACTTTTGTATCCCCTTCATAAATATTCAAAAGTTTTTTCCCACATGGCTTGTGACGTTTTGCATGACATCACCTTTGTATAAATGGGATTAGAGAGGGCTCCCCCTAAGGCGTTTATTGCTTTGGAATCAGCATCCAACTCTTTGTGCTCAGCTTCTGATAATGCACCACTAGTAATATCAGCTGTGATACCATGCATAGCTGCTGAAAACACATCCATTCCCAGAGATCGGAAATAGTGTTGCATTCGATTCTTCCATATCTGAAAATTACATCCGTCGAAGATCGGAATCCCTCTATGATTAGTGACCTCCATTGAGAGAAGATCAACTGTTAACCTTTCGCTCTGATACCACTTGTTAGGTCCACTAGGCTGAATACCCTGAGAGGGGGGGTGAATCAGGGTATGACTAATTAAAAATTAAAGCCCGTTCTGATCTTGTTTCGCTGTTAAGAAAAACACTCTTCTCTCTCTTTCCTGCTGCACAATATAAACAGAAAGTAAAGCAAGCACAGGACACAACAATTTTACTTGGTTCACCGCTAAGGGCTACGTCCAAGGAGCATACGCCGATAGGTTTCCGGTCGTACCAAGTCCACTAAACTTCACTAGCTGTGGATTACAATGTTCGGGCTAGATCACTTCTATGCCCAGGCTCACTGCCTATACAATGTTTAGGGTCAGCTCACTGCTTTCCCAAGGGTCACTCCCTATTTCTCTCTCTCTGGCTCACTGCCGGTGGAGAGGATCACCTTCTTCCTCTTCCTAAGCTCACTGCTCTTGAAGGGAATCCAATCATAGTTTATAGACCTGTAGGTCTCTTCATTTCCATGAAGGAATGCATCTTCCTCTGTATGTAGATGCTCTGTTGAAGTCCAACTTTCACCCGCAGATGAATCTCACTTTGCACCGGATGTACCGGGCAACCTCAGTTTTTACGCGCAACCCTTACAGTGTCTTGCGCGCAATTTCTATGATTTGCGCGAAATTCCTTTTTCACGCAACCTCCAAATATTATGCGCAGCCTGGAAACTGCCTTGCGCGCAATTCACTGATTTTGCGCGAAATCCACTTTTCGCGCAATATTCCTTTTACGCGCCAACACCAACTTTCTGCGCAGCCTTAGCTTTTCGCGCAATAGCTGACTTTACGTGCAAACTTTAAGTTTACGCGCAACACCCTTTCTAACTTCAATTTCGCGCACCAGAGCTCGGGTATTTTCTATGTCTTGAGCTCTCTTGAATGGAGGAGGGTCACTTCATATTTATAGGCAAAATCGACCCCGCGCGAAAAACCCTCCTTGAGCGCGTAATCCGCTTTGATCGCGAAATACAAATCTTCCGCGCACAACCATTTTCCGCGCACTGCTTCATCATTTCGCGCACCTCATGCCTTTTCCATTTTCCGAGCTTCGGACCTCGAAACATCTTTTGCGCGAAATACAATTTCGCGCAACCCGCTGTTTTGCGCGCCACACTTCAAGATTTCGCGCAACCCGCTAGTTTTGCGCGCCACGCTTAATTTTTCCGCACACCTCCTTCATTTCTCTCTCCTCAACCTTCGCCAACAACATATCACTCCATTTTCCATTGGCGATTTTCAGGACCATAAATTTGGCAAACACTGGAAAACGGCGCCACCTTGTACTGCTCTTTTGTACCGCCTCCAGATCGTCCTTTCCTTTGTCAAAGTTCATTGTCAACATGGAATGTCAACAAATTCTCGGGAACTCGACAATTCTCCATGGAAACCTGCTTTGTCAACAAACACAATCAACCCAAAAATACTGCAATGTTACCTTGAGGGATTTTTGCCCAACACTTGTTTATCCGGTTATTATCTTTATTTAAAGATCAACTGCATCCCATGGAACAAAAGAAAAATATCCCACCCCGCATATTGCACCAAATAGAGAGACGAAGGTAAACCCCTACCTCAAAAGGTCCCGATCACGTCGCTTCCGACGACGTCCTTCGGTGTCCTCCGCCTTCGCCAAACCCGACAAACGCCTCCTAGGATGGAAGCTGGAGAAGGAAGGCCAGAAGGAAAGGTGACAAGTCCGGGCTTAGAAGCTTCGTCTCGTCGCTACGATCCTATGGCCGCTGACAGATCGTAATTCGGAGCTCGGACAAAGAAGTTAGAGGAGGAATACTTCTCGATTGTCCAAGAGCGTCGTCATGCGACAAAGAAGCGATCGATATGGAAGATAAAACATGACCTCGTTCTTATATAGGCAACGAATAGGTAAATCCGTATTCAGCGTGCATTAATGAATACACGATGTGACCGTACATACGTTACATGTTTTGATTGGTTAACACACAACACGTCACGCGGTTTCCACGCGTTTTAATAATAATGATAATTCTATCAATATGTGGTGTTTCATTGACCCGAGGCATGAGTCATAAAAGTAGCTCATTAATGGTCTTAAAATGACCGTCATAATTTCAGGGTTACGCTGTCACTGACGGGTCGTCAATCCGATGCCGTATGAGGGAGATACGTTGGATACAAGATCCCGTAATAATAACAATATTAAATCTATTAATTCATGAGCGTTTCGAGTACCCAATCCGAAAACCCGAAAAAGACATCCAATATTGGACTCATAATTTTCTTCTCGTAGTCAGGGTCGCACTTCCACTGATGGTTCGTGAAACCGAGGTCGCATGAAGAAGTTATTGTGAAAAAAGTGTTTTATTATAAAAAAAAATGATAACAATATTTTATTAATTAATTATTTATTTATTTCTCTAACTCCAATCAATCACCATTTTTCATTTTTCACGCTGGAAATTCATCACCAATTATCTCCTTTACTATTTATTTCACACTTAATTTTATTCCCATTAATATCTTATAACTCCTCCCTCTCTCCAATCTTTATTAATTCTTTCTCCCAAGATTCTCTCCCACAAAAAGTGGCGCCTCTCTCTTATATTTATTTTTCAATAAATTTTATTTTCTCTCTCCAATCTTTATTTTGTTGGTGCGCCTCCCCTTTTATTTCATATTATTATATTTTTTTCATCTTCTCTCTCCTTGTGGCACGCCCCAAATTTATTTTAAACCTTTATTTATTTATTTTTACACAATTTTCATAACATCTTTAATTTATTCTCATATCTCAAATCTCATTTCATTTAATTCAAAACATAATTCTCATTAAATCATTATTACCAGATCTATAAAAAAAAAAAAATGTTTTTACAAAGTAATCGACCAGAGAGGTCCGGGCCATTACATTAGATACCTCTCAAAACATTCTCATCCTCGAGAATTAAAAACTGACCCAGAAGAAGGAAAGGATCTGAAGAACCACTTCACAAGATACCTCTCAGGGCTCTCGTCATGACAAGGAACCAACCAACAACTCTATGAGTTAGGAATTCCCTCTCCTATGTCAAGATACTATCCGCTTTAGGCGGCACTGACTCGCCTGCACGGGTTTAATCGCATCCTCATTAATGCGTCTTGATTAAGGATCAGGTTTTTCCTTTCCCATATATCCGGACAAGCCACACACTTCCCAAGAACAAGGAACAAAGATCTCACATCCAACAAGCCAACATTTTATATATCAAAGGTACAGGGTAACACCAACAAACAAAGGAAGGTACAAGTCAAAACAACCCCGGGTATTGAGCGCGCATCTGGGTCTCCCGCTCCCAAGTGCTCTCCTCAAGGCCGCCATGCCTCCACAACACACGAACCAAGCCGATGGTTCGTCCACAGAGCACTTTCTCCTTGCGATCCTCGATCCTGACTGGCCGTTCCTCGAAGGTCGCGTCTTCTCCCACATCTAGCTCTCCCCAGTTGATGACATGAGAGTCATCATGTAAGTACTGACAAAGCTGGGAGACATGGAAGACGTCATGGACCCTCTCCAACTGAGGTGGTAGGGCCAGCTGATATGCCACCTCGCCAACTCGCCTCAGTACCTCGAAAGGTCCGATGAACCTAGGGGAGAGCTTACTCCCCTTTCCGAACCTCCGCTGCCCCCGTCGAGGGGAAACCTTCAAGAACACATGATCTCCCACCTCGAACTCCAAGGGCCTCCTCCGACGATCAGCATAAGAATTCTGCCGATCCTGAGCTGCTTTCATCCTCTCCCGCACTAGCTGGACTTTCTCCGTGGTGCTCTGCACTACTTCTGGTCCAAGAGTACCAGTCTCACCAACCTCTGCCCAGCAAAAGGGTGAACGACATGGTCTTCCATACAAAGCCTCAAAAGGAGCCATGCCGATAGTAGAGTGGAAGCTGTTGTTGTAGGCAAACTCTACTAAAGGCAAGTGTCGTACCCATGATCCTCCGAAATCCAGAACACATGCTCGCAGCATTTCCTCCAATGTACGGATAGTTCGCTCTGTCTGTCCATCAGTCTGAGGGTGAAAAGCAGTGCTAAGGCGTTGCTGGGTGCCAAAAGCATGCTGTAACCCCTTCCAGACTCGTGAGGTGAACCGAGTGTTCCGATCTGAGATGATAGTCTTCGGAACTCCATGAAAACGCACCACCTCATCCACGTAACTCTGTGCTAAGGTACTCACAGGTCCTGACTCCTTGATGGCCAAGAAGTGAGCAGATTTTGTCAGTCGATCCACCACTACCCAGATAGCATCATGCCCGCCCTGAGCTCTGGGTAGTCCTGTGACGAAGTCCATTGAGACGTCATCCCACTTCCACTCAGGAACATCTAAAGGATGCAACAAACCACCAGGAACGCGGTGTTCAGCCTTCACCTGTTGACACACCAGGCATTTAGCCACAAACTCTGCCACTGCCCATTTCACCCCGGGCCACCAAAACTGTCCCCTCAGGCCTTGGTACATTTTCGAAACACCTGGATGTACTGCCAAGGCTGAGCTATGGAACTCAAGAAGGACTTCATCACGCATCACCTCTGGAACAAACAACCTTCCATGAAAGAGCATCCGATGTCGGCTGTCCTCCGACCATCCTTCCGGAGCGTTCCCCTGATCGACATGATCCCGCAACACTTCCACCTCAGGGTCTCCCCACTAAGACTCTTCCACTTGCTGCAACAAAGAGGACTGTACCGTCATCTGAAACAAGCAGCCTCTAGCACCTTCCACCCTCGCATCCAAGTGCAAGGCAGCCAACTCCCCCATCGCCTTCCAAGCATCAGCAGATTCCCGAACCACTTCCTGATGCGGCTTCCTACTCAGGGCATCAGCCACAACGTTTCCCTTACCTTCAGTGTACGAGATCTCAAAGTCGTAGTCTTGGAGAAACTCGACCCATCTCCACTGTCGCAAGTTCAAGTCACGCTGGGAGAAGATATAGCGCAAGCTCTTGTGATCGGTGAAGACCACAAAGCGCTCCCCAAAGAGGTAATGTCGCCACAGCTTCAATGCGAACACTACTACTGCAAGCTCCAAGTCATGGGTGGCATAGTTCCGCTCGTGAGGACGCAACTGCCTAGACCCATAGCAGATCACACCCTTCTTCTGCATCAGCACACATCCCAAGCCAAGGCCAGAGGCATCACAAAACACCTCATACAAGGATCCTTCCTCTGGAAACCTAAGGATGGGAGCACTAACCAACTTCTCCTTCAGGTAGTCGAAAGCTTCCTGGCACTGCTCATTCCACAGGAAGACCTGATTCTTCCTAGTCAAAGCTGTCAACGGAGCAGCAACTTGAGAGAAGTCCGAGACGAACCTCCGATAGTATCCAGCCAACCCCAGGAAACTACGAACTTCTGCCACACTCTTGGGTGCTGTCCAAGAAACAACTGCTTCTACCTTCGACGGGTCCACTAACACTCCATGCTGAGACACCACGTGCCCAAGGAAGTGTACTTCTTGCATCAAGAACTTACATTTTGACAAATTTCCATAAAGCTGATGGTGCCGAAGGACTTCCAAGACAGCCCTGAGATGATCAACGTGATCCTCCTTTGATCTTGAGTAGATCAAGATGTCATCGATGAACACAACGACGAACTGGTCCAGGAACTCTCGGAAGACAAATTTCATAAGACCCATGAACACAGCTGGTGCATTCGTAACCCCAAACGGCATCACTACAAACTCGAAGTTCCCATACCTGCACCTGAAAGCTGTCTTTGGGATGTCACTGTCTTTTACCCTCAACTGATGATATCCCGACCGCAAATCAATCTTAGAAAACCAACATGCTCCCCTCAGCTGGTCGAAGAGATCATCTATTCTCGGAAGGGGGTAACGGTTCTTGACCGTTACCTGATTCAGCCTCCGGTAGTCTATGCATAGCCTGAGACCACCATCCGCCTTTTTCACGAACAGAACCGGAGCACTCCATGGAAACACACTGGGTCGAACGAAACCCTTCTCCATCAGATCGTCAATCTGAATCCGCAACTCCCGCAACTCCGAAGGTGCCATCCGATAAGGAGCCATCGAGATCGGATGGGCACCTGGCTGTAAGTCTATCCCAAACTCAACATCACGTCGAGGGGGTAGAGTCACAACCTCCTCGGGAAAGACATCGAGGAAATCCCCAACAACTTCTGGAACATTCAACATCTCCGTATCAGCTGAAACCGCTGATATCCCACCCAACAAAGAAAAGAGAGGCTTCACATGCCGGCTTCCCACCTGATAGCTCCTCTCGCCAACAAAAGTCACACGCTGTCCATCCATATCGGAGAACACGACTCTTCTCCGGAAGCAGTCGATAACAGCACTAACAGAGAACAACCAGTCGATGCCTAAGATGACGTCGTATGGCTGTATCTGTAGAAAAAGAAGATCTCCAATGGACCGATGTGGTCCCAACGTCAGCTCGCATCCCCAATAAACACAAGACAACCGGGTCTGACCTCCAACAGGCGTACTCAGTACCAGGGGTATAGAAAGTCTCTCTACGTCTAAACCCAAAGCATGGGCTAGACTGGGTGCAACAAAAGAGTGCGAAGCTCCTGAATCGAACAAGGTAGAAACAAGAGTGCTGAACAAACAGATCGTACCTCGTACCACCTATGGTCCTGCTGGAGCTGCCAACTCTGCTGCGTGCAACTGTCCACGCCCAGCTCCTCTGCCTCTCTGATGTCGACCGCCTCCCCGACCACGCCCTGGTCGAGGTCCCTGAGGAGCACCCTGAGATCAGCCTCCTCCTACAGGGTCTACCCTCGGAGGGCCCTGCTGCTGCTGAAAGGGCCTTGACGGCAACTGCTGCTGAGGCGGGTACTGATCCTGACCACCTCCACCGTGCTGAGCTCTGGTCGGGCACTGACTCCGGACGTGCCCGAAACCTCCACAAGAAAAACACTTCAGTCCAGGACTCGAGAAGGAAGGACGAGGGCCTGAAGAACTGAACTGGAACCGCTGGGGCCTACTCCCCACCGGCCTGAACCTGGAAGGTCCGGTCGCAGGAGGTCTGCTACTGACTGCCTTCCCCTTCGACGAACCCGCCTGGATCCCTTCTCGGGGTGCACCTCCCTGCAAGTGCATCCTCTCTACAACTTCCGCCTTCTTCTGTACAGATAAGTATGTCGGAAGGGTGAAGGGGGTCACAGCATACTGGAGCGAAGGAAAAAGCGCCTCTTCCAAACGTCTCGCCCGAGACTCTTCATCCGGAAAGAGTTCCGGAGCAAAGCGTAGGAGATTCTTGAACTTAATTCCCAACTCTCGAACAGTCATACTCCCCTGCTGAAGGGAGAGCAACTCCTGAAGCTTTTCCGCCTTGATCAAAGAAGAAAGGAATTCCTCTCGGAACTCCTTTTCGAAGTCAGCCCATGGAATCTCTGCCTCCTTCCTCTCCCCGAGGTAGAGCATCCACCATTGGCGCGCCGCGCCTCTCAGCTGACTGACCGCTAGGGGGACCCAGTACTCCTTCGGAGCAAGGATCAAGGTAAAAGCGATCCCTAGCTCTTCAAGCCACCCCTCCATCTCCAGGTCCGAAATACTTCCCTCGTACTTCTTGAGAGTCTGACGCTGGAAAGAACGGAGGGTCTTCTGCCACTGGCTGTCTTCCTCCTCTCGATCGATCCTCAGTTGATCGATCTCCTGAACCTGCTGGGCCTCGGCCACCTGAGCCACCTGGGAACGTCGTCCAGGTGCCATAGCTGTACGGTAAACAAGGAAAACCTAAGCCCGAGTAGTAAGGAGATTTCTTAAGGGTTCATTTTATCATTTTACTTTATTCCCAGAACGCCCCAAATCAAGTAAAACACAAACATGATGATGCATGTACCTTTCCTAGGGTTTCTACCCTAAAATCAATGTAGCCTCACTTGGTTGTTCGGTAGGCTCAGAGTCCTTGCATCGGATCATGGGGGGCCCTAAAATCCCATGTCCTAGCCGGTCTTCCCTGGCCTATGTCACACACCAAGATCAGCTAACACTGTTTCCCTACCATCCCATGCAATCCTCACTATGCCTAACTCCAGTCTCTATCCTATCTCTCAACCATTCCTCTGATACCATTCTGTCACGACCCCCTTCCATCAAAGATGCCCCTCCTGAGCTGCCAATGGTGAAAGGGAGATAATGACCCCCCGAGTCCCGCCTCCAGTAGGCCCCAGGGTGGCGACTAGCACCAAGGGTATGAGTTTATTTATTTTCAATCATGGGAGGCATTACCCTTTTTATAGTTAGGATCGGAAATAGGACAAGTCAACCACCAAAAAGGAAAAAGAACAAAGGTGATGAAAAGAAACCCAAACCAGTCCCATATGCATGTATAAATAAACTGAAACAGGTACAAGTACAAATAAGCTTAAAGTACAAGTGAGTACAGTACCAAAAGAAAAACAAGAAAACAACAACTGCACAGCTCCCACTGCCTGACTAGTAGGGTCCCGCACAGCCCTGGTAGTCCTCCTGAAAACCTGAAACAACGTAGGGTGAGCATACAAGTATACTCAGTAGAGAACCTAAAGCTCTCGTGCACAAGTGGGGAGACACCCTAAGGTCCCGTGAGAAAATAGAAGAACCAGAAACTAACAAGGAAAAACTATCCACCCAGCCTCACTGGTCACACTCACAAAGTAACACAAACAAGTTTAGTATATATATAGAACAAAAGTATTGGGTACCCTGCACCATTTCACACTTAATTAGATGCTGCTCTTCCTAATGGCAAACGTCCTGATGCTACCAC
Organism: Viscum album; assembly: GCA_963277665.1. NCBI lineage: Eukaryota > Viridiplantae > Streptophyta > Magnoliopsida > Santalales > Viscaceae > Viscum > Viscum album. The sequence goes on from OY728127.1 coordinate 190,075,098, forward strand.
ACTCTTCCCGCCCGCACACACCTGGGCCAAACCACGCATCCCGCCCGCACACACCTGGGCCTCACAACCATGCATCTCGCCCGCACACACCTGAGCCACAACCACTAACCCGCCCGCAGACACCTGGGCCTCATCCCGAAGGTTCTTGGGAACAGTAAGCCTGCCCGAAGAGTCTTGGGCTAAAGGTCGCCTCAAGCCATCACAGCCTATGAGACCTACCCAAAGAGTCTTGGGTGTAAGTTCACCTCAAGCCATCATAGCCTATGGAAGAAGGAGCAGGAAGGAGCTAGTAACTAAGGGGGGACACCCTCTCCCATAAAATGGGAGTGTTCGGCACTAGGTGCTTGACATGGGTGTGGTGCGACAAAACACAAAGATACAATTATATATATACATATACCAAACACACATCCCAACCTATGGATTCTTAAAAAGAGGAACTGAGCATGTGCCTCGACACTGCTACCATGAAGCATGCATCAACAACCAAACAATCATCCCCCAACCCCATTTAGGTTTTCATGTTTCATGCAATGGTTTAACAAATTATTACTACTAGGCAACTATCATCCAGACAAAACCTTTCACAAACATATCCCTGCCATCCACAACCAAGGTTAGGTAAAACGCAAGCAAACACATGCCATTTCATTTACAAAAGATTATCACAACCATACAACATTCCATCATTCATTTATTTCAAAGTTCCACACATAAAACCCTTTCCACACACAAAACATTTCCGCATTTGAAAACACCTTTTACTTCCAAAACACTTTTCATAATCAAAACAATTTTCATAAATAAAGGAATTTTCCACAACCAACCACTTCCCATTTCAACCCCATCGTTTACAAAAACATTTCCCACAAAACAACCAAACCATCAACATGTTCATTATTCCAATTTTGTTCAACCGGGGTGATCACACAAGGTTTTCATTCTCATTTAATCAGCCAGTCTTTACGTGCTTATCCATTTTCCATGTTTTAACAAAACCAACCACAAACAATTCAGATATCAATTGCACATGCAAAGGCCACCAACAGCCTTGATTTTCAGTAGGCAAAGGCCTTTCAATCCAAAATCACAATCAGAAGATAAAGAAACTGGAAGGCAATAGAAACAACACAAAACCCCAAACCCTTATTTATCCGGTTATTATCTTTATTTAAAGTTCAACTACATCCCATGGAACAAAAGAAAAATATCCCACCCCGCATGTTGCACCAAATAGAGAGACGATGGTAAACCCCTACCTCAAAAGGTCCCAATCACGTCGCTTCCGACGATGTCCTTCGGTGTCCTCCGCCTTCGCCAAACCCGACAAAAGCCTCCTAGGATGGAAGATGGAGAAGGAAGGCCAGAAGGAAAGGTGACAAGTCTGGGCTTAGAAGCTTCGTCTCATCGCTATGATCCTGTGGCCGCTGACGGATCGTAATTCGGAGCTCGGACAAAGAAGTTAGAGGAGGAATACTTATCGATTGTCCAAGAGTGTCGTCGTGCGACAAAGAAGCGATCGATATGGAAGATAAAACATGACCTCGTTCTTATATAGGAAACTAATAGGTAAATCCGTATTCAGCGTGCATTAATGAATACACGATGTGACCGTACATACGTTACATGTTTTGATTGGTTAACACACAACACATCACGCAATTTCCACGCGTTTTAATAATAATGATAATTCTATCAATATGTGGTGTTTCGTTGACCCGAGGCATGAGTAATAAAAGTATCTCATTAATGGTCTTAAAATGACCGTCATAATTTCAGGGTTACGCTGTCGCTGACGGATCGTCAATCTGATGCCGTATGAGGGAGATACGTTGGATACAAGATCCCGTAATAATAACAATATTAAATCTATTAATTCATGAGCGTTTCGGGTACCCAATCCGAAAACCTGAAAAAGACATCCAATATTGGACTCATAATTTTCGTCTTGTAGTCAGGGTCGCACTGCCACTGACGGTTCGTGAAACCGAGGTCGCACGAAGAAGTTATTGTGAAAAAAGTGTTTTATTATCAAAAAAAATGATAACAATATTTTATTAATTAATTAATTATTTATTTCTCTAACTCCAATCAATCAACATTTGTCATTTTTCACTCTGTAAATTCATCACCAATTATCTCCTTTACTATTTATTTCACACTTAATTTTATTCCCATTAATATCTTATAACTCCTCCCTCTCTCCAATCTTTATTAATTCTTTCTCCCAAGATTCTCTCCCATAAAAAGTGGCGCCTCTCTCTTATATTTATTTTTCAATAAATTTTATTTTCTCTCTCCAATATTTATTTTGTTGGTGCGCCTCCCCATTTATTTCATATTATTATATTTTTTTCATATTCTCTCTCCTTGTGGCACGCCCCAAATTTATTTTAAACCTTTATTTATTTATTTTTACACAATTATCATAACATCTTTAATTTATTCTCATATCTCAAATCTCATTGCATTTAATTCAAAACATAATTCTCATTAAATCATTATTACCAGATCTATAAAAAAAAACGTTTTTACAAAGTAATCGACCGGAGAGGTCCGGGCCATTACACATACTAACCAGGTCATCACATTTTCCAATGGTAGGTGATGTACCCTTGTCACCCTTCGATTATGGGTTCAAGACTCATGGGTTTGATGGATGTGATGGGTTATCACCCATCCAATGTATTATACTTTTACTATATTAATATAATTCCTATAATATTCCCAAAAATTTGATGAATATCCTAAAAAATGTAATAATCAAAAATTAAGTCAACATAAAAGATAATTTAAACCCTAAAGGATATCGATACCATTTAACATATTCCCAAAAAATATAATGTCATTCTCTCTCAAATATAATTTCACTGAAACCCATACTAAAACAAAGGGTTGTATTACCATAAAAATCTCCCAAAAAACTATTAATCACCTTATTCTTCCACCACTTAAAACCTATAAAATGGAGTTTCTAATACATTAAACTAATTATCAACTATAAACTTATAAACACAAGATGGTATCCATAACTCTTAAGCTAATTTCACATGAAGACATCCAATTATCTAAAGTTTTCTAAACCAACCTTAGATACCAACAATAACAACCCCGATCTTGCACACCCAGATTTATTGCTAAAGATATAAACATTTCATTTATGGATTTCATGCCAATAATGGTGAACTATTTTTTACCATCAAAAACTTAAAATGTAAAAAGGAAATATTTGATCATTTACATACCCAAGTACCTTTCAGTTTTAGAGTTATAGAGAATTTGGAAATAATCCTAAGCACAGTTTAAAAAATAAGTAGTTCACAAATATCAGAATCATCTCCCACTAAAATATTAAAATTTATTAAAATACTTAGGAATACAATACTAATAACCTTTATTTAGATCCTTGATAAATGAAACATAAGAAATGGGTGAGTTGAAATTCTCAATAAGTGTATGTAAAATAAAATCTAGTACGAATCAATATTAAATGAAGCATGTTCAAAAATGCATAATCAATATGGAAAGGTAAATAACTAAAAACACATAAAATTTAATAAATATCATTAAAAAATGATTAGATGAGGCATGGAATGGTAAATAAGTAAATTCACATTACATTTAATTGAAAAACTAAGAATTAAAATACATCCAGAGACAATATCTTTGGGAAAATCTCATGGATAATAATAACTGAATACTTAATGAAGGAAATGCTTAATTATTGGAATATATGATCTCAGAAAACATGATACCTTTACTATGAATATATTTCATAGAAATGTTTAAAAATAATGTGTAAGTATACAACAAAAACGTTTTTAACTAAGGTTAGCCAAATAATTTTTCACATGAGACTACCAATACATCGAGGGGATATCAATAACTAAGACCCACCCATATCTATATGTCCCAAGCATTCCTTATATATATATATCGAATAATAAATTTAATTGATTAAATGTATACCTTATAAGAATATTTTCACATAAATTAAACAATATAGAGTAATAATAATTTCCTCATTTGATCATATTAGTTTAAAATTAAAACTCTATATACAGAAATGATATATAGTTTATGTAATAAACATATCCATGAAAAATAATATGGATATTTAGGGGAAATTTAATGTGTAATGAAGTTAAGAAAGTGATTTTTTCAAAGGATGGTATCATTAAAACATATTCCCAATGGTGATTAAGTAAAATAGTAGTATGTTTTCATTGATGAATATAATTACCATATAAAGATCATGAAAAACATTTGTGATGAAAATATAATTTTCACTATAAAATTCATTTTTAAAAAGAAACTACCCAAATATAAAGGAAAAGTTTTTATTTGATAATAAACTTGTAAACCTTAAAAGGAATAATCAACTAAAATATTATTCATTATGGTAGAAAAATCCAATCATTCCATATAAGATAAAAAAATTCATTCCATACTTTTTTGTCAGAAATGTAAAAAATTACCTCATTTGGAAAATGACAGAAAGATTCATTTATTTAAGAAACTAAAAAATGGGAAACAATGAAATTAATTTTTTTTAGGATAATAGTAAAAACATTTATGAAATGTTTTTTTAGGAAACATGGACGTGGAAGATAAATATTTCCCATTGGTAACTTTTGAATCACATGCCCCCTGGAAGAAATTATTTTATATGGATTTTTATATAAAAAACTTTCCATGATAATAATCATAAATGAAATTAATTTTAAGCACATAAAACACACAATAAAAACATGTATGGTACAAGGCATGTGTCCCACAGAAATAAAAGTGAGACGAAAATCCCATACAATGATCATATTGTTGAAGTGAGAATTAATAAATGAATAAACTATTTGTATCAATGATAAATTATTATATATAATTTTAAATACAATATAGAATAATCCAATCCCACCACTCACGTAATCTTATAATATCAAATGCAATGAATAAGTAATATAACCCAATAAAAATAAATTGTTTTAGGAATTTTATTACTACTTGGTAATTTTCATTTAAAATCATATTGGATAAAATAATTAAAATAAAAACCTAAAATAAAATGAATTTTTAATTTTTAATGATATTACATGAAAAGGAGAAATATATACACCATATAAAATACATTAGGTTCAAAACATTATAATATTCCTCAATGAAGGGAAATTGAGATAAAGTGCCTTACTAATTTGTAATATTCAAGTCAAATCCACTCAGATGAAATAATTATAAATGAAACTTAATATACCATGAAGTATGAAGTGTTAATGATATTTCTTGTGAAATGGTCAGTATAGATTCCATATAGAAGAAATCTATGCATAACATATAATATACCTCAACGAAAGGAAATTGAGACAGAAACCATTACCCCACACATCCCTCTAGTTGAAAATGATTTAACCCACTTTATAATGTTTTTAATCATGTTATTAATTTATAATAGAACTATATTTATATTTATAATATAATATTTTATCCAATTATTTAATATTATCACCATTTTTAATAATATTTCATTATTACCCTTGTTTTAGGTGTTAACTACTTCATTTTCCCATGCATGTTTTTTCCTTTATGTTTTGGTTATTGTGCATAGGATATAGTTTCATAATTTCAATAATTATGATAAGTTTATATATATATTTCATATATATCCATTATTTACATTATTATAACCATCCATTTTAAGTTCTGATGAAAAACAAAATACACCACTGTGTTCAGATAGTAAGCCGCACGTACACACACATGATACTTTCGTTTTTCATAGGAAGGATAAAAGGTGAAATATGTTTGTATGATCATAATAATTATATATTATTATATATATGATACCATATTTAATAATTTAATATTTTAAAACATATGGAGTAGAAGTAGAAGAATAAATAAACTTGAAATATTTCTAAAAGATGATTACCTCTTCATTGGTGGAATTCCTTTAGATAATTTCTTTAATGGATCTGGGGTTGGTATTTTTTAAGGAAAAAAAACTACTAGAACTTATATAATGATGTTTATAAGATTTATTGGTAGTGTTTGATCAGGATACATGGCTCAAAGTGATGGAAGGAGGTTCTCTTTTATAATTGATGTGAGGGGAACTTTTGGAAATCCCCAAAATATTATAACAAAATAATACTATTATAGAGACAAATGATTCCAAATAGTCTATAAATGCATAGGTAATGACATTTTAAATAGTATATTATCCATTATTTCCTTATATGATTTTTTTTGTGATTTTTAAATTATTTAATAAATTATTATTTTTATAAAATATCATTATTATCATTTTGACACTTTTCATTAAATTGGTTTTAATAACATAAATAAACGAATATAAATTCAGGAAAAATATTTTAATAAATCACTAACATGTAATTTTAAAATATAAAATCCATTTATAACATTATTTTTCTCAAATTATAATAATTTTTGTATTTTTAATATCATTTGTTTGATTTTTCTGTTAATCGAATAATTATCATGTTCGCATTATGTAAGCACATAAAGTAATTATTTATTCACAGAAAGATAAAAATATTACTATGATGAAGATAAATATTTTTTATTTAAGAATAATATTTATAGTAAAACATATCCTATTTATGACCCTATATTGAAAATATTATATTTATTCTAATACGAGTGTGACATGTTTGACTTTTCCTGAAATAAAATACTATAAAGGGAATAATATCATTAAAATCCCCATAAAATTACATATAACCAGAAAATATATGAATATGGATGATTTTTTTATAAAATAAAATTAATTCATGTTTTGGGGTGATTTTATAATCCTTATCATTTTATTTTTAACTTTAGTTACCCAATTTTCCCTTTCCAATGGTAACAAAACTTACCATGGTTTTGATTCATATTGTCCAAAAATAAATGGGAAATATTTAATAAATTTTTATATAATTATTCCAAATATGAAATATTTTTTTATAATTTAAATATAAATGTGAGGAAGAATTTAATTTAAAATTAAACGTAAAAACATACTGAAAAACAGTTTTCTTAAGAAATGCGTTTTTAAGCCCAAAAAATGTAGTTATACCAAAATAAGTTATAATTACTATTAAAATGTATTTAATTAAATTATATATAACTAAATTATACTCAATTAACTTTTATATAAAATTAAAATCATAAAGTTACTTTTTAATATATGGAAAATGCCAATTTTATAAAAATCATTTTTTCCACTATTAATCGAAAAATTAATCTTTTCAAAATGTTCTAAAAAATTCATCATAAGATAATTTTGATATTATAAATTAAAAAATATACTAATTTTATTAAATAAATATTATTAAACTTCTAGAAATTAATTATAATATTGAATCATAAAAAAATACTTATTTTTGAAGAAAATGTATTTTTGAAGAACAAAATTACATTACTAAAATTTAAGTGATTAATTTAAAATAATTAAAAAATAAATTTATTTTGAGTTGTTTATATATATTAATTTCTTAAATTATTTAATCCTATTCATATCTATCAATTTAATGGACAGGTTATAACTGTCACATTTAAATAATAATATTTAGTTGTTCATTTAAGCGTGATGCTGCATATTTTGTTCACTACTAAACATAGTATTTCCTTTTAAAATATCATGATATTATTGTTTATTTTAGTATTTATTGGGGTATATTTAATTATTCTATAAATATTGAAATTAATTATGTGATATGGTATGGGTTTTGGGGAAATTCATGAAGTGAGGTAAGAAACAAATAAATTGGTAGTAATAATTATATGGTAATTTATGTTTTATTACAATTATATTAATGTGGTCGAAATAAATGATGTGGTAAATAAAAAATAATTTTTATTATTGTTCTATATAATATTGTAATTATTGTAATTAAATTTTTAAATGAATATAGTGCTTTTGGTTAATTGATCACATGTAGTTGGTAATAAAATATTAAGTGATGGAAAATTTAGTGGATACTATATAGTGATGGTGGAGTTTGTCATGTGTTATGGTTATTTTTGGAAACGTTTGATGTAATTATGAGGTAGGAATGTTGTTAAAATAGAAATATTTATAATATTTTTATACTATGAAGTAAACCTTATGCTAGGATTAAGTTTTATTTATACATATAATATAGTAAAATATTATATTTTTTTTGTTATTTCTAATAAATAAATATAGTGTGGTCGGTAATTTAATCATGAGTAGTTGGTAATGAAATATGAAGTGATATTAATTTCTATGGATATCATGTGGAAATGATTGAGTTGACAAGTGTTATGTTTGTATGTGTAAACTATTGATGTTATTGTGAGGGGGGATGTTGTGACAATGGAAACAGTTATAGTGGTGTTTTGGTACGAAGTAAACCTTAGGCTGAGATTGTGTGTTATATCTAACACTTATATTTCATTTATATATTCCAAACTACTACCCAATTATGGTAATATGATCAATATCCTTACGCGGGTTTCTATTTTGGTTGTACCCCTAACATCCAGAATGTTGGTGATATGGTTGGTTGGCTACTCCCCTTTCCCTTCTCTCTCTTCGAGACATTATGCGGTTATGTGGTAAAATGGTTGTGATGTAGTGTAAAAACCCATTAAAATATATAAATAAATAATATTTATTATTTAAAAGTGTTCATTTTATGGATTTATATTCATCATAGTTTTATAAATAACTTTATAAATGTTTTTAGTTGAAAAATGAAAAGTTTTATTTAACTAAATTGTTTTTCCAAGAATTACATCATTTTATTTAAAAGATAAATTTCTTGATTTTATAAATTGTATTTTCTAAAAATTTATTCATTTTTTGAATAAAAAATATCAAATATATCTTATGATTAATTTTTCCTATTTTTTGCAAAATTATTGATTTTTTAGTAAATTGTAAAAATGTCGATTTTTGAAAAGATGCCGATTATTTTCATTAAATAAAGTAATTTAAAATATCCATTATATTTTGTATTTTTTTAATTCAATATATTATAAATTTTAACAAACATAGTCTAAATAATTACATGGGAATAAACATTATATTTTATTTTTGATTCAGTTCATTTTTATGCTTAAAAACACAATTTTTAAAAAAAATGTTTTTTGTTGTATTCTTTAAACATATATTAAAAGTATTTTATACCACTTAGAAAAAATTAATCATAAAAAACTTATTCCATATTTTTCATAAGTATTTTAAAATTTATAAATATGGTTAATTTTATTTTTGATGACTATGAATAGTAACCATGGTAAAAACGTGTCACTATGGTAAAGGTTAAATCATGTTAATTAATATAAAAACGAAGTGATAAGGGAAAAAATAATATAATAATTCTTATTGGATGATAATATTTAAACCCTTATAACCTACGCTTCAAAATTTTATAGTTTTGGACCCACTTTTCCTTGATTAATACATTGTAATATTTAAATATTTCGAAAAATTATCAGTGTGACACTCCCCTCACTTATAAAAGGGGACCTCCTATACTCCCTTCATCACACCTTTTAATAAATATATATTTTAGAAAATGTAACAAAAATTATCCCTAATATCAATACAGACCTCCTTGAGGATCTGGTCATAAAAAAATACAAATCCTATAAGGATTAATTTGTAATACAAAGGGAGATATCTGAGGAGAAGTTATAAGTCATAACTCACCTATTTCAGGTTTATTTCATATTCTATCAACCAAAAATCTTCTTACACTATGATGAAATAATAAAATTACTTTATAAAGTATTCTAGAATCTTATTTTTATTATTATAAAATATTTTTTAATATTTTTCCCATCTTATGAGAAAAGAAAAAAATACTCATGTGTATGTGAGGACTACCACCTCAATGAAGCGATATGTTTCATTTTTCATCACTAGATCGTATGGATGGTTAAAATGGTAGAGAAAATTAATATATCTATATGATATGGTTGAAATAATTATTATTATAAAATATTAATATATTACTTACCTTCATTCCCTTTCCATCCATGGGAAATTGACAAAATCTATCGTGCACACTCGTGGAATACCATCTCTATGAAATGATGATATTCATTTTTCATTTTCATTTTATAAGTATGGTCATAATGATGAAAATAATGAATTAATATCACATTTATAACAAATTAATGAAACTTTAAAAGTAAAATATAATCTACTATATATCTTTTTCACCAGTTATACAATTGAATACGTTGTTCATGAGTATGTACTGACTACCGTCTCCATGAAATGACATGGTTCATTTTTCATAAACTCCATTCATGGTTGGTGTTAAAACTGTATATTATTTATAAATATGATAAATATAACATTTTTATTATTTTTAGATAATGGTACTATAACCCCTTTGACCATGGTCAATTCACCAGTGTGGTTTTGAGTTTATAAACCAAATGACTATTATAACATCCAATATGAACTTAATGATTTCAGTAACTAAATTAAACATGTTAATAAATGAAATAATAGGAATAATGATAATTTAATGGGAATTTAAATGTTTCATAAGAAATATAAAAAAAATATAATTTTTGTATTTGGATGTTAGATAATGCACGAAGCTAGATGAGACTTAAGGCAAGGGATTTTCATTTAAAATGTTCCTTTTAATTTTATAAACTCTTTCTCCTCCATGTAAATGTTCTCTTAAATGTTTCAAGAATGTTATTTTTTTTATATAAAATTTTATAAAATTTAATTTTCATAATAATTTATTTTTTTTTAAAATATTTTAAAAGTAATTTTATCAATGTTTTTTCTAGGTTAAATTCCACTTTTTATAAAATGTGAAAAAGAATGTTTTTTAATGTACATGACATGACTTATTTTACCACCTTTATATCCAATATTCTTTATAAAGATAAATTTACATGTTTCTATTTTAAATACAAATATTTTTCTAAATATTTTTTTAATTTTAAATTTTAAATTTTTTTCTAAGGAAACTGAAAACTTTTTTCATATTTATGCGATAACTGAAAGGGATTTTCTTATGGGATCAAATGATTTTTTCAAGGGTTTTACGATTAAAAATAGAAATATTAAAAATTTCTTGTTCATGATATGGTACATGATAATTATATATGATGATTGGTGTGCCCATTATATCTCATGATAATGGGTGAGTCCGACATAATTTTTCAATGCATTGGGTAATGATATAGTCTTTGAAGGTGAATAATGATGAAGCTAACTGAGTAGGTTACTTCTAAAAAATTTTCCTAGATATAGTTGTTATAAAATGGTTTAATAATGAGTGAAAATGGTATTTTAATATGATTCTACACGATATATATATATATATATATATATATTATGATTTAAAGAAAAGGTTTTTATGGAAATATTTTGATTTTATGTGGTAAGGAATGTTTAAAGCTGGAAGATTTTCTATTAAAAAATTGATTTCATGAATTCCTACATTCCTTAAGATGCATTTATTATGTTTATGATTATTGTTATTATTTTTTATGGCAGGCTGAGATATTTCCCAGAAAAACAAGACCTCTATTGATAAAAAAACTTACACAAGTCTGAATGTAGGAAATTTATATTGATCCCTCCTAAGAATAAGAAGAAGATCACCCAAAACATGGTCATCACAATGATAAATAGTACCATTCACTCTTTTATTAGTGATTCCATTTTCCAATTAATTTTCCTCTCTATAATCATGAGTAACAATGTGCTCCTTTGAAAAGATAAGGTCTAAACATCTGGGCCAACAGTTGGTGAGCTTCCATGAAAGGTGCAATGAACCTATCTGAATGGAAAGAAAAATAGTTATAGAATCACATTCAAGACATATCTTATTCCATACCCTCTCATTTTATTGTTCTACTACCATAATAGAACTAAGAACTTCTGCTTTGAGAGTGGACGCATTACCAAATGATCCATAAAGACACCCAAGAACATAACCCTGATGATCCCTGAAAACCGTACCAAATCCCAAAGAGACCAGATTTCCCCCTGAAGCATCGTTTGAATTAATTTTGATCCATCCATAAAATGGGGCCTGCCAAATAACTTCAAGTGTACCAAGGGGTGGGGAAAAATTACCCTTAACCCCTACCTAGTTGAGAACTAAGATATCATAAATGGAATCAGCATAGTACTTACCTCGCGGAATGCTCACATCATGCACAACAGTGAGAATGATAGACATGGAATATCCAATGAGAAAAGGATGAGATTTTATGTACAACCTTGTTTTGATAATTCCAGATGAAGGGTAAGAGTTCTTGCATAGGAGCTTGAAAAAGTGTCAGAAGTTGTGGCGACAGGTTCAGGTCAACCCAACTCCTCATGAGGTCGCATATCGAGCTAGATCGTAGAAAATAGACTTCAAAAATATCATATAATGTTTTCCACATTGCTGAAGCTACTGCACAACTGAGAAAAAGGTGATCAATATCCTCCTAGTGCTGATTCCATAACACACACCTGGAGTAGAGTTAAATTCCACAAAATTGAAGATAATCATCAGTTGGAATTTTCTTAGGGGACAATCTTCATACAAAGGTGGACCGAGAGGGTTTCAAGAAACTCTTGTTCACTCTACCCATCCACTTGAATTCATAATTACTACTAATAGAATGATTATAGAACCCATTGGATGAAATTATTCCATTTGAATCCGGCTCCAAAGATGAAAAACCTCCCTTAGAGGAGAATAAATACTTCTCAACAATGGAAATAATATGATTTGGGATATTTCCATGCATCCAAGCTGTTCCTTGATTGATAGATCCAAATCCAGATTTGGGTATTCCTCTAGAACCAGGTCTTCCAAGTAATTTCCAGCCCATTTACATTTCTAGAATTTTAAGGATGACTCCATAGTTACCAGACACCATGAATCAACATCAATTTTGGAGAAAATATTCTTGAAAGCAGGCCACACCAAAGAATTTAATAAGTTGAAGTTTCTAGTTTGAACCTATGCATGAATCTGGCTCTAGGGAATCTAAGAGCCTCATAATTTACATTGATGAGACTCCATATAAACCCAACCTACAATGAGTCATTAAATCACCCGAGGTTTTTGATACCTAGACCGCCTTCATCATAAGGATTGCAAAAAGAATTCCATGGAGCTGTTTCAAGACACCTTTCAATGATGATACCACTCTATATGAAGTTCCTGATGAAAAAATTGATGCTCTTAAGTATGTAAATCATCAATTTGTTCACTATAAAAGAGTACACAAATTTAGAAGTGATGATTGACTTCACAAGACACACCCTACTATCCATGGATAATGATTTCCCTTCTAGGAGGAGAGTTTCATTCTAATCGCAATGACAATGCTAGAGAAATGAAATACCTTCGGTCTTCCCCAAAACATGGTCACTCACAGATAAGTGAAGGGAAGGTCCCTCCTAAATTCCCATCTCTCTGATTATGTTATTTTTCTCAGAAGGAGAAAATTTTCTTCAAAATTAGACAGAAGACTTGCTTCAACTAATCTCCTGTCCAGAAACCCTCTCATAATGCAAAAGATCTCTCTTGAGGTTTTTGATATTTCCCCTGTCCCCTTGAGTGAATAGGATAATGCCATCAACATATAAGAGGTGCATAGGAGAAACCATCCCCCTTCCATCATGAATGGACATCATCTTACCCTTTTCAGCCATAATAGAGATAAACCTAATAAGGTGATCCTCATCAATCAAAAAATGACCACTGATAGGGGGTCACCCTGACTGACACCTATCGATCAGTCAAAGTAGCCTTCAGGGGATCCATTTATAAGAATTGAGATGTGGGTAGAGCTCAAGATAGATTTTACTCAATTTATGAAAACATAATAAAAACCATACATGCTGAGAATATTGCATATGAATCCCCAATCCATTGTATCAATAGATTTCCTAAAATCCAGCTTGAGGGAAATGTTCCCACCTCTGGTGGGACTTCTGAGAAGATTGATACACTCCAAAGCAGTCATAAGACAATCTTGAATCGATATCCTCTTTATGAATCCAAAATTATTGGCAGATACAATCTTACCAGCAATAAAGGAAAGACTATTAGCCAGAATTGTGTAGATGATTTTGTAGATGGTTTTTACTAGGGAAACATGCCTGAATAAATGTATTTAATTGGAATTATCCACCTTCAGGATAATGGAAATAAATTAGGCATTCAAACCATTGGGAAGAGGCCCACCTCTGAAAAATTGATTGACCATCCTGCATACATTTTCATTAATTAAATCCCAAAAATATTGAAATAAAAATTTACTGAAGCCATCAGGACCAGCGGAACATTCAGATTTGGGACTAAAGACAACCTCTTTAATATATGATTTAAGATAAATAACAATAATGTTGGAGTTATCCTATTATTTCACAAGACTCATAATGACACCATCCACAGGGTCAATGGTGGTTGATGATCCATTTGAAGAGATCCTTGAAGTAAGATATGACATGCTCAGAGAGATCGCTTCTGTTATCAATAAGACTATCCCTATTTTTGGTCCAGGAAAGAGGCTTGTAGACTTTTCTGATTTTCTGAAAGGAATTGAAGAAATTATTTTTCCTATCTCCATCCCTTAACAACTTTTCCTTGAAGGATTCCCCTTTCAAGGAATCTTTTAACTTGATAATATTGTTGATCTTGAGGGTCATCTCATATTCATCCAGAATCCCATCAAAGAAGTAATTTTTAGTGTTGAGTTCCTGGACATTCTGAAGGGAATCCTCGATATAGGAAATATCAATGTTAAGGGAGCTAAATCGGTTCTTACTCCAAAGTCTCAAATTACTTTTGAGTATTTTGAGCATAGTGGTACAAGAAAAACCATCATTCCTGAAATTCACCAAGTTCCAAGTGCTTTGAACAATGAATTTGCCTTTAGGATGTGTAACCCATGCCTCATTGAATCTAAAGGGGAAATAAGGCTTGGGTTCCTTTTCAGTAAGATCCACCAGTAGAATTGAGACTGGAGAGAGTAGAACATGATATGGTTCCCCAAATGTCCATAGAATCCTCATTAATGAATTACCTATCAATTATACTAGGAATAAAGCTGTTAAGATGCTTCCTATACCAGGTTTGTTTAGCACTAACCAAATTTATCTCAAACAGATCATTTTGATCAACACATGCTCTGAATTACCTAGAAGAAATGGAGTTGTTTTTAGCCCCCATTTTCTCATTTGAGTTAAAAATTGCATTAAAGTCCCCTAGAATGATCCATGGGAAAGTGATTCCAGATTTGAGAACACCTATGTCTACCCACAAGTTCTTGTAGTCGTGATACTTGTTTTGGGAATAAATGAAGGAGAATGAAAAGTGGGAGCCATGGTAGTTGAAGGATCAAGTGACATGTTGGTCAGTTGTATTAACATCCTCGTGGATTTTTGTGTTTTCACTAGATTAACGGGGTTACTATATTTTTATGTCCCAAAATAATCTAGTATTTTCTTATCCTATGTGATCAAAAGTTTTTCATAGGATCTAAGGTTGAGTATAAATTTTAAAATGGTTAATATTTCCGCTATGATGAATCATGTTAAATGATGTACAAGTGTCTTAAATTAAACATGGGTGTAAACTTAAATCTCTAGTTTTCTGGAGAAAATGTATACTCTATGACTGTTTTAAATTTCTTATAAAATAAAATTACCTAATTTGGTAAATATTTAAAATGAAAATATCATGGAAATTTCAGAAGGTGAAACACTGATTATAAATCCTATAATTATGGGTCGAATAATTCCCATGTCATTATATATGGAATAAATGAAAAGGTTTAGATAAATTAATTTCTTAGTATAAGGTTAAAAGACAATTTAAATATACTATAATTAATTTTTAGATTATCATGAGATAACTATTGAACATTTCCATGTTGCATCACCTAATCCAAGTCTCTTAAGAATGGTTCTCCACTGAAGATATAGGATAATGAAGTATAAATACATGAAGTGGGTAATAAACTTCCATATCATCATCCTAGAATGGTTGGAATAGATAATTTTTTGGAAAAATTGAATTTATTGATGTAGGCCAGTGATTTTTGACACATATGAAACAAGGTGACATAATTCTTCATAGAGTAATATGTCTATAATGGTTTAATTTATAAAATAACAACATCATACATTCAATGGTTCTTCAATCATGGTGAAAAATAAAATATGTATTAATTATATATAAAATATATATGATTTTTTGGATTGTATAGAACATGAAAACAAATAGATTTCTATTTATAGTTTTGGAGTAGAAGCTGGTTGATGGTGGTCTCTGATTAAAAATATTAAATAAAAAGATAATATTGATGCTAATGAGTGGATGGTATTTAAAGATTTCTTTCTTCTAAATTATTTTACAAAATATATATATCTTATAATGAAAAGAAAATTTATATAGTTGAATAAAAATAAAGACTACTAAGTGGCTACTTATGAGGTAATTTATTACTAGACCAGCTTGGTTTGAACTAAATTTTGTTATGGACCATGAGAGTAAAATTGATAGATTTTACACAAGTATAAAACTAATTTTACAAAGTTCATAGAATTATCATGATTTTAATTTTTTTTAGGATGTTTTTCATTATATTGAGAAATTTTAGATAGATTTTTCCAATATTTATTCACTTCATGCTAAAAAAAACAAGAAGTGGATAGGGTGGAAAGTAATGGAGATGCAGCCAACCAAGAAATCTGGAAGTAATCCCCCAAAATGTTCCAAATTTGCTAAGATATATTTTAGAGAATATTTGGTAAGATCAATAAATTATTAAAAATATATTAATATTATTTATATGGATCTTAACTATAAGGAAAATAGTTTTAATCCAACTAGTAATGGGATAATATATAGACATATAGTAGTGATATGTTTTAGTTTCCATAATTTTTGTCATTATTATAATTCATGTTTAAATTTAGTTACTCAAGGTGAGAATCATCCAGACCAAAAACAAAAAGGTGTTGAATTTTTTTCTACTAGTACAAGAGATTCTAGGCCATCAAATGATGTGGTTTCAAGTACATTATTTGTTTATTCAGATTACTCCAATGTATTATTTTATTTGGATCCATGAATTCATTCATTTCTAGTAAATTTGAAATTTTAATGGAAATAACATCTCCTAAAATGAATTAAAAAAATATCTTAACAACTCCTGGAGATAGTATAAAGGCAATAATAATTTATAGAAATCATCTTGTTATCATTTTTGTATTTTTTCCAAAAAACACTATTCCCTTGACCATTTAAGTGTTTTATGTTATGCATTTTATGGATTTTATTTTAGTTAATCATTCTACAAAACTATAGAATTTAGATTCATGTTTCAAAGTGACATTCTATTTTTATACAAGAATGCGTTCATACCATTTATATCATATCACGAAACTGAGAAACTTATAAAAGATAAAACTGAAATCTATGTCTAATTTTTTTAATATAAGGGAAATATTAAAATTAGCGATGTTATAGTTGTAAATGAATTTTTAGATGAATTTTTTGATTATTTTACTGGTGCTATTTCCGATCAAGAGGTTGATTTTACTGTTGAATTAGTGCATGATAATAAGAGAATTTCAAAACCTCCCAATTGAATGGATTTAGTTGATTTTTACCATTATCAATCATACTAAATATGTAAACTATAAAAATAAGTTAAATTCATCTAGATAAAGGAATGTGATAAACGATTTTAGGAAATGAAAATATGATTTTTTAGTTATCCAATGATAAAATTTCTAATAATAAATAGAGAATTATTTATTCATATTAATTATTCATTGAAGGCACTTAGTTGTTTCTTGATGTAGAATTAATGGGCTATCATGTATGCATATTTTCAGTTGAAATCACATGGAAAGAATTATCCTACACATGGAATTGATCTATATATAATACTTTTTCCATTAATTATATAGAGGGTTTATTTATATGGGTATAAATTTGATACATAACTGATCATTAAATTTTAAAATATATATTCACTCAAAAAGAGTTGAACATGTGGTAGAGAAGATGGATAACACTAATTAAGGATTATGATTGGGCAATTCACTATCATCTAGTAAATGTAAACAATGTATTGGATGCCTTGAGTCTGAAAGATAATCCAAAATTAACAATATTATGTGTGGAATATAATACTTTAGTTAATTATTTAATAAACGTTGGTCTGAATATTTTTTATCATATAATTATTTTAGTTTTATTAGGAATATTTAAAGTTATATTTGTTAAAAATAATTATGGAATCCAATAAGGGAGATTATGGTTTTTAAGAAAAAGTATGATAATTCAATATAGGAAACTTTCTAATTTAAATTTGAATAAAGAACGTGTTATCTGATTTGGAAAGATGTTGTGTGTACAATGTGATTGAAAATTAAAGAATGAATTATTAAATAATGTTTTTTTCCTTTATTTTCCCTATATCATGGAAGTAAAAATATAAACAAAGATATTTGTGAAATTTATTTGTGGGAATGTATGAAGAAATATATTATTGAATTAAATATGAAATGTTTAACTTTCCAATTGGTTAAAACTGAGTAATTATTACCAAATGGATTCTATTGAATTTTCAAGCTCCTGAATAGAAATGGGAGAATATATCCATGGATTTCATGGAGGGATTACCAAATACATCTTGGTGTAATAATATGATTTGGTTTATTATTGATCATTTCACTAAATCATCATATTCTATTCATATTTGAGATACCATGTATTTGGATAAAAATGATAGATTTTATCTTAACGATATTATTAGATTACATGGTGTCCCTTCTCTATTGTATATGATCATGATTCCAGATTTACCACAAATTTTTATTAAATACTTTAAAATTAATTGGGTATTGGATTAAATTTAATTAGAAAATTTCATCATCAATTTGATGGATAATCAAAATTTAAAAGTAATAATTATAAAATATGTTATTCATAGTGTATATTTTTTTATTAGAGAAGTTTGTATCAACATCTTTCATTGGTGGAATTTTATTATAATGAAAGTTATCACTCTAATATAAATAGGACACCGTTTGAGGAATTATATAGAAATCATTGTCAAAATCCATCATGTTAGGATGAAGTTGATGGAAGGAAGTTGATTGGACAAAAAATAGTAGAATAAATGGTTAATGAAGTAAGTACGATTTAACATCACTTGAGGATAACTTATAGTTTTCATAAGAATCATAAGAGTAATGATCTCTTATTTGTGGTAGGCAATCATGTTTTTTAATTTATCTCCATTTAAAAGTGTTCTTAATTTTGGTAAAAAGGTAAAGTTAATTTGATAGTTATTTGTTCATATGAAATTATAGAATAGGTAAGATCAATTTATTACATAGTATATTTACAACCAAATTTGTCATATTAACATTATGTGTTTCTTGTTTCTTTTCTATGAATGTAGTTACCTTATTCAACTCATGTTTTTATCCCTGATGTGTTATAATTATAGGATAATCTATAATATGATGAAAAGTCAGTTCATATTTTGGATTAGAGAGAGCATATACAGCAAAATAATGTGATTCATCTGGTAAATTATTTTAAAAAGAATCACATGATTGAGGAAGAAACATGGGAATCAGAAAATGTTATGAGGGAGAAATACACTCACTTGTTTGAGTAATGAATAAAATTATGATGATGTAATTTCTTAATGGTGTAAGAAAGTGAAAATATTGGAAACCCTATAATAAATAAATCTTTTTATTTATAATTTTTCATTTTAGGGATTTATATGAATCATATTTTATATATAATTTTATAAAACTTTTCATTAAAAAAATGAATAGTTTTATTTAAGTAATTTTTTCCATGAATTACATGGTTTTATTTAAAAAATAAATATAGAAATTTTATAAATTTAATATTATAATATGGAATTTTTATCTTATTTAACGTATCAAATATTTTGTAGTATTATTTTTTTGGATCTTTTCTGAAAATATTGATTTTTGAGTTAATAGTAAAAACTGCTGATTTTTGCAGAACCGTAGTTTATTTTAATTATATCAAGTAATTTAAAAACCCAAATTAGATTTTTATTGGGTTTTAAAGTAAAATATGATCATTTTTTAATATAATTTAAATAATTCCCTATTAATCAACATTATATTTAGTTTTGGTATAAGTTCATTGTTATGCTTAAAAACATGATTTTCTAAAAACTATTTTTATTGAGTTTTTTGAAATTATATTAAAAGTAATTAATTAAAAATATAATTATTAAATCTAGAGAAATGGATTCAAAATTTTTAATTAGAAGGTTCAAATTTATTATTTATTTTAATTTCATTTTTGTTCATTACAATGGGTTACCATGGTAAAAATGTGTCAATGTGGTAAAGGTTAAATTTGGATTATTGAGTTAAAAACTATGTGATAAGGCCACACAATATTTTCTAAATTATTAGAAAAAGTTATAATATCTAACCTTATAACCTAATATTAGAAATTATAATGTTTTGGATCCAATTTTCCATTATTAATATTTATAATATTTTAAAATTTAAAAAAACAAGTGTGCCACTCCCCTCACTTATAAAAGGGAACCTCCACTCCACCCTTCCTCACACATTTTAATCACCATATTTTAGTAAATACTTATCTAAAACTCTCCCAAACATCTCTATAGACGTTTTATAGGTATTGGTATTCTCAAAAGACTAATACGAGAATTCTTAAGGTGCAAGCCAAAGGCAGGTATCTGAGGATATGTCTTAACTAACCTATTTCTTGTTTATTTCTTTTTCTAAAGCCTTAAAATATTATTCAACCATGATAAAATAATAAAATAATTATATACCATATAATAAAATGTTATTATTATTATGTTAAAACCCTTTATTGTTTTCTTTTTCATCTTATGAGAAAAGAAAACAATGCTCATGCATAAATGTGGACTGCAACATCCACGAAGCATTTTGTTTTGTTTTTTATCACCGAATCATATGGATAGCTAAAATGATCGAATAAATGAATATATATAATATTTATTTAATTATTATTATTTTAATGTTAATTTATTACTTACCTTCTTACCCTTTCTATCTATTGTAAATTTATAATGTCGCTGACGTGTACATTTGGAATACCACCTCCATGAAGCGTTGTGATTCAATTTTAATTTTCAACATATATGGATGTTCATAAGGATATAAAAAATGAATAAATATGAAATTAATAAAATATTTATAATACTAATAATGTAAAATATAATATAATTTTTTCTTTTCCATCCAGTATAAAAATAAAAAACATCATTCATGTGTAAGTACAAACTATGGTCTCAATGAGATAACATCATTCATTTTTCTTTAATGAATTAGATGTTTGGTTTTAGAAGTATATATAGTGTATAAATATGATAAATATAACATGTTTAAGATTCTAAATATAATTATATTATAAAAACATTGACCACATTCAATGCACCTATGTGGTTTTGAGGTTATAAACTGAACAACCCCAAAGACGTCCAACTGAAGTCAACCATTTTAGTAACTAAATAAAACATGATAATAAATGAAATAAAAGGAATATTGATAATTTAAAGAACAATATTTTTTTAATAAATAATAAAATTAAATATAATTTTATTATTCAATAGTTATAAAACATACGAAGCTAGACATGATTTAAGGTAAGAGATTTTTGTTTAAATGTTGTTTTATATGCTTTAAAATATTTCTCCCACAAATCCATGTTCTTTTAAATGTTTAAAAAATGTTTTTATTTAAGATTAAATGTTTTTTAAAGTTAATTTTGACAATATTTTACTTTCTTTATGATGGTTTTAAAAGTAATCAGTTCAGTTTTTTTATATGTGTTAATTTCAACATTTTTTTACAAATGTGAAAAAAGAATGTTTTTTACATATACAGTTTGACCTATTTTTACCACACCATATATTTTATTCAATATCAAGAATCCTTTACATGTTTTATGGTTATTTTCAAATAAAATATTTTCTAAATATTTTTGTAATTTTAAATTTTAGAATTATTTTTTAATTAAATGAATTCTTCTTGTCCTATTTATGAGATAATTGGAAGTGATTTTCTTATGGGTGAAAATGAGTTTCTCAAGGGATTTATGATGAAAAGTTCCATATTAAAAATATTTTTTCATGACATATTAATTTATCAATAAAGATGACGAGGGGTGGTCTTGATATAGCTCATCAAGATGGGTGATACTGATATAGCTCTCCAATGCATTTGGAAATGATGTAGATTTCATAAGACAAAAAATGAGGTAGATAACCGGGTAGGTTACTCTTATGGAATTAACTAGGATTCAATTATTTTGACATAGATTTAACATGAGTGGACATGAGTTATGAGTATGATTCTCCCATATACCAACATTAGGCTTATAAGAAAAATGGTTTTTATGGAAATATAAATATTTCACGAGGAAAGGAATGTATAAATGTGAAATGTTTGTTTTTAAAAGGAATGTTTTCATGAGTGACCATATGACTCAATATAGATTCATGGGGTTTCATATGGGTTATAATGTTTTTCAAGGGTTTACTTTGAGAAAATATTGATTTTCACATACTAAATTTTTTTATTTATGTGTTCAATGTTTTATTGTAAAAAAGGTAAACATCCTCATAGTTATTCATGTATTTTAATAGACTAATGGGATACATTTTTTATAACACTTATTAAGCTTTTTTCTTCCAATCCTTTGTTTTCACAGGTTTTTTATAGGATCTATGGATGAATAGAAATTTTATCAAGTCCATGATTTTTACTATGGTGGTTCATCTTAAATGAAGTATAAGTGTCTTGAATGAAACAAGGGTGTAAACTTAAAGTTATGTTTTTGTAGAAAAATGCATACCATGTGAAAGTGCCCACTTGATTATTTATTTTTTTTAACTAATTATCTAAAACTCTAAACTTAAATGATTCTATAAATGTATGAAGGTGTAACCCTTATTATAAATCATGAAATTATGGTTTTAATAAGGTAAAAGTCATTATATATTGTTATATGGTATTGATGCGGTATACAAATATAATGATGGTATTTGATTGTGGTATGTGGGGTATAGTTATGGAATGTTGTATGTAACTATGATATATGTATTCATATGTTGTATACACATATATAGGGGATGATAGTTCTAGAATGTATGTCGTTGGGGTGTGTAGGTGACTAGTTTAGTGGATAAGTGGTTGTAAGGGTATCTTTATCTATATATTTTCTTAATTAATTTTAATATTACTTATATAAAGATTTCATGAGTAAGTATCATTCAAATTTAGTGGTAGTTGATCTAGGGATAGGTAAAAATTCAGTTTCCCTATTTATTCCTAGGGTATTTAGAATTCTTCTTGTTAGAGTCTTGGGAGAAACCTACTGAGTATACATGAATGGTAAAAACTTCTATAATTTTTTTAAAAAATATAGGGTAGTAGGAAATCAACCTGGCCCATGATAGTTCAGGATGTAGAGGTTGGATGGTGTCTATGAAGTTTCTTCCATAATTCAACTTGGTATTATTTTACTTTTAATTATTATTTTAGTATGAAATTACATATATTTTATATTATTAAAGGTATTTTTTTGTCATTATTTATAGACTTTATCAATGGTTTCTTATCTTAACTAGGATTTAGAGGGTAATTCCTCCATTAATTTTGTTTCATACCCTCTATTTTTGTCACAAAAATAAGGCCTTTTGGAGGTAGGATTTGAAAATCACCCTTGACTTCAGTACCATCTAGGAGAGGTTCTAGTGGGGATGAGACATGATATGATTAATATTTTTAAATTTATTAAACATATTAATTTTTTTACCATATTTACAACGAATTTTCTTTAATTATGTTATTTTATAAAATGAATGTGAGGAACTTTAAATCTGGGTTCCACCACTGTAATGTCCTGGCCCAATTGACCACTAAACCGGTCACCACATGACCTCAAAAACGTCTCCATGTACGCCAAAGGCTACCAAATAGCAATGAGGGTGTATGGATAGTCAGTGGGAAGACTATACCCTCATATTCCGAGTGCACAGTGGTAAGCTGATAGTAATAGCAAGAAATAGATATTAGCATAAGTAGTATACCGAAATAACTAAATAATGAAAGACAATTGAAATATCATCAAAATATAGAAAATGGACAATTCCAGTTTATACAATGCATGCATGCCAATTATGATACATAATTCAAAAGTAGTAAACAGTTCATCATGCTTTACATCTCAGTGTAGAAATAATAAAAAACCGAATCCCTACGGTGATATCCATGAGCATCCTGATCCCCCGCTCAGTCTTTTGCTCCTAAGTCCCATATACAAGAGAAAAAAACACAAGAAGAGGTCCACAACCCTTCAAATAATAATATTTTACTCAGATACCAATGGTACCTGAGTAGGGTGGGAGATAAAATCTCAGTAGGCCGACACCAATGGTGTCAAGCCCTAACCAATATGTGCAACATGTAAACATACAGTTTGCAGGTAAATATGTAAGATATAAATACAAGTAAGGAATCCCCATGGAATATAAAATGCTAAAATATTCATACTGACTTAGCCCTACAAGTCTCCCTACACAAGATAGACAAGATCCTTTAATAAGGTAGTTATAAGCAATGAAAAAAATAAATAAATAACATAGCCTCATCATACATCCAAACATGTCACAATTTACCACGACCAGGACGTATAATCGATCTTATCACATACCTCATGATCGTTCCTTATAAAGAAGTTCAGTCCAAAAAGCGCTAGATCTAAGTAAATTGTCCAATGAATCCATATATAAATTCTAGACCATGAAGGGAAAGATCCAAGGAACTCATCCATGGCATCCACATCGAGTCCCATGGGCGTCGTAGTGGAAACTTGATCTAGGAATTGGTTACAATCCTAGGATCATGGGTACCGACATGACCAACTCAAGTCTAAGAAAGGAAAATCCACGGGGTAACAAGACCAGAAGCATCCAATAAAATAAGGATCCAAGGGGTATGATCATCCTACGACATCCACTACCACATTCCAGATCCATTGAGAGCATTCCAAGGCATCTATAAAACCATTAATTCATTTCAAACCATTTATCGAATTAAACCATATTAGTATACCCACTCATATAAACCATTCCATTATAATCCATGGGTTTACCCACCCACTATTCCTAATCCAATACAAGGAATAACATTAGAATATGGGTATACCCACCCACATAACCATAACATTTCATTTATTGAGTATACCCACTCACTACATCACCCATAACATGAGTATACCCACTCATCTGTCCATTTCCTTTTAATCAATTCATATGGGTATACCCACCCCTATATCACTATTTAATAATTTACTACATCACAAGTCAATCAATGATCATACCCTCTCATGTTGATAATTAATATTTAAATACATCCTATGATTTTACCCACTCATTTAACCATTTTACATTTAAGGCTTATAATGAGCTTACCGACCCATTATCCATCACTTGCAACAAATGAATTAGATTCATTATAATGAATTTACCCTTTCATTAATTCCCATTCACAAACCATGAAACCAAGGAGTATACCCACTCATTGTTATAATTTACATTCATTCCTATCACATGGAATACCTTCCATTTAATACCATTTACACTTAAAAATTTCACATGGGTTTACCCTCCCCCATACTACCATTCTAGTTCCATAGAATTATTTTACACATGTGCATCAACAAGAAAATGAGTCAATGCATATCCTAGTCAAGAAAACCATATCCTTTTAGTTTAAACAATATTCCTCTAACTTGGAAAGAATAGGAAAAACTAAAAATCATCAAGCCACGAAAACATAATAGGATAATCACTATGTTTTTAGCTTGAAGGTTGCACACCTTCGTTTGAGGGGTTTTATTACAAAAACCCAACTTTATAAATGTAAGAACCCGAATATTCTTTTAAGGTATGTTTTCTTTTTTCTGGTGTTTTTTAGGAAAAAGAGGAGTTTTCTGGAAATTTCTTAAGTACATTTTGTGTACTTTATAAGTACACACCATGTACTCGGTTACTGCAGGTAGCTGAGTGCTGGCTGTGTCACGTCCATGCACACAACCATGTGTGGTGACCTGGAGACCCCTAATGGAGGGGTTGGTAAAGTCAAGTACAGGCCGTGTACTTCTAAAGTACACGCCATGTACTTTCTTTTTTTCATTAAACATACTAGGGTCGTGTCTGATAGACATAAACGTCTCCTTCTAGGTCTGGTTCTTCCAAGAGAAATTGTACAACTGTGATCTTTCCCCGATCCCCCGATCGAGCAACCGTTCTCTGAATCAACCGTTGTTGATTGCGTTGGGATCGCCTCGGTAAGCTCTTCCTTCTCATAGAGCTTCGTTTTCTAATTCATCTTCTTTCTGAAGTTATCTTTAGTTGATCGTTTTTAGCATTTTTGTATATCTATGATGTTATTTGGTGATTCAAGGCTTGAGGTTCATGTATAACTATCCAACAACACCGAGGTAGGTGGTTTGTGCCTTTCCATAGTTAGTCTTTGAGTTATATGTGAAAAAGTGCCCAATACCCTTGAACGTGGTATTGCGTGTTTATATTTTAGCCCTAATGTTTTCCTGATATGCCTTGGTTGATTGGATAGAGGATATATGTTGTGAATAGGGTTTATTTTTCCATTCTATGGAGGTTTTTCCCATGTTTTCTTGTTTTGACCGTTTGGTCTAGTTTTTCCTTTTAGACTGCAGCTTTGTTTTCCATGCCTTGTATTGTTAGGATGGAGTGATTATTATCTGTCTTTCTATTATAATATAGACTGGTTAGCCAAGTAGTTCTTGAGGTTTACTTTGGTCACTTCACTTTTCTATGCTTGTTTGACTTACACAGGTCCGTGAGAACCTGGTGTAGTGACCATAGGGAGAATGGACGTAAGGGATTCTCCAGAGTGTCCGTTATTATTGTTATGATGCGAGACCATAGGGGGAATTGACGTAAGTGCATCCTTAGAGTGTCTATAGTTCCTTGAAATGGGCCACAGAGCGAATGAGTCATAAGTGCTTCCCCAGAGTGCCTTTTAGTTACTGATACGAGACTATAGGGGGAATTGACGGCGAGTGCTTCCCCAGAGAGTCTATAATGAAGCTGAACCATAGGGGTTAGAATGGGTGTAATTCATAAAGGGTTTATTGTGTTTTCTAGGTAGGACCAGAGGGTATTAGGATGTGAGTACATCCCAGATGGTTACCTATTTGTGATTATCTGTTTACATGCTATGTGGAATAGAGTGCTTTGAAACTGTGGAATTGTTACTGTTGAGTACTTCCTTGTTATTGCTTTATTTGTTTATTTCCTGCTATATATATTCACTGACTATTAGGCATAGATCTCTTGGTGGTTTCCTATTGGTATTTAGTCCCACACCTTGTTTTGGCCATGATTTTGGGCCCAAACAGATTATATGGTTACAGGTATAGATAAGGGAAAGCACCCTTCTAATAAAGGTACTTGACTAGTTTGGAGCTGGAGAGCATGAGACAAAGCATTGGCTTGCGATGCTATGGATTTGTTTACTATTTTTCTTGTACATTGGTTTAGTACTATATTTTAGCATTGTGACTTGTTTGGCTGTTTTCCTAGACATATGTATCATGCATCATTATATATGTGCTCCGGCTGTTTATTTCTTCAGTATTCTGCTATTTATTTTTGTATGGTAATATTACCACTTCCGCAATTGCTTTGTGTTTTACTTCAGTTGTGTTACTCTTCCAATGAGGGAATAGTTTCCCCACTATCACACCCAAGGACCTCACTGCTAGTCGGTAGACTCTGGCATTTGGGGAAATGAGCTTGAGGCCATGTGACCAACCGGGTACAGGGCGTCTCTGGGTGGCTTCCGGAACCGGGATGTTACAAAGTGGTATCAGAGGCATTCTTTTCTTCTTGACATACTGTTTAGAGCCTATAGTCAGGGATATGATGGAAATAGTTACTTGGTAATAAGCTATTCTCGGGAGTAGCTTACCCATGTACAGGGAAAAGCCATTTTACCTTGTTTATTAAAATTTTCTAGTTTTGAAATTTTACGGTTGATTTGATTTCATCGTTGGGTGATTCACATGATTTGTCCTGTTATTTTTGATATTATTGAGGTTTTATTTCTATTACAACCCGATTAGACGAGGGTATTCCATATCATGCATCATATAGGCACTTGCTATAAATCACATGTCATGCATTCTGTCCATGCCATTTAGGGTGCATTAGCGATTGCATGTTGTAGTGATAGATGTTGTGCTATATATGCTCGTTGTTGTGATAGATACCTTAATAAAGTACCTGTTGTTTGATAGGGTATTTATTTTTGTAAGGTTTTTTTTGAATGAACGCCAAACTTTGGTTCTTGAGGTGTTATGGGCCCTCATGGATCAGAATTTGGTGGATCATTTCTCTGTTTTTTATATGACATGTAAGAGATGAAAAGATTTTATTTGCGGGGAGTATGGGGCCTCACAGATTGGAATTTGGAACTTTAATGTTTGTTTTAGTGTTTTATGGGCTTTTATATTAGTTTCTGAGGATTACTATCCAAAAAAACCCAGAATACACGCCGTGTAGTTTTGAATACACACCACGTGTTCCTCTATTCGGGAAGAAACTATTTTTATTAAGTACATGCCATATGTACATGCCGTGTAGTCTCTAACTGTGTCACTGGCTGTGTGGGAAGAGACATGGGGTTGGTAAATCTTTGGGGGAACACGCCGTGTACCGGTTGTACACGCCGTGTTATGTAGACCATGTGTCCACCCATGTGACTAATGACACAGATGGATAAAACTTATGTTATACACACCATGTCAATCTTCAATACGCCGTGTAGTGTAACCCATGTATCAAGCCGTGTAGCGAACAAAACGAGTCAGTGAAATCTCCCAGTACACGCTGTGTCTGGCAAAAACACACAGTGTAGAGTCAGCTGTGTAACCGGTCATGTCACTAACAACACGGTTCGGTGAAGCTCGTATAGTACACACTGTGTCTGGAAAGAACACACAATGTATTATTGTTCTAGGATAACTATGTATCTTAGTTGTGTATAAGGAATCAGGAAGGATAAGGGAAGTCAAGTACATTCCATGTGTTTGGACAACACGCCGTGTGTTTGGGGTGTTACACGACTAGTTTTGGAAGAAGTACATGTCCGTGTGAAGGCTTAAGGAAACACGCCATGTAGGCATTATACATGTCGTGTATCCATGTTTTGAAAAATTTGAATGCTTTATTTCTCCTATTCCCTTCTTATACTTCTAGGATTTAGTCCCTGTTAACATTAATCTAAGGTGTGTGCTTGACTTTGCAGAGTCATGCCACCAAAACAACCTCTAGCTGTACGCTAGTTGCAAGGTGATGATCAGACACTGGACATGGCTGGTCAGGGACTATCAGTAGATCCTCCAGTCATGCCAGTCTTGGAATCTGCCTTCATTCCAGACACAGGTGATGATGCACAGTTCTGAGAGGTCTTTATGAGGTTCATGTAGACCTTCTGAGGAGTACCGCATATTGCCCCGTCTTTGAAAGAGTTTATGCGGGTCTCTCAGCAGCAACATCCTCAGACATTCATCGAGGAAGGGGGACCTCAGGCTGCATAGTCATGATTATAAGCCATGCTTTCTATCTTCGAGAATCTGGAGATGAATCCAAAGAGGATGGTCAAGCTTGATATGTACATGGTCCAGGACTCCTCTAAGAGATGGTGGGATGTGATCTCACAGGCGGGATGCCAACAGAATATGGCCTGGAATGAGTTTCAACATACCTTCTACAATTACTTCTACCTAGAGACTTTGAGGGCCGATCGAGCCCAAGAGTTCCAGAGTCTGGAGCAGGGTACTCTTGCTGTTATGGATTATTATACTCGCTTCACTGAGTTGCAACGCTTCACGCCTATTGCAGGAGGTGATGATTTATTCCTAGCAAGGAAGTTTGAGGATAATCTAAGGCACGAAATCCGATTGTAGGTGAATATATTCAGGTTGACTTCTATCACTTGTATAGTCAATTGGGCACTGATAACAGAGCGTAATCTGAGGGATTCTGGAGTTGTGATCCAGGGCGGTTCGAAATCCAGAGTTAGTATCCCTCCTACTAACAACATGAAGCGCCATAGGGGGTCTTCACACGGGGATCCAATGAGGTGAAAAACTTCTTCTGATAGCCAGGTGGTGTGCTACCAGCGTGGTAAGAGCGGGCATACAAAGCCACATTTCCCAAGAGACCCATTGGACTGCCAATCTTGCAGCAAGATGGGTCATCTTCAGTGTTTCTGTCAGTTCTTCTCACCAACAACTGGTGACAGGGGTTCTTCTATGACTCCTCGTACAAGAGCAGTGCCACCAGTTTCTCATTAGTCTGGGAACTAGAGTTCTTATGACCATTCAGGCTGAGGTGGAGGTCACGACCGTGGTATTCAGTCACCGAGATTTCATCGACATCAGGGTGGATCAGTTCAGAGTGGTCAGGTGGGGTCATAGGGCCACGATACAGGCTAGACTTTTGTAGTGGAGAAAACCCAGTAGGAGAAGGATCCCAGACCCTCTACTGTTCGAGGTACGATCCTAGTTGTCTCAGTTTTATCTTCTGCTCTTTTTGATATAGGGGATTGACATATATTTATATCTATTATTGTTTTGGAGAGCCTTGGGCTCTGTAACTTTTCTTATGCTGATATTTTGACATTGAACACTCTGTTGGGGACAAGAATGGCTAGTGTACGTCAGTGTAAGGAGTGCCCTCTTGAGGTTGGTGGGTGTCACTTCTTATGGGATCTCTATGTCCTAGAGATGACATGCTATGATGTCATTCTCAGAATGGATTGGTTAGTTCCCTTCTAGTATTTTGTCGACTGCTATCATTGTAGGGTGAGTTTTACATCACCAGAGGGTGGATCGTTTCTTCATAAGGGAGAATGAGATGTCTAGGCGAGTAGAGAGGGACCTAAGCATCATGGTTTGGGAGGAGTTACAACCCAGATTTCTATTATATATCTGGATGACCAAGGGACTTCATAGTTGTAATTTTATACAATGGTGGATCATTTCAGGGATGTCTTTTCATAATAGTTTTTAGGTTTTCCTCCGGAGCGAGAGGTATAGTTTTTTATCGAGCTTGTGCCAGGAGAGACACTGGTGTCCATTCCTCCTTATAGGATGGATACACCAGAGTTACAAGAGATGAAGAAGAAATTGGAGGAGTTGTAGAAAAAGGGTTTTATCCAACCCAGTACTTCTCCTTGGGGTTCTCCGGTCCTGTTTACAAAGAAGACAAATGGTACCCTCCGACTTTGCATGGATTATCGGAAGCTGAACCAGTTGATGGTCAAGAACCGATATCCCTTATCGAGGATTGATGATCTCTTTGATCTACTTTGAGGAGCCTGGGTGTTCTCAAAGATTGACTTGAGATTCGATTACCATCAGTTGTGCATTAGACCATCAAATGTACCTCTTTCAACCTTTCAGAGCAGGTATGGTCTATACGAGTATGTGGTTATGTCGTTCGGTCTCACAAACACACTTGAACTTTTCATGGAACTAATGAACCAAGTGTTCCATCCATACTTGGATTATTTCGTGGAAGTCTTCATGGATGATATCTTGGTGTACTCTCATGCTCGACACAACCATGCTACCCATCTTGAGATCATTTTGAGTACACTGAGAGAGCATTAGTTATATGCTAAGCTCTCAAAATGCAACTTTTGGATGGACCAAATTCACTTATTAGGTCATTTTATCTCAAAGATAGGAGTATTGGTAGACCTAGAGAAATTGAGAGCAGTAGTTTACTGGGAGCACCTGAAAAATGACTTTGAGGTACGAAGATTTCTAAGGCTGGCTGGTTACTACAGAAGTTTCATACAAGACTTTTCACACTTAGCAGCGCCACTGAAGAGACTGCCAAAGAAGGGTGTAGAGTACTTGTGGTCAGATTCTTGCAAGTCATCCTTTCAAGAGTTTAAATGGAGGTTGACTTCAGCACCGATACTAATTTTTCTAGAGCTGAGAAAAACCTATACTGTGTTTTGTAATGATTTAGGTATTGGGTTGGGAGAAGTGCTTATGCAGGGAGAAGGAGTCTTTGCATACTGGTCTTAGCAGTTGAGGCCACATGAGAGGAACTACTGGACACACGATCTTGATTTGGCTGTAGTTGTTCATGATTTACACTATTAGAGGCATTATCTTCTAGGAGAGCATGTCATGGTTTTCACCGACCACAAAAGTCTCAAGTACATCTCTACTCAGAGTGACCTGAATTTAAGACAGCGAAGGTGGGTTGAGTACCTTCAGCCTTTTGACTTTGAGATTTCCTATACTCTAGGGAAAGGTAATGTTGTGGCTGATGCATTGAGTATGAGGACTCAGAAATAGGAAGTTCAGGAGACCAGCAGTGAGTGGAAGCTTATGGCTATGCTCTCTGAGATGCATTTGGAGGTGCACGACAGTCATGGGCAAATGTTTCTGTCTTCGGTAGCTGTTACCTATACTCTTCTTGATCGAGTGCGAACGAGGAAGCTATCAAATTCTGAAGGCCTAGTCCTTCGAAAGAGTGTTTCAGCAGAGGACCCTATTCCTATATGGACCATAGGCGAGGACGAGATATTGCGTTTCCAGGGGCGTGTATGGGTTTCAGCAGACATATGCGAGGAGTTGATGTGGGAATTTTATTCCTCAGTTTGGGTAGTTTATCCTGGTTTCACCAAGATGTATCATGATCTACACCATCAGTATTAGTGGCTAGGTATGAAGAAATATGTTTCTAGGTTTTTCATGAGGTTGTCACCTGTCTGTAGGTGAAGGTAGAGCATCAATGACCAGAAAATATTCTGCAGCTATTAACCATTCTCGAGTGGAAGTGGAATGACGTTGTGATGGATTTCATGATAGGTTTTTTGAGTTCACCTTGAGGGAATGATGTAGTTTGGGTTGTCATTGACAGAATCACGAAGGTTGCTCACTTCTTAGCAATCAAGGAGACTTTCAGTGTTGATAATCTGGGATGGTTGTACATCCTCTAGATAGTGCGTCTACATGGGGTTCCACACTCCATTGTTTCAGATAGGGACACACGTTTTACTTCTCAGGTTTGGCAGGTATTATAGAAGGATTTGGGAACACATGTAATTTTGAGTACAGCTTACCATCCCTAGACAAATGGCCAGTCCGAGTGTATGATTCAGGTGCTGGAGGACATGCTACAAGCATGCATCCATGATTTTGGAGGTTCTTGGGAGAAACACATACCTCTTGTGGAGTTTTCCTACAACAATAGATTTCAAGCCACTGTTTAGATGACACCTTATGAGGCCTTGTACAGTAGGCCATGTCGATCACCCTTATGTTGGTTGGAGATAGGAGAGGCAGCTATACTGGGACCTCATCTTCTCTAGGAGACTACAGAGAAGATAGAGTTGATTCAGAAGAGGATGGCTACTGCACAGTCTCAACAGAAGTCTTATGCTGATCAGTGGATATGACCTTTGGAGTTCGAGATTGGGGATCATGTTTTCCTGCGTGTCACACCGAGGTTGGGGCACAAGAGGATTAGGATATAGGGTAAGCTTTCGCTGAGGTACATTGGGCCATTTGAGGTTTTGGAGTGAGTCGGGCCAGTTGCCTATCGGCTATAGTTACCTTAGAGATACCAGGATATGCACATCGTCTTTCATGTTTATCAACTTCGACGTTACTTATCAGACCCGTGTCATGTTTTTCAACCAGAAGAGGCTGAGTTGGAGGTGGATGCCTCATTTGAGGAGCATCCTATCCAAATTGTTGATTGCATTATGAAGGTTCTCTATGGACGGTCTGTTCCTCTGGTACAAGTGCTATGGCGGCACAAGCAAGTACATGATGAGAATTGGGAGAGGGAGATCAATGTACGATCATAGTGGATGGAGTTGTTCAAGGATTATTCTTCTACGCCACCTTGCTAGGGAAATTTGGGGATGAATTTCTTTAAGGGGGGAAGTTTGTAAGAACCCGGATATTCTTTTCAGGTATGTTTTCCTTTTTCTGGTGTTTTTAGGAAAAAGTGGAGTTTTCTAGAAATTTCTTAAGTAAACACCATGTAATTTATAAGTACATTCCATGTGTGGTGACCTGGAGACCACCTAATGCGGGGGTCAGTAAAAGAAATTACACATCGTGTACTTCTTTTGCTGATAAATTGACATTGAACACTTCGTTGGGGATAAGAAGGCTAGTGTACGTCAGTGTAAGGAGTGCCCTCTTGAGGTTGGTTGGTGTCACTTCTTATGGGATCTCTATGTCCTAGAGATAACAGTCTATGATTTAATTATTGAAATGGATTAGTTAGTTTATTTCCAGGCTATTGTCAACTGTTATCATTGTAGGGTGAGTTTCACATCACCATAGGGCAGATCGTTTATTCATAAGGGAGAATGAGATGTCCAGGCGAGTAGAGCGGGACCCAAACATCATGGGTTGGGAGGAGTTACAACCCAGATTTCTAGTCTATATATGGATGACCAAGGGACTTCACAGTTGGACATTCCTCTAGTGGTGGATCGTTTCAAGGACGTCTTTCCAGAGGACTTTTCAGGTTTGCCTCTAGAGCTAGAGGTGGAATTTTCTATTGATCTTGTTCCAGGAGCAGCACCAGGGTCCATTCCTCCTTATAGGATGGCTACACCAGAGTTATAGGAGCTCAAGAAGTAGTTGGTGGAGTTTCAAAAAAAGGGTTTTATCTGACCCAATACTTATCCTTGGGGTTCTCCTGTCCTATTTGCGAAGAAGGCAGATGGTACCCTCTGACTTTGTGTGGATTATCGGAAGATGAACTAGTTGACGGTCAAGAACCAATATCCCTTGATGAGGATTGATGATATCTTTGATCAAATTCAAGGAGCCCATGTGTTCTCGAATATTGACTTGAGATCCGGTTACCATCAGTCGTGTGTTAGACCATCAGATTTATCTCTTAAAGCCTTTTAGAGAAGGTATGGACTATACAAGTATGTGGTTATGCCGTTCTGTCTCACGAACGCACCTGCAGTTTTCATAGTACTGATGAACCGAGTGTTCCATCCATACTTGTATTATTTCGTGGTAGTCTTCATGGATGATATCTTGGTGTACTCTCAATTTCGACACGACCATTCTACCCATCTTGAGATCATTTTGAGTACACTGAGAGAGAATCAGTTATATGCTAAGCTCTCAAAATTCGACTTTTGGGTGGACCAAATTCACTTCTTGGGTCATGTTATCTTACAGGCAGGAGTATCGGTAGACCTAGAGAAAGTGAGAGCAGTAGTTTCTTGAGAGAATCCGAAAAATGTCTTCAAGGTACAATGCTTTCTAGGTCTGGCTAGTTGCTACAGACGTTTCATACAAGACTTTTCACGCTTAGCAGCGCTGCTGAGGGGGTTGACTAAGAAGGGTGAAATGTACTTGTGGTCAGATTCTTGCGATTCATCCTTTCTAGAGCTAAAAGAAAGGTTGACTTCAACATCGATACTAGTTTTTCCAGAGCTGGGAAAAATCTATACTATGTTTTGTGATGCTTTAGGTAGATGGCTGGGGGTAGTGATTTTGTAGGGAGAAGGAGTCGTTGAGTAAGAGTCTCAATAGTTGATGCCACATGAGAGGAATTACCTGACACATGATCTTGAGTTAGCTGCAGTTGTTCATGAATTACGTTGTTGGAGACATTTTCTTCTAGGAGAGAACTTCATGGTTTTCACTAACCATAAAAGTCTCAAGTACATCTTCACTCAGCGTGACCTGAATTTGAGACAGTGAAGGTGGGTTGAGTAACTTCATCCCTATGACTTTGAGCTTGCCTATATGCCAGAGAAAGGTAACGCTGTGGCTGATGCATTGATCATGAATACTCAGATACAAGCTGTTCAGGAGGCCAGTAGTGAGTGGTAGCTTATGACTCTGCTCTTTGAGATGCATTTGGAGGTGCCCAATAGTCAGGGGAAAATGTTTCTATCTTCGGTAGCTGTTACCTCTACTCTTCTTGATCGAGTGAGAATGGGGAAGCTATCAGATTATGAAGGCCTAGTCCTTCGAGAGAGTGTTTCAGGAGAGGACCCTATTCCTAGATAGACCATAGGCGAGGATGAGATCTTACATTTTCAGGGGTGCGTATGGGTGTCAATGGGCATACACAAGGAGTTGATGTGGGACTTTCATTCCTCAGTTTGGGAAGTTCATCCTGGTGTCACCAAGATGTATCATGATCTACACCATCAGTATTGGTGTCCAGGTATGAAGAAAGATTTTTTTGGGTTTTTCATGAGGTATTCCACCTATCAGCAGGTGAAGGTAGAGCATCAGTGACCAGTAGGGATTTTGTAGCTGTTACCCATTCCTGAGTGGAAGTGGAATGATGTTGCGATGGATTTTGTCATAGGTTTGCCGAGGTCGCCTCAAGGGAATGATGCAGTTTGGGTTTTCATTGACAGAATCATGAAGGTTTCTCACTTCTTGCTAATCAAGGAGACTTTCAGTGTTAATGATCTGGGATGGTTGTACATCCATGAGATAGTGCATCTACAGGGGGTTACACACTCCATTTTTCAGATAGGGATGCACGTTTTACATCTCGGGTCTGGTAGGGATTACAAAAGGCTTTGGGCCCACAAGTACTTCTGAGTACAACTTACCATCCCTAGATAGATGTCCAGTCTGAGCGTACAATTCAAGTGCTTAAGGACATGCTACAAGTAGTCATCCTTGATTTTGGAGGTTCTTGGGAGAAGCACATACCTTTTGTGGAGTTTTCCTACAAAAATAGTTTTCAAGAAACTATTCAGATGGAATCCTATGAGCCCTTGAACGGTAGGCCATGCTGATCACCCTTACATTGGCTGGAGATAGGAGAGGCAGCTATGCTGGTACCTCGTCTTGTCCAGGAGACTACAGAGCAGATAGAGTTGATTCGGAAGAGGATGACTACCGCATAGTGTCGAAAGAAGTCTTATGCAGATCAGCGGAGATGACATGTGAAGTTCAAGGTTAGGGATTAGGTTTTCTTGAGTGTCACACCGAGGTTGGGGCACAAGAGGATTAGGAGACAAGGTAAGCTTTCACAGAGGTACGTCGGGCCATTTGAGATTTTGGAGAGAGTCAGGACAGTTGCCTATCCACTGCAGTTACCTCATAGATATCGGTATATTCACAACATCTTTCACATTTCTCAGCTTCGACATTACTTCTTAGACCCATCTCATGTTTTTCAACCCGAAGAGGTTGAGTTGGAGGTGGATGCCTCATTTGAGGAGCATCCTATTCGGATTTTTGATCGTTGTACGAAGGTTCTCTGTGGACGGTCTGTTCCTCTGGTACGAGTGCTATGGACACACGGGTGAGTACATGATGAGACTTGGGAGAGGGAGAATGATGTACGATCGTAGTGTCTAGAGTTGTTCAAGGATTCTTCTTCTACGCCGACTTGCTAGGGAAATTCGGGGACAAATTTCTTTAAGGGGGGAAGTTTGTAAGAACCTGGATCTTCTTTTCAGGTATTTTTTTTCTGTTTTCTAGTGTTTTTGAGGAAAATAGATGTTTTATGGAATTTTCTTAATTACACACCATGTACTCAGTTACCGCATGTAGATGGGTTCTTTCTGTGTCATGGCCATACACACAGTCGTGTGTGGTGACCTAGAGACCACCTAATGCGGGGGACGATAAAGGCAAGTACACGTTGTGTACTTCTAAAGTACACGTCGTGCACTTTTTTTTCATTAAACATACCATGGTCTCGTCTAACAGAAAAAACCATCTTCTTCTAGGTTTAGTTCATTCGAGAGAAATTGTATGACTATGATCTTTCCCTAAGCCCCTGATCGAGCACCCATTCTCCGAATCAACTGTCGTCGATTGTATTGGGATCACCTCGGTAAGCTCTTCCTTCTCCTAGAGCTTTGTTTCTTGATTCCTCACCTTACTCATGTTATCTTCGATTGAATATTTTTATCTTTTTTTATATATACGGTGTTCTTGGGAAATTCAAGGCTTGAGGTTCAAGTATAACAATCCCACTACACCGAGGTAGGTGGTTTGTGCCTTTCCGTTGTTAGTCTTTGAGTTATATGTGAAAAAGTGCCCAATACCCTAGAACAGGGTATTGCATGTTTATGTTTTAGCCCTAATGTTTTCTTTCTATGACTTGTTTGATTGGATAGAGGCTATATATTGTGAATATGGTTTATTTTTCCATACTATGGAGGTTTTTCCCATGTTTTATTGTTTTGAGTGTTTGTTCTAGTTTTTCCTGTTAGGCTGCTGGTTTGTTTTCCATGCCTTGTATTGTTAGGATAGAGAGATTATCATCTGTCTTATTGTTATACTGTAGACTAGTTATTCAATTAGTTCTTGAGGTTTACTTTGGCCTATTTTCTTTTCTATGCTTGTTTGACTTACACAGGGCCGTGAGAACCTATTATAGTGGACCATAGGGAGAATGGACGTAAGGGCTTCTCCAGAGTTTCTATTATTATTGTTACGATGCAAGACCATAGGGGGAATTCACGTAAGTGCTCCCTTAGAGTGTCTGTAGTTCCTTGACACGAGACACATGGGGAATGAGATGTAAGTGCCTCCCCAGGAGCGCCTTTTAATTACCGATACGAGACTATAGGGGGAATTGATGGTGAGTTCTTCCCCAGAGAGTCTATACTAAAGTTTAACCAGAGGGGTTAGACTGGGTGTACTTCCTAGATGGTTTCTTGTGTTTGTTAGGTAGGACCATAGGGGATTAGGCTGTGAGTACATCCCAGAGGGATATCTGTTTTTGATTATCTATTTACTTTCTATGTGGAACTGAATGGTTTGAAACTGTGGAACTGTTATTGTTAAGTACTTCCTTGTTACCTCTTCTTTTGTTTATTGTCTGATATATATATTCAATGACTGTTAGGCACATATCTCTTGGTGGTTTCCTTATATTATTTAGTCTCACACCCTGTTTGGGCATGATTTTGGTCCCAAAAAGATTATATTATTGCAGGTATAGATAAGGGAAAGCGCTCTTCTACTACAGGTACTTGACTGCTTTGGAGCTAGAGAGAATGGGACCAAGATTTGGCTTGCGATGCTGTGGATCTATTTACTATTTTTCTTGTACTTTGGTTTAGTACTATATTTTATAATTGTGACTTGTTTGGCTGTTTTCCTAGATATATGTATCATGCATCATTATATATGTGCTCCAGCTATTTATTTCTTCATTCTTCCACTGTTTATTTTTGTATGGTAATATTAATGCTTTCGCTATTGCTTTGCATTTTATTTCCATGGTGTTACTCTGCCAATGAGGTAATAGTTTCCCTACTATCACACCCATGGCCCTCGCTACTAGTCAGTAGCCTTTGGTATTTTGAGAAATGTGCTTGAGGCCATGTGACCAACCGGGTACGGGGCGTCTCTAGGCGGCTTCTGGAACTGGGATGTTATAATAAAACAATAAGATATTTATCTCATTTCATCATTTTAGTTAAGATATGAAGTTTCATTAAACTAGGAAACTCATCAAGCAACTTTTTTAAAGAATCAACTAAGGTATTCTTAAATAAAGAGTCAAATATAGGGACCCTACCTCAAAAGATAGCCCCATAAAGATTTATTAGTAAAGCAGCAGCTTGTTCGCACACCCTCACTTCTATATATATATATATATATATATATATATATATCCTTAAATATATGTATGTGTTCCCCACACCTTGAGGGAACATGGACACTGGAGATATATATATCTATATATATTCATACCTGGGAAAAATGTGTGTGCACACAGGGAAAATGACCACAATACTGTATAAGAATTCCCCCAGGTCTCATAAACACCATGAAACCCTAAATAGAGGCTGCAAAAAAAATTATTGGTTTAAACCCTTACCTCAAATTCATGACGATGGACCAAATCAGCCTAAACCACTTTGCCTTCGGCGGTGGTTACCGGAACATGGAACAACGTGTCCCTTGACACCCTTTTCACAACCTAAAACCAAAAGAATACCAAAAATTAGATTAAAAACCAACCCTATGGTTTAAGAAGAATTATTTAAGGTGAAGGAGAGGCTAAGAAATCACTAGGAAATAGTAGGAGAAGAGTAGAGAGGACTTACTGTGAAGGATTTTTTGGTGAAATGGGAAAAAACCAGCCATAATCGATGATCGGAGGAGAGGAGGTTGAGGGGAATCATCGCGCGTCGAAGGGGGAACCCCCTGGTGGGGTGAGTCATGGGTTAGGTGAGAGAGAGGGTGAGGGTGTGAGTTTTTATTTTAATTTATTTTAATTTAATTTAATTATTTAAACAGACCAGTCTGCATGGTTTGGCTACATTTTTTTGCAAACTGTGTGCCAACCGTGTGACACCCCCTTTCTAAGAAACTCACCTCACACGATCTTTCCTACATGGTTAGCCTAACCATGAACATTCCATTCAAAGTCCTCTATCCCCCAAGAAGTAAGTGCATGATTTCCTGTTATGGGATGCACAGTTTGGTAGATTGTGTGCCAACCACGTTCCCTCTACAGGTTCTTAAAAACATTCCTTTCCCAGTTCAGAGCTCCCAAAACTCCACGAGCTACCCAAGAAAGTTCTTAGGCCTTTACCCAAGTCCAAAAACATCTTTTTTAAACATACCAACATTCAGAATTATGTTTCGATGTTCCATTACAAAAAAAACTGCTATGTAATTACCGAAAATTCAAATTCCCTTAGAATATCATTCGGTTTAAAAAACACGAGTACTTACAATATACCAAATTTAAAACTTCTTGTCCCTGAGAAGCATTAAGGAACTAAGAAAACATCACCCAACCCATAGTGGTCGTGAGGGTTTTTTCCAATGATCACGTTGCATTTCCAAAATCCAGACACACCTTTAACCTTTTCACAAGCCCAAGGCACTTAAGCCGTTAAAACCTGATCCAAAGGTCATTCTACAACCAAAAAATAAAAGTGGCATTTAAAAAATCCCACAAAACCAAAGGAACTATGTATTCTTCAGCATTTTAACCATCCACCCATTGGTGCTTCCCACCAAGGGTATTAACATTTAATGTCCAATTCCAAATCACGACCCATTCGCCATTGGGATTTCCAAATAGCACACATCCAAATCGTTCTAACAATGAATTTCATGTTATTTATTAAACTAGGTGATCCCGATTACATCTAAGGTAATAAAAGATACCTTATTGAAGGAAAGAGTTGAATCTCAATCGACCAAATAAACTGGTCTAACATGTTTTCCTCGAAATACATCACCAACCCACAAGCCACACTCAACCTAAAACTAGTGATGTGATCTTTAAAACAATACTATCACCAATATTAAACAACCAAAAAGAAGGGAAAACAATCCAATCCATGTTTGAATAACCATGATCGAAGATGCCCAAATTTAGATGGCCAACACATCTTGAACAGAACCACAAATACTTCCTTCATAAGGCATTCAAAAGTTGTCACAAGTATGTACATCGAAGTCCGTACCCCAAATTCTGATAACATTCCCAGATCAAACCATCACTAGGAAATTTTAAAACCATCGTGCCTCAGCACGAGTAAAGGCGTAACCCAAAAAAAGACTATTAGAGTCCATTAAAAATTTTAAGCACACCATAAGCTCGACTACAAGTTTAGGGTAATTTACAAAGAACCACACATCCCGTGTACAACCCAGAAAAAGATCATGAAACAACCCCCCAACTTTTAAATATTAGCGTGGTGTATAACTGGTTATCTCTTAGTGTATCCAGGACAATGTCAAGATAAGGGAAATGCTCGTCTCATTCAGAAGAGTACACTAAGATTAATCCAAGAAGATCTGTCGAACCACTACTGGTTGACTCTTTACAACAGCCTGACTTCACCTTCCAGCTCATCATCAACCAAACACTGATGCCTACACCACACAAAGTGTTCACATTCATTCAATATTTTACACTGAAAATCTTCCAAAA
Source organism: Viscum album (assembly GCA_963277665.1). Lineage (NCBI taxonomy): Eukaryota > Viridiplantae > Streptophyta > Magnoliopsida > Santalales > Viscaceae > Viscum > Viscum album. The sequence goes on from OY728127.1 coordinate 190,117,140, forward strand.
TTAGTGGAGTTTCTAATTGGTTACATATACCACCAACCTTATCGATGTCATCCATCCAAGCATGCACTGACATGTACAACCATGTGTTCAAAAAATCCAATGGCACATCATCTCATACAACCATTAACTCGGATGACGACATACTTAGTCGTCCATCACTAAAGTGAAGAGAGGTTCACACAACCTCCTAAATAGCCGACCATGCCTGGGGAATGTCTAGCCTTCTGAACCAAACATTTCTCGATGAATATTCCAACGTCAAGATTCAAGGAAAAATGACCACCCTCAGAAAAAAGGTGTCTTGTTAAAAACCAAAATTCCCACTTAGGACAACGACACCTGAATGACACCAAACATCAAAAGCTCATAGTGAAAAGAAATACATCGAGCTCTAAGGGTGCTACCTACCACATGTTATCACCTTAAAAAGAATAAGTGTCAACCCCACCAATCGGTCATGAAAAAAAGATTCACTAGGCTCAAGATACCTTTTTATTTATGCCAATTCTAAAATAACTTCCTATGAATAATGCTCACATTTCTGTTCCAAGTTATATCATAAAAAAATTTAAACTACCCTTACACGAGGGTATAAGAAAGGGATACCACTTCAAGTTCCAATTTAATTCCATTTAACTAACTCATTTAAACCTTAACCATTTGAAATAATTTTAACAACCCACAAGTACCATTTCACAAACAAGGCAACTATTTTTTATCAACACCCCATGAGAAAAACAAGCAATTTAGCATCTAAATTACTTTAAACTAGAAAAGAGACCACTGAGGGTCCTATTTATTTAATCCAAGTTCTTAAAAAAGTAACCCCAAAATCAATCGTTAAACATAAAAATATTTAAAACACCCTCAATGTGTTATTCCATAAAAACATGCCCCAACTAACTTAATTGGGTCGAGTTGAGCATTTTGAAAAATTTTCCAAACCATTTCACAATATAACATGCTCACAAGAATAACAGTACAGTGATATAAGTGTCCATCTACCAATCCATAAAGTGCAAAAACACTTTACATGTGTCATTTGGATCCCATTTAATAATATCAATTCATTTATGTTCAAAACATAACATGGTTCACATTACACCATTTAAAACACATCATGCCTTTACATTTAATATGGGTTTCCATTTCCCAATTTATGAAGCACCCATACACCTCAGAGAATAAAAATTGGATCCTATTAATCACATCCAATTTCATTTAACATTATAATTTTAGTATCCCTTTCTCAATGGTTCAAATACATGGGTCACCCTTTTCCTAGTTATAAGGTGACCATACACCTCATAATTGAAACTAGCACCCATTGTAAACACAACCAACAAATTCAACACATGAAATAATTTACATACCAAATCATCTCTAACATGTTATCATAAGAAGTAACATAAAACATGATTTAACATTGAATCATGGAATATAATCCTATTCGACAGGACAACATGCTAAAACAAAACACTCAAGCATGTTATATATAAGACATTCTAAGAAAATTGAAGGCATGGAATTTCAGCCAAGGAACACAAACAAAATTAATAGGCACCCTACTAATGAAACTACATGGCATGTTATATGCATGGAATGTGAATTTATAAGTTCATAATATGATGTATGTCATGAAAATTCTTTTCCATATTAGGAAAATGGTAAATTACCAAAACTTTCATAATCAATAAGCAGTGGAAAATACACTAGTCACCCAAGGTTAAATCATGTCAACTGTAACATTGAACTGTATAAACAACAATTCATAACCATGGACACTTGGTCATTTATCATATATGGGGTGATCAGTCCTAGGCATGACTACCTACCAAGATCCAACACATTTCATTGTCCCCTGTCTACCAGCCCAAAATAGTAAGACAAAGGAAAACAAACCTCTGATACCACTTTTTAACGTCCTGGCCCGACTGACCACTAAACTGGTAGTCAGGCCGATCACCAGATGACCTCAAGAATGTCTCCCCATATGCCAGAGGGTACTGACTAGAATTGAGGGTGCATGTATTGTTAGTGGGGAAAGACTATACCCTCATATTCAACGTACATAACAGTAAACTACAACAATAGAAAGAAATAGATATCATCTGAAGTATTATAAAGTAATAACTAAAATGTTAAATACAATTGCAATATCAACTGAATATTGAAAATGGAAAATGATAGTTTATACACTGCATTCATTCCAATGATGATACATAATTAGAGAGCATTAAATAGTTTAACAAGATTTACATTTCAGTGTAGAAATAAAAAAACCTAAGCCCTTAGGTGATATCCATGAGCATATAGAGCGCCCACTCGGTCCTTTGTTCCTAACTCCTAGATACAAGAGAAAAAAAACAAAATCATAGGTCTATAGCCCTGAAAAAAAGAAGATTCTACTCGGGTAGCAATGGTACCCATGATGGGTGTGAGATAACATCTCAGTAGGCCGACACCCATGGTGTCAAGCCCTAACCAATATGTGCAACATATAAATAGGTAGTGTGGAGGTAAATACGTAAGCTAAAAATTCTTGTAAGTAACACTCATGGAATGTCAACCTAAAAAACAACCAAATAAACATATCCCTATAAGGCTCCCAACATAAGATAGTCATGCTCCTTTAACAAGGCAGCTATAAGAAATGCACAAAATAAATAAATAACACATACTCTCCATACATCCAAACAAGTCACAATTTACCACTTCCAAGATTTATACTCGTTCTTATCACATACCTCATGACCTTTCCATATAAATAAGTGTATACTATAAAGGGACAAATCCAAGGAACCCGTCCAAGGTATCCATATAAGAATTCTAGACCATAAAGGGCTGGATCCAAGGAACTTTTCCAAGGAATCCACATCGAGTCCCATGAGCATCCAAGTGGAAACTGAGTCTTGGCACTGGTTGGAGTCCTAGGAGAATGTGTATTGACATGTCCTATGTGAGTCCAAGCAAGCCAGATCCATGGGGTATTAAGGCCTGAGACATCCCACAGAATGAAGACCCATGGGGGATGATCAACTCAAGGAATCCACTACCGCATTCCAGATCCATGGAGAGTAGTCCAAGGAATCCATCAAACCATTCATTCATTTCAAACCATTTATCAAATTAAACCATATGAGTATACCCACTCATATAAACCATTCCATTATAATCCATGAGTTTACCCACCCACTCACCCTAATTAAATACAAGGATTAACATAATCATATTCTTATACCCACCAACATAACGATATAATTTCATTTAGTGAGTATACCCACTCACTAAATCACCCATAACATGAGTATACCCACTCATGTGTTTATTTCCTTTTAATCAAGTCATATGGGTATACCCACCCATATATCACCATTTCATAATTAACTACATCAAATGTCAACTAATAAGAATTCCCTCTCAACTTGAAAATTCATATTTAAATACATACTACGAGTTTACCCACTCGTTTATCCATTTCCCATTTAAGGCATATAATGATCATGCCCACCCATTATCCATCACTTGCGTTAAATGCATTAGATTTAGTATAATGAATTTACCCTTTCATTAATTCGCATTCACAAGCCATGCAACCAAGGATCATACCCACTAATTGTTACAATTCACATTCATTCCTATAAAATGGAATACCCACCCATTTAATACCATTTTCACTTAATCATTTCACATGGGTTTTCCTTCACACTCACTCACATTCTAGTTCCATAGAGTTATTTCACACAAGTGCATCAAAATGAAAAGGAGTAAATACATATCTTAGATAAGAAAACCATATCACTTAAGTTTAAACAATATTTCTCTGACTAAGAAAGAATAAGAAAAACCACAAATCATCAAGACAATAAAACATAACAAGATAATCACTATGTTTTTATCTTGAAGGTAGTGCACCTTTGTTAGAGGGGTTTTATAATAAAATCATAAATTTATCAAACAATAATCCATTTATCTCATTTCAAAATTTCAATAAAGATATACTATTCAATTAAACTAGGAAACTCATCAAATAACTTAATTAAATAAGAAACTAAGTAATTATTAAATAAATAGTCAATGATAGGGACCCTACCTCAAAATATGGCCCAACCAAGATTTCTAACTCATGAAACAACCTGATTTCACACCTGCACTTCCATATATATATATATATATATATATATATATATATATATATATCCTCAAACCGATGAACATGTTACCCTTTCCTTGAGGGAACACGAACACAGAAGATATATACAACTATATATACTTGTACCAAGGAACAATGTGTTGTGGAAATTGGAGAATGATCGCAACACCTTAAAAAAATTCCCCTGGGTCTCATAAACTCCATTAAACCCTAAATATATGGTGTGAAATAGATAAGTGGTTTAAAACCTTCCCTCAAATCGATGATGGTAGACTGAATCGGCCTAAACGACCTTGCCTTCATAGGCAGTTTCTGGAACACAGACTAATGGGTTTTGAGACACCCTTTTCACAATATAGAACTGAAAGAATATAAAAAATCGGATTAAACCCAAACCCTATGGTTTTAGATGAATTCCATAGGTTGATGAAGAGGTTGAGACATAACTAAAAACCAAGAGGATAAGGGAGGATATGGATTATAGTGAAGGATCATGCAAATAAATGAGGGAAAACCAGATAGAATCTAAGATTGGAGGGGAAGAGGCCGAGGGGAGCCGTCATGCGTCAAAGGGGGAACCCCTTGGTGGGGTGAGTCATAGGATAAGCAAGAGAGAGGGTGAGGGAGTGAGTTTTTATTTATATTTTTTAAATTTAATTTAATTCTTTAAACTGACCCATCTTCATGGTTGGACCCATGTGGTTTGGAAAACCGTCCGCTAGCTGTATGGAACCCCCTGTCAAAGAAAATCACCTTGCATGGTCTGTCCTGCATGGTTATCCTAACCTTGAGCAGGTTGTTCAAAGTACTTCATCCAAAAAAAAAGTAAATCACATGGTTACCTTCTATGGGGAACATGGTTTTGCAGACTGTGTGCCAACCGTGCTCTAATTGGGCACCCTATGCAGGTTTTTAAAAACTTGCCTTTCCTGGCCCGGTGCTCCCAAAACTCCTCGAGCTATCTGAGAAAGTTCTTGGGCCTTTACCCAAGTACAAAAGAATAAATTTTTATACACACCCACTTTAATAATTATTTTTTAAGTCCTTTTCTAAAAATTACCCAATCAGTAGTTACTGAAAATTCAATTTCCCTTAGAATTTCATCATGTTTAAAAAACTCAAGTTCTTACAACCATCGGTTTCTTGAAAAAAATACTTATAATAAATTATCTTATTTTGTATAATAAACTATATTTTTTATATATTTTGTTCACCCAATATGAATTTAGGTTAGATATAAATTCATTATTCTTTTACCATATTCTCTTTAGAATCATTGAGTGGAAAACTAGATCATAATGAAACAAATTTCAACTCTTATATTAGATTATTATTTTTGGAACCATGTAGAGTACTTAGTTGTTGATTATTTATTTTTATTGAAGGATTACCTCTTAAAGTTTCTAAATAATATATGTATACTTCATAGTTTGAAAAAAATTCCTCATATATTATTAAGAATTTCAATATTGTATATTAATTTTATTTTTGTCGATTTGGCAGTGGTTGATTTTTAAGTCCAGGTGGTGATGACTGATAAGGTTGATGTTTTTGTTATAATCCATCTTAGTATGAATGAAGAAATTTAAAAAAAATGATTTTATATAAATAAAGTATTTAGATTAATTTATTTGATTTTGTGGTTTGGTCCATAGGAATTTAATCCATGGATGTGTCCTGTGAAATTCCCTACATGATTTAAATTAAAATATTATTGTTTTCGCTTACTTAAATATTTTTATTGAATCAATTTTTATTGAAATAATAATGAGTTATGTCTATAACAGTATTTTAATGTGAAATAGTGTATGCGTATCTAGTGAGTGTATCACTTTGAGTTAAATTTACATATTTTTTAGGAAATTTTATTAATCAACTCATAGAATCCATCTCAAAATTTTCTCATGGTACTTCATCTATCTACTATATCTAGTGAAAAATTAATTTTTAAGAATAATTTTTAGAAAACCAGTGTATTAGGATATGAACTATATATGATTTGATAATATTATTATGTAGGGGGATATTAAAGTGATGGTTATTAAAGTTTCCAGTGAATGGAGTGCCATTTAAATTAATTTTTTAAACTAAAATTGATTCATTATTTAGATTATTATTTGGGTCCCTAATTGAAATTTTATTTGTTCCATTATGTTTATAATTTTTAATTTTATCAATGGTGACTATCTCATTTAAAGGGGTTTGGGAGGACATAGAGGTATAAATAAACTATTTTGAAAAATTTCACTAATTCATGAGTTATAAAGGAAGGTGTTGGGTGAATCACTCTAAATAGGTAGTGGAAGAATATACCAAATTATAGTTTAATTGAATTCTCTAGGTTAATTTATTTGAACAAACATGTTTTTTATTCAATTATCATTCATAAAAGTTCAATCGCGACTTAATTTTTTTTAAACTTATAGCAGAATCAATAATTTTCCATATTTTTTTAATTTCTATGATTCATAAATCAATTATATATATTTTTTATATAATTTAAATGATAAATACAATGACATATAATTTTCAATAAGCGAAGTTCCAATGTGAAGTAGATCTATTTTTTTTCATTTTTAGGCCAAACATGTTTTTTGAATAATTTATTAGCATTTATATGAGTTTATCTCAAAATACAAAACATTCATACATAGTATATAAGAATTTGTAGTTACTAGGATATTTTTTCCTTATATTTAATAAACCATGAAACCAAGTGTTCTTTTAATGATATGATTATTTTAATTAAAAACATAAATTTTCTCCCTAAACCAGTCTCGATAATTTATAGTATCAAAAAATAATAATTTATGACTTTTTTCAACTAATATAATGGAATAATTATATTTTTAAACAATGTTACACCTTATTTATAAATATATTTTACAACTATTCTAAACATACCAAACTATTAACAATATTTTTCATCTATATCGTGCCTTGTATCTAGACTCATAACATGAGGGGGTCATAAATAAACTATTGAACAAAAATCACAATTAATTATCCCAAAAAACAACTCCACAGATCCACAATCCTAGATAGAAATATCTCAACCAAAAAATAATGAGCACATAAAAAAAATTTATACACACTTTTTATTTTTTTCCTATTAACTTGACTATATTATTTTGATTTATTTTAATTAAATATAACTAAAAATAATCCGTTTTTAATTTTCAATATGTATACATATATTAAATAAAAAAACATCCCAACACTATCATATATGATGGTGGAAAATTAGTAAAATCTTCTACATTCATAAAATATATTTAGTGTTTATATGAATTTTAGAAAAATATAAATATAAAAAATCTAAAATAGAAAAAAAAAATTCATTGTACCCCATCGGAATTGTGGCATGTTAGTTTTTAGAAACTAAGAAAATTTTAAAATAATGTATCTATCCTATCAATTACTACTTTAAAAAAAATTAAAACATAATTTGATTAAGTATTCAAGTCACTATTATGTATTCAATTAATGGTTTTTTATTAATTAATTATCATTACGTTTATAATATTTAACAAAAAAACTATATGAAAACCATCATAACCTAATTACATGATCTAAAATAATAACTTGTATAAAACACTCACATTAGTTTTCTAACTATTTTAAAAATATATGTTATAAATCCACTAAAAATTTAAAACCATTCTAAATTACATGTATTTATAATACACTATGAAAATGAATTTGTTTAAAACCATTACATGTAAAAAATAAATCATCATATTCTATTTTTTAAAATTTATAATTTTTAATTCATTATTATCAAATAAATGCATGTAATAAAATATAAAATTTCATGGGTTTAAATATTTTTTATCCCATTCTAAAATTCATATACCATGAAAAATAATTTTTTTATCAGGTAGTCATATTTTAAATATATGTTTCCAAATCATTTACATTTTAACAAATAATTAAAACACAAAAGATTGAAATAAGTCTGATTAAAAAAAATAAACATTTAAAAAACATTTCAAAAAAAGTTAAAATCATGATATTCAGGTCTAAATTAATTAAATAAACCCACCTAAGTTTTTTCATGATTAATTTTATTAAACTATACCATGTAACTTTAAAAAAAAAATTATAAAATAAAAATAAAACTTCAGTAGTTATTTTCATATTTAATTTTTTTATTTAATGTAATAATACTAATATTAAATGTTAATTTCATAAAACAAAATATGTTTCACAATTCAGGTTCTCCTTTCCAAAACTCTACCCAAAATTATGAAATTATAAAACCATTAATGTTTTTATAGATGTTGAAAAACAATTTTTATGTCAAATAATATTAGAAAACCTTAGAATTTATGCACATCTCATGTATTTCCTTCCATAAAACCAAGTGATACATGAGACATGATTCCCACCTTAGTCCTTTATGGGATGTAAAACCTTAAATTAGAAGCATAAGTATGAAAGAAATCCACCAATGAATAATTAACACTTCAAATAAATTTATATTCTCTAGTAATTTTAGTCTTTCTATGAAGATATTGATCATGAATTTTATAGCTATAAAATCAAGTCCGGATGATCCTATATCTAAAAAAACCTAAATCACTTGAATTATATAATAATATTTTGCAATGCGTCTACAATGGATATAACTTGATACCCATGATGGAGTAAAAAAATCTTCTCAAATACATACCTCAATGGCTATATACTTGTATCTAATAATGAGGTTTTATTTATATTTAGCAGGGGGATGGTTTCTTCTAGATAAATACTTATTCATTTATCACATTCAAAAATTAATTTGACACAAGGGTTTCTCATGTCTACCATATCCAATTACTACAACTTAAAATATTTGGGTCCACACTTTCCATATCTAAAATTAAATATTTATATTAAAATAAAGTAGTAAAAGAATAAATTTTTGAAAGACGAGGAACTATTGACCATAACAATAAAATGTATGAATTTCATATAATTTTTATATATAGAACATTAAAGTAAATAATGATAAATCACAAAATTAACCTCAATAATAATTAAAAACTATAACACCCCAATATTTTAGGGAATGTATTTTTTTAAATTTAATCTCTTCGATAGGTTATGTTTCACACAACACCAAGCTTAAATGAACAATGATATACATTTAAATATCATCATTCTACAATGACCATTATAAAATAACTATTAAATAGTATTTAATGAATATTATTAAACAAATTATGAAATTTAGAAATTATACATTGATCTTATGTGTTTTGTAGACATGGTATAAAAATAAATACACTTTTACGCATAAAAGCTATATTTTTTCTACAACTAGTTTTTCCGTCTTTTCATGGTGCAAATGTTTTAAAAATAAATTTTGACACTTTTATAAATTCAATTTGAAAAAAATAAACTTATTATTTGAAAGAGGAATATCAAAATTTACTTTGACAGATTTTCAGTACTTTTCTGAAAGGTTTTATGTTTTTATGAATAGTGAAAAAATACTAAATTGTAATTGAAAATATATTTTTCATCTAAATAATTTATAGTTTTAAATAATATTTTGGAATGGTTTTAAAGTATAATAAGATAAATTTTATATAATTTAATTAAATTTTAGTCATTGTAATCAATATCACAAAGATTTTGGATATAAAAAAATTTCAATCTTTTGAATGTTTTCACTATAAAACCCGTATTCTCATTCCATATACAAGATTAATTTTAAATTAATTTTAGCCAATTATGTGTTTTGAATTTTTAATGATGGTTTCTATATTTCGAATAATAATTTCCAAATTTAGTAAATATCTCTCTTTTATTTTTCAACAATATGAATAGTAACTGTAGTATTTTTTTTTTAAATTACCACAGTTAAGGGTAAATCAGGTAAATAAGTGTAAAAATAATATTATATGTATTATAAAATTATGATAAATTTTTTCATAATTTTATTGGATGAGTTATTGTCGACCAGAACCATAAATTGGCCAATTTAGGGCCTCTTGGAGCCACTTTGATGACTTTAATCCCTTTTTAGTATTTTATTTTAAGGAAAGAAAAATATGTCATTATCATGTATTTAATAAGTATTAAATTTTTAATATGATGTTATTCATAAGGTATATTATAATATAAATAGTAATTTGAAATTTGAAATTTTTATCTTCATCTTGATAATTTATTTTAAATTTTAATAGAATAAATAATTAAATTAAAGGTTTTCCCAACCATGATGCAGTAATTGTTTATTTATGGACATACCAAATAAATGTTATTGAAAATATAAAAAAAATATAATTTGAGATAATTAATTTCATACATTAATTTTTATATGACCTATACATATTATTGAAATATTAAAGGTTTTGGTTCTAAGTTATATTGTATATTGGTATTTTTAAAAAATTCATGTAACGAATAATGTTGAAATTGACATTAATGACAATTTAAAACAAATAATATTTAATTAAAGGTTATAAAATTCAAAAAAATATATAATTTTGAAAAATTATTGGGATAATGTTTGAAATATAATCCATTACACATTTTGGGTTCGTTTTGTATTTTAAAGTAACTATATTAACCTTCAAAAAGAAAAAGCGCATGTTGTCACTATAAGAGTTAAAGGAATTAAATAAGGGTTAAAACCGATAGATAAGGGTATGAATGTGACAAAAAGTTATCTAAAAATTATTTAATGATTTTTTTGAACCCTCATCACATTAATATCTAATTAAAGTTTATTAATGGACAATTTTCTATGAAAATAACTTATATATTATTTAAATCAAATATATTTACAAAATGTCAGTCTCTGTATTTAATATCATTTATGTGTCCACATAGTGAATAATTCAAGATATGAATGAAAATAGATGTATATTATTATTTTAATTAAATTATATTCATTATATTGTTTTTTTAGTTTTTAAAAATTATATAATTACCTTAAATGCATCTTCAATGCTAAAACAATATTTAATTAATTAATAGAAAAATAAAATAATTTTTTAAAAAATATTATTTTTGATATATTTTTTATGATTTAATGTGTATAATTAATTTTAAATATCTATATGATATATTATAGATGTGTAAAGGCATTATATTTAAATTTATAATTTTCTTGAGGTATTTAAAGTCGTATTAAATGAATAGTATCAAAATTGACAATAATGATATTTTATTGAATTATTATTTTATTAAATTATTATTTTATTAAATTATTATTTTATTAAATTATTTAAAAATAATAAAAAATATTATATAATTATATAGGGGATAATATATGGTCTAAAATTTCTTCCCATATTAATTTATAGGCCTTTTGGAACTCTTTGGATCTAGAAGAGCCTTACTATATGTTAATATTTTGAGGATTTTTGAAAGTGCCTCTCACCTCAATTATAAAAGGGAACCTCATCCCTCACTTCCTAAAACCAATTTGATCCAAATAGCTTTAACATAACCAAACCATTTATCTTACCAACATACATAATTAAGTTATATAGGCTTTGGTCCTTCCAAAAGACTTACCCTAGACCACTTAAGAAGAGATTAAATGAAGTTTTCTGAAGAAGAGGTAATCGTCTTTCTTGACTCTTTCAATTTGATTTCTCCTTATACTTCTTATTCATGTATTTTTCAAGGATAAATTAACAAATACTATATAATATATATGAATATATTTTAATATTATTATTGTACAATTATATTCCATGTTTTATTCATCCTATGAAAAGAAAAAGCATCACGCGTACGTGCACACGACTTACCGTATCCAAGATGTGGTGTAATATTTTTTTCATCAACACTTTACTTGGATGGATATAATGTTGAATATAATGAATAATTATGATAATTATAACATTATATTTACTCTTAAAATATTAATATACCATAAAATTTCTTATCCTTTCACATATTACGTGAATGATACCGTCGTTCGTGTGTATATATGACCTACCGTCTCCATGACCTGATGTGATTAATTTTCTATATACAACATTAAATAATGGATCAAAAAATGTATTTAATTATTAAATATTATATTTATAACATTAATATAATTCTATATATGTTTTATATATACCATATTCAATATAAATGAGACTTTTCAGACAAAACATGCATTGGAAAATAAAGCATTTAACACCTGAAACAAGGGTAATAATGAAAAATTATTACAAAACGGGTGATAAGAAGATATAATAGGATCATTTATGATATGAAAAATATAAATATTATTATGGTATAAATTAATAACATTATTTAAACCATTATATAAGAGGTTAAAGGATGTTCACACAAAAGGAAACACAAGGTAAGGGATTTTCATCTCACTTTTTATATATGTGAGATAAATATCATATTCACCACTTATTTTTTGTGTGTGGTGTATAAACTTCTACTTTTGATATAATATATCATGAATCTATTTATTTTTATGATATTACAAGTTTCATTTAATGTTATTCCTTTATTGGTTTTATGATTCAAATCTATTAAATTGGTATGAGAAACTTTGGAATGTTTAAAGATTATTTTCCTCAAAAATGATTTAATGATATTTCATTGGTATTTCCATTCATAAACATAATAAACATAATTTTTAATTATCCACTATTGAGGATTTATTTATAAATCCATATTATTTATTCAAAATGGATATTTTATTATAAGGGGCATTATTTGTTAATTAAATTGTTTATTCGATATATAAGGAATGCTTCAAACTGGAAAACATGGGTGGGGCCTAGTTATAGAGAGACCCTTGATGCATCAGTAGTGTCATGGGACAAATAATTTGTCCAAATCAGAGTATTTTAAACTTCCTTGAGATTATATCTTGATTTTAAAGTTGTTCTTATGCCAAATAAATGACGTCCAATATTAAATCATTAATTTCATTTAGACTCAATTTTAGTTATTACTATCCAAAGGATTTTCAATATGATAAATTATATGGATTAATTTCATTTTATTTCTATTGATTAAATGGAACCTGCTTCATTTATTTTCCTTGCCATACTGTTTATTCCTTTTCCGGTTATTTTAATGACATGTGTTATCAGATATTTACCATGCCATGTGGATTTATTCTCATTAATTTTTTATTGATTCCATTTTACTTACCCTTACTGGGAATTTGAGATCACCATTATTATGTCTCATTTCCCTTGGTTATAGATAGAAACCCTTTTAATGAGTTTCAAGGATTCCAACATTTTACTTATGTTTTTATTTATTTTGTTTTCCCAATATATTATAGGTTTTATGTATGAAATCTAGTTTTGAAAAACTGCTAAAATGTTCAGATCATTAGGATTTGATTTCTTATAATCATGCCAATGCAATAAAATGATGCATCAGCTCTAGGCTTCTGGGGTCGGGGCATTACTGTTGGTATCTAAGGAAGTTTATTAGAAACCATGGGATATAGATTTTGGAAATCATGGATTAGGAAAAATAACCCTATGGATGAACTTGAGTATAACTCTATATATTGAATAACATCCTATATATTGGTATTGATGATTGATAACCTAGGTTAAACCTAAGGATTCATAGATTAATAAAGTGTCATGATTTAGAAATCCTATAAACGATTCTTCATGACTATATTACTATGGTAAGTGTTTCTCACTTTGTGATTTGGGTTTTGGTCAATGATTAGAATTATAAAGATTATAAAAGTAATGATTATACTATTGATGATGATGTGTAACATCCTAGTCCTGGTGCCAACCACTGGTTCCCTGATCTGGTTAGTCACATGAACTCAAGAGAACCTCCTTATATTACAGAGGTAGTGGACTTGCTACGGGGGTATGATAAGGTGATATTGGGGAGACTATACCCTCTTTTATTAGATTAATACATCAACATAAATAATAAAAAATAACTAAAGATTATATAACCAAAGAAATATCCAATATCTCAAGAAAATCAATGCAATAAAATACAATATCCAACTAAAGCAGAAAATATGTCAAGCTAATATATGTGTTAACTGTCTAAAATAAAAACTGAAAATAAAGACACCGAAGACTCCCAATAAGGCCCCAAACCACATAAAACCCCCTCATCCATGCTCCATCCCAAATAATCCATCTAACATAGGGCCTTTTCCCTTGATCTTTCATGCAAAAAAAATTCAATTCGGGTACTGGTTAAGAAGCCTGAGTAGGATGTGAGTACAACTCAACAGGCCACCACCAACAGTAAATAATTCAATATATAGTATAAAAATAGTGTATATAGTTTTATTAAGAAATAACTAGAACGAACAAGTAAACAATTATCACATTGTCATTTATTCTTTACTTAACCACATTAACTACTAATTTCACGAGGACACCAATGCCTTAATACCTACATCGGCTCATGTCGGAGCCCGAAGTATTCTAGGTGATATGATATCTCAATATCTACTTTGGACGATGTCGAAGCCTTAAGTATTTCCATGTAATATCATATATCAATACATGATTCAGATTATGTTGGAGCCGGAAGTATTCCCAAGTGAGGCCATGTCTTGGAATTCCATTATTACCTTTTATTAATTTATATTTGAATGCCCATTTTACCATTAATACTATACACAATAGAATGGAAATTTTCCCATTCATTAATTCATAATTGAATGAACATTTTACCATTCACACATCACACATTAGAATGACCATGTTCCCATTCTTTAATTCACACTCGAATGACAATGTTACCATTCACACATCATAAATTATAATAACCATGTTCCCATTATCTAATTCACATTCAAATGATCATTTTACCATGTATCAACATATAATTAATTAAAAAATTAATTATCCATATAAATTCCATTACTAATGCAACAATTAGATATACCCAACAATCCAATTAGTTAATTCAAAAATTAACTAATCATATTAATAAAATTAATTAATTCAAAAATTAAATAATAACACATATTTCATTACTATATAAAAAAATAGTTTATAATATAATTACCCTTAATCAATTCAAAAATTAATTAATTCATCATACCCATTAATTAATTTAACAACTAATTAATCAATATTCCCAACTCAAAAATCATTAATTGACTTTCAGAATTAATTGTCTCATCCAAATATCAATTCTTCATAATCAATTACATAATTAATTACATCAATATTTGATATCAATGTCACATAATTAATCCTATAATTATTAATATCAATTCATGACATCGAAATCAATAATTAATTCCATAATTAATTATCTCAATTAAAAAAATTAAATATCTCATAATTAATTTACAAATTAATTATCTAAATCAAAATCTATAAATATAATAATTAATATGCCAATTAATAATCTAACTTGACATCCCCAACATTTCTTGATTAATTCCAAACATACTTATCTTTTTCAAAAATAGTTTCATGAATCAATTAGACACATTAATTAATGAAATTTATTAATCAAAATTTATAAATAATTCTAGAATTTCTACAGTTTTAATACCCATATCAAAATCATGATTGTAGGAATGAATATTAGACCACTTACCTCAAATAATAGAGTAATTATCACCCAATGGAAACCCCCAAAAATTATGCGGCACAATGACGTAGATCTTGATCTGAATATTAGAACCCTAAATCAAGATTAAATAAAATAAAGATATTATAAATCTAGATATAGATCTAGAATCAGAGATCTAGATCTCACCAAATATATCTAGGTCTATTCATAACAACATATTTCATTATTGAAAGAAATCGAGAAGAATGGGATAAGAATGAAATAATAATAGGGATAAGATCCAACTATTGGGAGATGAGAAGATCTTTGATTCAGGATTTGAATCATGAATTATGTAGGTAGGGATGGCTTGTAATTCATATATAGAGATCCAAAACATTTGAATGAACTCCTTGGGTCGAATGGGGGAAAAATAGATGAGTTTAGGGCGCTCATGGGATTTTAAAAATTAAAATCTGGTGACATTTAAAATCATGCATGGTTTTCTAAGAAGGGGTGCATAGTTTTCCCTAACCATGAACCTAAACCATTGTATTATTATTTTAGGGGTTCATGGTTAATCCTAATAGGGTGAAGGTTTTTCCAAATCGTGTTCTATCCATGTGAATCCCCAATGCCTCGGTTCAAACAATTAGCTAGGTTGGGGGGCACTATACGGGAAAAATGTTCGCCAACTGTGCACAACCCTATAATTTCCATTTTTCTCAAAATTACGACCAAACACACACCAATTCATAACCAAAACAAAAATTACTCAAATAAGGAAAAAGTAGTGCATGAATTCAAGTCTGAGTCAACTCTAGAAAAGTTCAAGATATTAAAATCTTCCCAACTTATAACAGATCATCTGCATGACGCACTCCAAAGCATCCCTAAGATTCTGAGCCAAAAATATTGGGCCACTAAGAATGCATATTTTAATCCCTTTCCCATGTATCCTATTGTACATGGAAATTTTTCCAGAATACACAAACTATCGACACTGTCTTTCCCCACGAAACTTTCCCACTATGATTCAACACACATATTGGATGCTCCTCAAAGGACACATCTACCACAAGCTCAACATCATACACATTGATCACATGAGACAGATTAGTTTGATACTTTTGAAGTTGAGATATATGGAAACATCATGCACAATATTGTATTTTTTTAGAAGATCCAATCAGAATGCCACTAGCCCAATTCTCTCAACAACCTCAAATGGTCTGATGAACATGGTCACCAACTTGCCCTGTCTCTATATCATGCAGTTACCTAGTCTTAGTGAAACCTGAAGGTGTACAAGACCACCCTCTATAAACTATAGGAGTCATAGAAATATACCAACATATGAACTATGTCTACTCTAAGTCGTAGAAATACATTTTCGAATTAGATACACCCATTTCGATGTTTCCTACATGAGACTCGGTCCCAAAAATTCCGACTCACCCACCTCCATCTAGTATATTAGTGATCTGGATGGACTAAAAAAAATAGAATTGTATGGTTCCATCTGTATAGTTTCCTGATACCTATTTTTATAGGAAAACTACACTAAAGACATGTTTTTCTCCCAAGACCCATCGAAGTCAACAACACATGCTTGAAAAAAATACTCAATCCCTTGTATAATATGCTCTGAATACCTATCATTTTTGTGGAAGAAAATCCATAATCCATAATTTATGTGTACCGAGAACATTATACAAGACCTTCCAAAAGTTTGAAGTGAAATGTGAGTCATGATTTGAAATAATATTCCATGGAACCACTTACATATAGACTATCTCTCGAATATAAAAATCTCCAAGATGAACCACCAAGATTGTCACCTGATTAGGAAATAAATGTGCTAATTTGTTCAGTTGATATGAAATAGCCTAGATAGAGTTATTTTTCCTTTCTATATTCAGGAGACCCACCACAAAATCTACATACATGTTGTCTCACTACCTTTGCAAAATGGTCAACGACTGCTGCAAACCTCTAGGTTTTTTGATTCCCTTCCTTCACCTGTTGATAGGTTTAACATCATGTCATGAAACCTACTATATCTTTATTCATGTCTGACCACTAAAAATATCATCATAGGTCATCATACCTTTTGGTTAAACCTGGATGTACCACCAACTTCGAGGCATGAAATCGCCACATAAACTCTTTCTTTATACTCATAGGCACGACAACCCAATTCCTAACATATATGATCTCATCCTCATATATCTTCCAATTTAAATGCTACTACACAACTTAAATGGTTTCCATGAATGTCAAAAATTATTTATCATCATAATGCCTGTCTCTAATCTTGATCAAAAGTGTAGACTCCACTGAAACTGATATGAGACTCATATACTTCTAACTCTCCTGAACTGCCACATGCATGTCAACTAGTATGGTCATCATATTCCACTCATCACAAGACTTATGAACCATCTGAGTCTGAGTTTTTCTATAATAAGCATCAAATACATTATTTCCTTTCCCATACATATATGCTAGATCAAAATAAAATGACTACATATACTCAACTCATCTCCACTACTAGAGATTCAAATATCACTAAAACACCATAAACTTCTTAAACAAAAAATAAGGACACCAAAACTTAAAAAAATAAACCACAACTTCTAGATAGAGGTTGTTCATAGATTAGTTCCATTCATATGTTCATAGGTACTAAGACTCATATGCTACCACTCGATCTCCCTGCATCAAAACAAATCTGAGTCTGACCCTAGGAGAATCATAATACAATGTGTACTCCTCACATGGCTTGGGTGGGATCAATATTAGTGCCAGTTTCAAATGCTTCATCAACCCATGGAAGGCCTTATTGCATGATTCTGACCAATAAAAATTTATACCCTTTTTGATCAAGCTTGAAAGCGGTGCTTCCAAAATTTTAAAGTCTTGGATAAATATCTGATAATATCTAGATAACCCCATAAATCTATGGATATCAAATACATTCTTAGGATACTCCTAAGAAACCACTTCCTATACTTTTTTCTAGGTCCATTGACACACCTTACTCCAAGATGATGTTTCCTAAGAATTGTACCTAATAAATAAAAACTAACATACAGATAACATAGTGAATATATGATGCTCTGTTAATTTACTCAAGACGATGTCAAGGTGTTGGGAATGATCGTCTTGAGTCTTAGAGTAAACCATAATGACATCCACAAATACTACAACAAATTCATCTTGGTATGGTTGGAAGATATTGTTCATCAAGTCCATAAACACCACTAGTGTGTTTTTCAACCCAAATGACATTACTCCAAACTCATATAGGGCATAATTGCTTCTGAAATAAGTCCTCAGTATATCAAAAGTTTGAAATATTAGATGATGATACCCCAATCTCAAGTTTATCTTTGAGAACACAAAAGTTCATCTCAAATGGTCAAATAGATCATCAATGCATGGTAAAGAATACCGATTCTTCATAGTCATCTGGTTCAATTTTTGGTAATCATTGAAAAATCATAGAGTCCAATTAGGAATCTTAGAAAACAACACTAGAGAACCCCAATATTAATTGATTGGATAGGTAAATCCATTATCCCCCAACTCCTCTAGCTTATTTTTGTGTTTTTGATTCTATTCCAATGCCATTTTTTATAATGTATTAGAAACTGGCGCAACTACCTACATGAGCTCAATAGTAAATTCCATATATCTCTATGGTGGAAGCCCTGATAAGTCTTATAGAAAAAAAATCCTAAAGTAGTTTCACCACTGGTGTAATGATATCATGCTTTGATACTCCATCATCTAGAAATAAACTAGAAAACTCAACTGTGAGCTCTCCTAGTTACTAAGTAATTGGTCCTGCTCAGCCTGTATGGATATCCCACACCCATGGTGAATATAGTTGTCACCCATAGGAGATGTTGAGGTAAATATTTTATGGTGATAATAAATGTGAGATCAGTTTGAATCTAGCCATTCCATACCCATAATTAGGTTGAAGCCAGACATGTTAAGGTTATAGAGATCCCATAAAAAACGATACACCCTGATCTAGAGAGAATATCCTCTGCTCAAACAGATGTCTCATGACTGTACTCCCAATGGTGTATCTATCACCATTGTTCCTCTCACAAACTCCACTACCAGGCTCGAACCATTATTTTTTTTGAAAATATTAATAAATGAGAGGTGCCAGTATCAAATAAGGAACTATAGAATGTAGAATATATAAGAATGAAACCTATCACTTTCGAAGATCCAGCCTCACGATCCACAAGTGTAGGCTACACTACATGAATCTGTCCTACCCCTCTTCCCTATAATGCATTATGATGCCCCTGAGTTTCACCACTTAGCTGATATAGGAACTCTTTCCCATAAAAACCACGCCCACTACCTTAAACACCTCAATTAGTAGAACTCCAGCTGCCAGGCTGATATGGTGTAGAAGACCCCTTCCCACAACCTCTTTCTGTCTAGCTCCTCCATCACTAAACATCTTTCACTATGTCCTACTAAAATTCTGTAGATTTCCCATAATTCAAAAAGATCTTCATTCCACTAGTGGTCAGGGATAATGTCAATGATAGTGGCCTATTCTACTGCATTGAAGGAAGATCACTCCAATAAGGTCCTATGCAGCTGCTCCCTCTATCCGTGCACCCCACCTCTCACTGCCCTGACTAAATTTCTCATAAAGATGCTTCCAGATCTAAGATGTTTTACCTCCTTATCATCCATTAGCAACTATATTTCCAGAAATGGAAGAATCCTTTAGTTTCCCCTCAACTATGAGATCCTGATCCCATACCTCAGCAAACTTCTTTAACTGAAAGAGGTTAACTTGGGAATTAATCTTGCACTTAAGTCCACCATGAAAGTGACTCACCATAATTGTCTAATATACTACCTAATTTTAATCAAGGTATTGTAGGGTTTTAAATCTTTTAACATAATCTATCACAGTAATGCTTCCCCGAGTCATCCACATGAACTCCACTTCTCTCTCGTGCCTCCACATCTCTGGTTTGAAGTTCTCCAAGTACATCTCCAAGAAGTCTTTCCATAATATACCATTAGTCTGTCCAGTCCGCACTTGAACATCCCACTAGTACTTCAATGATACTCATAGAATATAAGGATCCAATGTGACCCTCCTCTCAATAGGAATATCAAAATGGTCAAATATCATCTCGATGGACTCAACCCAAAACTCATCTCCCTTAAGTCCACCCTCTCTAGTGAAATTCGAAGGGTTCTGTAACTAAAACTCATTCGTTAGGTCAGAAAGACTATTCAAAATCCTCCAGGGGCATCTTTCCATGAATTTCATGAAGCAAGTGAAGTTATCTTGGAACTTCTCCCCTGCTTTCTCAACTAACACTATTAGTGCCTTGAGTTCCACTAATGGTAGAGCCTCACCAGCCATAACCTCCTATCGTCATTTCACAAGTGTCATCATGGATGAATAAATCTATAATTCCAAACACACATCATAGGAATCATAACACATATTTTCCACATTTACATAAGTCTAATAATCATAATATTGTTCCCCCAAAAACTCTCCACATGGTCAAAACTGAGGCGCTATCAATACCCTTAACCATCTTACACGTAGGTCTTTGTTATCAAAGGGTATTCTAATTATCACATCATGTTTCACATTAGAAACCAATTTATTCACATTTTTCATTGTTTTTTACATTCTCAATTAATATTAGGCACCATTTTAGATTTAATTTAATTTTCAAGAAAAAACGTTCAAGTTCAAGAACATACCCAAAACCTCTTTTCTTGTTTGTTCCTAAAATAATGCATGTAACAAAATAATCAAGAGATCCTAGAATAATTCATGAATAATCAAATATCATTCCATTTCGGGCCACATTTTAATTATCATAAATTTCAAAAACAATTTTCACATCACACAACAAGTTCATCAACAAAGGTTAAATGATATTCAAATATAAAAACAAACAACAACAACAACAATCCCACTGAGGGTTCTTGGGTTTTACACCATACATGGGTTTGAAAATCCCATACACGAGCTTGTGTACAAGTTCCGACTCTACCCAGTCCCCTGTCTATCTTTCTAAAATACTAATACAAAAGAAAATGAAAAGAAAACTTAGATGTGACACCACTTTGTAACATCCCGGCCAGGGTGCCACACATAGGTATCATAAGCCGATCAGTCACATAACCTCAAGAACAGATCCCCATATGACAGAGGCATCCATGGTGAGGGTATTATAAGCCGAAAATGGGAGAGAATATACCCTTTTTAATCAGAGTAATAAACCAATGGAAATAATAAACAATAACAGAAGCATATATAAACAAAAACAATACCAATATATCAAGATAATCAATGAAGTAAAATAAAATATCCAACTCAAGAAGAAAACATGCCATGCTAATGTATGTGTTAAGTGTCTAAATGTAAACTAAAAATAAAGACACCGATGAATCCAAAGTGGGTCCCAAAATACATATTTTTCCCTCATCCATGGTCCATACCAACTCATTCATCTAATACAGGTCCATTTCCCTTAACCTATCCTATAACAATAAAGTCTATTTGGATGTTGATCAGAAAAACTGAGTAGGGTGTATATAGATATCAGTAGTCTACCACCAAATACATCTAAAACAATATCCAGTAAAAAAGAAGTGTATGCAGTTGTATAAAGAGATAAGTACAATGAGTAAGAAAATAGTTATCACCTTATCATTCATTCTTTACTTAACCACATTAACTCCGGGGTTCTTGAGAAAACCTGTTCCTCAATACCTGCTTCAGCTCATGCCAAAGCACAATGTATTCCAAGTGATATGATATCTCAATACCTACTCTGAATCATGATAGAGCCTAAATTAATTCTAGGTAATATGATATCTTAATACATGCTTCAACTAATTTTGGATCCCAAAGTATTCCCAAGTGAGGTCGTATCTCAAAATTACATTATTACCATTCTTTAATTCATATTTTAATTCCCACGTTTCCATTCATAATATACACAATAGAATGACCATATTTCCATTCTTTAATTCAATATTGAATGACCATGTTACCATTCATACATCACAGATTAGAATGGCATGTTCCCATTATTTAATTCACACTTGAATGACTATGTTACCAATCACACATCACACATTATAATTCACATGTACCTATTTATTAATTAACATTCAAATGACCATGTTAACAATAATAAAAACACAATTAATTCAATAATTTATTATCCACATAAATTCCATTACTAATTGAATAGTTAGTTGAACACAACAATTCAATTAGTTAATTCAATAATTAACTAATCATATTAATAACACTAATTAATAGAAAAATTAAGTAATAACAACATTTAAATTACTAATTTATAAATTAGTTTATCACACAATTACCCTTAATTAAATCACAAATTAAGTATTTATTAAACCCTTAAATTAATTTAACATCTAATTAATCAATATTCATACCTTGAAATTCCATAATTAATTTTCAGAATTATTTTTCTCACTCCCAATCTTAATTATTCATAATTAATTCCATAATTAATAAATTCAATTTATGATATCAATTTCAAATAATTAATCCCATAATAAATTATCTCAATTCATGAAATCAAAAGCACATAATTAATTACACAATTAATCATGTCAATTCAGCAAATTAAAAAACACATAATTAATTCCATAATTAAATATCTAAATCAAAATCCCTAAATCTCATAATTAATCTCACAATTAATTATCTAATTAGAAAAAACCTAAATCTCATAATTAATTCCTAAATTAATTATCTATTTTAATAATACTTCAATTAATCGATTGGCCACATTACGTAACCCAATTTATGAAATCCAGTTGTTGAAGAATGATATCTTTTCTACAAATTTCATACAAGTATCAAAATCATTACTATGAGAGTTTAACATTAGACCACCTATGTAAAATATTCATCGAATAATCACCCAATAAAGATCCCTAAAAATTGAGCGTCATAATGATGTAGATCTAGATCTGAATCTCAAAACCCTAAATCAAGATTAAAGAAAATCAAGATCTAGATCTCACAAAATTGATTTAAATATATTTATAATAGAAAACTACATCAATTAAATAAGTCCATAATAATTGGAGAAGAACGTGAGAAGAACCGAGATTGGATTTACTTATAGGGATAAGAGAAGATAATCGATATGGGAATCAAATCGAAATGAAAAAAGGTTGGGAAGGATTGGAATTTATTGGGAGATATCCAAAAACGTGAATGACCTCCTAGGGTCGAATGGGGGTTTAAATATGTTAGTTTTGAGTGATTTGGGGATTTTAAGAATTAAAATCAGGTGACATTTAAAATCACGCATGGTTTTCTGGGTAGGGGCACACAATTTTCCATAACCATGCGCATAAACCCTACAATTATTATTTTGGGTGTACATAATTACTCTTAAGAGGGTACATAGTTTTCCAAACCATGAAACAAACATAAAAATCACCTATTCATGGGTTCACACAGTTAGCTAGGTTGGGGTGTACAGTTAGGGAAAATCGTATGCCAACCGTGCACATCCCTATAATTTCAATTTTTTTCAAAATTCCTCCCAAACACACCCCAAGTCTTAATACAAACAATTAATACTCAAATAAGGGAAAAATAGAACCTAAATTAATGTTGGAATCAATTCTATAAAATATCAATATATTAGATGAAGATAATAAAAAAGAAAAATGAAAGGGGGGAGGTATTATTGAATAAGATGATGAAGTATATTAAATGGTTTAGGAATGAATTCGAATGGTTGAAGTTATGTTGTATTTGGATTCAAGAATTATTTTATCAATGGTGTTATGGTTATAATAACCATTAGATACAAAATGATTGTATTGTAGTACATATTTTATAAGGATTTGGGAGCATGCTAGTTTTCATTAAGGTTTTTATGGTGATAAAGGTATTCATATATTTGGTATGGGACAATAATAACTCCATTATTTTGATTAGGAATCTAATGTTATGATGATTTTTTAAATTCAGTGACCTTAATTCTATGTTTTTTGACCTTAAATTTGGACAAAAGTATTTTTAATTAGTCGTAAGTAATCTACTTAATAAGTGGATTAATTTGAACTTTTGATATTATTGTTTGAGATTAAATTATGATTTTTCATATTACACAACCTATGCTAACCTTTTTGGGTTTGATAAATATTTATAGGAGGAAGGAATGACATGGGGATGAAATAATTCATTAATGTGCTTCTGAAAAAAAAATTCATCTTGAATATCCATTTCCATGTGTATGAAATAAAGCAAAAATAGATCGAAGCACAACCAAAGGATGAGATTACGCTCATAACATGTAATGTAACCAAATATATTTACTTTTGAAGTGATTATATTGATATTAAAATAATTATTCAACTCTTGGAAAAATATTTGAGAATAAAAAAATTATTTATTTAAATGGAATGTGTTTTAGTTATTTACCCTTCAAAATAATTATTCAACTCTTGGAAAAATATTTGATAATAAAAAAATTATTTATTTAACTTTATTACAATGAAATCAAGAGCATCTGTAACCAATAAAACCAACCTAAAAATGCTGCAATGTTACCTTGAGGGATTTTTTCCCAACAATCAATTTCATTCATATTTCATTTTAGTTATTTCTATCTAGAGTATTTTAACTTCGAAAAAATTGATGGATGCATTTTATTTTCAGTCTACTAATTAAATGGAATGTGTTTTAGTTATTTACCCTTCAAAATAATTATTCAACTCTTGGAAAAATATTTGAGAATAAAAAAATTATTTATTTAAATGGAATGTGTTTTAGTTATTTACCCTTCAAAATAATTATTCAACTCTTGGAAAAATATTTGAGAATAAAAAAATTATTTATTTAACTTTATTACAATGAAATCAAGAGCATCTGTAACCAATCATAGATTTATAAATTTGTGATGGTAGAATTTTTGATGACCATGTTATCTATCACTATCCATCAGAACTTGATAGTTTGATTTATCTTCTATGTACCCAATTTTAATTCCCACTAATTTTATCCTATTAGAATGCATATTTTTTTGACCTTCAAAATTTCCTTTCCCTCTTATCAATGGGATATTTTATTGACCCAATTTTTGATGTGGGTTTCCCATAAAGGAATTTTGAACTATCAAAATTCAATTTTATAAGGAAATTTAAAATTTCAATGACTCAATTTAATGATGGAGGGTAGAATGTAACACATAAATATTTTATGTTCTGTCTCTTTTTAAATTTTATCTAGCTCAGATTACAGACAACACTAAGCTTAAATGAGAAATAATATACAATTAAATATCATTATTTTTACACAACCATTATAACTAATAAATTAAATTTTAGGGAATGAGTAGTATTAAAAAAATTATGATATTTAGAAATTATAAAGTCATATTTGGGGTTTTCTCACATGATATAAAAATAAATCCACTTTTACGCATAAAAAGATATATTTTCTAAAGCCATTTTTTCTGCCTTTTGATGACACACTTGTTTTAAAACTAAAATTTGACAGTTTTATAAACTATAATTGAAAAAATAACCTTCTTATTTGAAATAGTAATATAAAAAAATTACTTTGATAGTTTTTTTTAATTTTTCTAATATATTTCATGTTTTTATGAATAGTAAAAAATACTAAATTTTAATGGAAAACTGATTTTTCCTCTAAATTTTTTTATTATGTTAAATAATATTTTTTGATTGGTTTTAAAGTATAATTTGATATATTTTATATAATTTAATCCTATTTAGTCCATTGTAATCAATTTCACATTTAATTTTGATTTAAAAACATTTAAATCTTTTGAACAGATTCACTTTAAAACCTCATCATCTCATTCCGTCTATAGGATTAATTTTAAATTAAATATATTAAACTATGTGTTTTGAATTTTAAAAAATAGATTTAATTCTTGGAATAATAAGTTCATGATTTATTAAATAGGTCCCTTTTATTTTTGGAAAATATAAATAATAACTTTAGTATTTTTATAATTACCAAGGTTAAGGGTAAATCGAGTAATTAAGGATAAAAATAATATTATAAGTATTATAATATTTCATAAACACTTTTCATAATTTTATTGGATGAGTAATTATCGACCAAAATAATCATTGGTCTAATTTTATGGCCTCTTGGAGCCAAATGGATGACTTTATTCATTTTATAGTATTTTATTTTATGGAAAATAAAATATGTTATACTCATGTTTTTAATAAGTACTACATTTTTAATATGTGGTTATTTTGAATACATACTTAACTATAAATATTAATTAGAAATATAAAAGTCTTATATTAATCATGATATTTTTATTCAGTTTTTAGAGAATAAATAATTAAATTAAATTAAAATAAAAATGATGATTCTGTAATTATTTAATTAATGGGCATATCAAAAAAATGTTATAAAAAATATTGAAATAAATATAATTGGAGATAATTAATGTCATAAATTAATTTAATAGATTACATAGACATATTATCGATTTATTAAAGTTTTTTTATAAGTTATCTTGTGTATTTTCTTTAAAAAGACAAGAAATGAATAGTGTCAAAAGTGACATTAATGAGATTATAAAATATATAATAATTTATTAAATAATATAAAATTCATAAAAATATATGATTTGGAAAAATTATTTGGATATTTTTGAAAATATAATCATGTACTCATTTATGGTTCGTTTTTAATTTTATAGTAACTATATTAACGTTCAATGAGTAAAAACACATGTTGTCACGATAAGAGTTAAAAGAATTAAATAAAGGTTAAAACCAAAAGATAAGGGTAAGAATGTTCCCTAAACTTGTCTAAAAATTATTGGATGAACATTATTAGACCCTTATCACCTTATTATATAATTTTTGTTGTTTAATTGACCCTTTTCCTTGAAAATACATTATATATTATTTAAATCAAACATATTTACAAAATGTCACTCTCTTTGTATTTAATATCATTTATGTGTCCATGTAGTAAAAAATTAAAGATATGAATGAGCATAAATTTATAATTTTATCTTAATAAAATTATATTTATAATATAATCTTATTTTTTATTTTTAGAAATTATATAGTTACCTTAAATTATTATTCAATGCTAAAAAACAATTTATTTAATTAAAAGAAAAACTAATTATTTTATTTAAAAATATTAATTTTGATATATTTTGGAGGCGTTAATGTGTATAATTAATTTAATTGTTCTATAGGATATATTGGAGTTGTGTGAAGGCATTACATTCTAATTATCTCTTTTTCCTGATGCATTTAAAATCAAATCAAATTAATACTATCAAATTTGATAATAATGATATTTTATGGAATTTTTGTTTTATTAAATTATTTAAAATCATAAAAATATTATATAATTAATAATAGGATAATATGTGGTCTAGAACATCATATCCTATTTATTTATAGGAAATTTTGATGTCTTTTTCTCTAGAATAGCCTTATTATATTTTAAGATTTTGTGGATATCCAATAGTGCTCCTCAACTCAATTATTAAAGGGAAGCTTCTCCATCACTTATTCACAGCAATTTGAGCCATATATCTTGACCAAAACCTACCTATTTCGATTTAAAACATCTTTAGTTAAGTTCTAGTGGTTCTTTTACTTCCAAAATACCAACCCTTAATCAATTTATAAGAGATTAAAGGAAGTTCGATGAAGAAGTGGTAATCGTCTTTATCGACTCTTTCAAGTTAATTTCTTCTTCTTCTTCCTCTTTATGTATTGTTTCCATGATAAAGTAATAAATTACATATCATATATATTATGATATGTAATAATTATTATGGTACAACCATATTTGATGTTTTATAATCCAATGAAAGGAAAAATCACCGCGCATGTGTACGTATGACTTACTGTTTACATGCCATGGTGTAATCTGTTTTTCATCACCACTTTACTTGGATGGGTATAATGAGAGAAACAATGTATATATATTATAATTGTGAAATGATATTCATTTTGGGAAAATTATTATACCTTACACTTCATTATCCTATAATTTTTTAAGGGAATGATACCATCACTCGAGCATAAGTACATCCTACCGTCTCCACGATGCGATGCGATTAATTTTCCATATCCAATAGTTAAGAATGGATATAAAAATTTATTTAATGATTAAATATGATATTTATAATATTAACTTCATTCTTGATATTTTTAATATATATCCTATGTAAAATAACCTAGACTTACATTAAAAAAATGCATTGGAAAATGAAGTAGTTAACACCCAAAACAATGGAAATAACAAAATATTATTAACAAAAAAAATTATAAGATGATATAATAGAATCATATAATATATGATTAATATGAATATGGTCATATTATAAATTAATAACATTAATAAAACCATTATATAGTAGGTTAAAATATGTTCACCCAAAAGGAAATGCAATGTAAGTAATTTTCATCTCACTCATTACATCTATGAGAAAAATTTCATATTCACCACTTATTTTTTATTGTGTGGTGTATATAAAGACCATTTTGATATAATATATCAAAAATATCCTTATTCATGTGATATTATATGTTTCATTTAATTTTTTTCCTTCATTGGTTTTATCATTCAATTTTTTCAAATTCGTATGGGACACTTTGGAATGTTTAAAGATTATTTTCCTCAAGAATGTTTTAATGGTCTTTAAATGGTATTTCCATTCATAAAAGTAAAAAGTACTAGTTGTTATATATCCTTCATTGAGGAAATATTGATAAATACATTTTATTTATTCAATATATAAAATTTATGATAAGGCACACTGTTTATTAATTAAATGGTTTATTTAATATATGAGGAATGATTTGGACTGGCAAACATGGGTGGGCCCCAGGTATAGATAGTCCTTCGATGCATCAGTAGACTCACATGATGAATTATTTGTCCAAATCAGAGTAGAATAAAATATATTTATAATATATCTTGATAATGACATTGTCTATATACTAGAAACATGATGTCCAATATTAAAGAATTACTGTTAGGCCCACTTGGTAAAATACTCTGAGAGGGGGGGGGGGGGTGAATTAAGGAATGACAGATTAAAACAACTACCCCATTCTGATCTTGTTTTTCTGTTATGAAAACTATCTTCTTTATAATTCCCATTGTAGATTATGAACAGATCTTAAAGCATGCACATGACACATCAATTTTACTTGGTTCACCCTAACTATGCTACGCCCAAGGAGAATACAATGGTGATGTGCCGATGTACCAAATCCACAATAAGTGTACTAACATTAACAAAGATTGGAATGGACTCACTATCCTTCCCAGTTTACAACCAATCAGAATTTCAAAACTCACTACTCTCTCAATTGATGTGTTATCACTACTTCTTCATAAGATCAACTCAAAATTTATAAACATGTAGGTATCTTCATTATCACTAATGAATGCATCCCCAAATATATATAGATGCTCCATTGAGGTCCCTATTTTATCCAATAATGAATAAAACTTTTCCAATAAACACTAGGCAATAAAATCAGCTACAATTTTGCAAAGAACACTACCTTTGAGAAGATCCTAAATTCACAAAGCTCAAATCGGCCTTTGCGAATTTCCTACCTATTCGTGAAGCTCACTATTTTTCAAATCTCACTATTTTGTAGATATCACTATTTTTCAGAGCTAAAATTAGACTTCATAAAGTACACTTATTTCTCAAAGCTCTAAAAATCCTTCATGAAACACACCTCCTTCGAAAAGATCAAATAGACATTGCAAAGCACCTTCTTTTCATAGAGGTCAACTAGCCTATGTGAATTCCCTTACTTTCTCGAAGCTCACTGTCTTCATGAACCTCCTTTTCAATTCAAGAGCAATAAAATTTTCATTGAGTCTCTCTACTCTTCTCAAGTGGGTAGAGGCCAATTTATATGTGCTTCCCACTGACTCTAGAACCTTCCGGCCCCATCAGCACCATGTCAGGACCATTTTGCAGAGATCTGATTTTTCTGTCGTAATGCTCCCTTTTTTGCGAAGCTCCAAAAACAATTTCAGTTTGCAATCCTTATCATAATAATTAAGCCTTAAATAAAAACCTTTATGCCTCCACGATGATCTTTTTCTATTAATCTTGAAGCTTCTTTCAAAACCATTGTGCTGCTGTAATGCTCTTCAGCTCTTCCATTCACGAGGCTCATCGTAATCGCAGAGATCACCATCATCTTTCATTGATCCTTCACAAAATACTCTTCATGATGTCCATATTCATGAAAATCATTCCTTTTCCATATTTTTGTGATATCTTCAAGGAAATCCTTATTTCCTAATGCTATCAAAACACCAAATTTTGGACCCAAAATAATTGGAAAACACTGGAAAATAGTGCAACCTTGTATATGTTTTTTTGTACCACCTCCAAATAATCCATTTCGTTGACATGGTTCTTATTCAACATTTATTTTCAATAATATCAAAGGAACTCGACAATTCACCCTGGAAACACACATTTTTAACAAATAAAACCAACCTAAAAATGATGTAATGTTACCTTGAGGGATTTTTTCCCAACAATCAATTTCATTCATATTTAATTTTAGTTATTTCTATCTAGAGTATTTTCACTTTGAAAAAATTGATGGATGCATTTTATTTTCAGTCTACTAATTAAATGGAACTCGACAATTCACCCTGGAAACACACATTTTTAACAAATAAAACCAACCTAAAATGCTGCAATGTTACCTTGAGGGATTTGTTTTATTATCATTTATTAATTACTAATTCCATTATACTAACCCTTAATGAGAATTTGAGATAACAATTATTATGTTTCCTTTCACCATGCTATGAAGAGGAATCCTTTAAAAGAGTTTCAAGGATGCTGATCTTTTATATATTTTATTCTTTATTTTACTTTCACAATGTATTATTGGTATTATATATGTAATCTAGTTTTCCAAAACTACTAAACTATTCGGTACTTTAGGATTTGATTCCATGAAATTAGGAAAATTTGATAAAATAATGCGCACACTACAAAATTCAGGGGTTAGGGTGTTAGAAAAGGATAATCAAGGAGAAAAAAAAATAAATATCACACATCCACAAATATTAAATATTTCATGGATAAATTATCATCTATTCCATGATGAAACTAACACACTAAACCTAAAGTCATGTAAAAAAAATCCTTATTATTCACCAAAGTTCACATGATTAGAGTGAGTATAAAACACTCAGTAGAGTATCCCTAGGGACTTTGATTGCATTCTATACACGAATAAAAGTTTATATCTCAGTTGGTGTATATGAAATGATTTCCATGAATCAACACCCAAATAATAAAAATTAATAATAAAAAAATAAAAAAAATTAAGCACAAACAATAACCAAAAAATCATTTGAAAATATCCTAAAATGAATTATCTCAAAATATATAAGTAAAAGTTAATGGATTTATCATTTTATGTTTTCATAATAATGAAAAAATAATATACAATGAAAAAATAATCCATCATCTACCATTCGATAAATATAAAGTCTTATATAGACCCCCTTCATGATTGAAATAATATCAAAGTGTACTGAGGAAAACATTCATAGGACATGTGTACTGAAAAACATAATAAATGGACTAAATCCACATACTTGAATATTTCATTAGGAAACCATGTATGACTCTTCCAAGATCAAACTAGGATTATAGGAACATTATATAAATTAAAAACAATAGTTCATGAATATATCATTTTCTTTGAACATTACACATATTAATAAATAAAAAACCCTAAAACCACCACCTACGTCTTTCTAGACCTCTATATGGGGGTTCAACCAAACTTGATGGATGATCATTGTCAATACAACCAAATAATCATTAAGAACCCATATCATAATATAAAATAAACATATAAAATAGAAATGTATTAATATAGGAAAAATTTACTTGTTTTAATATAAAAATAATATGTTTATAGATTATAAAATAATATAAAATAATTTTTTTAACCTAGTTGGGGAGGTACGAGGTGACATCACAACACAAATCGGGAGGGGGTGTTAATAAGTTTATAATTTTTGACTCTGAATTTGATATAATTTGATAGGTAGTTTTTTCTAATCACAAATTAAATAAAAGGTCTACTTTTATTTAAATTAAATTGCTTATTAGGGAAATTGAATAAAAATAGAGAATTCACATAACAAATTATATAGTTTTTCATTAAATGAGAATGAAAACATACTTGGTATTAGCTTAAATCATCATGACCATACAATCCACTATAATCACTCAATGAATCATTAAACTCATGCTACAATAAAAAGTCACTCAACCTTTATTTCGAGACTATTTCACTAATGCAATGAAAATAATGTTTCCATAAAAAGGAATATAAATTTCATCACCTTTATGATTGAGAAATCACTATATTATCTTCCTTAATTATGATAAAAATCCATGAATAACCTATAATAAATATAGTCTTCAAATATATAGATTTAATTAATTCATTACTCATTGATGAACCAAATTTAACAACATTTTTAATGTTCTCATAGGATAAGATACTTACCACACATGTAGATCATGAAATTTGGATGTGATTCTTAGAAAAAATTATCAGTAAACTCTATTAGCATCAAATTCAATTATCAATCCTTCTCACTTGACTTTAATTATCTAGAAATCAATAATAAAACATAAATTTTAATTATTAACACTTAAAGTTTTTGTATAATGAAATAAAAAATGGAGTGAGGAAGCAATTTTTTTGACAAGTGCCTTTTCTATAGGGCCTATTAGAGTCCTTTTTACTACTCCTTTATAAATTTTTTGGACTAATGTTCTTCCAAAATTATAAACCACTAAAACATATATTTTTTAATTTAAACTAAAAAATACATAAACTTATGATACTAATAAGTCAACCAAATTAAATTTTATAATTATTATTCTAAATATAGACTTACCCAATAATTATTAATATATTATATTTTTTTAAAATGAATAATTCCATATTATATGACATAATACACACAAAAAATGGGTTTCAAAACACAAAAAATATGTCTAAATTATATTAAATAAACTATTAACCTACTAGATACACCATGTACTCACTGAAAATAATTATTATCACTTAATCTATAAAGTACCTACTATGAACCAATAGGTTGAAAATACATTACATTATACCTCCATGATTTCATCCTTCAAGTTATATCCACATAATTTTTTTAATATTAATGATGAACCATTATGTAATCTATGGAATACTAAACACGTGTTCTATCATCTTCTCATCTTACAAAAATTTCCATGCTATTTTTTAGCTACCAAGAACTCACTACAGACCTCAAGGTTTTCCGTGATAGCTAAAACATATTCTCTATCATCAAATTTTTTCCTCCTTATTCAAATGAAACCTATAATTTTATAAGGATTAATAAATTTTCAAAAAAATCTTCCCCAAAATAGATATCATCCTGAGAATCTCTTTTAACCTTTTCTAAAAACACAAGAACATACAAATATTCCATGAACTCAAATATAAAGTTACTAGAGTATTGATTATTCTTAATAAAAATAATTTTTTTACATATTTATATTTATTGTTCCTTCATAAAAAGAATAACTTTGACAACCTAAACATGGAATAAAAAATGCCCACATTAGATTTATTTGGAAAAAACTCACCATAAATTCATATCAAATTTATTTTGACTATTTTTTCATTATTTTAATGATACCAATTTATATGAATTTTTTTATATCAAATGTTTCAAACTAATAAATTATATATCCAAATGAATGAAATATTATTAATAATAAAATTATTTAAAACCACTATTACTTATGAAAAAAATTAATCTATCATCTCAAATGCTATATGATATAAATTTATATAGGACACAAAAGTAAGAGATTATCCTTTTAATTTTTTACAAGACAAATCCATATTACACTTCTTTTATCCCTCCTTATTGAAAATATTTTATTTTAATTTTAAAAAATTATAAATATCCCTCCCCAAATATTTTAAACTCACACACTTATATAATTTATAAAAATTTCAAACACAATTATGAAATCATAATATTCTATTTTTTAAGCTCAACCTTCATGAAATAATCATACTATATATTTTTGTTTTATTTCTCACCATTTGAAAAAAAATCCAATAAATAAGGAAAATGAGATGATAGAAACATACTCTAACCTTGAAAAAATAGATATTAATCACCCATCATGAACCATATCTTTGGAAAAGTATCAATAAGTAGAATGTTCATGAATACATCTACTACATCACCATTATGGAAACAAACTCCAAATTTAGAGATCTATTATGTATTTTTTATTTAAAAAAGATATACTTATATCAGTGTGATTTAATAAATAATGTTAAACCCAATTATTTGAAATATTCATCTCATTTTTATCACCACATCCCATGGGATAAAAAAAAAATTACCTCAACCATAATATCTTCCAACTGCATCTTCATCCACATAATATGATTCATGTATAGTTTTGTGGAAATATATTCAACCATAATAATATAAAAATTCATTGAGTTATGTTTCTTTTTATGCTAAGAAACACACTTTTTTTAATAATAATAAAACACTAATTTAAATATATTTTCAATAATTAGTGTTTTTATCCCCATAAAATTTGAAAACCCCTAACAACTAAAGATTCCAATTACATTTATATGGTTGTAAATAATTTGTAACATCCCGGATCCAGGTGACTCCATGTACCTGGTTGGTCACATGACCACACACATATTTCCCCAAACGCCATAAGTTGTTGACTTATAGTGAGGGCCAAGATCTGATAATGGGGAAACTATGCCCTCATTGGAAGAGTATGCACATTATAATAAAAAATAGTAACCAATAAAAAAAGAAGTAATACCATGCAACAATGTAAACAACAGAAGATAGATAATAATAAAAAAACTAGAGCATATATAAATGATGCATGTCACATATGTCTTGGGAAACAACCAAACTAGTCACAATGCAGAAAATACAATTCTGAAACCCAAGTAAAGAAAAACAGTAAAGTATAATAGTATCTCAAGACTCATCTTGGTCCCATACTCTCCATATCCAACAAGAATCATGTACCTAATGAAGAAGGGTGCTTTACCTTATCTATACCTACAACTATATAAACTGTTTGGGTCCAAAAGCATTACCCAAATAGGGCGTGAGATGAATCCTAGTAGGTAACCACCAAAATATTTGTGCCTAACTGTCAGTGAATATATATCGTAGGTAATATGTAGAAATGAAGCAATAAACTAGGAGGTACTCCAAAAGAAATAGTCCTATAGTTTTCAATTACATTCATTTACATTCGATAATTATTCAATCTGTTGAATAATGAAATCCTGGGATTTATCCTAAGACATGTATCCCCTGTGTAATATCAAAACCAATGTCTCAAAGGACATCTAAAAATATATTAAGACAGAGTCCAAGCTTGTGATTTGTATTCTCAGAGTCATTGCAATCATTCAAACATTCAAAAGAAACCCTATGGGAAAGTTCTCAAAGTCTAACCCCTCTGGTTTGACATATCATCAATACAATAAATAATGACCCTCTGGGAAAGATCACACAGTCTAACCCCTTTGGTCCCACATGCCACTAATAATTTACAAACGAACACCTGGGTAGCTCTCATAGTCAATACCCCATTGGTATGACTAAAAAAATTAAAACATAATGACCCCTGATAGCTCTCATAGTATATTCCCCATGGCCCAACATTCATATAATAATGACCCTCTAGGTAGCTCTGACGGTCTAACCCCTATGATCAATAACCACCTGACAACTCTCATAGTCAATACCTCTGGGCAACATAACAACAATTATACATAAATGAACCTACCTAGCGAAGCTCTCATAGAAAATTCCCCTTGGTCATACTTTAACAATGTGAAACAAATGCATCTCATGTAAACAGTAACTCCATCCCAACAACATGAGGCATGGAAACAAGCAAGACTAACTGGAAATTCTAGTCCAAATAGCCATAATCAATCAAACATGGGAAACAGAGCTGATTCTCTCTCAAATTTACCCAAGAGAAGAAGGTAAGACGGTCCTTGTAGTTTAGCTTGGGTTATCGAATCCACAGAGACCTAAGAAGAAACCTATAGACACATACATTCTATGGACTGTTTTAAGCTATGAAGTGACCAACTTGGATTGATTTTTGATGGGTTTTAAAGATATCTAATATATTTAAGTGAATTCAATTTAAAAGAATGAGTTGATCCTAGGTTATCGCTCGGGGTGGATTGGACGTATTTTCTTTTTAATGATTTCAATTTCTTAAATTTGAGATGGGTTCATTTAAGGAGATAAAACAATATCATCACTTACTGATTTAATGCCTAAACCCTCTAATACTAATCACCTATACACTTGAAGGATCAAATTTTTGATCACTTCAAGGTAAAGGATCGTATTAGTACTTGAAGTGTGTGGCCTTAAATTCAACAAGGACGATGGAGTTTAAAAATCATCAAATAAAAAACCCAATTAAAGAAGTGATTATGCATTAATTAGGTGATAAATGACATCCAATCCAGAACCTTTTTACTCCCTTGGATCAACCCATAATTGGGTTATCCCTCCATTGATATCATGGTTTCAATGGAAGCGGAAAGTAGACTCATGAGGGAGGAAATGGAGAAGTAAAGAAAACAACAAAAATAAAATGATCACTCCACCGTTGTGTGAATAATTTCACAAGGGTTGGTGTGAATAAATTCACACCTTAATCCAACGGTATCAAAGTGATATGATTAAAAATATAATAATAGTATAAGAAGAACTTTTATTAAAAACTAAAGTGAATTGAACAACTTACATGTGAAAGACAAATTTGAGGCAACAAAAATGAAGCATAACATTACAATTGAACAAAGCATCCAATATCATCAAATCCTCCACCACCACTGCCTTAAATAGGCATATTGGAAGCCTTGGGTCGAGACTCCAATAGTAAAAATCATCCCACTTGATTATGGTAGGCCTAGGGTGGTGGAAAGTTTGTGGAAAGTTGATTTTTCCACCCTTGACCCGAGGTGGCAGCCAGTTTTTCTTCACCGAACAGACGTGTCTGTAAGACCTTATATATGGCCTAATCAGAGTGGGACATAGAAGAAGAAAATGGAGATCCGGATGTATTCTAACCTCCTGTAAAATTTAGACCCATTTGGAGTTGTGGATTCCGAGATATGATCAAAGTAGTGGACTGTTTTTCTGGGCCGCAGAATCTGGAACAGAATTTTATCTCTAACTTGGTAACTCCTAAAGAGTGATTTGTTTCTATAAATTTCTTCTAGCATCCCAAGAAATTTGGGATTAATTAGGCCTGTATGTGGGGCCCCACAGGCTCATCAGTGGGATGATGTCCAATATGCCTTCTCCAGAATTGCTTCCTTTCATTTCCAAATATCTCCATCATCCTCCATGAATTCTCCACTGATCCCTGAATCAAACATGTTCATATTTAAGTGTAGATAAATTTCCAAAAATATCAAATTAAAATATGTATAATTAAATTCCTTAAAATCATATGAATCATTGGGTACTTTAAATGATGTTAAAAAATGTACCACATAATAGTGCATTTTAAGAAGGTATTACAATCATAATGTGAAATGATGTTCAAAGTGTAAAATGCACTAAAATGGTGTTTATGAATAATAAAGAACACGAATATTATGTATATTAACAATGAATATTAGCCTCATTTAGTGGCTAATCACACCCCCAACTTGAGTTTTGCTAGTCCCGAGAAAAATATATCTCAACAATATGAAATTCGAATTCCCTTTTCCAAAAACATTTTAATACACAATGATCACCAAAAAACCTTATACCAAACAATCATGAAACCCCTCAAAATATTTTAATACAAGATAGTTTCATAAGAAGATCCCAATCCCAAGCCCATTCTTTTGTTCAAATTCATTGCCATATTTCATCCAATATCAATTAAGTATGAGGATGTGTTGTGCATCACAATAGACATGGGGGTTCATCTTTATTCAAGGGGGAAATTACGGAAGCGTTAGGTGGAATCACATTTCAATATTAAGATGAGTATTCATTTTTTTTGTATAATTTTTTTTTGTTTTTTTTTTGTTTTTTTTACAATTTTTCCATGATAATTGGAATTGCACTCAAAAGAGTCAACCCCTGTAGCGAGACTTTGCCGATGACTCCCAGGCTCAAAGACCTTAGGACACCAAGTGAAGCCCACATACTCAGGCATCATATCGAGTTAACTCAGTCAAAAACAAATTCAAATTACCAAAAATAGAGATAAAATTACTAACTCTGGGCCAGACAACTATGGAGTCACGATCCCCAAGTGCCGAAAGCCACACATTAGGTCATTTCATTGCTCTACATGCATTTTTTTTAATTTTTTTTGAATACTCATATTAAACTAAAATGATCACCAAACCTATGCTATTTATTTAGGGGACCCCATGAACTCAAACTAATACCCCACTATCCAAAGGACGTGCATTGTGATCTTTTTTTCTATTTGGATGAAAATATAAACGATGAAACATCACATTGGAAATCCACACTT
Source organism: Viscum album (assembly GCA_963277665.1). Classification (NCBI taxonomy): domain Eukaryota; kingdom Viridiplantae; phylum Streptophyta; class Magnoliopsida; order Santalales; family Viscaceae; genus Viscum; species Viscum album. The sequence goes on from OY728127.1 coordinate 190,156,455, forward strand.
TCCAAAATCTATGCTCATGAAATTATACAAGGATTAAAATCAGAATCAGGGCATGCTAAATTATTTGATATTCAGTTTCAAAGTGTGCAATGTGTATTACCATGTTCAAAGTTAAAGGAATTTTTCCTTCCATTTACACATTTTTATTCAAATCATTCAATTTTTTTTGACACAAAATTAGTTTTTTATTTTATCTCCCCACCAACTTAAAATAACACTGTCCCCAGTGTTTAAAGAAAAGAAAATTTATATGGGGGTAGAGGTAGAGAATGGAAGTTCAAAAAGGAAATTGAAACTGAGGATCATGGAATGAAATCACCTGGTGGTTGAAGCTGAAGTTCTAGCTGCTCCAAATTAGTCCTTTGATCTCTTGGGGGATGTAGGCACCTCCTTGATTAAACATGTATCACCCAAAATAGTACCTAAACAAAAATAGGAACAAACCAGACAAAACAAACAACACAATGACTTATTTAATTCCAAGTATCATCATTTTTATGGTTTTTCCTATTTTTTTTAAATCAAACTAATGATAAATTGTCTTCTTTTTAATTTTCTGGGTAAGGTATTACTTAGGGATCACACCGCGTGACACGGATGAATACGATGCTCCCCTTTTATACCCATCCATACTCATAATAGAAGAACAGGTCAATAGGCCTTTTTTTAAATGTAAAAATGATTAATTAATCCTATTTAAAATATAAAGTTTATTAAAACAAAAAAAATGATAAGAAACTTGAAAACCATGGGTTTCCTCCCATACAACGCTTTGTTTAACATCTTTAGCCCGACATGGACCCCAAATCTATCAATTTTTTCCTTGTTGATAGGTTGGCTCAGTTAACTCAACCTCTATTTCCTGTTTATTGAATGATTCAATGAATGGTTTTAACCTTTGACCATTGACCTTGAAAATGTAACCACTTGTGGGATCTTGAATCTCTACTACCCCATGGGGGAATACATGATGCACTATGAAAGGTCCTGACCATCTAGACCTTAACTTTCCTGGGTGTAAATGAAGTTTTGAACTATACAAGAGCACAAGTTTTCCCGGTTCAAAATGTTTGACCTTGATATTCCTAGATTGGTAGGCTTGAAGTCTATCTTTATTGATCCTTGAATTTTCATAAGCCTCCATCCTTAGTTCCTCCAGTTCATTGAGATCTAATTTCCTTTTTGTTCCAGCCAATGAGAGGTCATAATCCATTTTCTTAATTACCCAAAAGGCCTTATGTTCAATCTCCACTGGAAAATGGCATGCTTTACCATAAACCAACCTATATGGGGACATTCCTAAAATGGTTTTATATGCGGTTCTATAGGTCCAAAGAGCATCTAAGAGTTTCTCAGACCAATCTTTCCCAGAGGGGTTGACAGTTTTCTCAAGAATTTGCTTAATCTCCCTATTCGCTAACTTAGCTTGACCATTGGTTTGAGGATGGTATACAGTGGACACTTTATGAGAAATACCATACTTAGACATGAGTGAAGAGAATGGGTGGTTGCAGAAATGGGTTCCTCGATCACTGATTATAGCCCTAGGAATTCCAAATCTTGAAAATATGTTCTCTTTTAGAAATCGAATCACAACTTGATGATCATTGGACTTAGTGGGAATGGCCTCAACCCATTTTGAGACATAATCAATAGCTAAGAGTATGTAGAGGTATCCCTGAGAGTTTGGGAAGGGACCCATGAAATCAATTTCCCAACAGTCAAATATTTCAACCACTAAGATGGGAGTGAGTGGCATTTGATTCCTTTTTGTGATGGACCCTACTTGTTGACACCTAAGACAACTTTGACAAAATGTGTAGGAATCCCTTGAGAGGGTGGGCCAGGAAAGACCACATTGAAGAATCTTAGAAGATGTTTTCTTAGAGGAAAAGTGACCTCCACATGCCTCACTGTGACAGAATTTAAGGATGGACTCTTGTTTAGATTCTGGAACACACCTCCTAATGACTTGGTCAGGGCAGAACTTATAGAGTTATGGATCATCAAACACATAGTATCTAACATCAGAAAGGAATTTCCTTCGAGCTTGAGTCCCTAAGAATTTTGGAATGAATCCTGTCACTAAGAAATTTGCTATGTCAGCATACCAAGGGCAGTCACTCACAGAGTATAGGTGTTCATCAGGAAACGAATCAGACACAGAAAGGTGATTTGAGTTGTCTTTGAATTCCATCCTAGAGAGGTGATCAACTACAACATTTTCAACTCCCTTTTTATCCTTGATTGTGAGGTCAAATTCTTGTAAGAGAAGGACCCACCTAATCAGTCTAGCTTTAGCATCTTGTTTTTGGAAGAGGTATTTTAGTGCAGAATGGTCAGTGAACACAGTGATGGGGGATCCTAAGAGGTAGGACCTAAACTTCTCTAAGGAAAACACAATAGTAAGTAACTCCTTTTCAGTGGTGGTGTAGTTGATTTGGGAATCATTTAAGGATTTGCTTGCATAAGCAATGACATAAGGAGTTTTATCACAACATTTTCCTAACATAGCTCCAACAACAAATTCACTGGCATCACACATAAGTTCGAAGGAAGGTTCCAATTTGGAGATTTCATAATCAGAGGAGAGGTGAGAGAGGATTTGAGGGTTGAGAATGAACCCTCACAGCTTTCTATCCAAACAAATGGAGCATCCTTTACTAGGAGATCACAAAGGGAACGAGAGATTGAACTAAAGTCCTTGATGAATCTTCTATAGAAACCAACATGTCCTAAGAAAGACCTCACTTCCTTGACAGTTTTGGGTGATGGAAGGTGACGAATGATGTCAACCTTGGATTTATCAACTTCAATTCCCCTACCTAAGACCAGATGGCCTAAAACTAGTCCCTCTTTAACCATAAAATGGAATTTTTCCCAGTTTATGACCAGATTCTTTTCTTCACATCTTGACAAGACTCTCTCCACATTCTGCAGACATCCCTCAAAAGTATCCCCAAACACAGAGAAGTCATCCATGAAGACCTCTAGAAAATCCCCTACCATGTATGAGAAGATTCCCATCATGCACCGCTGGAAGGTTATAGGGGCATTGCATAACCCGAAGAGCATGCGTTTGAAGGCAAAGGTACCGAAAGGACATGTGAATGTAGTCTTCCCTTGATCCTCTAGGGAGAACTCAATTTGATTGTACCCCGAGTACCCATCTAAGAAACAGTAGAAGGCATGACCTTCCACTCTCTCAAGGACTTGGTCAATGAATGGTAATGGAAAATGGTCCTTCTTAGTGAATGAGTTTAGTTTCCTATAGTCAATGCAGACCCTCCATCCACTACTCACCCTTGTTGGAAGAATCTCTCCATCCTCATTGGTTATCACTGTGATTCCAGCCTTTTTTGGAACCACTTGGATTGGGCTCACCCACTCACTCTCATCTATGGGATATATGATACCAGCTTTTAACAATTTCAGAAGTTCCTTCCTTAGCACCTCCATGAGATTAGGATTGAGTCGCCGTTGAGGTTGACGACATGGCTTTGAATCAGATTCCAGAACAATCCTATGAGTCCCGATAAGTGGGCTAATCCCAGGAATATCATAAAGGGTCCAACCAATGGATTTCTTATGCTTCCTAAGGACATCTAGAAGCATCCTCTCATGATTGGATTCAAGAGAAGAAGAAATGAAAATAGGATGTGTTTGATTGTCCCCTAGGAAAGCATACTTGAGTGTAGCAGGAAGTTCCTTCAATTCAAGATCAGGTTGGTTCAGAATTTCAGAAGAAGATTGGGACATTGGATCAAGTTCAATTTCTTTTTTTAGAGTTTCAGATAGGATTGATTCCCCACATGTAGAATTTTCAGCTACTATATTGGCTTGATCAGCTTTAGGGAAGGAATTTGGAGTGGTCTTACTGAAAGTGGTTTCTTGAAAGGTTTCACTGATTGTTGGACCTAAGACTTCATCATAAGAGAAATTTGAAAATGATTCAAGCCAAGGAGATAAACTTCCTTCATATGAACAAAGGAAATCAATCTCATTTTGACTTAAACATTCATCAAATATTCCTTGATGTTCCATGGATTCATTATCAATGCTTCCTATCATGCTTACTTCATGAATGTCCTCGTCATCCCCTATTTGTGAGCTTGCATTATAGATGTTCAAGTCTAGACTCATATTCCCAAAGGTGATGGTCATGTTACCATTTCGGACTCGGATAACAGAGTTTATTGTTGCAAGGAAAGGACGACCAAGGATGATTGGGGTTTTTTCCTTATTTCCTAAGTTTGGATGGTTGTCAAGGACAATGAAATCAGCAGGGTAGATGAAGTTTTCAACCTTTACCAGAACATCCTTTAAAATCCCCTTTGGAACCCTAATGCTACGATCAGCAAGCTGAAGTGTGACAGATGTGTGTTGGAGTTCTTCTAGGCCTAACTGGCAGTACACAGCATATGGGATGAGATTGACACTTGGACCTAGGTCACACAAGGCCTTGACAACTTTGCTCTCTCCTAGTTCAACATTGATGTAAGGGAAACCTGGGTCTTTCAACTTAGGAGGAATGGTCCCTTGAATGGTGGTACTCACATTAGCAGCCAAAAGGACTTGGTTTTTATGTGAAAATTTTCTTTTAAAAGTGCCCAAGTCCTTAAGGTACTTTGAGTAGGAAGGTATGGTTTGGATTGCATCGAGAAGAGGAATGTTCAACTTGACTTGTGAGAATATTTCCCTCAATGTTTCACTCAGTTCAGGCTTGGGTTTCCCCCTCATGCGTTAGGGAAATGGTGCAGGTTGTGGGGTTGTTTGTTGAAGAGTTGTTTCTTTCACATTGTTATCAGTTTCCTCAGTTTTATCTTGTGGTTCATTTGAATTTTCATCCAAGTTTGAATCTTCAGGTGGGTTCTGAATTAGTTGTTTAGGTTTCTCAATTGATTTCCCACTTCTTAAAACAGTCACAGCCTTTAGTTGTTCATGAGTTGTTTGAGAAAAACTTGACTCTCCCCTTGAAGTTGAGGATGGAACCGCCTGAGTAGGCATGGGTGCCTTTCCTGTTTTGATGGTTTGAAGTTATTTTTTTAGGGAAGATACTTCTGATTTCATCCTCTCCATTTGTTTGCATAGTTTTTCTAGTAGGCTTTGTGGAAGAGTTTGGGTGGGTGCTTGAGTAGGTTGGTTTATCCCAGGGGGATATTTTGGAGGTGGGATGGTTTGTTGAAAATGGACCGGTGGCTGTTGGTATTGGATAGGTTGGGTTTGGAACTGGTTATGGGTTTGGTAGTTCTGACGGGGGTAAGGATTTTTTCCCTGTGGTTGGCTAGGTTGTTGGTTATCTTTCCAGCGGAATCCTGGGTGGTCGTTATACCTTGGGTTGAATTTGTTTTGGTATTGAGGCTTTTGAAAGTTCAAAGTGTTGTACCTCTCGAACCCCTCGAGGTTTGATTTTCATGATCACAATCACCCTCTTTTTTTTTCTAACCTTGTTTTTAAGTGTTTTGGATGATAGGAATCATTTCAGGTGGCCAAGGAATTAGGCCAAGAAAGCAAGAAGAAAAACTGGACTGAAATTCAGTCCACCGGCCAACCGGTGGCTTCACCACCGGTCGACCGATGGACCCTGGGCAGAAGGCAGAGCCACTGCTTCACCACCGGCCAACCGGTGGCCGCAGCACCGGTCAGCCGGTGGCACCTGCACAGAATGGCAAGCTACTGTCTTGCCACCGGCCAGCCGGTGGCTCTGGCACCGGCCAGCCGGTGGAGCTTGAGCCCGAAGACCTCTCCATTTTGCACACACCGGCCAGCCGGTGGGACTGTACCGGCCAGCCGGTGGAGCCAGTCAAACTAGCCGTTGCAGTTTGACCAGGCTGGCCCACTTGGCTCCCAACGGCTCTTTTAGCCTCTCCAACGGCTCCGAAGCCTCCCCAAGGGTTCCATGCCTATAAATAAAGGCTGAGGAAGCCCCGGACACCCACCGGAACTATACGGAAGCCCACGGACACCTTGTTGATCATTTGGCGTACCTCCGGTGCATTCCTCCAAGGGAACCCCAAGTGCTCCATCCAATTCCACATCCAAGGAGCTCCTTCAAAGAAGCTTGGAAGCGGCCTTCAACATCTCCAATCAATCAAAGGCGCCCAAGACTTCCTCAAATACGGTTTTTCATTGTTTTATTTATTTTGAGATTTAAATTTGGGTTTGTGCCTACAAACCCCAAACCCTTTTCTCATCCCCCTTTATTTTGGGTTTCACATCACCATTAAGGTGTGAAGAGGTTCACAAGCTTTTCCTCTAAAAAGCTTGAGACATAGGTGAGCTAGCCTTCACCTGTAAGAAGGCTAGTGGGTTCTTGCTATTCCATTGAAAGCAAGTGGGTTCTTGCTAAACCACAAAAAGCAAGCTGTAATAGGTCCTAGTGCTACCTCAAAGCCTAGTGGGTTTCTTGCTAAAACCATTGAAAAGCAAGCGGTAGAATCTCTCAACGGTTGAGTTGGGAGCGGAGACGTAGGCCGGGGTTTTGGCCGAACTCCGTTATCAATTCTTGTGTGATTGCCTCTTTATTTCCGCTGCATCTTTCTCTTTGATTTTAATTTATTAATCATTTTTTAAAAGGCAATTCACCCCCCCTCTTGCCGTCATTCCCTTGTTTTTCTCCGACCCAACAATTGGTATCAGAGGAAGTATTTGAATAATTCCCTAAACCGGTTTCAAATTAAAGATCCTTTTTGATGGCATCTTCCTCTTTCGCCCCCGAGGGCTACTCATTGGGTCGGGCTCCATTTTTTGATGGGTCCGACTATAATTATTGGAAAACCCGCATGAATACTTTTCTTAGAATCATAGGATATCCTATTTACAAAATTGTCATGCAAGGTTATTCTTTGTCTTCCCCCGATGAATCCAAATGGACCCCCACCGATATTAAGAATTTTGAGCTTGATGGCAAAGCCATGAATGCTCTTCATTGCGGGTTGGATAGAAATGAATTTAATCGTGTATCCACTTGCACCACTTCACATGAAATTTGGAAGCTTTTAGAAGTGACCCATGAAGGCACTAATAAAGTCAAAGATACTAGATTAGATATGTATAGACAAGACTTTGAATCTTTTTCAATGCATCCAAATGAGTCTATTTCTGAAATGTTTACACGCTTCACTGACGTTTGCAATGGTAGAAAATCTCTCGGTGATGATGTTTCAGCTGAAGCAATGGTCAAGAAGATTCTATGGGTCCTTCCGAGCTCATGGGCACCTAAGGTGACGACTATCCAAGAAGCTAAGGACGTCAAAAATATGCCGGTAGAGGAGCTCATCGGATCTCTCATGACTTATGAGATCACGATGAGGAGGCAAGCTCAAAAGGAGGGCACACCAATCAAGACACCAAAGAACATCGCCCTCAAGGTACAAAAAGAAGTAAGCTCCTCCTCATCATCACCATCTTCATCTTCTTCTTCTTCAAGCGGTGATTCGGAAATGGAGAATCTCGCCCGCCAAATGCACAAGTTTATGAAGAAGCACAAGAAGAAGAAATCCCGCAAGCACCGAAAGCAAGAACCCACCGAAAAATCCGAGCCCAAGGTGAAATGCTACGGGTGCGGTGAAAAGGGCCATTACAAGCCCGATTGCCCACTCAACAAGAAACGGGCTAAGGAAAAAGGAAAGAAAAAGGTCCTCAAGGCCACATGGAGTGACACCTCATCATCCTCCTCCTCCTCCTCCTCAAGCGACCAAGGTACAAAATGCCTAATGGCATTTCATGAGGTAACATCTTCTGACTCCTCCTCCTCTTGTTCTTCAAATTCAAATTCTTTAAATCATCTTTCTTATGAAGAACTCTCACACGCTAGAGACCAATTAGAAAATGGTTTTCATGAGCTTTCTTCAAAATTTGTTGCTTTAAAAAAGAATTTCAAAAAGCTTTCCTTCGAAAAAGACCAACTTCTCAAAGAGAAGGAGGAACTCTCCCTAAAAAACCAAAATTTCCCAAATGTTGATTCTTTGGAATCAACCATCAAGGACCTTAGAGAATCCCTAGCCAAGTTCACCCAAGGTGAACAAAATTTGTCCAAACTCTTAGGTTCTCAACGAGTATCTAGAACCACCAATGGACTTGGCTATACCAACCAAGCCTCCTCCTCCCATGCACCCACTGTTTTTGTAAGGGGGAGCTCTAGTTATAAATTTTGTAATTATTGTAAGAAACCCGGGAACCTCATTTATGAGTGTGATTGCAAAAATGCCCGGTACGGTCAACCCAAATCTATTTTTTTATTCGGACGAATTTTATAGGAGAAGACCCGCCATGAGACAAGTATGGATTGAAAAATCCCTTCTTGCGAGTCTCTCCGGGCCAAAATCTTTTCCCTCTCCCCGGTGATTCATTGTTTTTATTTAGGGGGAGTATTTTCAAAACCTTGTCTTAGATTCAAAACTTTCAATTCAATTTTTTGGTTCAAAATTTTCATTTCAATTGGTTTTTGATTCAAAACTTTCAATTCAAACTGTTATTCAATTTTCAAATCTTTTTTAAATTCAATTTGTATTTAGAATTTTCAATTCAAATTTCAATTTGATTTCATTTCAACAATTTCAATTGGTTTTTTGATTCAAAACTTTCAATTCAAACTGTTATTCAATTTTTGATTCAAAACTTTCAATTCAAACTGTTATTCAAATTCTCATTTCAATTTCAAAAATTTCAATTGATTTAAAATCTCTTTTTGTTTTTCAAAGTTTCCCTCAATCAAGTTTTATGCCCCATTCTATTTTGATAATCACAAAGGGGGAGAAATTTCTTGATTGATTGGGGGAGAATCTTTTCTCTCATGCTTAGTATTTATTTTTCAAATTATCCTTTAAGAATGTCTTTAATTTCAGTATTTTACTTTGATTGTTTTGGTGATTGTGATCATCAAAATAGGGGGAGATTGTTGTACCTCTCGAACCCCTCGAGGTTTGATTTTCATGATCACAATCACCCTCTTTTTTTGTCTAACCTTGTTTTTAAGTGTTTTGGATGATAGGAATCATTTCAGGTGGCCAAGGAATTAGGCCAAGAAAGCAAGAAGCAAAACTGGACTGAAATTCAGTCCACCGGCCAACCGGTGGCTTCACCACCGGTCGACCGATGGACCCTGGGCAGAAGGCAGAGCCACTGCTTCACCACCGGCCAACCGGTGGCCGCAGCACCGGTCAGCCGGTGGCACCTGCACAGAATGGCAAGCTACTGTCTTGCCACCGGCCAGCCGGTGGCTCTGGCACTGGCCAGCCGGTGGAGCTTGAGCCCGAAGACCTCTCCATTTTGCACACACCGGCCAGCCGGTGGGACTGTACCGGCCAGCTGGTGGAGCCAGTCAAACTAGCCGTTGCAGTTTGACCAGGCTGGCCCACTTGGCTCCCAACGGCTCTTTTAGCCTCTCCAATGGCTCCAAAGCCTCCCCAAGGGTTCCATGCCTATAAATAAAGGCTGAGGAAGCCCCAGACACCCACCGGAACTATACGGAAGCCCACGGACACCTTGTTGATCATTTGGCGTACCTCCGATGCATTCCTCCAAGGGAACCCCAAGTGCTCCATCCAATTCCACATCCAAGGAGCTCCTTCAAAGAAGCTTGGAAGCGGCCTTCAACATCTCCAATCAATCAAAGGCGCCCAAGACTTCCTCAAATACGGTTTTTCATTGTTTTATTTATTTTGAGCTTTAAATTTGGGTTTGTGCCTACAAACCCCAAAACCTTTTCTCATCCCCCTTTCTTTTGGGTTTCACATCACCATTAAGGTGTGAATAGGTTCACAAGCTTTTCCTCTAAAAAGCTTGAGACATAGGTGAGCTAACCTTCACCTGTAAGAAGGCTAGCGGGTTCTTGCTATTCCATTGAAAGCAAGTGGGTTCTTGCTAAACCACAAAAAGCAAGCTGTAATAGGTCCTAGTGCTACCTCAAAGCCTAGTGGGTTTCTTGCTAAAACCATTGAAAAGCAAGCGGTAGAATCTCTCAACGGTTGAGTTGGGAGTGGAGACGTAGGCCGGGTTTTTGGCCGAACTCCGTTATCAATTCTTGTGTGATTGCCTCTTTATTTCCGCTGCATCTTTCTCTTTGATTTTAATTTATTAATCATTTTTTAAAAGGCAATTCACCCCCCCTTTTTCCATCACTCCCGTTTTTCTCCGACCCAACACAAAGCATTTACTTCTGCTGGGGGTCCTCCTAAAAGAACATCCTTGATGGATGGAATGGTTGGGCAGTTTTCTGTCTTGTGGTCATGTTTTTCACAAATTGTGAAAACAGGGTCAACAGTTTGGATTTCATGGACTTTCCTAAGGTCTATCTCTTCAACCTTCCTAGAGAGTGCTGCGAGTTTAGCCCTAAGGCTTTCCTCTTCTCTAAGTGTATTAATTCCAGTAGTTCTTTGTGGCTTTTCAGAATAATGTGAAGTTCCCCATGTTTGGTTTTGTTCAGAAAGGCTTTCTAGATACTCATAAGCATCATTTGGGGCTTTGTTTTTAAAGGTTCCATTACACATCATGTCAATGAATTGTTTGTTCCCCGGACCCAAACCTTCATAGAAAATTCTCACTTGTTCAGGAATAGAAAAACCATGGTGTGGAACCATGTTTAGAGTGTCTTTGAACCTCTCCCATGTTTCATAGAATGACTCTCCCTCTTTTTCAAAAAAGTTTTGGATACTCTTTTTAAGTGCAATTGTTTTGTGGTGGGGAAAGTATTTTTTGTAGAATTCTCTTTGTAGTTGGTCCCAAGAGTTGATGGATGATGGTCTCAAAATTTTTAGCCAATTTTTAGCTCGATCCTTTAAAGAAAAAGGAAATAGCCTCATCTTAGCTGATTCTAGTTGATGTGGGGGACACATGGTTTCTACAATGTCATTGAACTCCTTAATGTGAAGGTATGGCATCTCGGACTCCATTCCATGGAATGTGGGAAGGTGGTTTAGGACATGTGGTTTAAAGATGTAGTTGGAATATCCTAGGTAATTGTGTCTAATGAATGAGGGGGCATTGGTCCAGGAAGGTGTGAGGTAGTCATTCATGGTTTGATCAATTGCATTCCCCAAGTTTGGGGCTGCCTCATTTGGGTTTCCATTTTGGTTTCCACCTGGGTTTATAAGTTGGTTTCTTTGAAGACCTTACATTGAAATTGGCTCAATTTTGGACTCTAAAGTATTAGGAATATTATGATATAATGGAATGAGTTCCCTTGGTGTACTTGACTCCCCAACCCCAGGACTATCCACCCTAACAAGACGGTTTGATTGATCGCGGGTGTAGGCGGACATGCGCCAAAAGAAAAAAAAACGAGAAAGGGACAAGATAAGAGAATTTGGATGAGAAAATAAGAAATGGGGGAGAATAGAATGGGTGTTTAGATGACTTACTTGGTTCTCCAGCAACGGCGCCAAAATTTGATTCTCGGTCAAATTTACCCAAGAGAAGAAGGTAAGACGGTCCTTGTAGTTTAGCTTGGGTTATCGAATCCACAGAGACCTAAGAAGAAACCTATAGACACATACATTCTATGGACTGTTTTCAGCTATGAAGTGACCAACTTGGATTGAATTTGGATGGGTTTTAAAGATATCTAATATATTTAAGTGAATTCAATTTAAAAGAATGAGTTGATCCTAGGTTATCGCTCGGGGTGGATTGGACGTATTTTCTTTTTAATGATTTCAATTTCTTAAATTTGAGATGGGTTCATTTAAGGAGATAAAACAACATCATCACTTACTGGTTTAATGCCTACACCCTCTAATACTAACCACCTATACACTTGAAGGATCAAAGTTTTGAGCACTTCAAGGTAAAGGATCGTATTAGTACTTGAAGTGTGTGGCCTTAAATTCAACAAGGATGATGGAGTTTAAAAATCATCAAATAAAAATCCCAATTAAAGAAGTGATTATGCTTTAATTAGGTGATAAATAACATCCAATCCATACCCTTAATACTCCCTTGGATCAACCCATAAGTGGGTTATCCCTCCATTGATCTCATGGTTTCAATGGAAGCGGAAAGTAGACTCATGAGGGAGGAAATGGAGAAGTAAAGAAAACAACAAAAATAAAATGATCACTCCACCGTTGTGTGAATAATTTCACAAGGGTTGGTATGAATAAATTCACACCTTAATCCAATGGTATCAAAGTGATATGATTAACAAAAAAATAAGAGTAGAAGAAGAACTTTTATTAAGAAACTATAGTGAATTGAACAACTTACATGTGAAAGACAAATTTGAGGCAACAAAAATGCAGCATAACATTACAATTGAACAAAGCTTCCAAGATCCTCAACTCCTCCACCACAACTGCCTTAAATAGGAATTTTGGAAGCCTTGGGTTGAGCCTCCAATAGTAAAAATCATCCCACTTGATTATGGTAGGCCTAGGGTGGTGGAAAGTTTGTGGAAAGTTGATTTTTCCACCCTTGACCCGAGGTGGCAGCCAGCTTTCCTTCACCGAACAGACGCGTCTGTAAGACCTTCTATATGGCCGAATCAGAGTGGGCCACAGAAGACAAAAATGGAGATCCGCATGTATTATAACCGTCTGTAAAATTTAGACCCATCTGGAGTTGTGGATTCAGAGATATGAGCAAAGTAGTGGGATGTTTTTCTGGGCCGCAGAATCTGGACCAGAATTTTATCTCTAACTTGGGCTGCCTAAATGACCAATATGGAGGCAGAATTAACATTAACTCCTGAAGAGGGATTTGTTCTTATACATTTTTTCTAGAATCTAGAGAAATTTGGTATTAATTGGGCCTGTATGTTGGGCCCCATAGTCTTATCAGTGGGATGATGTCCAATATTCCTTCTCCAGAATTGCTTCCTTTAATTTCCAAATATCTCCATCATCCTCCATGAATTATCCACTTATCCCTGAATCAAACATGTTCATATTTAAGTGTAGATCAATTTCCAAAAATATAAAATTAAAATATGTATAATTCAATTCCTTAAAATCAGATGAATCATTGGGTACTTTAAATGATGTTCAAAAATGTACCACATAATAGTGCATTTTAAGAAGGTATTACAATCACAATGTGAAATGATGTTCAAAGTGTAAAATGAACTAAAATGGTGTTTATGAATAATAAAGAACACGGATATTATGTATATTAAAAATGAATATTAGCCTCATTTAGTGGATAATCAAGACCCATAGTCAAGGTATAACCCCTATGCATAACCAATTTCCCTTTTATCAATCTACCAAAACATAACATGTAATAAATAGGGTCGTACTCCAAAACACACAATACCCTAAACATGGGTATTCAGAACTTTATGCATATATAATCAAAATACAATCAAATAAATTCACAAACCACCTACCTCAATTTTGTACGATGAACACTCTTGAACATAGGCCCTTGAATCAGCCTAGAACAATGTAGATCTACAAAAAGGTTAAAAATGATCAACCCTGAAATACTCACGATAGAGGAGAAACTAGGAAGAGAGGCTCTAGAGAAAGAGAGAAATCACCAGTGGGAATAAAATTCACCCAGCGACGCCTCAATCAGAGATCAAATGGTGAAACGGGAGGAGCTTGAAGTTTCTCAGACGTTTGTCACTCTCTTATACGAGACATGGGGAGAAGAATAGTTTTCTAGAGATGAGACATGATCCCACCATGACTTATCAATTAAAAATAAAATTACACAACATGTTCATTTAATATACATGCTATGTACTAACCTCAACTGGCTCCCACTTTAGGTGGTCTGCTTGATCACCTACACGACCATGTACCCAGTCGTTACACGGCGAGTACATGGATACACATGAAAACCGGGTACACAGTGTGTACTCAAGAGTACATGGCGTGTACATAAGAAAAATTACATTTCTTCATTTATCCTAAAAAACACCCAAAATTAATATCTATACCTGAAATAAAGATCTAGGTTCTTACAAAATTCCACCTTAAATAAATTCATCCCTGAATTTCCTTACCAAGGGTGGTAAAGAAGAAACTTCAAACAACTCTGGCCACCATGATCATACATCATCCTCCCTCTCCCAAGTCTCGTCCTGTACTCACTCATGCTACCATAACACTTATACTAGAGGAATATACCATCCACAGAGAACCATAGTGCTATAATACACAATCCAAATAGGGTGTTCCTTAATTGATTCATCCAAATTTAAATCAACCTCTTTGGGTTGAAAAAAAACATGAGACATGTCCGGAAAGTAACGCCATAACTAAGAAACATGAAAGAATTAATGCATATCCCGACACCTCTAGGGAAACTACAACTGATAGTAAACTGTCCCGAATCTCTCCAAAACCTCAAATGGATTGACGTATCTCGGTGAAATCTTCCCCTATCTCCTAATCCTCTTGTGTCCCAACCACGATGTGACACGTAAGAAAACTTGATCTCTGACCTTGAACTCTAGAGGGCATATCCATCGATCAACATAAGATATATGGATAGACTATGAAATATCCATTCTCTTCCAAATCTACTCCACCTACTTAGTGGTCTCATGGAAAAAACAAGGTCCCAACATAACTTCCCCACCTACCTCCAGCCAACATAGGGGTGATCGGCATGGCCTACCGTAAAAAGCCTCATAATGTGACATCTAAACTGTGGTCTTAAAAAATGTTATTATAGGAAAATTAAAATAGGGGAAAGTGTATCTCCCAATACCCATTGAAATACATGATGCATGCTCGAATCATATCCTCCAAAACTTGAATCGTGCACTCAGACAGGCCATGTGTTCGGGGATGGTAAGTTGTACTCATAAGTACCTATGTACCCAAATCTCTCTGTAGTCCCTTCTAGATACAAGAAGTAAACCAGTCATCCTTTTCTAAAATGATAGAGTGAGGAACCCCATACAAATGTAAAATCTCTCAGATGTAAAACCTTCCATGCTCATCAACATTGAAGGTTTCCTTAATCGACATGAAAAGTGAAACCTTCGTGAGTCAGTTGAGATTAACTCACATGGTATCATTACCCTGATACCTCCAACATTTGAAAAACTCTAAAAAGCGTGCCACCAAGCATTCCAAAAATACTACTAGTGTGTTTTACTTTAACTGGGTGAACCTGAACACAACTGAGGTCCTAACTGTGGCCTCACAACATGGAAAGGTCAAACCCAAAACAACATTAGCAAAAATGGTCACCCAATATTTCCTCAAAGGAAATTGTAAATTTTCACAGCACACCCACCTTTAAATGGTGGGGTGTTCAAACTAGATCACTTTAACCATAATCACAAAAAAAGAATGATAACGAGTCAAACCATCACCTGATGACTTATCTTAGAAACTCCTGGCTTAGAAGGCCAGCGTATTGCAACATAAATAGGATTCCTTTTCCCAAGGTATCACATGCTCACAACGAAACCATTCATAAAAGCCTACATCTATCTCTCGGTGATGCTCCTATGTCACACCATCCTTTGATCCAAAAAGGGTCATGCCACAACATGAAAAAAATGTTATTCCAAATCCAACCCACTAGAATTATTACCTATTTTAGAATTATATCTACGCTCAACTAAAAGTTTGAGATAAAATGAAATTAATCATATCAGAGTCTAATTAACTCACCAAGGTGTTCTATACTCCCCATTCAAGTGAGAGTTTGGTGTGAAGCCCAAAATTCCACCTAAGAAAATTGACTGAACCCAGAATGATATCTGCCTGACGGTCACATTAAGGAAGTGGTCAGAATCAAGAGTTTGTCCAAGGTGTTATTACATAGGAGTTCAAGTATCTCTCAAGATTAACCAATCCTCTAGAGAAACCATGAATCCAGCACACAACACAGAAAGAGTTCATGAACCTGTCCAACAACTTCCAAAAGTAGCACGACATATAACCAAGGTTCTCTTAGTGCACCTAGAGCGACATCAAGTCAGGGTACATTCTTGCCTCTTAAGAAATATCACACCAAGAAGACGTTAAATATTACCAAGAAAGGATATATGAACCACTAATAGCCGAACTCCTGAAGGAAACTTGGATTTACTAGCTGACACATCGTCATCTAACTTATCACAATAACATTGTGCTGCATAAAAAGCACCAACAAGAAACAAGACTTTCAAGCCACAAAATCATTCAAGTAAAAATGGCCATTTTTGAATGGTCCATTATTATGATCCTTCTACATATAAGGAACACATTTGAAATAGAAGCAATGTGATGCTCCATACCTATGATTTTATTATAGGTCGAGAAGGTCTAGACACTCTAAAATGAGCTAGTTCAGAAGCAACTTAAATGCATGTGTGTCAATCCATGAACCACGGTCACCACGTCATATCACTTGGCATGAATTTGAAAAATAAACTGATCGGAGTGTCAAAAAACCCATGTCCCAGAAAGTCATCCTGAGAAGTGGGACGGAAAAATTCTCATAATGCTTAGGTCACTATACACCAGAGATAACCCATGAACATATACTAAATCTCAATGCTCAATGATATGACTAACGGGTATCACATATGTTGACATACACTACATCAATTTTACCAGATCAACAACATATTCTGGGGTACTATGTATATATTGTCCACCGTGTGCATCCTAGTACCAGATAGCTCATACAAGAACTAAATCAAAATCACATCATTTACAAAACCATTAACTCAGGTGATGACGTACTAAGAATCCATAACTAAGAAAAGGGATGTTTAAACGACCTAATAACATCCTAAAATTCCCAAGGCATGTCTAACCTGGAGAACCAAGTGATCCTCAAGATTGTTCCCACATCAAAAGTCAAGGCACAATGACCACCCCTCCGAACAAGGATGTAATTTAAAACCAGAAGTCTTACCATAGAAAATGACACCTTGACCACACCAATATCAAAATATCTCAGTGGAAAACAAGACAACTAGCTCTAAGAGTACTACCTACCATAGTCTAGAATCTTATGAAGCATAAACCTCAACTTCCACTACTAGGTTACACAAAATAGATTCTCTAGGATCAAAAGCCCATGGGAAACTACTTTAGCTCAACAAATCAAAGTAAAACTAGAATTTCTCACCAAATTTTCTATAAATCCTTTGACAAATCTAACATTCCATCATGAATGGTGAGTTATAAAGTAAGATCATTTTTTACAAAAAAATGAAACCTATAAGGATCTTGTTAAACAAACTTGGGTCCTCAAAAAGGGAACCCAATAATAGTTGTTTAACCACACAAAACATGAACACATAAGTAGTTCATTCTATTGAAACCACCTTCCAAATCGAGTAATAATAGGAATCATACAAGAGATTTTATAATGATAAACAAAAAGTGCATCCCATGATAGGGATCCTCAAAATGATACATAGATGATGGATCCTACTAAGGAATACCTAGAAGCAATAGGTTTTATGGACTCATAGGATAGATGGAAAATATCACATGATAAATGTCCTCAAAAGAAAATGTCACGAGAGATAGTTCATAGCTCCTCTCAGATCAAAGGTCTCAACTAGGTTGGTCTGAACACCCAACCAATCATTTACGAATTAGTCTCACTCCCAGGAGACAACTAAAAATGGTAATTTTAGGCCAAACCTATCCATTTAGAAAAGAAAACCCAAAAAACCTATTAGGAGTTCTCATAACTCTTCAAAGGTTACACCATCACGATCTATATGGAAAACCACTCATGGGTCCAAAACTGACATTGAAAAAAAAGGAACAAACCCTCAAAAGAGTACAAAATATGACTACACGACATGTAGCATTCATACACAGCATGTACACTCACGCTCTAGAATAGGAGTGTACCCTTTCCTTCCTAGGTGTTTCAACCTAACAGGTACATGATATGCCATCCCAGAACATAGTGTGTAATCTTGTCCTCCCTCCTAGCCATGTCTTCCAACATGGCCAGACTCACATAGGTTCTGTCTATGGAAGACTACACAAGGTGTACTTAATCTTCAGGGTGTGTCCTCAACAAGACACAAGAACCCAGGTTTTCACCCACATGGTTGGAACCATATGGTTTCTCCTTGTGTAACACTATATGGTGTGTTTGCCCTAGACTTGACATGTGTTACTTAAGTTCCTTCCACCCGTGTCATTAATCACATGGCCGGATACATGATCTACTTCAACATGGCGTGTATAATCTAAATACGATGTGTCCAACCCAAGTTTCATCCACCCATATTGTTAGTCACATGGTTGGATACATAGTTCTTTACAACATGACATGTACAATCTAGACACAACGTGTTCTACAAAATCATTCCTAACCCCGTGTCTCTGCTCACACAGTCATTCACACAGTCAAGCACTACACGGCGTGTAATCTTGGTATACGACATGTAAATAAGAAAAGTTATTTATTTTGTAATAGAAGAACACATGGTGTTTGTTCATAACATCACACATTGTACTATCTTTCTTTCCAAATAGTAAGCCTCCAAAACTTCTCTGAAACCCCTAAAAACTAATTTTTTTCCCATGGAACCAAAATTTATGACCCATGGGAGCCCATACTCTCACGAATCAATGTTTGGAATCCTTATTCATATCATAACTTGACAAAATTAAATTAAAGTTCAAACATGATCCACCAAATTCCGATCCAAGAGGGCCTATAACACCTCAGGGACCAATGTTTGGAATCCATCCAAATGAAACATTATATAATCTGATACCCTATCAAAATAGCAGGTATTCTATCATGAAATCTATCACAACAACATGAATATCTAGCATAATATCTATCACACTAGCATGCAATCAATAATTCATCCTAAATGGCATGGCAAGAATGCATGGCTTGTGATCTCTATCAAGTGCCTATATGATGAATGCGATGGAATACACTCATCTCATCAGGTTTTAATAGAAATAGAACTATAATGATATTTATCATAATATCACAGTATAAGTGAATCAACCAATGTTGAAATCAAATCAAATGTAACAATTTCAAAACCAGAAAAATTACAATATTCATGGTATGTTTGGTTTTCCCGATACATGGGTTAGTTACTCTCAGGCAAAAATTATTACCAATTATTTGTTCCTTCCTATCTCTATCGATAAGATCTAAACAGTAAGACATAGCAGAAAATAAAACTCCTCTAATATGATTTTGTAATGTCCCATATCTGGTTGTTTCCCTATACTCGGTTGGTTACATGAACTTAAGCGCATTTACCCAAATGCGAGAGGCTTCCAACTAGAATCGTGGTCCATGGTTTGATAATGAGGAAACTATGCCCTCATTGGCATATTATGCACAACGTAATAACAAATAGTAATAAATAACATAAATAGTAATACCATACAACAAAGTAAACACCGAATGAATGATAATTATAAAACAAATGGATCATATATAAATGATTCATGTCACATATGTCAAGGAAAATATCCAAACAATTCACAATGATGGAAATACAATACTGAAACCAAATTACAGAAAAATAGTAAACTCTAATAGCATCGCAAGCCTCAGCTTGGTCCCATGATCTCCACCTCCAACGACAATCAAGTACCTGATGAAGAAGGGCACTTTTCGCTATCTATACCTACAACCATATAATCTGTTTGGGTCCAAAATCATGAACCAAATAGGGTGTGAGACGAATCCCAGTAGGAACCCCTAAAAAATATATGCCTAACTATAAGTGAATATATATAGCATGTAATATGCATAAATGAAGCAATAAAATAGGAGGTACTCAAAAGTAAACAATCCTACAGTTTTCAATTACATTCATTTATATTCATTAATTATTTAATCCATTTAATAATTAAATCCTAGGATATATCTTAATCTTTGTATCCCCTGTGTAATAGAAAAAAATGTGTCAGAAGACCATATAAAAATCTAGTAAGATCGAGTCCAAGCTTGTGCTTTGGATTGGTACACTCGTCGCAATAATTCAAACATTCAAAAGCAACCCTCTGGGAAATTTCTCACAGTCTAACCCCTATGGTTTAACATATCATAAATTCAATAAATAATGATCCTCTAGGAATTCTCACACAGTCTAACCCCTTTGGTCTCACATGGCACTAATCAATTACAAACGACCACCTGGGTAGCTCTCACGGTCAATACCCCCTTAGTCTGCATAAGAACAGTAAAATATAATAACCCCTGACAACTATCACAATCTATTCCCTATGGTCCAACATTAATTTAATAATAACCCTTTGGGTATCTCTCACGGTCTAACACCTCTCATCAATGACCACCCGAAATCTCACACAGTCAATACCTCTGGGTCAATGTAACAACATTATACATAAATTAATATACCTTGGTAATCTCTCATAGTCAATTTCCCTTGGTCATACTTTCACAATGAAAAACACATACATCTCATATAAACAATAACTCCATCCTAAGAACACTATTCATGGAAATAAGAAAGCCTAATTGGCAATTCTAGACCAAAAGGATATAATAAATCAAACATGGGAAACACACCCATAATCAAGGTATAAACATTATGCATAACCAATTTACCTTTCATCAATATACCAAAATATAACAGGTAATAAAAAGGGTGAAATTACAAAACCTGCAATACCCTAAACATGGGTATTTATCACTTTATGCATATATAATCCAAATAAAATCAATGAAAGGCTCAAACCACTTAACTCGATGTTGTACGAAGAACACTCTTGAACTTCAGCCCTTGAATTTCCCTAGAATGACATAGATCTACAAAATGGTTAAAAATGATAAACCTTGAAATAATCACGAGAGAAGAGAAATCAGGAAGAGAGGCTCTAGTGAAAGAGAGAACTCACTGATAGGAATCCAACGCACCCGGTAGTATCTCAATCAGAGCTTAGATGAAGGAACAGGAGGAGACCATAGTTTCTCGGCCGTTCATCACTCTCATGTATGAGACATAGGAAGAAGAAGAGTTTTTTGGAGATGAGACGTGACTCCGCTCTGACTCATCAATTAAAAAGAAATGTACATGGAATGTTCATTTAATGTACACGCCATATACTAGCTATAACCAGCTCCCGCTTTAGGTGGTCTACCAGGTCACATACATGACCAAGTACTCCGCCGTTACACGAACAGTACCCGGATACATGCGGAAACCGGGTACACGGTGTGTACTCAATAGTACACGACATGTACTTAGAAAAATTACATTTCTTCCTTTATACTCAAAACACCTGAAATCAGGATTCATACCTAAAATGAAGATCCAGGTTCTTACAAAATTAATAATTTGTTTTATATAGATTATAATCCACTTGTATATTATAATATATGATTCATTAGATGTAATTTGGAAGGGATCACATAATATCACATCATAAATGATATTTAGTCTCAATATTGACAAATATAATTAAAATCCAATGAGTTTTCTAAATTCAATTTGATCTACTATATTAATTTAATCATATTTATATTTTTTTCCAACTAGAATAAGATTTCAAGAAATATATGATTGCTTGATGAAAAAATTATTTAATAAATACTATATATAATTCACTTAAGATAATAATTTGTTGATATTTACTTTAGTAATTTAAAGATCTAACAAATATATAATCTCTCCATGAATTGTGTTTTTTTAATTAATAATTTAAAAAGAAAACTATTTAGAAAATCTATTATTGAATATTTATAAAAATTAAATATTTATAAATGATAAGAATAAGAGATGTTTGATCATCCTTATTTTTTTATAGGTTGTTTTACACACATACCATTTTTATTTTCATTTATTTGAGTATGTTTAAATCTTAAAACACTATTCTCTCTAAGATTTATTCAAACTATAACAATTATTTTTCAACATAAAAACACCTGCAAGGTCTTCACCATGTAGAAAACCATAGGGTATTTTGATGGAATCCTCTTCTTTAAGACCATCATTAAGAAAAACCATATTGAAATCCATTTGACATAGTTTTTATTTCCCTTAAGTTACTGTATAAGAGAAAATTAAAATTATTTTGAACCATTATACCAGTGAAAAATCTTCATAGAAATTAACTATTACAAATTTTGAATAACTGTTGTAAACAAGTGCTTTTTTCTTAGAAGCTTCACATTATCCATTCTATTTATTTAAAAACAACCCCATATATCTGATAAAATTCTTATATTTTAGATTCAAATTCAAATTATATTTACCATTATTTACAATCTAATCCAACTCCTCCTTAGTATAATTAATCCATTATTTATATTTGATAATATCATCAACATTTCATTGATAAAATAGAGAAAGGATGATATATAAAATTATGTACAAAATGATCCAATATTTAGAACTAATGCTTCATGTTATATATTTATTTTTTAGCCTTAACATGTTTTCTCGAAATTTTATATATGGAATTTAGTAATTCTTGATCGAAATTATTAACCTATTAACTAAGTAATTATTTACCAAATTATTTTATAATTTTAGTATCAAAATATTGAGAACACTTACCTGAAACAATTTATTATAACATAATATAAAAAATACCAATAATTATTCTAATATACTTGATAAAATACAATATACTTTTATGTTTGGTGGATATCGAATCATCAACACACTACATAAATTTATCACGATATATTATTTTAACATTGATAGTACACATGCTTAAAAAAAATTAAAATAGTTTATATATTCTCTATTATTGTAATACATATCATTTAAGGAATATATGTATTTTTATCAGGTAAAAACAAATTTTGAATATTATTTTTTACTATAAATGTTTACCAAAAATGAAAAATAAACCTTATATATCCCAAGAAGTTTCCTAGTTGTTTCCACAATAATTTTGTTTTAAAAAAAATAATATAACTAGATTAATTGTATATCTATGGATAACTGTAATCATATATAATAATGTTCTTATTAAGGGAAGGCATAAATAATTATTTTATATATTATTCACCATTTTACTCTTATATGATTTTCTATGAAAAAACACACACATTTTATTCATTTTGTAAAAATATCTTAAACATGTTTCTAGAATCATGTTATTATTAAATTTTACAAAAAAATCAATCCAAGTTATTTTATAAAAAATAAATAAATTACATATATATAATTTTTTTTATAATTCCAAAAAAATCATTATACATTCACAAATTTTCCAATTTTATATATATTTCTAACCAAATTTCCTAATCTTTTAAGCTTTAATACGTCATGGATAATATATTCATGGGTAATTTTTATTAGGTTCTGTTGGGGAAGATAGATAAGCCTTCAGTTCCATAATGAATTTTTTCTTGTATTCTCACATATCATGAATTCTAAACTTTTATAATAGGGAAAAATTCTTACTTATTTTTGTAATATTTTTAGTATAAAACCATACATAATAAAATTAAAAACACATTTATATTTCCATTAAATAAGTTAACTCCAACTATTTTTTTTTGAAATAATCAAGATATTATGATTCAATCCATTTATAAATAGTATGTTCATTTATTTCTAATTCTTGAAACAAATTTTAGTAATTTAAAATTCCTTAATTTTAAAAGATATATTTTTTCAAAATGTATTTAATACTTATTTATAATACCATTAAAATATTTAATTCACCTATTATATAGGACCTATTTTTTTCAAAATCCATGCATTATCATTATGTGATTTTTTCAATAAATCATCAAACGCATATTCAATTTTATTTTGTTTTAGTCAAAAAATTATTATTATGATAAAATTATATAAATTTAAACACTAATATAAAAATATTAAGATATTATTCTATTATATAACCCGGTTGGTCATGTATCTCATATAATTATTTTAATATGTGATACATGTTATAAAATTTAAAATTTTATCAAGAAACTCAATGTTGAACATATTGACATTTTATTTTTTATATTTAATATAAATGTTTCATAAATTATTTTTCAAGAAAATTATTTTTCTAATAGAAATTATTATTATAACTATGGTCGAAAGGTAAAAAAACTACATGCCATGAGGATTATATATTGACATTCCCACTATAATATTTAGAATATAAAATAAATGTATATTTTATAAAAGGCTTGTAAAAACTATATAGATAAAATCTATCAAAGGATATGGAGGAACCACAGTTACCATCATCATTAAGAAATGAGGAAACAAATGAAGATGGTTACCACTAGAAAAAGGAAACACACTTGTGGAACTAAATTATTTACTATAGTTATAAATAGGGAATCATGAAGAAGATAAACCCCCTCAACTATGATAGCCACCATTGGTCAAAGGGACCACCAGAGACACTACCTAAATAGAGGATAATTAGGTCAAATGTCACTAATGGGTAGTTTATAAAGAAATATTTTTGGAGAAATGAAATTATGAGATTATTGGATATTAGTTTCCACTATTTCAAAAGCATCAAATTTAGTTGGAGATAAATTATTTAGGGAGATATAGAGAGAAAAATATTTCTATCATAACGTTGTTTTTTAAATAACCACAAAATTGGAGTGATTTGGAAATAAATTTTACTTAAGGTTAATGTATTTTTTTAAAATTTATAATATTACCCTTTTTTTAAATACATATCACAAAATAATTTTTGTTCTCTTCATTAAAAAATGTTAACCAAAATAGATGGAGAGAAATTAAAATTATTTATTTTCTATTACTCAAACACAATGAGAGAAATATTACTCAAATTTTTAGTTATTTTAAAAATTATCAATTTTATTTATTTATTCTTGAATCTGAAGAAAAATAGTATAAGGGAAGAGTTTCATGAAATGAATCATGATTATGAAGATAATATTAAGAAATAACACCAAGTCAAATGTTAGATTAATTAACCCCTAGAAAAATCCTTCACCTAAGAAGTACCACTAAGAGGTGTTAGGTCCCCACCAGGGAAAACATGGGAAGAAAACCATTAAAATGCATAAGAAGGAAAAAATTAAGTAAAACTACTTTAAGGGGAAAATGATGTTTTTCTAAGAATATTACCATTTTAAAAGGGTCAGGAGAGATGAGATAAGATGAACCATCTCACTAAGGGTAGATGTACCTCAAGATATTGTGTGTGAAAGGATCTAAAATTTAGTATCCCCGCAATAGAACACATGAGGGTAACCATGCCTTTGTAAGACTAAAAAATATCTCCACATGGGAATACAAATACAATTAATTTGAGAATACACTAATGTGGAGGTCCCCTTATCTCTAAATGATGTGAAAGTGACCTTTCTGATGAGAATGAAATAAGAGAGAAATTATATCCAATAAAGAAACATTGATAGTGGAATATTGTGTGGAATCATAACTTAAAGGTGTAATATATAAATAATAAACCACACATGGTCATGGGAAATGAAATTAGTGGTGTTATAGAAGAAAGACAACAAAAATGAAGGGAACACAACCCTTACAGAAGGAAAATAAGGGGCTATCCCAGATGAAACCTAGATCCCTTGGTATCTCATATTCACATAGCCTATATAAAACTATAAATATATAAAAAATCTAAAATTATATACAAAATATGTATTCAATTAAACTCTAACACCATGATATTTTTAACATTTTGGTCATTACATTGAATTTGATTTTGAAGAATAAAATTATTGGATAATTTAATTTTTTATATCTATATAATAAATATTTCCTGAATATTTTATGTTTCAAAATAATAAATAATTAATGTTTAATTTTAGGCTTTAAAAAATAAGAAAAATTTTATTTTTCATATTTTGGAGGTACATTATTCTTTTCCTTCTTATTTATATTGAAATAATTTATTCCTTAAAAAATAAATGTCTTATTTTACCTATTTATTATGCATTTAAAATATTAATATAATCATTAAGAATATATATAACTTTAATAACTCTTGAATTATTATCATAATTACCACAAATACCATGTATTACTTTTTCAAAAACCAAAAATGAAATTTTTTTATATGATTTTTTACTTCTAAAAATTTTATTCGATTAATTTTAAAAGCCTATTCATTTTAAAGATTATTTATTAAAATATTTAATCTCATATTATTCAATTAAAAAATTAATTCCTTTAGTTTTTATATATTATTCAATAAGGAATATTTATTTTCAATAAGAATGAAATCATGAAATTTTTTAGTTTATGAATGTTTGTTAAGAAAGGTATTATGCTTTTCAATATTTTATATCTTTAAAGTCATATTATTGAATTCAATATTCATTGTTAACTATATTTCTATTTACACATTTTCTCCATTGTTATCACTATTTTAATAGTTGAAATGTTTTCATCATTAAATCTATAATGACTATCTTCTATAATACTCAAATGAGGAATCATAAATACCATTAATGTTATCAAATACATCTTCTTAAAAAATGGGTGTAATATTTCTAATTTTTATCTTAAAAAAATTCTTTTGATTATTACCTGATGAAAACATTATATTTTTAATTTTTTTACTTCTTCCTATAAAAATTTAATAATTAATATTATTGAGATTTGTACTCATATTTTAAAATTTGAAAATATATTAAAAAAACCATATTGAACTAAAATTAAAATATTATAAATGTATTTTACCATTATAATTAACCATGTGTTTATAAGAACTCATTGAGATAAAATACTACAATTTTTGAAACATAATATCATCTTAATCATATTTTTAAGCATAATTTTCTTCATATTTGTTTTATTCTAGAGAATTAAACAATTAGTAGCTTTAAAATATATTTGTTTCTAAGATTTAATTTTTTTCTTCACCACTTAACCTTTCCTAATTCATAGGAAATAAAAATTCCACGAAATTCTTCAAAAGGAATTGTTCCTATGTATCAACCGAATTATTTGATACTTCAAAATAAATTATATCTAAAATATCTCTAGTTTTTTATATAAAGTATGGATTATTTAATTACTTATGTAAATACACCAATAGAAATTACTATATAATTCACCCAAGTTATGAACCGATCTATAATTTTATCTTACAACATATACATATCATCAAACTTTTCACAGCATATTTAATGAATCATTTTTTTTATATTTCTTATCATCCTAATAAAATTTTATGATCTTATCTTATATGATTTTTTTAATCTAATAAAATAACGTTTTGGAACTATTTCTTTTAATGTAAAACTAAGATAAAAATTCTATTTTTTTCATTTTCAATATTCTTATAATCACAAATTATCATTATAATACCATAAATAATTTTTATATATCCATTATTAACAATATTAACAATTTAAAATGTAATAAGAAAAAATAGGGAAAAATTTACTATTTCTAAATGTGATAATTTCTCCCATAGAACATGGAGATTCATTTTCTATTAATTGATTCATTTTGATCCATTAAAAATAATTATAATAACTTAAACAATAATTTAATGAAAAAATTAAAATAATATTATTAAGATAAAATCACCATTCATCTTTAAAATATAATCTAGTCTATGACTAATACCAATTGTTGATTCTCCAAGTGAAATCACAATATACTAAGAGAGGGGGATGAATCATTGTATATATCTTCACTTCTCAAATTTTTATAATTATACTTGAAACAACCATTAATCATTTATTATATAATGTGACTAGTATTTTTTATGTTTCCTTTCTTATTATGGTAGTAAATAATGATAGATATAGAGAAACACAAATGCATTTATAAGGCTCACCATTAAATAATGATGACTATATCTTTGGAATGAAGGAAAATATCCATAGTTATAAAATCCACTATATTAATAGAATGAATAAAATGAGTAGGATAGTGTCCTTGAACTCATAATGCAATGAAAAATTTCATAACATTTTTTTATGTTTTCCCTTAATTATATAATATAAATAATGTTTCTATAAAGGGAATTTGACATAGATACCTTGTTTTTTAAATAACAACTATAGTGTCTTCCTCAATGATTATTCCAATGAATGCATGATCAATAAGATATATATGATTAAATATATATAAATTCCATCATTTTTATCAACTAAATTCGAGAATACAATACTTCTTCACTCAATGAGATAATTGTTTAACTAATATTCTTATCATTTTGAAATAATAAGAAAAATAACAAACTCGTAGATAAGGATAAGTGGATATAGTTCTTATAAAACTTCATTAAAAAAACCCCTTCTAATCAAAACAAGTTTAAAATTATTCATAATTTAATATTATCATCCCTGTATCAATAATTAAAAAAGATAATAATTTTAATGGCCTCTTCCTCTTCTATAGTGTCTCGAAGAGTCTTATTTTACTTCTCTCTAATACCAAGGTAAATTATCTTATGTATATTAAAAAAAATCAGAAAAACCCTTCATTTTTCATTTTTTAATTTTTAATATTATAGTTTATATAACCACCATGACAATATATTTTAATTTTAATTTTAGGATTATTAAAAAATGGCTTACCCACCATTGATGTCAATCTTAATTTTTTTGGGTTATATAAGAATTCACCCATATTTTCATCTCTTTTGATAGAAAAACAACAATAAATAAAGAATTATTACTAAAAAATGCTCTAAAAGCAGAATAAATATTTTCAAAATCATTATTATGGTATCAATTCACCACTATTATTATCACTACTTAATGTATATATGTAAAAATGTTTATTATTTTTTTTAAATACTAATATTTTAAAATAATAATTGTGTAAAAATTTTAAAATGATTTCTATTTTAATCACCATTAACCAGTAAAATTTACCAATATGTAGTGATATTTTAAAAATATATACTAAAATACCATCACAACTAATCATTAAAAAAATTTAAAAGGAATTTTATGATTGTGTTGAATTGAATATCCATAACAATTTTCTATAACAACAAAATATAGTGTGAATTAATTCATTATATTTAGGGAATAATATTTTGAAGGAAAAATATCCATTAATTTTTTTGTTAATATATATGTATATATAAATACATGATCCACTAATTCATTCACAATTCAATTAATTTTGACTTTTCTCTATTCTTAGATTTTTTTAATTTATGTCTTTCCATTAAAAAACCATTCCAAATAAGCTTCATGTCAAGGTATATGTTTTTTTATTTTATCATATATTCTTTTTTTATTTCAACTATTGTATATAGTTCATTTAAATTTTAAATATTTTTTTATGAGTTATAAATTATTACTTGAAAAAAATTATAATTTAATAGTAATTAGTAAATAAAAAATATTAGATTTTTGTATAATGTGATTAAATATATTTATTTTTAAAAAATAATAATACAAGTTAAATTTAGTTATTATTTTTTATGAACAAATGAAATATAATTGAAATTTACTTTGAAATCATAAGAGATGAAATTTTTTCGACGATTTGGAATTTGTAATGCACTATGGAATTTCTTGAGGAATAATTAGTCAAAAATATTCTTCAAAATAAAACTTTTTCCAATAAAATTTTAAATTTTCTATTCTTGAAATATTATAGTTTATTTTTAACATCTTGAGGTAATATCATAATCATATGATCATATAATTTAGCTCTGACTGTATGATCTAAATTTGATGTTGATGCTCAATATACAAGAGGGGGGGGGTGAATTTTATGATTTAAAAAATCCTTTGAAACTTTTAAAAATGTTAAAAAACATTATATTGTTTAAAAATGTTAAACAAGGTAAATTTACAAGAGCTCTTAGTTCTAAAAACTTGATAGATTTTGTAAATATGGTTCCAGAAATGAAATTCAAGAGACATTTACAAGGAAAAATATTCTACCTTAAAGCATATAGAATCTTACTAATCAGAGTATACAAGTATAAGAAAGTATAAGATAGTTATACTTTCCTTAATAATCAAAAAGCAGTAGAAAGAAAACATGAAACAATACAAGTAATAAGTATATAATCTTTTAACCCAAAGAGTAAGGTATCCAACAACCTTGGATAATGGTCCCTTGATTTATTATTTTAAGAAAGTATATCTTACCCACACCAAGGTAAGCCCCAGATAGGAATATCAGAGTCTGTATTTCTATCCCCGCAAGCCCCCTATCTTCAAGGTAGTTGGTACCCCTGTCTTCCATATCAAGGAAGTCCTCGAACTTTAAGGTAGTCAACACCTCTGTCTTCCTATCCCTAGAACCCATCGATTGTATACAACAACAATCAGAGTTGCACGAAGAAAGCTGAACAAGATGTTTAGTATGCACAAGGCATGAGAGTATCTCTCTCTCTAGAAATCACTTCAATAAAATGTGGTCTCTAGAGTTATCAGCTTTTTCTAAAAGTATTGAGCTCGTTCAAATGAGCTTCTATTTATAGGTATTTTCCCAACAATCATCTCCCTCCTCCAACTATCATATTTTTCCTTGAATCTCAGAGAGACCTGTACACATGTCACTCAAACAATGGTTGGTTAGAAACAGAATGCATGACATCATTTCATAACTATAACAAGGGTAAGAAAAAAATATGGTTGATCTATCAAATCTATTTTTCAGAGTCTAAGGAAAAATAATGTTCAGAGTATAAGAAGAAAAAATTTGGAGTCTATATTACATGGATATTTAGATTCTTTTTTTCCATGGAATTTAGAATCAGAATTCTGTAGACTTCAGAGTCTGAATTCAAAGGAATTCAGTGTCTGAATTCTAAGGAATTCAGAGTCTAAATTCATAGGAGTTCTGAGTTTGAATTCAGAGGAATTCAGAGTCTGAATTTTCGAGAATTAGGAATCTGAATTTTAGAGAATTCATAACTTGAATTTCAGAGAATTCAAAACCTGAATTTTAGAGAATTAAGATTCTGAATTTCAGAGAATTCAAATTCTGAATTTTGGAGAATTTGGATTCTGAATTTCAGAGAATTAAAAACCTAAATATTAGAGGAATTTAGAGTCTGAATTCTGATCCTGAAAACAAAATACTCTATATATAAGTATTTATAGAATTCTGAGATTTTAGACGTGAAACAGAATTTTTCACTTAGGAATAAAAAGAGTTATATTTAGAGAAACTAAAATATGAACAATGAAAAATAGGTAAGGATAAATTTTCCTTGGAGAAGGGAAATTTTCCTTATTAAGGAAAATCTGGTTAAGGAGAAAATTTCCTTATAAAAAAACATAGATAAAATAAAATTTTCCTTGAGATAGAGTGTTTGTGATTTTCAAAACATAGAGGAATGGAAAATTCATATGGAAACCTTATTGACTCAATAATATCCCCCTTTTTGGAAAGAAAAATCATTATTACTAAAAAGAATATAAGGAATTTGAAATTTTTATAAACTTGAAAAAAAACTTATCTCCCTTTAATTATGGATCATATTGAATATGACTTACTCCCTCTTAGGCTTTGAAATCCCTAATGATTCTATTCTTGATTTCCTAAATGAGATTTTACATTTTATTGCATATAAAAATCTTCATGATAAAAACTTTCCCTTAGATGAACTCCCCCTTACATTGGGAAATTTCTTCTTTACTTAGTATTCTTTTTTTGACATTCCTTTCTCCCCCTTTGTGATTTTAAAAATGGAATAAAGGGAATGGAAAAGAAAATATGCTACCTAAAATATTAGTACTAAAAAACCAAAAATATGAAGTGTAACAAAAATTTCATTAAGATTTGAAAGAATATGTACAATAGGGAAATATAAAAAAAGATCGGATTTGAATGAAATTATCCCTCTTTCTCTTTCGGCATCAGCTTCTTCACAATAGTCTTGATCTTCTTGAGTTCCTTATGATCATCTTCCATGCGCTTGAGTATCTGATCTTGATCTTCACTTTTCTTTTCTAAGGTTTTAATTTTTTCTTCCCGAGCCTTAAGAATATCAGCCCGAGCCTTAAAGGATTCTTCTTGTTTAGCAAGTTTTTCCTCAAGTTTGATTCTAAGATATATTTCCATCTTCCAACTCTATGAAACTGAGTACAATTTTCCATTCATATCTTTCAATTCTTTCTTTCGAGTATTTTCTTCAAGAGATAGTTTTTCTTTAAAAGACTTGGTGAGATCTATGAACTTAGCATCTTCGATTTCAAAATCATCCTTGACATTATCTTGAAACTCATCGAAAATTCTCATATCTTCAATAGTTTTCCTTGACCAACTAGTTATCTTCTTACAAGATCTTTTATAGGCTTCATAATTATAGAAAAAAGTTTTGAAATTGGCCTCAAGTTTGACACACTTATCCATCACCATGGATACTGAATCCGTTTTCAAATTTAAGGAATACTGAAGCATTTGGAATCTTTAATCTATGCTTGGAAATACCGAAATAGTACCTCCCAACATATTCAAATACGGAACAACAAATTCATGGACAAGAGAGGATGATTTTGAATTATAATTCTTGGTTGATGATGATTCCTTTTCAATCACATCAGTTTTCCTCTTTGATGAAGCACCAACATCTTTCTTACTGACTAAAGACTTGGTAGGAGTATAGACCATCACCTACTTTCCCTTATCTGTTATAGAAATTATTTCTTCTTGTTTAGGTGATTCATGTTCACTATATGATAGCGGAACAATCTAATCATCATCAACTTATTCCTTCTCAACTCCTGCCTCAACACCCTCTGGCTGTATGAAATCATGATTGCTACTTTCTTCTTCAGACAATTTATTTACTTCTTCCCCACCCTTCACATCTTTTCTTGGGGTAGAAAGTTTTGAAGACTCAGCTTTGGATGTTCGTATTGATAACATCTCAGAAGGACTCTCCTTATCATGATAATCTTCTACTTGCTTTATCATATCTTTGGTATCACCATTCCCTTATTCTTCTTCTTCCACTTCTTCTTCTTGCACTATTTCTTCTTCTTGATCTCACTTCGGAATCACCAACTTCTTTCCGAGAGTCTCTAGGATTGATTCTATTAAAAAGGATTTTGGTACCAGAATTTTCTCAGAAACATTCTCATCCTCCTTAAGAATAAATTGTACTCTCTCAGCCTCAGACATCATCTTCTTTTACTTCTTCTCTTTTTTTTTCTTCTCAAGCTCTTTAGCAGCCTTTTCCTTCAAGGATTTTGCCTCAGTAGGGTCCAATCCAAACATAGGATCCCCTTATTTTTGTTTTTTTCTTATCCTCTATCCATTTTGAAACTACCTCATCAGGATAATATTTTTGCTTCTTTAACTTTGGTGGTGCTGATTTAATTTCTATAGCCACAAGATTTTTTTCTTTCTCTTCAATTCCCTTCACCTTCCTCTTCCTTCCACCTTTCTTGGTGGTTTCAGCTACAAGAGGTTTCTTTGATAAAACATCAACTTATTCATTTTATAAATCATAAAACTCTCTGGATTCACTAGAAAATATAATTTTCATTCTCCTTAGAGTATCATCACTTTGAAAATCACCCTGAAATTTCTTGACTTTGATTTGCAGGAAATTTTCATTTATTCTAAACAAGAAACAATGATCTTTGATAAAATTTCTAGATACATGATAATATGAGACTTAAGATTTCCATTCTTGATACTATCAATCATAACCAAAATATACTTAACCAAATTCATCTTCCATAGGTTCACTATGAAATCTAAAACATATATATCACTTTTCTTCAGAGTATATTTATCTCCTTTCCTCGGAATGATAAAGCCTTGAAACCAAAGTTCAATAATCAGGAAATTTGATGAAAGATGAAGAATCTTCAGAGTCTTGACTCCAACCAAACCAGGGCACTCTATGGCCTTCTTCTTATCAAATCTTCCTTAAACATCAGGTAACTTACGACAAACTAAATTCAGCTTCTCCTTCATAAGGTGTTCCAATCAGACTAGATGACTTAGAATAATATAGAGAGTAAGTCTTACCATAACTATTGAATGAAAATTTATCTTTGCCTCCTTGATTGAAAAAGGATATAGATTCATAGAACTCTACTAGCAACTCCAGTATCACCAGATCCTCTACCTTGGGTTTAGATACTTCTATACTCTCCTATCTATTTAACTTGATGTTCTTTGAGATGATTGAATCATACATATTAAAGTAGTTTGGGTTTACCAAACTTTCACGATAAATCTGCCATTTAGATATTTCCATTACGGTTGACATTTATTTCTCAGGAGAGGATTATTTAGACATTCATAACTAAGGAAGACCTAAGAAATTCAGAACAATCTTAAGTGGGAAGGGTATAGATTTAGTACGCAAGATCTTGGGATTCGATGTGGGAAAACCATTAAGGGTCCTTTATATAGGCAATTGAAGCGGCATTTCAACATCCCTGATTGATCCAACGATTGAAAACTTCTTGAGAAGATCTGACGATTGATATGACAGACGAAGAAGGATTTTGATAGATTCTAATCTTTTGATGTTTTTAAGAAAACATTCGAATTTAAGGAAAAGTGAATCCGAAAATTTTGAAAAAAAAAGAAATCAAAAAAGTAAAAGATGATTATGAAAATTTAGGAAAGTAAACATACCTTTTAGATTGCTTGGAATATTATTCATAATAAGGAAAATTCTTCTTGAAGAATTTTAGATTCCAAAAATTTGATTACAAAAATTTTTCGATTCTGAAAAAATTTAGATTATGAAAAATTTGGATTATGAAAAAATATTTAATCATGAAAATTTTGACTACGAAAGTTTTAACTAACAATAAAATTTACTCCCCCTATAAAAAGAAGTTTGTTGCTATAAAAAGATAGGTTTCAACAAGAAATTAATAAATAAGATTACCTTACACTTTTCATTCCTTCTGTTTAACGTATTCTAATCTATTGGATGGTAACAATTTTGTGAAAATATCCACAAGTTGATCTTGCGTTCTGATAAATTGATGAATGATATCTCCTTTTTTGTGTGTGATTCCTAAGAAATTGATGCCTAATATCTATGTGTTTTTCATGAGAGTGATGTGTAGGGTTTTTGATTAAGGTAATGAAACTAGTATTATCACAAAAAATTTGTGTTTTGGTAAAACTCATACCAATGTCTGTGAGTGCGTGTTGCATCCACAATACCTGAGCACAAAAACTTCTATCTTCGACATATTCATCTTCAGCAGTGTAAAGTGCTACTGATTGTGGCTTCTTGCATGAAAAAGAAACTAATGAATCTCCTAAGAAATGATAAGTTTCAGATGTACATTTCCTATCCATTCTACATCCACCAAAGTGAGCATCTGAAAATCTATTTAAGACAAAATCATTTCTAGAGGTATAAAAGAGTCCTAAATCCATGGTTCCCTTTATGTAGAAAAAAATTAATTTCACTGCCTTTAAATGAGATTTATTAGGATTGGATTGATATCTTTCACATATGCATACCGAGAACATTAAGTCTGGTCGACTAGTTATCAAGTATAGTAAACTTCCTATCATACCTTTGAATGGTGTTTGATCCACTGGTTTCCCAGCTTCATCAAGATCAAGTGAATTTGAGGTACCAATGGGAGTACTAATACTCTTAGTGTTATCATATCCATACTTTTTAAGATGATCTTTAATATACTTATATTGAGGTATATAGATTCCTTTTGGTTTTTGAGAAATTTGAAAACCAAGGAAAATTTTTAACTCAACCATCATATTATTTTCAAACTCAAATTTCATTAGATCCACAAAGAAATCAGTTAAAGATTGCTGAGTTGAACCAAATATAATGTCATCAATATAAAGTTGAACAATAAAAACATTTTTCTTATCATTATTTATAAAAAGGGTTTGATCAGCATTTCCATTAACATAATTGTTTTGAAGAAAAAATCCTGTAAGTCTATCATACCGGGATCTAGGATCTTGTTTAAGTCTATACAGAGTTTCGGTAAGTTTGAAAACATGTTCAGTATGTTTTGTATCTTCAAAATCTGGTGGTTGTTAAAAAAAACTTCTTCTTGAACATAACCATTAAGGAAAGCACATTTAACATCCATTTGAAAAAGTTTGAAATTGAAGAATGCTGCAATGGCTAGTAGGATATGAATAGATTCAAGTATAGCTACTGGAGTATAGGTTTCTTCATAATTTATTCCTTCTTGTTGATTATCGCCTTTAGTAACTAATCTAGATTTATTTATTACTATGATTCCATTTTTATCACACTTATTTTTGAAAACCCATTTTACTCCAATAACAAAAGTTTCCTTAGGTCTTTCAACCAAGGTCTAGACTTTATTCCTTTCGAATCCATTTAGATCATCTTGCATAGCTTTTATCCAATAGTCATCACCTAAAGCTTCATTAGTGCTTTTTGGTTCTAATTGGGAAAGGAAAGCTAGATGTTCTATTTCATTCCTTAAGGAACTTATAGTCCTTCCAGGTTTATTTACATCACCAATGACACTATCACTGGGATGATTCTTTAGAAACAACTGATTTGGGTTTCTTAAAACCTGTTCATCAACATAGGGTAGGAAATCTTCTGGGGTAAATGCTTCATAAATAATTTCTTGGACATTTTCCTTATCAAAAGGATATTCTATCAAGGGTTGATAATCAGTTTTTGAAAACACATCCAATGACGTAGGTTGAGGTTGTTTAAAAACAAAAGGATCATATTCATCAAATTTTACATGTACTATTCCTTCAACATTACAAGTGTTTTTATTGAAAACTCTATAGGCCTTATAGGTTTTAGAGTAGCCTAAGAAAATTCCTTCATCATATTTGGGTGAGAATTTATTTAAATTATCTTTAGTATTCAAGATGAATACTTTTCATCCAAATACATTGAAGTAGGAAAGTCTAGGTTTTCTACCATTACACAACTCATAAAGAGTTTTATTAAGAAAAGGTCTAATCAAAACACAATTTATAGTATAACAAGCAGTACTTATAGCTTCAGCCCAAAAGTGTTTGTCTACCGAATATTCACTCAACATGGTTCTTGTTATCTCTTGAAGAATTTTGTTTCCTCTTTCAACAACACTATTTTGTTGAGGAGTTATTGGTGCTGAGAAGTTATGAGTAATGCCTTTTCTTCTACAAAAGTTTCAAAATCAGAATTTTGAAATTCTCCTCCCTGATCACTATGAATAGTTATCAAATGAATATTTTTCTCATTTTTAACTTGGGCTCTAAAACTTTTGAAATAAGGAAAAGCTTTATATTTATTTGATATAAAATAGACCCATGTAAATCTAGTGTAACCATCAACTAGGACAAGTACATAATATTTTCCTCCAATGCTTCCAGTTTGTGTTGGACCAAAAAAGATCCATATGCACCACCTGTAATGCATCAGTGGTTGAGACTTCACTAACTAATTTAAAACTTGATTTATGTTTCTTTCCATATTGACAAGGATTACAATCTTTTGAATAATAAAATCTAATCTCCAGTAGATCCTTAACTAGTCTTTTCTTTGAGAGTTTACATAGGTTCCTAAAGTTACAATGTCCTAACCTTCTATTCCATAACCAATATTGATCTTCCATTTCACTGAGACAAGGTAGATCTTGGCTCCTGAGGTCTTATAAGTTTAGAGTGTAAACATTCTCTTGCCTATGGGCAAAAAGAATAAAATCTTCCTTGGAATTGTGTACTAAACCCTTATCATTCCTAAAGTTCACAGGGCAACCTTCATCACATAATTGACTTATGCTAATAAGGTTGTGCATAAGACCCTTAATGAATAAAACATTTGAAATCAATGTTTTCCCATGAAATATAATATTACATATACCAATAATTTCTCTCTGAGCATTATCTCTAAAAGTTACTTTTCCTCCCTTTATCTTGATAATCTATTCAAAGAAGTTTTTGTTACTAGTCATGTGCTGAGAACATCCACTATCCATGTACCATGTATTTCTATTGGTACTATCTTTACTTTCCTGAAAACAAGATTGTTAAACTTTCAGAACCCAAACATTCTTGGATCTAAAAACTTCAGAAAGAAAATGTTTAGAAATCCTCATTTTCCTTAAAAAACAAGCTTTATGAAAACCTAAAGACTGAGTACTGTTTAAGGAACAATTTTTTACCCAATTCCCACCACACTGACACTCAGTGCAGAATAGATCACTTTGAGGTAAAAAATAATTATTACTAAAAATTGCTTTTGAAGGAGTTTAGCCAAATCTAGAATTATTTGTAAAGACCCGTAAAATTCAAGGAAATTTTTTTCTTAATTTTCTTTGGGATTTTACAAGAACACAGTTTCAAACGGCACTTGATTCCGAGGCCCGGTGTGCCCGGAATTTCTATCCGAAGTTTAGCTCGGGTACGTTCAATAAACGAACGAGCGGGAATTCCTATCTTATGAACCGGTGCTCGGAATCGAATTCCGAGGGCACCGATGGAACCGCAACGCTGGTAATTGCTTAGGAATGCTTAATCCGGAGTTGCATTTACACGAGAGAAGTTGATAAAAATTGTTGAAGTTAAGAATAAAAATTTAACAACATTTTTTATTTTTACTCTAAGTGTTTAATCCTTTGGATGGAAGTTGGGTAACTACCCAACCTCCCTTGTGAGGTTATAAGGGTGGTGGGGCCCACACGAACCCCACCCCTTCATATCCTCTAACCCCCTCAACTCACCATTAATATTTTTAACTTAAGTTAATAACTTATCACATTAATGTAGTGATTTTAATGTGAGATTTTGAAATTCAAACTCTTGAATTTCAAAAGCCTTGATGTGTTAATAAAATAAGTTGAGAACTTATTTTATTGGGTTGGTGTTTAGTTGTTTGAGAACCTTTGGAGAAAAAAGCTAAGGAAGTCTTGAGTTCTTCATTCTATTTGATGAAGAACGCGAAGAACGAACGATCTCCAACGTGGAGCGCCGAGCCCTCGGAGACCGTCTTCCGCGACACCGACCCGCAACGCGATGTCTTCTTCCACGACGTTCTTCTTCCACGACGTCTCTTCCGCGACGGTTTTCTGCGACGAAATCTCCGTCAACATCTTCAAATCCTCGCTTCGCGACGCCGACGTTCGTCATCTCTTTTATCAAGGTAGGGGTTGTTTATTTAATTTGTTCGTGTTTATCACCTTGTCGTTCTTCGTGAAAATATGACCAAATGATACCGATTAACGAGAGGGGGCCGGACCGCACAAACACGGCCAACCCTCCTCTTTTATCCTTGTTTGATTCTTTGTGTTTGGGACGAAATGGCGTGGTGCTGTCGCACCACGCGGGAAACGCACGACAAGTAATGCGCGGCGCCATCACGCCACGCCGTGAAGATGAACGAGGACGCGACGCCGTCGCGCCGCATCGAAGAAAACCGAAGACGCCGCGGCCAGAGCAGGGCCGCGGCAGAGGGGCGCGGTGCCGTCACACCGTGTCGGACGAACCAAGCCGTGACCGGTTCTGGGCCGCGGCGGAGCAGGGTGACCGGCGGCCGGTCCCGGGCCGCCGGTGTCGGCGATGGTGGAAGGACCGGCCGTCGCCGGTCCTTGTAGGCAGAACCGGCCGGCCGGACAAAGAGAAACCGGGGGAATTAATTCCCCCGGCTGGCCTACAAAAATGGCCCCCATAAATGGGGGGCCGCGGTTACACCAGGGGGGCGGGCGCCCCCCCTGCCAACGGCTCGGCCGTTGGCCGAGCTGGCCAGCGCGCTGGGCGCGCTATGCCCAGGCCGGGCCGGGCTGGGCCACGCCGGGCTGGGCCGACCTGGACCCGGGGTGGGTCGACCTGGTTCGGGCCGACCGGGGGGGTCTTGGGCCGGGTCGGTCTGGGCCCGAAACCCCCCGTTTTTGGACCGTCTTCGGTCTTTTGCCCATAACTTGGGCTACGGACCTCCGATCGACGCACCGTTAGTTGCGATGCGATACTTGAATCGAGAAGGTCATTTTGGTATATCGTACTTAAGGTTTAGGATTAATTTGAGTTCGGCCGGGTTGGTTCGTACACGAAACCAACCGGGCCCTCGGAGCGGAAACACTCATATCTTAAGCTCCAGACGTCCGAATGACGTGCCGTCGACTTTGTTGGTTTCCTCTTAGTGAAAAAAATCTTTTGGATTACTTTGCCCGAGGTTTGGATTCAGGTGGAGTACGGTCGGGTTGGTTTTGCCTTAAAAACCAACCGGGCCCCTGGGACTAAAAAGCCAATAACTCTCAGACCGAGCGTCCGATTGACGCGCCGTCTGCGACGTTGAGTTCCTGTTGATGATACAGAACATTTGGATACATCAACTCTGGACTATGTGTCAGTTGATGTATCAGCCTCTCGGCTCGTGGAGCGGACCCTCCTGAACGAGCTTGCTGTGTGCGGGAACCCTAGAGCTGGCTGTGACTGCTATTGTGACGACGACTGTGCAGAGATCCTCAGTGGATTCGACGACGATGACTACAACACTCAGCGATCCTATGTGGATCAGTGCTATCGATCCTGTGTGGGTCCGATCCTGTGTGGGTCAGCGCTCAGCGGTTCTGTGTGAGCCAGCGCCTACAGATCCTGTGTGGGTCCGATCCTGTGTGGGTCATTGCGGGGGTTAGTACCTATTGATCCTTTGTGGGTCCGACGACTTAGATGGATCAGTGATCATCTCTATCGTCTTTCGAAGAAGTATAACTGTGTGAGATGAATCCTATTTGCTTTTCTATGTGGATTTTGTTGTGCTATCCTGTGTGGATTACGTTTTGCTTTCCTGTGTGGATTATGTTTTGCTTTCCTGTGTGGAATACGTATGCTTTCCTGTGTGGACTGGGTTGCACTTGGGCTCGGATGTTGGAGCCAAACGAGAATTGATGACTTAGGTATATGTATGGGCATATACCTAAGCAGTGTCGGATGTTACTTCGTGATTTACCTTTCCTTTTTGGTTTATCCTTTGTGGATACTGGGAGACCTTCGGGGGTCTCGGGGTCCCTACTGAGTAGCTTATACTCACCCCTGCACGGGCTATGCCCGCACTATGTTGTGTTGGTTGCAGACGATGGATAGCGCTGATCGTGGTGGAGGCTTGTGGAGCAGGACAGTACCTGGAGGTGGACCACTGGGCGGGACGTACTCGGAGCGGTAGGCTGGACCCGAGGAGCAGTGGAGCTATCTGTACCCACCCTTCAGGTGGGATTTCCAGTGGACAGCTCGTCGTTGCGGCTTTACTTTTCAGTTGCTGTTTTCCCTTTCCAGTTGTACTTTACTTTCAGTTTGGGTTTGTATACTGGCCCACTTACTTTCCGCACTTACTATTGTACTCTGTTTTTACTTAGTGTTTACTTCTACTACTTGTTTACTCTGTGTGTTAGTTTACTCTACAAAGGCAATGCCTTCCCTTTTTACCGGGATTTACGCCTTGGTGCTAGTCGCCAGCCCCTGGCCTATGGAAGGCGGGCTTGGGGTAGTCACGGCACGGGCCCCGAGGACGGGTCGTGACAAATTGGTATCAGAGGAGTTCGGTTCTACCGCAGAACTTGGGAATCTGATCTTTTTCTATGAGAAGCAATAGTGTTTAGCGTATTGGGTGTGGTTATCAGTCCAGAGAGTCCAGTGTTGGTGCGGCGGCCGACGTATCCGTACACCAGGACCCTGACTTCTGATTTCCGACTTAATGCACGAAAACATTGATTGCATGTGTGTTTCAAGTTTTCTTTGTGATTACTTTGTAACAGCTCACCAGGTATACTGTTCTGACCGTGGCGCACCTGTTTCCTTTTCAGGATGGCCCCACGACGGCAGCCAGCTAGGGTTCGGAGAGTCGAGCGTGATGACAGCCAACCGAGCGACAAGGCCTCGGTGCAGGGCCCTTTGTCAGCAGTGGCACCGGCGGTAGCTCTACCCGCCGAGCCACCGATGCTTCCAGCACCATCCGCTGACGATGCACGTCTCCTCAGTGCACTGCATGAGTTCCAGCGCCAGCGACCGCCCAGGTTCCGCGGGGAGATGGACCCCCAGGAAGCCGAGGACTGGCTGGAGGCAGTGGTGAGAGTTTTTAGGTTAGTGAGGACACTAGCAGGCCTCATGGTGATCCTCACAGCGAGCCTACTGCATGCAGAAGAAGGCAGATGGTGGAACTTGATGCTCCAGGTGCACGATGATGCATCTCTTCTCTGGATGGACTTTGAGAGCCTCTTCCGCTCGGAGTTTGTCCCAGTCACCCTCCGTGTGGTGCGCATCCAGGAGATTCTTCAGCTGCGGTAGGGAAGCATGACGGTCGCCCAATACTCGGCGAGATTTACCGATCTCTCGCGCTACTCTACAGACATGGTACGAGACCCATTCTTCCGGGCCCGGACCTTTGAGCAGGGATTGAGACATGAGATCAGGGCATCACTGATCTCCCTCAGCATTCCGACTTAGACAGGAGTACTGGAGCGAGCCCTTTTGATCGAGAGCTTTCTTGCTGAGTCTACACCAGCGCCGAGACCCACCGCAGGGTGGCATGTAGCAGAGTCTTCTGCAGTAGGCAGTCGACGGATGAATCTTGGGTCCAGGCAGACCAGACCCTCAGACAGACGACCTCAGGACACTGGCTCAGCAGTGCGGGGCAAACAGCGTGGATCCAGTCTTTCGAGAGGCAGGCAGTGCTACTCATGTGGCGGGCAGGGCCACATGGCTCGTGATTGCCCGACCCGCCGTGACGAGGAGCAGAAGACGGTTGAGGGACCACCGAGGCAGAGGAAGAGGGTCGACCGTGGCGGTCCGCAGGGAGTAGGCGGATGAGGCAGAGGAGCTGGCTGAGCAGCAGGTGGTGGGCGACGCTTTGAGACCCTACCACCACCACTACCAAGAGATCCACCCCGACCACAGGGATCTGGCGGACAGAGACAGGCACAGCTCTAGGCAGCGGAGGCCTACGACCACGGCGTGCCCGAGATGATTCGAGGTACTATCTGTGTCTATTCCACCCTTTCTATAGTTCTTATAGACACAGGAGAGAGTCACTCTTTCATAGCCGCTTCCCTTGTTCGGATCTCGGAGATTCCGACAGAGCCATTGGCTCGATCCTTATGGCTAGAGACTCCTATGGGAGCAGACTCGAGGATTACGCACTGGTGCCGGCAGTGTGAGCTTACTCTAGGAGGCGAGAGCTTTGGCTGGGATCTTCTTGTAGTAGCGTCGAGGCCTTACGATATCATCTTGGGCATGTATTGGTTGTCTACGGTCCATGCACAAATTTACTGTATTAGGCGCAAGGTGCGATGTGTACGCACCGACGGGAGCAGGTTCACCTTCACCGGCGAGAAGGTAGCC
Source organism: Viscum album (assembly GCA_963277665.1). NCBI lineage: Eukaryota > Viridiplantae > Streptophyta > Magnoliopsida > Santalales > Viscaceae > Viscum > Viscum album. The sequence goes on from OY728127.1 coordinate 190,199,494, forward strand.
TTCACAGCACAGGATGGAGTTCTGCAGAGGAGAGGACAACCCATCACTCATCAGTTGGCTAGACTCATCCTAGGAGCAGTTGACTTGCGGAGTCCTGGTTTTCCTGCAGTGGTGGATCAGTATGCAGACGTTTTCCCCGACGACGTTCCAGGGCTACCTCCTCGCAGAGAGGTAGACTTTTATATTGACCTGTACCCCGGGACAACCCCGATATCGACTCCAGCATATCGGATGGCCCCCGCCGAGCTTCGAGAGCTGCGGGTTGTAACATCCCCAAATGATAAAGGGTTAAATGACTAAATGATATGACTCATGTCAATAAGGTGAACCTTCCTTTTCGGGAGCCTACCTGATTAGAACTCCACAGTTAAGCGTGCTTGGACTGGAGTAGTGATCAGGATGGGTGACCTCCTGGGAAGTTTCTCAGGGTGTGTGTGAGTGAGGACAAAACACACTGGAAAGGACATGTGTTGGCCTGTGGGGACTGTCCTTAGTCAGATAACCCATTCGGGCATGTGGGTGGACCCTCGGGTGGACCCCACGTGTCTGCGGGGCAACTGGTGGGACAAACCCGACGACCATGTTAAGGCGAGGTGGTTGTGCTGTCACCGGGGCCCAGTTGTCACATTTGGTATCAGAGGAGGAACCCAGCCTTAAGTGCAGTGCACTGCCTGGGTTGAGATGTAGGGCCCACAACGAGGACGTTGTGCTCTAAAGGGGGGGGGGGTGATTGTAACATCCCCAAATGATAAAGGGTTAAATGACTAAATGATATGACTCATGTCAACAAGGTGCACCTTCCTTTTCAGGAGCCTACATGATTAGAACTCCACAGTTAAGCGTGCTTGGCCTGGAGTAGTGATTAGGATGGGTGACCTCCTGGGAAGTTTCTCAGGGTGTGTGTGAGTGAGGATAAAACACACTGGAAAGGACATGTGTTGGCCTGTGGGGACTGTCATTAGTCAGATAACCCATTCGAGCATGTGGGTGGACCCTCGGGTGGGCCCCACGTGTCTGCGGGGCAACTGGTGGTACCTGGTGGGACAGACCCAACGACCTTGTTAAGGCGGGGTGGTTGTGCTGTCACCGAGGCCCAGTTTTCACATTAATTGTCACACCCCGACCTCACATATTTGTTATTATTAATTACATTAATTATTACTTTGGGTTTTAGAAATTTTTTTTCCGATGTTGCACGATCATCCCGTGTGGTTAAGAGTGACAACGCGGTGCCTGCACGGACTCCTGGGTGTGTCAGAGTTATGGCGCGCGACTCACATGCAATTGATAGAACCACGCAGTGAGTACGTGACTTGACCCCGCAAGCGAGTAGTACCTGGTGGCACGGTTCGGGCCCAATTTTAAATATATATATATATATATAAATAAATAAAATAGAGTATTTCAAATTAAATTATACTGAGTTTTTAAAGGGTTTTATAATTTCAACAATGATAATATGTTTTTCTATAATAATATTGTTATTATAAATATTTTATTATTATTAAACAAAAAAAACCGGCCAAAACCCTAGCCATTATTTTTTTCACCACGCTGTTCCCCCTTCCCCTCTTTGCAGCGTCGCCCAAACCCCCCTGCGCCTCTTCGGTTCAGCGCACAACCCTCTCCGGCGCTCGCTGCTCCCCGGCTCTGCCTCGCTATACTCTACACGACCCCCTGTCCTCTGCCTATTTTTTCACCTCCCTCCGCCTGCAAGCTTCTGCGGTGCCTCTCCCTATATTACAGCCTCCTTCTGCGCGAACTAGCTGCCCCAGATTTCTCCCTCTGCCTCCGTCGCGCCTCCACCCACCAGGCGACCTCCCCTCTCCGGTGCTCGCTGCTCCTCGGCTGCGCCTGATCGGCCTCTGCCTCGGCCCCCCTACCCGGTTCCTCCCCTGCGCACAGTCTGACCCCACGCCCCCACTCAGCACCCAATATCCCGCTCCCTCGGCCTCGCTCCCAGCCACCTCCCGTCGACAGCGGCTCCCTGTCATGCGCCTTTCTTGTTCCCGCATCGATGTCTGAATTCTGCCTTCATCGACCAGCAGTCGCGTTCCTGCTAGCCCTGAGCTACTCCCTCTCAACCTACCGCGATCCGGAACCCCCTCACCACCTCGTCCAGCCTCCCTGCTTTGGCGACTCGGCCACCCCATCCGCTCCCAGCCCTCCTCCTCCTAGCTTCAGCGCAACATCCCCCTTTCCCCAAATATGAGCCCGCCCCCTTTTGTGCACACTAGGTTGCGCTCCGCTACCCCCTTGCCTGCTCTGGCCAGCGGCGTCTCCATCTTTTCGTGTTTCGTCAAGGCCGACTCCTCCTTGCGCCGGCCTCACCGCACCGGCAAACCCTTCCTCCGGTAAAATTCTTCCTCAATTTTGAGGGTTTTCCTCATCTTGGCCTAACCCTAATAGATGAGTTATAATTCATGCGATGTTCTCACTATTTAGGGGTAAATATTTTTTTTTAGTTGGTTCGTCTTAATTACGTGTGGTGGTTTTGGCTTCCCGCAGGTGCGGTTGCGGTGCGAACAAGGGTTCGCACCATTTTCAGGTGGTCTGTCAACGTCCGAGGTAGGTGTTTCTGTGTATAACTTTTTTTTAACGAATTAGTGTATGATTTTAATTATTATAGCATGTTTATTTATTAGTTTGTGCTGCAAATCTGGTTTCTTTGATATTTAATATGCATTTTAATTGTTAAGAAGCATGTTTATGCGTTTAGCGATTGTTTTATGAATTAATTTCTTCTTAAATTAGTTTAGCATTTATATTAATTAGTTTGTTGATGTAGATCAAGTTTTTAATTGAAGTTGATATGTATAGATGGTATGTGCGTGTTTTCTGTGAACAACCATGCATAATTGTTTATTTTCATTTCACAAACATTGCAGTTTGTGTTTTGGTTTAGTGTCGATGTGCAGAGAGTCATAAAAGATATTTTTGAACAGGTTTTGGTGTGTGTAAACTGAAAAGTGGGTTTTTATAAAAAGTGGTGATGTTTTGTGTGTGCAAATTGGTGCTTTGTTTTATAAAATGTTTTATGGGTTAGTGTGTCTAAAGTTCGTGATTAGGTTCAAATATAGAGTTCGATTGTGTTTTGATATGTGTTTCAGATGTGGTATTTTTTTTTAAGACATGTCGAACAAGTTATTTTGTTCTGATTGTTCATTTAGATTTTTATAAGTCTGTGATCATGTTTTTTTTATTTATATTTGAGGTTGCAGTGCGTTGGCGGGGTAACCTCGCGTCACCGCGATCTACAGTTTGTGCGTGTTTGCACGCCTGTGCGAGGTGCGTCGCGTTGTCGTGTTGTCGCGTTCGACCTGCGAGCCGAGGTAGGTCCCCACTACACTCACTTTTAAATTTAGAATTTATTAATTTCTTGATGTTTTATTAATTTTAATGAATAATAAATAATATTAGATAATAAAATTTTAAATGATTATTTATTGTGAAAAGAGCCGTTTATTTTATACCGAACACTTGGAACATTTTCTTGATGGGCGGACACCCAATTTTGAAAGAATGCCCGTTTTCGCTTTAAACATAATTCACAGAATTTCAAACGTACTTCTAGTTTTAAAGATAAGTGATTTCTTCTAAACAAATGTTTTGGGTTTTCACGAAAAATGAGGTTTTGTTTTAAAATTTGTAAAGGCCCGTTTGACACTTTAATAGAATAAATTATTTTGTAAAACCCATTCAGGGGTGATATTTTGTGTGTGTTGATTGCGTGAGATGTATGTGATGTTTGTGCATCGTGACTGATTGATTTACATTGTGGACACACCCCTTTTTATTGCTTGTGTTGACATGGGAACCTGGCATAGTGAGTGAATCTTCTGAGAACGATTGCTGCACTAGTTTAGATTACGCACTGGCTAATGGCTCCATAGCAGGGGAATACTGAGTTATTGCTGCTATGGGGATTGGGCCCCTCGGTTAGGCCATGTAGGGCTATGCTGGGCGTTAGGGAGTTATGACGTCATCGAGTTAGGGCATGCCTTCAGGATGTGTCAGATGTATAGTACGTTCTGGATTGTTCATGATCTCCTAGGTTCAACCCATGTTTCTTTTAGTGTTTATTTGGGTGTGGCGGACGATTGAGAGGTCGAGATCGGTTGCTGACCCATGTGTGTCACTTTTACCATTTCCCTTAGTGTGTGTTGTGTGTGATTCTCCTTTTGATTAACAACTAAAGTTTGGATTTTTAAATTGTTCTCAAAATGTTTTAAAGAATGCAATGCACCTATTTCTTTCAACATTAAACTTTTTCTAATTTAAAAAGGGCAATGGACTGTTACTTGTTTTAGAAATTAAAGTGTGTGGAAACCATATTTTATATAATTTAGTTCAAACCTGGAATTGATAAATTCTTTATTTATAGGTATGTGCATTGGGAATAGAATTAGTCGGGCCTACCTACTGAGTTTTAATACTCACCCCTATAGTGTTTTCTTGTTTTTAGTTCTGTTGCAGGTTCCAGATTCAGTTTTTCACTTGAGCGACATTGGTTGTGGTATTGGAAGGTGACACAAGGGGTCACGTGGATTTTTAGTCGTGGTCAGGTTAGTGGCATTGTTGGTTGCTCTTTCTTTTTTTTCATTTGTTCCATTTATTTCCACTGCTTAATTTATTTTTCTTTTGGGACAAATCGTTCCCACCTGTTTACTTTTGATGCCCGACACTAGTTTCCATCCTGGGGGGATCGGGGACGCCCCTCGGGACTTGACGCGGATCAGCTCGAGTGACCGGTTCAGGGTCAACCAGGCTGGTTCGTGAAAAAATGGTATCATAGGAGGTTCTTGTTATTTGGGGTGTCAGGTAGATGGAGATTAGGATTGTCGGGACTCGAGAGGTTGGTACGGGAAGGACGTCATGAACCCTCGCCCGTTCCTCACCTCGAGTCACCAGGGATAGTCAGGGAATTGAGTCTTTGTTTTGTTCTGGTTTGTTTTTGGTTGAGGGATGACAATGGAGGTAAACTAATGTTACATCGTGATCTCACATGGAGTAGTGACCCGTGTGGAGTTCAGGTACACGGTTTGAATTCCTCCTAGTTGTTTATGCTTACTTGAGGCATGGCCCACTACCATGTCGCCATGTTAAGTGTGACCGCTAGTCCCTCACTCCGGTGGTTTAATGTAAGTTGAGTGTCATTTTTGTTCTGGTTGGTGTAAGTGCGTTTTTGGAAATGAAAAAGAGTTTTTGAAAATGAGACTGATTTATTTTAAATGAATTTAAATTTATGAAATGGGTTTTAAAAAAAAATTGAAAGCCTTTGGTTTTGAAATCCGGTGTTTGCTTTGAAATTTTTCGAGAATGGTTTGGGGTGAAACCTCAGGTACTCCTTATGAATGTTTTCACATGTGAGACGATGTGTGGAAAGTGCGTGTTGGTGCATATGAATGAAAGTGGATGAGGACATGTGCAACGGTTCATGAGATTACCTGGGTGTGTTTGAAATTAAAGGCTTGAACTTGTTTTCTAAACTGGATTTTAAAGAGGAAAAATGGGTTTGAGAAGTGAGTTGGTATTTGGAGAGTGGTCTTGAAAGAAAGCGGTTTTGAAAAAAAGGGGGTGGTTTTGGAATTTAAAATGGAACGAAAATTTTGGACAGGGAATTTTTGGGTTGTGTTTGTGGTTGTTTGTTTTTTCTTGAGCTGGTTGTTTTTGGATTAGGGTGTTTCATTGATGTTGCTTCGATTTATATCGGTTTCATCTTGGTGTTATATATCTTGTTGTTTAGAAACGCCGCCCAGAAAGGTCCCCAGAGTTTTGATGAGTCATGCCTAGTTTTTGGTCCTTCTCAGACGTTGTTTGTCCTTTATGGTGATTTGAGTCTGTTAGAGACAGTGGAGTGACTTGAAGAGGTCGAGCACGTCTTCAGGGTATTGGGAACTCCCAAAACTGTCCCAGTGTATGTTGTTTGGGGTTTGTTCAAAGGTCTAGCTCTGAACGAGTAAGAGTTGTTCACCCCGCCATTACTGCAAGTTGGGATGATGTGGTTAGTCTTCAAAGCCATCTTCGTTCAATGGTTTATAGTTGTGGAGGCGAAGACGAAGAAAATGGAAGATCTCATGCATGTTCAACATGGCTAGCAGATGGTGAAAGCGTATTTTGACACTTTCAAGAATCTTGCATCTCTTTTTCCGAGGGTAGTGTCGTAGGACTAGATGAAGACTTCTCCCTTCATCAGGGGTCTTCGTCCAGAGATCAAGGAGCGAGTCCTCCCTTTTTGGGAGAATCACTTTTGAGAAGTTGGTGCATGGGGTGTCCTTAGCTGAGTTGGTTTCCGGTGTGCAAACAGTTGACAATCCACTGTATCCAGTTGCTCGTGAAGGTCCCCCATTTGACGAGCAGAGTGTTCTAGGTGAATTTGATTCTAAAGAGTTCTCTATAGTGGCTCTAATTTCCAGTTCGTCAGACCGTCTAATGGTGTACCGTTAGTATGGACGTTTAGGGAATACAAGCCATCCTGTCACACCCCTCTGAAGAGGTGCCATCATTGCAGGTGTCTGGGTCATCTCGAGAAGCTTTGCAGGAAGTGTCGCCTGAGGAAGACACTGTGATCAGAAGATTTCAGTGCCTGACTGTGAGGCAGGAGACGCTTCAACCATCAGAGCCCCAACCACAGGTCTTGGGGTGAAGCTCACACGCAGTCAGGAGTTTTCGGGGGGTTTGAAGCCTTAGTTTGGGTTTTTTTTTCTAGGTTGGCAACGAAAAATTTAAATTCCTTCCATTCCTGTCCTTCCACTGTTAACGTTTTGTCATTGTTATAGGTTCATTGTTTCGTCGTGAGGTTGGGATGAACGTGTTCGTTTTTAATCCAAGCAGTCTCGTTTGCCTGATTATGGTGTTCTGGATCGTGCGTTTCTCTTAAAAGTATGCTTGGACCATGCGTGGGTTAATTTTGGTTTAGTTGTGTTCGTTTGGAGATATAAGTGCCTGTGGAGGAGTCCAGGTTTGCGGTTATGCTCAGGTTTACCGCTTGGGTTAAGTTCTGATCGGACTTTTTCTCTAGTGTTCGAGCTTTCTTTGGTCTGAGTCGAGAGCTCCAAGTTTGGTGGAGGTGTTGTTTCGCTCGTGCTATAAAGGTTAGTCTGGATTGTTTGGGAGTTACCGCGTCACCCCCCATTCCCAAGTTTGTATGTTTGAGTGTTAAAATTTCCACTCTAGTTGAGTCCTTGTGGTAGGGAGAACCCTCTCGTGTTCTCCCATTATCTTATGTGTTGGTTTCTTCTAATTTTAGTTGGGCATGAATTCTTGTTTGGTCCATCATTCGGCTGGGTGACTTTCTGGGGGCAGAAAGTGTCTGTGGTGGGGAGAATTGTCACACCCCGACCTCACAGATTTGTTATTATTAATTACATTAATTATTACTTTGGGTTTTAGAAATTTTTTTTCCGCTGTTTCACGATCATCCCGTGTGGTTAAGAGTGACAACGCGGTGCCTGCACGGACTCCTTGGTGTGTCAGAGTTATGGCACGTGACTCACGTGCAATTGATAGAACCACGCAGTGAGTACGTGACTTGACCCCGAAAGCGAGTAGTACCGGGTGGCACGGTTCGGGCCCAATTTTAAATATATATATATATAAATAAATAAAATAGAGTATTTCAAATTAAATTATGCTGAGTTTTTAAAGGGTTTTATAATTTCAACAATGATAATATGTTTTTTTATAATAATATTGTTATTATAAATATTGTTTTATTATTAAACAAAAAAAACTGGCCAAAAACCTAGACATTATTTTTTTCACCACGCTGTTCCCCCTTCCCCTCTTTGCAGCGCCACCCAAACCCACCTGTGCCTCTTCGGTTCAGCGCACAACCATCTCCGGCACTCGCTGCTCCCAGGCTCCGCCTCACTCTACTCCACGAGACCCCCCTAGCCTCCACCTATTTTTTCGCCTCCCTCCGCCCGCAAGCTTCTACAGCGCCTCTCCCTCTATTACAGCCTCCTTCTGCGCGAACTAGCTGCCCCCGATTTCTCCCTCTGCCTCCGTCGCGCCTCCACCCACCAGGCGACCTCCCCTCTCCGGTGCTCGCTGCTCCTTGGCTGCGCCTGATCGGCCTATGCCTCAGCCCCCCTACCCAGTTCCTCCCTTGCACATAGTCTAACCCCGCGCCCCCACTCAGCACCTGATATCCCGCTCCCTCAGCCTCGCTCCCAGCCACCTCCCGTCGATAGCAGCTCCCTGTCATGCGCCTTTCTTGTTCCCGCGTCGATGTCCGACTTCTGCCTTCATTGGCCAGCAGCCGTGTTCCTGATAGCCCTGAGCTAAGCCCTCTCAACCTACCGCGATCCGGCACCCCCTCACCACCTCGGCCAGCCTCCCTGCTCTGGCGACTCGGCCACCCCATCCGCTCCCTGCCCTCCTCCTCCTAGCTTCAGCGCAGCATCCCCCTTTCCCCAAATATGAGCCCTCCCCCTTTTGTGCACACCCGGTTGCGCTCCGCTACCCCCTTGCCTACTCTGGCCAGCGGCGTCTCCAGCTTTCCGTGTTTCGGCAAGGCCGACTCCTCCTTGCGCCGACCTCACCGCACTGGCAAACCCTTCCTCCGGTAAAATTCTTCCTCAATTTTGAGGGTTTTCCTCATCTTGGCCTAACCCTAATAGATGAGTTATAATTCATGCGATGTTCTCACTGTTTAGGGGTAAATCTTTTTTTTAGTTGGTTCGTCTTAATTGCGTGTGGTGGTTTTGGCTTCCCGCAGGTGCGGCTGCGGTGAGAACAAGGGTTCGCACCATTTTCGGGTGGTCTGTCAACGTCCGAGGTAGGTGTTTCCGTGTATAACTTTTTTTAACGAATTAATGTATGATTTTAATTATTATAGAATTTTTATTTATTAGTTGCGTGCTGCAAATCTGGTTTCTTTGATATTTAATATGCATTTGATTTGTTAAGAAGCATGTTTATGTGTTTAGCGATTGTTTTATGAATTAATTTCTTCTTAAATTAGTTTAGCATTTATATTAATTATTTTGTTGATGCAGATCAAGTTTTTAATTGAAGTTGATATGTATAGATGGTATGTGCGTGTTTTATGTGAACAACCATGCATAATTGTTTATTTTCATTTCACAAACATTGTAGTTTGTGTTTTGGTTTAGCGTCGATGTGCAGAGAGTCATAAAAGATATTTTTGAACAGGTTTTGGTGTGTGTAAACTGAAAAGTGGGTTTTTATAAAAAGCGGTGATGTTTTGTGTGTGCAAATGGGTGATTTGTTTTATAAAATGTTTTATGGGTTAGTGTGTCTAAAGTTCGTGATTAGGTTCAAATATAGAGTTCGATTGTGTTTTGATATGTGTTTCGGATGTGGTATTTTTTTAAGACGTTTCGAACAAGTTATTTTGTGCTGATTTTTCATTTAGATTGTTATAAGTCCGTGATCATGTTTTTTTATTTATCTTTGCAGTTGCAGTGCGTTGGCGGGGTAACCTCGCGTCACCGCGATCTACGGTTTGTGCGTGTTTGCGCGCCTGTGCGAGGTGCGTCGCGTTGTCGTGTTGTCGCGTTCGACCTGCGAGCCGAGGTAGGTCCCCACTGCACTCACTTTTAAATTTAGAATTTATTAATTGCTTGATGTTTTATTAATTTTAATGAATATGAAATAATATTAGATAATAAAATTTTAAATCATTATTTAGTGTGAAAAGAGCCGTTTATTTTATACCGAACACTTGGAACATTTTCGTGATGGGCGGACACCCAATTTTGAAAGAATGCCCATTTGGCCTTTAAACATAATTCACGGAATTTCAAACGTACTTCTAGTTTTAAAGATAAGTGATTTCTTCTAAACAATGTTTTGGGTTTTCACGAAAAATGAGGTTTTGTTTTAAAATTTGTAAAGGCCCGTTTGACACTTTAATAGAATAAATTATTTTGTAAAACCCATTCAGGGGTGATATTTTGTGTGTGTTGATTGCGTGAGCTGTATGTGATGTTTGTGCATCGTGACTGATTGATTTACATTGTGGACACACCCTTTTTTATTGCTTGTGTTGACATGGGAACCTGGCATAGTGAGTGAATCTTCTAAGAACGATTGCTGCACTAGTTTAGATTACGCACTGGCTAGTGGCCCCATAACAGGGGAATACTGAGTTATTGCTGCTATGGGGATTGGGCCCCTCGGTTAGGCCATGTAGGGATATGCCGGGCGTTAGGGCGTTATGACGTCATCGAGTTAGGGCATGCCTTCAGGATGAGTCAGATGTATAGTACATTCTAGATTGTTCACGATCTCCTAGGTTCGACCCATGTTTCTTTTAGTGTTTATTTGTGTGTGGCCGACGATTGAGAGGTCGATATCAGTTGCTGACCCATGTGTGACACTTTTACCATTGCCCTTAGTGTGTGTTGTGTGTGATTATCCTTTTGATTAACAACTAAAGTTTGGATTTTTAAATTGTTCGCAAAATGTTTTAAAGAATGCAATGCACCTATTTCTTTCAACATTAAACTTGTTCTAATTTAAAAAGAGCAATGGACTGTTACTTGTTTTAGAAATTAAAGTGTGTGGAAACCATATTTTATATAATTTAGTTCAAACCTGGAATTGATAAATTCTTTATTTATAGGTATGTGCATTGGGAATAGAATTAGTCGGGCCTACCTACTGAGTTTTAATACTCACGCCTATAGTGTTTTCTTGTTTTTAGTTCTGTTGCAGGTTCCAGATTCATTTGTTCGCTTGAGCGACGTTGGTTGTGGTATTGGAAGGTGACCCAAGGGGTCACGTGGAGTTTTTGTCGTGGTCAGGTTAGTGGCGTTGTTGTTTGCTCTTTCTTTTTTTGCATTTGTTCCATTTATTTCCGCTGCTTAATTTATTTTTCTTTTGGGACAAATAGTTCCCACCTGTTTACTTTTGATGCCTGGAACTAGTTTCTATCCCGGGGGGATCGGGGACGCCCCTCGGGACTTTCCCCGGATCGGCTCAAGTGACCGGTTCAGGGTTGACCCGGGCTGGTTCGTGACATGAGTACAGTTGGAGGACTTGCAGGGCAAGGGGTTCATCCGACCCAGTGTTTCACCCTGGGCTTCCCCGATATTGTTCGCCAAGAAGGTGAACGGGAGCTTGCGACTTTGTGTCGACTATCGTCGCCTGAACCAGGTGACAGTGAGGAACAATTATCCGCTTCTGAGGATTGATGACCTCTTCGATCAGCTCAAGGGAGCACGATGGTTCTCAAAGATAGACCTCAGATCAGGCTATCATCAGCTCAGAGTTGGAGACGAGGACGTGCAGAAGATGACCTTCAGATGTCGGTATGGCCACTATGAGTTCTTGGTTATGCCTTTCGGCATAACCAATGCTCCATAAGTGTTCATGTCCCTCATGAATAGGATCTTTCAGCCATACCTCAATCGATTTGTCGTGGTCTTCATCGACGACATTTTGATTTACTCGACGACTAAGGAGGAGCACACCTACCACTTACAGGTTGTACTAGACACACTCCGAGAGCACCATCTTTATGGTAAGCTCTTTAAGTGCCAGTTCTGGATACGTGAGGTCCACTTCTTGGGACACGTCATCTCTGAGGCGGGAGTTGCAGTGGATCCTGCGAAGATCGAGACAGTTCTAGCTTGGAAGCCACCCAGGAGCATGACGGAGGTGCAGAGTTTCTTGGGACTAGTTGGATACTACCGGAGGTTCGTTCCAGACTTCTCCAGAGTTGCAGCACCACTATCAACTTTGACGAAGAAGGGGAAACCCTTCGTGTGGTCAGACAGATGTCAGCAGAGCTTCCAGGAGCTGAGACGGAGATTGACCAACGCACCTATCTTGAGGTTTCCTGAGGAGGGAGTAGGGTACGTAGTCTACTGCGATGCATCAGGGACGGGACTCGGATGTGTCCTGATGCACGAGCAGGCAGTGATCGCCTATGGATCACGTCATTTGAGGCCGCATGATCAGAACTACTCTACCCATGACCTGGAGTTAGAAACAGTGGTCTTCGCTCTGAAGACATGGTGACACTATCTGATGGGTGAGCGCTTTACAGTATTTTCTGACCATCAGAGTCTCAGATACATCTTCTCACAGAAGGATCTGAATCTGAGACAACGGCGATGGCTCGAGTTCCTCCAGGACTATGACTTTGAGATAGTCTATACTCCTGGGAAGGGGAACGTGGTAGCCGATGCTCTCAGTAGGAGGACGGGCATTAAACTACTTGAGGAGGCGACAGAGTAGATAGCCTCTTTGCAGATATCCTTCATGGATAGAGATGGAGAAGCCTTCCTCCAGTCTCTCATAGTCACTCCTCCACTACTGCAGTGGGTTAGAGAGGCACAGCGTGGGGATGCTGACTGTGAGACGCGGCGTGCACAGATATCCTCAGGACATGCACCTGATGGTTTCTCCTTTGGAACAGAGCACGACGTCCTTTTCAGAGGACGTACCTTGGTACCAGTTAATTTACGGTAGGAGGTGATGAGAGAGTTTCACACTTATCCTTTGGTGGTACATCCTGGAGTGGAAAAGATGTACCAGGATCTCAGACGACAGCACTGGTGGCCGGGCATGAAGAAGGCTGTGGCAGAGTACGTTTCTCGATGCCTCACCTGCCAGCAGGTGAAGGCAGAGCACCAGGTACCAGCAGGCTTGGTACAACCCTTAGAGGTCCCAGAGTGGAAGTGGGACGGGATATCTATGGACTTCGTGACTGGACTTCCACGCACTTCCAGAGTTCACGACTCTATTTGGGTGATTGTCGACCGACTCACCAAGTCGGCTCACTTCTTACCCATCAGAGAGCAGGGCTCGGTGGAGAGCTTGGGACAACTTTACGTTCAGGAGATTGTACGGCTTCACGGTGTGCCATCATCTATCGTCTCTGATCGAGATGATCGCTTTACTTCCCGGCTTTGGAAGGGGTTGCAGGAGGCATTCAGAACACAGCTACGTCTGAGCACAACCTTTCACCCTCAGACGGATGGTCAGACGGAGAGGACCATTCAGACTCTCGAGGACATGCTCCGCGCATGTGTCCTCGACTTTGGTCGCAGCTGGGAGGACCACCTACCCTTGGTGGAGTTCGCGTACAACAACAGATACCACTCCACCATCGGGATGGAACCATACGAGGCATTGTAAGGCCGACCTTGTAGATCTCCTTTGTGCTAGACAAACCCTGGGGATTCAGCACTTGTGGGACCGAAGATGGTCCAGGCCACGACAGAGAAGGTCCAGGTCATCCAGGAGTGGATGAGGACAGCTCAGAGCCGGCCGAAGTCATATGCTAACAGGAGGGAGAGGCCACTAGAGTTTGAGGATGGCAACCACGTCTTCTTGTGTGTCTCACCTCGACGTGGATTACAGAGATTTGGATGAGGCGGAAAGTTGTCTCCACACTTCATCGGACCGTTCCAGGTCCTCGGCAGGATTGGCGAGGTGGCATATCGTCTGGATCTACCACCACAGTTGCACCGGGTGCATGACGTTTTCCACGTGTCTCAGCTGAGGAGATACGTGCACGACCCAACACATATCATTGACCATGGGGAGATTGACGTCGATGATGGGGCGACTTTTGTGGAGGTCCTAGTGGGGATCGAGGATCGACAAGAGCAGGTCCTACATGGACGGTCGATTCCTCTAGTGCGCATCAGATGTCAACACAGGAACCTCTAGGAGAGCACTTGGGAGCGGGAGGCTCAGATGCGTGCTCAGTACCCACATTTGTTTCCCTAGTTTTCGATGTATCTTTACGGGGACGTAAAGTCCTGAGGAGGGAGTAATGTAAAGACCCGTAAAATTCAAGGAATTTTTTTTCTTAATTTTCTTTGGGATTTTACAAGAACGCAGTTTCAGACGGCACTTGATTCCGAGGCCCGGTGTGCCCGGAATTTCTATCCGAAGTTTAGCGCGGGTACGTTCAGTGAACGAACGAGTGAGAATTCCTATCTTATGAACCAGTGCTCGGAATCGAATTATGAGGGCACCGATGGAACCGCAACACCGGTAATTGCTTAGGAACGCTTAATCCGGAGTTGCGTTTACACGAGAGAAGTTGATAAAAATTGTGGAAGTTAAAAATAAAAATTTAACAACGATTTTTATTTTTACTCTAAGTGTTTAATCCTTTGGATGGAAGTTGGGTAACTACCCAACCTCCCTTGGGAGGTTATGAGGGTGGTGGGGCCCACACGCACCCCACCCCTTCATATCCTCTAACCCCCTCAACTCACCATTAATATTGTTAACTTAAGTTAATAACTTATCACATTAATGTAGTGAGTTTAATGTGAGCTTTTGAAATTCAAACTCTTGAATGTCAAAAGCCTTTATGTGTTAATAAAATAAGTTGAGAACTTATTTTATTGGGTTGGTGTTTAGTTGTTTGAGAACCTTTAGAGAAAAAATATAAGGAAGTCTTGAGTTCTTCATTCTCTTTGACGAAGAACGTGAAGAACGAACGATCTCCGACGTGGAGCGCCGAGCCCTCAGAGACCGTCTTCCGTGACACCGACCCGCAATGCGACGTCTTCTTCCACGCCGTTCTTCTTCCGCGACGTCTCTTCCACGACAGTTTTCCGCGACTAAATCTCCGTCAACATCTTCAAATCGTCGCTTCGCGACGCCGACATTCGTCATCTCTTTTATCAAGGTAGGGGTTGTTTATTTAATTTGTTCGTGTTTATCACTTTGTCGTTCTTTGTGAAAATACGACCAAATGATCCCAATTAACGAGAGGGGGACGGACCGCACAAACACGGACGACCCTCATCCGTTGTCCTTGTTTGATTCTTTGTGTTTGGGATGAAATGGCGTGGTGCCGTCGCACCACGCGGGAAACGCACGACAAGTAATGCGCGGCGCCGTCGCGCCACGCCGTGCAGATGAACGAGGACGCGACGCCGTCGCACCACGTCGAAGAAAAACGAAGACGCCACGGACGGAGCGGGGCCGCGGCGGAGGGGCGCGGTGCCGTCGCACCGCGCCTGACGAACCAAGCCGCTGCCGGTTCCGGGCCGCGGCAGAGCAGGGTGACCGGCGGCCGGTGCCGGGCCGCCGGTGTCGGCGATGGAGGAAGGACCGACCGTCGCCGGTCCTTGTCGGCAGAACCGGCCGGCCGGTGCGGGCCGGCCGGACAAAGAGAAACCGGGGGAATTAATTCCCTCGACCGGCCTACAAAAACGGCCCCCATAAATGGGGGGCCGCGGTTACACCAGGGGGCAGCCCCCCCTCCTTGCCAATGGCTCGGCCGTTGGCCGAGCTGGCCAGCGCGCTGGGCGTGCTGTGCCCAGGCCGGGCCGCGCCCAGGCCGGGCCGGCCACCTGGCCAAACTGCCGGGCCGGGCCGCACCGGGCCGGGCCGACCCGGACCCGGGGCGGGTCGACCCAGTTCGGGCCGACCGGGGGGGTCTCGAGCCGGGTCGGTCTGGGCCCGAAACCCCCGTTTTCAGACTGTGTTCGGTCTTTTGCCCATAACTTGGGCTACGGACCTCCGATCGACACACCGTCAGTTGAGATGCGATCCTTGAATCGAGATGGTCATTTCAGTATATCATACTCAAGGTTTCAGATTACTTTGAGTTTGGCCGGGTTGGTTCGTACACGAAACCAACCGGGCCCTCGGAGCGGAAACGCTCATATCTTAAGCTCCGGACGTCCGAATGACATGTCGTCGACTTTGTTGGTTTCCTCTTAGTGAGACAGATCTTTTGGCTTACGCCGCCCGAGGTTTGGATGCAGGTGGAGTACGGTCGGGTTGGTTTTTCCTTAAAAACCAATCGGGCCCCTAAGACTAAAAAGCCAATAACTCTCAGACCGGTCGTCCGATTGACGCGCCGTCTGCGACGTTGAGTTCCTGTTGACGATACAGAACTTTTGGATACATCAACTCTGGACTATGTGTCAGTTGATGTATCAGCCTCTCGGCTCGTGGAGCGGACCCTCCCGAACGAGTTTGCTGTGTGCGGGAACCCTAGAGCTGGCTGCGAATGCTACTGTGACGACGACTGTGCAGAGATCCTCAGTGGATTCAACGACGACGACTATAGCACTCAGCGATCCTGTGTGGATCAGTGCTACCGAACCTGTGTGGGTCCGATCCTGTGTGGGTCAGCGCTTAGCGGTTCTGTGTGAGCCAGCGCCTACAGATCCTGTGTGGGTCCGATCCTGTGTGGGTCATTGCGGGGGTTAGTACCTATCGATCCTTTGTGGGTCCGACGACTTAGATGGACCAGTGATCATATCTATCATCTTTCGAAGAAGTATACCTGTGTGAGCTGAATCCTATTTGCTTTCCTATGTAGATTGTGTTGTCCTATCCTATGTGGATTACGTTTTGCTTTCCTATGTGGATTACGTTTTTCTTTCCTGTGTAGAATACATATGCTTTCCTGTGTGGACTGGGTTGCACTTGGTCTCGGATGTTGGAGCCGAACGAGAATTGATGACTTAGGTATATGTATTGTCATATACCTAAGCAGTGTCGGATGTTACTTCGTGATTTACCTTTCCTTTGTGGTTTATCCTTTGTGGATACTGGGAGACCTTCGGGGGTCTCGGGGTCCCTATTGAGTAGCTTATACTCACCCCTGCACGGGCTATGCCCGCACTACGTTGTGTTGGTTGCAGACTACGGACAACGCTGATCGTGGTGGAGGCTTGCAGAGCAGGACGGTACCTGGAGGTGGACCACTGGGCGGGACGTACTCGGAGCGGTAGGCTGGACCCGAGGAGCAGTGGAGCTATCTATACCCACCCTTCAGGTGGGATTTCCAGTGGACAGCTCGTCGTTGCGGCTTTACTTTTTAGTTTATATTTTCCCTTTCCAGTTGTACTTTACTTTCAGTTTGGGTTTGTATACTGGCCCACTTACTTTCCTCACTTACTATTGTACTCTGTTTTTACTTAGTGTTTACTTCTACTGCTTGTTTACTCTGTGTGTTAGTTTACTCTGCAAAGGCAATGCCTTCCCTTTTTACCGGGATTTACGCCTTGGTGATAGTCGCCAGACCCTAGCCTATGGAAGGCGGGCTTGGGGTAGTCACGACACGGGCCCCGAGGATGGGTCGTGACATTATTCCTTAGAGGTCGAATTTGGGAATACATCTTATCAAAATTTTCCTTACATAAGGTAACGTTTGACAAAAACTTTCTCAAAGAAAATATTTCTGACTTCAGTCTAATAACTAAGTTCTTATCCTCAAAAACATTAATTTTAGCACTAGAGTTAGGCTCTAAAACATTTTTCTTAGAAATTACTTTTTCTAGATACTTATAAAGTTTATCCTTCTCAGAATTAACTTCCTCAAGGGTTTTTGAAATACTTTTAAAATCAAGGGTTTTCTTATCAAGATCTTTAGAAAGATATGATATTTCCTTAGTGAGAATAGTAATTCTAGAATTTTCCTTATCAAGATTTTTCTTGACTTTAGAATTTTCATTCTCAAGGAGCTTAGAAAACCTAGACACTTCTTCATATGTAGGTAAAGTATTATCTTCATCAGAAGAAGATTATTCATCCAAGGATTCATAATATTTACTATCACTATAATTAGCATCAAGGATACATTGGTGATGGATTCAAAATTGTGTACCTTAGCCATTAGATAATGGTTTTAAATAGGTAACTTGGAATGTAAACCAAGATTCTTCTAACCAGAAGATTCGTACTCTGAGGATTCTTCAGAAGAGTCACCACCACTGGAAATCCGGGTGTCATTGGATTTCAAAACATTCTTAGATTTATCCCTTTAGCACTTCTTTCTATTCCTCTCAGAATTCTTTTCCTTTATATCTTTTCTCTTAAGCATAGGAAAATTTGGCCATATATTCCCTGATATTTTTCAATTATAGTAAGTGAATTCTGAGTCTTTCTTGTCTTTTCTTTCTTTCTTCTTGTATCTATACTGGAAGACTTTCTTCCCAACTATCTTTCTCATCCTTCGAGTAATATTACCTAGTTCATTCTCAGAATGTTCACTTTCACTTGATTCAGATACAACAGTGACCTTCTTTGACTTGGATCTAGTAACCCTTTTAGGATTCTTGGATTTCATTTGATTTGAAGTAGTTGTAAAAGCAACACTTCCATTTCCATTCTTCTTCTTATTTAGATCAACATATCTTTTCATTCTTGTCTCATATTGAAGAAGAGTTCCAAAAATCTCATCAAGAGTAATCTGTGATACTTTCCTATTCTCATTAATAGATGTTCTTTTCGATTCCCACTCATTTGGCATGATATCTATAATCTTGTCCACAAGTGCCTTATCATATAATCCTTTCTCACCCATAGATTATAAAATATTAACAACAGTCATGAATCTTTTTTTACCTTACAAACTGGTTCTCCATAAGGAAATAGAAATCCATGATATTTTGCTCTAAGCATAGCTCTTCTAGTTTCGATAACTTTAGAAGTTCTAAAATGAGTAACCTCAAATTTCATCCAAATACAATTTGCAGCTCCACAAGAAGAAATCTTTCTATATATATTACTATTCATGGAATGCAACATAGTATTGCGTACCTTGTAGTTTAGTTGATATTCTGACTTTTCTTGATTAGTAAAAGTTCTGACTTCCTTATCAAGAATCTTGTAATCTCAAATAAGAATTAAAAAGTTTTCCACTCTAGTATTAATGACAAAAGTCTTCATACGATCTCTCTAATATTCATAATCATTCCCATCAAATATAGGTGGTCTAGTAGGATTAATATTTTCAATCCAACCAACATTCATTCCTACCATCTAAATGAAAAAACATTTCCATAGAATCACATTAGTAATAAAATTTTGTAAAAAAGGATAAAAGTCCTAAGAAAGGAAAAATAGAACAAAGGAAACTTGAGCAAGAAAACATATATGTGAATATAAGTATCTTAGAAACCTACTCTAATACCAATTGTAGGATCAAAATATGAAGTAGATGCTCAATATACAATAGGGGAGGGGGGGGGGTGAATTGTATGATTTAAAAAATTCCTTTGGAACTTTTAAAGACATTAAAAAACTTTCTATTGTTTAAAAATGTTAAACAAGTTCAATTCACAAGACCTCTTAGTTCTAAAAAATTTATAGATTTCGGAAATAGGGTTCTTGAAATGAATCTTAAGAGAATTTTACAAAGACAAAGATTCTACCTTAAAGCGTATATAATCTTACTAATCAGAGCATAAAATTATATGAATTTATAAGATAGTTATACTTTCTTTAATAATCAAAATGCAGTGGAAAACAAACTTAAAACAATACAAGTAACAAGTATATAATCTTTTAACCCAGATAGTAGGGTATCCAACAACCTTGGATAACGGTCCCTTGATTTATACTTTCAAGTTAGTCTGTCTTACCCATACCAAGGTAAGCCCTCGATAGGAATATCGGAGTCTGTCTTGATATCCCCACAAGCCCTTGAACTTCAAGGTAGTCGACACCTCTGTCTTCCTTATCAAGTAAGTCATAGAATTATAAGGTAGTAGACACCTCTATCTTCCTATCCTTGGAAGCCCTTGATTGTATACAACAACAATCGGAGTCACACAAAGAAAGTTGTAAAAAATGTTCAGTACACACAAGGCATGAGAGTATCTCTCTCTAGAAATCACTTCAATAGCATGTGGTCTCTAGAGTTATCAAATTTTTCCAAAAGTATTGTGCTCGTTCAAATGAGCTCCTATTTATAGGAATTTTCCTAATGGTAGGCTCCCTCCTCCAATGGTCATATTTTTCCTTGAATCTCGGAGGGACCTGTACACGTGTCACTCAAACAATAGTTGGTTAGAAACAGAATACACGACATTGTTTCATAACTATAACAAGGGTAAGTAAAATATGATTTCTCTATTAAATCTATTTTTCAAAGTCTAAGGAGAAATAAAGTTCAGAGTCTAAGAGGAAAACATTTGGAGTGTATATTATATGGATATTTGGATTTTGTTTTCCAAGGAATTCTAAATCATAATTCTGCAGACTTTGGAGTCTGAATTCTGAGGAATTCAGAGTCTGAATTCTAAGGAATTCGGAGTATTAATTCTAAGGAATTCGGAGTCTGAATTCTAAGGAATTTGGAGTCTGAATTCTAAGGAATTAAAAGTCTTAATTATAATGAATTAAGAGTCTTAATTCTAAGGAATTTAGAGTATGAATTCAGAGGAATTCAGAGTCCGAATTTAGAGGAATTCAGAGTCTGAATTTCAGAGAATTCGGAACTTGAATTTCAGAGAATTCGGAACCTAAATTTCAGAGAATTCAGAACCAGAATTTTAGAGAATTCAGATTCTGAATTTCATAGAATTAAATTCTGAATTTCAGAGAATTCAGATTCTAAATTTCAGAGAATTCAGAACCTGAATTTCAGTGGAATTCAGAGTCTGAATTCTGATCTTGTAAACAGAATACTCTATATCTAAGTATTTATAGAATTCCAAGATTTTATATGTGAAACCTAATTTTTCACTTAGGAATAAAAAGATTTAGATTTATAAAAACTAAAATATGAACAATGAAAAATAGTTAAGGATAAATTTTCCTTGGAGAAGGTTAATTTTTTTAAGGAAAAACTGGGTAAGGATAAAATTTCCTTATAAAAAAACTTAGATAAAATAAAATTTTCCTTGAGCTAAAGTGTTTGTGATTTTAAAAACATAGATGAATGGAAAAGTTTTAAAGAAACCTTATTGACTCAACACTTAATTCTTCACATTATTAAGAGTATGTTTTCAAACATTATAATTTGAAAAATACTTTTAGAATAAATTAACTCTATTAATTTTTCTTTAAGAGTGGTTATTAGTTTTAGTTAGTGTCTATTCTAAAAATTATTTATAAATGAAAAATATTAATTAGGATTTAAACCATGAATAATAATGAAATATAATCATAATAATTTTTTTTTTCAGATAACTACCATCATTATAAATAATTTTCAAAAAAAATATTTTAATAGAAATGATCCTCTATAATCATAGTGTGTAACCCTTTTATTTTAATGGTCTATAGTTAATATTTTCAATTATGATGTATTTTCAAAAAGTGATACATTATTAATATATAACCGTTGGAAAAGAAATTTTAAAATAAAGAAATTAATCATTTTTTATAGCTACCATCCATCACAAAAATCTTAAAATATTATTGTAAAGAGAGAAAGTGGATACCCATGGACTAGAAGGTGGAGGGAAAGTAGAAATTATCTTTTTGGTTGAGAAGGAATGATACACCCAACGAAGGAGGTATTTAAATTTTTTATTTTTATTTCAATGTAATTAGTAGTAATTACTACAACATCATCTAGGATAATAATAACAATAATAATAATATAGCATGGTTTAATTATGTTAATATAAATAATTCTTTTGAAACATTATATCATAAATTAAATATACTTACACTTCATTGAAATCAATTTTATCTCAGTAAATTAATTAAATAATCTTTCAATGGTCTTAGAGATGAATTATTGATTCCTAAGAATTTTTTGAGAGAATCATGGTTAACTTACATAGTTTCCTAAGCATGTACAAGAATAAGGCCATTAAAAAATAAATCCATACATTTTAATTTCAAACCCGAAATGAAATGAAATAAAATTAATAATATTTTCCTTAAAAATTAGGATGATGCATAACACAGATTTAATAATTCAATTAGATGAGAATAAAGAGACATCAAGGATATAAAAAATTAAAAAACAAAAAACTGTAAAAATGAGATTAGATAATTATAACACATAATATTTATCTTCTATGAATGTAAAAGTTAAAATAAAAAATGATAAGGTGGTTATGGTATTTTACAAAAAAAACCATGTAATAAAAATGATTCTTTTACTATTATCCTTCTCCAAATACACTTAAAACAATGAAAATGATACAAATAATAAAAAACCATTAGTCTTAAAATAAAAACAAAAAAACAAAAAGTATAATGACATTGGTTTATACACTCTTCTTAGTTTGTTTGATTTATACAGTAAATTGATAGTGACTTGGATGAGGATTTTAAATCTCTAATTTCTTTCTCTTCTCCTTTCGAAGAATAAGAAATAGTTTTATATTATCACATATACTCTATAGGGAAATTGATAAAGAAATGGATTATTATTTATAAAAATGAGAGAAAAAAATGAAATATTATTTCACCATTTACTTAAGGAAGTTATGTGTCATAATCACCCCAGTTTCAGAAAAACTGGGCCTCTATCCATAACACACTCACAATTATCACTTATATTCAAGAACACATTAAATAAATTATAATAAAAATAAATATTTACAACATTTTTAATAGGATTTTGTGAGATAGGATTTATCAGGAATTCGTATTTTAAATTAATTAATTTATTATATATATCAATATTTGTACAGAACCCCTACTTATTTTCTAATACCTAATATACTTTCTATCATTCCCTTTAGTGTTATGTAAACTTATTTCCTATTCATTTTTAATAGGATATATAAAAAATTATAGTATGATTTATAATCCCATAATTTTCAAAAGTAAATATTCATTAACCAAGGACTAAAGATTAACCTATAACATGTTATTTATAAACAATCTGTTTGTAACTTTATAATGTTTTAAATAATAAGTTTACTAAAAAATTATTAAATCCAACCATAAAAAATATTTATAAATAAAAAGGTTAAAATGGTTCTTCTTTTAATAGGTTAGGAAGAACAATAAATACCTTAGAAAAATCTTTATATTTTAATACTATCCTCATATTTTTCTGACCAGACTTCACAAAATTTTTATGATGTATATATAGAACAATGCAATTTTATTTATTTTAAATTTACATTATATTTCAAATTATCTCATTGAAAAACAAGAAAAACTACATAGAAAACAATTTTTTTATTCCTTTTTAAAATCAATTAAGTCCTCATGAATAATCCTATTGTTTATAAAAGATGGGGAAATGTTGGTGGATGATAAGTGATATAAACATCCATTCTAAGGAAAATATTTGGATTTCATCCCATAATCACCATCTTATAAAAGGAATTTACACAACCTATATACTATCTCCTAAAATCCTTATCAAGGCATGTAACATAAAATGAACCAAGGATTTTATCACCACCCATCATTGGTATTTCAAAATCATAAAATCCTTTTGTCTAAATAACTCTAGAATCATCAATAACAACATGTACAATAAAAATACTGGATTCAACTAGAGCATCATGAATTTCGATCTCAATCAATCCATATATTTTATCTAGAATATTACCTCCATGAATTTGTTCTTATTCATGGTATGGATTTTCACATGTTTATATAATATTCTCCTTATTAAAGAAATGGTGATTAAACAAAGTGATTACACAACTGTTGATTAATCCTATTGAGTTGATATTGGAATAAACCTAATTTTATTAATTAATTTTTTACTTAAATGAAACAATATAAACTGAATTAAACATTTATCTATGTTCATTAATACTAACTCCTTTTCAATATAGGATTATTGTATAATAATTATTTCAACCAGACTAAGTTAGAAATAAATATATTTAATAATATTTTTTTTTAAATTTGTATTATTGTTTATCAAAAAAATTAACATTAAATTAAATTAGATACAGTAGACTAACATTTTATCTTCATAAAAAACATTTTTGTTTTATGAACAATAATTCTATAATAATTTTATAGGGTCTATGAGCTAATAGTTTTCCTTTATTCCATTATTGTAATAATATATTTTCTATAAAGTCTCATACCAGTTTCATGGGAATTTCAATGTCTATATTTGGAATTAGTCAACCATTTCAAAATAATAAAAAATAAATAAATTATTTTAAGTTTGTTTAATTTTGAAGTAATATTGATAATTTTTTACAAGTAGAATGAAATGATAAGTCTTATACTAATTAAAATCATAAATAATGGTTTTAACAAAAATATTTTGAAACTTATTATTTAATAATTAAAAATAAAGAAATTATTATTGGTTTGATAATTTAGAATATTATTTTGAAAGTTAAAAAAATAAAGATACACTAAGAATGTTATAGGTTTGAGTCTTGAAATTGATTGCTTGTAGTTTATTTTCACCCTTAGGGATAAAATAGTATCGCTCCTAGTTCAAAAATTATATCTTTTAATTTTTTTTGTTTTAATGCATTTATTCATCCACTTTTTTTCATTTTTACATAGATAAATTTATATATTATATAAAATCAATGATTTTAAAAAGAAATAAATACCTTATTTTTATCCCATAAAATAGTAAATTTTAATTTATAGATCGATATAGATTTTATCATTTTCAGTAAAATTAATGGGAGGAGAAAAATTCTTAAAGGATCTATATCATCATGTGTTGGTGAAATAGGAAATGGACTAGGGTGAAACTGAATTGGATTCATATTAATTTTTGTATTTTAATTTAGATCACAATAAAGATGTTAAATATGGGGTTAGAAGGTTTTTTTCAAGGCATGTGGTTTGTATGTTTAAATAGAGGTTTTATAGGGATAATTGTTAAAAAATTCTTAGAATAAAATTTTAGGTTTCATGTAAATGGAATGAAATTTTTGGATTATAGTAATGTTTACTAAAATATTTCTGGAATCCAATTGGGTGTCCGAGGGCCTAGGATTTGGGGTATAAAAACATCCTCTACCACTGAAAACCTAATAGAATGTCACAAAGAGCTTGTTAACCCACTAAACAAACAATTAGGGTCCTCTAGAAGTATATGGGTTGACCCTATCCATCCTTTCTAAAATGATATATTCGATTATTTAAGGATTCTATTTTAGAACCCCCTAGGGACATTATTACTTTAGTTGAATGAATTGAGGGGTGGATATCTCCCTTTACACTCTTCTTGTTATTTTCCCAATCATTTAAAGATATTTAAGGCTTGTAATTTCCACATTAATGAAGGTATAATCTCCCACATTCTTCTCTGTTTTGTCTTTTTCTTGATTTTTCTATGATTTGATTGGTTCTAGGTTTGAGATTTATATCTTATTTCAATAAATCATGGTAAAATTTATCTTAAACAATGGGGCGTCTATGTGGTATGACTATATGAGTCTGAGAGTTGATAAAAACACATCGTTGTATTTATTTTAATGATGGTAAGATTCTTAATGATTTATCCTACGAATTTTATTATTTATTTTTAGATTGACTGTTTTTTGGGTTAATTATAATTATGATTTTTCTTCTTGTTATTTTTAGTGAACACTATGGATGATCTATATATCATTAGATATAGTTTCAATTTATTTCTTCTACTTATGCCTTGCATTATTTTGGATGATCAATGTTTAATTAAATGGAAACGAATGAAGTAATTTTATTGAAAAGTGTTATGATTACTCTAAATTATTTGCTCATATATTTTATATTTCTTGTAAATTTTCTTATGAAGCATAGGGTTTTGGCTCAGTGTGATTCTAATGGGATGTAAGTGGATTTAAAATCATATATTTGGATAGGCAGAGAATATTAGGACCCAAACAAACATTCTATATATTCTAGAAATAACTAAAGGTTTCTTGAAGACTAGTTTTACTAGTAAATGATCCATTAGTTGGGTTTCTAGGTATATAATTCAATATGTAAATCCTAGGATAGCCTCTAGTAATTATGGTGGACGGTTAATTAAATACTGATTGGATGGTGATTTTATGTTCGGTTCACCTTACAATATAACAGTAGTACAAAGGAAATAAGGATACATATACATTGTAATTCACCTTATAGGTAATTATGATCTCTATAAGGGTTCAAATATGAGGTTCCAAGAGTGGTTTAGTTTGACTGAGAGGAGTAGTCCAATTAGAGTTTACCATGGGTTTGATTCCTAAAGAAAGATTATTTTAGGGGGATAGTGTAGAAAAAGTGTAGAGATGAGGCCAAAGGGATAGAAAATCACCTTGACGGTGATAAAATGGATAGTATGAGAATAAAGAGTGGTCCTAAGTGATTTAGTGAATTTTCATACTTAGGGATGGATAATTTTTCTTATTTTTGAGATTAGTATAGCATGAGGTTCTACATGTTTAAATGAAAAAGATAGCCTATGATGTATTTGATCATTTGAGAGATGATCACTTAATATGATGAGTTGTTATTAAAATAAATGAAATCTAAATATAGTGAATATATAATGTGATAAATGTTAGTTGAGGTTTAATTATGGTATATCAATGCATGAGATATATGTGATGAATATGTGGATTGTCATGGGATAGGTAATAGGAAGTGTAATTACATGTGACTATTTGTGTTATCTTAACTATATTGTGATGAATCTTTTGTGTAAAATGATGATTCTTGAGGTCTTCAGAGACTTGAATGTGTAAGATGACGATAACTAAGGCCTTTCAAGATATAGAGGCATGTATAGAAAGTTATATACTGACGTACCTAAGTAGCATGGTTGTTAATATAAGAATATATGAGATTTCATGTCATGATGTCTAGTATTTTGGTTGATAATATAGCAAGGAAGGTATTTGTATATCCTGACATACCATGGTGTTGTTTTCATTATACCAAGCTAGAATAAATGTGTGTCATGGAACCCTATTGTTTGATTAAAGGGTAACATGGTTTGACAATAGTCACCAAAGTAGATAGAGGTAAGTGTTATGGTGTCTGGGTTAGTACAAAATGACTAGAATTTGGTGATTATTTGTTGAATGTATTGAATTTGTTTATAAAAGTGAATATTCACTCAAATATATGCATTTAAGTATTTTTTAGTGTCTCTATTGGTGGTTTTCTATTGAAATTATTACCAATACCATGTATATGAACCTTGGTGAATTTGGAGATGATAGATATGAAAATTAGTGAAAGGGATTGATGAAAAGTGTTTGAGTTGGTGTAGATTGGCATGGATGTGTAGGTATATGGTAAGGAAGAATAACTTCTTCAGTTTTTTTCTTGTTTCTATTTCCCTTTATATATCTTTACATCTATTAAAGTGACCCCCTGAGGGAAATATAGTGTATATATAACTCCAGTATAATTTTCATATATTTTTTCATGGTGTTACATTATTCCCCATGTTTGGATATCTATTATGATTCTATAATTATTTTGGATGTAAATGCTTTAAATATGTTTATATAACTTTTATCATTATATGGTTATTATATTGAGGGTATAATATCCTCAATAATGGTGGCATAACCTCATGACTTGTTGGAATTCTTGATCATATATAGATTCATTTCTAAAGGTCACATGGTGACCCCAATTGTATTATTCTCAGGTATATCGATATGGGGAAGTTAAAAATAGTATCAATGCCTCATTTAGTTTTTTTAGATTTATAGTCTAGTAGATAGATATGTATCATAAAAACATGGGATATGAACTATTATTATGCATGGATAGTACATTTATAATGAATATCCTTGTTTTTAGGTTTTTGGGAAATGATTTTATAGATTTTTTAGTTAAAGTTGGGTTATTTTTTTTAGAAGTGTGAAATTTATATGTTTATTAAATTAATGTTGGAGTAACATGAAAATAGTGTTTGTGTACACGTATTATACTAGGCATGTAGGTTCAAATGAAATGTGATGATTTTATGTGATTGGAAAAATTAAATTATGACAAAGGAATATTTTAAATTATTTTTTCAAAAATATTTGAAAAAGTGAGTTTTAAAGAGAGTAGTTTAGTTAATTAAAATAAAAATGATAAAATATTTGGTATTTTAAAGTTTATAAATATGGTGATACATTAATTAACTAAATCAATGATGATTTTTTAAATATTACTAGTTTGATTATAATTATAATATGATATAAACCTATTGTATGATTGTTGGTCTAGAATTGGTAGTGTAGTCATTATATTCCTTGAGATATAGATTATTATCAGCATTAGTTTAATTTGGGGTTTATTAGTACTAGAATTAGATTCCTTAGTAAATTGAGACCCTAGAATATGTGTTATGAGACCCCATAAAGGGGTTTGAGTTGGAATGTGGATTACATTGGATATATATGATAATAAAAGTAAAAATAATGATTTATAAGGTGTGGTTGATGTGTATAAATTATATGATTGATGGGTTGCCTAGATTAGCTAATTAGGTGTGTATGCTAGGAGATGATTATATTAGACTCATGTTGGAATGTGTCAGGTTTGTTAGTAGGGAATTATAAGATCATGTATTTATTAGGTGTATTATTTGATAAGATTATTAAAACTAGTGAGTCAATTGGTCCACTCTTTTCATGGAGGTGAGAGTGTGTGAGATAAGGCATTGTAAGGTGTGCATCTAAAGTATGTGATGTGAGTTAGAACGTGAGAAAGTGAACTTAGATATTCTTATTGGATATGACTAGTGTAGGAAGTATGTAATGTATATGTATCAGAATGTGTGGGAATATTATTAGAGTGTCTTGAGATTATTAATCCATTTAAGGCATGGATATAAAAAGCATATTCATAATGATTATTTATAATTGGATACTTTTTTTCAAGAATTAACACATAGAAAAAGTCTTATAAGTGAGGAATTTAATATAAGGAACATTTGTGAAGGTTTTCAAATGAGAATAAGTTTTTGGTTATAAATTTATATAGAGTCTTTGGGTTGTTATGAATGTTTAATTTTGGTAAATTAAACTTGCAGTTATGATGAATAGTGATTGGTATTAGGTATAAAATTCATAGAGATATTTTTAATGGATGAATTATTCTAGATTATATAATTAATCTTTGGAATAATTATATATGCAAGAAACTTATTAGCGGGTCATTAGTAGTTGGTAAAAATGATTACTTTTAGGGGTTAAACCCATTATGTTTACTCATTTAAAGTGAAACATTAGTACAATAATGGAACATCATGCAAGAAAATATATTATACTGAATTCCTCAACTGGAATGCATTTAGAATCTATAGAATTTATAAGATATTTTAAGGGGACATAGAGTTTTCAATGGGATTAAACATGAATATAAAGTATCAAATATCAAAGGATATCATTATGAGTCTATACTTGACCACTTGATTCGATAGGTTAAATCAATGGGAAATTTGATTGAAACATAGAGTATTTTTTATTTGGGAGCTATATGAAACATTTCCACATGGACTTGCATGTGGTTAGGACTGATAATATAATTAATAATGGTTTGTGACATTAAATAGTGATAACATATGTAATTTCCCACCCTTTTTGTAACCATTCCATTGAGGTGAAATTCCACATGGTCTCAATTGAAATTCCCAATCACTAGAGGATATTGACTAATTCTATGGGTCTTTGAGTATCAATTATAGATAAATTTACCTTCCAATTGAACATTTATATAAAATATAAATAATTATATTTAAATGACACAAATAAAATTGATACAAATAAATAAAAATTAAAATTAATATTAATTCACAGTGATGCCTCATATGTCGTAATATTGGAAAAATCAATAAACAAGTTTCAATACACAAATTACACAATAATCGAACAAAACTACCCAAAATAAAATTTAAATTGGTACCTATATTCATCAATACCACCAGAATCCTCCCAAATCATATTAATTATCCCAATATCCAACTCTAATATAATAAATAACTCTTCTCATTTCTAAATAAAATCATATAAAGTTACACTTTGATGAGACATTAATATACAAGGTGCGAGAAATATGCTCCATTAGGATGGCACTATATTCCCAAATATCTCATGGATTCCAACATACTCATTTTTATATAGTGAAAATTCATACTATAATTTAATGTTAGTAATCATCTTAAAATAACAAATATCAAATTCTTACCAAACTATATTGATATATACTATACCTTCTTCGACTATTTCTAGGATCCTCCTAGAGAGAATCAGAACATCTCATAGCCAAAATCATGGCTCATATAACAACCCTTATAAACACATGGAATAATCCAAAAATTTACAAACTCATGTTATATCTCAATCATTCATATCAAAAGTTTCAAGCTATATTATAACCAAACTTTTTGTTATC
This sequence comes from Viscum album, assembly GCA_963277665.1. Lineage (NCBI taxonomy): Eukaryota > Viridiplantae > Streptophyta > Magnoliopsida > Santalales > Viscaceae > Viscum > Viscum album. The sequence continues at coordinate 190,229,461 of OY728127.1, forward strand.
ATATGGCCCAACTCAAGGACTCTATCATGTAAAATAATTTAACAAAAATAATTTACAAAAAAATACCAACACCTCATATTTTTATACATACCATACTTTAATTACAATATAATTCACATTGATACTTCAAAAAATTATTCCTCATAATAAGTCAACAAATGTATTTCATCACAATATAATATTATTTTAACTTAATATTAAACCAATCAATCTAGTTTGAACATAAAATATCATTTCATCCTTATTTTCATTTATTTACAATATTAACATCATAATTAAATCCTCTTGTAGATATATCATAACAAACCTCATTAAATAATTCATATATAAAAATATTGATATTTTAATGCTAATATATTATTAAATATCTTCCAAAATTATAAAAAATAACACAAGAAAACACCCATTTATTTTCACATTAATTCTTATTATCACATGTCATTATCAAATAATAGTACTTATAAATATAACACTGTAAATTTTAAACTTGACTAATAATAATTCAATAAGAAACATTTTTTTACATTTACCTTAACGTTCCATTTATAAACATTTTAACCCATCCATGATACCATTAAATATTATTATTCCACCTTACTCAATAATCAAAAATATGATTAATAACATTTACAAAATACTACAAACCATAAGTTTCCAAATACACATTCCCATTATCAATCATTAAATTTAGAATAATCATTTACATAATGAAATAACCAATAGGAACACAATGAATTCATAAAAAAATCATTAACTTCAAATAATTATGACATTTCTTATCCAAAGTTTATCCAAAAGTTTTACCTAACCCATACCTAATATATATTTAATTTAAACAAAAATATCATACTTTACATCCCAACACCCAAACACACCACTCTATAATTAAAAGCCACAATTTCATTAATTAATCATTCACTCATAAATTTAAAGCAAAATTAACTTCCCTAAACCATTATTAAATTCAAGAAACTCATTTTAATTTTTTTCATAAACATAAATATATACCAACATAATATTCAGGAAACTCCTAGGTGTTTATACATTATAGAATGGAAATTAATTGATACAAATCCCAAATTATTATTACTTATTTCAGCATGATGTTCCAAGTTAAAACCCTTAATAAATCTCCCCTTAAGACCCTTTAATAGACCGATTTATATTTTTAATCTCACACATGGATTAGTTTTGTAAACCATTCTTAACCAAAAAATGTTAATCAAATCCTAAAGGTGCACTAATAGTTTTTTAAAACAAAAAAATAAATTTTATCATTAATAATACCTTTAATAGGTTAAAATAAGAAAAAATGTTTTATGAAAACCATTATAATTCAAAAAATAACATTTTAAATCCAAACAAAACCTTTATAGACAAGATTCTACAACTAAAAATATTATTAAGTTCTACTGATACAAAAATTAATACCATTATTATATATAAACATTATTTCATAAAATTATCCTATTTAATCACCTAGAATGATTATTAAATAGATAAAATTTGGTATTCATAGTATTATTTCCATATAATAATTCATATTTTAACATTTACTTTCAATAATAATAATTAATTATCCCCAATTACCTTTATAATCAAGAACACACACACACATTCTAATCCCAAGAACAAAATTATATGGTATAATTTTAAATTTAAACCACTTTAACAAACCATAATAACTCAATTTTGTAATTTCTCATTGTGTTAATAAGAAATTTCATGTTAAATAATTTCAACATGATTAAATTTAAGTATCACATCAATCATATACACTAAAAAAGTGAATTAAAACATATAGATGGTTAAGAATAGCAAACTCAAGGCATGTTAACAATATATAAAAGGATTGTAATACTCCATCATTAAACCATGATATACCAAGAATCAATCATTAAGTAGAGAAAGAATGATAATTAGTGGTTATTAAAAATTAAACATCAACAAATTTTAATTAAAGTATAGTGTAAATGATTAAATCACATCTTTAGTTTCAATAAAATATTCAGATTATTAATATACTAATAAATAAAGGGAATATCATCATGATAATATTTATAGAGTTTGAGAGATATTTTTAGAAGAAAATCCTGATATAATGATTTATAGGAAATGAAATATTAAACCAAATTCCTGAATGAGTTAAAATGAAATTACTAAAATTCCCATTTAAAAAAATAACTGGGATGCACATCAGGTACTTGATACCTCACAAGTATCCACATGGTGATCACCTTACACCTAGGGAATCCCAAATGGGTACCATATGGTAGAAATAAGAAACTAATACTTCTAACCCTCACAAAGGGTACTCAATGATTATATACCAGATACCCAGTAGTATACTTATCATGTTTCCAGAAAAAAAATCCCCCTTCTTCCTCCTTATATCCACCTTATATTACCCTAAATAAAAAATATATTCCAAACCTAATCCCTTAAAAACATCCAAAATTACAATTAGGTTTTTGAAACCCACCCATGAAAATAAACTCGGTATAAACATTTTACCATGTTATTTCTCATTCTTGAGAAGTATCTTTGAGTTATTTATATGAACAAATTTATCACTGAGATCTCAAATTTATTCTTGTTCCTTAACACCAACATGAAATGTGTTTTCAAAATAGAAGATAATAATACATGGATCAACCCCATAATATTCCCAACAAAGAAATGAATTCTCTAACATTTTTTACCTCTTATATGAAGAAAAATTCTTAGTAATTCCCCATGTGTAGAGCGAATCCTTTCCAATTTGATTTATTAAATTTATTTATTATGTTTTGAAAATACATAACTCCATCATTTTATTAATATATCAGTTTTTTAATTGTTTTATTATTATATATTTATTATTATGGTATTATTTTATTTTTTAAGCATGTTTTTTTATTATAAATTTGAATTAATTAATTGTAATTTGTGTTTAAGAGTTTAATTATTTTATTTTTTAGGTATATATTATATGGATTATGCATTAAAAATATTTTACTATATTAAAATATTGATTTCATACATAATAATCAATTTATAGGAATATAAATGTAGTTAAATAATAATATTAGAGTATTTATGTCAATATATATGATTAAATTTTAAAGGGTTATCTCTATATATGATTAAATGGGTGGAGTATACTTCATGTGAATCAAACTATCTCTATATATGAATAAAGGAGTTATATTGATTATTGGGTATGAATATTTTTACACTATATAATACTAAAGCATATTAAGTATACACTACATTGGAATCATTATGTTTCATATAATGATATTAAAAGAATCCATGTTATATTAAATTAGAAGATAAAAATGAGGTGCTTGATTAAATAATGAAATAATAACACTATTTAAGGAGAGTTCTGCTGTGAGAATTATTGTTATAAACTAAATGAAATTAAATCTATGACTCAAAATTAATGTGGGTATATCCTATTAAATAGAAGGCCATACCACTTTTGGTAAAATTCTTATATGGTACTTTTTTTCATGACTATTATATTCTCCCATTCAAATTTATTTAATTATGATATTATTTCTTACTATTATCATTTTGAATTAATGAGATTTTATTGTTTTATGTAGTTTCATGTTTTTTGTAATCTCTCTATTTCAAGTATGAAGGAGTATTATTCATAAATATTCATGGGAATAGTTTCATGAAAATATAAATCCCATGATGAATAAAATTTACTCTATGAAAATAAGTTCAAAGTAAACATGAAGGCACATTGAATTCAAATACAAAATACTAATGTTCTAAAAAATTATAGAGTTAACTTGTTTTACTAACTAAAAACTGATTTATTGAGGATGTGTTGGATTCCACAGGTTTAACCATTCTATATTTTAATTGAAGGGACAAAGATGATTTTTACAACACCAAAAACACATTAAATATTATTACATAGGTTTTATTATTTTATTTATTTCTTTATAATATATTTTATTTATAATATATAGTTATTTATCTATTTGTAACACAAATCGCAAACTTATTATACCACCTTTAAAAGTCCTATATCTAGTTATGATTTATTGAGAAAAATATTGACATAAGGTTCTTCCAATTACCATAAAATATAAGGTTATCCATTCCTCTAATTTAGTAGTAATATTGTGTTTTGTGGAATGATCTATTGTAATGAGGGGTTTGGGGTTATTCCTTTAGGTGTGAAAAAATAGGACTGTAAGAGTCTTTAATATCCTTAAAATGTGTTCTAAATCATATTTTAGGTCAATAAAATTTGATGTATATTGTAAAGAGTACACATAGTTTCATTTTCATTCAAATTACAATAAAATATCATGTTATATCTCATTTAATTTCTTCCACATACACTCCAAATAGTCACAATAAAAAATATTTAATCATGAATTGTTCTTATATTTTATTCTATTTAATTTTTTAATTTTATTCTTAATAACTATGATTCATGATGATAAAAAATTCAACCCATTAATATATTTTCCATCACTATTGCTGGACCTATCAGTTAACATCAAGAATTTCCCCTTTAGTATATGTATTTGTTACTCACCACATCATGGACATAAGAGTCAGAGGAAAAGAACATTATAGAATAAATTTTAAAGATATAATGATGGTTATGTCACATTTATGAAATTAATTGGAGGTATTCAATTTTTTATTTTTAGTCTTGTATTGATCTCTTCGATTTACTAGTTGTTTTAGATAAAAAATAGTGAATTTTTGAACGATAGTATGTAGCACACAATTCAGTACATTAATAGAAAACATGTGATGATATAGAAGAGAATGTGTGGCTTGAAAAATGGGACAGTCTAGGGTGAACATCCTACCTCACAGGCGTGCACCCTCCCCCTGGAAACTGTGTAGTAATTTTTATCTTAGACAGAGTTAGTCGCATGGCGCTATATGGTTTAACAGACCGTATGTCCAGACATGTGGCCAACCCAGAAATCAAAATTATGAAATTTACTATTCTAACCTCCCCTGATTTTAACCCCAATCCACCCACAATTAGATCCATTTAGGATTCTATGCTATAGGAACCACTCCCTCTCCTATTGGATCACTTGGATCTCCAAATCGTCTATTTTTTGGTGTGGAATCTTTAAGAATTATCAAGTAAGCCCCTCCTATCTTATTTTCATCCTTCTTCATGGGTTTGTCTTACTTCTCTCTTGGGTTCTAATTTATCTAGTGGATGAGTTTACCTATTGAGGGTTTAATCTTGTTATTTTGGGTTAAATATTAATATTTATGGTATGATCTTGCCTTTATATGGTCTCCTTATTGTGTGGTTTTGGTTTTCCACCAGTTTCTAGAAGATTCAAGTTTAAGGTAGGTGATTCCATGATTTATCATTATTGTATGATTTTGGTCTTCTTGATGTCCTTTCTATATGTGTTCTATAAATTATGTGAGTGGTAAAAGACATGTATTAAAATTGTTTTGGTGTGTGTATTGGCTTGAAATAGGGTTTTCTAATGGAAAATAGTGGTTTTATGTGTGTATTCATATTTTATGGTGTGTTCAGAAGTGGCAGATGGTTTTTGTGACATGGTAAATGGAATAAAAAATAAAGGAAATTTTAGGTAACTATATTTGTGTACTTATACTAGTATGATAGTAGGATCGGTGAGGCTGAGGCTTGGTTCCCTCTAGCATGATTGATTCTAGAAAACTAACTAAACATTGATGATGATTGGAGACTAATAGAACTTTGGATAAATTCCTCTCCAGTGTCTCATGAATGAGGACATTGTGGGTCAAGGGTTCAATACCGTATCACCAAGACACGAGGTTCCTAGTGTCGAAATTTTTCTAGTGACTTTAGGGTTTACTCGTGATGCTCATGTGGTGTTATGTTTACCATTAACATATAGAGTAATTTAAATATATATATTTATTAATTTAAATTCATGTTTTTATTAAAATTTTTCCATTATTTTTTATAAAATATTTCATACTGATTTTTATTATGATGATATGGAATGTAATCTATTTTGGGTGATATCCTACTGGGTATTGGATTAAACCCTACATACACCCTCATGAGTATGTAGATATTGTTATGTTTGACCCAGGTAAAGGAAATATGTTCCATCATGGTGACGATTGTTCTAGTTTCTAGTGTTTATATTCTTGTAGGTTCTATACGAGGTTGCATGAGGGTGTCAGACTTATTATTGCATGGAGGTTGAGTTTTTTAGATGGTATCCCATCTCTGTTTTTGTGCATTGGTCTTTGGTTAAAATGTAAAATAGTTTATCTTATAAATGTTATTTTTTGAGAATGTTTATTTCTTATGATGTGATTTTTTTATTTTTTGAGTTGATTATGGTGGTATCTTATGGGTGAAATTATTCCAAAAAATGTAATGTTGACACCCAAGCACTAGTTTATAGCATGTGGGGATCGGGAATGGCCTTCAGGCCTTACCGAGAGCTGGGTCAGGTGTTGGGTTTGATAGAATCCCAGCTGAGTTCATGAAAAAATGGTATCAAATATGGTTTTATCAATTTTATTAGGGTCCTGATATTTGGGAGTGTCTGGATAGGCCAGATTTACAGATATTAGGGATTGATATTCTGGTTTCAAGTGGGGTGTCTCACCAACACACCTTGTGACAGACTTCAGGTCACCATGGGGTGTATGGGATTTGGAATCAATCCAATTTTGAGTGAGACATATAGATTGTAGACTATGCATGGATACTAAGTGGTGGTTGAGTGGTGAGACCTGATACTATTCTTGTGTTGGTTTTGGTTTTGATTTATGAAGATTTATAAGATTGGTTGTTTTTGTAAATTTTCAGATCAGTATGTTGATCATTTATTTTTTCATGTTTGTTGATTTTTTAGTAAGATTACTCCACAAATATTTTATGTACATCCATGGGAAGATGAGAGAGAGTTATCCCTCACTATTAGATCAGAGGCTAATGGAAGTTGTAGTTTGGGTTGCCTGAGTATTGGATCACGAGGCGGGATATGCTCCTGCTCATGGTAGATAATCTAAACTAGGTCTTGAAAAGGAAAAGGAATATAAGTTTCTCAAGAAAAAGTCTCCTTCCTTCTAGGTAATCACAAATCCCAAATAAGTGGAGGATTTTCTTGAAAAGATCAAATTTATTATTGGGTTTCTTGACACTCCTAAGCCAGTTAAGGTGAAGTGTGTTTCATTCTTGATGGAGAGTCCTAGTTGGAGGTGGTGGGACTTAGTGGTTAGGCTAGGAATAATGAGAATATGAGGTGTAAATACTTTAAGGTATTATTAAACAAGAAATATTTCCTTGTGATATTAGAGTTTTCATAGATCCATGTTGTTTTGGATCTCCACCATAGGTGTCAGACCGTGTTGGATTATGCTAACTACTTCACTGAGTTAGTTCGATGTACTTTCAAAGCAGTTTTCAATGATAAGATAACAGATCAAAGGGTTGAAATTGGGTTTTGACCAGATATTTAATCCCAGGTTTTTTTGTTTAAGATGAATATGTAAGATGAAGTGGCTCATCAAACTATGATGTTAGAGATTGATTAGAGTGGGAAATATGTATTTTCTAAGGTAGTTTTAATGGTCTTCCAGGTAAGTGGTAGTTCGTCTGAGAAGAAGAGGAGGTGATATAAGAAATAAAATAAGCCAGGTGGATTTTTTTCTATCCTTCCCTACCTCTTTGTCCTGCCACTTCAGATGTGGGACTAGTTCTATGCCATATGTATGTGAAGTAGATGAATATGCGGTCAAAGTTCTTAGCTCCACCCAAACCATTACATAATTGTGGAACAATGGGGAACTTACATCGGTTTTCTAGAGCTACACACCCATATCAGGTTGGAGTAGGTTCTGTGGTCTCTAAAGGAATGATAGATCTGTAAGAACCATCCTTGATAGTGGGTTCTTGTCTTTGTGGTTATAGCGATAGGGCTGGATCTTCTTTTGGTCAGAGTCAAATTATGTAAAGCCGCATTCTATAAGTCATTCTTAGTTTTAGGTATATATGAGGAATAATCATTCTATGGATCAAACACGAATGGAATCATATGTTGGACCCATGATAGTTTGATTTACTTTTTTTATTAAATCATCTATAGCTAAACTTGTTTTGAAAAAAGTTCTTTTAACTACCTTACCTCTACCTATCTCATGGATCTATTGAATTTTCCAGTTGTTCTCATACCGTATGAAATGTAGTTGGTGGCACCACTTGTTAAAAAGTAGGATTCAGTTTTTAGACGACCATATGGTTCTCTCATTCTTTTAGGGTTTGAGTGGGAATGGGATATCTTGGTTTTTGAAATGGACCAATTTGACATAATCATTGGCATGGATTGGATGGTTCACTTACAGGCATAAATCGATTGTTATCGATGACTAGTGAGTATTATGGAACCTCATGGTAGTAACCAGGTTTTTTAGGGTGAATACGATCCTATTTGAGGTTTTAATAGACCTCTACATCCAGAGTTGAGAAATATTGTTTTTTAGATGGCATCACTCATGTTAGAGGATGACGATGGGAGTTCTAAGAGTGGAAACCTGCTATGGTGGATCAGTTCTTAAAATTTTTCTTGGGTGATTTTTTAGGATTTCCTTTGGAATGAGATGTGTAGTTCACCATTGATTTGACAAAAAGAATATTGCTGATATATCTTCCCTCGTACAATATGGTCCTCATTGAGCTAAGGGAATTAAAAATATATCTAGAAAATTTTTAATCTAAACAATTCATTCACCCTAGTGTCACACCTTGGGCCAACCAATTTATTTTTCCAATAAAGGCCGAAGGATTTGTTCGGTTGTGTATCAATCACTAGAATATGAATAAGGTAATGATCAAGAAAAAATACCCCTTTCCCTATATTTATTAACTTTGTGATGAGCTTAATGGGGAAAGGTGATTCCCTAAAATGGATTTGCATTCCAGGTATCACCAGGTCAGTGTTATAGAGGTGAATGTTCCCAAAATAACCTTCCAAAGTAGGTATGACCACTTTGAGTATTTGGTCATGCCTTTGGGGCTAACGAATGCTCCACCAATATTCATGGTGGTCATGAACCAAGTGTTCCATCAGTACCTCAAATCCTATTTCCTTTTATTTTTTAATGATATTCTGGTCCACTCATGGAATGAAGAGGATCATGAGCATCACTTGAGGATAGTGTTGGGAATTATTTGAGACTATCACCTTTGTGCCAAGATTTGTAAGTGTACATTTTGGATTCGAGAGGTGAAATTTTTGGTCTTTGTGATCTTGGATCATGGGGTTTTAGTGGACCCCAATAATATCTGTGTGGTGATGTCATGTGAGCAACTAAGAAGCATGTTTGAGATAAAGATATTTTTGGGCCATGTAGGGTATTACAGGTGTTCTATTAGATATTTTTCATAACTTACCTCACCCTTGATAGTTCTTAACCAGAAAGGGGTAGTGTTAGAATGGAGTCCAGAGTGCCATGAATCCTTTGAAGAGCTTAATTGACGATTGTTCAGAACTCCTATTTTGATCTTATAGGAGTCTGGAAAGAGATACTTGGTATTTTTTTATTCCTCATGTACATTTATTGGGTGTGTGTTGATGTAGTATAACCATGTGGTGGTGTGTGGTTCTTGCTAACTTTGATTACATGAAAATAAATATCAATCCCACGACCTGGAATTAGAAATAGTGATGCATGCCTTGAAGACATGGATATATTACCTATTTGGTGATATGTTTTTAGAATATTTATATAATAATAGTTTATTCTACATTTTCTCTCAGAAATATCTAAATTTTAGGCAATATTGGTGGATCAAGGACCTTTAGGGATTTGGTTTTGATATCATATACACCCTAGAAAAAGGTAATGTCATTGTAGATTCCTTGAGAAGGAAGATGTCAGTGAAATAATTGAGAAAGTCTAGTGATGAATGGAGTATGAATGGTATTTATTCATAGATGCATCTGAAAGACAAAGAGAATATTGGGGGTTCATTCTTGACCAATATTCATATGACACATTCCCTTCTAGAGTTTATTTGGCTAGAGCATCCTGGCGATGAGTTGTGCTAGAATTCTATGCAGTTCCTAAATGGTGGGGAGGTGCCTTGTGAATGATCATTAACTCCCGAGGGAGTTCTAAGTTTCAAAGTATGTTCCATGATGCCATTATCATTATGGAAATTTGTGATTATGGATATCCACTAGTTTCAGTGGGACATTAATCTTAGTACCACCAATATGTTTTATAATGTGTGTCATCAGTTCTAGTGTCCAAGTATGAGGTGTGATATAGATGATTTTTTATGTAGGTGTTATACCTATCAGAAGCATAAAAAAGAACAATAGAGGCCCTCTAGTTTTCTTAATCCATTCCCCATTTCTACATGGAAGGGGGATGGGGTCTCCATGGACATTATTATTGTCTTACCTCATACACCTTGGGAAAAGAATATAATTTGGGTAGTGATTGAACATTTGACCAAATAATCTCATTTCATTATGATCAAAGACTCATATAAAGTGGATGAGTTCTTCTAGTTGTTTGTTCAGGGGATAGTGAGGCTTCATGGGGTTCAATCAGTGATTATATAAAACAATAACCCTATTTCACTTAATGGTTTTGTTAATTCTTCCTGAAGTCAATGGGATCCCATGTCAATTTGAGTATGTCATATCATCTTTAAATGGATAGTCAAATGGAGCGGGTGAATCAAATCTTGAAAGACATGCTCCAGGAATGTGTGTTGTATTTTGAATGCTCATTGGATATCCATATGGGGTTTATTGAGTTTTCATATAAAAATAGTTACAAAACCACCATATGAATGGAACCCTTTGAGGCACTTTATATTCGGTCATGTTGGTCCCCTTTGTACTAGATAGAGGTGGGTAAGACCTCATTTTTAGGACCGACCGTTGTTCAAGAAACATATTATAATTTTTGGTTGAAAAGGAAGATTTTTTTGACAGCACATAGTTTCCACATATCATATGTCTATCATAGGTGATGATCCTTGGAATTCTCTATGTGTGATTGGGTGCTTCGAAAAGTGGCACCTCGCTTGGGTCATTGTGGTCTTGGTAAGAAGGGGAAACTAATGATGAGTTATGTCATACCTTTTTAGGTCATTGAGAGAGTTGGTAAGATTTCATACATATTATATTTTTCTTATAAGTTGAATTCAATTAATGATGTTTTATTTGTCTTTCAATTAAAGAAGTATAATCCAGACGGGTCTCATGTTATGAATTTGGAGGAATTGGAGCTGGAATCTGATTTATCTATGTTTGAGCAGCTAGTGCAGATTATGGATTCCCATGAGAAAGTGATTTAGGGAAATTACATATCATTGGTATGAGTTCATGGGTATAATGATAATTATGATCATGATACATGGGATTATAGGTCTTGGGTTAAGAAGTAGTATCCATTTATGTTCTCTGATCAGACTATGGAATGAATTTCTGAGGGAGGAATGTTTTGATGTTGAGGAGAATTTTCACATTCACAATTTTATTTTGATATAATTTTTTTATTTTTTATCTTGTATTTATCTCTTGGATTTATCATTTGTTTTTGGTTAAAAATGGAAATTTTTGTAGTGGCAGTAGGTGGCGTACAAGTGGTGCACAATTTGTAGAAATCATGCGCCAACCCAGAAGTGACCATGTGCCCCGGACCATGGCACTTTCTAGTTTGTACAACAAACCACATGGGTGTGAACCCTCCATAGGAAAACTACGTGTCCTATTTATTCTTTGATAGAGGAGGCTTCACAGCTTCCATGCGGTTTGGAAGACCATGCAGCCACACCATACAGAATGAATATGAAATAAAAATATAGAATTTATTTTTCTAACCTCCCATGATTATAACCCAAATCCACCCATAATTTAACCCATTTCATATTTTCATCCCTAGGAGCCTATCACTATCATCTTGGATCCCTTGGATCTTCAAATAATCAATGTTTTTGGTGTGGAATCTCTAAGAATCATCATTTAAGACCCATCTCTCATGTATTCTTTCTTCTTCACGAGATATCATTCCTTCTCTCTAGGGTACTTCCTTATCCAGTAGTTGGGTTGTTCTAATGAGAGTTTAATCTTGTTCTCTTGGATTTAATCATGATTTTTATGGTATCATATTTCCTTTATAGGTTCTCCTTGTGGCGCATTGGTAATTTTCCACCAGTTTCATGATTTTTTGAAGCTTGAGATTGGTTATTCCATGTTTTAGCATTTTTTAATGATTTTGGAATGCTTGATGTGAATTTTTATGTGTTATATGAATTTTTTGAGTGGTGAGAAACATATTTTCAAATGGTTTTGGAATGATTATATATATACCCTCACTTATCATACATAGAAATTACATTATTTTTGAAAAATAATTATTTCATTAAAAAAATAAATTCCCAAATACCAAATTAGTTTAGTATCTTTGGAAGCAATGAAACATAAAAAATGGTGCATAATTGAGCTACAACATCTACCAATATGTTCTTTATAACTAGAACCCCTATTATAAACATCATATATAGTACTTATCTTTATAACATTGGGAAGGAAAAAATAAGGGGTGAGATCAGATGCTCAATAAGGGTAAAAAATGGAGATATATATATATATATTCATAATCATGAGAATAAGGGTATGGTAACATTATCGTAATATTATAAGATCATACCATGAAAATCAAAGATTATAAACATGAATCAGGGCATAAATATTGGCTGTTCGTATGGAATGAATCATATTGGAATCAAGAGCATAAAACATGAAAGTAAAATATAGGAATAAGACATGGGATTATGGCAGACACATAAATTTGTAAAATTACTCCCTATAAGTTGAGGATCATTTCCAAAAATTTTCAAGGAACTTCATGGAGACTACACCTATTGGGCAGGACACACCACCACCCCCAATCACAGTCCTTTCCTTATAGCGGATCAGGTTACACTTTCTTCCCATAGTGGGTCAAGCCTGTAGATTTGTTCCCATTACTATCTCATGTGATATAAATCCTTACCCAATGAATTGGAGGGAGATATAAGTCCTGACCATCTCATAATTAAATCATACATATGTGTGACACTAGATCATAAACATTCATCATATCATAACCCGTGAAAGGAAATGGGTATCATAATCATGTCATCATATCATAACATGTGGAAAACAAAAAGTTTCATAATCACTTCATCAAATCATAACCTGTGAAAAGAATCTTGTTTCGTAAACATATAACCCATGGAAAAGAAAAAATATTATAGATATAATTACATTAAACATAAACCATTCAGAGAAAGAACATGAGTGGTGCCCTTAGAAAATATCCCCCCCAAAGGAATGAGTAACACCAAAAATTGTCATATTAGATGAAAAATAATTTTTAAATATCTTTCAAAGACATTTTTTGAGGAAAAAATCCTTACTTCTTTGAAAAAATAATTTTATAAACATATAAAATTTTAAAAAATAATTTAAAATAGATATAAAAACTTATAATTGAAGCTCATAAAATAATTGAAATACCTTTTCTTTGAAAATAATCTAAAACATTAATTTAAAATAATTTTGAAAACACTTTTAGAAAACATGGTTTTGGTAGAAAATAGATTTCTGACTGAAGAGAGAGATGAAGTCATATTTTTTTAAAAAACATTTTCTTAATTATATGAAGTTCTAAATAGTGGAAAAATGGAACCATTAGAAGATTTTATCATGAATAAAGAAAAGATATGTAATGAAATTATAGTTTTTTAGAGATGTATCATAAGATTTTATTAATGGAATCGCAATCGTAAACAATCCTAATAAACGATGAGATTATTACAATATATTCTTACCACTTTGGTAACATTGAATCATAATCCACATTAGAGAATGAAATTACATGAAACATAAAGTATCAATAAAATAAGTAGATTTATGATATAAAATTTCAAAGGGAAGTATATATACCTCCTAAAGGAATGCAGGAGCATAACATAACATGTGTATTAAAGAGGGAAAATTGAGACAAAATTACCATACCTATTTGGTAAAATTTTAATTGACAAACCCATGAAATGGAGATCATAAAATGGATATGTAAATTCCTATAAATTTAAGGATAAAAGTAATATTATATATTCATGGGAAGTATATAAACCACATAAAATAAAATAATAGTGAGTATGGCATAAGAATCACCGAAATACAAGTGAGACTAGAATTTCTCTTAACTTATGTCTTAACTATCGTCGTACTCATTAAAACATCCAATTTAAAATATATAAGTTTGTTATAAAACTATTAACAACCCATATTAATTTATATCATACCATATATGATTTTATTTTTACCTTTATTACCCATTTATTAATAATTCCTTTTTAAATTTACATTTCGGGTAATAATCGCTTTGTTTTTTGCATGTGTTTTTATTTGGTGTATTTTAGGTCCTTTTATAATTATTGAAAAACAATATATTGAAAATATATATATTTATTATATATTTATTTATAATAATATATAAATTATATAAATTTTAACTAGATACACCATTAATGGAGATGGTAGGTCGTACATACGCATTAACAACATCTCCATTTTCTTATCGTATTTTTAGATAATGAAAAGTAAGTAATATATATATAAACATATATTATTTACATTATAATTATTATGTCATATATATATAATATTTTTTTAAATAAATCCCTAATACATTCCATGTAAATTGTGAATGAATCAAATCGCTTTGTGGAGGAGGTAGTCCACAAACGAAGTTATCGTATTCCCAAAAAATGGAAACCATAAAGGTATGTGTTATATAATAATTAAAAAATCATAAAAAAATAATAAATATCATAAATATCATATAAAACAGTATTTTCATCATTATTAACTACCTTGAAAAGTGGTAATGGAAAAATGAACGACATCAGTTCGGGAGGCGATAGTCCACCGTACACATGAATGATGAATACATATCACATTTGATGGAAGTGTGTGTGGGTGAAGTTCATAATCATAAAATAAAAATAACATATTATATTTTTATACTTATGTTATTACATAATCATGTAATAATAATAATTGAGGTGTGGAGAAATAAATAAAACAAAAGTGATTATTGAATAATGTTACCTCTTCTTTGGTTAACTCCATTTAGTTTGCACCAAAGGGATTAATTGGTTGGATTTGTGAAAAAATGAAGATTATAGGATGAATTAAGGGAATTTGGAATCTTATTTTTTCTGGTTTGGGATGATCCAATGATATTTTGAGGTGTCACAAAATGATTGGGCTGAGGGCCCTTTTATAAGTGGGTGAGAGGACACACTTGGTATTTATGAAAATAATTGTTTGAGCCCCATGTTTTTTCCTGATAAGAGACCTAAATTAACAAAAAAATTCTATAATTTTAGTTATAATGTCTAAATATAGACATAAAGTAGCTGTTGGACATGTTTTTTTTTCATTTTTACCAATTTATTTAAAAGTTTAACCACTAAGTAATCTTGTTTTTAACATAATCGTTGTAATTAATTTTAATTAATTTCACTAATATTTTTATTAGAAAACTATGTTAACCATATTATAAATTATAAAGTATTTTGATTCAAAATATGAAATCTAATTTTCCAAATTACACTCATATAATTGGAAGAAACTAATTTAAAATCAGTCCCACAGACGGGATGAGACGATTAGTTTTTAAACTAAAAAAGATTAATAGTTTGAAATGTTTAAAAATAAAATTTCAATATGGAATTGGTTCCAATGACATAAATTTTATTAATTTAGGTATAATTTAAATATTTATTCTTTAAAACCAAATTAAAATATATTTTATAAAATTTAATTAGACAAAAAATTAGTTTTTAATTAAAATTCAGTATTTTCACTATTCATCCAAAAAATGAAATATATCAGAAAAATCCCAAAAAAATTCACCCTAAGTTAATTTCTAAATTATGAATTGAAGAAGAATTTTTATTTTATAAAATTCAATTCCTAAAAGTTTCTAAAATTAATTGTATTTTTTTCGTAGAAGGACAAAAAAATTAGTTCTTTTAAGAAAAATTATATTTTTCAAAACATATAGATTTGACAAAAAATTATTTATTTTATTATAAATATCTTTTATTAATACAAAACAATTATAAATAAAATATAAAAAGTAGTTATTATTATTAATATTATAATGTTTTGACATGTATTTTATAACGATCTTGTTTAAAATAGTTAAAAAATGCCATTTTATAGAAACTCAATGTTTCGTGTAATTTAAGATATGATGGTTTTGAATGTAGATAATGTTTGACTTGGAGTATCATATAAATAATATTTATATTGAGTGTAATTAAATCCATAAAAAATATCGTATATTTGAAAAAGGTTCCTAAAAACCTAGGGTGTTACATTCACGACCCTTAAAATGAATTTCTCCCTTGAAATTTGTTATTCTAATAAAAAATCATGATACTTATACCTCATCATATCCTCAAGTTCCCATGTTGCTTCTTCTAATAGGGGGTTTATCTAAAAAACATCTACAAGGTGGGTGGTATTTTTTTAAGAACATTCTTTATATGATCCCAAATTTTAATTGGTTGTTCCTTATAAGAAAGATCATTCTATAACAGTATGACCTCTGAGTTCAATACGCATAAAGGATAAAGTATTTACTTACTAAGGATAGATAGATGGACCACATCATGGACTAGAGAGATATTTTGTGGAAGATCCAAGTGATAGGATACCATCTTGATATGATCAAAAATCTTAAAGGGTAAGATATAACTAGAGTTTAGTTTCCATTCCTTCCTGAATCTCATAACCTTCCATGAGGGAGAGATTCATAGAACACCTTATCACCAAATTCAAATTTAGTATCACATTGATGTTTATCATACTTACTTTTCTTCAAACTTTGGTATTCCTTGATAGGCTTTTTAATGGTACTAACATTCTCCACCATTTCTTTATCGAGATCCGGTTCCAATATCTTTCTTTCTCTAACATCATTCTAAAAAATTGGAGCACTACATTTATTTCCATAGAGGGTTTCATAAGGATCTTTATAAATTGTTGAGTGAAAGCTATTTTTATAAGAAAACTAAAAAATATAAAGGTTTTGATCCCAACCACCATTAAAATATAATGAAAAAGACCACAACATATCCTCTAGAGTTTGAATTGTTCATTCATACTAACCATCCTTATGAGGATGATAATTATTGATGAATCTCAATTAAGTATTAAGTTCTTGCTAAAGGCTTCAACCAAACTTTGAGGTAAACATCAGATCCCAATTAGATACAACAGAATGTGGTACTCCATACAACCTTACCACTTCCTAAATGTATATCATGGAGATCCAATCTAGAGAGATGTATTCCCTGATAGCGATGAAGTGTGATGACTTAGTAAGGTGATCAAATACCACCCATATTGAATTATTCCTTTCATTGTATATGGTGAGTCCAAAAACAAAATCCATAATGATGTTCTCCCATTTCTATTCTATTATGGGTAATGGATATAACATCCCCTTATATTTTTTCATTTAATCCATAACTTGATGGCATGTTAAACATAGAGATACAAACATTGTAATATACATCTTCATTACATCCAAAAAGAATTATTATTTTAAATATTTATACATATTCATACTTACTTCATTAATAGATAATTAATAACTATGAGATTCATCTAAAAAATCCTTTAAATCTGGTATGGAAGGAACACATACACATTTCTAAAATATTATCATTCCATATATAACAACCCTAGTCTTTATTACACATTTAAACTTAATTTATTATTAAAATATTCACTTAATACAACCTTGAAGATTGATAGGTCTAGTGTCTTTGGGACTTAGGAACATTACATGAAAACTTAAGACATAAAATACAACATCTTTATTGAAAACTTCTTTTACATGAACACAACATTCCTTTGTACTTAGCATTGCATGGGATAACCTGGGGATATACATAAAAAAAGGATGAGATATAAATAATAGTTAGGGATTAAAAAATTAATAAAATGAAGAATAAAATACATGTTAGGAAATAGGCATATCAATGGAGCACAAGATAAACATGAACATTAAGGCATGATATAACATGACTATC
The DNA here is from genome assembly GCA_963277665.1 of Viscum album. NCBI lineage: Eukaryota > Viridiplantae > Streptophyta > Magnoliopsida > Santalales > Viscaceae > Viscum > Viscum album. The sequence continues at coordinate 190,247,588 of OY728127.1, forward strand.
ATAACATGGAAATGTGGAAACAACATACAACATGATATTAGTATGAGCCAAGGCTCATTACATATGGATTAGAATGAGAAAACCCTCATTTCACATGAATTTTCATGAGTAAACCCTCTTTTAACTTGGAGTATCATGATACCAAACATTACCCAGTGCATTGGAGCGTTATCAGGGAGAACCCTTAATAAACATTTCAATCTCATGCTTAAGTGTGCCACATAGATCATATAACATGAATTCATTCAACATCATCACTTATTACATGATAAAAGAATGTAGAATACATAAATTTAAGTAACATTCAATAAGTATATGTTCATAAAGGTGAATAAAATTTATAGAGAAATGGGTATGGTATTCACTACAAAATGATTTTGGCTGGGAAAATCATGATACAATTTTGGCAGCATAAAGGCGTCATACGGAAATTCATAAATTGGGTTGATGAGATAGAAATGGGTATCTAATAATTATACATTAAATATAAATTGATGGTATCATGAAACATAATATCCTAACATATGTAATGGAATATATATATATAATATAGAAGAAATTCTTGAATGGAAACAGGAAGAGAGAAACCCCTTACGGAATTTTGGCATGGTAACAGGTGTACACGAAAGACATTAATGAGAGAGAAATGGGTATATAATCATTCGAACATAAGTAAGGAAGTATGGGGGAGGTTAAAAATCATACCCCAACATTTTTAATGGAAAATAAAAGGGTATAAAAACATAAAAAAACTTGGATAAAAATAAAAAAGGAAGGGAAGTAAGGACCCCTTACGATAACTCGGCATGGTAATGGGTGTACATAAGAATTCATAAGAGGGATAAATGAGAGTGAAAGGGGATATCATAATTTATACATAAAATTTAAGTAAATATTATATTTAGTAACATATCCCAACATATGAATACAAGAAATTAAAAGACATAACATAAAAAGAATGCTTGATAAAAGAGGGGGGGGGGGGGGAGATCCCTTCCTTGAGTGTGTGACTTCAAAAGATTGAAGAGGGGATTATTGAGAGTTTGGGGCACCATGGTAGGATTCCATAGAGGGTAGGATAGAGTAGGAACGTGCTAAAAGTATTTTTATTTAAGATAAGTGGGAGTTTGGGAGGGTTTATATAGGAAATGAGAGGGGAATTCTTTAATATTTCAAAAACTATGGTTTTGGAATCCATATAATTAAATATGGAAAACCACAAACCTTACCATGGTTTTTGCCCATGGTTTTTGAAAAAGGGGAGTGGAGAAAATTATTTTATAAGGAAAATGGCCGAACATATTAAAATATTATCCTTTCTTATGTGGAGGTGAGTCACACTCTCAAGGAAATTAATTTAAAATCATAAAATATATTATACATTTTGGAGGATTCACTAAGGCTTTATAAAATAAGTAAATAATATCTAAAATCAAATTATTTGAATGAAAAAACACATAATAGTCCTATAATACAAATTATTGTATTTATTAAATCATTTTGGGGTCATTATGATGTCATAAAATCCATATTTTATTTATACGGTATTTAATTTTAACCCAAAAATTTGACTGTCTCAGAAAATTATGAAAAATTCACTGTTTTATAATTTCAACATCCTAATTCCAAAAATAATATTCATTTTATCTAAAATATTATATATATATATATGAATTATCACTTTTAAAATTTAAACTTACATTTATTGAAAATTCATCGGTTTTGACCAAAACGTTTTTCAAACCATAATAAAAATGACATTTGACATCATAAAAATTATATACTAATTTATTATTTATAAAATCAATTTGATAATAATATTTCATTAAAATATTGATTATTTAAAAAATTCGTTAATTTCTTAAAATATACACTTTCTGTTTTATTGTATAGAAATATAACTCTTATCAAACTGATTACCTAATCATTTAAAACTAAGGAAATGATATAATAATCATTCATAAGATTTTTTTTATAATATTATTAATAAAAACCTTATTTTAACATAATAATTTATATATTTCTCAAAATTACCATTTTTACCTAAAAAAACAATTTATGAAATTCATCATTCTAAAAACAATTATGTTCCTATAAAGGAATTGATGGATTGAGACTTTTATTTATAAAAAATGGATTATAAAATAACAAAATAATTTCTTATTACATAACCCCTTATAACACCCGTATAAGGCCTAAGGGTAAGGTGTGCAATGATGGAAAACTCTTGGGGCTGGTTGGATAACATCTCTTGGGTGGAAATCTCTATTAACTTGAACTTATTCCATAGGTGATTCCATTAAAGATTAATGTGTTAAAGATCAGCTTGGGATTGATAAGGATATAAGACCATTGACACTACCTCCTTTCTGAGCTTCAAAAAATTAGCTTCGTATGATCCAAGTCCAGTAGATGAGGCCTTCCCCTCCTTTTTCGGTGTCGAAAGGATTTTTTTTTAAAAAAATTATATTTATATCAGTTGTGTGATCACTGTTCAACGACTATATTATCAATGGTAATGATACTTAACATTCATTTAAACCCAATAATAAAAAAAGAGTTCATGTATTTTCTATATCCATAAGATATTAAAAGAAAGGTAATTTTATTCATAAATGATCAGGTTGTTACAACATTACCCCTTAAGAAATTTCACCCTCGAAACTTCCTTTTCCCACACTAAAACAGATGAGGGTAACTGATCCACATCAATTCCTCTGATTCCCATGTTGCTTCTTCGAAATTGTAGTTTTTCCACAACACCTTGATGAGGGGCATCGTCTTATTTTACAAAAAAATTTCTCAATGATATAATATCTTCACTAGATTATCTTCATAGAAGATGTCATTCCCCAATGGTACCACCTCTGGATTGAGTACATGCGATGATTCAAGTATGTACATCTGGAAGAGTGATACATGGAATACATCATGTACTTGAGATAGGTTTGGTGAGAGTTTTAGTTGATAGGCCACTACTCCAATGCGATCAAGGATCTCAAAAGGGTTGATGTACCTTGAAATAAGCTTTATCTTCTTTTTAAATCTCATAACTCTTTCGCATGGTAAATGGTGGAGGAATACCATGTCTCCAACATTAAACTCTAGGTCTCGTCGACGATTGTTAGCATAGCTCTTTTGTTGACTATGAGCATCTTTGATGTGCTTATGGATGGTCTTAACCTTATCCACCAATTATTTAACCATTTATGGACCTAGATTTTTTCTCTCCCCAACTTCATCACAACATTTTAGTGTTCTGAACCTCTTCCCATAAAGTGCTTCATAAGGATCCTTTTGGATGATTGAGTGGAAACTATTGCTGTAAGAGAACTCAACTAGAGGAAGATGTTGATCCCATGATCCTTTGAAGTCCATTGAGCATGGTCTCAACATATCCTCAAGTGTTTGTATAGTTCACTCAGATTGGATATCTATTTGAGGAAGATAATCCGTACTGATGTTCATCTCAGTATTCAGAGAATGTTAGAGACTCTTCAAGAACATAGAGGGGACTCTTGGATCTCGATTGGTTAGAATTGATTGTGGTACTCCATTAAGCCTTAAAACTTTTCTGATGTATATCCATGCTATTTGATCCAATTAGAAATCCTATCAAATTGCAATGAAGTGCGTTTTCTTTTTAAGACAATCCACAACAACCCAAATAGCATTGTTTCCTTTGGATGCCTTTGGAAGTCTGGTGTAAAAGTCTATGGTGATGTTCTCCCATTTCTATGTTGGTATGGGTAATGGTTACATAATCCCCATAGACTTTTGCCTCCTAGCCTTCAATTTCTGAAATACCAATAAAATTTATGTATACTCAACGATCTTCTCCCTCATGTTATCCCACCAATAATTACCTCAAGGATCTTGATACATCTTTTTTGTTTCCGGGGTGAATGGAAAAATTAGATCTATGTGCATAATCCAAAGGTTATTTTTTAACTGTGAATTTGATGGAACACATAGTCTTGACCCAAATCTCTCAATTCCTTCTTCATTAACATTTAACACCGAGTATTTCTGTTTTATGATTGTTTATAATTCCTTATAAACTCCCACATCATCCTTTGGAGAACACTTTAATATTTACCAAAGAAATGATTGGGAAATAATTTGTGAAAGGATTTATGACGTTCCCTTCATTATGATTCCAATGTCCATATTCATCAAATCTAATAAGATTGGATCCTTTTCAATTCTCATAAATAAAATAGTCATTGGATCTTTTCTACTTAGAGTGTCAGCTACTTTATGCGCTTTCCCCGGATGGTAGTGAATTGAGTATTCATAGTCTTTGATCAGCACTAACCAACTTAATTGGTGCATATTCAACTCTTTCTTTGTGAATATATAATTAAAGCTTTTGTGATCCCTATATATTTCACACTTCTCCCCAAATAGGTAATGTTTCCAAATTTTCAAAGTGAAGATTAATTCAGCCAACTCTAGATCATGTTTTGGATAGTTATCCTCATGAAATTTCAATTTCCTTGAATCATATGAAATGACATTGTCATTTTGAATCAACACACAACCCATTCCCTTCTTTAAAGAATCAATTAATACAACGAAAAGTTCTCCACTTTTTGGTAGTGTGAGAATGAGTGTAGTGATAAGACTCCTTTTAAACTCCTTGAAATTCTGTACGCGTTCATAATTACAAGAAAACCAGACCCCCTTTCGAGTTAGCATGGTAAGAGTGTTTGAAAAATGTGATAAATTTATCACAAATTTGCAATAATATTCAGCTAACCCATGGAAGCTATGGATATCCATCAAATATGTTGTCCTCGGACATCCCTCAAATGCATTTGTCTTGGAGGGATCCACATATATCCCATTTATTGTGATTATATTACCCAATAATGAGGCTTCCTTTAACCAAAAATCACACTTTCTATAACACCCCAATATTCCACAATACGTTTTACTTTTAATAATGTAGTAGCTTGCATTGTACGCAACTTGGAGTTTTAACACACCACGACCAATCAAACTAGCCGTTATGAATGTAATACCCAATTTTTAAAAATTTATAAATTTTATTTTTCAAAATGTACTTCATTTTTGTATTTGTAATATAAAAATTAGGTTAGGGTGATTTTTTGGTATTTTTCTGAAAACTTTCAATTTTTAATGAATAATGAAAAACACTGCGTTATTTTTTAAAACTGACTTTTTATTTAAATAATTAGTTATTTTATTTTAATTTATTATAGGTCAAAATAGATACATAATACCTATATATTTTCAATGTAACTCATTATATTCATTTTATAATAAGTTTAGATATATAAAATTTTATTGAACTTTTTACCGTCTTTTACCCACCTTCTAGGAGCATTTGAAAATTTACATTAAACTTAATTTTACCTCTTTTGTGAGTTGAATTTCAAAAATCCAAGAAATACGGTTAATATTATTAAGTAAAATTTGATTCAATAAGATAAAAATTATTTTTGGTGAATAGTAACTTATGACTTTTATTTACCACGGTTAAAAGTAAATAGGGTAATTAAATGTAAAAATGATATTATAATTAACCTAACACATGTCCTAATTCTATTAGATAAGTATAATTCGACCAAAAACAACCTTAGAAATAAAATATGATCCTTTTGGTACACTTTTATTAGATTAGGACATTTATTATTATTTTATTTAAAGAAGAGTTGAAAGTGTTAAATTCAATGTTTAATAACTAAACCATTTTTAATATAGGGTTACACACAATATAAATTATACTATAAATATTAATTAGAAATCTAATAATATTTAATACATAATAATATTTTATTTATAATTTTTATACATTAAATAATTTAATTTATTTATGACACAATGATGATACAATAATTACCTTATTAATGAAATTTAAAACAATTGATATTATAAACATCCAAATAAATGTAAATTGAGACTTCTTATGAATTACATTAATTTTATAGATTAATATGACATGTTATGGTTGATTAAATAAATTTTATTATAAGTGAAAAAGTTTTTATGGATTTAAAAAAAATAAAATACTAAATAGTGTCAAAATTTACATAATTGAGTTTTTAAAACAAATAATATATTATTAATTGATATAATATTCCTAAAAATATATGGTTCGGACAAAGGACTTAGATAAGGTTATAAATATTAATAATGAACCACTTGGATTTATCTTAGTAGTTTATAGTATGTTTATTAACCATATAATATAAAAATACAAATAGACATGGTAAATGTTAAACTATTTAACTAAGAGTTAAATCTAAAATATAAGGTTAATATGGTGACCTAAACCTATATAAAACCTATTTGTTGAGAGGGTTTCGACCCATACCCACCTTATCCTCAAAATAAATCATTTGGGAGCCATTAGAAACCGAAAATTATTTTATTATAACATAATATTTCAAGCTTTTCCTAAAGCGACCCTCACCTCTCTTATAAAAGGGTACTTTCCCTTCTCTTAATTCACACCTCCAAAGACATTTGGCTTGAAAAAAACCTGACCAAATATCCTTCCAAGTTCCTTAAAATCAACCTAGAGGCCTTAATTTTATCAGAAAGCCAACCTAAAGAGCCCTTTTGATCAACTCAAAAGAAAACACCCGAAGAAGAGGTAATAATTTCACCACCCATTTTCAAGTTATTTTCTTCTTCCAATTCCTCTTTCTTTGTTGTTTCTATACCAAAATAACAAATACAGTAAATTATACACACTGTGATGTTATTATAAATATGGTACAACCATATTCGTTATTCTATCCATCCTATAAATGACAAAGTCACCGTACGTGCGTGCGTACGGCTTACCGTCTCCACGTCGTGGTGTAGTTTGTTATTCAAACACTTCATTATTTGTATGGGTATAATAATGAGTATAACTAATGTAAATAATAAATATAACATGTTAATTATTCTTTATATATGATATACCATCTAATTAAAAAATATTTCGCCATCAATATAATGATATTGTCGCTCGTGTGTATGTACAAATTACCATCTCCACGAACGCAATGAGATTTATTCCCCATCATAATCACTCCCGAATAATTTTCATTTTATGATTAAAAATAATTTTTATGAATATAATATAATTATGTATATGAATAAAATACATCCTATCAATAAAAAACATGGCTTACATTACCAAGCATATAAAGGAAAACGAATTTGTTAACACCCGAAACGATGATACTACTGAAATATTATTGACAAAGAAATATTAGAGGATCATATATGATATCATATTTATGTATGTAATTCTTGTATAATTAAATAACAATGTTTTAACTATTATACAGGAGTTTAACATACCATCAACTAAGTAAAAGTACAAGGTAAGGGTTAATTCTACAATCTCTTTATTATCCGAGGTTGTTTATACGTGAGTATCTACTGGGACATCTTTATCATCCACAATCGTGTTTCTTAAAAATATATTTCAAAACATTTTTACTATTTCCTAGACTACGAGTTAAAGTCATTTATAACCTTGTTTTACTTTTTATAAAATTTTTATAAAGGAATATTTCCATCGTTTTCCAAACAAGGTCCTTTATGACCTTTTCGACAAAATTATTGAAAGAATATTTTTTAACTTATACTGAAGGTGTGGCTATTTTCCACCTATATAACATATTAAATGCATCCCTCAAAATATTATAAGAATATTTTCAAAACAAATGTTTTATTTTATAATTAAATGGCTTCTAAATGATTTCAAAATAGATAGATATATTTCTCTTAAAAAGTTTTGATTTCATCTATGTCAACATCCTTTGATGGATTTTAAACCTGTTTGAAGTTAATTTATTATGATACTAATATTCCATATTGTATTAAAGGTTTTGGGATATATTTGATTGTGGATGTGATATTTTTATACCATTCATGGTTTATGGATAAATTATTGAGATTTCGTATTCTAGTTTTAATAAGAATGTTTTTGTTATGTTTAAACCTTTTCATATGAGGAATGAATTGGACTTAGTAAGTGATGGGTGGAGCCTGCTATAGCTCCTCGATGCATCAGTATGTCTCATGAGACAAACTAGAGTCTTGGAACAAGGCCTTGACAAAATCTTATTTGTTGTCTTGGCATAAGGCCTTTACTATGTGGTTATGAAGTTTGGGAATATGAATTCCATCATTATGAAATTGGCTATTGATATTTCATGTGATTATTCGACTAGTATAATATCCATGTGAATAAGTAAATGGAATTATTTGATTTATATTGGCCATATTATGCATAAGTTTATGTTTAAAAGGATTATGTTTTATTCTTATACATTTCATTAAATGTTTAATTCTTATTTATGAATGTTTCCTCTATATTGGTATCGTTAATGATCATTCGAGCTCACCCATTTCTATGTTTTATTTTTCCTAATATGGGAAGATTTAGATTATGACTGACCTACAGGGATAGTATAAGGGATATGAATGTGGTCAATGGAGATAATGTTGTTGTTGTTTTTCATTTTATAATGTAATTTAAAACTTATGAATGTATCTAGTACTTACAAGTCCACTAAACTGATCAGTCTTTCAAGATTTTATCCCTTATGATCAAGCCAATGTTATGTAATAATGCACTGACTCTGGGTAATTGAGGTTTCATCATTACACTTTCTATACTTTTCATAGAGATTTTCCTTTTGCAGGGTCTATATTATAGTGCTTTTATGCTCCTCATGATCCTCCTTGGTTTTGGAGTATATTATAATATCGTCTATAAAGACTACCACAAATTTTTTGAAGTAATATCAAAAGAATATATTCATCAAGTCCATGATGATTTCTGTAGAATTAGTGTGTCTAAAATGAATTGATATGAATTCATAGTTCTTGTACCTTGTATGAAAAGAAGTCTTGGAGATATCTTGCTTCTTCACCCTTACATTGTAATACCCCAACCATATATCCTCCTTTGAGAAGCATTGTTCTCTAAATAGCTGATGGAAAAATTCATCTATTCATGGAAGAGGATACTTATTCTTTATCATTAATTAGTTAAGCTTGTGGTAATCAATGAATAAGAGTATTTACCCATCATTCTTCTTGATGAAGAGGAATGGTGCACCCCATGACGAAGCACTTGGGCATATAAACCCTTTATCAATATTCTCCTGTAGTTGTTTCTTTTTCTCCTCAAGCTCCTCAACAGCCATTATATATGGATTCTTGGATATTGACAATGACCTAGGTATAAGACCAAACTATAATTGAACATATCTTCTAGGAGGAAGACTAGGAAATTCCTCAGAAAACACGTCTGTGAATTCCCTCACAATAGGCATGTCTTCGAGGATGGTTCCTTCTGTAGACTCCATAATTTGAGATAGATATGCATTCTCATAGGGCAGAAATATACATGCTAGAGATGATGATGCTAAATGAGATTCATCCTCCTCCTTGAACTTGTACAGAATCAGGAGGTGATTCTCCATATGGAGAGTGACTTCACTCTCATGGTAATTTATGTTGGCTATATATAGGGAAAGCCAATCCATGCCAAGAATTTAATAAAATTATACCAGTGGGAGTATGATGCGGTTCTATGGGAATTTAAATCCACAAATTATGATAGTGGAGGAGTTATATTATGGGATGAAATAATTTCCCTATTTTCCATTCTCACAAACATCTCTACTTCCATGATTTGTACTTGTGCTTGGATTTTTCTACAAACCATTCGGGATATAAATAAACGCGTAGAATTGCGTACGATAAACCTACCTTTCACTTTTTGATTTTTGTTCTAATTTATCCAATATAGACATAGGTTTTATTACTTTTAAACTATTAAACCCATAAAAGGGAATCCAATGACTAAAAGGGATAACTTATAAATTAAATTTATTTCCTTAACTTATGAATTTCTAAGTTTTGATCTATGTTATCCATGATCTATTTCCTAACATATATTTTTAGGTATTTTTTTATTCCCTTAATAATGGTTCATACTATGCTTATAAATTTACAAAATCATGTCCCCTGGGATTGTAGAATGAAGAGTGCAACAGGGCGCATTGTTGTGCACCAATTCTCATTCGTGTTTAGCTCAAAGTAGTGTTTTCAGGTTTTACCCCTAGATATATCTATGCCAAATCCACCACTACTTGTTTGTATGTAGACAGAGATTTATTTTCATGATAAAAAACTTACTCTATACTCACCAAAATTTAGGGATTATTTTCTCATACTCAATCTTATCCCTATGGCTTTCACTAGAGTTTTATAACCCTAATCCCAAATATAACTAATCCTCCCTCTGATACCAAATATAACAACCCTAGTCTTTATTACAGATTTAATCATGATTTATTACATAAAATTTCACTTTATATAACCCATAATATCGAGAGGTATAGTTTTTTTTGGGATTAGTAACATTAAATGACAACTTAAGACATAAAATACATCATCTTTATTGAAAACTTCTTTTACATGACCACAACATTCCTTCGTACTTAGCATTACATGGGATATCCTAAAGATATATATAAAAACATAGTGAGATATAAATCTCAAAAAGGGATTAAACAAAGAATAATATGATTAATACAATACATGATAGTCAATAGCCATATCAATGTATCAAAATAGAAAAGTGAACATAAAGGCATGATATAGCGTGGCTATCATAACATGGAAATGTGGAAACAACATGCAACATGATATTAGAATGAGACAATGATCATTTCACATGGATTAGTATGAGTAAACCCTCATTGAAAATGAATTTATAATTAGTAAACTCTCATTGAACATGTATTATTATGATACCAAACCTTACCCAATGCATTGGAGTGCTATCAGGGCACACCCTTCGTAAACATTTCAATCTAATGTTTAAGTGTGCCACATAGATCTTATAACATGGATTCATTCAACATAATAATTTATTACATGATAAAAGAATGTGTAATAAATAAATTTAATTAAAATTTAATAATTATATGTTCATAAAGGTGAATACCCTTGATAGAGAAATGGGTATGGTATTCACTACATGATGATTTTGGATTGGAAAATCGTGGTGCCATTTTGGCAGCATAACGACGTCATATAGAAATTCATAAATTGGTTTGATGAGAGAGAAAGGTGTATATAATCATTTATACATGAAATATAAATTAATTTTATCATGGAACATAATATCCAAACATATAAAATTGAATTTAGATACATAATATAGAATAAATTATTGAATGGAAATAAGAAGTGTGAAATCCCTTACGGACGTTTGTCATGGTAACCAGTGTAAAAAAAATAAATTAATGAGATATAAAGGGGTATCTAATAATTAAAAAAAGGAGGAATGTATTTGGGAGGTTTAAAATCATACCCCAACATTTTTAATTGAAAATAAAATCAAATAAAAACATAATGACACATTGATAAAAATGAGAAAAGAAGGTAAGTAAGAACCCCTTATGAAAATTAACCACAGTAACGAGTGTACATAAGGGTTAATTAGAGGGATGAATGAGAGTGAAATGGTATATAATAATTTATACATCAAATGGTAATTAATTAGGATATTTAGTAACATATCCCAACATAGGAATAAAATAAATTAGAATACATAACATCAAAAGAATGCTTGATAAAAGAGGAGGGTAGAAGATCCCTTACTTGATTGTGTGACTTAAAAATCTTAAATATGGGATTATTGAGTGATTTGGGTGCCTTTGAAGGATTATAGAGAGTTTAGTATAGAGTAGGGAAGTATTCAAAGTATTTTTAGTGATGCGAAGTGGTATTTTGGGTGGGTTTATATAGGAAATGAGAGGGGAATTCTTTAATATTTCACAAACTTAGGTTTTGGAATCTATGTAATTAAATATCCAAAACAAAAAACCTTATAATGGTGTTTTCCCAGGGTTTTTTTTCTAAATAGTATTGAAGAACATTATTTTATAATGAAAATTTCTGAACATATTAAAATATTATCCTTTTTATGTGGAGGTGAGTCACACTCTCGAGGAAATAAATTTAAAATCATAAAATATATTATACATTTTTGTGGATTCACTAAATCTTTATAAAATAAGTAAAAAAAATATAAAATCACATTATTTTAATGTTATAATATATATTAGGCCTAGAATACCCATTATAGTATTTATTAAATCATTTTGGGGTCATTATGATGTCAAACAACACATATTTTATTCATACGGTATTTATTATTTACCAAAAAATTTAACTGTCTCAGAAAATTATGAAAAATTAATTGTTTGATAATTTTTATTTACTAATTACAAAATTATTATTCATTTATTCTAAATAATTATCTAAATATGTGAATTTTTACATTTAAAATGAAAACCGACATTTATTGAAAATTCATGGGTTTTGACAAAAACAATTTTCAAACCTTAATAAAAATTACATTTGAATTAATAAAAACTTTATAATAATTTATTATTCATAAAATTAAGTCGATAATAATATTTTATTAAAATATTAATTATTTCCAAAATTTATTAATTACTTAAAATATACACTTTATGTTTTATCAAATAAAAATACAACTCTTATCAAACTGATTACCTAATCATTTATAGATAAAGAACTGATATAATCATAATTTATAAGAATTATTTTTATAATATTTTTAATAAAAACCTTATTATAATATAATAATTTATATATTCCTCAAATGTACCATTTTTACTCGAAAAAATAATTTATCAAATTCATCATTTTTAAGAAAGACTATTCCTATAAAGGAATTGATGGAATAAGACTTTTATTTATAAAAAAGAGACTATAAAATAATTAACTAATAACTTATTATATAACCCCTTATAACACCTGAAAAATACATAAGGGTATGGTGTGAAATGGTGGCAGACTCTTGGGGAATATTAGATAACATCGCTCGAGTGGTAATCTCTATTAACTTGAACTTCTCCTATAAGAGATTCCTTTCAAGATTAACGTGTTGAAGATCAGATTGGGCTTGGTCAAGAGCAAAGCCCATCGACACAAAATCCTTTATAAGATTTGAGAAATGATATTTGTACAGCCTAAGTCCACTGTATGAGGTCATCCACTCCATTTTCTATATCGAAAGGATTTTTTTTAAAATCTTATATTTATATCAGTCGTCTTATTACTGTTCAATGACTATATTATGAATGGAAATGATACTTAACTATAATTTAAATCTAATAATAAAATAAGTGCATGTGTTTTCTAGATCCATAATACTTTAAAATAAAGTTAATTTTATTCATAAATTATCGGGTCGTTACAGCATCATTATCAAGGTTAAACCGAGGAACATTTTTCACCTTATTTTTCTTCTCTACATCTTCCTTCTGCACCTCTATAATATTTACTGGGATAGACTGTTGAACATTCAATTGAGTAATATAATATTTTCCCCATCATTATATATTTCAATATCCATCTTTTTAAAATAAAAAAAATATTGGATCTTTTGTAATCCTCATCATTGATAAGCTATCATGTTACTTTAAACTGAAAGCATATGGCACCTATTTTTTTCCTAGGTTGGTAATGTATTTAGAATTCATAATCATTCATCATCTCTAACTATATTCTAATATGAAAGTTGAAATACTTATATGTTAATTTATACTTTATACTTTATAATTTTATGATTGGTATATATATATATATATATATATATCAAATTTTTCTTCATATTGGTAATGCATCCATATCTTTAATGAAAAAATTACCATTGCTAATTTGAAATCATTAGTTGGGAATTTTTTTTGATGAATCACCAATTTTCATGAGGAGTAGACTATAACTATGTTACATGGAATAAGAACACATCCCAATACCTTTTTGGATGAATCTCTATAGATTAAAAACACTTCTATACTATAGGTTAATGTAAGAATAAGTGCACCGACTAACCTTCTATTCAATTCCTTGAAAATTTCCTCACATTAATCTATCTAGAGGAACATGTCACCCTTTCATGTTAACTTAGTCAGAGGATCATATAGTCATGATAAATAATCAAAAAAACCGTCGATAATATCTAGGTCAACCTATAAAACTAAAAATATTAGTCACAATTGTTGATTTGGTCCAATATTAAACATATTCTATCTTTTATGGATTTACTCATATACCCTCTTTAGAGGTTATATATCCAAAAAATAAAAAAAATTTGCATCCAAAATTCATAGTTTGTATATTTTTCATACTATTTCTCCTTCATTAGGGTATTTAGTAGAATTCTCAAGTGGTCTTCATGATCTTAATTTCTCATTTATTAGATAATAATATCATCAATAAAGACTACCAAAAATTGATCAAGAAAATCTCTGAAGACTCTATTCATCAAATCCATGAAGATAATAGGGGAATTAATATGATCAAAATGAATCACTATATATTCCTAGAATCCATACATTGTATGGAATTCTATATAGGGTGTATCCTCTTTCTTGACCCTCAATTGATGATATCCAGAATAAAGGTCAATCATGGAAAATTATTGAGCTCCATATAATTAATCAGATGATTCATTAATAAAAAGAAGGTGATACTAGTTCTTGATCATGAAATTATTGAACTCTTGATAATCAATACAGAGTTTCATTGATCCATAATTCTTTTTTCACAAAAAATAGGTGCACCCCATGGTGACACACTTGGCTAAGTGAGTCCCATATCAAGGTTTTCTTTGAGATTCTTCTTCAATTACTATAACTAAATAGGATCCATTATATAAAGTTCCATTGAAATTGGTGTGGCACTAGGAATGAGTTATATTGAGAAATCAACTTCAGGATTTGGTGAAAGGATAAGATACTCTTCAGTAAATACATCCACAAATTTCTGAACTATTGGCATATCATAGATGTTATGTTTCTCCCCAACCATTTAAGAAAAACATGCCTTATGAATAGGAATTAAATCCCATAGACAAGATGTAATCTTTATATTAGTTTCATACTTATCATCACATTGATGGAAGATCATAGGTGTGTTTTAAGTATCAAACGTAACATACATTACTCAACAATTGATGTTGGATTTATGTAGATAGATCCAATCCATGCCTAAGATGAAATCAAATTAATTAAAAATAATAATGAAAATATTTATAGGAAGAAAATTCCTACAAATGTAAACAGAAGAGGACTCATAGACAAGGGGTGTGATCATCGTGACATTGGGGTTTTCACTTCCAATTCCACATATAATCATTTGGGGGGAAACATAATACCCATAGAAAAGTATTTATATGTGAAAGAGTGGGTGGATCAAGAACAAATAATACATTATCATACCTTGAGTGTATGGTAAGTGCACCTTTCACCACATCATTATCACACCCCTCATCAGAAATAGTGATCACATGGTATTTCCCATTGTCCCTCTACTTAAGAGGTTGTTGATTTAAATCATCATCATTAACCCTTGGGGTTGGGAACTAGTTAGCATAATTAACATTATAATTACACTTGAAATACTGAATACTGGGAGGTGAATTCAATGAATCTTTCCTTTTATTCACATAATTATCTAACTTATTCCCAATAGTTCAGAAATCAGTTTCACTATAGCCTTCCCTTATAAATGTAAGACATTTATTAGACCACATAAGACAATTTATTCTATGCTTCTTTCCACACATAGAACATAATGGAAATCCTATATTCTTACCTCTTTGTTTTTTATATTTTCCTTTGAACTCCATCTTTCTTTTCATTTCAAAACCATTATTTTGATACCCAACTCCATCTTCCATTTCCACCTTGATTTCAAAATTCACAATCTATTTGTAGCTACTGAAGTATCCTATGGATAATTCCCATTAGAGACTTGGTTTTGATCCACTAATGAAAATATAAACCATACATTCAGTTTGGATGATTATTCCAGAAGATAACATTACAAGTATTGTAAAATTAGATTCATAGGTCTCGAAATAGTCATCATCCTTTTCCTTTAACTAAAGGAAATTTTTATACATATTTATAAAAATAAAATGAGGAATTTACTTATTGGTGAATAATTTCTTGAACTAATCCCAATCAATGGATTCAATTTAATCTTGATTCCTCATATTATTTATTAGATTCTACCACCGGTATGCTTTACCTTCAAAATAATAAATATCAGGAATGAATTTTTTATGCTTTGATCATTAGTAGATGAAAAATATCTTTTTAGTGGTACGAATTCGTTGTTTAGCCTCAAGTTGATCAGAAGACACATCTAAAGAAGGTGTATGTTTCCACATGAAGGACTCAATTGAATTTTGTTCCCTCCTTTTATCATGTATAATTATATCATGATTTATAACTTATGAAATATGTGTGATCATAAAAATGAGTTTTTTTATTCCAAAACCAATAAAATTCAACTACTTAAGAGGATAATCATTGTATTTCCCATCACAATTCGCATTAACGTGGTTTTCTTATGTTCTAACTGTTGACTAAAACCAAAAAGCATATGGAAATAAATAATAATCAAAGTGGAAAAAATATAATCATGAAAAACCACTAATAAGATGTATAAATTTGGAATCCCTCTATAATTAATGACACATTATGCTTATAATTGGTTACTCATAGTGATATTCTATTAAAATAATTTATGATGGTTCCAAAAGAGTTTTTTAATTCCCAAATCATATCTCACGAGAGTGTCAAACTAGGTGTGAAGCAAGGATCACTGTCATGCGCCAGTTGCTGATCATGTCTAGCTCAATATATTGTTTTCAGAATTTTTAACCCTAATATACATATGTTCCAGTGTCACATTCACTTATAGTATTCAGAAAGAGATATATTACTAGGAAACCACTCACTCTATCATTTACCAAAATTCTAGGAAATTTTATCATACTTTTTTGGAATCCTTATACTTATCCCTAGAGACATGTACTTAGGGATCTCACTATGGTTTTCACATCCTATTTTCCAAATGTTAATTAAAAATTTTATATAATACCAAATATAGTGACCCTCACTTATCATACATATTCATTACATCATTTTTGTAGAAAACTTATTAAATTACACAAGGAAACACTGAAATACCATATTATTTTACTGCTTTTGAAAAGATATAAATATAAAAATTGGTTTATAAGTGAGCTACACAATATCCCACTATGTTATTCATAACAAGAACCCTTTATAGACACATCATATATAACACACATCTTCATAACCTAGGGAATGAGAAAAAAATAAGGGGTGAGATCAAATTCTCAGTAAGGGTAAATAGGGGAGATATGTCAGAATAATCATGAGAATAAGGGTATGAGAACCAGATCATAACATTAGACAATCACAACCAGAATATCAAAGATTATAAACATGAATCATGGAAGAGATATTGAATTTTCATAAGAAATGAATCATTATGGAAACATGAGCATAATATTAGAAGATTGGAATAAGAAATATAAATATGGAAGACACATAAAAAGTTAAAAATTATTCCTTATAAGTTAAGGATCATTTCTAAAACATATTAGGAAACTTCATGTGTATTGCACCTACTAGACAGGACACACCAACATCGCTATTTGTAGTCCTTTCCAAATTGTGGATTAGGTTAAACCTTGTTTCCATAGTGGATCAAGCACACTGAACATGTTACCATAATTATCTCATGAGATATAAATATTTAACCAATGCATTGGAGGGAGATTTAGGTCCCACCCATCTCATAATGAAATCATACATACATGTTCCATTAGATCATAGAATTTCATCAT
This sequence comes from Viscum album, assembly GCA_963277665.1. Classification (NCBI taxonomy): domain Eukaryota; kingdom Viridiplantae; phylum Streptophyta; class Magnoliopsida; order Santalales; family Viscaceae; genus Viscum; species Viscum album. Next base: position 190,265,343 of record OY728127.1, read on the forward strand.
ATCATAACCCATGAATTTAAATGTTTATTATAAACATTTCTTCATATCAAAACCTATATAATAGATAAGATTCATAATCATTTCATCAAAGAAGAACTCATGAAATGAAGTGGGTTTCATAAGAATATAATTCGTGGAAGAGAAAAAAGTGTCATATACACCATCCCATAAAACATAATCCATTAAAATAAATAATATGAAAGATACCATTGGATAATATCTTAAAAAAATAAAGAGTAAATCCTATAAAATTAATCTCAGATTTAAAATAATTTTTAAATATATTTTAATTACATTTTTAGTAAAATAATCTTTATATTTTGAAAAACACTATTTAAACACATAAAAAATTTTGAATCATTTTTCTTTGAATACGTTTTAAAAAATTTTAAAGTAATATTTTAAGATCATTTAAATAAATTTTCTTTGAAAATAATCTTAATATTTCATTTAATTTTTTTTGAAAACATTTTTATAAAACATGTGTTTGGAAGAAAATAGTTTATAACCAAAGAGAGAGATGAAGTCATATTTTATACTAAAGAGTGGAAAAATGGTAAAATTACAGGAAGATATCATGAATTACTAGAGGATAATAAAATTCATGATATTTCACATGATATAGATAATAATATTTCATCACTGAAAGAATAATCATAAACAGTCCTGATAAACAATTAGATTGTAGTAATAGAATCTTACTACATTGGTAACTTTAAATCATTATCTGCGGGATAAAATAAAATTAAGATAATGATAAAATATAATTAAATGAATTAGATTCATGATATAACATTTAAAAGGATACTATATACACCTCATAAAAGAATATAGGTGCATAACATAACATGTGTCTCAAAGAAGTCATATTGAGAAAATGATTACCGTAACAATTTGGTAACCTTTGAACCATAAACCCTGTGAAAGAGAGATTAAAATATAGATATGTAAATACCCATAACTTTATGGATAATGTTAGGTCCACAAGGTTGAATACCCTGAGAGGGGGGGGGGGGGTGAATCAGGGTATGGCTAATTTAAATTTAAATCCCGTTATGATCTTGTTTCACTGTTAAGAAAAACACTCTTCTCTCTCTTTCCTATTGCACAATATAACCTGAAAGTAAATCATGCATAAGACACAACAATTTTTACTTGGTTCACCCTCACTGGGATACGTCCAAGGAGAATACACCGACAATGTACCGATGTAGCAAATCCACTATAAGCACACTGCTGTTTACAAGGTTCGGGATAGATCACTTCTATTCCCAGGATCACTGCCTTTACAAAGTTTAGGGTCAGCTCACTCCCTATCTCTCTCTCTCTCTAGATCAATTTCGGTGGAGAGGATCACCTTATTCCTCTTCCTTTTCTCACTGCTCTAGAAAGGATCCACTCACAGTTTATAGACCTGTAGGTCTCTTCATTATCACTAATGAAATCTACATCTTTACCTATTGATAGATGCTCCATTGACGTTGAACTTTCACCGATAGATGAATCTCACTTTGCACCAGGTGTACCAGGAAACTGCAATTTTTATGCGCAACCCTTGCAACACCTTGAACATAATTTATTTGACTTGTGCGAAATACAATTTTCACGCAACACCGATTTGACGCGCAACCTCCAAAATTTACGCGCAGCCTCTACACTACCTTGCGTGAAACCACTTTTCACGCAACACCTCTTTTACACCCAGCTGGCTTCTTTTGCATGCAACCACTAGGTTTATGCGCAACCTTAGCTTTTCACGTAGCACATACTCTTTATACGCAAACATAAAATTTATGTGCACCTCCCTTGAGAACTTCAATTTTGCGCACCATATCTTGAGTATTTTTTATGTCTTGAACCCCCTAAATGAGGGGGGTCACTTCATATTTATAGGAAAAATCGACCCCAGTGCGAAAAACCATTCTTCTGCGCGCAATCCTCTTCAAGCATGAAAAACACATCTTCCACGCCACACTGTATTTCACACCTCGCTCCAATTTTTCGCGCACCTCATGCCTTTTCCAATTTTTGATCTTCTGATCTCGAAAAACCTCTTGTGCGAAAACTTAATCTCTCTATTATGCGAATCCCACACATATTTCGTGCACCACACAATTATTTCATGAATCACTCCAATTTTGCACGCTCCTCCCTTTTCCAAAAACACATCTCTCCATTTTCTGATTTTGAGGCCCAAAAATTTGGCAAACACTGGAAAATGATGCGACCTTGTATCTGCTCTTTTGTACCGCCTTCAGATCATCCATTCCTTTATTTAGGTTCTTCAATCAATCATGGATTTTTGGAATCATACCTTGAACCCAAAAAATCACAATTTAATCCCCCTTTGTCAATACACTCATACACCATTGTCTGCTTTGTCGACAAACAAGACATGGAGGCCCACTTTGTCAACAAACACAATCACCTCAAAAAAGATTCAATGATGCCTTGAGGGATTTTTTCTCAACAGATAATAATCATATAATAAATTCATGTCCAGTATATAAACCACACAAAATAAATTAGTTGTAAAATATGGCATAAGTGATGCATAAATAAAAGTGAGATTAGAAATCCCCTTACTTTATGTCTTGACTCACATCGTACTCATTCAAACATCATATGTAAAAAATATAAGTTTTTATACATCTAATACATAAAAATATTCATTTATATCATACAATATTTTATTTTTATATGACAATTTATGTCCCTTTTATTAAAAATTCAATGTTAATGTTACGTTTTAGGTAGTAACTATTTATTTTTTCGCATGTGTTTTGATTTCTTATGTATTTTTCCTCCTACTTATATAATGATTTCATCATATACAGAATGTAAAAATGATATAAATATCATATATATTTAGTATATATGTATTTATAATAATCTATAAAATATATAAATAGAAAACGAGACACTATTCATGGAGATGGTAGGTTGTATGTACGCAAGAGTGTTGTTTCAATTTTCTTATCATGGTTTTAAATATTGAAATGTAAATTATACATATATATTATAGTTAAATTATAATTACTATGTCATATATATCACATATTTATATTAATACCATTCTTAATAAACTCTATGTAAATCATGAATGAATCACATCGCTTTGAAGGGACAGTAGTCCAGACTTGCACAAATGAAGTTATCATATTCCCAAAAAATTAAAATCATAAAGGTATGTGTTTTATAATAATTCATAAATAATTAATACATATTAATTATAATATATTTTATTTAAAAATTTTAATCCTATTATTTTTCCCAACCTTGAAAGGTGGTAATGGAAGAATGAACACCATCAGTTTGCGAGGAGGTAGTCTACCTTACACACGAATAATGATTGTGTATCCCATTTGATAGATGTGTGAGTGAGTGTAGGTCATAACCTTAACATTAAAACATATAAATATATTAAGGATATAAATGTTATTATATAATCATAAAATAAAATTAACTGATTGAGTGAAAAAATAATGAAAACAAAAGTACTTGTTGAAGGATGTTACCTCTTATTTGGGTAACTCCATTCATTTTGCACCAAATAGATTCCTTCATAGGAATTTTTACCAAATGGAGTCTTATTGGATGAATAGAGGTAAGTTGGGATCTTATTTGAGTAGTTTTTAGATGAGTAAATGGCATGAGAGATGTCAATAAGTGTGTGTGTGTGTGGGGGGGGGGTGAGGGTCCTTTTATAAGTGGGGGAGAGGGCACACATGTGATTTTTGAAAATAATTGTGTGATCCTCATGTTTTTAGCATAAAATAAGATTACATGAAAAAAAATTATATTAATGAAGGTATAAGGTCAAAATAGGGCCATCCAATGGGTTTTGGAAAAGTGTATGGAAAATTTTACACTTTAATATTAATGTTTAACCACTAACAAATCTTTCTTTTACCTTAATCATTGTAATTAATTTTAATTTCATTCAATGATATTTTTTGTCAGTAATTAAGTTGAATTTATTATAAATTATAAACTATTATGAATCAAAATATGGAATTCATTTTTACAAATTCCACTTACTTGAGTGGAATAAATAAATTTAAAACTGATCCCATATACGGGATGAGATGACGTGTTTTTATGGTGAAAAAGCTCAAAAGATTGAAATGTTTTTATATCAAATTTCAATGTTAAATAGGTTACAATGAACTAAAAAGGATTAATTTATGTATAACATATCTAATTATTCATTAAAAACTAATTAAAATATAATTCAACTTTCTAAATAAACTATATGAAAACAAAGACTTCAATTAAAATTTAGCATTTTTAACTATTCATCCAAAAATGATACATTTCAGAAAAAATCCCAAAAATAACCTTTTGATAATTTTGAAATTATAAATTTTAAGAATAAATATTACTTTATCATGTTATATTCATAAAACATATGAAAAATAGTTTTGTTATAGTTTATAGAAGGACATAAACAACAATTATTTTTCTAAAATAGTATTTATAAAAACATGAAGACTTTATTGAAAATTATTTATTTCATTACCAATATGTTTTATTTATATAAAACCATTATAAATAACATTTAAAAATTATTTATTACTATTTATAATACTTATTTTTAACATCCATGTTATAACTACCGTGTTTAAAATAATAATCAAATGTTGATTCTCAGAAACTCAATGTCGTGTGTAATGCAAGCTAAGATGATGTTTCATGTAGCAAGAGATTGTATTTTTATAGTGTAAAAAAGTATAAATTAGTATATTGTTGAATTAAATACATTATATAAATTTAATTTATTCAAAAAAAGGTTTATAAAAACTCATCGTGTTACAATGAATGGGTTTGAAAGAGGTTTTACTAATGTAAAATGGTGTTTTTTCATTTTTCTTCATATTTTTTAGCATGTGTATGAGTAAGAGTTGGTTTATGTGACATGGGAATTAAATCAATCCAAAATGGAATCCTGGGTAACTAGATGGTTGGACTAGGACAAGTACACTAGTCAGATCAGTGAATACGAGGATCAGTTCCCTCTAATATGATTGATACTACAACATTAACTAAACATTGATGATGATCAGAGACCATAAGAAGTTTGGATGGATTATTTATGGTGTATTATGCCTAAGGATGTTGCAAGTAGTTGTTTCAATACCATATCACCAAGATACGTGCTTCCTAGTGTCCAACTATTGCTATTACCTTTAGGGATTACCTTTGGTGGTGATGGGATTTTATGTTTACCATTGACATATGATGGAATTTACTTATCTTTTTTTTTAAAATTTCAAGGATGTTTTCATTAAATTTTTTCCCTTAAAATGTTTCCATTATTTTTCATAAAATATTCCATGTTGGTTTTACTTATGATCATATATAATGGAATCTCTTTTGGGTGATATCCTACTAGGAATTGGATCACACCCTATATACACCATCAAGTATACATAGATCTTATTCTGTTTGACCTAGGTAAACGAACGATGTTTTGTGGTGGTGATGATGGATCTAGTTGATATTGTTCATCTTCTTATTTTTTTAGAGGTGTAATGAGGAATTTATCCCTAATTTTCATGGAGGTTGATTCTTTTAGTTTGTATCCCCTCCCCGTTTTAGTACTTTGGTCTTTGGTTATAATGTTAAACGGTTTATCTTATTAAGGTTGTTTTTTTGGTAATGTTTATTACTTATGATGTGATGTGTTTTAATTTTGCGAGTTGATTATGGTGTTCTTTTATGGGTGAAACCATTTCAAAAAAATGTAATGTTGATATCTAGGAACTAGTTTCTAGCCCATGGGGACCAATAACACCCTCCTGTCCATACCACATGCTAGGTCGAGTGTCAGGTTGGATGGCATCTTTTCTTGGTTCATAAATGATTAGATTCAAAAAATACCCCCTTTTGTGATAGAAATTATATTTATGACTGAAAATCTAAAATTGAATCTTATATTAATCAATAAATAATTGATCATTGTATATATATAGTAAATAATTATAAATTCAAAGAGGAAGACCCTGATTCACTTACTGGAAATGATACAAATAAGTATGTTCTAAATTATAAAATCATGAATATTATTTATTATGTTAAAATTAAAAAAAATTAGATATGTTTTTTCTGGTAATATTACTCATAATATTTGGATAAATTTTTATATTACACATTATGTTATAGAAAAATTCATAGATCCAAGTGGATCATCAATTGTCATTGGGGGTGGTGAATCTATGAAAACTAAATTTGATCATTTTTTTTTCAAAATATTCAATCTTATACTAGAAACTCTATCTTAGTTATGATAGATGGACATTGTTAACATGAACTCATCCCTCACCTTAGTATACAATGCCGAATATAATAAAACAACCACACATAGGGTTTCTATAATTTCGACTCCTCTTGGAAAACCTACTCCACACAATCTTCAACATTGTCTAGTGAATTGGTTTTATTATCACTTTAACATGAAGTGATTACAACTTCATATTATTAAACACAAAAGGGATGGGTTGATTTTATCTAAATCTCTGTTATATCCTTCAAAGTACTCTAATTCAAACTATATGATGTTGTTTTTAATTCTGGTACTATTAGTTCTTCAAGAGTCCCCATTTGATCAAGAAATATGATCATTAATCAGTGGAATATGATCATAAATACTATATATTTATTGTATCTGTTCTTCAAATTAATAAAAAAAATGACTTATTGTCACATTTTATTCACAATATTTTAGAGTCTAAATGATAAAGATTTATGATAAAACTAACATAATCTCTTCCTATTCTTAATTTCCTTCCATGATATAATTTTATCATGGGCCTTAGAGTCTCAATGCTAATTATAGATGTTAACACAAACATAATATTCCCTCTTCTCAAATTCCATCCATGATATAGTTGTGTCATGAGGATAATAATCTTCCAAATATATAGACAAGTGCACTCATGGATTTATTGGGTTCCACATTCCACGACACCTAGATGATCATAAATGTAACAACTATATCAGATTCTTCTCCTTATTAATTTTTTTCTTTGGGTGAATTAATTTTTATAGAATATTGCACAGTCGAAGGCCTCTCACATTATCTATAAAAAATAAACTATTTTCTTGTCTTGTGGTATTAAATTTTCACAACATAGTATGAATATGTTATCAATTATTTATGTACTAAAAAATATCCTACATTTTTGGTTATTTAAAAACATTTAAAATTAATTTGTTTAATAATTTATACTATAGAATCAAATTGTTAACTTCACATGATATTTGAATTATTATATCCTCATTATCTTTGTTGATACTACAACATTAAATCTATTTAAATCACATATTCATAAATCATGAAGTAATATGACATTACCCAAGGCATTGATCTCCCAATACCCGATCTTAGAAAATGGGCAGTGATGAAATAATCTCAAAATGGACTGTAATTATAGACAATGTCATAATATTTTCCATTTTAAATTCCTATATAGTTACCAAAACCATCTATAAGACATAAACTATGAAATTGTTTCTCATAGGAATATCTTCGAGTTGAAATTCACACTAAACATGCATCATGGTGTTTCTATCACCAATTTCACTTCCTACTTCACACTCTCATGTGAGATAGAAGTTTCTAACCATGGAATTAACCACTAAAAAAATTATTATTAATTTCCACTATGTGATTTTCACACTTAAAATTCTCCTTATAATGTAATTCAACATGTATTCTACTAGTTTTTTGTCCCCATGATCTTCAATACATTCAGTGATATGGCTGGGTTTTCAATTTAGCACTCCATTTTATTTAGAAACATCTTTCATGAATACCATGATGTGACACCAAAATGATCTATGTTTCAACCACCATGACTTCCACTACGGTGTGTTCATATTTATCTACCAATTTTATTCTTTTGTACCCACATTTTATGTAGAACAACCCACTACACCATGATGTTTCATAAGGTCCTTTATGGTGTAAAATTTCATCCATCCATTATCTAAAATGGAAAAAGATTCATTGGGTGGGGATATTATTTATAAATAAAACCATGTATAAGGGTAATTGTGAAATAATTTAGGTACCCCCTCACACTTTTGGGTCACTCATGTAGCCCCGTACGAGTGCCTCCTCCTTTGTACCACCCCATGATCTTATTGGAATGTGATGAATGACACAAAATCACCTTTTTTCATTCTAAATACTCATCTCAAATAGAATATTTGTTAAGATAATCAATTATTTCGGTATTATGATGATTTTAAGTATATTGACATGAGAGATTGAATATTTTTTCTCAAGACATTTTTCTTCCTCCTTAAAATTCTTGAGTCTGGTGAAATATAATCAAAAATATAAAAATCGTCAATCTACCACTGAAAAATAAATCATAGATTCTTTTAAACTATTTTGGGCTTTTTTTTTCATTAAGTAACAAATTTATTTAATTTCATTTAATAAACACACAACAATCATCATAAAATATGGGTTATTACTTGAACCTATCAATATAGTTGTTCCAAATAGAAACATGTACTTACTCTTTTATCATTTTCCATATATGGTGGTAGCTCTTCTGTAACCCTTATCATAATTTTAGTAGATTTAGTTTATTTAAAATATATACAACCTTATTCACAGGAAAATAATCTATATTTTTTTACTGTTAATACCATTAATTCATTTTATCAATAAGTGTGTATCAAATCTTTTATTCCCCCACCTCATTGAAAATAAATTTCTAGGATATTGGGGTATTCTCTCCTATTATGAGTTCCTTTGAAATAAACTTTTTTATCTCTCTTATAAAATGAATTAGTACATTATTCACATGATAAACGAAGTATGGAACCACATAGAACATGGAAAATATCCATAGTCAATACAATCAATATAGACCTGGGTATGCCCAATGAGAAAAATAAGATACCTTCATCAAGGAATCAAGAATCTCCACCTACAATTTTATTATGTAATAAAAATCACAAACATCTCAAATCAGGGGTTATTGAATAGATTTACAAAAAATAAATTCATCTTTCAATCATCTCTAAAAACACATCAAAAAAATCACGTGTAGTGTAAATTCAATCCCCATTTATCTTACCAAACAAATCAATCAACATCCCCCTTTATAAACTATATTGATAAGAACAAATCAGGTGTACAAGGTTTGATTGGATAAACTTATTCTCTAATTTCAAGAGAATTTCTTGGAAATTATATATTTCTATAATTAAGCTATGTTATATATCTTCTTATGGGATCCAACTCAAGATACCGACTCCTTTACTCTTCAAATGGTTATTAAAATATATTACATATTGAAACAAGTGGGTGATAACAATTGTCAAAAATATTCCAATGAGATTTTCTATCCCTAATATCTATACCTAATCAAACTAATTAAAAAATTCAAGAACTAATTTACATATTTACTTTTATAAATTATAAAAAAATATTATTTAAAAATATCATTTTTCCGTTGATTAAAATATTTTTCTTCCCCTTATTGTTTAGATTTAATTTTTTACCTTCATGTATGAAATAATATGAACTCATAAATTTTTAATGAAACTCCTAAAATATCATTCTAGAGTTAAGATTTATATGATTTATTTGGTTTTGGAAGCTTCTAAATACCTTATCCAATTTTCATCACCATAAGAAGACACTCCAAATTATATTCATTATAGCAGATCTCTCTAGTAAATAGAATTCTGGATATCCCATGTTGAGAGTACACCAAAATGGATTATATTAAGAAACTGTCCATAAATTATTGATGTAATCAAATGACATAGTATGAAGACTATTATTTTAAATATATCAACCTAAATAGGCACATTTATAATGTTTTTACCATGAAAATAATAATAATTCATGATTAAAACCTTTTATTTCCTATAAAATATTTACAAAAAATCATCAAACTATCCCTACATTTTATCTCCTTTAATTCAAAACATGTTAATAAATAAATATAAATTGAAATAAGAACGTGTTTTCTTATAAATTTAATGATAATAGAGTGCTATAGAATCCTTAATCAACCAATATCTTCTATTATTTAAAACATTAATATTAGGAGAACTCATCATGCTTACACTACCTTTGTTTTTCAGACTCTGTGCTTTCTTGGGAAGCAAGGAGAGATTTTTTGTTTTGAACATTCTTCTTCCATGAAATACACTTATTAACATTTTTTAATTATTCTATTTCAAATAATAGTATGTTTCCTTTTTCATTATTATTATTCAATATTTATTCTTGAGTTGGATTGAGAGTCATGAAATCTATTATTGAATTCCTAGTTATCTTGTTGCTTCTACACATCCATTGAAGAAATATTTGGTTCATTTTCTCAACAAACTTCTCTTGAAATTCGTGTTCCAATTCATGTTGGAAAACCCATTGTATTCAATTTTTTTCACTATATATATATATATATATATATATTATTTTTGGATAAATATTCAGAAAATACATGAGAATTTTATATTTTAGAGCTTTTACATGGCCTTTTCACTTCTTTTACATTACCCTTTTTTGGAAACTCCTTTACATATTATTTTGTGATGTCTTCAAGTAACGCAATCCTATTATCTCTCTATTGGATTGATTCACTTGGATTATTCTTGAATCCACTAGTTTTGAATTTAATGGATTATAAGAAATAATCCATGATGTAGAACCTTTCACTATAGTAGAGTCATTTTCTCTCTGCTAATACCTCTTTTACATCCTTTTTCACAAGCTTCTTCGGATTTTTTTCCTCAAATAATTTTTCTGAACTTCTATATTTGATTTATTATTATCTATGGTAGATTATACTTCTTTTATTATCTTCCCTGTTTTATACTGTATCCTTCTTTCAATTTTATCATATAAATAGTGGATGATGGGTTTATAATATAACTCCTCATTACCATGAAAAATTTTAGAGAATCAATCAAAAAAGTTATTTAGGGTTTCATATTCATTTATGAGTGAACGATTTATCATTTTTTGTGAATTATTAATTTGTATAGAAAGTTTTTTTGTTTTAGATTTCCCCCCTTGATTCCATACTTTTAAAATAATTATTATTTGAAATATTTTCCTTAAAATTGATCAACCAATGACCAACAACCAAAATTACCAATTGTAGCCTATAAATATTATTCTCCTCAATTTGGATATAATCTATTTAGTATTTGGTACTAGCTATTTTTTGGTTTAATAATTAACCTTTTTGAATTATTTTATAGAGGTTATCTTCTTGGATATTATTGAATCAACCCTTGATGCGTTGGTGAATATTTTAGGATTTTTTCTATCCATATTTTCCAAAGTTTTAATCTAAATTTTATACAAGAAAATGAAACAACTATTGTATAAAAAAAATTCTTTGTTGCGGGATACCTTTATTTTAGATTTTGAAGAAAATTATTATCACATTTTTCTCTAGTTTGTTTTGCCACTAATATTAGTCTTTTTTGAGACATTACTCTCAATATAATTTTCTTAGTATCTCTCTACTCACATAATTGGGAATATCTAGTTTGTATTAATTCATGATTTTGTAACTTCACCTCGAGCATAAAAAATTTAACGTCAAAGGAATTATTCTCATAATTAATTGATCTTATATAATATTCCAAATACATATTATGTTTGTTAATACATTCATCATTCCATTTTCTATATTTTTGTGTGGAACCAAAAGGTACTTGATCCTCAAGGATTTTATTTACAATTATGAATATTTAGTATTTATAAAATTTATGTGTAGCTTTAAAAAAGAATGAATTCTTTAATAAAAATTTATATAAAATACTTCTCATAACTAATTTTTTAAACTTTTTATTTAATGAAGAAAAGATTTTATTTTAAAATAGATATTGATTTTCCTTTTATTCCCTAAGGTCTATGAGAGAATTGAACCTTTTGAATATTATTCCATATTCAAAATCTATTTCATAAAATTATTTTTCAAGATGTGTTGTTTCATTAAGAAGTTCCTTAACAAAGGCAAGTATATATGTGGATACTTCAAAATTAGTATTCTTCTCACACTATTCAAATTTAGAGTTCCAATATTAAACTATTTTAATGTGTCTATCAACCTCATAACTTCTATAAATAGATGTTTTTTCTTCCAAAGGATTACTTATGAATGATTTAATAGATGAATAGTTATCACCATAATCAACTAAAAGTGATGATAGATATTTATTTTACTTCTTCAATATGTTTTTCAATTACCTTGCCTAATTTTTCTTCCCATTTTTAAGAGTTTTGGATGAATCATATAATTTAAAAAAAGGAATGGTGTTAGAGTTCTCTATATAGATAACTTTAAAATTTTCAAAAGGCCTCTACTTCAATAATTTTGATAATATAAATAGCGAGATAAATTACATGAAATCAGTGGTAGACCATGTTATCTATGACACCACTTATAGAGCATATTGGATTTGGAATGGTAACTATAGGGGTGGTGAATATGTGATTACTCTATTTTATCCATTTTTCCATATATCCTCTCTTGTATATGAACCTTTTTCTAGGTTAATAGATATAGATATTTTTAATATAAACTAAACTCTTACATTAGTATATGAATTAAGAGTATAAGTGAACACAAATAGATAAGGTTTTTACAAGGTTTGACTCCTCTCAGAAAACATACTCCTTTTCATGTTCCAAATTGTTGAGTAAATAATTTTTTATTACTTTCATTTGATGTGATTACAGGATCCTATTATATGGAAAATATGATTTGACTTTGTTTCATAAAAATCCCTATATCACATTTCACACGTCAGTCATTCTAAGTAGAATGTGGAATTATTCATACTAGAAGATCTTAAATGGGTCTACTTTGAACCTATGAACATTTCTTAAATCACATAGGTATAATCATAAACACTAAAATAAGATTAGTGTTGTTCTTCCCCTCAATCACTCTATGAATTGTGATCATAGTGGCTTCTAAATCATTCTAAGTATCAATTTCCAGGATTGATGGAAATATCAAAATGAACTCTTCCTCTCCTCAAATGATTTCCACAATGTAGCTGTATCATGAGAATCGTTCTCTTCTTAATTAATGCATAGGTGCACTCCTGAATGAATTAGGTTCCTTTTTCCTTAATAATTACATGAACAAAATAGTAACAACTAAATCTTAATATTCTTCTTCTTCTTCTTATACTGAATGAGTTTCCTTATAATAAGAACATTGGCAATGGTCTCTCATATTATCATTAATAATTATGTAATTTTATTTTTTTATTATAATATATGTCCATCCTTAAAAGTGTATATTTTCTCCATGATTTTTTAACTTTAGATTATCATGTATATCCAGTCATTTAAATTAATTAAAAACAATTGTTATTATTATTAATATCTCTTGTAGAATACAATGATTAACTATATGTTACATTTGAATCCCCAGGTTCTCATTATCTCCACTAATATTGTAGAGACTCAATTTTATCATTATAAGGCTTCGAAATATTTCTTTATATATTTCCAGAGCTAGGCACTGAGATGAGGTAAAATTAAAAGGCCCAGTGGGCCCAGAATTAATTTTATAAAAATATTAAGTATATTTTATACTATTAACATGAAAGAAATGTGATAAATCTTAAATGATAGCTCAGATCAGAAATCCAAGGCAATAATTAACTCTAGAATATGGTGTTTACCCTAAGAGGGACATAACTTTTTTCAGTGCAATACTTATATGAAAAATCCACCCAGGGGAACAATCGTAAATAAAATAAGTAAACTTCATTATTTTACTCCTGACATATTTTAAAACAAATTTGGAATGGAGAATCTGATTAGAAATCTGTGACCACCGTTGTGTTCATAATGGGGTTCTTTACTTGATCACAACATATAATAAGAGGGTGCCGAAGTTTCGAATTTAGTGACTGTTGGTGGGGATTTCAGTGTTTATTTTTCTATAAATAAAGATTTAAGAGTTTTCTATTAGGGTTTACTCCCTAAAAAAAATCCATTGGAAAGCCCCCACTCCCTTTCCTACTTAGAGAATCCAGAATGAACTTCATCGAATCTTCGGTGGATCAAAGCAGGAGCGTGATGAATGCACCAACAGTGATAAATGGATCATTCAAGGTATAATTCTTGTTTATTTTCAGTCCCTATTTAAATTCATGATTTTTTCTCGAATTCATCATCAAATCCATTGTTTTAGATATCAACGTGATGGACAAATGGACACAACCATCATACGACCCCCATTTTCAATCCGCTTTTTTTGCATTCTTCGCCGTTCTTTGCCTTTAATTTTTTCTACGTTGAAATATTGTAGAATATTTGAGCAGAGGATAGCGCTATGAAGACCTCTACCCAAGGACCACAAAATAGTTATTCTTTCAATTTTATAACCATTGGAGTGTTCTTGGTTTTCTAGGGAAGGATGCGGCAATGCGGATCCGGTGAGGTGGCAGGCTAGTGGGAGCGTGCACGGTGGTAGAGGACTGTGAGGCAGATGGGTATGAGGCAAGGTAGATGGCACGGTCAGCCAACGAGTAGAAGGCGGAGGCTGGGGCACTAAGGTGGTCGGTGATCAGAGTAGAAAGTGGAGCATGGGGTATGACTGGGATGAGGCGGAGCACTGAGGTCAGTAGGGAGGAGTGACCAATGAAGGCAATAGGGAGTAGGGAACTACAAAAAATTGGGAGGTTAGTCGGCTGTGTTGACCACAACGGAGGAACCAGGGAGGAGGGCCAATGATTTGGTCGACTGGGAGCTGGATGATATACCGAGGTGGTGGGCCAGGATGGGCTACATGGATGGGCCATAGGCCGACCTGACGGGCCTTACCAGATGGAGTGGGCCAGCCTAGGTGGAGCGGTCTGGACAGAACGGTATGGACTGGTTCAAATCAGTCTAAGGTGGATTAAAATGGCCATATATCATAATATGGGAATCCGTATGACATGTTGTCTATGTACATGTGTTCCTCTCAATGATTTTAACCACTTAAATCCAATTCTTGAATTTTATTTTTTGTTTTCAGGGCTCAGTTTTAAAAAATGACTAGGTTTAATAATAATAATATAGTTATTATTATTAGTTTTTTTTATCAAACATATGTTCTAAAAATAATGTCTAATTGATATTCCATCAATGGATTCATGACCCAGAATTTGAGGTAGATGATTCCAGACCAATTTTAGGCATTCAAAACAAAAATCGAGGGGTGGTCCCCATGAGGCCTAGTTTGAGTATTTGCAGTGGAATGTGACCTTTTAATTGGGTGTCTATTTTGGACGAATTAATAGCCAATCCCTTGTGTTTTTACATGAGGATCGCAATGGAGAGATCCATATAATTATTTCAGGATTGAGGCATGGTCCACTTTAGAAAACTTTCAAATATAATGTAGAGACACACAACTTTCTCATCAGATGTCCAATCAGGGAGAATGAATGGTTGATCTTGTGTGTTTTTCTACAAGGATCACAACGATGTGATCCATTTAGATGTGTGGCACTGTATTCATTATCTCATTAATTTTTTTTATCATGAATGTAATATCAGTGGAAGATACTTTTGATGAGTTTTAAGAGAATCCATGATTGTGTTCGATCAGTGATGGGGCATCGTTCTGGCATATTAGAGTATTCTGAGTGGTACCCTCCACCTGAGCTAGGTATGGGTCCTTGATGATCCTTAGAGTGGTAACCTCTGGCTGGGATAGGCATGGGTCCTCGAAAAAACTAGAGTGGAACCCTCCAGTTGGGCTCGGCATGGGTCCTCAGCCTATATCAAGTTGCACCCTCCAATCGGGCTCGACATGGGTCTTTGACGATGCTAGAGTGGCACCCTCCAATTGGGCTGGGCATAAGTCCTTAAACTTGAGATATGACCTCTTAACTATGTGTATTAGTGGAAAGAAATGCTTTGACTTACCTTTGGAATCATGAGGAAGAGGGAAAATTTCCGCACCGAGACACGTCCTTGTGATGCGACCTAAAAATGTGTAGGCTAGTCAGAGACACCCAAAGAAGATAGTATAAATGTGTGGTGATTTGATCCCCTTCCACATGTGCCTCATGGTAAGACACATGAGATACTAGGTATCATTTATGGATACTTTTAGAAATGTTGGTGAATACTTTTCTTGGGATGACCTATGAGATGGTGATCCGATTACCCTCCAATTTGAGTTTATTTTTGACTAAGAATATATACATATCCCATTATGGTACCCACTCATTGGGTTTTGGTTACTCTCCTTCAAAGAGAGGTGAAGATATTCTAGGTATTCCACAATCTTTCTATGTATATCTTATCATGGTTGGATTATTAAAATCTCCAATTATAGGGAGTGTAGTCTTGATGATATGTTCAACTTCTAATCATTTCAATCTCCTTGTGTTTTGGATGAGTTTACTTCACTCTCTTATTGGGTTGATCTATAGTCTTTTACATTACTTGTTCTATATACTACTTTCATCTTTAGTGTATCTATTACTACTCACCCTTCACCTTTTTGGGGCATCATACTCAGTATGTTTATAATCACCCCTACATGGGATTTGCATGCACATATCGTGCCTTATGAAGACGTTAGACAATTTTTATCGGGACATTCAGGAAGATGAGGGATACATGTTCTTAGACCACCTACGGTGGTCATAACTTGAGATTCTAGGAGTAGGTCTCTTACGGCTAATGTACTTTCCTAGTTTTTGGTTAGGTTGGGACACTTTTCTAGTTGGGTGTCTATTTTTCTTTTTTCCCTTTTAGTTTACATTACTGTATTCATACTGTTTAGTGGTCCATGTATGTTTGGTTTATTTATAGCATTGTAGAATCTTTTAATCCTTTCCCTATGAACTTTTTCATTGAGTGGCTATAAGCCTATGTAATGGTACTTAGGAAAAGGACTCCCTGATTTTTTTGTGCCTTCGTTACATGTTTCCACCCATGGATAATGGAGGAGGGCTTGGGGTAGTTGTGGTTGGAGCTTGAAATGGGTCGGGTCGTGACATGTTGGTATCAGAGCAAGTTCATTCACTGGGATAGTGTTCGGACGTTTCCTCTAAAAAGGATTGGTTGGGTTTAGGGAAACATTGTCAAAGTATCATGAGTGACGATCTTAGGCTAGGGAGTCCAATGATGGTTTGGGAAACTGACATATGAATTCACCGACACCCTAATTACCCACTTTTTGACTCAGTGTAATGAGACACTTGTTGCAGGGAACAATGGTACATGCATCATATAGGATTGATTCCTTGACTTCCCTTCTTGGGTAACCTCCACATTATTATTTACACACACACACACTCACAAACACACACAAACACACATGATTATTTGACCGCGATACTCTTTGATGATTTTCCAGATTCCTCTATGATGACAGCAAACCAGGATTCCAGCTCCAGTTCGTGACGATAAACCTGTGAGTAGTGAGGCCTTAGTTTAGGGTCCATTATGCGATCCTCTTCCTCTAGGTGGACATGTAGTAGAACCTATGCCTATTTATTGGCATATAATCCCAGTATAGTAGGATGAGGATGAGTGTAGGCTGAGTATGCTCTGTGAGTTCTAGCACCAGATACCACTGAGGTTCCACGGTGGGCCAAATCCTTAGGCAGTTGAGGATTGGTTGGAGTCGGTGATCATTATTTTTAGACTTATCCAAACACCTCTAGATCTAATGATTTCACTAGATGCCATTATTTTACATAGAGTGGATGGGCGTTAGTGGGGTTTGGTTACTCATATGCATGAGGAGTCGTCACTCACGTGGGAAGACTTTCCATGGATTTTCCATGAGGAGTACTACCCCTCATGATCTGCCCTATTTAGATTCAGGAGCTTATATGTTTATAGTAGGGAGGGATGATAGTGGTTGAGTATGTGGTGAGGTTCACATGCCTTATTCACTATTCCCTTATCATGATTTGAGATGGACACTTCTGGGGACAGAAGTTTGATTAGGGACTTCGTAGATATATCTAGGCCAATGTAGTGCCCTTATGAATCCCCACCTATGACGGGGTGATGGAGTGGGTAATTGAGAAAGAGTTCTTCTTGATAGAGGGATTCCATCTATTTGGAGCTTCTAGTAGGTGTGATAGTGATAATTCATTATTTATATCATCCATGCACTTGGGATCTTGATGCAGGATATCTTCCAAGGATCAAACTTGGGCACGTGGCCAGGAGGCACGCCAACAGAATATAGAACTAGGATAACCAGGAGAGGGAAAATTCTATACATGTGATGGGTGAGGTCACATGGAATGAGACTTCCCAAAAAAATGTTCTGATTATCCCATACAGTTAGTAGGTGGACCACCACAACATAGAAAATTTCATGATCAGAGATCCCCAAGGCGGGGATAGAGTGGTCCCTAGGGAGGCAATTTCGGCAGAGGAAAAGGAGGATCTGAAGGTGGGGGATGAATCTATAAGATTAATCCACCACCACCACTGGTCAACCTACATCAGGCTCAGGGAGCAAGCATCTGGGGCCACGGGAAGCTATATTCTTTGGATGTATATGACCCCGCAACACATAAGATGATCTGAGGTACGATTTGTGTTTACTCTAATATTGCTTTAGTATTAGTTGACACAGGTGCCAATCACTCTTTTATCTCATTACTAATGGTATGGTAGTTGGATCTCCCAGTAGAGGTTCTATCATAATGGATTTATCTCAGGGTTCCTATGTGGAACACTTCTTCTATGTCTTTCATCTACCGGCAATGCAAGCTATCAATTGGGGGGGGGGAGTTTTTTACGTGGGACCTACTGGTTGTCAAAATGGGACCTTAAGAAATCATCTTGGGAATGGATTGGATTTTCATAGGTGATCCTAGACTGATTGTCACTATAGACGTTTCAGATTCCTATGTACTAATGGGATAAGGTTCTCATTTCTTGGTGAAATAGACCACATAACAAAGTAGGTATGATCTTTGAGTAGAAGGCTACATCCTTATACCCATAATTTATCATGTGTAACCCTTGGTGAAGAAAAATATTCAAGAATATAGGTTCCTTCAGTTTTGGAAGATTATATGTACGTATTGCCCGAATATGTTTCGGGACTAACTATGAGGTGGGAGTTGAAGTTTTTCATTGACTTGAAACTAGGGAAAACCCCGATATCTTCTACTACATATCAGATTTCACCCACTCAGCTTTGGGAGACATGGTTATAATTGGAGGACCATTATGAGAAGGGTTTCATTAATCCCAGTGTGTCCCCCTAGGAATCTCCAGTAATATTTGTGAAGAAGTCATATGGGAGTTTATGACTTAACATATATTATCGTCACATGAACCAGACCATGATAAAGAAAAAGTACCCCTTTATGAGGATTTAAGACCTACTTGACTAGTTTCAATGTGCAATATGGTTCTCCAAGATCTATCTTAGGTACTTCTATCCCCATTTGTTGGTTTTCAAGGATTATATTCTGAAATTTTCTTTTCAATGTCGCTATGGGAACTATGAGTTATTATTTATGCCATTTGGTGTGACAAATCCCCCTAAAGTCTTTATAAATTTGATGAATTAGATATTCTATCCATACATGGACCATTTTTTTGATATCTTCATCGAAGAAATACTCATATACTTTAGGTTAATGGAGGATCATGTAGAGCACTCGAGGATGGTCCATGACGTGCTTCGAGATCACCTGATTTATGAAAAATTCTCTAAGTGTCAGTTATTTATGTAGGATGTTCAATTTCTAGGGAATATCATTTTTAGCAAGGTTTATCCTTGTATCTAGTGAAGATAAATGTGGTTATTTCTTGGGATCCACCCAAGAATGTGTTAGAGGTGCAAAGATTTCTTGTCTTAGTGGGGTTCTATAAGAGATTTTTGGAATACGTCTTTAGGATTGCAACCCCTTTGGCCACTCTTACGTGGAAGAGACAACCATTTACCTGATTTTAGCAGTGTTAGATGACCTTTGGGGAGTTGAAGAAGAGGATGAAGAGCGCTCTAGTTTAGAGATAACTAGAGGAAGGAGATGATTTCATAGTGTATTGCGATATCTCAGGAGCTGGGCTCAGTTGTGTTCTGATGCAACAATGGGAAGTAATCACATATGGGTTGGGGCAGTTGAGAACTCATGAGTAGAATTATCTGTCTTATGACCTAGAGTTGGTAGTGGTAGTATTCAACCAGAGTATGTAGATTCACTACCTTCTAGGAGAGAGATTTTTGGTTTACTCAGACCACCAGAGCCTTAGTTACATCTTCACCTAGAGAGACATGAGCCCAAGGAAGCTATACTGGTTGGAGTCCCTACTGGACTATGACATAGAGATATTCTATACTACAGGAAAGAGTAATTTTTTAAAAATATTACCTTATAAGGATTTATTAGGCTCTCCTTGTGTTGGATGTTTTCAAGTAATTAGCTTCCCTGCAGCTGACACGAGTGGAGTAGGAGGGTACGATTTTCCTGTAGTCAATGGTGTTGACTCCTACACTCCATCATTGCATGAAAGAGTACCAAATAGAAGACATAGACTGTGAAGTCATGCATGATTAGACATCCACATGTGACACATTTAATTGATATTATGAAGGAAATAATCATGAGATCTTGGTCTAAGGGAAGATAGTGGTTCCAGTCGAAATGCGGGAGGAGGTGATCTTGGAGTTCCACACTTCTACCTTAGTTGTACATCTTGGTGTTAGAAAGATTTATATGGATATTCAATTTCTATTTTGGTGGTCCTACAAGAGATGAAGCATGGATGAGTTTATCTCACGATTCCCCACCTGATAGTAGGTGAACGCTGAGCATTTGGTTTCAGTGGGTTTGTTGTAGCCTATTATGGTCCCAGAGTGGAAATGATATAGCATATACATGGACTTCATCCTAGGTATTATAACCAAATAAAAGGGACATGATTCCATCTGGGTGATATCAGACCAACTCATGAATTCGGCACACTTCCTTACTATCAGAGAGTAGATTCTAGTGGAGTGTTTGGGGCAGTTGTACATACGGGAGATCATCTGCCATCATGGGGTACCCTCGACGACTGTCTTTGATTGTGACACATGATTTACTTCCCAATTATAGAGGGGCCTATAGTAATAATTCAAGACCCATTTGTGGATGAGTACAACCATTCACCCCCAGACTGATGGGCAGACCGAGTGCAATATCTAGGTGTTGGAGGATATGCTGAGAGATTGCATGTCAGATTTCAGCCGAAGTTGGGAGGATCACCTACCTTTGATAGAGTTTGCATACAATAATAGATACCACTCTAACATCAATATTTAACCTTTTGAGGCCCTATAAGGGAGACCCTTTAGGTAACCTTTGTGTTGGGGATGTGTTTTGGGAGTTGTCCCTCATGGGCCTAGAGTTGGTGCAGGAGTCGATAGAGAAAGTGAAGATCATCTGTGAATGGATGAAGATAAACCATAGTAGATAGAAATATTACACAAATCAAAGTTGTAGACCCTTGTATTTAGATCCGGGTGACCATGTCTTCTTGAGACTCTCCCCATGATGTGGAATGCAGAGTTTCGGCTAGGGAGGCAAGCTATACTCAAGGTTCATTGGGTGGTTCAAGATCGTGCGAAGGGTTGGCAAGATTTCCCACCACCTTGCCCTACCCTCACAGTTGGAGCAGGTGCATGAAGTTTTCCATGTGTCGCATTTGAGGTGATATGTGCATGATCCTATGCACATCATTTAATGGGAAGAGTTGTACATTGAAGACGAACCCTCTTTTGCAGTGAATTCGAAAGCGATCAAGGATCGATAGGACAAGACTTTGTAAGGATGGACCATCTCTTTGGTTCACATGCTATGGCAACACAAAAATGTGCAAGATAGTTCTTGGAAACAGGAGATTGATATGTGGGCTTAATATCCCAATATATTTTCCATGTTTTTATTTTTTGGGATGAAAATATTAAAGGAGTGAATAATGTAGAGACTCCATTTTCACAATCTAAGACATTGCAATATTTATTTATAAATTTACAGAGTTAGGCACTGAGATGAGGTGAAATTCCAAGGCCCAGTGTTCCCAAAATTAACTTCATAAAGATATTAATTATATTTTATACTATGAACATTAAGGAAATAGGAAAGATCTTAAATGATAGCTCAGATAAAAAATAAGAGGCCACTGTTGAGTCTAGAATGTTGCGTTTACCCTAAGAGGGACATAAATTTTGTCAGTGCATTACATATGTGGAAAAATACACCTAGGGGAAAATCATAAAGAAAATAACTAAACATAATTATTTTACCCCATATGTAATTTCAAATAACTTCTTAAGGGAGACTTGTATTATAAATCCGATACCACTGTTGTGTTCATAATGGGATGTTTTACCTAAGCATGACACAAAATGAGAGGGAATGGACGTTTCAGATTCCATGACATTTGGTGGGGTTTTCATTTTTTTCTATAAATAAAGACTTAATATTTTTTTATTAGGGTTACCTCCCTAGTCCTCATCCATGGGAAAGCTCCCTCTCCCATTCCTCCTTGGAGAATCTAGAATGAACTTTGACAGAACTTTGGTGGATCTAAGCCGGAGCATGACGAACACGTAGGAAATGATAAATGGATCAATTGAGGTACGATTCTTATTTATTTTCACACCCAAATTTCAATTCTTGATTTATTCATGAATTTTTAATCAAATCCATTGATTTGAATGTCATGTCAATGGAAAATGAACATGACCATAATCTGATCCTTATTTTGAATCCCCGTTTCTTTGT
The DNA here is from genome assembly GCA_963277665.1 of Viscum album. Lineage (NCBI taxonomy): Eukaryota > Viridiplantae > Streptophyta > Magnoliopsida > Santalales > Viscaceae > Viscum > Viscum album. Next base: position 190,288,107 of record OY728127.1, read on the forward strand.
GTTCTTCACCATTCTAGACCTTTAATTTTCGCTACGTCAACACATCAATGAATCATCGAGAGGAGGCGGGTGCTGTGTGGCCCTTGACCCAAGGATCCTGAAATAGTTCTTGTTTCTATTTTTTGACCACCGAACTGGACCCGGTGGTCTGAAGAAATAGGAGGAGGTGCGGATCTGATGAGGCGTTAGGCTAGAGGCAGTGTGCATGGAGGAGGTGGGTTGTGAAGAAGAAGGGTGTGAGGATAGGTTAGCGGCATGATCAACTGGTGAGAAGGAGGAACATGTGGGGACGCTGAGGCAGTTGGTGAGAAGAGTATCATGTAGAGCATGGGGTGTGGCCAGGTTGAAGAAGAGCGCTAGAGTTAGGGTTGTAGATTGAATGAGTTAGGAAATGGGGTTCATGGTGCCATGAAAAGGGGGAGGCTGGTCGGCTGCATTGACAGTGATAGAGGCGCCGAGGCGGAGGGCCAGTGAGGTGGTTTATTGGGAGCGGGCCACTGGGCCAAGGTGGTGGAACAATCTAGATCATACAGGCTATCCAACATGGCTGGTCCACAAGTTGGCATGCTAGTTCAGGATATCTATAGTGGTCTAGCCCAGGCGAATCCGTCTTTACATAACGGGCTGGACCGGTTCGAATCGGGCCACAATGGATTCAAATGGCCGGATCTCCTAATCTAGACGTCCATTTGACATTCCACTTGTGGACACATGTTTTTCTCAATGAGATGAACCATTTAATGCATGTTCAGGAATTTTAGGCTTTGGTTTTGTGGCTCGGTTTCATGAAACACATATGTTTAATAATAATAATAATATAATAATAATTATTAAAAATTATTTTACAATACACATCTTATAAACGAAATGTCATATTGATGCACTATAATTAGTGTCATGACCCTGTATTTGAGTTGGACATTAGTATACCAATTTTGGGGGTTTAAAATGGAAATTAAGGTGTGGGCCCCATGAGGTCCGGTTTGATCATTTGCGGTGAAATGTGACTTTTTCACCAGATGTCTGTTCTGGATGAATGAATAGTAAATCCCATTAGTTTTTTCAGGAGGATAAAAATGGAGAGATATGTTTAATTATTTCAGGGTCAAGGCATGAGACCTACAAGAATCCATTCAAATCTAATGCATTTAAATACAACTTTTTCTTTATATGTCCGATCAGGGTGAAAGAATAGTTTATCTTACTTGTTTTTCCACAAGGATCACAATTATGTGATCCCTTTGGATGTGCAGATCCTTATTAGTGATATCATTAATTATGGTAGAATGAAATTAATATCAGTGGAATATACTTTTGATGTGTTTTATGAGAATCCATTGTAGTGTTTGAGCAGTGATCAGGCATCATTTAGGCATATCTGAGTATTCCGAGTGGCACCATCCAATAGGGCTGGTATGGGTCCTCGACGATCTTCAGAGTGAAACCCTTGAGTTGGGCAAGGCATGGGTCCTAATCTTATTCTGAGTGGCACCCTCCAGGTGGGATGGGCATGGGTCCTCAACCTATAATGAGTGGTATCCTCCAACTGATCTAGGGATGGGTTCTCAACAATGCTAGAGTGGCACCCTTTAGTTGGGCTAGGCATGGGTCCTTGACCTTGAGAAAAAACCTCTCGACTATGAGAATCAGTGGAAAGACATCATTCGACGTACCTTCAGACTCACAAGGAAGATTGGAACTTTCCCTATCGAGACACGTCCTTATGATGCGGCCTAAAACCGTACAGGCGAGTCGGAGATGCCCAAAGAGGATAGTATCAAGGTGTGGTGATTTGAGCCCCTTCGACTTGTGTCTCCTAGGAATATCCATGAGATGTTGAGAATTATTGATGGATACATCTAAAAATACTGAAGACTCATTTTCTTAAGCTGAGCTATGATATGTAGATCCCCTTACCCTCTCGTTTGGGTTACATTTTGACAGAGCATACATACATATCCCATTACGGTACCCACCCCTTGGGTTTTGGTTACTATACTTCCAAGAGAGGTGAAGTTGCACTGAGTATGATACATGATTTATATGTCGAGATTCTTTTTGTTGGATGAGTCTACTATCCAACTATAGATAGAGAAGACTCAATGAGATGTTCACCTTCTCAATGTTTCTAGATCATTGTGTTTTGGATGACTTTACTTCACTCTCTTGCTGGGTTGAGTTGTACCCTTTTAATGTACTTGTTCTATCTACTACTTTCATCTTCAATGTATCTCTTACTTATCCCCCTATACCTTTTTGGGGAATCCTACTGGGTATGTCTATACTAACCCCTACATGGGATTTTCCTAAACGTATCGTGCCTTATAAAAATGACAGAGAGGTTTGATCAGGACATTAGGGAAGCTCATGGATACAGGTTCTTAGACCGTGCATGCTGTTTTTAGCTTAGGATTCCAAGAGAAGGGATATTTCAACTATTATACATTCCCAATTTTATATCAGGTTGGGACACTTTTCTGGCCAAACATGTATTTTTCCCTTTTTCCTTTCAGTTTAAATTACTGTACTCAAACTGTTTAGTGGTCCATGAATGTTTGGTTTATTTATAGAACTTTATCATATTTTACTCCTTTTCCCTCTGCACTTTTTCATTGAGTGGATGTGTTCATGTGTTCATGTACTTAATAAAAGGCCTCCCTGAGTTTTTCATCCCTTTATCCACTATCTCCACCCCCTGGACTATGGAGGCAGGCTTGGGGTAGTTGCATCTCGAGCCCGACATGGGTCGAGTCATGATATATATTACTTCTTTAAATACATTTAAAATAAATCTATATAAATAATGAGGCTCCTTGGAAGTTCCCATACAATAGATCTCACTATTATAGATGTGTAATATCTAATGTTTTTAATATCACTATGTTCGATATCTTATATAACATGTGACATTGAGGCTGAACAAACCACAAATTATTATGATTTAAATATAACTGTTATAACATATTTGTTGAATTACAGGTTATGAATAGGAATAAAAAAATTATGAAATATATATCAAGGTCATAATAAATACAAATTTATTTATTAATTCTTATGAAATAAAAAATATTTTTTTAGTAATGCAATCTTATTTTTCAAAATTATTTATTCAATAAAAATGATTTTTATTACTTTATATCAAAAAATAATATAATCAATTTTTCTGTTTTTTAAAAATTTATTTGGTCAAATGAGCATAATTTTGGAAATTATCACATAAAAAGTATCTTTGTAATAAATTTTTGGATTTTAATGAAAATTTCTATTTTTCAATGAATTGTGAAAATACTGTTTTTATTTAAAAATGTAATTTTTTTTCATGAATTTAAAAAGTTAAATTGTATTTTAAAATTGTTTAAAAGTAGAATAATTTCAATTATATTACTAATAATCATATTTTTTTCCTTTTTAATGAATTTTTTTCTTTAATTTGGTATAAAAACATCTATATACAAAAAAAGGAATTTTTATTAAAAACGATTTTTCATTAATTTTTTAGTATTACATTTATTTATTAAAATAATTGAAATTGAATCATTAAAATGGATTACAAATTTTTAATGATTTGTTCAAAATTTGAAAAATAGGTCCCTTTTTTCGAGTCATTATGAATAGTAATCATAATAAATATTTTTCACTATAATACATGTCGATTTGGGGATTAAGTCTAAAAATAATGTGATAAGGAGTTAATATTCCACCCCAAACATGCCTTGATTTCATTAGATAATTATATTTTATCCATAATACTAAAAAATTCAAAAATATTAACTTTTCCATTTATATGTAATTTTTACCTTTATAATATATAAGGGATAGATAAAGAAAAAAATATAAATTATCGTATTTTAATACATGTAATAGTTTATTATTGAGATAAATGAAAATTATGATCATTTATAAATATTAAATTGAAATATAAATTATTTTTTATCATATGGTTAATTTTATAATTCTTAAAAATGAAAAGTATATGGTTGAAAATAGAAACAATGATCGATTTATGGAATTTTTTTTATTTTATATTAACATTATTGACCCTTAAATTATATTAAAAATTTAATAGTAAGATAATTGTCCAAATGGATAATGAGAAATTAAAACTAAATTAATGGGTGAAAATAGAACCAAAAACTCTCCAATTTTTTTTATGAGTGGATTTTAAAAAATACTCATATTATATTAAATTTATACTTATTTGGATCCATTTATACATAAAAAATAATTTATGTTAATCAAATACTTTAATAAATATCAAGAATACCTATCTCCTCATGTATGAAAGGGAAAAGCATCACTCAATTATTCAAAACACATTAATCAATATATCTCAACCAACCCTTACCAAAATGTATTCTAAAATTACATATATTTTTTAGAGGTTTTGGTATTCCTAAAATACCAACACTTAGTCCCTTAAGAGAAGATCTATAGGAGATGTTTCAAATAACCTGAAATCATATTTAATGACTCATTACATTTTATTTCTTCTTAAGCATCTGATAAATCTATTATAACCATCCTAAATTAATAAATCTAGTTTCATAATGTTATAAAATGTTATTTTTATTATGGGGAAACCATTTTCCATCTCTTTTATATCCTATGAAAAGAAAAAATATCCCTTGTGTGTACGTACAACTTACCATTTCCACGCAGTGATGTAGTTAAATTTTGATCACCACTCTACTTGGATGGTTATAAAGATGTAACTAATGAATACATATTATATTTCTGAAATAAATATTCCTATTCAATTTGAATATCACATATAACTTTTTACATTCCAATCCATTAGAAAATAATAACATTTCCCGTGCATTTGTGAGGACCACCACCTCCACGAAGTGATGTGATCCATTTTTTACATTTAAAATTTACATGTAATGTAGTATGGGTTTATTTAATAAATATATAATAAATTAACATCATGATTAACATTATGGATATTATGTGACCATGATCAACATAAAAATATCGGAATAACTATGATAAACCATGTATGATAAAATAAAGTAGTTGACACTCGAGTCCATGATAATAATGAATGATTGAGGGAAAACAAGTGAGAAGATATTATAAGAGGATATTATAAACATAAATGTACACGAACATCCGTGATAACCATGAATGAGAAAAAATTAGTTAAAACTTGAATCAATGATAATAATGAATCATTGTGGACAAATAAATTATAATATGTTATAAGAGAATAAAATAAAATATTATAAATGTTAATTTGATTTTAGTATAAATTAATAACATGTATAAAACTATTATATATGTTCATAAATAATGATCAACCAAGAGGAAACATGTGTTAATGTATTTTGTATCTATTTCCACTCCATTGAGATATATTTGGTCATATGCCCCTGTTTACTTTTACGCTATGTATATACTTCATCTTTTTGTTATTTAACATTAATATATATTTTTCATGATTATTAATTATTCAATTCATGTCATTATTTCAATATCAATGTTAAAAATAAAATCAGGTAATATTTCTCTTCTTAATTAGGTACGTTTTACTTCCATATCCATATTTTTTAAAAACTATTTCATGAAAATAATTTTTATTTATAGAAATTGTTTATAAAGGATAATTAATGTTATCCATGAATTTTTATATCGTATAAATGGAAACTTTATATTACTTTCATGAAATGTGTCATTTTTAACATTATTTACAAAAAATTCAAAAGGAATATTTTTTAAACTTATATGGAATTAATATAACTTCTTTCCACCATAATTGTTTTAAACTCTTTATAATCTTCTACAAGATTGAAATGGTATTAAAATGAAAAATATTTTGATGAAGTTTTTCTCATCCATTTTATTTTATTCTAAAAAATACATAAATTAATTTCAAATCATTTATTTCTGATTAATTAAAGGCCATCCAATATATATTATTAATTTTGTAACTATTATATTTCTATTGAAACATTCACATTCTTATAATGTTCATGAACAAAATTAACTAAAAACCATTTTCAAGGAAAACATATTTTTGAAACAGAAAATTACATTAATAAAAAGTGTGTACATATGTATTAATCAATACATTTTAATTATTTCAAATATGTATACATATTTTTTATAATATGGTTATTAATAATCATACATACCATTTTAATTGAATATTTGTAAAGGATTACACTATCAATGTTTCTTTAGAATTGGGGTTTCAAGTAAAGTAAGGTTTCAAATAATTTTTATTTATTTTCAAAGTAAATTCGTAAAAAATACTGGGGTGTTACATTATAAACCCCCTTAAAATTAATTCCACCCAAAAAATTTAATCACTCAAATACAAAAAATTAGGATATCTCTCTTTCATCACATCCTCTAGTTCCTATATAACTTCCTAAAATTTACGATTCCTCCAAATAACATTAACCATATGAATACTCTTATTCCATATAAATTTTTCCCAAGGATATATGATTTTTACTAGTTATTCTTCAAAGTAATGGTCATGCCCCGTTAGTAAAATCATCGAGTTTACAATAGGTGAAGGATCATGTATTCCCAAAATAGATACATGGAACATATTGTGTACTTGATAAGGGTTTTGTAGAAGTGCCAATTGATAAACTACATTCCCTACATAAAAAAGAATCTTAATGGGACCAATATACCTAGGGAACATTATTACCTTATCTCTAAGTCTCATAACCTTCTTCAATAAATAAATTAATAGGAATATACTTTCATTAACTTTGAATTCCATTTCTCATCGATAATTGCTAGAAAAAATCTTTTATCAACTCTAAGCTACCTTGATGTGTTGATGAATAGATCTAACCTTCTCTTCCATTTAATCAACTTCACTAGGTCCCAATATATTTATTTCTACAACTTCATTTGATCATATTAGTTCTCTTCACTTATTTCCAAAGCGGACTTCATAAGGATACATCTTAATGCTTGATTAAAAGATATATTTATAAGTTATTTAACATGGAGGATGGTTTTGATCCTAAAAACCATTAAAATCAAGAGAATATGGCCTAAAAATATCCTATAATTTTTGAATGGTTCTTTTCAGACTAACCACCTATATATGGATGAAAAGTATTACTAAATTACAACCCCAAATCTATATCTTGTTAAATTCTCCACTAAAACCACTAGTTAAACATACGACATTGATAAGATACAATAAGATGTTTTACACTATGAATCCTTAAAATTTGCATTATATATTTTCTAGAAATATGGTCAAGAGAGAAATATTCTCTAATGTTAATGAAGTGTTTATTCCTTAAAAGTCCCACAAATAAAATCCAAATAAAATTATTTCTTTTAGAGAGTTTGGATAGTCGGAAGCAAAAAATCCATGGTGATGTTTTCCTACTTCCATTATAGTATGGGTTATGGTTTTAACAACCCCTTATACTTATATCTCTCTTCCTCAACTTGATGACATACTATGAAACAAGATATATAATCCTAAATATATATCTTCATGTTGTCCCCCCAAAAATACTCTTTCATATATCAATATATCATAATAGTTCTCAAATGAATAAATAATTATGAGATATGAGCTCCTAAAAATAGCACTATCTACATGTTTCATAGTAATGGGAAACATTCACGGTTCATAAACCTTATCATTCCATAAAAAAGTGATTGAAATTATGAAAATATATCATGTTCTTTTTCATATAAATATCTTCATTCTGCGTCTCTTTAATATTCACATGTATAGATGGTTGAACATTCATTTGAGTAATATAATACTTCTCCCCATACTATAAGATTTCATTTTCTATAATTAAAAAATACATAAATATTGGATATTTTATAATCCTTAACCTAGATAACCTAGCATGATCCATTTGAATCAATGTATCAATCACTTATTTTCATTCTTAGGGTTGTAAGGTAATGAGTAGTCATAATCATTAATAATATGAAACCATATTATCTTGTCCATATTCGACTCTTCCTAGGAGAAAATATATTTTAAACTTGTATGATTAGTATATATGTCACACCTTTCTCATAATAACAATGACTCTATATCATTAAGTCAAAAATTTCTAATGAAAACTCCAAATGTTGATATGGTAATATTTCTCACAAACTCTCAATTGGAGTGAGGAATTTTTTTTCAACATATTAGTATTCACACGAAAATGTTATATCCTTTTCATTAAGAATCACTATAAATCACAAACCCCTATCCACTGTTGGGTAGTGTGTGAATAGGTAAACTAAAAAATCGTCACTTTATTCCTTAATGTTACACCACATTCATCAATCCAATGGTAATAAACTCCCTCTTAAGCATAAATAGAGGATTAATTAGATAGAGATGATAAATCCTTCACAAAGTGTCAATAATATCTATCCAATAAAAAAAATATAACTCATTCATAGTGGTTTGTTTGGACCGTCTTTCAATACATTTGTTTCTTTGATGGATACACTGATATACCCTCTCTTGAGATTATATAACACAAAATTGAATCTTTCTATTAAAAAAATTTATAGTAGGTAAAAGTTTCTTAAAATTTATCATTACTTTGGGCGTTTAGTACAATACATGGGTGATTTTCCTAATCTTACATTATCTTTGAATATATAATATTATCATCTTTAAAGGATATCAAAAATAGATAAAGGTAATTTATAAAGAATATATTCATTATATCCATGGAGATAACAAGGGAATTAATAATACCAAATGACATCATGATAAATTCACAGTGTCTATCCCATAAATGGATGGGTATATTTTTTATTTCGTCCCATTTTACCCTATACTAATAGTTTTTAAATCTTGGATCATTCATGGAAAAATTTCAAGGTCATCATATAAGATCAAGAAAATCATCAATATGGGGTAGTGGATACTTATTATTGATTATAATCTTATTAATTTCATGATAATAAATGCATAGTTTCATTGAACCATAATTAATCTTAAAAAAAAATGAAATGGTACACCACAAAGTGACAAAATTGACCAAATGAATACCTTATCTAGATTGTACTAGAGTTTTCTCTCCAATTAATGCAACTCAATTTGGGGATTTCTGTATAGAGTCTATGAAATAGGTTAAAATTCTAGTATGAGTTCCATTAAAACTCAACTTCATGATTTGGAGAAATATTAAGAACCTATTCTATAAAAACATTAAAAAACTCTCTTAGAATATTCATATCATCAATTTTGATTTTATTCCCAACCATTTGAGTTAAATACCCTTTTTAATAATAATTAACATCCATGAAATGGATATAATTTAAATTGGAAACTTATATTTATCCCCACACAAATATAAAATCATTGGTTGGTTTGGAATATTAAATGTGACGTCCCTTCCATGGAAATTAATATGGGATTATATGAATAAATCAAACTAAAGAGTATAGTTTTTTATAATTGTTTCATAACTTCAAATTATCAATATCCTAAATACTACAGTAATGCAGCACCCAGGGTTGCATCCTATGAAGTTTCCACTGTGAAGTTTCTATGTCATTCTTGTTAAAATTTTAAATTTTATTTTGCTGAAAAAAAATAAAAACTAAGAACTTATCTATAATTTTAATCTATCTAAATGAAATAAATAGTAAATAATAAGCATTGTGTGATAAGAGGGAAAAAAAATTGGAAATAAAATTTTGGTATTTATCAGCGAGTCTTCTGATTCATCCATTCATCATATCTTTTAATGATTTACACTCCTTGAACTCACTCAACACATAGATCAAAAATATTTAATTATGCATCTAATTTTGTCTGAAAAGATGTGTAAAAAACAAATATCCTGACTATCAAACTCCATTTAGGTAAGAGTCGGTCAAATAACACATCGATCGCAAAACACTTAGAAAAAATTTACTTTTCATTGTACTCACAATTATCTATCAAGAATTGATTTTTTTAAATAAGGGGAGTTAAACTCAAAATATTAACCATAATAAGATAATAATATACAGCCAATGAAAAACACTGTCAAATAGGTAATGTTTCAGTCACAAAATTGGATAAAGTATAAGAAAATAGAATGACATAAAAAGCGATAAAAAATCAATTTAGTATTTAATAAACACTAATTTTTATATAATTTATATATTGAAAGAATAAAATTAATACTAGGAATGGTTCACTAAATGAAATAAGTAGTTAAAACCACTAAAAATTGTTGATTATCACCTTTGATGAACAAATAAAGTAATTATTCTTCCCATCCTTTGGTAGAAGCGAAATCTCTTAAGTAAATTATCTCAATTATTTTCTTAGGATGTGTAATTTGTTTCCAAATGTCTTATTTATCAATAATTTGGTTATTGATACTCTCTAAAAAAATTTCTCCACAAACCTAGATTATCTAATTTTATATTCCAGTCATCACTGATATCTTAACTTTACAATAATCATAATTTAGTTTTTCTCTATCATTTGGTCACAACTATTTTTATATATGAAATATCATTATTAAACCAACCAAATGAACATAAATTTAATTTCTACAAAATATCTAAAACCTTAACATAGTTTTCAGCACTAATATTAATTATTGGTATTATTTTTATAACATTATATACCAAATTGATCTAGATAGTCATGAAAAACCATCTACCATGGTAAATTTCATAATACAACTCAACATATTTTCATTCATTTGATGGGCACATAGATTTTTTTTCAACAACAACATGCAAGAGAAACTTGTTCGATCTTCCTTTTAGGATTGATCTCAATATCCAAAATTCATGATTCCTTAAATAAAACATGAAAATTAATAAAAAATTTTAGGAAAAATCTCTACATAAACTAGAATCCACTAATAAATATTTCTTTGAATAGATGGTTTGCAATCAACCCTATCCTTGCAATATGGGAAATCTAGAAAATGAAACCCCATATTCTTCTTCAATTAATCATATGAAACTATAAACTTTAGATGGAAAAATCCTAAAAACACATTTTTAATAAAAGATACATTCAATAGGTTGATCCTTACATCAAAATTCATCTACAGTTAAGATTGAGAAAAAATAACAACAATCTCAGTTTCTTCTAACCTGGAAATATTAATGGAATAGATCATATGTTTAGATAATATAAAAAATATCTGAATAAATTTTTTTAAAAAACATCACATGTCTACATCAATGATTTTTTTTATGAGCACAAGTATATCATATAGTATTTACCATCGACCAATTGATGTCACGGTACAAGATCGTGATCGAAAATCATATTCACCAGACAATCAATATTCTATCAAGTTTTGGTTCATCCTCATTTGTGTTTTTCTTCATCAATTTTGTTGGATGAAGTTTCATTATTGGAAATAATTTACAAATATTCTATTCATTTTCCATTAAATTAAACTTAACATAACAATGGTTTATCTTCATTATTGATCTTGATTATGAATGATTCAAAGATAACTTGATTAACCCCAAATGATATCCTAAATTCGGTCTCAATAACATGATCTTGGGCTCGATTTCATCTTATCACATCTAGTTTCATTGATCTTCATGATCATTTGATATCTCTATCCATATCAATGGTGAACTTATATGGGGAATTAATCAGGAAATTTCCATATGCATCTTCTTAGTTTATTTAGCCACAGTTTGATTGTCTTTAAAGATTCTTTAATATGTTTCTATCATCCTATGATATTTTTATTACTAAAAATCTTGGTGGTCATATAGAATCCATTAAAATATTCCCCTAATTAATACATGTTCAAATTTTAAAAATATACTATATTTATTTAGAAATATGAAGAGTCAACTACATGGTTTAGGAAAAATTGTGTATGTGGGAACCAATTTTAACATATAGTTGGATAAATAAAAAGAAACTACCTAGAATCTTCTTGAAATTTCTATGTGAAACTCCACTGAACTAAATTTGGATACAAAGGGTATTAGATACATGGATTTTCTTAACGAATTGAAAAACCCATACCTTGATCCGAAATAAAATTAGTTACATAGATATAATTGAATGAAATTGGATATATATCCTCACTAGTAATTTGGAAACATGGGTACCAAAAAAAATTATATATAAGATTGATAAAAAATAAACTACATTTAGATATTGAAAATTAAATAACAATAATAAAAAAATAAAATAAGAATAAATATAATAAATGATAAAGTAAGTTAAAAAACATTGGTGAAATAATTATTAAAATAAAATAATGAAAATTAGGAATAAATTTATTAAAACAAAAAAATTATTCAATGAACATAAAATAACATTATTAAAAATAATTGAATGTGAAATAATTAAGTAAAATATTAAAATATTTAAAGTCCAAAAATTAAATAAATAAGTTTAAATTAACTACTCATTCAACTAAAAAGTAACCAAAAAACTAAAATTAAATAATCAAACACATATTTTAACCTAATATTATGTTTTTTATTATTTTTGACAAAAATTAAATAATAAATCTAAATTTTTCAATAAAAAAATAGTTTTTGTAGTTAAAATAAAATAAAATTAATGAAATTGTTGTGCAAAAAATATATGAATTAAATCCCACATAAAATTCACCCACTTTAATATTTTTCATATCCTCAAGAAAAAAATTATTCAATTTCAATGAAATAAAATTAATCTCATGTATGAAATAATAGATTGATATAAAAATTTAGTTTTTAAAAATTATTTTCCTCCAGCATTTTCATCTAGTAGTAATGAATTTATCCCCATGAAATTAAATAGTTTTAGTGAAAAATATGATTCTTATTTTAAAAAAAATTATTGAACCTAAATATTTTAAAATATATTTAATCCATGTTAATTCGAAATAAACTGATAGTATAAAATTCTCTCCCCCTTTAAGAGAACATACTCACATAATTAGAAACCAAAATTATTCGACACTTTTTTGAGATGAGAAAACATAATAATTAACATGGTATTGTAATTACTCATCCAAAAGATTGATGAAATAAATTATGATTTCAACATGGATTATGATTTTTGTTTTGTAATTTATTTGAATTTATATTTTATGATTTAAAATTTGAATCATGGAATTAAAGGGAAATGATAATTGTTTAACAGTCATCCAATATTTTATAAAATTCAAATGATTTTAAAGTGGGTAATGAAAGATAATTTTACCAACTTAGTCTAAGGGGTAATAAAGAATTAATATTCTGAATTTGAAAAATTAGAATTCATACTTCAGAAAAAGTTAAAACCACTAAAATTTATTACTTGGAAAATGAAAAAAAAATCAATTTTTAGTTTTTGGGACTTTTTGAATGAACCACATTGTGGTATATTTTATCATATTGAAAGATAGTTTACCCCATACTAAAACACAACATTGTACAAAATGTTGAATCTATAGTTTAAAAACATATAAATTCAATTTAATTTTATAAAATATTTTTTAATTAAGTATATTGTAACCATGTACAAAGGTTCACAAGAAATATTAAATTATTTTTCCACAAAAAATAATTATCAACAAACAATATTAAAAATATTTCCAACTTGTTAATACAATAATTCATATATAAATTAATATTTCTATGCTATTTCAAGTTAAATAAAGTATTTAAATTAATTTAAAACAAGGGAAAAATTTTCCAGAATGAAATGGAACTAATACAAACTCTAAAAAACCAATTTAATGGTAGTAACTAGCATGTTTCATCACTAAATTTATAAAGAAAAAACTAATCCATTTCATTTTTTAACTCATAAAATTACAAATTATAATCCGTAACAGACATATTTTAATGGAATGAAAATGATAATAATTAAAAAATAAATTACTTCACTAAATAAGAATCTAAATTATCCTTTAAATCCACTGAAATAATAAAATTAATAACTTTGACAAATAATATATAGTTTATCAGCTTCAAGCTTCTAATGATGAAAATAAATAAAGATTGAATTCATAGAATTCCAACGTAAGTAAAATATAATCATAATGGAAAAATTAATGGGAATTAATTGAGTTACATTATCATTCTACTTCTCTATATCATTTAAAATTATTTTTCATGTTATCTATAAAGTGGGTAGTCACCCCAAGTTAATTCTGAATTGTTAAAAATGGGAAAAACATGTTCCTATCAATCTTAATTTACACTCCACAATTAAATAATATGAGATAGAAAGAAAAACTCAATATTAAAATGGTTATGACCCCAACCCCACACATATTATAAACAAAATAAAATATCATGGGAAGAAACTACCAATATTATTCAGTGGTATTCAACTTCTAATAAAAGAAACTCTATCCCTTTTAGTTCCATTATACCTTGATGAAATAGATTAAGGTTATGTCAATTTATAGTTAATAGAACATACTTTATAGGATATCTAATCAACATAGTACCAAAAGCGAAAACATGCATTTAAATAAAAGGACTATACCATTTGGAATGAATTTTACCTTTTAGGAGCTTAAGCATGGAGTTTTATAGTAGCACAATGTCTCCAATTTTTGATTCTTTGTTTAAAATCATCATGTCATGGGAAAGAATCATTTCTATATAAAAATCCTTAAATTTTCATAAGTATTGATCCTTATTTCTTCCAAATCTTGAAAAAAATATTCTTCTCTTTTAAAGATTCAAATAGATTCAAATTTCATAACATTGAAACCCAAAAATATTTATTATATAATTCTATATGAAAATGAAAATATCTCCAATAAAGTATCATATAATCTTAAATCCCTTTTAGGGTATTACAGGAAGTCCTATACACCTATACAGATTCTTCAAGTCATGCACTCTAACCATTCCTATTTAGATTAACTATTTTTAGAAGAATATTCCTAATCTATCTATTTGTTACATCATATATGCTATTATTTTGCGGATATTAGGGTATATGAAATTTATTACTAACCCCATTTCCTTTCACAAAAGATTCCAAAGTCAAATTATCTAAATAAGTTCCTTTTTATATAATAATTAACCTTGGAATCCAAAATCTACATGATATATTACTCTTGAAAACTATAGACACACCTCTAGATGCATCATGAATTTTCAGAATAGATTCAATATAGATAGATACCTAGACTATAAAAATCATGATTTATGAATATCAAAATAAATTAGGTATAGGGATTATAAAATTCATTCCGCAAACATAAAATACATCGCAAACCAATAATTTTTATTTTGGAATCCCAGGTATTTGAGAAATGTTCCCCCTAGAATTGAATGGATTTACAATTACTACAAAACTCAAGATAATGAAAAAAATGGAAGGATAAAATATACCTGAATCCAAAACCTTTCAAGTAGTCATTTTTGGTCCAAAGTTTTCATCACAACTCAAACTATCAAAAAATTTCAGTACTAAGGAAATAAAATTATTTAGGATATGCACCAATTTTTTTTTCAACCTCCTGTTTGAAAAACTAGTGAGGAAAAATTTATGTACCCAAGTAATTAACTATGTTTTTGAAAACCATGGTTTCTATTATATGGTTAAGGAATTTAGTTTATCCCTATGGAAAAAAATATCTAATGGGTTTAAAAAACTATTTATCTTGAAGAAATTCTATATGTACCATACTGAATTGATCAACCAAAACATACTCAATTAATTTTCAATCATTCTTCACTATGTTAGATTTATGAAGTAATAAGATCCAACTAACCAGCCACATTTTGAATATTTTTTATTCAAGGGATATTAAATTTAAAAATGTCCAGTGAATATAACTAATTTATACCCTAAAATATTTCTTCTAAACATATCAAGGGAAAAAATAATGGCTACTAAAAGTTTTTCTATTCTGTGGTAATTTTATTGGGATGAAAAAAGTGCCCTATATGAATAAGAAATGACATGTGACTTCCTCTCAAATTGTTTCCAAATAAAAAACTATAGATATAATTATAAATCATTATCAATTTCTCAAACATCAATTCCCAATTAGGTGGTGAAATATTGGTGGGGGAAACTGGCTTCTGTGTGAGTTCATTAAAGCAATACTTACACTTCATATCAAGGACAAAAGGAATATATTTCTATATAATTATAGTCAATATGAAATTAGTTCTCCCAAGGACTTTTATGAACCTACTCTAAAACCTATAATGACCCTGAAAAGATCAGATATACTTCACAGTAATTTGAATATGAAATGAAGAGACAATGTCAACCTTAGACTTATCCACCCAAATCCCATTTATAGACACTTCATGATAAAGAATAATTCCACTCCCACCCATAAAATTTCATTTCTCAATACTTAGAACATGGTTAATTTCAATACAAACTCTAATCATAGAGCATAATATTCTAAAAAAGATATCAAAAGATGAAACACACACAACAAATCATGTATTAACATGTTCTTACATTCCTCAATAAAATTAAAAAAAAAAATTCGGCATATTTTTAAGGTGGGAGGGGAAATACTATAAGATCATGATATTTTATATGAGTTATGGATCTTTTTAATCCCATTTTAATTACTTATATTCAATATAATGTGAATTCCTAATGAATCCATAAGAGTTTTGGGGGATTAAAAGGCCTGATTGGAGCCAATAGCCCAACATTTGGAGAAAATTAGTTGGTTCGTACAATTATTTGAAACCATTCCTGTCAAGCCACACAGTTACTACTAACCATGTGGGGTTTGATAGAGAGAATAAATGGGAACAAAGTTTACCCTAACAATTCACCTAGTGATGCACATTTTTGCGGGAAGCTCAGTAGTTTTTAGGAGTGAAACATGTTTTGCACATGGTTTCTCAAATAATGCACATAGACTATGTAGGATCCCTATTGAGGTAGTTTGGGGTGTATGGTAGTGCAATTTTTTTTCCAACCGTGCTACTAAATAATGAAAGTAATATTTTAAAGGGGAAATAACCATTTTACACCTTTTTAATTTCACATTCAAACCCTCATCTCTTTTTATTTTTGTCTAGTGGTTTCCTCCTCCCCTTGAGCTCCATCTTCAAGACTAACCCATGGTTTTCTACAGTTTCTTCATTTTATGTCTGGTTCAAGAATGGTTAGTCTCATTGGATCTATAGTAGCATGTTCTATTCTTATCTTCCACCGTTCATTATTTATCATCATATTGAGAGACTTATTTTGGTGTAAAATAAGTTTACATGTTTTTAGGGGTTTCATTAGTATCTCCATTTTATTCTCACATGGATCTAGTTAGGATATGATACTAGATTAGTGTTATACCATGATTATATAGATGGTGGTATATACATTCCAATATAATTTTTGGTGTTTTTTATACCTTTTTGTTGTCGTTCCGCACATCAAACCTTCTTGAGTTTCCCCTAAAATTAATTTAATTACTTGATTAAATTGATTGGAACCTATTTATGTTTCCCACTTAGTACCATTATATAGTTATAGGATCTTCACCTTATCCTGAGCCACCCATGGGGCGTGTTCTTGCTTTTTTAATGTGATTAGGCCACCCATGGGGTGTGTTGAGCCTATCCTTATTTTTATGAGAATTGAATGAGTTATAGGAGAAGGTTATGGATCCTTTGCTGGTGATTACATGATATCTCAATGGTTAAATTTTTTTAATGGTAATTGTTTAATGAGTTGGATGAACTCACAAATTATTTTTGATAATGAAATGGGTTATGAAATGCGATGATGAACGGAAAATGGTAGTGTATTCCATGGGCATTTCTATTCCTCAGATTTGGATTACATTGGATTCTGTGGACATTTCTACTCTATGGACCCTGACTATGGTAGTCGATAATTCATCCATTTATACTCCTAGGATCCTAATTCCATAGGATTCCATTGAGATTTCAAATCTATGGTTCCGTTTTACTTTGGATTCCATGGATATTGCTACACCTTGGACCTGACTTGCTTGGACTCACCCTAGAAATGATCCAAGGATATTCTCCTTAGGCTCCACTCATGTTTTTAAAAAATTTTCATCAAGACGATCCAGGTACTCTAGGAGGATGCATTTTTCATTTATGCCTTGGATATGGACCTTTCAATCATGGATCATGATTACATGACATATACCATTGAGAATGCCTTAGTCTTTATTCCTTAGATTCAACCATTGGGGTTTGACCTGAGATTACTCAACATAGGTCAAAATGGATGTTTATCATGCTATAAAATAGACCTTTTATGGGTATTTTATTATAGTTATAGATTTTATAGTTTCTTTTATGTTGACTCATTTATATTACTATGATATTCTGAACACTTCTTCATTGTTTATACAAAGACTATACATGTTATAGACACCATTGGTGGTGTTCTACTGGGTGTTATCTCAAAACATGTTTGGTCTGCCGTTGGGTACCTAAACTAACTTCATGGATGTAGGAATGGATTGAGGAAGGATCCCACTTTATGATTCTTGATTTGATGATTGATTAGAAGTAGGGGACCAAAGGACTGATTTATAATAATGATACTATCTAGAGATAATTACTTTTGTTTTTTTAATTTTGAAACATGTATTGTATAGGATGGTTTTTTCCATGTATTTATTTCCTTTTTTATAGATACTTGACATGTTCATCATATTATATATGACACTACTTCTGGATTTATTTATTATTGTTTTCTAGATGTTTATATACTATTAGTTATGTGATATACGTACCCTATTGATCTATATGTTTACATCAATACACTACACTATGGAATGAATATATAATCTCCCTAATGAAATACCCTAGGCCCTCACTACATGTCAATAGCCTTTGGCATACATGGAGGTGCATTTTAGGCCATGTGACCCATAAGATTGGGGCACAATTTTGTGGCTCCCAGGTCAGGATGTTATAAAGTTGTATAATATCTTTCATTTCATTTTTTCTTACTCTTTTATTATTATAAAGGATACTAGGAATGATTTGGAATTCAGTAAAAATCTTTGCCTACGGGTAGCTAACCCACATGTAGGAAAAATTCAAATTTTCTAGGATGGGATGTTATGTTATCGATTATTCTTATTATAGTTAATTATATTCCACCATTGGGTGACACACATTCTTTATGATATTATTATTATGATTGAGGGAGTAATTTTAACCATTTCCCCACATGGGAAGGATGTTTTTTTCTAATGAATCATTATAGTCATGTACAAGAGTCACATACCGTGCATATTCCATTCCATATAGGATACATTTTTTTGAATGAATGAAATTATTATATTTTTCTTAGGTGATATAATTGTTATTAGGATGAGGATTATCTCATGAAAAAATAAAAATAATTAGTAATTAAAGTGACTATAATAATCTAAGTAGTTTTTTACTATATAATAGATAAAAGACACATTAGGAAGTAAATTAAAAAACTTTGAGTCACGGTTCATTGGATTAATAGAATGGAATGTGTCATGGTTGGGATTGAATGGATGCCACACTTCAATTTATAAGGTGTATTAGACCTTGTAAATTTAAAATGCTAATTCGTATAATCCAACCATTTAAAGAAAAGTGTAAACAAATATGAATTTTATTGAATTTGAATTATGAAATAGAAATATCAATATTAGATATATCAGGATGTGTACTATGAATGGAGATAATACCGAGAACTAACATTATAGTTGGTATTTGGTAGTGTCTCTGGTACTTTTTATGATTTTTCCAGTTGTACAGTCCTAGCATTCAGAGTAGGAAGAGGGGTGTGACTTATTTATAGGATGACTTTGACTTGTCCTATAATATTATATATGATATGGTTGTCAATGAATTAGTTTCTAAGGCATGTTTTTGTCACTGTAGAGATATGCCACCACAAAGACCTCTAGTTGTGTGCTTGGAGGGTGGTCAAACTCGATCCACTAGTAGAACCTCCAGCAGTTCCACATCCAACACTAGCAGTTATAATGAATATGACTCTTGATGCCTAGTTCTAAGAGGGTTTCTTATGCCTTTTGCAGACAATTCAGGGTGGCCCCACAATATTCCTTATATATTAAATAGATCACATGTATGTTCTAGTAGAAAAAACCACCCATGTTTTTAGGGGATAATAGCCCACATGATATGAAGTTGTTGATTGAGACTACTTATTCAATTTTTAACCATCTATGGACACATACAATTAGAAGTGTGAATATCATGAAAAATATACTTTGAGTATCAGCTAAGCACAACTAGGATGTTTTGAACCAAGATGATACTCTTGAAGATATGGTTTAGAGGGATTTACAATCCATGTTTTACAATTAATTTTTTCATTAGACCCTAAGTGATGAAAGGTTCTGTGATATTATGCATCTGGTGAAGGGTGCGATGAATGTTATAGACTGTTCAAAATGCATCACAGTGTGTTAATATATTTTACGAATTTATCTTAATGATGATCGTGGGTGAAAATCATTGAGGAAGGTCTCAAGAATTCCATATGTTTATAGGTGACCATGTTTTAGTTTACAAATATAATAGATAAATTGAATTAGGAACTGATTATAGAATGGAATTTGAGGGAATATTGGGGCATAGAGTAGGGTAATGCAGATTCTGCACCCATTGTTTCAGTGATGGGTGATAGGAATCTCCATTTGGAGGTGTCTCATGAAAGTAATATAAGAAAAAGTGTGTGATATGGTAGTTCATTCTTCTATCATCAGTGTGGGGGATGGGGAAATATGTGGAATCAGTATGACATAGACCCTATCTAGTTCCAATAATGCATATAGCTAGGGAATTTTCAATTATTCTGTAGGATATTCCCTCTAGAATTTAGTAGAAGTGGGTCAACTGCAACTTTGGGTTCATGAGTGAGTTTCACATATCCACATCAAGATAAGATATAGGTAATTAAAGTTTCATTTGGATGAGGTGGTGGTCTTGGAAGAGGTAGATGAATATCAATTGTATCATGAAAATATAGAGGTCCTCCTCCGCTTAGTGAGGTTGTTTTACAAGGCTATGTTTTGGCCAAATATATTATGTTCTGCCTCCACCTGATGAGGCGAGCACCAAAACATCTATAGTTAGTGGTACGATCTTAAGAGACTTTACTCTAGTATGTTATCTTTTTTGATGTAGGTTCTTCAAATATATTTATATCTATACCCATTATGGAAAGACTTAGTCTTGTTTTTTAGTTTTTTCATGGAATTATTACATTGGATAGTCCACTGGGGAACAAAACGAAGGGTTCACGCTAGTGCAGGGAGTGATACCTTGAGTTTGGTGGGTGTCACTTCATATGGGATCTATTCATACATGATATGATAGGATTTGACATCATAATAAGGTTTGAATTCAATGTTTATTATCATTCCCATGTCGATTTTTATCACTAGAGGGAGACATTGACATCACCAGAGGGTGATGTTATTATTCACAAGGGTGCATGAGATCTCTAGGAGGGTAGATATGGACCTTAGAATATTGGTATGGGAAGGATGGTAGCCCAGATTTATATTTTTTATTTTGGTGATTAGGGAATTCATCAGATGGACCTCCCTGTAGTTTTTGATGGTTTCAAGGACATTTTTGCAAATGAATTTTTAGGACTACCTCTTGAGAGATATGTAGAGTTCTCCCTTTAGATTATTCCAGGAGCGACACCCATATCCATTCCATTTTATAGGAAGGATACTACTGTGTTATAGTATCTCAATACATAGCTATAGGACTTGGTGGAAAATGATTATATATTACCTAGTACTTCTCTATGGGGTTCATAGTTCCTTTCTTGCGAAAAGGCAGATGGAAACCTCAGACTATGTGTGTATTACCAAAAATTGAACCAATTGAAAGATATGAACCAACATTCCTAACATTGAATAGATGATCTATTTGACTATATCCATGGATATTGTGTTTCCTAAATGATTGATTTGAGGTCATGTTATCATCAAGTACATGTTCAACCATCAGAAATACCTCCTATATCATTCTGTAGAAAGTATGGTCTATATGAGTATAAAGTTATTCTATTCAGTCTCACAAAAATTACATTAGATTTTATGGCATTGATAATCCAAATTTTCCATCCATATTTTCATTTTTTTGTGGTTGTATTCATGGACTATATCTTGTTGTTTCCTCATAATCGGAATGACCATGTCATTCTTATTGATATCTTATTAGATATAGTGAGAGTGAATTATCTATAAGATAATCTCACAAAGTTACACCTCTAGATAGAAAATATTCACTTCTTAGGTCTTATAATATACCATAGAACAATATTAGTTGACCCATAGATGTTAAGAGCTACAGTTACATAGGATAATCCCAAGAAAATCCTTAACATATCATTTTTCTTGGGGTGATATGGATATTATAGGCAATTCATATAAGACTTCACAAGATTAGCATGACCACATAATGGCTTCAACAAGAATTTTGTGTTGTTTATATGGTAAGATATATGTGAGATAACCTATAAGGTGTTGAAAGGGAGACTACCTTAAGAGCAAGTCCTAATTATTTCAGAGTTGAGGAGAAGATATACTATATATTATGATGTATTAAGTGTTGGGCTAGGATCATCTTTGACGCAGGAGGAGAGAGTCATGGTGTATGGGTCTCATCAGTTGAGGACACATGATAAAAATTATCTGATGCATGATCTCGAGCTAGTGACTATAGTTCATTCCTTGAGATGTTGGAGACATTATTTACTTGGATAAAATATTGTAGTATACAAGGGAAAAAATACTCAAGTATATATTTTCAAAGAATGACTTGTATTTGAGGAAATGAAGGTGGTTTGAATACCTATAATAATTTGATATCGAACTTTCTTATATGTCTGAGAAAGTCATGTTTTTTCCAATGAACTGAGTAGGAGGAGAAATTCAGTACAGGAGGCTAGTAGTGAGTGGTAGATTTTGTATTGGTTTTTAGAGATGCACTTAGAAGTTTGGGATAGTCTCAGCTAAACTTTTTTCTAATACTTAGTAGTGAATTACACTCTTCTAAATAGAGTGAGGATATGAAATTACTTTTTTACTAAAGGACTATTCCTATGAGAGATTATTTCAAGTGAGGACCCACAACCTCATTGTACTATTGGGGATCATCAAATTATGTACAATCATTTTAATTTGTGGGTTCCAGTATACATACATGAGGATATGAATTAGGAGTTTCATGCATTATATTGGGAAGTAAATATCAACATTAAAAAGATGTATTGGGACTTTCATCTTCAACACTGGTGGTCGGGGATGAAACATGAGTTTCTTATATTTATAGGAGGTATTCGACTCACTAATAGGTGAAGGAGGAACACTAGTGACCAGATGTTATTTTACAGAAATTACCCATTATTGAGTTGAAATGGGAAGATTTTGTGATGGATTTCAGGGATGATTTATCAAGGTATATTCTAGGTAGTTATTCTGTTTGGTTTGTTGTAGACTAGATGATAGAAATCACCCATTTCCTACCAAATAGGGAGAACATCTCAGTAGATGATCATGGGTGGATTTATATATGTAAGATTGTAAAACATAAAGGGGTTCCTCATGTAGTTGTATCATATAAGGATTCATAGTTTACATCATGGTTTTTGGAAGGCTTGTTGATGACGTTGGGTACACTAGTTCTTTTGAGAACAACATACCACCATCAGACTGATGTCCAGTTAGAGAACACGATACATGTTCTGGAGGACATTTTTAAATCATGCTTCCTTGATTTTGGGGGTTCTTGGGAGAGTCATACACCCCTAGTTGCATTCACCTACAAAAATATGAGTCATGAGACTATAAATATGTTACCTTATGGGGATTTATATATTAGATCACGTCGATCAACTCTATGCTAGTTAGAGGCATGGGAAGTAGCATTGCATAGACCTTATCCCATTTTGGATAGTTTAGAGCATGTTCATTTATTTAGAATGAGACTAGATAATACAATGTCTATAAAAAATACTACATCAATCACCATTGATGACCTCTAGGGTTCAAGGTTGGGATCAAGACTTCTTTCATATATCACTGAGGATGGGACACATAAATATTGAGAGATAGAGCATTCTTTTACTACAATATTTTAGGACATTTTTGAATCTAAAGAGTAGGGATGGTAGCCTATTATTCATAGTTTCTTCATTGGTATTGATCCATGCATGAAATCTTCCATGTATCTCAGATGTTTCTTTTTCACTCAAACCCATCTCATATTATTTAGCATAACGCGGTTGATCTACACACATATGAGTCCTTTAAGGAGACACATAAATGTATTTTTGATCAAAACATGAAAGATTTTTGAGACCGTCTATTTCCTATTGTATGGGTGCTATAAAAGAATTCTAATTTATAGGACAAGACTGTGGAGTAGGAGGTTGACATACATTATCATTGGTAAGAGATATTCTCAGATAATTCTTGAATACCCTTAGAAGGAAAACTTGGGGATGAATTTATTTAAGGGTGGAAGATTTTAACAACTTGGGGTTTTCTCTGATGTAAAAATATTTTGAATTCAAATTTAGTTTTACAGAATTGACTTAATGTGAATTACAAATGTGGTCATGGGTGTTTTGGGGGATTCTGGGGCATGTTTGGAGCCCATAACCTGACTTTTGGAGAAAATAAGTTGGGTTAAACAGCTAGTATAAACCTTGCATCCCAAGACACATGGTTACTACTACTCATGTGGGGTTTGATAAATAGAAGAAAAGAGAACAAAATTTTCCCTAACCATGATCCTAGGTACACACAACCATCTGTGAAGATCTGAAATTTTTAACAAAGGCATGTAGCATAATTTTGGCACAATTTCTCTAACTATGTGAATAGATCATTGGTAGTCCTTGTTGAGGCAATGATGGGTTCTCATTTGGTGAAAAGTTTGATCAAACTTGTGGCCAAACCATGAGACTGATATTTTAAAGGGTAAATGTGAATTTTCCCCAATTGGATATTAATTTTATACAATCCTATAATTTTTTTATCTAACGGTTTCCTCCTCTCATTGAGCTCCCTCTTTTTTACTATCCTTGAATTTTATCTCTATTCTTCATCCGACATATGATTTCAGAACCATTATTCTTGTTGGATCCGTGATGGTATGTTATATGATCCAATTTTTCCCTTCATGTTTTTGCATCAAAAGAGTAATTTTAGTGCAAGGCAATATGACCTAACTTTATTATTTTCATATGTTTCTCTAATTTTTTCCTATACAACTCAAGTTAGGAGGTGATATTGGATGAGTGTTCCACTATGGGTATATGGTAGGTGTTATATACATTTCCCTTAATGTTAGGTGTTTTATATACATTTTTGTTGTTTTTCTACATGCCATTCTTTCTAGAATTTCCGCTAAAATTAATTGAATTCCTTGATTAAATTGATTGGAACCTGTTTATGATTCCCAATTAACACTTTTATATGGTTTGAGGTCATTCATCTCAGAAAGATCCACCCATGGGGTGTGTTATTATATGTCTTATCTGATTAGGCCACCTGTGGGGTGTAATGAGCCTAACCTTATTTTTATAATAATTAAATGAATTATAGGAGAAGTTTTAGGCATTATTTTCACGTGATTACATGATTTTTAAATGGTGAATGTTTTCATTATAAATTATTTAATTAGTTTAATGAATTCATGGAATATATTTTATAATGAAATGGGTTATGATATGAGATGATGAGTTGATAATTGTAGTAGATTCCTTGGATGTTTATACTCCTTGGATCTCGACTCCATTTTCTTCCATGGCAATTACTACTCCATGGATCCCGATTGTGGTAGTGGATTCCCCAGACATTTCTACTCCTAGGATCCTGATTCCATATAATTCCATAGATATTTATACTTCATGGATTCAGTTTACTTTGGATTCTAAAGACATTGATACCACTTGGACCTTGCTTTTTTGGGCTCACCTTGGACATGATCCATGGATATTATACCTAGGCTCTGCCAAAGTCTTTACCAAGTTACCGTCAGGATTCTATATAGAATTAAAAATGATTCCTTGGTCATTTTTGCCTTTGGATCTGATCATTTCAGGACTGTCACATGATTACATAGAATAGGCCTTTGAGGATTCCTTGGTCTTTATACCTTTGTTCATGACCTTAGGTTCTGACTTGGGATCACTCAAAAAAGGCCACAATGGATTTTTTGTCATTATTTACAGATATCCATAGTATAGGTATGTGATTATAGTTTTAGATTGTATGGTGTCAAACTAAAGACTCATTTATATTACTTTGATATACTACACACTGCTTAATTTTTTATATAGAGACATGAAATTCTATAGACACCATTGGTGGTGCCCTCATATAGGTTATCCCTAACTATGTTCAGAACAACATTGGGTATATAGATAGATATAATTAATGTGAGTAGGAAATGAGGCATGTGACCACTTTATGACACTTGATGAAATTGTTTCTTAGGAGTAGGGGAGAAGAAGACCAAGCTATTCTCGTGATGCTATCTGAAGATAGTCCTTTTTACCTTTTTATATTTTAATACATGTATTGTATGGGATTATTATTTACATATATTTCCTTCCTTTTTGTATAAAAACATGACATGTTCATAATATTGTATGAGACACTGCTTGTTACTTTATTTATTATTGTTTTCATGATGTTTATCTTCTTTTAGTTATTTGATATTCTTTCACTATTAATCTATTTGTTCATACTACTATGGTATACACTTACATAAGGTAATAATATCCCTATAGGCACACCCTAGGATCTCACTACTAGTTGGTAACCTCTGACATATGGGGAGGCACACTTGATGCCATGTGACCCACCGGCTCGGGGCACCATTTAGTGGCTCTCAGGCCAGGATGTTTTTATTACATAGTCCAATGACATTCTGCTATAAGAAAAGGTAAAAAATGGAATGTAAATTTTATTTGATCCTTGTACTATGGGATAAATTAGATTATAAAGTTTCCTAAAAATCCATTCATGAAGTAATAATGGGGTTGACCAGAAAATATTTCTTGAATTTGATCAAAAAATGAAATAAAATGTTTTCCTTCATAGTAACTAAAATTATAATCCTATAATCAATGAATAACCTTTAAATATTGGGAAAACTAGTAGTTACAAAATCCCTAGATTCATTATTGAAAATAATGAACCCTACCTTTTTAGGACCAATCTGAACTGGAATTAACCCTTTGAAAGTAAAAAAAGTGGAAAATTATGCCCATAAAAAAAGTAATTATAAACTTTTAACCACTTCTAGAAGGGTAGAATTTTCTCTCATTTGAAATTATGTAAAAAATTTGGAATTTTACTCTAATAGTATATTATATATACATATAAAAGGATTAGTCCATGGTAAAATATCTAAAGGCCATCCTACGACCTTCATATTTTTCTTAAAAACATCTAAAAGTAGGTTTTCTTACTCACTGAACAACCCACCCACAATTATAACATGTAATTTTAGTTTGTCTCTAAAATAATAATATTTTAAATTATTGGTAATTGTTTTATATTGAAGTGTGGGTGGGTTGCCCTCTTTGGAAAAAAATTGCTCCATGGGTTCCTTTAGTTCAATTTCATCCTCTAAATCATTATCAATCATAGAATAACTACAATCTTATAGAATACTAGTGCATTAATTTTTAAGAAGTGAATATATTTTATCCTCAAAAAAAATTTCAAATAAATGTTGAAAAACATCATATGACTCTTCAATTAATTTTTTAGAATGTTTTATTATTAAAATAGTAGCATCACAAGAAAAATTCTCAGGAAAAAATTAATCATCATAGTTCTGTCATGTTGAGAAGGATTTAAATAAATTTCATTCAATTTAGGTCCAATGTCACAAAGTAACTCATATTGTTTATAAACATTTCTTATTCCAAGAGACATATAAAAATTTTCCTCCATTTCAATATCATTATCTTCAAAAAATTGTTCCTTATCATGTTCATAAAGGTTAAAAAACATTTATTTTCTAAAAAATATATTCCTTTTTCAAAATAATTAATTCATTTTTCATGATATTTAGTTTCGAAATATTTATTTTTAGGAAAATTCAATTTCCCAATCAAAATAGTCAGCCTATGCCTTTTCAAGCTAGCTAAAATTTCATTTAGGTCTAGAATAAGAAAGGAAAATATGTTTAGACCTTATAATCAACGAAATAGGTATTTCTATCCTAAAAACATTAATCAACCTCATAGGCGTGATCATGATCTATTTGGTAATAAAGATTCTGTAAATTTTAGATTTTTTCAGAATCAACAAAAAATATGAAAAATAAAATAAATTATTAGTATTTAAAAGAAATAATTAAGTATAAATAATATATTTATCAATAGTAATAAGTTCTGTTAATGAATATGGTAACAAAAATGTGTCGAATAGAAAAATAAATTATCAACTTAAAGAAATAAAAAAAGTGGAAGTTTTACATCACAAGATAAAGTGAATCTGAGTGGAAGAGAGTATGTTAATGCCATTATTCAGAGAAATGGAATAGAAATTCAAACCACCAAGCTTAACTCAATTAACAAGAACCTAAAAAATGAGAGATCGACTTTTGAAACAAATGGAGAACCCCTAGTAAATCTATACATGAACATATTATCCAAAAAAATTTAGAACAAGAAAAGCATAATAAAAATTAATAAATAAAGCTTGATATAACATATATGGATTTTAAACTTTATGGGATCTTACAAGAGGAAGAATGATGTTGAATATATCTTGTGAATTAAAAAAACCATTTCCTTACATAGTGGGAAGTCCTCATATTTAGAAAAATGTTGAAACATAATTGGATAAAAATGTGAATGAAAATTTTAGGAAATTATCAGATTATATTCCTTGGATAAATATTTTGAAAATCCCTAGACATTCTATATTTATTGAGGAAATTTTCACCCATAAAAGGAAATTCAAAGGAGGTGAGAAAGTCCACTTGGGGAGGAATGTTTCCTCAATGATTAGAAATTCCCTCTCTATAAAATCAAATGATCTATTTATGTTTACTATTAATTGTGTAATAATGAATAATTAATTTTAATATGAAATGTTAGATTTATCATCCTATATAAATTTTATGGCTTATTTTATTTTTTCATCTATGTAGGTTGGAGAGATCATGAAATGTGGAATAATAATACTCCTAGATAATAGAATTTTATCTAATCTATATAGAGTCAGTGAAGACGTGATTGGAGTTGTTAGTCATTTCAAAACAAATTTTAAATTTTAATATCCTAAATACATTATTAAAGTATCTCCTAGGGTTTTATCCTATTAGGTTTCCATTATTAAGTTTCTCTGTACCAATTTTAAATATTTTTTTATTTTTAATTAGGTAAAAAATATAAATGTATAAACTACTCTATTTTTTAATCCTTTAGAGATAAAATCAATAGTAAATGACTATAATAGTTGAGAAGAGTAAAAGAAAATAATAAATTAAATAGTAACAAATTCTTGGGATTATTCTGGTTCATCCTTTCTTCATCGATTTTAAATATTTTTCAGTCAATTAAATATCTGCAAAATTTGATTTAAATATGAAACCATAAATCCCATTAAATTTTAAAATATCAATTCAAAAAATACGATATCAGTTATCGAACTCCTTTTGTTAATATTTGGTCGAAGTACTTAGTGATCACTAAGAACCATGACATAATTTATCTTCCATTATACTCACAACTCTCTATTGATAAATTAGAATTGTGGAATATGAAATAAAACCTCAATATTATTAACCATAATGAGTTAAAAATCTTCATGTGATGAACAAAAAAAACTGGTTGATAATGTTTTTGTCAAATAATTGAAAAATAAGAATAAAATTAAATGATAAAAAAGTGATCATCAAACATAAATCAACTACTTAATGATCATAATTCTAGATAAAATTTATAAATTTAAGAAGAAAATTATGCTTGGAAAAAATAACCAATTGAAATAGGGGGTAAAACCACTAAACACATAACTAATCATGTCTGAGAAATGAGAAAACCCTTCAATCTTCATAACCTTCTAAAAAAAATCTCTTTAGGATGTTTTTCTAATGCACCACTATGGATGTGTAATTTGTTGTCCACTATCATCTCACTATCGAATTTTTTTTTTGGATTCTATATGAAAGTATTTCTCCACCGACCTTGATTTTCAAATTTATTTTACCAGTCATCATGGAATTATTAATAATTAAGAATTTGAGTTTATTTTTTTTCCTTTGGTCACATTTTATTTTGTGACTTAAACGTATCCCATCCAAAACCTAACCACACACACATGAATTTAATTTCTCTAAAAAACAAAACTACCCCCTCCCAGCTATCCACCAATGATATTAGTAATAATAATAATAATTATTAAAATTTATATAATTAATTTACAAACTAATCTATATGGTCATAATTTACTTGCTACCATGGTAAATTCAACAATTCCACTCGATTTTTCTTTATTCATTAAAAGAGATCACAACAACTGATTTTCAAAAATGACATGGATTAACACTTATATTGGGCTTCCTTTCAAGGTTGATACCATTATCCATCATCCTCAACCACTCAAAAAAATACACACATCACTCAAATTTTAACCAAAGAAGCTAAAAAAAATGGAATTCCATCATAGGCATTTTCATTAATAGGTGGTATGGAATAAAAACTATCCTTGCAATTGGGAAAATCAAGAACATGAGGCCCCATACTCATATAAAATTAGATACCTACACCAATAATCTTCAAAAGAACCACTTTGGAATAGAGCACTAGTATTTACATGTCCATTTTATATCATGAACCCCAAATAACACATATCTTTATCATAGGGATAGGAAAAATTTAAATCCAATCTCAGTGAACTATAACAAAAACATCTCGATGGAATAGATCCAGAGTTCAACAAATATCATAAATCTATAAGGAAATAATTTCAAACAACCTAATTATATCTTCAAAAAATCTTCAGGGTTTATGAGAATAAGAATATTTCTTGAGATCCATTATTAATAAATTGGTTTCATGGTACTAGATCGAGATTGGAAATCATCAATTCTAGATAGAAAATCATTTGTAAGGTTCTGGTTTATCATTAGTTGTGTTATTCTTCTTCTTTAATTTTTTCACATGGTGTTTCAATTTTGGGAATCACCAACCATTATTATATTTATCATACAGAAAATATAGCTTAATGTATCCAAATTTCATCTTATTCACTAAATTTTAGTTTTCCAGATTCAAAGAGAACTCAACTAGCATCGAACAATATCCCAATAGTATTCTCAATTGAATGAGCTCAGGCTTGATTTCATAATTACAAATTTGTTTCCATTTGGATCCATGATTGGTCATGATCCCCATCAGCATTGAAGACAACCTCATTCTGAATCTTCATTAGGAAATTTCCATCAACAACTTCATAGTTTCTTCAAGCATTGTTCAATTGGGTTTGAGGATTCCTTAAGAATATTCAGGAGTCCTCTGATCTTTACCTTACTATAAATCAAAGTGTGCATCAATATTACATTTCAATCCATCCAAAATTTATCTAATATCTAGTTTTAATAAACACCTAACATAGATGTGGCCACTCTGAGTTCCAATTTAGATATGAGTTTAGATATCCTGAAAATGGTTACATGGGAGCTATCTGAAATGACTTTGTGAAACTCCCCCAGACACAATTTTACATTGAATTCAATCAAATACATGTATTTACTTGAAAAAATTATAAACAAATACATAGATCTAAATAGAAATTGGTTATATTGATATACTAAACTACAATTGTCTATATAGAATCATTGTGAATTTGGTTTTATTTGAACATCCAAATTTGACTATATAGGCTTGATCAGAAATCAACTATGTAGTTGTTGGGTTTATTTTTTTACTTGACTTTCTGTATTTGAATAATTAAATAAAACCAAATAAAATAATAAATAAAAACTAGAATATAGAAATAAAAAACTAGAAATTAAATTAAAATAAAAATAATGATAAATTAATTATTAAGAGAAAATAAGAAAATAAGGAATAAATTTATTAAAAAACAATGATTTTTTGAAACTCTTAAAATAACATTTTAAAAAATAATTTAAAAAATAAATAAATAAAATATTAAAATAATGGTTTTTTATAATTTAAATAAACAAGTTTACAATAATTTCACATTCATCAAAAAACTAACTGAAAAATTAAAATTAAACTATTAAAGACATATTTAAACATAAAATTAAGATATTTATTAATATGAGTAAAATTCATCATTAATTTTAAATTGTTTAAGAAAAATTATTTTGGTAGTTAAAGCACAATTAAATTAAATAAAATCACTTGTAAAAATAGAGGGATTTAATGTGTTATAATTCCATGAAATGGCTAGGAATTAGAAAATCCCCAAGCAAAAATTAAGTGAGATAGAAAACTAAGAAACCATGATAATATTATTTAATAAAGATTTAAAAACATGGAATAACCAAAAAGAATAATGGTTTTTTAGTTACTAATAATAAATAATTCCCACCAAATAATAAATAATTTTCATGGAGAATTAGAATGAAGATGGAAGATAGAGAGGGGAGGACACCTAAAGTAATATAGATTAAATGAGTTTAATTAATAATAAATTCTTATTTATAAATGTTGTTTGGTTAATAAGATACTTATAATTTTATCATAATTTATGGTTTATGCAAATGATTAGTTTTTCTTTGTAGAAATAATGAACAACACACATAAATTGAAATATTTAGATTCATAGTTATGGTACAAAATTAGAATAACCATTCTCAAATCATGCATTTTCATCTGGATGTTCATTTTCACTATTCAAGGTTTATATACATGGCAAGGGAATCAGTGTTCAAAATTAAATTCTTTAATTTTATGTAAAGACTCTAAATATTCATTTTAAAAACAAAATGAAATTATTAAACTAATAATTATCAATTATTTTATAAGAAACGACTTTATGGGTGTCACAATTATCCACATAATATCACATTCTCCCAAAGAAAGATCTTAAAAGAAGTTGACTATAAATACATACCTATTGAGCCAAAATTCCCCAAAATAATGAAAAACCCAAAATTCCTTAAATAAAAATTGATTAATATTTATCATATGTGATAATTAAACTAATGAATAAATCAATCTTAGTTATCGAAGAAAATTTATTGAGGTATATATAGTAAAAAATAAATTTCCATTTTGTGTAAGGGAAGGTAGGAGAGAAGAATATCCCTAAAAGTTTTTAATCTCTATTCTCACTTATTGAAAAGTAGAGTATTGATAGAAGATAAAAAATAATTCAATTGTTGAAAAGAATAGATCTATCAAAAAGGGTTCCATTTATTAGTGGTCTACTCAATATTTATAATGTTTGTTGTTTATTTAACTATATGATTCAAATTCCATAGAATGAGATTGAAATTCCTCAAAAATAAGACTCAAATGGTAAATATGACCATATTAAACCAAGAAAATGACATAAGAGACACATTTAATTGGATTATTCAATTCATTCCCTAATTGGATTATAAAATGAAAGGGAACTACAAATTAAGTATTTTAAGGACATTATTAAGTATAAAAGACTAATGAGTATATATGAAGAAAAAAGGAATCTATTACTTTATAATATGTTTACCCTAAGAATTTTCATATTATACACCAATATCACCCAAATAGAGCCATCAATTAAAACTATATTATATCAATAAGAGATATATAATTCAAATAATATAATTACCATATGTATGTAAGTAGAATAATTTCCTAAAAATGAAAAAACCCCATTTTAAGAGTTATTAGGTACATAAAATAATGTAGTTACCTATATATATATATATATCCTATACATATAGATCAATACATATCCAAGAATCCATCCTCAGAATCCTTAGTACACTAGGTTTTTGAGATTGATTTCGTTTTACTATGGAGGAATTCATTTGAGATTAAGAATTTTTGAAAGCTATAACTACCTCCAATATTTTATTGAGTTACCCATATACGAAGTCTCTTGAGCTAACCAAACTATCCATATCCATAACATGATTTTTCAGATTTCATAAATACATGATTTTTATTCCCTGGCCTACCATATTGATGGAAAACTAAAGGATTAGTCTTAGAGGATTCTAGAGTAGAAAATAAAGATGGTATTTTTATTCCACATGTTCCTACATTTATTGGTTTAATATGCTTCCTCCTTTCACCACTAATCCCCACTTCACTACGAATGGGTGATTTAGAGTTTTAATATGATTCATTCACTAATATAATGATCTATAGACATGTCAAGAACCAATCTAGAAAATTCATCAGACTAGGCACCCAAATTAGCTCGTAATATGCCCCGAAGGGCATTCTCTATCCCCACTAGGAAACAACCAGTACATGGTAAATGAAAAACACATTTGGAAATATATTTTCCCACATAATAAAAATATATATGAACACTATTTATTGAAAATAACATAACCAAAGAAGAAAATGACATAGAGGTTCCGACCAATAACATGTCCAGACTACAACCAATGACAAAACTGAAGCTAATATGACAGAGAACCCAACATAACAAAACAAAATACCTAATCCCTATGACTTGAGGGTCTGCATCCCACCATGTCCCCACCAACATCCCACACCCTCTATCCCATATAACTACCATCACCAAGTGACATCATGATATTATCTCTACTTAAATAAAATCGGGTATTCATATTCCTAATAGTATGTGTAGTGTGTTAGCACAACAAGACTAGTATGGTCCCACCCTGTGTTCCATAAATAGACATTAATCAATAAAATAACGTTGTTAATTTTAAGGCAATAAATATAGTGAAAACATGATTTTCACAATTTTATATATGTAATATAGAAATAAAAACTTTCATATAATTTAGAGAAAACAATATAAAAGAATAATACCCAAAAAAATGAATGACTAAATAATTTAAAGAATAAATCCAGGCTTCACATTTCAAAGAAAAATACATAAATAGTCTTGAATGGCATAAATAATGAATAATTCAATTAATATAACATAATGGGGTAGTTCCTTATAGAATGATAAGTCTTAGATAACTATGAACCTCACACCTAGATGACTAGTGGAATATAAAGTGGAATTTAAATCCTACTAAAGAGAGAAACCTCAAGGCCTATATAATGATACCACATGAACTAGTGTCTCTTCGTCATGTTTAAAAAATTCTTAGTTAATATTTTTGTCATAAATACATTTCTCAGTATCTACAAACCGTCCTAGTGTTCTTATCATATCATTCCCTCCTAAATACCCATGTTCCCATGTTATATCCTCATCACATGTTAAATCATTTCATTTTGGGAATTTTAATTGACAAAATAATTTATCAATCACAAAATAATATCACCAAAACCATTGTGACATGCCATTTTATTTCAATTAAAAACCATTATCAAGGAAACATTCTTCAAAATATTTTCATCTTTTAAAACCAATATTAGATAACCATAAAATTATTAAAAATGATTTTGAAAAACACATTAAAAAATTCACAAAAATCACAAGTTTATAAGGAAAATACATCTTACAAAACCACATAACTCAACCGTTATTTCCTTGAATAAATCACTATAAATTTAAGAAAAAATGGTTGTATTTCCCTCTAATTTGACTGATGTACAATAATATAATTTATATAATTTAAAAAATATTGTTCTATTCAAGACATTTTGGTTATATCATTACTTTCAAGGAAATGAGACAAGATAATGAATTTTTAATAAGAATAGGTAAAGAATAAACAGATGACCTTAATTTACAAGATTCACTACCCCTAGAATAAAAAAATCTATATTAAATTTGGAATAAATTGAAATGATTTAATTGTAGAGCCTTAGGTTTGGACCTTATGTGAAAATATAACTAATGATGTCCTTGATTAGAAAATTAGAAAACTTATTTTTAGGATTATAAAAACCTATCAGCATAGTTTGGAAACATAGTTAGGGAAACTATACAGTAATTGTTTAAATATTATTGTGTCCCTATAAACCAACATAGTCTAGTCACATGGTTAGATTAATAATTCACTGTCAATGAAAAAAATATCCTACCTCAATATTCACACTTTTTTGGAGAAGGATTTATATTTAGCCCAAAACCATGCACTCCCTATGCTTCCCCCCTCCTGGAAGCTTCATCCTAACCAACAATTTCATGGAAAATAGACATTATTTCCACAAACCATGTTCCTATTTTAAACCTTCCATAACACTCCCAAAAACTGAAAATACCACTTAAAACGATCTGAGAAAATAATGGAACAAAAATTGGTAGAAAATAACGATCACATGTATTTGAGTGTGGAATTAGGTTGTGGAAATTATCACCACCATATCACTTTCTGTACTGAAAGATTAAGATTAATGAAATTAGATGCTAAAAAAATTGAGGTTAATACTCCCTCATAAGTGATTCCCTTTCACATATCTGATGAGAATCTATCCCATGTTTCCAATTCACATTAGATAAAGGGATATATTTCAACTATAATATATTTTGTTTTAAATCAACTACGTAGGTGGGATACTGAATCATTGATAAATCTAGCTTCAAATTGATCTTATCACCACTAAGAATATGAGAGTGACCCAGATGATACTTATTGAGATGGGATACAAGGGAGATTTCATGGATTGAAGCCAAATGAGTTTCTAAACCTAGGTGATAATCCAACATCATAATCAACTCAATGATATAAAAAGGTCATACATATATTGGAGACTCATTTCCTTTCATTCTCTATTATTAGTGTCCCAAAATAGCTAACACTTTCTAGAAGACATGGCCACCAACTGTGAACTCCAAACTGTTAGCACCAAGTGGGCTAGAAGTTATTTTTGGAAGCTTAAAGATTCATTGTTTTGAAAGTGTTGTCCTTTTTTCGAATAAGATAGAAATAAATCAAAATTTTATTTTTTGGCGATTAGAATGACCATCAAATTTATTATTTTAGACTCACAATGATTAATAAATTCCATCATATTAGGATGATGTTTTCCTGAAGAAAAAGATCATTAGACTCACCTTGGTTCCGTAATGAGGTTTTGGTTATAATTAGGATGAGAATCAGAATCAACATGGATCCAATATAAATATGATGATTCATTGATATTTTGTAATATAAAAAAATAATAAGTGTTTAAAGAAACATGTTTTACATGCTTGATATAGGAAAAGGGGAGTGCTTCCAATCATATTGAGGTTTGGAAAGAAAGCTGTATGCTGGAAAGGATGAGAAATTAAAAAAGGTTCCTTTATAAGTTAGATAATTCTGAATCTAATAATAAACATATTTAAAGTCACAAGGAATTCTTGATATAAGAAAAAGCTTGTGAAAGAAGCAAGTTTATAAATCCAAAGATCTTTTGTATATGTTTATTAATGTAGTAACACCAGATGCAGAAATGTTTGTTGGCTGGGATAGTCTATTGTAATTTGAAGATTTAAAGATGTTAGTTTTTTTCTGGACCAATAATTGACAAGATATAAATAATTAGAAAAAGAATTTTAGTGTTGGAATTTAATTTTTATCATAATTAAATAATAAAAGTTCTTTCTGAATAAAGAAATTCACTACCGACACTGGTCTATCAGAAACAGTATACCACTGATCCATCGTAATGAATTCTAACACTAGTTCATTTTATTGGTATCTTTATTATGTCTGATGTAGAGTTTTATCACATGTAGATTTTTTGTGTGAATTTTTTGGGACCGATCCAAAAGAGAATAAATTTTATGTTATTAGGACATATGAATATTGAGAAAAATAAAAGTTTATTGTGACCAAATATGGAGAAGAACACCAAAGATCAATCAAAAATATAGTCACCCATTTTCATCAAAATAAATTATTGATTGGTTCTCTTAATAATTGGGTTATGAGAAAATAAGAACATTGATTTATTTTCAAGAGTTTTTATTTCAAATGGGAAAAGAATAATCAGATTGGAACTGACACTGATTATCAGAGTAAAGCTGTGACCGATTCATCAAACATATGATAACAATTATGACTTTATCTCACTTATGATCATCAGTATGGGAAAATAATAAAATAATAATTCCTTAAATTTTGTTAATTTATTATCATGGGGACCATAGATGCTATTGAATATGTTTTAATAATGGTTTTCTTATGTTTCATTTGGTGTAGAGAAACAAAATAAAGAATCTATTGTCTTCATCGTATTGAAGAAATCATAATGATAAGTTGGTTCTAAGCTATTGTAATGTGAAGATATTTTTTCCATATGTTTTCTTGTTCTTCTTTCAACTGGTGTTGTGTTTTTGGTGAGGATAAAATTAATAATTAATCAACTTACTTCATCATAATAAAGAAATTAGAATGGGAAATCAACATAAGAATAATGTTTTGGAAGAAAGTATAAAGTGAGTTATAGTTGTGAGAATATTTGAGATGTTTGATTAAGAGTTCAGAAGCATTTAAGAAGTCAATATTCGCCAAGAATTAAAGGAAAATTTAGGTTTTCAAGAAATTTGGTTGAGCAATAAATTTTTTCATAATCTCACCCAAACCACTTTTGGATCACCTATAAATATAGGAGGTACATTTTAATTTATTGAAACTTGTACTGTTTGTAGGTGTTAAAGAGATAAGGAAAAGAACTAAATA
Organism: Viscum album; assembly: GCA_963277665.1. Classification (NCBI taxonomy): domain Eukaryota; kingdom Viridiplantae; phylum Streptophyta; class Magnoliopsida; order Santalales; family Viscaceae; genus Viscum; species Viscum album. The sequence continues at coordinate 190,326,741 of OY728127.1, forward strand.
ATTATAGAGAGCATAAGTTTCCAAATTTAGAATTCCTAAGGATGTTTTCTAGACATAAGAAAAAAAGATAAGAGAAAATAATATAATCAAGATTTTCATATTTGGACTAAGAAATCAGACTGGGATGTCTAGATTCATACATATGAAGTTTACTATTATCTCAAACATTTTCTAATAGTGTTATATTTTGGTATTGAGAAATTGAACTATATAATTGGACTAGGAAATTAGACTGAGTATCATTATGATTTATATGAAGTTCTTGCCTCCTACTAGGTAAGAAAGTGAAGAATTCTTTTTGAATAAAACATTTGTGAAAGTTGAAAAGGAAGCAAAGTAACATGTTTCTTAACTTGTTTGAAAAACATTGTACTATATCATTTCTTCCTAGAGGATCACATGCATTGTTGTATTAAACATAGTTCTGCACAAGTGTGAGGTAATATCCTATATGTTTTATTCCACCCAAAATGAGTGTTTTCTAGTATATTGTGTGGTATTGTGTTGTTTTCCTACCATACTGAGGATGTAAGTAATAATATCGAGTAGTAAACCATGTAAATTATTTTCTTCATATGGATGCACATTTAGTTTTGTTTTTAGTAAGGTAATAAATCTTTAATAGTATTTGATTTTTTTGGAAGAAAGGAAACTTAAATGAAATATATATCACTGATTCCCTCACTTATTCCCTCAGTGATATATTTATCATGCTGAGAATTATCAATTGGTATTAGAAAAATGGTTACCTTTATTTACAATTTTATGAAGTATTGAAGAATAATTTTTCATATAGAATATAAATTTTGTGAATAATAAGAGGATTCCAGTCATTGATGTTACTAAATATCATATCTAGAGGCTAAAGTATGAAGCTATCAAGATTGGTGAATATGAATCTATTGGTTACTTCTATACCAGGTTGAATGATATTTTCAGTGATTTCAAATGTCTTGGAGAAATGTTATAATATTATTCAATTATTCAAAACATCTTTAATATTGTTTCTAATATGTTTGATGATAATTATTCCTCATTAGAAGATTGAAATATAGAAACATTTTCTGTATATTATCTTCACAACACTGTCATTATTTATGAAATGATAAGCTAAAAGGTTATGAGATGAAAAAAACATTAATAGAAAAATTTCCTTCAAGGATAACAATATGGAAATGTCAAAGAAGGTTTTTCTTGAAGAATAAGATGATAAATCTAATTTCAAAAATGTTGTATGTAAAAATATTTATGAATTTTTATCCTTGTTTTCTAAAAATAAGAAAATATTTACAATTTAATATAAGGTAAAACTTCACATCAAATATTTTTAATGTGTATTATTTCAGTACCTTACGACTAATGGTCCAGAAATAAATAAAGAATAGTATAATAAAGAAGACGATAGTTGGGTGATAAGATCATAGAAGAAACATGATGATAAGGAAAAATATTATTTTATAATAAAAGATATAAAATTATCCAAATTCAGAAGGAGAATTTTCTTATCTAAAGATGATGAAGTAGAAGACTATGAAGCTCAATCTAAAATTTCCATTGATAATAATGAAAGTAATTTTATTTCAACATTCAATAGTTATGATTTCTTAATCATTAGTTCTGAAGAAAATGAAACTCTATTACAATTTCATATAAAAGAAGACTTGAAATAATATCTGAGAATGTTTTGGAGGCTTGAGAAAGAAATCAAGGAGCTGAAAATGGATATATCTTTAACAAATAATCAATAATTTTTTACTAATGATATTTTCAAGATGCTATAATAGATTGATCATTTTATGAAGTCTCTTGAGAAATAAAATAATCGTGATGAACATATAGAAGTAAAGTTTAAGGAAAAATAATAATAATGGGAACTGGTCTAAAAATAACTTTCTCAAGATGAAGAGAGGGATACATGTTATAATAATTATATCTTTGAAGTTGGTGAATGATCTGGAAAGGGTAAAACTGATAAGGATCAAAATTTTCCTTAAAAATATGAGAATAACGTAGAAATCATATATGGTAATTTGATATCCTGGAAGGTTATGTATGCGGCCAATGAAAAAAATGGGAAGGTCAGAAGTTTCAAAATAACCTAAATCTAAAAAAGATTACAAAAAATATGATTTAAAAAAAAAAACCTCTTACATTAGGTTTTTAATTATCTAAAAACAAAAATTAGCTCAAAAAGAATATTTCAGTTGATAATAAAAAGATTGGTGTTCAAAAACAATTTGGTAATAAGGATAAAAAGGTTTATGAGAAACATGTTCACAACTCAGTAATTATAGAATATTGAGAGGCAAATATTATTTCTATGGATACTATTGGTATTATGGTGGATTTGATAATATAAAGAATATGTGTTGGTTTAAGAAACAACAATACTATTATTCCAGAAACTATATAAGAAAATATTTTAGAGGGATTCAATCCCCACAAAGAAAAATTCTAAGAAGGACGTTCTAAGGAAACCCAAGAATGATGATGTAAAAATATAAAATAGGTTCCAACCTCTGGAAAATATTCTAGAAATATGAGTACAACCTAGAATCCTAGAAAAAGGTTTTTTTGTTTAGTTTCCAAAATTACAAATTTTTTTAACAGTTTTGAGAAGATGGAAGTTATGAAAGATAAAGGGAAATGAAAATATCCTATTGTAGAAACTTCTCTCAAAGTAAATAAATGGAGAATAACCATGGATTATGGATATTTTTTGTTCATATATTATGATAAGAGATTTAAAAGTGTTGTAGAATGTGAAATACTTCAAAGAAGGAATAATGACATTTGGAAATGATGAATCTCTCAAAATCAAAGGTCTCAGATTAGCCATCATTGAGGAAGAAAAGATGAAATCTAAGGAGGATTTGTTTTTTATGGGATGAAAAAAACATGCTAAGTGTTCCAGAAATATTTGATGAAGAGAATAAATAATGTTTCTCATCCAATTTTTTTTTGTTGAAAAAGAGGAATATGGAATGATATTAATAAGAGTCCAACACAAAAAAGGAATATTTCCCCAAGTTGGTGAAATAAAAAACTCTTGTTACATGGGAGTGATAGAAGAAAATCAATTGTTGTATAAATGTTTGGGTAATATGTGTTAGAGAAACATGAGAAAGTTATCAAATAGGGAAAGTGTCTGTGGAATTCATGATATGTTAAGAAGAATAGATTGGTGAAACACAATTTTTTGAAAGGAAATATTACTAATTATGTGCATAATAATGTTGAAATTTGTTCAAAAAACCCCATGAACTTATTCATTCCAATATATGTGGGCCAATGATAAATAATTAAACTCGTAGAGATAATTACATCATCACTTTCATTGATGGAGTTACTTGTATTAATGTTTTTATGTATATGAAACACAATTCAAATGGTCTAAATTTTGTTAAAAGTTTTAGGAGGAAAGTTGAGAAGGAATGTGAGTATTTAGTAAATAATATGAGAACTGAAAATTGTGGTGAATAATAAAATGAAGAATTTTAATGTTATCTTTTCACGCATGGAATTTGGAATGATTTCAGTACACTCTACACTCCTCAACAAAATGGTGTTGCATAAAGGAAGAATAAATGCTAGATAGAAATGCGGAAAACTATGTTATATGAACATGGTATCTCTCATTACTTTTTTAAGAAATCCAATAGAACTAATGTGTATATTTAAATCCTATTTTTCAATAGGTCATGTTCATATATGACTAATTATGAATTTTTTTATGAAAAAACTCCGTTTTTGAAACACTTAATACTTTTTGGGTGTTCATGTATAATAAAGAATAAATGTTGAAACCTTGGGAAGATTGAGAATAAGGGTGAGGTTGGAATTTTCTTTGGCTATTATCTTGATAAAATATGATAAAGATTTTCAACAAAGATTCTCAGATATTATTTTACTTCGTTGAAGTAAATGTTTTGGAAAAACACAAAGAAGATAAACAGACCCATGAAGATAAGAAAGAAGAATAGGGTAAAAGAATTTATGATAAGGAATATAATTTGGATAAAGTCAATATTAATCCTATTCAAGAAGATAATCCAACTCAACTATTTACAATATGAGGATGCATCATGAAAATATCATCCTATAATGAGGAAGAAAGTGGTAGATAAAAAAATTATTGGTGATAAAAATAAAAAGTTTCAAACAAGAAGAACATCAAAATTTGTTACAGACACTTTTTATTCAAAATTTGAGCCGAAATATGTTAATGAATCTTTTGAGAACCCAAAATGGGTCCAAACAATTAATGGAGAGCTGGATCACATAGAATAGAATGATACATTTAAAATATTACATAATACAAATTAAAAAAAACATTTGTATAAAATGGGGTTTTCAGAACAAGCATAATTAAGATGGTAAAGTGATAAGGAACAAAGCATGAATAGTGTGAAAAGGTTTCTCATAGATTGAAGGTATTGATTTTGATGAGAATTTTTCTCCAGTGGAAAGGTTTGATCAACCCAAATCTTTCTTGCTATTACTTCCCAATAAAGTTACAAAATTTTTCAACTGTATGTGAAATCAACATTTTTGAATGATGGACTTGGTAAGGAATTATATATTGAATATCCATGTGTCTTTGTTGTTGGTAAAGATGAAAGTTATGTGTACAGGTTGGATAAATCATTTTATGGGATAAAACAAGTTCCAATGGAATAATATTCCAAATTGGATACATTCTTTATTATGACCCAAACCAACGGGGCTTGAGTTGTGACTCCCCAAGTCCGCATCCATAGGCCATGTGATGGCATCTAGTGCTAAGTAGGAATATCACACACATGGGTGTCCTTTTCCTAAGGTACCTATATGTACACACACAAATACACTTCAATGAAAATGTGGATATATATATATATATATTGAAATAAATTCACACATTCATCTACCCCAAATTAGAGTATAATAGAAGTAGAAAAAATAAAAAATACACACCCACCAAAATAAAATTGTAAATGAATTCGACCATATCAAAAGGAGGGGATCATTGTCTAATGAAGTTGCCAAAAATATCCTTGGAAAAGGTCTAGAAAACAACCCAGTCAATCTAGCTATGTTTGCTCCTTTTGTTCTGGGTCCTTTAGGGAATCCGTTGGAAGGCCTGTGGTCTACAAAAGAAAAAACCCGTGTCAAAAAATCCTATAGAGATATGAGTATAAGAATACTCATTAGGCATTGAAAAAAACAAAAAAAATAGTAGAAACTGAAGGAAACTTTCCACTTGACTTAGCTAGAGGGAACCTACTCGATAGAGAAACTCCATCTTGAAAACATCATTGGATAAACATAACTAGTCAGCTCATACCACATGGCGTGTCATCCAAGATGTGACAACACCACATTGAATCTTATAAATACACATAGATTTAATCATCTCAAACTCTAAGTATCTTGAGTTTCCAACCTCATAGTCAATGACATGTTATACTTGAGGCTTAAAGGTAAACACTTGTCTTGGACCACAAGCTCCACGAGCCCTGTCATCCCAAATGACAATCATCTAAGATATTTACTTCATCAAGAACTAAACTACCATCCATGATGTAATATATGTTAGATACCACAAATTTTTTTATCACACGGTGATGGAACCACACCTCCATCCCAAATGGAAAGCTTGAGAGAGACCACATTCATTAGAACACACAATGAATATAGTCATGCTGGAACTTAGCAGTTATCGATACTCAGATATGGTATCTCACCCATCCCTGATGAGGGGATGCTACCAAACCTACTGTAACCATGAAAGGACTCATCTATCATAAAGGGGATCCCTCTTAATATCCAATGGGAGAAACTATGAACCTAATCTAAAAAACTGTACCATAACTCATTAGATAAAGGATCACTCCTATGATCCACTGGGAGACACCAGAAACCCTACAATGTACTCCAATGATCTCTCTCATATAGGGGATCACTCCCATGATCCGTTGGGGGACACCAAAACCCAATATGACATTTTGGAGGTCATATCACTTAGATAATCTATTACACCCATGTAATGTTTTTCATGAAGATTCCACAAACCCTATATAGTATTGCTCGTGAAGTATAGGATCATAATCCTAATGATAAAAAAACCATACATAAACCATATGCTGAGTAGGGTATCATATATCTAGTGATGCTGGAACCATAATGGTACCAACTGATGATTATGAGATTGTATACCTGATGTTTCCACAACAGTACTGAAACTGCCTGATATTTAGGGGATCAAACAACTGATGATTCCACAAAACCTACTGGGCTATCCTATTAGATAGCGGATCACTACCCGATTAGTATTGGTCATGAAGATTCTGAGAACCCTATATAAGAAAACTATATGCTTGAGCATCCCACCCATTCCACTTTGGTGTGATGCTACAAATCTTACAAAATGATAAAGGATCCCACCCAAACCTCTCTATAGGGATACAAAAAATATATCCATGTGCATCCTATCATGGGGATCAGAATTCTATACTGAGGATGTAATGCCACACTAACCCTCATAGTCATAGTCCAAGGACCTCACTTAACCACTATTGGTCCAAAACTCACAATCCGAAGAGACCCAAAACATTGCACCACTTCGTATATCCTAGTCTAAAACCATGGACACCAACATGTTCTATGTGAAAAACTATCAAAGATAGGCTACTTGTTGGACATATTTCTGTCCCCAAATGGGGAGATACACTAGGTGAAAACTCCTCATAGAGAATACTACACGGTGTGTAAGGGGTTCTACACTGCACGTTACCCTGCCTAAACACCCTCATGTTTCCTCTAAACACACGCATTGGCTAACCATGATGTCTCACACAATGTGTAATAGTGGTATATGACGTTTATCACCTCACCCATTCCCCAACCGTGCATTCCTTTCACATGGATCATCTAGCTGTAATGACCATATGATCTTTAACATCGAGTACAAGGTGTTTCTGGGCCAAATGACCACCTGGTTATGTCCTCCACCTATGTTTGTGTATGGAACCCCATGAAAATTTACATTGGAAGCATACTTTTACATGGCCATATATGTTCACACAGATTCTTTAGACATTTCCTCATGCCACATGACATGGGGTCACTACACAGAGTGTAACCCAAATTACCTGGCATGTAGTCCCCAAAACTAATTTTCCCTGATCATGAAGAACACCTGACATGGTCTACCACACTAAAGTCCATGTAGATGGTAAAATACATTATAAATTCCCAGTAAACAACCCAGATCGCCCCAACTCAACCTGAAACATACAGATTGACACTCAAGGTGTCCCTATAAAGTGTCTAAGGGATGTACAACCTTAAAAAGATTCATAAACAAGGGGACCGAGACTCAAAAATTAAACCTTCTACATCATGGGGAAATGCTGAAGCTTTTATGTCAAATTAGTTCTTGGGAGATACTGCAACATGATCTAGGAGTGATAGTCGATAAGTTCGATGATTGGCTGCACCTCATTTCCTTGATTCAGTCCTTGGGTTATCCTTCTTCAAAGAGGAAGAGGGGGAGGGTCTCCTTCCATCATGAAAACTAAAGGGGAGGGAGGTAAAGGAAACCGTTTTAATTTTATTTAACAATATCATTCTTTTAACACCCCTCAACCAACTCACCTCTGACCCGATAATTTGAATCGACAATTTTTAGGTTTCATCTATGGTAAAAATGATTTTCTAAAATTAGTTGATATGTTTTAATTCTAATATGATTCTCAACTCAATATTTATACACAGTTCCAAGGAAACTACGTGTGTGCGATAAAATATATTTAGTATTTTTAATATCACCGCGCTGTGACTCTCTGAATGTCGAAACCCCACACCAACTCAGCTCCTAGATTTAGTAATATTGTTATAAATATTTCAATGTATTATAGGAAAAACTTGAGTCACTATACCCCCAACTTAAGGATTTCCATCCCTGAAAAGTAAAAGACCATTCCCAGGGGAAGAAAATGAGATCTCAACTACGACAACCACACTGGCGATCCCACAAGACCAATATAAAGGCCACCAAGGGTTCTCATGTTACCAATTAGAACAAAATGAAAGGAACCACAAGGATCAAGAACATAGGATTTCTAGATAAACTAGGTCGACCTTATGCAATAATGTATGCACATGTATCCTTCACTGCGATAGATGGGAAGCACCCAAACATATGGTCCACCTACTGTCATAGGGTTTAGCGATACAACCCCACACTAACCTGACACAGATACCAAAAAAATCCTACTATGAAAAAAATTAAAAGGAAATCATCCACCCCACCTCAATATTATCCACTACGGGAGGAACTGACTCACCCTTACAATTTTTTACCTCATTTCAAGAAAAAATCTTAGTGGGGAATGTGCCCCTAATTGTTGTGAGTCTAAATCCATAACAATCTATACCAATCCCTCTTAAAGAATCTCTTGTACAAAGATGGCACCGAACACATAAGGATACTAGACAATGAACATGGCATCCAAAGCACACACATAGGGTCTTACCAGGACCTCAACGGAAACCTTGAACACACAACCCCACCCTAAACACACATTTTAGAGGGAATCACCCACCAATCCTCTATACTATCATATATTCCCAGAACTAACTCACCTGAATGGTTTTACTCATATAAAAAATGCATCTATGTGGGGGAAGGATCCCTCTTCCACTTTCATTCAAAGCTATGTTGAACAACACCAAGACAGGGTTACAAAAACACCCCGCGTCACCCTAAACAAACCATGAGAGGGAAGTGGAATGAAAGGTGTAACTCATGACAGTGTCTATCAATAATAATATAGAAAGTATAAAGGAAACAAAGCATACCTATATCCAACCTCAGATCCTCTTGGTCAATGGATTTTGTGCCCTGCAGCTATCCTCTCCCCCATCCTATAATTCGATGAGTTTGGAGTAGACCACCTAGGTGTGGTGGTGGAAACCCATACTATTTGCCGCCTCATACAGATCTACATGATCCTCCACCACATCCACCTCCATGAAAACCTCCACGCTCGAAATAAATCCACTTCCATTGTGGTCCATCAACTAGGTACCAATCAAGAGAAATAAAGTAGTATAATCTAGAGAAAGATGTCCCCGATCATCGCCAGCATAACACCGTATCTCCTATAACCAAGATAAACCAACTTGGAAGCCCTGAATGTCAGAACCTTCCTCATAGGAACACCTCCTAAAGCATATCATAAACATGGATCCCTAAACCTTTCGTCTAATACCCACTTTTAAACTAGATGCGGTGTTCTCATCTCCAATTTTCCAATCAAAAACAGATGGAGGCTGGTATACTAGAAATCTGTCGACCGACAAGTATCAATCAGGCACACCAGCATAGGTGGGAATGTACAATAGTATGATTGACCCCTTTATCTCATAGTGTAAGACCTTCATGAAGGACCATGCTCTAAAAAATGGATCCCAATCCATATCCTCAGAGTAACATGATAGGTATGTAAACCTCACCGAGAAATCTTCCACAGTCATGCTATCATATTGAAGAAAAATAAGATCCTAGATATGAAATTATCTCAACTTGGATGGGTAAAACTATTCCCTGAAAAGTTGAAAAAACTATACCAAAGTGAGTGTCACCTCATCCTAGGACTGTGTCACTAAACTCAAGCATTTCCCCACTGAACAATGTAGAAGGCTCGTAACTAGGACCACCATATGATCATGTGGTTTTCTCATGAGGAGAAAAACACATGTGACTGCCTCAAGTCAGTCATCAACTTCCTAGGGAGATAGGCCACCCTACTACCTCACAAGACACTACCTCTAGAACTCAGGCATCGCAATCAGCATATGCACATCCTGGGCCTGCACTGTAGGAACAACCTATTGCTCAACGAATGGTTTCTCAAATGACATACCACCCGGATTTCCAGCCTAATAACCAGTTTCTTACATCAATGGCTCCCCAAGGGGTAGATCATAACCGAAATCCTATTGTGAACCTGGTATGTCCATCATTATGGATGAATCCGAAAACAAAATCAAGCTACACCATAGTCAAAGAGTATATATGGGGTGATAAATCAAGAAGTACAATAAGAAACTAAAACCTAGTCCTGTATGATGAATGTATCATTATTTACCTAATACAAGTGTCCTAATGCACCAAGTCTAAAAGATGGTTATCAGAGTCCTATTGAATAGATACACCTACCAATGCAAAAAAACTGGAACCTATGGCCTGGGATCTGAACTTGAAACACACTAAACCTGTTTCTATGAAACCAAAACCAAGCTCACAACCTTCTAGTCCCAAATTAGAACCCACTATAATACCCCTCTATCATGTCCCTACCTAATGGGTCTTGAGTCATGACTCACTAAGCCCACATCCATAGCTAGGGGTTGTCGTCTAGTGCTAAGTAGGCATATCAAAAACATGGGTGGTCTTTTCAAAACATACCTACATACACCCACACACCCACATAGACCTCCATGTAAGACTACATAGATATATATACTAAAAATAATGCATGAATATATCTATCCAAAATTAGATTACAATAGAATTAAAAAACGTAAAAATAAACACCCATAAACAGAAAGCTGTAAAAGCATCCAACCTACTGAGAAGGAGTGGACCACTATCATGTGAAACCACTTGAATGCTCCTCTTCCAAATTTTAGAAAACAATTGGTTTATTCTATCTCTCTATGCTGTTCCAACTTCAGGCCCTCCTGGTAATTTATCGAAATTCCCGTGGTCTTTAAAATACACAACACATGTGGGAAAATACTATTCACATGTTATTATAAGAATACTCACTAGGCACCCCCAAATCCCAAAAGAAAAGGGAGAACTGAAGGAAACCATCTTCTTGACCTAGCCAGAGAAATCCTAATCTAGAGAAAAAATGCCAGCTCAAAACCATCTTTGACTAAACATGATTAGTCAGATAATACCACATGGTGTGTCATCCATGATGTGAAAACAACACAAGGACTCCTAGAAATAAACCAAGACATTTTTATCTCATAATTCAAGTATCATGATGTTCCAACCTCATAGCCAATGACACGTTCTACTCAAGGGTGAAAGGTAAAAATGCATCTTGGAGAACACGATCCATTATCCCTATCATCATATATGGAATTATTATAAGAGATACATTTGACTAGAAAATAAACTAAAATCCATGACAGAACCTCTATGCGATACCATAAAATCATGTATCACATACTGATGTCAGTAAACCACCATCCCAAAGGGAACAATTCTCAGAGATCATGCTCATTTGAACACACCCTGACAAAAGTCACGTTGAACCTCATCGGATATCAATAAATAGATATGGGATCTCACCAATCCCTAACGGGGGATGCTACCAACCTTACTAGAACCATGAAAGGTATAATATCTCAGAAAGGGGATCCCTCCCTAGATCCAATATGGGACACTTTGAACCTTTTATGTAAAAATGTAACATAACTATTTGGATAGAGGATCACTCCTAGGATCCTCTAGAGGACCCCAAAAACCCAATATGGTAACCCAATAATCTCATTCAGATAAGGAATAACTCCCAGGATCCACTAGGGTATACCACAACCAAATCTGACATCCTAGAGAGAATATAACTCAGATATAGGATTTTCGCCACTGTAATGTTGTTCATGAAGATTACACAAACCCTGTCTGGTATAACTAGCGATGTAGGGGATTATACTCTCGAGGATACAAAAAAATCTACATATACCATCTATAGAGTAGGGTGTTATATATCAAACAATTACACAAACCTAATGACACCATCTACTGAGTAGGGGACCATATAACCAAATATTCCACAACCTTAATAAAACCGCCTTCTATATAGGGGACCATAAAACCAAAGATTCCATAATCCTTACAGTTCTGTCTTTCGATATAGGAGATCAACTCTAGTGTAATGTTGGTCTCAATGATTCCAAGAATTAGATATAGGAAAAAATATGATATAGGATCCCACCCATACCTCTCTGAAGGGATGATACAACTGTAAAAAAATGATAGAGGATCCCAAACAAACATATCTGGAGGGATACAAAAACTCTATATATGTTTATCAAATCAAAGGGATAAAAATCTTATACTAGGGACATAATTCCACAATGAGCCATATAGGAATAGACCAAGGGAGCTCACTTAATCACTACTTATCCAAACATCACTAACCTACAAGACCCACAAAATTTCTCCACCTCGTATCTCCTAGGCCCAAACCATGACCCACTTCACATTGTATATGGAAAACTACCCATGTTAGGATACTCACATGCCTAAATACATGCCCTGAAAGAGGATATACGTGGGGAGAAAACTACTACTAGATGGGACTACATGGAATGTAAGGGGTTCCATGTTACCCCGCATGAATACCCAACAATGTCCTCTAAAAACACATATTTACTATGAATGTGGTATTACATGGAGTATACAGATGGTACACAACATTCCTCACCTTACTTAGGCCCCGTCCATGTATTACATTCATATAGATCCGCCCGTTGTGTCAACCACACAACGTATACCCCAGACACACAATGTGTCCTGGCCAAACATCAACTTAGCCATGTCTTATGTCTGGGTCCATTTTTGGAACCTCATGATCATGTATTCTAGATAATTACATTTACACAGCTATGTATGTTCACACTGCTTCTCTAGCCATGTCCACAGGCCACATGACATGGTGTCACTACACAAAGTGTAACCCAATGTACACGATGTGTAGTACCAAAAACTCATATTCCCTAAATGAGAATAACACATAGAATTCTCTACATAACTACACGCCAAATAGATGGGAAAATCCCTTGATATTCCCTATGAACAGCCCAAATCAGCCCTGTTCAATGTGAAACACACAGATCGACCCTCAAGGGATCCATTGAAAGCGTCTAAGGGATCTAAAATCTTAAAAGGATGCATAGAAAAGGGGATCTTGACTTAATAATAAAACCACCTACCACATGGAAAAACTTCAAAGCTTTATGGTCAAATTGGAACTCATGAGATCCTGCAGTATTATTCAGGTGTGATCAACATCAAGATCAGAGATCGGTGGTGCCTCATTTCGATGATTCAATACAGTAGTCATCCTTCACTCAATGTTGAAGAGGGGGATAATATCATTCCATCATGCACACTAGGTTGGAGGGAGTTAAGGTACATTATTATAATTTTATTAAACAATATTCTCTATTTGACACCTCGTTTCCCACTTACCTTCATCCCGCCACTTGACACTGATAAAGATTATGTCACACCTAAGGTAAAAATGATGTTCGAAACTCAACCGATGTGTCAGATTTCTTATCCGAGACTCCACTAAAGAGTTATGAAACATTTACCAAGAAACTTTGTGTTCAAGATAAAATATATTTTACATTTTTAATATCACCATTTCGATGCTCTCCAGATCTCGGAACTCCATGCTAACTCAGTCCCTAGATATTTATATATTATTAAAAATGTCCCAAAGTATTAAAGGATAAAAAATATTCACTACATACATGAAAAAGATATGTTTTATGAAAGGAAGAGTTGTTTTAATCTATATGTCAAGTAATATCATTATTTTTCCCTTATCATAATTTTTTGTGTTGATGATATTATACTAGGAATGATGAAAGAAAATATGAAATATTTGATTAAGAGATGAAAATGTTGTTTGATATTTCTATGCTAGGTGAAATGAAATACATTCTTGGGTTAAAAATTTCACCAAAAAAGAAACACATTTTTCTTTCACAAGAAAATTATGTTGTGGAACTTCTTAATAAGTTAAAAATAGAAAATTTGAAACCTATTTCCATACTAATAATAGTGGGAACAGATTTGAATAATAATGGAGAAGGTAAGGAAGTTGATTAGGAATAGTTTCAAAATTTAATGGGATGTTTTTTATATTTGACTACCTCAAGTCTTGAAATTGTGTATGTTGTCACCTTATGTGAATGATTTAATAGTGCTATGAAAATCAATTTTTTGTCTTGAAAAATAATTATCATATATATCCAATGAACATAATATTTTTAAAGAAGGTATGATAGCACACAATGTATTGACTTGTTTGGTCATTCAGATGCTTATTGGGCATGAAATATTGATGATATAAGATCCACATCTAGTGGATTTTTCTTTCCAGGAAAACATTATTTTTGTTGAAATACAAATAACTAGAATTATTCCACTCTTATCATGGCTGAAGCCGAGTATGTTTCTACCAGTCAAGCCACCACCAAAATTATGTGGATGAAGAATGAGTTAGAATATTTTATTGTTGAAGTAAATTTACCATTTCTGTTGGGTTTTTATAATGAATGTTCAATAAACCTTTATTGAAATCTGGTACAACATTATCATTAGAAAAATATTAATATCAAATATCATTTCATCAAATAGAATGTAGAGAAGAATGAATTAAAGCTAGAGTAAGTTCCTACATCAAAAAAAGTTCCTAACATTTTCAGAAAACCTTTTTCAAAGGAACCTTTTCATAAACTAAGGTTGAACATGGGTATCCATCCTCCTTATCATCAAGGTTTAGGTATGTGTTTTGGTCCCCTATCTCATATTGTTGTTGTATAGTGTTTTCAAGAGGGATAATTGTTTAATAAATCTATCAATTTTTACATGATAAATATTTTAAGGAAGCATGAATATAGGGGGAGTTGTTCGTAATATATGAATCCAACATTGTAAATATGTCAACTATTGTAACATTTTTTTGGAGTGGTTAAGATATTTAAAGAAGAGAAGAATGGTGTGAAGAAAAGTTGAAGATGTTTCACAATGTTGATTTTTGGATACCATGGTTTTGTTGTTAATGGTTACTATTTCCTTCAATGAGTTAGATCAATTAAACTTAGAATTGTTGTTTCATAATCCATAACTTGATCTTAAAAAAATTAGTGATTTATGAATCCTTATTGACAGAAAAATACAAAGAGATAGATTATTCGAACCAATTTGGCTGGAAGTAATTATTTTAAGACGAATGATATTTTGTTTCACAGGTGTTGTCTTTTATTGTCAAGGAAGAAACAAATCCATTCACTTTGTATTTTTTAGAAATTAGACTAACCATCATATTTGGGATTTTTAACTCACAATGCTTAAGAAATTACATCATATTAGGAAGATGATTTCTAGAAGAAAAGGCTCATCATAATCACCATAGGTCCGAAATAAGGTTTTGATTGCAATGAGGATGAGAATAAGATTATACATCGATTTGATATAAATATAATTATGATTTTTTTAATTCACAAAAATCACAACTGTTTTAAAAACATCTGATGAAATATTGATTTAGGAAAGTGGGAGTTCTGCCAATTGCATTGAAGGTTGGGAAGAAAGATATATGTTGGAAAGGGTGGGAAGTTACAAAACATTCCATTATAAGTAATAAGATGCTAAATATAATCTTAAATGTTTTCAAAGTCATGAGGAATTCAGGATACAAGAATTTTTTGAAAGAAGGAAGTTACTGAAGTTGCAGATTTCTGGTCTCAATTCATCAATGTAAGAACACCAAGCACAGAAATGTTTGATGGATAGGAAGGTTAATTTGAATGTGATGTTTTGAAAATAATAGTTTTCAGGCTGACCAATATGGAAAAATATATAAATATTTAGAGAAATAAATTTAGTATTTGGTGTATATTGGTACCATAATCAAAGAAGGAAGGATATTTTTGAAGGGAAGAAGTCACTACCGACACCGTTCCATCATATGCAGTATGCCACCGATCCATGATAATGAATTAGAAAACTATTTAATTTTATTGGTATCTTTTTATGTCAAATTCAAGGTTTTATTAGAGGTAAAATTAATTTTTTGGAAATTTCTTGGGACCAATAAAAAAGAAAATAAATTTTATGTTATTAGGACTGATGAATGCAGATAAGAAGAAATGTTTATTTTGACCAATATGAAGAAGAAAACCTGAGATCAATCAACAATAAAGTCAACATTTTTCATCAAGAACAATTGTCTGTTGTTTTCCTTAATATGTCGGTCAAGTGAAAAAAAGAACTATGATTTATTTTCAAGATATTTTATTATAATTGGGCCAAGAATAATAATAATGGAACTAAAATCGATTATCTAAGTGTAGATGAGAAATATTCATCCAAAAAAGATGACACTGATGAATTCAATGGACTTAAGATCATCAATCTTGGAAGATAATAAATGAATAATTTCTTAAATCTTGTCAAAGTGTTATCATGGAGATAATAGATGTTGTTGAGGAGGTTTGAAGAATGGTTTTTTATGTTTAATTTTGTGTAGTGGAACATAATGAATATTTTATTATTTTCATTGAAATGAAGAGTTCAGAATGAGAAATTAGATCTAAGGATATTAATGATAAGTAATTTGTTTTTTATATGTTTCCTGTTTATTTTTTAATTTGTGTCTAATTTTTTGAGTGGAGAAATGTAATGAAGAATCCAAAATCTTTATCAAAATAAAGAATTCAAAATCAGACTATTGTTTTTGAAGAAAGTATGAAGTGAGTTGATGATGTGAGAAGATTCAAGAAGTTTATAGAAGAGTTTGGAAGAATTAGGGAAGTCAATATTTAAATGAAATTCAAGGGAAATTTATGTTTTTATGAAATTTGGATGAGAAGTAAAGAATTTATAAAATCCTTACCAAACCAAATTTTGCTCACATATATATATAGAGGAGATAATTTTTACATTCCCGACACTTGTACTATTCATGGGTGTTGAAGTGAGAATACAGAGAACTAAAGAGTTATATAGAGAATAAGTTTCCAGATTAATGATTTCCATGTAATTTTACCAGACATAAGGAGAAAGGAGAAGAGACAATATCGTAATTAGGGATTCTATATTCAAACTAAGAAGTTTGAAAAGGATTTATTGATTCATACATAATAAGTCTAGTTTTTTCTCAAACATATTTTGATAGTATTATATTCTTGTATTAAGAAATGGGACTAGAAATTAAACTGGGAAATCAAACCGAGTATCATTATGATGTCCAAGAAGTTCTTTCCTACTATTAGATAATAATGTGAAGAATTGTTTTTAAGGAAAATATATGTGAATGGTCACAAGGTTTCTCAATAACATGTTTCTTAACTTGTTATAAAAACTTTTTATTACATCATTTGTGATAGATAGATAATGTTCATTTTTTTATTGAACATAGTCCTACGTGAGTGTAAGGGAATATCCTATTTGTTTTATTCCACACAAAAGGATAGTTTTATAGTGGATTGTGTGGTTTTGAATTAGTTCCATACCATTCCATGTACATAACTACTCTTTTCGAGTTTTGAACCTTGTAAATTTTTATTTTCAATTGGTTGTTTGTTTGGTTTTGGTTTTGGAAAGGTAAAAACTCTATAATAGAAGGAGAATGATGTCACTGAGGAATGAAACCATAAAATAAAAATATATCCTTGATTCACCCTCCCCCTCTCAGTGATAAATTTAACCTCCTTGGAATTATCACAAATTTATAAACTAATCAACCTCATATGATTTATACTGACACTATGCTATAAATTTTTGGATGTATGTTCTGGATCATTATAAACATATCATAAATAATTCTTTGATCTATCAAGGATGTTTCATCCACCTATGACAAAAAAATATGGGTTTTATGTGGTTGTAAATATAAATTTTTGAAGGGATCTATTTTGAGGGATAATTGATAGCTATATTTATAATTAAAGGAAACGACTCCCAAATGGATTTCCCAAGATCCCCCAAATTATACCACAGAAGCATGATACATTTCCCAGAAGATAAGAATAAATTTCTTCATCCATCCATCCATTTTGGTATGTTTATCCATGCTTAGGCTAACATGATATCCCATCACCTCTATAATACCCTTCTAGAAGCATAAGGTCAAATGAATATCCTTGAACGATACAATGGATGATGGAACTATATGAAATATCAAAATCTCATAAACAACAATATTCCAAACCCTTTAACTATAGCAGTGTCCTGAATTTGAAGGAATGGACTTGAATTTGTGATTTGGTCTATCAACACCCATATAAAATTACACCATAAAGTAGTACATCATAGACTAATTATAAAATTAATGAACACATCATCCCATTTTCATATTATAAAAGGGAGGGGATGATGGAACCTATATGATTTTTTGAATTCTTACATAATTCATTGACATGTATAATATGAAGACATAGAGTTGGATATATCACATCTCAAACCCAGCTACCAAAACTGATGCTACATTTCATAGTACATATTTGGAGTACATAGATGAACAAACCAAAAAGAGAAATCACATGAATCCAACAATGTCATTATCACCAGTGATGGAACTAGCCATTAATTCAAGAAACAATAAACACCTTCCTTGGATAGTAAACACTTGATGAGGGCCTCCACACCATATAAATAATCTCAAATACATAAAAATTTACTAAATCTTTGTTTCTCATGGAAATACAACTAATAGAGAGATATGGTTAGATAAATTATGAAAGAAAAGATACCACATCCTTCCACCTTTTCATCCAAGTGAACTCTTGCAAAGAGATTCATGAGAGTAAACTCATCCATAGATTCATTAACAACATGATACGAAATCTTCCTATAAGGAGACACTTTAACAAAATCTAATTTTACTGGTGTATAGGAGATGTTGCAATCAAATGACTGAAAATACTCCACCCATAACCTATGCCTAAGATTCAAATATTTTTGAGAAAGTAAGTTTCAAAAAATCTTATGATATGACTAAATAGTTAACTATTATCTAAAAAGGTGGTGTTTTACACATTTGGGGGAATACATAACTATTTCATGATCTATATCATGATTCGGGTATTTATTCTACTGTGGTATATGTTGATGAGAACCATATGGCACTACATGATATCCCTGTATGATATAATAATAAAGAACCATGCCTAATGAATCCAATAGACCACATAGGATTCACCAGTTTCTTGAATAAATGTGATATGTTTTGTGGCTAGAAAATTATTTTAATTCATTGAGAGAGGTTTAAAACATTGAGTCCCACAGGAAAATTACTCCCTTTTTGGTATGATTGGTCAATAATAAAATAGGTTTAGATAAATAATTTATAAATCAGTAGTGGAACCCTACAAATCATAATAATCATGAAACCCCAATGAAATTTTATGGTTCCTCTGATGACTTGACATATCCCACCTTCTTCGAGTCAAATGGGATGCCAATTACAAAGACCATGTGCATTGGGAATATAACTTATCATATTAATAAATGAAATTCTAATATCTTAGAATCAATGTGGTTATATATCATGATTAAAAAAATATCCCTAAGGTGAAACATATGTTCTTGCTTATATATTGTTTACACTATAATTTCATCTACAAATACTATGATGAAATAATCATGGTATTATTGGAATATCTAGTACATCATATTCATGAACAATATAATAGAATCAGTCAATAAAATAGGAATAAAAGGATATTCTAAATGGTCAGACCTACTAGTGAGAGAAATGATAATGTTGTTAATTTTTTAACTATATAATGATGATACCTCGATCAATGGTATATTTTTTGAGAAATTATTTTTCCCAATCAAATGATAAAAATAATAATAACTAAGATTAAATGGGTACTTATTATTGGACATCACCCAATTATGTTCTCGATAATCGACACATAAACAATTCTTCCCATCAACCTTGCTGGTGAAGAGTATCGAGGAAAACAGAGGTTACATGCATAGATGGATAAAACCCTTGGATTTAAAATCATCCAACTTCTTGTTAAAAATTATTATTTCCACTATAAATATTATATAAGAATTAATAAATATAAATTAGGTTTCTAGAATAGGATAAATTGATAACTCTACCTCTCTCTCTAGAGGTGGACTTGAGAAGTCATATTAAAAAACATTAAGAAATCGCATGACCTCCAGGGAATGTTCACAACATTATATTTCCACTTAAGACTAAATGGAAAATAGAATATATTGATTTATAAATCTTTATCCATGATGGTCAGGCTCGGAAAGTCCTCAAATCCCATCCCCTTAAAATAAATGAGAACTCCCATTAGGGGCAGTATAGGACACCCATTGGTGGTAAAAATTCATATGATCCTTATGGGTATCTCAGCAGTACATCAGAAGGATAACCTCATAGATAATAATATCAAGGCTTAAGAGATCCCATACTGGCACTAAGTTGAATATAGAGAAGGCTCTTGAAGGATATTACAATCCTTGTTCCTTCCACTTCCTAATAGGAGTTTTCTGTTCCATGTCATAATCCATTATCCCCACCAGGAGGCTCAACGAATTCATAAAATGGTTTGATATAATGTATTTAGAGGAACCCATATAATAAAAAATAATTCACTATGAAAGAATATATTAAAATAATTCCTCTCATAGTAGTAGGACATGCCTTCGTTATGACCAAGGATTCTTCCATGATGTGAAATTTATTAACCCTAGAAGATTCATATTTTACATAAAAAGTATGGGGTTGATAATATACTTCCTTAAAGGAATTTATTTATTCCACAGACCCATTAAGTTCAGATGAACCCATGATGCTCTGTGGAGTTGAGTGGAAATGAAAAAACTTTTATAAATGGACTCACCGTCATCACTTTTTTTGAAGCTATGATTCTATTTTATTTCACATGCGTTATATTACCACCCTAGTATAAAGTTAGAGGTCCCCCATTAGTTTTGGAATATTTGGGATGAGATTTTTTTGGGAATCACTTATATTTCTTTAGTAAAAGTCAACATATATAATCTTATTTCCATAATAGCCACTAGAATGAGCATAAAAAATGGGTGGTATGATAGGAATCCATGTCTTTCCTAACTAGTCAGTCTCTTACATCAATGTTTTTTCCACATATAGAAATAATGACATTAGTGATGTGTTATTTTCTACTAATGAACATATGTAAAAATTGTTGAAAAATATTTACTTTTTTTTGCGATGGATAATAACATTCATTATAGAAAATACATAACATAATCAGTGATGGAAATAGATGTAAAAAAACATCACTATTAGTCATGACATGATGCTTGTTAGTGATTAATAATATAGTCTTTCAT
This sequence comes from Viscum album, assembly GCA_963277665.1. Lineage (NCBI taxonomy): Eukaryota > Viridiplantae > Streptophyta > Magnoliopsida > Santalales > Viscaceae > Viscum > Viscum album. The sequence continues at coordinate 190,347,895 of OY728127.1, forward strand.
AGTATATTCTATCGAAAATATTTTAGAAACAAATAATATGTCTATATTATCCCATTATAAAAAAACAAAAAAAAACAATGAAATAAATTTTACCCCTCCCCTTTATTTTTCTTCCCCCACTACACAACCCCCCCCCCCCCCCCCCAACACCACCACCGGACCGTATATTCACCCCTCCATGTAACCCCCCAATCTCCACCCCTCTGTCATGAATCCTTCCACAATGTATCCCCTCCCCACCCCATAACCTCCCTCAATTTTCACCCCTCCACCACATAGATCCAAAACCCAAACCTCTGATGTGCCCCCACTATGTACCCATCCACCATGAAACCAATTGGAGTTGGTGTTCTAGAACGATCCTTTTTTACTTTGTATTTCATGTATATTTGATGATTTGAATATTAATAAAATATTTAATTACATATTTTTCATTTTTTCATGATATTAATGTAATAATATCTTAGGATATCTTTATCAAAGATAATGTCATATTATTTCCCCACTGTGATGAAAAATTAAGTGCAATGATGATATTCATAAATATAGTTTTATGGTCAAATAACATACTATGGTAGGGTAGATAGTATGTAGACTATAGTGTCTCAATACTTGTAAGGAAATGAAAATTATTCCAATGAATTTAGAACTTGGTAATGTGAAAAACATAGATTTTAAAATAATAAAAACAAATTTGAAAGAATATTTGACATGGAACATCGAGGATAAACAAACCATGAAATATATATATTTAAATTCAATCTCTTTAACAGCTTATAGAACTTGCCACTCCATGTCTAAATGAACCATAATATAGTATACCGTTATAACCTAAAAATTAAATTGGAGGGTATTAATAGTAATAACTAAATTATGAAAATAATGGTTTTCTATTAATTACAAATAAAGTAAGAATCATTTAGAAGAAAAGATATTTCCTTAAAAACTGTATTTTTATAAAAGACAGTTTAGTCACGCTTTGCACACATAATTAAAAATTAATTTTTACCAACATTATAAAATTTATTTGATAAAATAAACTTATTTTTTTAAATAATAATATAAAAATTTTCGTATGTATATTCTTTCGTATTTTTTTGAATTGATTATTTTTTTAATAGATAGTCAAAATATTGAATTTTAATTAAAAGATACCATTTCATATAAAATAATTTGAAATTTAAATTATATATAAGAATTATTTTAAAGATAAATATGTACAATTATATATCTATTAAGTCAATTTTTTTGTTTGAATTATTTTCATTTTGAATTTTGATATGAAAACAATGTAAACTTTTGAACAATTTCTCATTGAAAACCCTCTTTCTCATCACATCTGTGGAATTAATTTTAAATGAAAATTTAACTCTTTTTATGAATAGAATTTAGAAAAATAGATTAAATATTTGGAATCATAATAATTTATATTATCTAATAAGGTGAAATTAATTTTTGACCAAAATGAATACTGAAAAAAGTAAAAATTAATTTCACTAGTTAATGTAAAAATGGGTTTACATGGTGTTTAAATATAAATGATATGGGTACAAATGATAGAAAAACTTATCAAAAATAAAATTTATTGACATATCTCGAATTTATCATTTCTATGTCGTGATAATAATTAATTTTTGATCCTTTTGGCATTTGAAAAATATGGGTGAATCTTTTTCTTCTAAAAAATTACAAGTGTGCCACTCAACTCAATTATAAAAGGCAACTCCCTCCCCTCACTTATTTACACCTTAAAACACTTTTATGTAATATAAGACATAACCAAATAAATTTTAAATTTCCCTTATCTCAACCTATCATCCTTATTTTTCATATAAATCCATCTTAGTAAGGCATTTTCTCCAAACCTAAGGTGGTTACCTGAAGAAGAGGTAACACTCTTCAATGATCATTTTTATTTTATTTCTTTCTCCACCTAAATCAATTATTAATAAAACATGAATATTTAAAAACATATCTATATTCCATATACTTAGATTTTTTATGTCAATTTGATGACCTATAACCATCTCCACTTCCATCAAATATGTTACAAAATCATCATTGGTGTGCACGACTAACTACCACCTCACAAACCGATGACATTAAATTTTCCATTAAAATCTACCAAAGTTGGGTATGATGATGGATATAAAGTATATATATTTTATTTATAACATTATTTTACCTATTTAGTCATTATATCATATATAACATTTTTAAATTCCATTCCGTATAGGATATGATAATGTCGCTTGTGTGTACAGAAGATTCCCACCTCAGGAAGTGACGCTATTTATTTTCATTAACAAATTACATGGAAGATAAAAAGAATATATTTAATTAATATATGTGATATATAAAACATAATTATTATATTAATGAAATATTTATCATTCTAAAAAGATAATATATCATTATCTCTTCTTACACTAAAAAATGATAATGTCTCTTTTGTACGTGTGGATCACCACCATCATGAAGCGATGTGACTCAATTTTTAACACCATACCAAAAGGATGACATATATAATTATATTTAAAGAAATATTATAGATATATATGATATTATAATCAATATATGAAGATAAAATATTTCATACCTTCTTTCCATTATAATCATTGAAAAATGGATAGATTACTCATGAGTACATATGGCCTACCATCTTCATGATTGTAATGTAGTACATTTTTCATAAACATATTTGATTATAGGTTTGAAAAGTATAATTTAAATATAAATATGATAATTATTTCATTTTTATTATTTTTTATGTGTTTAAATAATGACCTATTTTTTCATATTCAACCTACTAAAGTTATTTTTCACACATAATCCAAATGTCATCGAAACAGATGATGTAAACTTAATTGATTAGGTAATAATATATAACATGGTAATAAGAGAAATAAGAGGAATAATAAACTTAAAAACGGTTCTTTATAAATAAAATAATTAATAGATTTTTATTATTCATAAAGATAAATAAGAAACATGATGAGTCAGACTCAAGGTAAGGGTTTCTCTTCTCACTTTTAATCCTATGAAACATACACCATATTCAACACTTTTTTATTCTATGTGGTGTATATACTTACCTTTTTTAATTTTATATCATTAATTAATTTGTCTTCATGTTATTTAATTCTTATTTTAATGTTTTTTCTTTTGTGGGGCTTAGTATTCAAAAGTTACAAAATTTTTAAGGGTTATTTCACAATCCCATCATTTTTTGAGATGTTTTATATTTATGAATACCTTGGTGAAATTAATAGATATTTATATCTTGAAACCAATAAATATTTTTTATAATGGTTATATATGAATTTTTTAAGAAATATTATAATTTTAATCAAAATTTGGTAATTAAAATGATTGAGAAATTGTTTTTAGGAAAATTTATCATTATATCTCTGTTTGGCTAAAAATCATTTTCATCAAAACCCTTGATTTCAAAATTTTTTTTAAAAAACATTTTACTACTTTTAAAAATGATTTATTAAAATAATTTTTAACCATTTTTATTTTTTTTTCAAAATGTTTTCAAAGTAATCCTCATGTCATTTTCAAAAAAATGTTAGTTTGGATTTAACAGAAAATGTGAAAGGAATATCCGTGTTAACATGTAGGACATGAAATGAATTTTCCTCTTTCATTAACTATCAATGTTTTGAAAATTATTCTAATTTTTTTAATATTTTTTACATAAAAAATAGTTTTCTATATATTTTATGAAATTTTAATTTTTAATATATTTTCAAATTACAAAGTTTTTTTTACTAAAAAATGCTTTAATGATTTTTTGGGTACTTTTACTCATATATGATATCAACCATTTACTTATATTGTGATCCACTAGTGATATTCTATATCCACATTATCCCAGTTCTTTTATTGGATGGTTTATGATCAGTTTGACTGTGTATGTAAAATTTTATAATCGTTACCTATATTATTGTGGATGGATTATGAATATGTCTATTGATTGGGGAAAGTATTAATATTTAATATTATAGTTTTTAATATGATTTTTTTATATATTTTTTTTCAACCATTTAATATTAATAATGAATTAGAATCTGTATGTGATTGAAAGGGCTCTCTATAGCCCCAGGATGCATCGGTAGGTCTCATGAGGAAAACTATATTGGGTTTTGGATGAGGCCTTACCCATTTATATATATGTATTGGAAAAAGGCCTCGATAGTATTTATATTTTTTTGGAACAAGGCCTCAACAATATGTTTTAGATTCCAAATATCATGTATCACATTATTATGAATTCATCCATCTAACATGCAATTTTTTATCAATTCATGTTAGGCAATTCCCTAGATAGAACCAAATTTACGAATTTTGATGTAATGGATACCAAGTACATATTCCCTATAAAAATTACCAAATTCTCATGGGAGATACCCTAAAATATAATATAGAATATTTTATCATTATTAGTAATCCTAAAAGATAATAATTCTTCATCATTGTTCCCCTCGCCCCATGTATGACTAAACCTATGAGCCAAGAAGTCGTTTTAATTTTCATATGATGTAGGAAATGGTCCAAGGAATTCGAGGCTTACCTTGCATAAAACTAGGGAGAATAGTAGTGTCTATTTCCACAAACTCCAACTTAATGTTGTGAGATTGGAACATTTCAAAACCCTTCAGCATCGCGTAATACCCATCCATGAGGTGTAATCCCGCAAGCTGTGGATTAAAAATCAACGTGGATGGATCATGCATGTATTTTTTTTGAAGTCATTTATTGATATTCCATGTGATTATTTGAGTAGTTTAAATATCCATGTTTAATTTTCAATATCATGTGATTATTTATATTGAATTACTTTATCATCATATATTTCATCTATATTATGGTCAAGATATAGAATAAATGGCATGTGTTTTAGTTATTTTACTTTACCAATTGATTACTCCTAAATTATCCACAACTTCTTCTATAAACTGACCCTTACCATGAATCTGAGATCACTACATTATTATGTTTTATTTTACCCAAGTCAACAAGAAGTATTTTATAATTGATATACATTGATACACTAAGGGGAAAATGGATTTATTAAATAAAATAATTTTTATATGTTTATGTTTTAAAATTTAATGTGAATTTATAGTTTCTATCTAGTTTACCAATATTAACAAAATATTTGTTCCTTTTGGAATCAATTATTTGTATCTTATGCCAATGTTAAAAATAAGTCACCGGCTCCAGGATATTGGGGTCAGGTTTGTATAGTTGGTATAAAAGGATGTTTAATAGAAACATTGTGAACTAAATTTAGGAAAACATAGATTAAGTATCATAACCCTTTGACAAAACATGAGGACAAGCATAGAAGAACATCCAAAAGTTTCGGTAACGAATATATTTTTAAGTTTTCCCAAAAATATATCCATATATAGATACCAAAAGTGTATGTGGTTCTATAAAAGATGTTCGTAGGGGTAATAACATCAAAAAGGGAATATTGGTCTTCACCTGATCATCTCTTGGTGCATAAAAATGGACTTTATGGTGCACCAAGTTTGACACTATCATGGTATATTATTAGTATAATCCACATGTTGTTTACAAACTATTATTAAGTATTTAAATATATGATGACAATCAATGAAATATGATAAAATTATGGCATATTATATTGAAAATTAGGTATGTCAAAGGCAATGAAATATGTTTTATGTGTGGAAATGAATGGAAGAAAGCAATGAATTATTGAGGAAAAGGATTCTGAAACAAATTCTATCTGGATAACTTCACATTTGAAAAATCAAATGATCTATTAAACCATCATAGATTTAGGGTATTGGGGTCCCTAGACTTCCATTGATCATTCACTTTAATATGATCAATGACCGCTATCATTACCTATAATTATTTAGGCTTTTATTTAATCTACATATATTCACTTTCTACCATTTTTGTCATACATATAAATCTATTTTTGATTTATTCCATATAAAATTTTTACAACCCTTTCAACCTCATTAACATGATATTTTATTAACCCTTTTACGATGTTGGTTTTCCATAATGTAATTTCCAAATGTTGAACCCTTAATTACTGAGACCATGTTTAAATTATGAGGAAAAAAATTATTTAAGGTAGGGAAATGTTAAAAACTAATATTTTAAAATAATATCATTTTTATAGTGTATAATACATAGTACCCTGAGCTTAAACATCCCATGAAATGTGTTTCTTTAAATTTAATCTCTTTGATATATATAGGAACATACAATACCATGTGAAAATGAACCATAATATAGCATTCCTATATAACCCAAACATTAAATTGGAGGGTTTTAATAGTATTAAAAAATTATAAAAATAATGGTTATCTATTTATTATAAAAAAATAATAATTATTTGAAATAAATGTAACTATTTTATTTAAAATTATATTCTCTGTAAAAGAAGGTTTAGTCATGCTTTGAACACATAATTCAAAATTAATTTTTAACAAAATTAAAAAATTTATTTGATAAAATTCAAATCATTCTTGAAATCAAAATTTCAATATTATCTTAGGTTTATTTTTTTCTTTTTTTTGAAAACTTTCATTTATTGATAAATAGTGAAAATACTAAATTTTAATTGAGAACTATCATTTCACATAAATTATTTATAAAGATAAATTATGTTTTTAATTGGTTTTAAATTAAATTAGTTTAATTATATATATATTAATCAAAATTATTTAATTGGAATAATTTTAATATTGATTTTTGATATAAAAAATTTGTAAACCTTTAAACATTTTCTCAATGAAATCCTACTTTCTCATCACGTCTAGGAGATTAATTTTAAATTAAATTTTCCATTTATACAAATGGAATTTTAATAAATTGATTAAATATTTTGAATTAGAATAAATTTTATTACTAATTAATTTAATTTTTTTTTTGAAACAATGAATAATGAAAACTATAAAAATTAATTATAGGGGTTATGGTAAAAATTGGTTTTCCTAGGGTTAATCTAAAAGTCAGTGGTTAAAATGAACTAAAAACATACCTAAAATATATTTTCTAGTAAAATTTAGAATTTATAACATATATGTATTTATAAAACTCTATTTTGGAATCTTTTAAAATTTTAAAAATGTAGGTACACAATTTTCTTTTCAAGAATATAAGTGTTCCACTCACCTCACTTATAAAAGGTCACCCTCCCCTCTCTTCTTCACACCATAAGTTCCCTTTAGTTAAAAAATTACCTGAAAAAATAACATAAAAAATTCCCTCTTATTATTCTAGAGGCATTTTTATTAGTATAAATCCAACCTAGGAAGGATTTTAGGGGACACCTATGGAGGTTATCCAAAGAAGATGTAACATTGATCAATGAGCCTGTTTATTTTATTTCTTCCTTCACCTCATTAAATTATTGTTAAACCATTATGATATAATAACATCTATATTATCCATATACCAACATGTTTTATGGTAATCTAATGAATTACAACTATCTCCACTTCTATCAAATGTGTTAAGAAATCATTATTCATGTGTATGCTAAACTAAAACATCACGAATCGATGGAATTAATTTTTACAATACCACCAATAATTGTTGGGTATAGTGAAGGATATACAATATATATATATATTATATTTATCACCCAATTATACCTCTAAAATACATATATCAGATATAAATTTTTTTACTTTCCATTCTATATCGGATACTATAATGTCACTCATGTGTACGACAGATTACCACCTCACAAAGCAATGTGATTCACTTTAATTAAATCATTAAATAGAACATAAAAATGATAAATTTAATTAATACATTTTATATAAATATCATAATTATGAAATTCATGAAATATTAATAATTAGGAAAATAAAATATATCATATTCATTCTTACAGTGAAAAATGATAACATCGCTCATGTACGTGTGGACTACCACCTTCACAAAGTGATGTGACTCTATTTTTATCACCACACTAGATGGATGATATATATGATAATATTAAAAGAAATAATATGTTATATATGATATTATAATAATAATGTAAATATAAAATATCACATACCTTTCTTCTATAAAGATAATTTAAAACTGGAAATGTTACTCATGCGTAGGTAGACCTACCATCTCCATGATTGTAACGTAGTTCATTTTTTATAACTGTATTTCATGATTTGATTTAAAAGTATAATTGATATATAAATATGATAATTATGTAATTATTATTATTTTTTAGTGGTTTAAATATTGACCAATTTGACCATAGTCAACCTACCAAAGTTATTTTTGTCACATAAACCATATATCATCGGAACGTAGGATGAAAATGTAATTGATTAAGTAATCATATATAACATGATAATAATTCAAATAAAAGTAATAGTAAAAATTAAAAGGATATTTTAAAATTATATTATTAATATAATATTATTACATAGGAATATAATGAATGAATGTGACGTGTCAGACTCAGGGTAAGGGTTTCTCATCTCACATTTACTTCATTGAGACACACATGATATTCAAAACTTATTTATTTTATATGATTTATATAATTCTAATTTTTTATGTTATATAATAAATTAATTTATATTCACATTATTTAAAGATTCATTTAATGTTATATATTTCATGGGTCTTATGATTCAATAGTTACCAAAGTGGTAAGGGTTATTTGATAATATCACCATTATTTGATATTGTTTATGTTTACATCACCCTTGGGGTAATTATTTTATATTTATATCATGAAATAAATATATCTTATTATCTTATAGTTATTAATGAAACTTTGAAGCAATATTATATTTTTTCCAATTTTAGTACTTAAAATGAATGAGAAACTATGTTTTTAAGAAAAATGTAACTTTATTTATCTCATTAGTGGGAAATCATTTTTTATTAGAAACCATGTTTTATAAAAATGATTTAATTTTTTAAACTCTTAAAAATGATTTATTAGAGAAAATTTTTCCCATGTTTATTTTATTAATTTTTTTTGTATGGAATCACCATCCCATTTTCAAAAAACTTTCTGTTTGGATTTTATAGAAAATATGGATAGAATATTTGTTTTAACATGTATGACATGAAAGGAATTATCCGCCTTCATAAACAATCAATATTTTAAATATTATTTTAAATTTTTTCAGTGGTTTTTTTAATGAAAATATTTTTTCAAATATTTTCCAAAAATTTATTTTTAAAAATGTTTTTGAAATAAAAGGGTTATTTTCCTCAAATTTTTTTTATAGATATAATTATTGTATTTATACCCATAAATGAAATAAAACCCTTATTGAAATTATGATTTAGTAAGAATATGTTGTATTAATATCATAAAAATTATTTATCTGGATGGTTTATGATCATGTTACTATGAATGTTCAATATTATTACCATTCAACATATTAATCTATATGATTTATGATTATGTTTATTATTTGGGGAAAGTGTTAACTTTTTGTATGATAGTTTTTTTAAAATTTTTATGTAGATTTTGTTTCCCCAATTTTATGAGTAATGAATTTGAATTTTTAAGTGATGGGAGGATCACTCTATATCGCTAGATGAATCGGTAGGTCTCATGATAAAAACTAGATTGAGTTTTTTCTAAGGCTTATTAATTTATATATATTTCTTGGCATAAGGCCTTGATGGTTTTAGATGTCCTAGAAAAAGGCCCTGACTGTATATTTGTGATATCCAACATTATGAATTCCATTATTATGAATTTATTTATTGATATTCCATCTTATTATTCGATTAGTTATAATATTAACGATCAAGTTATAAGCATATGTGATTATTTATATGGAATTATTTAATATTTAAATATTCCTACTATATTATGCTCATGTTATTGAATAAATGGATTTTTTAGTTATTTAACTTACAATATTGAATAATACCCATTTAATCATACCTTAAAATGAATGTAAAACCTTATTAATAATTTGACCCCACCCCTTTCTTATGTTTTATTTTCCTCATGATACGAGGATGTGTTTTGTGATTGATATACAATGATACATGAAGGGGAAAAACATCATTCTCAAAGTAAATAAATTTTGTTTTTATGTTTTAAAATGAAATTCCAATTCCATTGAGATATCTAGTTTACCAAGGCTACTAAAATATTTGTCCCTTCTAGATGCTATTACTCGTATCTTATGCCAATATAATAAAGCACACACTAGCTCTAGGATACTAGGGTCAGGAGGCTATAGGTTATCTCCATGATATCAGATTATGATAATAGACCAGCCAGTATAAAATACATATGTTTTATTTTCAGTAGATATTTATATTGAGGAGTATGTGTAATTTTATTTTGACTGTGTTTTTATTATTAATTATTGTTTTCAGTCACACAATTGGATTTATTTCATAAACATTAAATATATAGTTCATGGAGAAGTTGGATATGTTGGGTGAGTCTCGAGAAACATGTCATTAGTGAATATATTAATGAATGATTTTTCAATTACATCATAATGGAAGGTGATATCTGAACCCTTTAAATTGAATATAAAAATATCATTAAATTCCGTAGAAATGGTGTAACCGTGTGTTCATTTTAGACAGTCAAAGAAAAACATATCTAGTATATAGGTTGTTGACACCGATGTGCATCCTAATTGATGAGATATTGTGACAAAGGAATCACATTACAAAGTGATCCTTTGTATGTGGCTATAAATCTTGTGAAATTATATTCTTTCCCATGGGTTACTTGACACATTATTGGATATAATTCTTGGACTATGGCAGGCACACCAAGAACCAATAAATGAGAATCCAACACGGTCACAAACTAATTTTTTTTCTTTTGATGTCAATTAAATTATATTTGAATTTAATTATTAGAATACCTATTATTCTCTAGACTAAGGATTAATTTAATCAATTATTTATTGATTTATAATATTTATATAGTAATAAAAATCTATTTACTTGTCAGTAAATAAATTTTATTACTATATAAATATTTAATAAATATTTATTCATTACATTATGAATAAAATATTCATTTTATTTATTGATGAATAAAATATTGAATAAAATATTTAATCATAAATTTAATACATATCTTTGAATTTGAGTAGAACAAGATCATGTATGACAATGAATATTAATTAGGAAGATAGAAAATAATATTTAGCATTACATGAGTTAGCGCACACTACAAAAAATATTATTATTTTTATTATTATATGAAATGAATTTTAATAAGTATTACTATATTATTTAAGGGTCGATATATAATTAAATAATATTTTAACATAATCTATAGGTATTTAAATAAAATTTTATATATATTTTGTAGGGTTGATCAAAATTTGAAAATCATTATGCCCATCAAAAATTCAATCTTCATTCTTCATCCTCTCTTTATCTTAAGAAAAAGAAGTACTATAGATATTACTTCAAGATAAAAGGAACTAGATGTGATGAGACTGAACAATACAGGAAAATTGATTAATTATACTAGAAATTGAAAATCAATTTGCATCGCTCAGAGATCAATGGTACACATGTGGATCACCGCTAGAGAGATTATACATTTGGATCCTCCATATACAATTAACTTAATCCAAATAGTTTCGGTTAGGATGATCAAAATCTGTATCAGTAATGTTCCTAAAATGGAAATCATATACTTATTTTAAATAAAATAATTCTAAAATTAATTTGAAAAAATTCCCTTTGGGTTCCAAGTCTTCATCTATGTGAATATTTTATGAATTTGTTTTGTTCATGGAATTCACATCAAGTACAATATTTTTAATGATACAATGAATCTAAAAATAATTATGTGTTTTTAACCACAATGGAGCTTCCAATATTCCATGAAACATTATGTGGTATTATAACTAGGACATGTCTCAAATTTATAATTATTTATTTGACTGTTGATCTCTGTACACAATAGTGGTTTAATAGTTCATTTATTGAATATTCACTATTTAATATGATTGTTCAATTTGCATGAATTCGAAGTTTTAATTAATATTATTCAACATTTCATTTTCCTAAAGGACTAATAATAGATAAAGAAATACTAGAGTTTAAATAGGTAAGTAAGAATATTTTTGGTTCGGTAAGACTAGGTTACACGATGTGTGACCACAAGACATGTGATATCCCGATGGGCACTACATCTTGTAGTGTTGATGGATACATGATGTGTCAAGAAGTAATTACACACAGTGATGTTATTACAGACCATGTGTAGACCATTCCAGTTTGGCACATGAAATATTAGATTAATTTCCATTTAATTCGTGTGTACGTCATGTAGTCTACACATTTTAGTAGTGAAGTTCACACAAACTGAGAGGAAAAATAAAAAGTAAAAACAATATGAGATTGATGATCCCAAGACTTAATTAAATACATGATGCATAGATGGTGTACACAACATATAGTCTATTAATAACCATGTTCTAAATACACTCTTGTTTTTTTGTTGAGTTATTCATACACACAACATGTGATATACAAATCCTATAATTGGCTTGAACATGTTGTGTAGTCTAACATCTATTGAACATGTCAAGTATTTTGGCTGGCTGTACAGACACACAAGAATAATTATACAAGATGTGTATCTGGAAATTACTCTTCATGTAGTCTAGATGAGATATATAAAAATTCCCTAGGACTATATCCTTGAACCAAACAAATGAGGTACATGATGTGTAGCTCAATTGTACATATCATGTATTCTCCCAATAATAGACAAAATTAAATTATATTAAATGACTAATTAATGAATTTAAAAATTATTATATTTATTAGAAAATGACATGTTTGAAAATTTAATAATGGTCTAAATGTATTTATAAATTCACAATTAATTTATTTTAATAATCTAAAATTATTTGATATGTCGTATATTTTCCATAAATAATTTTTTAAAGGGGATCTCCAAGAGAATTTGGATGGTCATTATGATAAAACAAATTAATAGTTTAATGAATTAAATAATAAAATCATGTTTATATTAATAAGAAATGATAAATAGAAATTATTTTTAACTAATTTTACTTTTATGCATTCAATGGACGTGAATGACCATTCAACAGTTTGACCGTGACCTATGTATGTGTCGATATTATTTAATTTAATTTATTTCCTCGGTATATAATTATTAAATTATAAATTTAATTTAATGGTCTAAGAGTCATACCAATATCCATTATTATGTAGGGCTTGCGTGTTTATGGTTATTTATGAAATCCCCATTAACTAATACTTTGGTTCCCCTCACCTATATCTGATTTATAAATACACGTAATAAATGGAATATCTTTAGGTACATGGAAGTGGTTAATGAAATAACCATGTTAATGACAAAATATATGATACATAGGTGGATATGTGGATCTATCACTCATTATATGAATGACACAAGAAGTATCCCCTAGGTTATTGGTTGATTTATTGTCCCATAAATAAATCAACCATTAAATAAGCTCATGATCAAGAAAATTATATATTCATAACTTTTGAATTGTTTATTTTATTGATAGAATACCATGATCACACAAATAAAAAAATTAATGTACAAATATAGAATATAAATAAATCAATTATGTGTAAATTATTAATCAAACATCATTAATCACTTATGTAAAATCCACATAAAATTGACAATACGTATAAAAGATAAAACAAAAAATACTTAAGCATAAGATTTTAAAATACATAAACTAATTGATAAGTTGGACAATATCTTCCATTACTTGATTTGGAATGCATCCATAGAACTAATTGTCTACATGGACAATCTAAAAACATTTTCTTTTATTAGGGAGTTCTAATGAGTGTTTTGGGTTGACCTAGCCAAAAATATATTGAATTTAATGGATAAATTCTATAAAACAAAACTTTAGAGGAATGTTTTTAGGTATTACTAGATAGGATATATGGATTGGGGGGGGGGGTCTGCTGAATAGATTAAGGTGCTATAATCCCATAGTTGGCAAGACCACATGCCTAAATATCTCTTGATGATTTTCATGGATAATATATGAATCATAAAGAAGGTAAATATCGATCCTTTACTCTATAATGTATTTTATTATTATAATTTTCTCATTCAATGGTGAGGACTGTTGGGATAGGCTAAAATAGTGGGAGAATTAATAAAATTAATTTCTATTATTCCTCGCATAATTTATAATCAAGCAATGTAATAATAATATTCTCATTTATAATTGTTGAAAAATATTAATATCATCATCCACACTATCCCTATGATTAATTTTGATGAAATAACATCTTCTCAGTCGTAGTAAATTCCACGAATGATTTATAAGCATTTAGGTTGTGTTGGGAAATGAATTAAAATATTATGTTCTAGAATCCTCAGTACATGATCTGTCTAAAGAGGAGGCATGTGATCAAGTGTAACATTTACATGAAAACCACTTGAATGATGTAGTTTATGTTCAGTAGTTTATTATTTAATCTTTTTCTAGTGAACTCATTAAATCTCATGAAAAAATGGATGAATATACCATGATCGAGCATCTATTTGGTTTATACGAGGAATGTTCATGATAGGAATGCTTTGATATCTCCAAGGAACTAATTCACTGTAATATTAGAGAGAGTGTTCTAACCCGACCTCACGTAGTTAATCTCATTATCTACATTAAGTACATAAAGGTTCTAGGGTTTAAAATACCTATTGAATTGTTTCCCAATCTTGGTATTTCATCACCCCAGATATTCTATAACTTTATTGTTAATTTTAATATGATAAAAATTTACAAGAATATCCAAAAACTACATAATCTTATTTACCATATTGATAAGGGTAAAATACACAAAAATACCTCCCATTATTATGGTGAATATTCATAAAGGCCAAGCAAAGATCTATAAAGCCAAAGCTTCTTCATACCCTTATAAGACAAAAAATGTCAAGGGAAAAGGGGAATATGATGATATTTGTTTGACAAGTAGAAATGAGGCCCGCTAGAAGAAAAAATGCACCCAAATAATGAACTAAGGGGAAGCTACATGTTCCCTTTTTGTAGAGTGAAATTTCTATTTTTATATGAATTGTGTATTAGATATAGCTTGTGGTACCGTCATATATATATATTCAAATATAGTAAACAAGTAGATTTATAATTATTTACTAAGGGTAGTTAGATATATGAGTATCCAATAATGAAAATTTTCTATTTCGGATATCACAAACTATCACCTCATGTTGCCAATGGGAATGATATTAGTTTTTAAAAATTGTTATTATGTTCCATCCATTACTGAAAATATTATTTGTTTATCAAGAATTTATATAGATGTATTTATTTTCAAATTTGGGTGTAAATATTTATTATTTTATAATCATATAATTTTTTATGGTAGGGAAAATTTAAAGAGTGGTCTTTATGTGTTATATTATATAAACCATATAATGAAAATCGATGATGAAACTATATCACATGACACACACCACACAAAACTTTTGCATCACCACCTATATCTTGTAAATGAAAAGATATTAACTAAATTAAACCAAGTATGATATTTATATTCATTTTAAATAAAACCACTTG
The DNA here is from genome assembly GCA_963277665.1 of Viscum album. NCBI lineage: Eukaryota > Viridiplantae > Streptophyta > Magnoliopsida > Santalales > Viscaceae > Viscum > Viscum album. The sequence goes on from OY728127.1 coordinate 190,363,479, forward strand.
GTGTATTATAACCTTGTTTAAAATAAAAAATGACCAAATACATACTTTGTGGAAACAGTGGAAGGGAAAATTAGCATATTGAATTAGTTCATACCAATGTGTGCACACTATTTTCTATTGATGCAAGGGGTGGGAAAAAATGATTCCTAACTTTTGATGATAATATTATTGATATGAATTTGTCTACCTAATGAGGTATAATTATGATTCCATTGAGATATTCAATGAATACAAGAATGAAGTTGAGAACTAGATTGGTAAGAGTATTTAGAAACTTCAATAAAACCATGATGAAGAATAACTTAATAAATACTGCATTAATTATTTATGAGAGTTTGGGATTTTATCCCAATTCACTCTTCCTTATACTCATTAGTGGAACAATTTTAGTAAAAGGTGTAATCACACCCTATTGTACATGAATAAATCAATGATGAGTTATGTGAATATTCCATTATTCTTTAAGGGATTTGAGTTATAAATAGTATCATATTTACTATCCTAAGTTCCATTTAAAGTGATAGATGCTATTCCATACCATTTTATAATAGAAAGAAAAAAGTTCTTTCATACTTTCATGAGTAGGGATGTAAACCATTTTAAGGACTCTTTAGCTAACATACTTTCACATTGAGGGAAAAAGTGTGTCTTTATAGTAAATCCCAAGGAAACAAAGGGATAAAACCTATACAATCTAACAGATGAAAATGTGGTGGTTGAAAGATTTACCACATTACTTGAGAAGTATCATATCTATAAAATTGATAGTGGAAGTGATATAGACTTAGATGAATTCCATTCTGAAGATAAACAATTGTTTGAACTAGAATAGATTCCACAAATCCCCATAGAAGAATATGTTCTAGTCAATCATGTACTATGTAGGAGTACAATAGGGGTTACTGAACCAAAAATCTATGGTTTTATGATCATAGAAGATGATGAATCATTATTAAAAGATAATAAAGATCATATAACATACAAGTAAGTATTTCATGGAATAGATTTTTACACGTGGCATGAAACCATGAATTATGAAATGAGTTCAATGAACCAAAACCAATGATCGATTTTAGTAGATCCTCTAGTAGATTTAAAGGAAATTGGTTTTAAATGAGTAATAAATTTGAAACTAGACATGGATGGAAAATTAAGTACTAATAAGGTAGGACTGGTTTCAAAAAGGTTTAGACATTGTATAGGCATTGCTTACGACATAAACACTTCAGCTGTTCAAATGATAAAATCCATCAGAATTATACATTCCATTATGAACTTACATTACAATGTGATTTGTAAAATGGATTTCAAAATAGGATTCCTTAATGGGAACCTTCTGGAAGATGTCCATATGTCATAACCGAAAAGGGTTGTGACTCCAATGTATGTCAACAAAGTTTGGACATGAAAATGTTGCATTTATGGATTAATGAAAGAATTTAGGTCACAAAATATTCGTTTTGATGAAGCCATAATGGAATTTGGTTTCATAATGAATAAATGTGAACCATTTGTTTATAAATATTTTGGTTGGAGTGTATTTATTTTGATAATATTTTATATCGATGACATACTACTTATTAGAAATGAAACAACAGTCATATAGCCTGTTAATTCCTAGTTGAATAAATAAATGCCCATAAAGGACTTAGGTGAGGTATAATATATTTTTGGATCAAGACATATAGACCCAAGATACAACTCAATCTATGTAAAAGTTCATATATTGACAAGATACTAAATATGTTTAGTACGTTATAATCCAAGAGGGGGTTATTTCCAATGTCACATGCCATTCATCTTTCCAAGAAAATGTGTGCTCAGAAAAATGAATAAAGGAAAATAGTGGAAATTATTTCATATGAATTTTAAATTGGATCAGTCAAGTATACTATGACATGTAATAGATTTCATCTATGCCTTATGTTTGATAAGAAGATAGCAAGTTGAACTAGGTGGCTGCCCGTGGATGGCAGTCCAGGCAATCATGAAGTATTTACGACATAAAAAGTACATGTCCCTAGAATATGGATGGGATGATGATATATTCATCATATGATATGTATATGATAGATTCTAAATAGATTAAGATGATATAAAATCATAAATGGGATACATAATCCATTTTAATAGAGGTCTTATGAGTTATCAAATCTCAAATAACTTTGAGATTACATATTATAAATAACATTCACAATATATTGTGGCTTTTGAGGCAGCTAATGATGATGTTTGGGTACACAAATTCAACCAAGAGAATAATGTGGTACCTATTAGTAATGATCTTATTAGACTATATTATGATAATAATATAGTAATGGCTATCAAAAAAGAATTCAAGACCACATATATGAATGAAGAACACTTATCATAAGTAGCATCATTTGAGGGATTTTTTTTAAAAGATGTGAAGTCACGGTGAGAAGAATATATGAAAAAGTTAATGTGATAGACCCATTGATTAAAGCCTTTACTCAATGGAAACATGACCATCATGTGTGGTTTAGTGGTCTGAAATTCAAAGGCATTTAGATCTTATCCTAGTGGGAGTTTGTTGGATTCCATGTTATAGGAAAAACTTTTTATACTTTGGATTATATTTATATTTTAAGAATTAACTATGAATAAAATAACCTATTACATATTATTCATTGTACTTAATTAATTTAATGTAATAATTTCCAAGTCTTTCTTATAAGGTCTTAGTAGTTCCTCGCTTTGATTAGATGCATGAAGTGTATGATGATGTTCTTAAATAATTTTCTATAAAAAATTAACATAATTTGATAGGGAATGTAGTATGTAGACTATTAGGTGTAAGTAATCATAAATGTATGAGGATTATTCTCAAGAAGTTTATAGTTGGTGATCTCTAAGATGGGAAATTATGGGAACATACCCTCTAGTATAATTCTTCATGTTTTTTGTTAGTAGATATTCTATTATGAAAATTTGTGTAATGTTCCTTAGACTTTAAGATTATTATTAATGCATGTTATGAATCAAAAACTTAGTTGTATTTTGTAAAATTGGATAATACAGTTTGTGGTGATGTTAGATACCTTGGGTGAATCATGAGTGACATGTGATTAATAAATAAGTTTAGGAAGTATTTTTCGCTTCATTATTTATATAATTTGATTTCTTATCACTTGGATTGGAATAAAAAATATTTCATTAAATTATGTGGCCATGTTTTAACATCATTTTAGTTTTAGATAACCAGAGAAGGACATATCAAGCATATAGAATGATGAAAAATATGTGAAACCTGCTTGATAAGATATTGAGAAAAATGAATTATTTTATGTATGGAGTGTTCATATGTGGTTGTTCGCATTGTGACATTAATTTTTTTCTCTTGGATTCCTTGACCAATTTTTAGACAATAATCATGGAATTTAGGCTTGCCCACCTAATTCCAATAGGAAAGAATCCTATAGGTCCACACACTAAGAGTTCAAATTGATCTTGAATAAATTCTATTTGAATTTAACAATTGAAATACATATTATTCTCAAGACCAAATAATAATATTATTAATGTTTTATTTATTGGTAATATTCACAAGGTAAGAAATTATTATTTATTAATTAATATATAATTTATTATCATATAAATATTTCATAAATATTTATTCTATGGATTGTAAATAAAATATTCATTTAATTTTTTGAAGAATGAAATTTTTAATTGAATATTTATTCAGGTGTTCTTTTTATGTAAAGGAATTGGTGTAAACCAAGATTGTGTCCTGTAATGGATATTTATTTTCATGTTGGTAAAAAATAGTTATCATTGTGCAAGCTAGTGTACACTGTAAAAAAATATTATTAATATTAAATCGTATGAGGTTTATAAATGATTACTTTATTATTTAAGAGATGATTCATAATTAAATAATATTCTAACTTAATCCCTAGCTCTATAAATTGATGGTTTTTTCTATTGTATAGGGTTTATTGAATTTAAAGAATTGTTGTGCAAAATAAAATCCCCTCTCTATTCCTCTTCCTGTATTCCTCTTTAGAATGAGTAGTGAAAGAGATATCACTTTAAGTTCAAATGATCTAGACGTGATCAATATAATCAACAAAAGACAATTGATATTCTTAAATAGAACCCAAAAATCAATTTTTGTATCAAAGATATCAAAAGATCATGTGTGTATCACTACTAGAGGGATTCTACACTTGGATCCTTTATACATAATGGACGTAATCCAAATTGGGGGTTTCAGGATGATCGACATCAATATTGGAGAAATTTACTAAGATAAGGTCATTATTCCCCCAATAATAAATAATTTAATTATAAATTTAACATTCCAAGAACCTCTATGGGGACTAGGTTTCCCCCAATTTCTATATTCGGTGACCAAATTTTTGTGGAAATTGTGTTTACATCATGTACAATATTATGAATGATCCAAAAAATTGAAAAAATCCATCATGGTTATTTCTCCCACTAAGGAACTTATTCCCTTCCCAGAATCCTTACACCACTCTCTACCGTGTATCCCCCTTGCTTCGTTGCGCACCCAATTAGAACCATCCTCCATCATGCACCCCCTTTTTTGGTGATTGAGGTTCGATTCTGCTATATAGGGACTCATCTTCCCTCATCCTTCCTTATTTTTGCGATTCACCTTTCCCTTTCAATACACTTGGTTTTATCAAACCCTTAGTCAATGTATTTATCTAATTTGATTTTTTATTCAATATTTAGGGTTCTTGTAGGTTTATTCTTCCTTATTTAGGTGCCCGCCATTGAAGGTGTCACATTTGAGCTCCTTACATATTGATTAATTTTGATTTGAGATAGTTTTCCCAATGTTTAATCTTCATATTTAAGAACACGATTATGTTTATTCAATTACTTTGTTCCTTTTATGTTTAATTGATATTTTCAATCAAAATATGCATTCAATTTTATTTCAAAGGTAACTTTCTATGGTTTTCAAGATTTCATTAAAATTCAGCTTTTGTTTGATTTTTTACAATTATTTTTGAGCATAATCTATACATTTTTTTGAACCTTAAATTGTAAATGGATGTTTAATCTTGGTATATTTTGAGTTGTGTAGGACTATATATTCATTTTAAATAATTACTATTTGTTTCCAATAATACTAAAATTTGTAAATATTAGAAAACTATAACAATAGGTGATAAATTTTAATATATATATAATACTAATAACAACAAATCATTAGTTATATTTATAGAAATGTTAGTTATAATTAATATATATTAGAATTACTTAATTTTTAAAATTTAATAAATATTATTAATAATTAGTAAAACTTAATAATTATTAATAATAAATAATAATTTTTTTAATAAATTATAAAAATCATAAAAAATACTAGAAATTATTAGAAATTCGTAGTAATTAGTAAAAATGTAGTAATAATTTAAAAATTAATAATAATCATTAAAATATTTGTAATTATTAATAAATAATTAATCAATATTATTAATAATTGTTAAATGTTAATAATAATTAGTAGATATTGTCATTAATTTTTAAATATTAGTCAATTATGATATTTTTTAATCAATAGTAAAAATATATATGAAGGACTAATAATTATTAAAAATAAGTAATATTTATTAAAAATAAAATTATAAATAGTAAATAATTAATATTACTTTATAAATTATAGTAATAATTAGAAATAATCAATAAAATTTAGTAATAATTAGTATAAAATTTTTAATTACTGGTAAAAAATATTTAAAAATATTAATAATTTTTAAAAATTCAGAATATTTATAAAAATAAATTAATAATTTAAAAAATAGTAATAATCATTAAATAATTTTAACAATTAATAAATAATTAGTCAATATTAGTAACAATTAGTAAATAATTGTAAATATTAGTAATAATTTTTAATTTTAGTAAATTTTTAAAATTTTACATAAATTATAAAAGAATATATTAAATACTAATAATTATTAAAAATTCGTAATAGTAATTAAAACGTAACATATAATTAAAAAATAAAAAAATTTAATTTTAAATTACTGTAACAATAAACGAAAATGTAAAAATATTACTAACAATTTGGTGAAATTTTTATAATTACTTGGAAAAAAATAAAAAAATACAAGCCATTATTATAAATCCACAATATTTTGTAAATAATTATAAATAATTTAAAATATTAGCAATAAATAACAGATAATTTGTAATAATTAATAAATAAGTATTCCATATTAGTAACAATTAGAAAATTTAGTAATACTCAGTAAATTCGAGTAATAATTTGTTAATATTAGTAAATTATGATAATTTTTAATAAATTTTAAATGATATTAAAACTACTAATTTTCTTTAAAAGTTTCCAATAATAAGTAATTTTTTTTAATACTTTATAAAATGATTTATAATTAGTTAATAAATTTTAATAATTATGATATAATTAGTCAATAGTTGTAATAATTAGTAAAAGTTAGTAATAGTTAGTAAATATTATTAATAATTTGTAAATATTAGTAAAAATTATGATAAGCTAAAATAACTTTCAAAAATATATAAAATATTAATAATTATTAATTTTTTTAATATTTATAATAATTTTAGTTTGGATTAATAAATAGTGGGTATTAGTTAAAAAATATGGGTAAAAATTAGTAATAATTAATAAATATTAGAATTAATTAGTAATAATTCATTATAAGTGGTCATAATTAGAAATAATTAGAAATTAGTAGTAGTTTGTAATAATTATTCATAATGAGAGATAATTATCCTTTTTTTTTTGATATTTTATATAGAAAACTATGGACCTAGGATATATAGACTAGTTTATATTACATGATGAGGATTGGATAAATCAATGATAAAATTTTAACTAATCTAGTATAAGTCATCCCAACATTGAGGGTATTGAATCCGTTATATAATTTTCATCATCAAATTCACAATTTTATTTGAATGAATATTTAAATGTTTAGATAAGAAATATGGTATCAGGAGATTCAAAAACATTGGTAATGAGGACTTTATCTATTGGGTTTTGGTTTTTTGAAGGATTATATATTTTTTTTATCAAGATGTTGAATGAAATTTAGTAGAAAATAAAGGTCATTTTTTTGTTGAGGATCCATTGTTTCAAAATTTATTACATGTGGTTTCATGATCATCTATTTGAAAAAAACTCAAAATGGTATTTAAAATACTGAATCAGAACCCTAAAAATTTTATAATTTTTTGAAATTTTTTGAGGATCCCTTATATTTGTGATGGAAGATAAGAAAACTCCAAGATGGTAGAAAATTTAGGTTTATTGAATCAGTTTTTGGAATTTAAAATTGTAATTTAAATTAAAAATTGTATTTTCTTAAATGGTTGTTTCCTGATGGATATACATTACTAGTATGTTTCTATGAGACCAAGAAGTTGGTTCGTAATTTGTGTTTTAGTTATTAGATGATCTATATATTCTCAAATGAAGGAATATTATATTATGATGATTATGAATCATTATTTAATTTCCTTACATGTATTGAATCAAAGAATAAATATGTCGAATAAGGAAATTTAAAATTTACATTGAAACAATTGTGGTATTTTCCAATTTCACCCTATTTACGGTGTCTATTTATGTCTCGTAACACATCTTCATTGGGAAAATAGAATAAATCTAATTTTTTTTTTTGTAAAATTTGAAATCAAACATGAAATGGCGATTCCTTGAAACACATTGATTAGGTGCATCCTTCTCTTATATTAGAAAATTATAACATACTTTTGAGTCCTTTTACTGATGGGTTTTCTCCATTTAGTGCTTATAGAAGCCAATATTTTTGTTGGCCTATTTTCATAACTTCTTAAAACATACCCCCTTTGATGTTGTTGATGGAACCATATATATATTTGGTGTTATTAATTATATGACATGAAAATAAGAATATAAATTTTTATTTAAAGGCACTAATTGGTGAGTTAATTTCATTATGGAACGATGGTGTCACTATATATATAAAATTTGGGGATCCTAATTTTTACTAATAGTTTCTATAATTTGGAAAATCAGTAAATTTCTGCTTCATAGTTTTTTATTTGGATGGATTAAACATGATTTAAAATTATGTAAGCATAGTATGGATGAATAAAAAGAATTATTGATTTTCAATATAAGAAAAAAAAATTATTTTTACTATCATATGAGATTTCTTCCTATGGTTTATTTTTTTTGGAGTAGAAATAATTTTACAAAATGTAGAAATTAAAGGAAAAAAACTCATGTAGTTATCCCATGTATTTAGGTAAAATATTTCATCTTTTCATTACCTCATATTACTTTTTTGACCAACTATAAACAGAAAGGATCATATATTGTTTATGGAGAGACCATAATAAGAATAAGTAATGTGTTATTTATGACCTTCCATGTTGGTTTGATTTTATGGTTGGTTATATGTTAGATTAAATTTATATTGAGAAGAATTTTTTAGATATCATATGTTATATCATGTTGGACACACTATATAAGACCAAACATAATATTAAGGCATAGTCAGATATTTCCCAAATTTTCAAGCGTCTCAATCATGAATTATTTGAAAAGTAAAGATCACAAAATTTCATTAATCCAAAATTATATTAAAATATTTCTAAAGGAATTAATTTATTATTCTATTAATTAATTAGATATTTGAGTTTACCAAGTTTTTATGCTTTTAATTTTTCTCATTTACACAAAAAATGGACATAATATCAAGTTACAAAGTCATAACTATGATGTCATAATGGAAATACAATTATCCATTTCTCTTAAAGTTCTATTTAAATGTACAATATTATATGTGTTGATAGAAATATTATATCTCTTAAATGATATTTCTATGGAAACATTAGACTATGATGCATTGGGTAATCTATAAAAAGTTATTGTTTTAATTTAATGTAAATTGGAGATAATATTCATACAAGACTTATTTGAATAATTGGAAAAATTAATATTTCAATTTTTGCATAAAGTTAAAAGTGGAAGGCTAGTATAATTATGATGGATTAACCCGTTTTAGATATGTATGAAAATATTAAAAAGTAAATTATGTAACAAATCGGTGGTTGAAGGTTCAATTGGAGGAGCATACTTGTAGGAGGAAATTTCAAATTTATTATGTTATTATTTTAAATATGAATATCCTTCATAACATAGTCACATGGTTAAAAATGAGGAAAATGTTGATGATGGAAAAAACAATGGGTTTTAGTGTTTAATTATCATATACTTGTTTTGGTCATTACCTTGAATGATGAAGGTAACATCATGACTAAACTACCCATAAAACCAGTAGCTGAAAAAGTTTCCACATGGCCTCAAGTGGAACTCCCCAAATTCTAGAGGTTTACGATTAGTAGATAGGGTCTAATGATAGTACGATGGGAGATAATATGCCCTCATGATCATAGTAGCGTATATTTATATCAGAAAATAAATAATAGAAAAAAGGAAGTAATAATAAATGAAAGACGGAGTAGTAGAAAAAAATATATCAAATGAATATAAAATAATATGAAATGGAAAATGCCAAAATACAATAATGAACACATATCCATGAGAATATATAATAATAAAATAGAAAACACATAGTTGCAAGTATAGTAAAATAAAAAAAATGAAATAAAGGAGAAAATATTCAAGGGATGTGTTAATGGGAATCCTAAGTATCACCTCAGTCATGTGCTCCTAAGTCCCATATATAAATGTAACAAAACAATCCAAATAACCTGGTGCTATGAAAATGAGGTCTGGTTGTGTAACCTTATGCAATGGCGGTCCAAACAGGGTGTGTGATATACATAGTAGGCCACCAAAAATAGTGTCTAAATCATAGTCCATTTAATGCATATAAAATAACCTGCATGATGTATATCAAAGTAAAGAAGAAATGTGAAATAAATAAATAACAAAGTTAGATCAAGTTCCTTAAGGAAAACTGGTAGACCATACCTACTTCAGACTTAGTAATAAATTTTTTAACCCTAAAAAACAAGAAAAAATAAGTTTTGGGGAGTATGAAAAAAACAACAACATATACATGTCTCATGAGATGGAACAACCCCATGAATGTTATTTGTCTTGGAAAAAACATCTCATTGATAATAAATAAGCATGAGAAGCCTTTACTATAAGAGTAACTAACAAGATTTAAAAAGTATCATCCTAGGAAAATAATAGGAGAACTATAAAAAGGAACCCATGTATCACACTAGGAGTGAAAAAATGTACTATATTTCATCAAAGTCCATCCAATGTGATCCATTAATTGCCTCCCATGTATCCCTCCCGGGATCATCCGAGATGAAATCTGAGCCTACACCTGGTATCTCATATAGAGTATTGAGTCTCACTCGTGGCCTAGTGTAACTATCATTCTACCAAGCACATGAAATGAGTCTCCTCTAGGAAACCGATATCACTCATGCTATTTTAAAAATAATGTGCGATGAGCCTGTCCTGTCATACAATTATCATCGCCGACGTATTCCCAATCCATCAGTGAGCCGAATATTAACCACAATGAGACTATCATAGGTGTTTAGTGGAATAAAACCTAAGTATAACTAAAGATGTTCATTATTCATTTAATCAATTAAATTAAAAAAATCAAAAAGGAAATTTTAGTGAGGATGACATAAAATGATCAAGAATTAATTTAATAGGGGGAAACCCATTTGCAATTTCATTTTATAATTAAGATGGGCACATACATAATTAATCCACATTAGAAGAGAGAACACAAAGAAGTCCAAAGAGACAACTATACCATAATAAAAAAATGGAAAAGAACATACATCACTTTTCCAATTTGAAGAAAATACACCCCATTAAGGGGTTTTCTTAGAATACATGAAATTGATATTAATGAAATACATGTAGTCCAAATTAGGCAATCCTATCATAATGAATATGCATCACATATTTATGAAAGATATAAAATATATGATCATCACAATTTTACATATAAATTTAAAAGTCACACCCAAGGGGTGTCTGCATTAAGGGGAAAAGACACTTATAAAGGTATACTAAACAAACCCACAAAATGGGGTGGTTCAGGTTGAGGTAATAACCCCTAACCATGCCAATAATTGTATAAATTCATCACAAAGAAATCTAAGAAATATAATTCAAGTAAATTGTTTATTTAAAAATGGCACTAGTTATGTTCGGCACACAACACAATAATACAATTTTATACTAAAGAAAAAATCAAGGCATGATATATATAATAATTGACTTATACCATGGAAAAATCACTCATCCAATATCGAGGCTTGATATAGTCCAGTTTTAGGGAAATTGATGAAATAGATGGACTCCATGAGAATATAGTGATTTAGGTCATGCCAAAATAGCACATAGAGAGAGAAGATAAATGACGAATAGAAGAAATATGAGTGATGGAAATACTGAGGGATCTCAAATTCAATTTAAGGCACTCAAATCAGAGATTTTATGATGGATATATCACAATACCTAAAAGAGGATAAATAGAACCAATAGAAGAGAATGATTCATGTGGGAGGGAGGAGAAAGAAAGGAGGATGAAGCAAATAACAATGTAGGGAAAAAACTGATAATTCACCCCATTAATGAGGAAAATTATTGGACAAACCATGCACCAACCATGCTCATGATGCTGCCAAAGGAGGGAGGTCACATGGTTCATACACATGGTTTTTGAAACTGTATGAAATCCTTATGTTTCTCCTATATCCAAGACCTTCATTAAGTGGCATAACCATGTAGATCATCCTTTATGGTCATACCAAATGATGCCGAATCTCATGATCCCCTAGACTAGTCTGCATTGTTTCCTCTAAGGGAAGCATGTTTTTAGAAAAACAATGCGCTATGCCTGCTTCTTCCTTTAAGCAAGTTTTGAGGTCCAAAAATTCATGAAAATAGATAGAACACCCATGAAATCCCCTCAGGATTTAAAACCTAGTTTAGAAACAACACATTTAAGTGTTCCAACTCACATAATTCCATTCCAAATCTTAGTTTATAAACTAGCCCATCCACCAAAAAATAAAACACAAAATTCCTTCAGAAAATAATCTAGTCCAAAAACACGGGATGCTAAAATATTCCCAACCTAGAATTTCTGATCCCTGAGAAGCCTTGGGGATATAATAGAATAACACCCAACCTATTAGGGTCATGAATCATTTCCCAAATGGCTACATCTCATTTACAAAATCTCAATTCTCTCCAATCATCTCTATTACACCTGAAATAGAAACTATTGAAATGTGAGCCAATTTTTTTATCCGAAATGTAACAATACGACAATACTTACATGAACCTGTTAATCTAAAGACATGATCACAATATCGTCTCATGAAAATTTTTTACCGTGGAGATTACCAGAATAAGTTATAGTATTTAAAAACCAACCGTCAACCACGATACTCCACAGTTGGATGTTCCCTTTTTAAGGATGCCTGTAGCATTCTAACGATGCTTACAACATGAAACCAATCATGAAATATTGTAGAAATCCCCATCAATATCATTTAAATTATATGTTCCAACCTATCCATGACAATATTTAGCAGACATTTACATTGCACTAGAAATTTTATAATGGGGTTCTTGAAACAGTTCTATAACTATAGTATTTATCGAAACATGATGTAGATAAGTTGACCCACTTCTATTTGATCAAAACCAAAACAATTGTATTTGATGTTCAGCAGAACAAAAACATGAAACATGATGGATTCTTCTATGGAACCTCACATTTTCCTCAAGAACATCAACCAAATCCTGTAACCAACATATGGGGATGTATCTAGCTAAAAAACTTCCTTTAAGATGTCATGCCTCAACATGAACATCAGTGAAAAACTGATCAAGAAAAATTGATTCCTAAAAAGATATACAAGTCAGAACATACTTGGTATTGATAAGTGAGATTTAGGTACCAATGAGAACATCCAGAAAACAAGATCATTGGTAGAACCTAGTGCGACACCAGACTAGCGATCGAGTCGGGGGGGGGGGGTATGGTGTCTAGGAGTTCCTACTTGGAAAACCGAGATTCACTCAGTACTAACCATTCTCTGACCAAAAAAATGCTTTTCGTGCAAAATCTAATGGATTTCACCCACCAAGACCAATGATATTTGAAAATTTATCATGATGTATATCTAACACACTCTCAACATACTTGGATGATGTCAAGGCAGGGGACATGATTGTCTCAAAGCTGAGAGTAAACTAGGAAGATTTAAAGGTTTTTGAAAAGGAACCAAGGCACATCTATAAAATACAAAAGATGTTTTTGTTATGTCTTTGAAAAATTCATTAAAAAACTAGGAATAAGTTGAATTGAACCACTATTGGTCAACCTCTATTAAAAGTGCTCAACTATACCTGCTGACACATCACCAATGGTGTACAATGATTATACCACTAGAGGAATCCAGTGATCTATCAAGAACAATAATCGATGTTCAACATGACTATTGATCTCTCCATGGTTGTGAAAATAGATAACCATATCTTCATCGAGCTTCCTTTAAAGCGTCGACATAATCCCAACTTAACAGCCCCATGGGTAATCAAAAACAACACTGACCATTATCAAATGGTCTTCCTTGGTTTTGTGAATCTATAAGGAAGGAAACATTTACCAGAATCGATGGTACAATCCCCACCATAGGAGTGTCCCTGTTTTATTATTTACTAAGAAAGGGAACTCATACCACGACATAAACCCTTTGACCACTGAAAATGGTTACCAAGTAGGGCTAACCCACTTTAAGAAATCATAAAATCAAAAGGGGACAGATAATAGCGACATAAAAGAATTGTAAAATATATTTACTTTATAATTACACGTGACACACATTCAGATTTATTTCCTGGTGAGTCTAGGCTTTAGGATTAAAATCCAAAACTGACCAACATGCATCTCAATACACACGATCCTTGTTTAGTTAGTCATATCAAGCATTAGGATGTGTTAAACTTCCCTTAACACTAAAGAAACTCTAAACTAAAGACGACTAAAAGCTGAACTCAGTAGCTCATGAATTTAACATTTTTACCAAACTCATACAATTCACTTCCTAATTTAAACAAATCCACTATTATACTGTGTAGCTACAAATACTACTTTGAGCGAAATGGAAAATCCTTTATACTTTCCATAGGCTTATCATACCAAAACATTCAAGTGTCGATGTCCCAAGAAATGAACTAGAAAGGATCCAGACCATCCTATACAACTATTAAATAGGATGAAGACCTCCCAATTCATCCATCACAGAAAAGGGAGAAAAGGAAGGGTCACACGACTTACTAGGTTACAAACCACATCCTTTGATTTCCGTACCCACTGGAACTCAGAATTACTAGTTTCTCACACCTATAATGAGGTTCAACACATCGCAAGATCACCCAACATGACAATTATATCATATCAAAACATAAGAGTCCAACATGGGACTACAACAGCGGAATAGTACCACATTCCTGGAAATATTCATGATGAATTACAAATGATTAAAGGGCTTGAGGGAACTACATACGGTGACCATCCCCTTATGAAAACATAATGTGTAAAACCAACAGAGGATTTTATTTCTAAAATGGTCACTAAGCTTAAGGACATATCATTTAGGTTTATAGTATAGAAGAATGGATTATGGGTAACTCCCACCCTTCTATTCTAAAGAAATATCAAGGAACACTGAACTTCCCAAATATGGGGGTTAAAACTAAGGAAACCTATTAATGTTACATTTTAAGTCAATACCCTAATTCATAATTAATCTTTGAACATTTAAAGGATCATATTTTAAGAATAAGAAAAAACACTTTAATAAAGGAAAAATAATAACACTTCTTTGAAAACACCACAAAGGCACACAAGAAAGTTATATTAAACCCACTTTTTAAAATGTTATTTATTTCATTAACATCCCATAATAATTAGGATATTAATTTCACAAACCCCATTTTAACATAATTCTTTATTTTAATAGGTTTCACATTTGGATTCGTCAAAGAAAAAGTAAATTTTAATGTATAGAGGAAAACACCCTTTAGGTTTTAGTTTTCATTTTAAATCCAAGACCTCATCTAAATACAAATAAAATTAGATAAAAAGATTTCTTATTAATTTAACAGGTACTGTTCACATAATATGAAAATAAATTCATATATGTAAAACCATATTAAGGGACGTGGACACATTAAATTACCACCATGACATGGCACAAGTCTACCCCATGGGGTTTAGTGTTATGTACAAAATAATGGAGACCTAAAAAGGCCCCGTTCCAGGCATCTTGGGATCATCAAAATTAAACCCAAATGATATATTTAAACAAATATTATTTTTAAAAAACCCTTTATGGGTTTATCTCATAAAAAACATTCCCCAAATAACCTACTTGGGTTTAGTTGATCATTTATAAAATTATCCATATGGTCACTATGACAATGTAATGAAGGTACTGGTCTTAATAAAGAAACCACATCATTTAAGGTAAAAAATATAACAAAATTTATATTAAAAATATTTTCTAAATACACAAGGCTCATAATTGATGGTTTTGTTATATAAGATACCACTTATCAATTTATAAGGTGTCCATACACTTAAAAATTGTAGGTGGCTCCCATATAACTAAAACCATTTAATATAGTATTAAGTAGAAAATTCAACAACCTCAACATTGATGAAATATTATTTAAGTATATAATGTGCATCTATAATGGTTCGATTATATGGGTCACCACTTTATAAATTATATAGTTCTCACAAACCATAAAAATTGAAAATAAACTCCCACCTAATTGCAACCATCATATCTCATCCCATGATAAACAATCCTAGAATCATAGAAATGGGAAACACACAAACAAGGAACAATAAAAATTTCAAATAACTAGACAATGAAACCTGCATGTAATGCCATATCCATGGAATGTGAATCCTTATATTCCTATAATTTTTCAAGTAATTGTCCCTCATTTACATATCTGGCCAAGGTTAATTACTAGAATCTCAAAAATTAGTAAGTAGTGGTAAGTACTATATTCAATCATGGTGAAATAAAATATCTTATAACAAAAAATAGAATGAAAAACAATCCCATCACTACACACATTGAATTTACTCATATGTGGGTAGATCACTCCTTGACATTACTATTTACCAAGTGTCAAAACATTCATGGTCCCCTTTCGACCATCCCAAAATAGTATGAAAAGTAAAATAAAAGCTGGGATACCACTTTGTAACATCCTGACAAACTACCTATAAAACATGTAGCTTGATAGGTCTCCCTATTTCCTCAATCATTCCCCCCATATGCCAGAGGATTTTGACTAGAAGTGATGGTATTATGAATATATGATAGAGAGATTATACTCTCATGATCATAGTATCATAGAGTTATATCAGAAAATAAATAATAAAAAAATATGAATCCACATTAAATGAAAGGTAGGGGAGAATAAGAAAATAATATAAACTTAATAAAAATTAATATGAAGTGGCCAATGACAAAATTATAGAATTCATTCACATGCATGAGAAGTTACAAAAATAAAATAGGAGATACGCAGTAGGCATTACTATATAATTAAAATAACTATGTAAATGAGATAAAAAAAATCCCCAAGGGATGTCTCAATGAGAATCCTGAGTACCAAATACATCATATGATCCTAACTCCCAACTATAAGTGAAACAAAAAAATCAAGAGAAACTGGTCCTACAATCATGAGGTCTGTTCAGGTACCTTGGTATAATGACAAACCGAATAGGGTGTTAGATATAATTATCAGGCCATGACCAATGATGTCTAAAGCATAATCTAGTTCGTTCATATAAAATATGCAGTGTGAACGTGTATCAAAGTAAATAAGAAATGACAAATAAATAATTTTCCTAGTCAGCTTAGGTTCCTCAAGGATAGATGGATGACCATACCAATATTGGACTAAGATGGAAATTTCTAAAGCATATGAAACCTATAAAAATGCGTTATGGGGAGGATGCTAAAAAATCCAAGTAAACATATTTTAAGATATGGATGGACCCCAATCATGTGATTTTTCTTATCAGACACAACTATTGGATAAAAAATAAGTGTCAGCAACCTTTACTATAAGAGTAACTACCACTATTTAATAATCAGAATACTGGGATGGTCTAAGAAAAACCATAACAAGGGACCCATGTATTACACTAGGATCCCCATGAGAAATCATTTCCATTATAGACCCTCCAATGTGATCCATTAATAGCCACACAAGTATCATTCCCATATTAGTGTGAGAGGACCTGTAAGCCTGTACCTATTATCTCATATAGGGGATCATGATTCACTGGTGGATTGGTCTAACCATCTAACCATTGATCACATCCAAGGTATCTCACCTAGGGAATCAATATATCTTATGCTAAGGTAATAAGAATATGTGGTGATCCTATTTTGGTATACTAGTATCACCCCAAAATTTACCTAATCCATTAGTGAAGCTGATCCAAAGCACGATGGCCCCATACTTGGAGTTTTATGGAATGAAACACAAGTATCGATCATGACGTTGATTATTCAATTTATCAATTAAATTAAACAAATGAAAAGTACTTGTTAGTGATCATTCTATAGTAGGAACAATAATTATTTTAAGAGGGCCACACCCATTTGGAATTTCATTTCAGAATAAAATGGGTAAATAATAAAGTAAGACACACAAGAAGAGAGAACACAATGAAGGCCATAGAGACACATATGATGTTGAAAACAAGAAAAAAAACATATATTAATTTTCCAATTTGAATAAATCACACTTCATTGACGAGTTTTATTAGAAAACATGACATTTTTATTCAATGAATTCATTTAGTGTACTTTAGTAAATACTAACACCAATTAGATGAAAACCACCTTCAAGGTTGTTATAAAATAGAAGAGAATCAAAATTTAAATATAATTAAAAATACACACCTAAGTAATGGCTCTAACAATGGAAGAAAACATTTATAAAGGGATACTAAATTAACCCACTCAATGAGGATATTCGGGATGAGTTTATAACCTCCAACCACTCCAATAAGGGTCTAAACACATCATAAAGAATGCTAAGAAATTTAATTCAAGAAAAAATATTATTTGAAAATGATATTAGGTATGTACAGAACATGGAACAATGATGATATTTTATAATGGAGTGAAACATAATGGATTATCTATATAACACCTTCCTTCTACCATGGAATACTAACTCACCCAATATCAAGGGTCCATTCTATCGAGTTTGAGAGAAATCAACAGAATGTATAAACTCCCTAAGAATAAGATGAATTAAGTCACACCTAAATATAACTTCAAAAGAGAATATATATATGAAAAATGGAAGTAAGAGGAGTCATATATTTCTATGGTCTCCCTAACTCATGTTAAAAAACTATAATAAGAGGTCCTTTGATGGAGATATCCTCATCCCTAGAGGAGGATAAGAAGAACCCACAAATGAGACTGCTATTTGAGGGTGTGGGGAAAAATAAAGGAGGAACAATGGAATAAGGATGTAGGGTAAAAATGAAATTCACCCATTTAATAAGGCACATGGGTTGGAAACATGGGTTGTCCAAACCATGTTCCAACTATGCTTGTGTTGCTACCTAAGTAGGGAGGTAAAACAGTTCATGTACAATGTTTGGGAAACCATGATCAATCCATGTGTTTCCCCTCTATCCAAAACCTATAGAAAGTTTCACAGCTTTGAAGATCCTCCCACCTAGTTAGACCGAAACTTTTATAACCTCAAATTATACTGTACTAGGACAAATGATTTTCTATAAGGGCCACACCATTTTAGACATACTGTGCACCCTGTTACTTCTTCCTTTAAGTGGGATTCTTGGCCCCAACTTTCCATAAACATAGAAAAAATCCAATGGGATACCCTTTGGGATTAAGAGAAGTCTAAAAATAGTAAATTTACGTTTTCCAACCCATGTAATTCCATTCTAAATCTCGGTTTATAAATCATCATGTCCACCAAATGATAAAACTCAAAATTCCTTTAGAAATTAATTTGGTCTAAAAACACATGATGATAAAATGAAATTATGATGAATTAATACATATTGATGATACCAATTTTTTTCAATTGGGAATAAATAAAAATATATTTTTAATAAGTTTAACTTTTTATTATTTTATAAATTTTTTAAAGATAAAAATTTATTTATATTATTTTTTGGTAGACTATTTGATAACTATATCAAAAAAGAAAATTATAAAAATTACCCCTAATTATCTTAAAGAACATCACCAATATAAATTTAAATATTAGTTTCAAAAAATATGATATGAATTTTTTTAATGGTGGAACATTAAATCAATTTTTTAATGACATATTTAATTGATACGTTTTTAATTTTTTTCTTCAGGAAACACAATATAGAAGTAAAATTAATACTTGACTATATGTTCTGGAAATCCTCCATATAACTTGGTAAAAATTTAAAATGGTTATGTGGTCAATGGATATCTATTTCATACATGAATATGTGGTGAATCAATTAAATCAATGAATCAGGATTTCTATTTGAGTGGATCTCATCATAAATAAAGTATAGTTGAATTTTACAGCTTGTTAGATGAAAAAATTATGTTTTGTTATAGGGGAATAAATTATGTAACAATGTCTAAATTTCATTTCTTTTATACTAACCAAGGTATGTGATTTAATTAATTACATGGAGTTATTAAAATTAAATATAAAATAATTCTTTCCATAAAAGAACCAATTTTTTTTATATCATGCATATGAAGTCTATTAAAAAAATACTATGCTATTTTGAGATTTGTAAATAACTGTTTGAGTGTAATAAAAATAAAATCTTATGACAATTAGTTTCTTTAAAAAATAAATTGGTTTCATTGAAGTGAAAAATATTATGATATTTCAAGAAATATTTTTAAATACATCTCTCACTCAACGAGAAAAAAATATTGATGATAAAACCCCCAAATAAAAGGGTCTATGATATCGATAATACTGATGAAGTAAGAAAGAAAAATGAAATATAAATCCATATAGAAGTTGATGATGCTAAATATAAATATAAAGAAAATTTCATCATTGAACATATGGTTGAATATGATGAATTTTTTATTTTATTATGGTATTTATTAGTTTATTATATTTTATATCTAGGTTAATAATTATTAATAGGTAAGATTATTTGTTTTAGATAACTGAATATGGAACCAATTTTATTTTCTATTCACTCGCTAATTTTGTGCTTCCTGATGATAAGCTCTATGAAAATTAATCTAACCTATAGGTTTCTTACACAACAATTCCAATTTGTACAGGGCAGAACCATGCTAGATTGATGATTCTAGACCATTTTCTTGAAAGATGTCCATCTCTTGATTTTTGATCATTTTTTGGAGGTATGTTGAAATATTTATGTTAATTATTTCATATTATGATTTTTTATTAATTTTGGTAATTATAATATGATTATATTTAATTATTTTCATAGTCTTTTGTATTTAGATATTTGTAAGGTTGGTGTGATTCTATAAACTTATTATTCTATTTCATGGGTGTAATGGGATGAGGTTCCCATTGATATTTGACATTATATATTTGACCATTGGATTACACATCAATAAATAATATATTTTATTTTAAATTTATTTAATTAATAAAATATTATTTTAAATATTATTTCAAAACTTATGGACTTCGATTGATGATAACATAAATATACAATCTAGGTGGCATGAGAGATTTGTATATGTGAATGTTTTCAGAAATTTTTACACAAAATATGAAAGGGATCATTGGATAGAGCTTCCATTATTGTTTTTGACCAATGCTACTTCAGTCATCAACCTCTCTATATCTTAGACCAGGTATAGGATGGACTGTACTCAAATTAGAAAAGATACTTTTATGAGTAGTTCATCATCTAGCCTATTGAACTTGGGGAGACATGAGGTCACACATAAGGATGAGATAGATAAATTTGTTATACATCGATGATATATGATAAGTAATATTATTTATTAATGTATATATAATTTCAAAGTAAACTGTTATTATAATATATAATCCACTATCAACCCCCCATATTACAGAGTTTTATGTTTATGAGAAGATGTACACTGAACCCAATACATGATAGATTACTAGAAAAAGTGATCACACTATTGTGGATAATATTTTTTTAAAATTTTACTTAAATTAATTTTAGTTATTTTTAAAATTTATAATGATATTTGAATGAAACATATGAGACTGAGGATTATTATTAATGATATAATCAAGATAATAACCAAGTAACTTCCATGTGTGAGTAATGTTGTAATGACGATGCTTTGATACATGCGATCATTATGTTAATAAAGGTCAAAAGATCAGTATTGGGTAATGATTAACACCTCCTAGGTATTAAGATACTTCAAATATATCATTGGTCCGATATAAGGGATCTCATGAAGAGTTTTCATTATCCATTTAATAATATTAAAAGAGGTTGTGAGATAAGGATGATATTATAAAATCCATTAAAGGAGAGTGGGTAGAGTAGTATGAGAATTAGTGTTATAAAGATGAGAAGATGTCAAAGTACTTGCGACAACTTGCGTATGGTGTTAGAATAAATTCCCCCTGACCCTTTTGGTGATTGTGCTCCTCCTAATACCACTTTATTCTAGTTTATTATTATTAGGGTAATATATTTTGATTTTATAAACATATTATTTGTGAAATGATATAATCATGATATGAAAATTAAATATATATTTTTGAATTTTTTCAAAAAAAAATTATATATTCTATATTTCATTATATATTTTTTGGAAATTTAATTAATTACAATGGATTAAAAATCAATTTTAATTTTTTTAATGTTTTATATACTTATTTGAAATAGAAATTAAAATTATTCGATAATAATATTTTTCTTTTTGACAGACCATTGCTAATTTTCATGTCTGCGATTCCCTTTTATATGACGAGTTTTTATGACAGATTCCCATCATAAATGAGTTTTAGTGATGAGTGACCTTCAAAAAAAAACCTTTCCCAAAAGTATAAAAATATAATTATGATCCACCATCTTAGTATATGTGTAAAGATTCAATACCAAGACCTGATAATATATGTTTGGATATAGGCCTAGTAGAAACATATAAGTATTCAAATATTCATTCCATATAGCATTTGGTGAGAAATGTGAAAGTTTGAAAAAGTGGTGGGAATAATCCATTGCCATCAAATTACATTATATTAGGGTGAAGAGATCAATTGAATTTTACATTATCAACATATCTGGAAAAACCTATTGAGATAATATAATCATGAATCCCTTCCAATAAAATCATTCATGTTGTTTTTTCCAAAACTACCATATCCAACCATCTCATGACAAAAAATTCAGGTTTGAAAATAAATAAATTTACCTTACATGAGTATAGGGATTATTTGAAATTGAAGGTCCTATAAATCTTTTTCCGAAATATCATTAACCTCTTGAGGGTAATTTTTACCTTGCAAGGAAGGTGGTTTTGGGTGGAGAAACTATGGGGCTCAATCCATTCCAACTCTAACATATGGTTCCACTTATTTAGATAGAACAAGAATTGGTAAGGAACCGTGGTCCATGGAACAAATCATATTTACCACAACCTCAATAGGCTTTTATTCTGCTGGGGGATTCTCCTATGGAACATTATATGTCAAACCATCCTTGATATTCATGAGACCTTTTAGGTGGCATGGAACAACACAAGAGTAAGGAAAAAGAATGATGATTAAAAAAACTGCAAATCACCCTTAAATTAAATTAAACAATTAATAATTTATTTTTTAATATGAGGATACTAAATACACAAAATTATAGGACCCAATGAAGCATTTTTTCAACAACTCATGGTATTATAAGTCTTCTCATGACCTGTGTTGGCCTAAAACTTTCTTATAACCCACCCCCTTATGTCTCGACAATGCTACCTCCAATATACCCAAAAAGGCTACCTAAAAATAATAATCTTATAATTTGATACCAATTTCCCATGAACCAACCTGAATAATCAATATAAATAGGCACCTGAACTAACTCACAACAAGTTCTAAAGATAATTCTCAATACTCACATTCTGAAAACTACTGGCGAGACATTGATGAACACATTTGGGAATTATTTTTACTACAAAAGACTAGATACTGTAGAATCCATGTAACATATAACATTTTGAAGAATAAATTTACATTGGGACATGAAAAAAACATCCTTTCGAGACAATGACTAATGATAAAATAGATACTAAAACAATAAAAAATACAATAAGACAAACCAAAATACAAACATGGTGTGACAAGTGTGTTTTCATCCAACCACACATCCGTCAACAACATACAACCTTTATCCCACATACACTATGTTACCAAGAATCATCTTGACTTAAAAAATACCTAAAAAAAGGTTTTCACATACACAATGGTATTTGAATGTTGTGAGAACAACCAATACTGTAAGTTGCCACAAATTATTATATAACCATACAGTAATCAATATACCAATTTTCACATTTAAAAAAAATAAATACAAAGTAGACATGATTTTTGTAGCTTTATATATGGAATAGAGAAATATTTATTTTCCATTCATGTATAAAAAAATGTATCAAATAATAATTCCCAAAATAATTAATGAACAAATAATATGATGAATATATGAAAATTCTACATTTCAATGACTAATCTATAAATATATTTGGAAGAAATAAATAGTCAATAATTCAATAAATATACTACAGTGGGGTAAAACCATATAGTATGAAATGCCATAGTCAACTAGCATCCCCACACCTTATTGATAAATGACATATCAAGTGCATGTGAAAACCCTATAGGGCACACAACATCAAGAATTTAGGAAGGAACGATATGGTCTTGCTGATCCCCATCATGTCTAAAAAATGTTTGTTTTATGTTGTAGCATAAATCCGTTTCATAGTTTCCATAAAATATCCTTGGATTATTTTCATTACTATGAAAAATGAATATCTAGGTTCCCATGTTCTATCATTGTCACATATTTAAAAATTTAATTTATGTCATTTCAATAAACACAACTAGTTACTCAATCATAAAATTGTTTATCAATACCATTTTCACATACAATTCTATTTCAATTCAAAACCATTTCCACGAAAAAATTATTTAAATATTTTTATCATTCAAAACCAATATAATGGAAACACGACATTATTTAAAAACCATTTAGGGAAAAATAATAAAACATATTTAATAAACATATGTTTATATAGAAAATACAACTTATGAAACTAGGTACCACAACAATCACGTTACTAAAGAAAAATCACCAAATCTATAAAAAATCATATTTTCCCTCCCTTTCCTTTAATTGGTGTACATGAATTTCAATTATGAGAATGAATTTGGTAGTTATATAAAAAAATATAATTGGAAATATAATTTTAATATAATTAAAATCTATCATAATGGTTTGGAGACTAACCATGAACCAAATGTGTGAGGCTCACTATACCCCATGAGTCTTTCATGGTTTGGATGAATAGATCAATTAACTATTAAATGAAAATGAAAATAATCCATTATCACCAGTTTCACACATTTCTAGATAGGGCTTATTTATTACCCTAAAATGTATGATACCTATTCACCCCCTCCTAGGAGACTTAACATATTGCATGTTTTCCTAAAAATATTCGTAGTTTGATGGTTCCCAGGATAGTGTAAGAATCATATGGGTCATTTACAAAATTTCTTATTGTCATGATCAATAATTAATATTATATTTTCAAGACTATAAATACCATGATTAGTATAATTTAATCATAGAATATATAAAATGGGTAATAATCCATGACCAAAGTGTAGGATCATCACATATTATTTATAATTTGTTTTGGAACTTATAGAATTAGGTTATATGATTTTTTTCTTAATTGATGGAACTGAAAATTGATATACATCATACTTCCATTGTGTTTTAGGAATCTAGAATAGATTCCCTGTAGCGGGGATCTACACCTATCCCATAAATCTCAAAATGAAACCATAAGAATCTATATGTTATATCACGATAGATCCATTTTCTTGCATCATTATACTTTGATAACCATTATAATCACTTAAAAATGATTCTTTTTTATATCTCTATACATGAGAGTAGAAGGTGGAGAAATATCACCCTTCAGTATTGATTGAGTTCATGTAGAAGGGAGCTCTCTAGGGCTTCAAGAGGATTATTTGGATGTTTTCAGGAAAAAAATGAATCAGCTCCCTTAAAAAAATATACAGTTGGGTTTATATACTACTAGGAGTAGAAATAAATAATTTAACAAGTTACCTTTATTAATTATTTAATCCATATGGAGTACCTTGTCTAAAATAATAATAATAATAATATTGTTATTATTATTTTTGGGCATTCACTAATCTCAAGAATTAAAATAAATATTATTTAATAAAATAATACTCAATATATATTATTTATCACAAAACCTTCAAACATGGTTTTCCATTAGACCATAATGTTTACTGGTCCTTTAATGATCACTATTTATTTAAAAAATAAAAATCAGTGAATTCTTGGACAATAAATAAATAAATATTATATTCCCTAAATAGAAAATAAATATTTAATAAATATTACACTCACAAAATATAATTTTGAATAAATAGTGTAAGAATATATGAAATCAAGAAAGAATTAATAATTGTTAAACCAAGAGAAATAATAACAGTTATTCCACTTGATTAATAATAAATAATAATATATTATTAAAGAGTGATTTTGGGTACACTTAGTGTGAGACTCTACAAGACTCTTGGTTAGTGGAATTAGGAGAAGCAGTCTAAAGTCCAAGGTTTTTAGCAAGAAAAATACAATGAAACCTATAGATAGAGAAATAAATTTCGTAATGACATAATAACTCATATAGATTCTTACTACGTAATGTCATCTCTTTTTCATGATATCTCTAATCCAACAGGTTGTATACTAGTGCAATCATCCTACATGCTCGATGTCTATTTATCTGAATTTACAGAAATTGAACTTTCATATGGAACACCATGGCCATTGACTTATTTAAGCTACATCATTTACATCAAAGGGAATGATATATAAACTTTCATTAATGAAAATAAGGGTAAAATATTTTCTAACATTATTTAGTAATGAAATATTACTCGTGATACCCCCAACATATCCTACATTAGTGAAAATATATGTCGTCACAATTTTCCTTAATACATTAATTTAGGAAACTTATAAAAATTATTAATTATAATATTAAAGTCTCAGGATCAATAAATATGTCCATAGATAGAAACATCCAATGAAACATATAAAAGTGGATTTATTATTGGTGGGTCTCATTATCATAGCATCATACACTCGATATTACCAAGATTGTACACCATGAGAAGGTGCCTTAAATTCCTATGAGTCTCCACCCCCGGTATCCTAAATCCTTTGTGTCCCAAAAATGAATTCATCTATCTATAGAACATATATTTATGAATACCTTCATGAAACTTCGAGGTTATCATCATATCAGGGAACTGCTATGACAATTCAGTGTGTCAACTACTCTTAGGACATTATCTAATACTATGTTACATATAATATCAATAATGAGGTGATTATGAGTTTCTTAATATTGAAAAAATGAATACATTTGATTACAAATTATATAAAAGTTCATTCTAGGGAACAAACCCCAACAGAATTATACTATCACTATAGAAAAATGATAAAAAACTTTAGTCTGCTAGTTATCACATGATTCTCTTGCTTATGCTAAGATAAGACTTCAGTCAAGGATTCTATAACAATTTATTATAAGGGACCTATACTTATTTTAGTTTCAACCATCTATAAAAAATATCTCAAGAGGTGATACTTCCAGAGTAAGTGATTGGTCCGTTGGTTTGACCATGGATATTTTGCAATAGACACCAGTATAGTTTTATCAAAATACAATGTGATAGAGTATTTACATCATGGAACCACATCAAGATATTTTATGATGTTTCATATCCAAATGTATTCTCTAGATACATTATAATATTTTATATAATCAAAATCTGCTTTAGAATTTGTGATAACTGGATACTTTGAACTCTTCCTTATCATAGCCCATTCATTGAGACAAAAAACATATACATACTCTGAAATTATATAATTTTGATCTATTTGAAAAATATAATTTGTATAACCCATGTTTACTAGATCATAATCACCTCTATACACTAAAAACTTATACTTATTTATCTTCAGATACTTAATGACATCCTTAATACCAGTCAAATTTTGTTAACCTGGATCATCTTTATATCTTTCTACCATGTTAAATACATTGGAAACATAATTCCTAGTACATAACATGAAATAAATTATTGATCGTATCACTTAAGTGTATGGTATCTTGCTCATTCTATCTTAATCCTATAGTGTATGAGGATACATTTTCAAATAAATATTTATACTATGTGACAATAGAAACAATACCTTCTTGAATTGTTCCATACATAATCTCTTTAGTATCCAACCAAAGTATGTAAATTAACATAGTCCAAAATGCCCCTTAGATCTATCTTGAATTATGGCGGTGACTAGAATATTGGATTCTTCACCTATTACCTTAATGGAGAAACCCTTGTTTAACCATTGATTAAAAAATTAATACTAGTATGTTGTTTCCTATAAGTAATATTTCATAATCATATATTACTAGGATAAAAAATTAATTCCAACAAAAAATCTTGTAAACACTTGGATCACATCCTTTCTTAGTGGAACCAAATTATTTCATAGCATTATCAAGTCAAATTTTCCATGAATTATATGATTTCTCAAATCCATAAATGGATTTTTAAACCATGAAATATTTTTTTGGAATAACTTGGTGTCACATACACTTCTGGTTGTGTCATATAGAAATATTCAAAATGGTTCTAATTAAGGAAAGAAATTTTGAGGTTCATCTAAAAAATTTCATAGTCATGGTAAGATACATTTTCAGGTATAGTTATGATGGATTTAAACAAGGAAACTGGTGAAAAATAGTAATCATAGATAATTCTTTAATGTTGTTTAAACCATTTTACCACTATCCTTTCTTTTTAGGAATTTACTTTACCTTATGTGTCCTACTTTCTCTTGAATACCATTTGAACCCAAAGGGATTTACCTCAACTATAGTATCAAATAGAACCTAACTTTGGTTATGATACATGGTATACATTTCAAAATTTATGTATTATTTCTATATTAAAGATTTTGAAATCTCTACAACCTCTTTATAGGAAAGAGTTTTATCATTGTCCGCAGATAATGAGTCACAATAATTAGGGACTAGAAAACCATATCTCTCTGGTTCTCTTACCTCTCTAATGATCCTTAAATTAAACTATTATTAAATAACTACCCCTTCAATGATGATCTGTGGAATATGTTATTCTAATAACTCTTATGTTTCTTGGGAATCATCTTCATTGATTTAAATCTTTCTCCCACTAACATTTTTTATGATTCTCTCACTCTCATGAAATATAACATATTTATTGAGAGTCACATTATTGTTTGAGGGGTTTTATATGTATTAAATATTTGCTTCCTTAGGATACCCTATAAAAATAAACTTTTTCCCCTAGTGTGATAATTTTTTTCCTATGAAGTCCTTAACAAACACCTCACAACCCCACACATGTGTATGCTAAGAAATTAGTTTCTTTTCCCTTGATAATTCTATATGATTTCTTTTTTAAAATTTTTTGGTACTCAATCTAATCTTTATTAAATAGTTTTAATAAATATCCCCAAAAGGATAATAAAACATCTCTATGATTCATAATCATCCTTAACATGTATAAAAAGATACGTTTACTCCATTCACTAATTCCATTGTTCTATGGTGTGTAAGGTGGAGTGAGTTGAGATTGAATCACAAACTTCTATAAGAAGTCAATGAAATATTGGTCAATATATTCACTACCTAGATCTCATCAAAAATTATTTATATTATTTCCATGTTGAGTCTCTACACCATTCATAAATTATTTGAATTTAAAAAAGGACTTTGACTTGTTCCTCATTAAGTAAAAATATCCATATATAGTCCGGACATTAGTAAAATTTATGATGTAAGAATACCCAACTCTATATTTTTTTTTTGAAAATGTTCCACACACATTAGTGTGTACCAATCCGAAAATATATATGGACGTTTCACCCTATCCACCGAGTGGTGGATTTTAATTTTTTCTTATAATCAGGAATGAAATCATTCATGTGGTTTCAGCTCAAAAGAGCTTAAATAAAAATCTTGATAGATCCTTTTCAAATGATTCTCATTTACATGGAGAAAATTGTGAATCCATACCTGGGACTTATATGAGTCATGTGATCCAGATTTTTTATCTATTTCAAATACTCAGTTTTTATAATTTAATACATAAAGGCTATTATTTAAACTGAAATACCATAACATATATTGAATTAATAAAATGAAGAAATTTTAATCCCAAACTTAAAAAAACTATATTTATCATGGCATTATATAGAAATTATCTTTGTGGTAGTAGTTGGTACATAATAAAAACATGTTAAAACCAATATTATTACTTTTGGAAATGAATTGTGGTAGTCACCAATGGTTAGTATAGCTATACTCACACCATTGGGTAGCTTAGAAATCTAACTCTCCTCTAGTAGTATTTCAGAATCTAATTGATTATTGTATTAAGATATATATGTGATCTCAATAATCTATATCTAATACCCTCTGTGTAGATATTGGATGTTTACACCCAATAAAGAATGAACCTTTAACTTACCCTTGTTTCAAGGTGTTGTTATTCTTATAGTGGCATTTCATTTCACATGAAAAATATATTATCTCCTTTTCATTGACATGCTCTGTATCTCCCACTTCTTGGAAGGAAGGGGTTTGGTAGATTTAGTTTTTTATGAGTTTTTTAACCCTTATCCCCGTTCTTTGTAACACCTGAGACTTTTATGAGAAATATTTTGTTTTTATGTTATATACATCATCAAAGGAATCTTTCACTACACACAACACTATCTTGGCATGCTTTACACGCAACCACAACCTTCCTCGATAGCTTGCGTTGTACGCAATACCGAGTTTCACTAAACAACGATATGCTATTAAAATATTATTAAAACTAGCCGTTATGCATTGTAATACCCACTTTTTTAAATTTTTTAATTTCTGTTTATCAAAACGAACTTCATTTTTGGATTTGGAATATCTAAATTAGCCTAGGGTGAAATTTTGGTATTTTTCTGAAAACTTTCAATTTTTGATGAATAGTGAAAACACTAGGTTACTATTTATAAACTGACTTTTTATTTAAATAATTATTTATTTTATTTAAATATATTTTAGGTCAAAATTGATACATAATTCCTATATAAGTTCAATTCAATTCATTGGAGTCATTTTATAATATTTTTAGATATATAAAAAGTTTATTGAACTTTTCACCGTCTTTTACCCACCTCCTAAGAGAATTTCCAAATTCACATAAAACTTAATTTTACCGCTTCTGTGAGTGGAATTTAGAAAATCCAAGAGACACAGTTAATATCAAGGAATAAAATTTGGTTCAATGATATGAAAATAATTTTTTTTGTGAATAGTAACTTTTTACTTTTTTTTACCACGGTTAAAAGTAAATAGGGTAATTAAGGGTAAAAATGATATTATTATTACCCTAACACGTGTCCTAATTTTATTGGATAAGTGTAATTCGACAAAAAACAACCTTAGGAATAAAATATGAACATTTAGGTCTACTTGGATTAGAAGAGGACAATTAATATTATTTTATTTAAAGAATAGTTAAAATAGTTAAAATCAAAGTTTTATAACTAATTTTTTTTTAATATAGGGTTATTAAAAAGATAAATTTGACTATAAATATTCATTAGAATTATAAAAATATTTCCTACATAATGGTAATTTATTTATAAATTTTAGAATTAAATAATTTAATTTATTTATGACACAATGATGATGCATTAATTATCTTATTAATGAAATATTGACATAATTGATGTTATAAATACACAAATAAATGTAATTTGAGATTTTTTATGAATTAAAATATTTTTTTAGGTTAATATGACATGTTAGAATTAATTTAATTAACTTTTTTTTAACTAATCATTCTGTTATGATTTTCACAAAAAATCAATTACCAAATAGTGTCAAAATTGACATAAAATAGTTTTTAAAACAAATATTATATTATTAATTGTTATTTTATTCCTAAAAATCTAAGGTTAGGCCAAATGATTTATATAAGGTTATATATATTAATAATAAACAACTTGGGGTTCTTTTGGCTTGTTATAGTAAGTTTATTAACCTTATAGTGTAAGAAAACAAAAAGACACGGTAAAAGTAAAATTATTTAACTTAAATTTAAATCTAAATGATAAAGTTAAAATAGAACCAAAAACTTGTCTAAATTCTATTGGATGAGAGGATTTCGACCCATCCCCACCTTATCTTAGAAATAAATCAATTTGGAGCTATTAAAAACCGAATATGACTTTATAATAAAATAATATTTTTAGTTTTTCCAAAGGTTCCCCTCTCCTCCATTATAAAAGGGCACCTCGTCCCTCTCTTACTCACACCACTTTGAGCCTTCAAGCTCAACCAACCCCTGCCAAATTCTCTTCTCCACTTCCCCAGAAACATCCTAGAGGTCCTGGTATTCTTCAAAGACCAATTTTAGTTCCCTAAGAGGAGGTCTTAAAGAGGCGCTTCAAAGAAGAAGAGGTTTAGACACTTACGAAGAAAATCTGACCTAAGGTAAGGGAAAATCTCGCAATCTCAATTTTTATCCAAGATTGTTTTTACTTAAAAAATTAATGGGGAATATTTATCATCCACATCCATGTTTCATCAGTATTTAATATTATTTCTATCCTCCTACAATTGTTTAAATACAATTTTACCTTTCGGTGAGTTTTTAGTAAAAGATATGAAAGGAATATTTTGTCGTTTTTCGTACGAGTTACTTTTTGACTTTTCTAGAAAAAGTACGAGAATAATGTTTTTTAACTTATACGGAATGAATGGATTTTTAGAAAATTATTTCCATGAAGCTTACTTTACAAGTTTTCATGTTTATTTTTAATCAACTTCTTTTAGTTTAAAATTATATGACATGTTAAGAAAGGAAAATGTTTTTGAAGTAGAAAGGATATTTTCCTAAATAATGGAGTTCAAGCGTTTTATCAAAATTATTTTCCATCTAAGATAATATAGGGTTCTGTTTCTATCCCTATTTTTACATTTATTTTATTATGTTATGATGGAATTATTTTTATGAATTCCTTTTATCTTATATGGATTTTGTTATGATGGAACGATGTTTAAGAATCCCATTTTTATTACATGGGTTATGCTATGATGTATGATTTATGATTTTGTGGAACACATAAGAATGGTTTCATTATGAGATGTGTGGGACCTATATCTCCCTCCAATTCATTGGGTAAAGAATTATATCTCATGAGATAGACATGGCTGGAATGAAAAGTTAATCCAGTTCAGTGAAACAGGACTGAAATG
Organism: Viscum album; assembly: GCA_963277665.1. NCBI lineage: Eukaryota > Viridiplantae > Streptophyta > Magnoliopsida > Santalales > Viscaceae > Viscum > Viscum album. The sequence continues at coordinate 190,396,176 of OY728127.1, forward strand.
AGGAGTGAACTTGGTTCAGAAAAGGACATTGTCCGCTTAGATAGTATTGGAAATGAGTCTTGACTAATAAGAAATGATTCTCTATGATTATGTGTGTATTCCAAAAAGTTTTATGTTTTAAGTTATGATTATTGGGATTACATTTCAATTCTATCATTTATCTCATGTTATGAAATTATGATCTCTTTTGCAGGTTATGATTTCCAAAATTAAATGTTCTTATGAATATGATGTGATTGATATTTCTTTTGTTTACCCTTACTGAGCATTTGAGATCACCCTTTTGTATGTTTTATTTCTCCAGGTCAGGAAGAAGGTTATTAAGTAAGATATTCCAAAAGGGACTCTAGATATGATGAATTAAATGGGAGACAGTGTAGATGCTTTATGAACCAGTTGTTTATGTTTCCCAGTTTCTAAAGACACTATACCTATACGGTCCTTTCATGGTTTTGTTATATGTTGTAATAAGTGTACTTTAATTTTGAATTATTAACAATGTATGTAAAGTATGGGTCGTTATAGTTGGTATCAGAGGAAAGGTATAGTCAACCTTTGGAAAATAGGATGTGAAAGCCTTAGTAAGAAACCTAAGGATATGTCTAAGCATAGAACACAATCTTAGTGTTTTAGAAATGGCCATGAAAAACCTATGATAAGACCTTAAGTGTGAAATTTTATTCTTGATTATGTGGTTTTCCTATTATAATTAGTGTTTCTCACACTATTCTTCTTGGTTTTAGTCAATGTATGGAACTCTAAGGAACCGTGTTAATGAGGAATGCGACGAGCAATGCAATGATTATCCCCCTGAGCAACCAAACGTAATGGGAGATGGAATGCAAAATATTTTAGCCATGCTCACACAACTTTCTCAAGCTATGAATCATGCAAGACTTCCAAATGAGAAAAGGAAGGAGCAAAATTCTGTTGAATCCTTCATGAGGCAGCGTCCACCCTCATTCAGCGGGTCTACTGGATGAACAATGGATCAATACCACTGAAAAGATATTTTAAGTTCTTCAATGTTCTGAACATGATAAAGTCATCTTAGCAGTTTATCGTTTGGAAGGTGAAGCTGATCAATGGTGGAATCTTATCAAGAATATGAGTCTAAGAGATGAAATTGAGTCCATGGAATGGGACGAGTTCAAGAACTTATTTTTCAAATAAGTACTTCCCTTGTATTCTCCAAACAAAGATGGATAATGAGTTTCTTGAACTAAAGAAAAAGGATGACGAGTCTTTTTGTACCTACAAAGTAAATTTTATAAGACTTTAAAGGTACACTTCTGGTATTATTATTCAACTTGAGAGTAAGATTGATCGATTCTTTAGTGGATTAAAACCAAGTCTTCGAAGGGAATTAGCCCTAAGGGACTTCAATAGCTATGAGGAAATCATTCGATGTGCTCTCAAAGTTTAGATGGATATTGGAGTAACCCATCAGTCATATGGGTTTGATAAGAAGAGGAAAATGGAATTCAAAGGAAAATCTAAAGAGCACACTAAAAAGAAGATGAGTTTTCCCTTATGCTCAAAGTGTGGAAAGAAACATGGAGGGAGTTTTCTTAAAGGGACATGTAAATGTTTCAAATGTGGAAAGGAAGGTCATCGGGCATTTGAATGCCACAATGATGGGAAGAAGATGTCTAGTGATGAAAACAAAGAAAAGGCTACACAGAGTGAACCTCCTACACTTCAATGTTACAAGTGCAAGGAGATGGGGCATTATTCCAATCAATGCCCAAATCCAAGGGTTGATGATGATGATCGACGTCAACAAACTCTTAAGGCCAAATAAAATGGAAAGTCACATGCAATTACTATCGGCGACGTGGAGTACGATAACGAAGTGGTGAAAGGTAAAATTACCATCCACTCTAAAGTAGAAAATGTTTTATTTTATTCCGGATCCACCCAATCTTTTATTTCTGAAGAATTTTCTAAGGGTATCACCGTATTACCTCAACAATTAGATTTTGAGTTAGCTGTGACAACCCCTAATGGCACAACAGTCGCATCAAAAGTTTATAATTCTTCTCTGATTTATGTTTGTGGGAAAGTGCTTCTTGAAAATCTTGTGATCCTTCCTATAGTGGAATTTAATGTGATTCTCGGCATGGATTGGATTTCTTTATATGGAGCTTATATCAATTTCCAAATAAGGGAAGTCACATTTCATATTCCAGATGAATCTATGATCTTCTATCAATGCAAGGATGAACATAACCTTCCAGTGGAAATTTCTTCCATCTTATGGGTCCTGATTCCACTAAATGAAGGTTATTTATCTCAAATGGTTGGAGAGAAACTCACGATTAATAATATGCCCATTGTACTAGATTTTGATGATGTCTTTCCGGAGGAATTTCCAGGTCTTCCACCAAATCGTGATGTTGAGTTTTCAATAGAACTCATACCAGGTGTTATTCCCATTTCAAAGACACCTTATAGAATGGCCCCAATTGAGTTGCAGGAATTAAAGAAGCAAATCCAAGAGAATCTTTATAAAGGATTCATAATCCCTAGTGCATCACCTTGGGGAGAACCTATTCTATTTGTTAAGAAGAAAGATGGATCAATGAGACTCTGTATTGATTATTGAGAACTTAACAAGATCACTATCAAGAAAAAATATCCTCTCCCACACATTGATGACTTATTTGACCAACTACGTGGAGCTCAATACTTTTCTACGATTGATCTTTGTTCAGGGTATCATCAATTAAGGGTCAAAAGGGAGGATATACCAAAGACGGCTTTCCGTACAAGGTATGGACACTATGAACTTATAGTGATGCCATTTGGTCTTACTAATGCCCCTTCTATCTTCATGGATCTAATGAATAGAGTCTTTAGAGACTATCTTGATCAGTTTGTGGTAGTCTTTATAGACGATATTCTTGTCTATTCAAAGAGAAAGGAAGAACATGAAGATCACTTGAGAATTGTATTGAAGACCCTGAGAAAGGAGAAGCCTTATGCCAAATTTACCAAGTGTGAATTTTGGCTTCAAAAAGTTTCATTTTTGGGTCACATAATCTCAAAAGAGGGGATATCTGTGGATCCAGCAAAACAAGAGGTTATAAAAAGATGGTCGATACCAACAATAGTAACTGAGATCCAAAGTTTTCTTGGTTTGGATGGATATTATCGACGTTTTGTGAAAGATTTTTCATGATTATCTAATCCACTCACTAGGTTGACTCGAAAAGGAGTTAAGTTCGTGTGGACGGAGGAATGTGAAGATAATTTCAAGGAGTCAAAAAGAAGGTTATCTAGTGCACTTGTGCTCACACTTCCTTGTAGTGGAGAAAGTTTTGTGATCTACAGTGATGCATCCAAGAAGGGATTGGGGTGTTTTCTCATGAAAAACGATATGGTGATAGCTTATGCCTCACGACAGTTGAAAATCCATGAGCAAAATTACCCAAATCATGATTTGGAGTTAGCTACGGTAATTTTTGCATTAAAGATTTGGAGGCATTATCTTTATGGTGAAAGGTGTGATATTTATTCTGATCATAAAAGTTTAAAGTATATTTTCAAAGAAAAGGAGCTGAATATGTGCCAAAGAAGGTGGTTGGAGGTGATTAAGGATTACCACTGCTCAATTCATTACCGTCCTGGGAAAGAAAACAAGGTGGAAGATGCTTTAAGTCGACAAGACCATGCTAGCTTATCCATGATGAGGATCATAAAAGATCCAATATTTATGTATTTACAAAGGATGGATCTTGGAATTATAATGGAAGGGGAAAAATAATATCTTTCTCAAATGAATGTTCAACCATCTATACATTTGAAGATTAAAGAGGCACAGAAAGAAGATGTAGAGTTACAAAAGAAGGTGAGAAATGTTCCTGAGTTCAACCTTCATTGTGATGGAATAATAAGGTTCAGGAATCGGGTTTGTGTTCCTCCCATCCCCGAATTAAAGAAGGAGATGATGGATAAGGCTCATAGTTCTTCATTCTCTATTCATCCTGGAAGCATGAAGATGTATAGAGACCTGAAAGAGTACTTCTGGTGGGATGGCATTAAAAGAGATGTTGCTGAATATGTCTCTCGATACTTGGTTTTTCAGCAAGTTAAAGCTGAGAGACAGAAGTATAAGGGGATGTTACAACCATTACCCATACCCAAATGGAAATGGGAAAACATCACTATGGACATTGTCACCGGAATTCCTAAAACATCCAAAGGCAATAATACTATCTGGGTCATAGTTGATCGTCTTACAAACTCTGCACACTTCATTGCTATTAGAGAAGATTTCTCTCTGGATCATCTTTCCATGATATATGTAAAGGAAGTGGTAATATTGCATGGAGTACCACTTTCCATTATATCTGATTAGGATCCTAGGTTTACCTCAAAGTTCTGGAGAAGTATTCAGCATACTCTGGATACAGAGTTGAGTTTCAGCACTGCTTATCATCCTCAGACAGACGGTCAGTCTGAGAGGACAATTCAAACTCTAGAAGATATGTTCAGAGCTTTCTCTATGGATTTCAAAGGTGGTTGGGATCAACACCTTCCTTTGGTGGAATTTTCTTATAATAATATCTTTCACTCCAGTATTCAGATGGCTCCTTATGAATCTCTCTATGGAAAGAAATGCAGGACTCCAACTTTCTGGGATGAAGTTGGGGAAAGAAAGCTATTAGGACCTGATCTTGTTGATGAGATGGCAGAAAAGGTCAGATCTATTCAACAACACATAAGAGCAGCTCAGCGTCGACAAAAAAGTTATGTCGATAACCGAAGAAAAGACCTAGAGTTTGAAGTGGGTGATAAAGTATTCTTACGAATATCTCCCTGGAAGAGGGTAATGAGATTTGGAAAGAAGGGAAAGTTGAGCCCTAGATATATCTGTCCTTTTGAAATCCTGGACCGTGTTGGGAAGGTAGCTTACCGATTGGCGCTTCCATCGAATCTATCTCAAGTTCACAATGTGTTCCATGTATCTCTCCTGATAAAGTACATACCCGATCCTTCACATGTACTCAGCTCATAAGTTGTACCGCTGGAGCAAGATCTTTCATATGAAGAACAATCGATAGAGATTCTCAATCATAGCGAAAAAGTCCTACGGAACAAGACCACTTTCTTGGTGAAAGTTTTATGGAGGAACCACCAATTATAAGAAGATACATGGGAGCTTGAGGATATGATGAGGGAGAGGTATCCTCATCTTTTTGTTACAAAGTGACGAATTTCGAGGGCAAAATTCATTTTAAGGGTGGTAGAATGTATACCCCGAGAATTTTATGAGAAATGTTTTATTTTTATGTTATATAAATCATCAAAGGAATCTTTCACTACACACAACACTATCTTGTCTTGCTTTACATGCAACCACAACCTTCCTCGATAGCTTGCATTGTACACAATACCAAGTTTCACTAAACAATGATAAGCTATTAAAATATTATTAAAACTAGCCGTTATGAATAGTAATACCCACTTTTTGAAAATTTTTAATTTTAATTTTTCAAAACGGACTTCATTTTTGGATTCAAAATATCGAAATTATCCTAGGGTGAAATTTTGTTATTTTTCTGAAAACTTTCAATTTTTGATGAATAGTGAAAACACTAGGTTATTATTTAAAAACCGAATATTTATTTAAATAATTGTTTATTTTATTTAAATTTATTTTCGGTCAAAATTGATACATAATACCTATATAAGTTCAATGAAATTCATTGGAGTCATTTTATAATAATTTTAGATATACAAAAATTTTATTGAACTTTTCACCGTCTTTTACCCACCTCCTAGGAGAATTTCCAAATTCACATAAAACATAATTTTACCACTTCTGTGAGTGAAATTTAGAAAATACGAGAGAAATTTTTAATATAAAGGACAAAAATGTGGTCCAATGAGATGAAAATAATTTTTGGTGAATAGTAACTTTTTCCTTTTTTACCATAGTTAAAAGTAAATAGGGTAATTAAGGGTAAAAATGATATTATTATTACCGTAACACATGTCCTAATTCTATTGGATAATTGTAATTAGACAAAAAAACAACCTTAGGAATAAAATATGACCATTTATGTCCACATGGATTAGATTAGGACATTTAATATTATTTTATTTAAAGAATAGTTAAAATAGTTAAAATCAAAGTTTTATAAATAACACATTTTTAATATAGGGTTATACATAAGATAAATTAGACTATAAATATTCATTAGAAAGCTAAAAACATTTCCTACATAATGGTATTTTATTTATAATTTTAAGACATTAAATAATTTAATTTATTTATGACACAATGATGATGCAGTAATTATCTTATTAATGAAATATTGACATAATTGATGTTATAAATACCCAAATAAATGTAATTTGCGACTTTTTATGAATTCCAATAATTTTATAGATTAATATGACATTTTAGTATTAATTTAATTAACTTTTTTCGAACTAATAATTCTGTTATGATTTTCACAAAAATCAATTATCAAATAGTGTCAAAATTGACATAAAATAGTTTTTAAAACAAATATTATATTATTAATTGTTATTTTTTTCCTAAAAATCTAAGGTTCGGCCAAATTACTTAGATAAGGTTATATATATTAATAATAAACAAATTGGGGTTCGTTTGGCTTGTTATATTAAGTTTCTTAACCTTATAGTGTAAGAGAACAAAAAGACACAGTAAAAGTAAAATTATTTAACTTAAAGTTAAATCTAAATGATAAGGTTAAAATAGAACCCTAAACTTGTCTAAATTCTATTGGATGAGAGGATTTCGACCCATCCCCACCTTAGCTTCTAAATAAATCAATTTTGAGCTATTAAAAACCGAATATGACTTTATAATAAAATTTTATTTTTAGTTTTTCCAAAGGTGCCCCTCTCCTCCCTTATAAAAGGGCACCTCCTCCCTCTCTTCCTCACACCACTTTGAGCCTTCAAGATTGGCCAAACCCTGAAAAATTATCTTCTACACTTCCCTAGAAACATCATAGAGGTCCTGGTATTCTTCAAATACCAATTTTAGTACCCTAAGAGGAGGTCTCAAAGAGGAACTTCAAAGAAGAGGAGGTTCGGACACTTACGAAGCAAATCAGACCTAAGGTAAGGGAAAATCTCGCAATCTAAATTTCTATTCAAGATAATTTTAATTCAGAAATTATTGGGGAATATTTATCATCCAGATGCATGTTTCTTTAATATGTAATATTATTTCTATCCTCCTATAATTTTTTAAATCCAATTTTACCCTTTAGTGAGTTTTTAGTAAAAGATATGAAAGGAATCTTTTGTCGTTTTTCGTATGAGGTACTTTTTGAATTTTCTGGCCAAAGTATGAGAAGAATGTTTTTTTTAACTTATATGGCATGAATGTATTTTTATAACATTATTTGCATGAATCTTCCTTTAGAAGTTTTCATGTTTATTTTTAATCAACTTATTTTAGTTTAAAATTATATGACATGTTAAGAAAGGAAAATGTTTTTGAAGTAGAAAGGATATTTTCCTCAAGAATGGAGTTCAAGCGTGTTATCAAAATTATTTTACATCTAAGAAAATACAGGGTTCTATTTATATCCCTATTTTTACATTGATTTGATTATGTTATGATGGAATTATTTTTATGAAGTCCTTTTATCTTATATGGATTATGTTATGACGGCACGATGTTTAAGAATCCCATTTTTATTACATGGGTTATGCTATGATGTATGATTTATGATTTTGTGGCACACATAAGAATGTTTTCATTATGAGATGTATGGGACCTATATGTCCCTCCAATTCATTGGGTAAAGAATTATATCTCATGATATAGACATGGCTGGAACAATAGGTTAATTCGGTTCAGTGAAACAGGACTGAAACAAGGAGTGAACTCAGTTCAGAAATGGACTTTGTCCACTAGGATAGTCTTGGCAATGAGTCTTGACTAATAATAAATGATTCTCTATGATTATGTGTGTACACCACAAAGTTTCATGTTTTAAGTTATGATTATTGGGATTAAATTTCACTACTATGATTTATCCCATGTTATGAAATTATGATCTCTTTTGCAGGTTAAGATTTCCAAAATGTTATGTTCTTATGAATATGATGTGTTTGATATTTCTTTTGTTTTCCCTTAGTAATCATTTGAGCTCACCCTTTTGTATGTTTTCTTTCCCCAGGTCAGGAATAAGGTTATTAAGAAAGATATTCCAAAAGGGACTCTAGATATGATGAAATAAATGGGAGACAATATAGATGCTTTATGAACCAGTTGTTTATATTTCCCAGTTTCTAACGACACTATACCTATACGGTCATTTCATGGTTTTGTTATATGTTGTAATAAGTGTACTTCAATTTTGAAGTATTAACAATGTATGTAAAGTATGGGTCCTTATATTCTTCCATTTCTTATGCACCATAAGGACTGTGAGTTTATCATTCCCCATGTTCTTATCCACTTGAGGAATTATATTATGATATTATGAAATTACAATGTAATTTTTTCTCACGTTCTTTTTATTAATAAAACTGGAGAAGGTCTTGGGTAGTGAAGAATGTATGAGATATATGTGGAACTAATATGTAAATTTAATCTCAAATATGTATAATTATTCATTATATCCAATTAGATTAACTACATGAGGACCAACTGGAACTATCTATCCATGTTTATTTGAAAATAGATAACTGTAGATCTTATATCTATGTTGTCTTGCCTTATTTTTATTGATATCCCAATGGGAAGACAACATTCTATAAATATCAATGACCTCATGTTTATTCAAAATCTCATAATTCATGGATGATTTCATAAAACATTGAACATATGCATCATTGTTCAAAAGTTTTTCATATAGTTTCAATTCATCCTCACTAGCCTCATTACTAGGGTAACCACAAATAGGTTCTTCCATCACATAAAATTTCCGTTCATGGCCAAAGATAATGCATACACACCTTTTCCACTATTGTAAATACATGCTGGTGAGAAGGTTATTCTTCTCAATTATGGATCACAATGATATGTTTTAATTAATTTATTTTTTTATTTCTATAAATAGGATATGAATTAGTTTTATTACTTTATCTAATAATATATAGTCAAACAAATAAAAATTATATATATTAATCTCCCATTATATTATCAAAACCTAATAGACCTCACCATTGGCTTGGTACTATCTTGTTTCATCGAAATTCTAGTGGAAATGATCTATATTCAACTTTTAATCACCCCAAATTTGTCTGGTCATTAAATTTCAGTGGTTTTAGGCAAGAATTCCAAATTCAAAAGGCATTAATGCATTGTTATTTTATTTTTTGAGTGGAATCCCCAATTATAAAATCCATAAATTGGATTCCCTCAACCTTTCCCTCTCTATTACACTAAGTCCTACATTAGAAGTCAATCCTTGACATTAACTAGGTTATGTCAACCAAAAACATAAAGTTATAACTTCGTGATAATTGAATATAACCCAAAATTGGATGGTAAATTACATTGAACTATGGTTTGATTTTAACAGAAGTAGTGAAAGGAAATAATGACATAATATATATAACTGTGCGACTTTATCTTTTAGGAGTAAATTTTAAAATAATATCTTTATTAAATTTTTTTAATATTAAGTTGATTTACATATGTAATTAACCACTTCATAGATAATATTTAATGAGATTATATTTTTATATTTTATGCTTGTTAATTCATTAATTCATGTGATCTTGAAAAATTTCCAGAAAGAAATAAGAATGAAACTTGATAAAAATAAAATAATAAGGAGATATTATCATGATCTTTTACTAATGGTTACTTTATATAGATGATAAAAAACTAACTATCAACCTTGGGGGAAAACCCTTGAAACATTTATGGTTCCTGTTGTGTATTTACACTTTACACCTATATCTATCTCTTGGATTTGTTTCACCTCATCTCCAAACATGTATTTTCTGCAGTAGCTTGGGAGATCCATCCATTACTTATTCTTTTACTCACATATAGGTGAGAGGAACAAAAGGATTGGTTAATGGGATTACATAAAAGAAACCATGGGAACACATTACCTTACATAATAAGAGAAGGGATGACATGCCTGACAAAAAATTAATTTAATATTAAATTAAATGAAACCAATATCATGAAAAGGTATTTCTTAATCTCATGATCATCCAAATTAATAAAAATAATTAAAAATTTAGTAAAATCAAAAATAAATTCTAATCATTCATATATAGGATAAATCATGCTCAAATAAATTTATTATCTACTTTAATTAATGCCTTTGATTATATTAATTCTCATATTAATTTTCATGAGACTATATTCCATCACATTTTCAAACAAATTATGTCAATTAATTTAAAATTAAATGTTTACAATAAAAAAAATACATTGGAGGCAACATAGTCATTACTTGTCTAAACCATAACTTATCACGTAATATCATAAAGAGCACTATCAAATTAATGCTCACATGGATTACATGATTTTTTAACATAACATATAATGATTCAATTTGAGTAGAATAATAAGTAGAATATTAATTATACATTATCTGTAAATATGAACATTTTATCGAAATTAATTCAATATATATGTATATATATATTAATAACCATATATAAATAACCCATAATAGGGTATGCACTATAAAAATAATGACCACATGAATCAACATGTTGATATGTTTTACAAATTATATTAGATAAATTTCCAATTCCATGTAAATTGGTAAAATTACACAGCATGTACATTGGATCTACACGATGTGTTATTTTTTCACCATCTTTCTATGGAACATTCCTTGGGGCTAGACATATAACCATTCCATGGAAAATGTAAGAGAACCAAAAAATTACATGGGAAAAATAGTGTGTGTTCTCCAAGTTACATGGACACCATTCATGTAGTCTTTGTATGAATATACACTGACTGTCTATGAATAAAGGACTACATGCCGTGTATTACAGTCACACAACATAAAATATAGTTGATTGTGTGTTAGGATGACCCAGTTAGAATAATGTGTATAATAAAATTCACTACCTGTAACAATAAAAATTCCTCGAGTTAATTATGAATTAATTAATAGCGCATTAAAAAATGGTACACGATGTGTATCTATGGGTTACATGACACATACTCTTGTGTTATCTGGCTAGACTCCTCATGTAACACCCCAAAATTTTTGTTTTTTTTCAAATTAATTTATTATTTTCGATATTTCTTACATTATAAATATATTTTATATTTCATATTACACAAAATCTAGTTATATTTAATTAAATAAAACACCGATTTTCCTCGATAACTTGTGTACACACAATACTGAGTTTTACTAAATGATAATACATTATTAACATTATTATTTAATATGATAATTATCCCTTCACTATTAAAATAGAGGGTATGGAATGGATTATATTAATTTTTAGAATGTAATGTTTATATATTTTTATTAATTAATTATTGATCATAAATAATGTAAAAATAATTTAAAAGAAAAGAAATGTCTTATAAAAAATCATCATTTTTCTAGAAGATGGTTTAATCGGGCTTTGTGAACATGATTTATAATTAATTATTTGAAACTTAATTAAATAAATATTATTTAAAAATACTAATTTTTAAAATTAAATTACTAAAATTTTCATGTGGTTATTTTTTGGGATTGTTTTGAGATGTTTCATTTTTGGTGAATAGTAAAAAATACTGAATTTTAATTGAAAAATGCATTTATTATTAAATAATTTATAATATTACTGTATTTTAAATTGGGATTAAATTTAATTATATCAATTTTGTATAAATTAATACAATTTAGGTCATGTGAATATTTTTTCACTTAATTTTGACATTTAAAATGTCGTAATCTTTTGAGCATTTTCACTTTAAAAACCAACTTTATCGTTACATCTGTAACATTAATGATAAATTAAATCCTACTAGTTATGTGTGTTTAATATAAAAAAATGGATTCCATATTTGGAATCATAATAATTTATATTTTAAAATTATTTTAACTTTATTTTTACCATAATTATTAGTGAAAATAGTTAAAATTAATTGCCGCATTTAAAGTTAAAACATTAGTCTGCACACTGCATTCATTTGTTTTAGAATTAATTTTAAATGCAAATATGTTTTTTAATTAATGAAATAATATTATATATTTATAATATTTAGGTATAAATTATCTAATAATTCTATAATTTTTTTATTATTAAAAGATAAATTACGTATGTAAATAAAAAGATATAGGTTACCCTGGTAAAAACAGAAAGGGAGAAATTAGGAAAACATAAAGTGTAAGGAATAACATGATAAAATGTGTTTATTTTTTTATGGAGGTTTATAATGAAAAATTAATAATTATAATATAATATTGATGAATGTTTTCACACATGAGGTAAGAGATACCTCACTGTAGTGAATACTTTTGTGTATTTACAAAAATTCCATGCCCCTCAATAACAAATTGGCTCCCACTGCCTTCACTTAATAACACCTCTCAAGACATTTTCTTTGACCAAAACTCAAAAAATCATATACCAATATCCCCACCCTCATACTAGAAGCCTTATATTGTTCCAAAATAAAACATAGAAAGGTTTGAGTGAACACCGAAGGAGAATACCCAGAGAAGATGTAATGTTCTTCAAAGAGCGTCCTTATTTTCTTTATATCTCCACCATATGTAATTATTATTTTGTCATGATTATATAATAAAAAAATTATATTAAAAATTATGATATGTTGATATTTTATGGTCATGACCTACAACCATATCTACTACCATAAAATGGGTTACGAAATCATCATTCTTGTGTACAGTGGACTGCCACATCATGAACCGATGTCATTCGTCTTTCCGTTACAAACACTCACAGTGGAACATAATGAAATATTTATAGATTATATATTATATTTATAATATTTATGATGTTATTATGTTTTTTAAATTATTATATGACACATAAATTTATACCCTACATTTTTTGAAAGTACGATAACATCATTCGTGTGTACGACATACTACAACCTCGTGAAGTGATGTGATTCATTTTGGATTTACATAGAAGGTAGTAATGATTAATATAATGAAAATATATAATAAATATGCAATAATAATTATATTGGAATGATATTATATATATATATATATTATTTACTTTTCTTTCTTTCCATATTATAAGAGAGTGTAAACAACGTTCATGCGTACATAAGACCTATCGTCTCCATAAATAGTGTATTTCATTTCCTATAAATAAATTGTGTGGATTAATATAAATAAATATATACTGAATATATATTATATTTATATCATTATTTAATTTTTTATATATAAAGAAAACATGATTGATTTAAGATCACAAAAAAAAGTCAAAACATATACAAAAAAAGAAAGCAGTTATTATCCAAAACATAACATTAATATGAAATTGTAAAAAAACTAGTAATAAAAGGGTCATAAAAATATATATGATTAAATATATATAATAATTATTTTTTATTATAATTATAAAAACAGTTATTTATTATAATAAATTTTTGAATGAGTATGATGAAAGTAAATACTTTAGGTAAGGGATCTCTCATATCCTTTTATTTTCATTGAGACAAATTCCATATCCATTACATGATTATTTTATTTGGTGTATATAATTCAAATGAATATATATTATTATTATATTTAAAATTATTTGTATTTATATTACCATTTTAGTACACCCATTTCATAGGGTTTTCAGTCTCAATGTTACCAAAGCGGTAAGGGATTTTTGTCTTAATTTTCCTTCTTTGAGACATACATTATGTTATGTGCATATATTTTTCACGAGGTGTATATACATCACATTTTAATTTTAATATCATGAATTTATTCATCATAATGATATTTTATGTTTTATTTTATGTTATTACTTTATGTGGATTATGATTCAATGTTACCAAAGTGGTAAATATTTTATGTTACAATCTCATCATTCATCGGTATTGTTTTTGATCAAGAGTCAAATGTTGAAATATCTTAATCTAACTCTCAATAATCCTCATGAAATTTCTTATCATATGGTTATGAATGATATATCTATGTTTTTTTATAATTTTTACACTTCTTTTTTACATAATATAATTATTAAAACGTTTTTAAGAAAATCCTACTTTATTTCTCTCTTCGTTCAAAAATGCCTTTTTATAAAAACCGTGTTTTTTAAAAATGTTTTCAACATAATTATTAACTGAAAATTTAAGATAATTTTCATAGAAAATATATAAAAAATGTTTCTTTTTAAAAAGTTTTTAAAATTATTTTTAAAGCTTCCTTTATAATATTTCAAATATAATTTTAAATAAAAATAATTTAAAAATGTTTTATGTTTTAAAAATATTTTTCAAATTAGAAAGGATATCCTCTAAAATAAATTTTTAAATTATTTTCAAATATTCCATTATATGTTTTCACATTTATTTTTAATGAAAATGATCTTCAAATTATTTAGATTTGAATAATTTATTCTCAAAACGAAAGGGATATTGTTATAAAAAATGTTTGTAATGATCTTTTAATGGTATATCCATTCATCAATGTCAAAAACCTTGTTGTTACATTTGATCTAACAGGGATAATTTTTTATGATACCACACTCATTATTTATCTTGATGGATTATTATTATTTAAATGATATTTCTATGAACCACATTTCTTTTACATGGGTTAATCGTGTTTTAAATTCATTGACATGAAACCAATTTCTTTTCAATGGGTTAATTAGGTTATGAAAGAATAATGATTTTTATGTGTTTTATGATGAAATTAATGGTATTTATACTTTAGATATGTTGTGGTTCATGGAAATTTCATATATCATGGGGAGACCAATATAGGGTTGGGTAAACCGATTATATCCTATATGATAGGGAAACCTAGATTGCGCTAGGTAAGCTCGTTACAACTATTAGGATGGGGAGGCTAAAATAGATCTTGGTAATCCCATTAAAACTCATATTATGAGGTGTCCAAGAAAGAATTGGGTAATACCATTGTATCTTATATAATGGGGTGAGCTAGACAGCGCTGCAATGCATTGGTAAAATCTTTATATCTCATGTAATAAAAATGGGAAACACATGGATGGGCGTAATCCACTATAGGAAAAAGTGCATCCTGATCCACTATGTTGATGGTTATTGTATTTAAACTCAACACATGAAATGTTTCATATATTAATTATGGTTAAACACATTTATGACATGATCTTATGGCTTCTAATTGGTTTATGATGATTTCCCACTCTTGTGGACCATGTATTCTCTAATGATGAAATTTCATTCCATGACTCATATTTATGAACCATGATAGATTGGGTATGATTTTTTTATGTTATGTTCATGATAAAATACACTTATTATTAATTATACTTTCATATGATCATAGATTGATATCTCTCATGTTTTCCATTATTAATCATCTGAGCTCTCGGTTTTATATGTTTCCTTGCCCGTGTAATGATGAAAGTTTTAGGCATGGTATTCCTAAGAGGAGTACTATGTGAGATGATATTTTTGGGAGATGATAAATATATTTCACCAAATTTGAAGTTTAGATTTCAAATATTCAAATGATCCAAAATATTATAGTCATCAAGAATGATTTTTCATAATGTAATAAATATTCATAAAAACGATGTAATATGCATATATCAGAATCCTATGTCACTATTTTTGGTATCAAATGATTTTTTTGTTATCCTTTTAAATATAGGACGATATAATATTAGTAAGATACCTAGTGATACTTCTACGGACATGTCGAGTTATATCTCCAAGGATAAATGTAATGATTATTCAAAGATTTGGAACATGTTATAGAATTAAGATAAAGGATAAAGATTGTGGTTTTGAAGAAATTATATCCATGTTTCGATAATACAATTTTGTTTTCCACTAGAACGGATGTACCTAGTGGGTTAGAACCCCTAAAACATAGTGTATAGACAAACTCGATCTGGATCTAGTGCACAAGAAGAATCCTTTCTACCAGCCTAGTTTGACAATCTGGGGGGATATGCTTTGGAAACATACAAGCTCTTTACAAATTATAATGAAGGATTTAAGTAGATGATGACTATGAATAAACTAGGGTAAACCTATGATTTCATAGATTCAAAATAATGTATCATGATTCATAGATACTATAAGAGACTTTTCATGATTGTGTGGTTTTCCACTATGACTAGGTTTTCCCACAATATGCATTATAGTTTCAGTAAACTATTGGAACCAGTAGGAACTAGTTTAACATTGTACATGAGTGCGAATTTATTTTTAAGAAGTAAAATGAGATCATGACTGGAATGATGGATATTTTTATTATGCTTAATCAGTCATAAAAACATGATAAATATCTTATAATTTACCCAACAATCATAGTCACCAAAGAAAAGAATGATAGAGTTCCCTGAGAACTCATATGGTGGATACAATGGAGGAATGGATATTTAGTTTCCTATATTTGAAGAATGTGGGAAGAACCAATCAATGTAATGTCCTAATGGAATTAAAAGATGTATTATGTGAGGTGGACATGTCTATAGAGTAGTTAATTTTTGATAAAAAGATGAACAGTTTAGTTAATGAAATGGTTGTGGATATTGGTCTCCCTAATGTTTTATCAATAGTTGAATATTTTATGCGTTTAAAGTGTGAGAATTATGAAATGTAATTCCCTAATGAGAATGACCGTGATGAAAATAGGCAAGGTTGTATGAGTAATGGTTATATTGATGATAATGAAGAGACTAAAAATTACATTTAAAAAGAGAGAGGAATTAAATAATTATATGATGAAGCCTAGTATATTTCATAAGAACAAGGTGGAACAAATTAGGTGTTTATGTATTATAATTGATTAATTATGAAATATTTTAGGATTTTTTTGTGGAATATTTTCGTTATGTATTTTCAAGAATGTTTTAAATGGCACTGAAGGACTAAAAAAGTGATATTTTTTATATTGGGAAAACATTCCTTAATATGTTTCAAATGTTGAGATAATGATATTATGAAAAATATATTTTACTAAGAATAATGTAAATTGGTCAGTACTGGTTACCTTGGAACTGATTAAGGATTTTTTCACACTGTGGTTTTTTCGATATTGGATGGTGTGTACATCATTTTTTGAATTAAGTAATATACATTATAAGATGTGTCTTATATACAGAATGTGGAAGAATATACATTTTCAATAATGTTTTATGGTAATTCATAGTATTACCATGTTTCAAGGGAATACATGATGAAGGTATTCACATGTGTTGTATATGAAAATAAATAACCACTTTTTTATATATGGGTTTTTAATTTTAAGTTGTTTGGATAAATTTGATGAAATTAAATATAAATTTTGAATTTTGGAAGGGTTATAAAGATAAAAATTTATGAAATGATTTTTGGTGATCATTGAATAATGTTTTAGAGATTAATGTATCATTTTTACATATGAATATTTATGTATACTGAATAAAATGTGCTAACAATTTTGTTTTTTTAATATATAATGATATATAGAATGACTTATCATTCTATCTATGGATCTTAAGATCCATTAGTGCTTCAGTCATAATAAATTATTCTTCATTTCATGGAGTAAAAGGTAAAGTGGGAATTGATCCAAGCACAACCACACGGTGTGATTGTTATTATGAAATGTAATTAAATCATATAAGTATATCATCTGATAAAAATTATTTAACATTAGGAAAATGGTCATGAAATAAATATTTTCCTATTATCATCATTTTTATGACACCAATGACCATTTTTAAAGCTCTTTGGTTTATGTATTTGTGATCGTTAAATTTATCCTAACCGTATACTCTATCACTCTTCATCAGTATTTGGGTGTTAGTTTTCTCTTCTATGTCCATGGTTTGTCTTCCCACATATGTTATACTATTTGGAAACCAAGGGTGAGTTATTCTAGGTGAATATTTTATATCTATTTTTAATTTTTCATGATTATGTTATATTAACCATTTTTATGATGTGGGTCTCTATGAAGTAATTTTCAAGTGGTAATCATTTGATGACCAAGACGAATTTATAAGGTGAAATTAATTTTAAATGGGGTGGAATGTAACATCCCAATATTTTGTGAAATATATTTTTCATAAATTATTTTATCATTTTTAATATTGGTTACAAAAAATATATAATTTTTCTATTGTGGTAAACAACACCAAGTTATCTTTTATTACATGAAATAATGAGTTTCCTCAATATCTTTTGTCAAACACAATACTGAGTTTTAGAGAGAGACTATATATTATTAACATTATTATTTAATATGATAGTTATCACTTATTCATTAGAATTGATTATATTAATTGGATTAACTATTATGATAATATATATTTTCAAAAAATTTATTAGTTATGTATTGATTCTAAATAAATGTAGAATCATTTAAAACAAAAATATTTTTTTTTATAAAAGACAGTATTTTATAAAAGAAGGTTTAATCGTGCTTTGCATACATAATTTATTATTAAATTCTAACACTTATAGAATTTTTTTATAAAATAAAATTAATTTTTGAAATCATAATATAAAATTATCTTAGAGTGGATTTTTGGAACCTTTCTGAGAATAATCAATTTATGGTAAATAGTGAAAAATACTGAATTGTAATTAAAACATGGATTTTATTTTAAATAATGTTTTATTTTAAATTATATCCTGAGTTGGTTTTAATGAAAAATTAGTTTAATTTTGTATCAATTAATAAAGTTTTTTTCCATTAGAATCATTTTCATATTAAAATTTTATATAAAATCATTATCAACTTTTGAACATTTTCATTTTAAAAACCCACTTTCTCGTCTAGTCTAAATGATTTATTTTAAATTAAATTCTTCCATATTTTGTTAGTAAAATTTGGAAAAATAGATTCCGTATTTGGAATCAAAATAACATTTAATCACTAATAATTTTAATACAATTTTTTACCCTAATGACTAGTGAAATCAATTAAAATTAATTATCATGATTAATGTTAAAATATGGTTTTACGCATTACATTCGTTTGTTTTAAAATTAATTTTACAAAAATATATGATTTTTATTTAATAAATTAGATTTAATATTTAGAATAATTATTTATAAATTATATAATAATTCTTATTTTAATTTTATTCTTAAAAGTTAAATTACATTGGAAAATAAAAAGATACAAGTTACCATGGTAAAGACAAAAATGGTATAATTGAGTAAACATAATGAATAATAAACAACATGAAAAAAATGTGTTTATTTTTCCTTGTTGGAGGTTTTTATCAACAAAATCATACCTGAAATCCATTTTTGATCAATTTTTGAGGCACACGATGAAAGAGAGTCCTCCCAATAGTGAATACTTTTGGGTATTTACAAAAATACCATCCCTCCTCAATTATTAAAGAGAACCCATCCCCCTCACTTACTAACACATCAATATCCATTTGGATTGAACCAAACCTTAAAATTTAACTTCCCCACTTCCATAACCATATACTACGATCTTTAGTTTCTCTAAAAATATATCCTAGGAAAGCATTAGTGAAAATCAAATTAGAATACTAGAATAAGAGGTAACATTCTTCAACGATCATTTCTATTTCATTTATTTTTCCACCATATTATATTATTATTATATCCAAATTATATAATAAAATATGTATATTACATATATTGCTATTTTTTATGTTAATTTTCTGACCTAAAATAATTTACACATCCATTAAATTGTTTATGAAATCATAATTCATGTGTAAGGTGGACTACTGCCTCGTGAACCGTTGCCATTCGTTTTTCCGTTAACTCCTCTCAAAGTTGATCATAATGATGAATTTATAGTTTTTATAAGATATTTATTATGTTATTGTGATTATATAATTATTATATCACAAATAATTTCATAATATCTATTTTTTGGGATAGGATAACATTGTCTGTGTGTATAACAAACTACTGTCTCATGAAGTTATGTGATTTGTTCATGCTTTGAATAGAAGGTATTAATAATGGTATTTGTGAACATATATGACATATATAACCAAAAAATCAAACTTTAAGGACAATATATATATATATAACATTTACCTTTCCTTCTATAAAAACAATAAGAAAATGGGAATAATGATCCTACGTATGTTTGCAAACCATCTTCATGAAAACTGTTTATCATTTCTTATCTATTAATATTATGGATTACTATAAATAAATATATAATAAATATATTTTATATTTATATCATGATTTTAATTCTGGATATGATGAAACCATGATCAAATTAAAAGGACCAAAAATTAAAAAAAGTAAAAAACATATATGAAAAACTAGTTATTATGAGAAACGAAACTTTATCATAGAATTGTTAATAAACGGGTAATAAAATGGTCATAAGAAAGTAATATATGGTATAATATATTTAATTATGATTATATTAGAGATTTAAAATAAATATAGATTTATAATACATGAGGTTTTAATGAGTAATACAGATGTTAAGGCTTAAGTTGATGGATTTCCGTCTCACTTTTATTTTATATGATAAAATTGCCACAATCACTGCATGTTTCTTTTATATATTGTATATACTACCCATAAATATATTTTATTATTATTATTATAAATTATTATGGGTATTTAAATTTAAATTTGAGTATCTCACTTTCATGTGGTTTATGGTTTTAAAGTTACTGAAGCACTAAAGGATTTTTGTCTGAATTTTTCATATTTGAGACCTATGTTATGTTATGTGCCTATATTATTTCAAAATTTGTAAATAAAGATTATTTTAAAAGTAATATCATTAATTTATTCTTAATAATAATAATTTAGGTTTCATATTATGTTATTTCATCATTTGGATTATGATTGAATGTTACCAAAGTGGTAAATATTTTATGTTACAATCTCATCATTAATCGAGATTATTTATGATCAAGACTCTAATATTGAAATATCACGATTCACATATCAAATAATCTCATGAATTATATTATACTCTAGTTATTCACGTGATCAAAAATTAATGGTTCCATTTTCCCACTATTTTTTACATATGACAACTAATAATATTTTTTGTATGAAAATCTTAATTTATTTCTCTCTTCAGTCAGAAATCTATTGTCTTCAAAAACAATATTTTATAAGAATGGTTTAAATTATTGTTAAATTATATTTTAATATTATTTTTAAATAAAGGTATTTTAGATGTTTATTATGTTTGAAAACTACTATAAATTATTTTCAAATCTTCCTTTATATGTTTTCAATTTTTTTCAAAGAAAATGTTTTTGAATAAGTTTTATATTCTAAAAATAAAATTTCAAAGTAGAAAGGATATCATCTTCAAGAAATGTTATAAATTATTTTTAAAGATTAATTTATTTGTTTTTATGGTTATTATCAATGAATGTTATTTTTAAAATGTTTTCTATATTAAAATATATTTTCAAAATGAAAAGTTATTTTCCTCAAGAATGTTGTAAATGATATTTTAATGCTATTTATATTAACCAATGTCAAAAAACCTTATTTTTTACTTATTATAATATGGATATTTTTGTATCTATAGCTTCCAAATTATTTCTCTAGATTGATTATAATTTCTTTAGGAAATTTTTATGAATCCCATTTCTTTTCCATATGTTAATCATGTTTCAAAGATATTGACATGAATCTCATTTCTTTTCAATGTGATCACTAGGTTATAAAAGAATAATGATTTTTTTTCAGTTTTAGGATTAAATGAAATATCATTGTATATTACTCATATTTTGTATCATTGAAATTAATAATATGATGGGTCAGCCTAGATAGAATCAGTTATGATCATTATAGCTTATACAATGGGGAGATCCAAATATCATTAGGTAATACCATTACAACTTTTATGACAGGGTGACCTAGATTGCACCAGGTAAATTAGAAATAGATTATATGATGGGGAGGACCATATATAATTGGGTAATCTAATTATATATTATATGATGGGGCATCTTATATAGCACCGGGTAATCCCATTACACCTTAACTGATTGGGCATCCCAGATATAGTCATGTAAGCCTATTACAACATATATAATAGGTAAACCCCTAAAAAACAAAGTAAACTCATTATATCTAATATGATAGGATATCCTAGATAGAGATCCAATGTACTGGGTAATTATAAATATATCATATGATAAACCTAGGCAACAAGTTGATGAGCATGATCCACTATGAGAAACAAGTGCATCCCAATACACCTTATGGATGGTTTTGGAAGTTATCCTTGACAAAAGAAATGTTTTTGTATATTTATGATATTTTCACACATTTATTAGATTATATTATGGTTTATGAGTGATTTTTAATGTCTTTAAATCTTATATCCCATATTATCCAAAATTTAATGTTTTATGTGATGAATCATATTGATGACACATGATAGGTTGGGTATAAAAATTTTAATTTATATTACTAATCACAAAACCTTATACTTATATTTTTATTTCTTGTGATTATAAATTAATATATATTATGTTTACCCTTAATTATAATCTAAGCTCACCCTTTCTTATGTTTCCTTTCCTAGGGTTTAAATAGAGGATTATGTTGTGTATGCCTATGTGGAGTACTCCGTGAGAAGAGTTTAAGGTAGATTCTGAAGATCCTTCACTAAATTAGATGATTTTGTTCTATGTTTCCAAAGGCACTAAATTGTGTTGGTACTCAGGTGATTGTTTGTGTAGTGTAATAAATATTCATCAAAAAATATGTAATATCCATGTATTAGAAGCATGGGTTTTTAAACCTCAGCACCTATCGATGGGATCTTTGAATTTATTTCATTTATAAAATTAATCGATATGATTAAATTTATGAGGAATGAATGGGAATAATTCAGATATCACATTTCAATTTGAAAGATTATTAAACCAGAATTGAAAACTACAAAAATGTGTAAAAGTAATCTATGATATTTAAATAATTATAAATAAATATCTGAGTCCTCTAACACCCCTTGATGGTTTCGGGTGTAGTTGAAGTGTGTGATGGGTTATATACATCATTTACTTTTTTCATAATCAATGATTAATCTTATATTTTCATGAAAATAAACTCCATGATCAACATAATTGAATAAATGAATATAGATAATGGATAAAATGCTGAAATCGTAGGGAATTATAGGCACATATTATTTTTAATTAATTTATGAAATTATATAATTACAATGAATGATATTCTTTCATCATTGATAGATATGATGATGGATCTATGTTTTTCAATCATTGATTTATAAGAATAAATATTATATTCCCTATATTAGTGATCCACATGTGTTCAAAAATTATCTGAACATCACCGTTGGAATCTATAGGAGTTAGCATGACATATCCTATCTCTTACATTGTTCAAATTTAATGGACTATATAATCACTTATAAATAATTATCTTTGATCTATATATACATGAAAGTGTAAGTTAGAGGAATATTTCTGTTCAATCATGAGAGTGTTTTTGGAGAAGGGATCTCTGTAGGGATTTGAGGGTATTTTCTATATTTCATTATTCAAAACACAAAATGAATTGGATCTCTTAATAAAATAATATATCTGGGTTTATATACAACTTGGGTTAGAAATAAATAATAGTAAAAGTTCTATTTATGTTTATTCAATCCATGTTGAACCTCATGACTATACTACTACTACTAATAATAATACTTCATAATATTCACTAAACTCATGAATTAAGTTAAATATATTAAATATAATAATATTCTATATATATTATTTCTCACTGGAGTAGTAAACATGATCTACCATTCCACATAAACATTTTTCAAGATTTGAATAATGATTATATATTTAATAAATAAATATGAGGGCATTATTTTCTAAATTAATAAATAAATATAATATTCACTAAATCAAAAATACGTATTTATAAATTATTTCGTTCATATAATTTTCTCTTGAACAACTGGTGATAAAATATGTGTGATCATGAAAAAATGAATAATTATTAAACCACATACATGATTAATATTTATAAAACTTATTAAAAAAATAAATAATAGTATTTTATTTTACAAATTTTCTAGATACACTTAGTATAGGACCCTCTCGTTCACTTTACCTATGTAATTTGACAAAGAAGCCTAAATTCCAAGGTAAGAGTTTAGTAACAAGCCAAGGCCACCATTTAGGAAAAAGTAAATGTTATAATGGCATAATACCTCATTAAATTCTTACTGTATAATATAATTCATTTATCATGATATCTCTACTCAAGAAAGTTTTATGTCAGTTTCATCAACATATGTGCTCGATGTCTCATTACTTGAATTTCTAGAAATCGAACATACCTTTGGAACTATGTGACCTTGGATTTATTTGGGATATATCATTTCCATAAATGGGAATGAGATATAAACTTCCATTAAATAATATAATAAATAAAATACTTTTTTTTCATTTTTCATTAACGAAATTTTACCAATGATGCACAAAATGTATACCATATAACCACGATCATATGTCATCGCAGTTTTCATCAATAAATACAATTAATTGACTAATATCACTCATTAATAATAATATTAATGTATATAGATAATTAAATAAATTTTTAGTCTGGAAAATTGAATAAAACATATAAATGTGAATTTCCAACTAGTGATTATTGTTCTCATAACATCTTACTCTCAATATTACCAAGGGAATACACTATGAGAAGGTGAATCAAAGTCCAACAAGTCTCTACTCTAGATAGAATGAATAATTTGTGTCCCCCAAATTACTTCATCCAAATATATAATATATAATTAAGAATATTTACATGGAATTTATGTGTATGCAATATAGCAGGGAATTGCAATGAACTTTAAGTATAATAACTACTTTTATGAAATTATCACATAATATGTTGTGAAGAAGAGTAATCATGATTTCATAATGAGTTTATTAATATTCAAAATAACTAATAGGGGTTATCTTAAGGTAAACCAAACATGGTTCTAGGGAACCAACTACTATATAGTCTACAATAATTTTGATCCAATCATACCCCTTCCCAAACCCTCCTTGAAACTACAAAACTATCAGAACGAGTTGTCGAATATTGGGAACAAATTATGGTGAAAAATAAATATCATATGTAACTAACAGTGACACTAGTTTTTGAATTAATGAGTCCTAGGGAGTTTCATCGAAGTAATATGACCTAATTTTGACTCATTTTTCTTTTCTTATGAGTCATTTAAATTTTGGGTATGAGTCAACAATTAGGAAAATTTTATGATTTTTTTCGAATGAAAGTTGAGATTTCTAGAAGAAAAAATTTTGTCGTGTAATTAGAAATTGTTGATTCCAAATATAATCATTCATAAATAAAACATCTTGATGTTTAGGAAGCCATGATTTATTATTGAGCAGAATAATATTGAATGAAAATGATTTATTAGATCCTTTTCATATTATTTATTAATTTAAAATATATAATATTTGAATCTAAGTATGGATGATCAAAAGGGATTATGAAATCTGATGATTCATGTACTGGTATTCTTAATTTAAATATCTCAAACTCGTTTTTATCCATTCTAATGATGATTATAAATATCCTGGGTTTATTTATTTGGGTTAAAAAATCAATATTAAATTATTTATAGGTTTTTATCATTCTTAAAGAGGGAAAGCGACAAGCTGTATGTTATACTATTAATAGTATATATTATTTTACAGTAATGAAGATATCATTAAATTATTATTTTATATAAATATTTTGAGAACAATACTCAACCCTTCTATAGTTTCAAAGTATATTTAATTATGTAATGAAAAAAATGAAAAATGGTAAAATAAATAAAGGTTATTCCTATCATTTTTATGGAGAATGGTGATGATAGAATAAAAGTGGATCATGGGGGAAATGTTTTCCGAATAAGAGTAACTTATTTTCACATTATATCAATGATTATAAAATTTATATAAATAGAAAAGTACCCCTAATAATTTATTAAGGAACTTGTATATAAATTATGTTCGAAAGTAGAAACAAATAGAGGAATAAGAATTCAGGAATGTTTTAGAAATGTTGATAGAACCGGAAGAAATAGAATCTCTCAAAGGGAGGATAAGAGGAACCTAATAACAAATAGCGAAGAATATATTCTATGAATTAGAGAAGAATAAAATAAGAATAAAATTTCCCAATTATGCTAATTGAAGATGGAAGAGAAGATGTAGAGTTGAGAAAAAGGAAAATCTAAGGTGATGCATGTAGTAAGAAACAACCACAACTGAATTATAATTATTTACTGATCATTTAATTTTCTCAACTGTGTTTCATGAAG
The DNA here is from genome assembly GCA_963277665.1 of Viscum album. Lineage (NCBI taxonomy): Eukaryota > Viridiplantae > Streptophyta > Magnoliopsida > Santalales > Viscaceae > Viscum > Viscum album. The sequence continues at coordinate 190,422,572 of OY728127.1, forward strand.
AATAAGTTATCATGGATGATGGAATAATTATAAATAATTTAATAAGAATCTAGGATCCTTGAAGTCTGATTAAAACTAGAGACCTAGTATAATATAAGTATTCATGAATAACCAAAGGTATTTGTCGGCTTTATGTTTATGTATATGGATATTATATTTGATATGTAGTGACATATGGTTCAATATTTAGAACTATAATATAGGTTTAAGGAATTGATGTGAATTCATGGATGAAAATATCAAGATCGTTATGGAGGTAGTCATCATTCACATGTGTAATATTATGAATGAAAAGCTATATAATATGGTTTGAAAGGTCTCATGATGATTGTTGAAAACCCACTTTTAATCAATACCAAAATTATTAATGGAGAATCTGTAACTTATCAAAATATGGCCATAGTAAGGAGTAGGTTTCTAACCTTAAGGCTAAACACTGTATAAATACCATGTACTATTGTCACATTTTCATTTTGTATTGCATCTCATTATAGAATATTTGGTATAACATAAAAATATCCATTCATATCATATTATTAAAAAATGTTTCAAATATAAGAGTGTTTTAAAGATTATAATAGTACTTCGAATTTGGTAATAGTTTGCTGAACCTAATTCACTCAACACTCTGGTGTTTCTACTCCATTCCTAGGGAATACACAATTGGTATCAATGTCTAGGATCCCTATGGTTGGATCTATTTTTAATGAGCAATTTATATTACTTTTAAATATTATGTAAATATTTGAAATGAAATATCTTATCATTAAATAATTAATGTCCATCTCAATCAAATCATATTTAATATTATTGGATAAAACATTACAAAATAAGAAATAATTAAAAAGTGAAAGAGGTGGAATCAATAGATAAAGAAATTCACCGTGGTGTATGTTTAGATAAATCTTATAAAATTGATTTCGATGATGATATAACTTATATATGTAATGTGAATGGTATTGTAAAATATTTTGGGGACTTATAATTTTAGTTTAAAGAATACACGAAGAAATGAAATAGTTAAATTCTCACATATTTATTGGATTTCATCCTGAATATATATTCAACAAAAAATTATCTACTATATGATTTCAAGAATTTAATAATGTTGTAGTTATATAGTTTTGAAAATGAAACTCTCTCAATAATGACTAGAAAGTTAAGGAGAAATATCTAAAATTCATATTGAAAATTATCAACGGTTGAAGAAAAAATGAAATACTACATTTATGAGAAATATATGACTTATGAGATTAGTAATAAAAGGATCCTTACATTTAAATATTCTCATGATGATATTTTTGGTGTAAAAAAATCCCAACTAGAAATTAAAACCAAAATAATGAAGTATCATGACACTTCTATAGTTTCAGGTAGAAGAATTTATGAGGATGGAGTTTTAAATATATTATGGGAATAAGGAGATAGAATAAACTTAATGGTGGCTGAGTATAACAAATTTTTTATAATGTTACTTGAACTTGAAGCAATGTTGAAAAATTTGGAATGTACTCTAGAATAATCTTATCAAACAATTGATAGAATTAGTGTTTCCGATTTTTTTTTGAAAAATGTGTCTCACATTCAATAGGATTAAAATAGAAATAAATAATAGTGGGGAAAACCTCAAGGAAATCTCAACTCTATATCATAGGGAATCATATTCTACTATCATGTTCATACTAGTTGCAGAAACTATGTTTTGATAAATACTACATGAATAATGAGAAAAAATTACATGTTTGAGGGGATATAAATACTTTTAAACCCAATAATTTATCAATGGTTGATATGAGTGTTAGCAAGTATATATTATCCTCGAGTGGAGGCCAAAAATGCCATACCATTAGTGCTGGTGGAGGATTAATAATGGAGGCACTGAATGGATAAATAATATATATATATATAAATTTATAGAAGGTATGAATAATGGAGTAGTTGATATGAATACCAATAGAAAAATGTAGTGAAAAAGGATATGTCATAGAATGGGAGGAATATTTTTATGATAAATATATTTTAAGCCCTTGAAAACTTCTATGATAATTTCAACAATGGTGGAAACTACTATGATGAATGTTGGTATATAAAAAACCAACATGAATCATTTACTACTAATAAGTTGATGATAAAATAGTAAAGTAAAAATGATATCAATAGATGTATTCCATTGGATTTCAACTACAAAAGAAAACATAACATATCTCTCCCAAGAATTCACTAATGAATATAGCTCATAAGTATGTCACAATAATGAGATAATGATCTATTATTATAGGTGTGGCCACATCATGGACCATTATAAGGATTCCATGAGTCAGAATGAAAAATGGAGAATGATGGAACCAAAAAAGGAAAGAGTAAATCCAAAAAAGATATTGTGTGATTTGAGTTGTGGATAATGCTCTGGATGAAGAGGATGAGAGAATACCCAAGAAGGGTAATTTGAAAGCAGTTGAAGTGGTGTGAGGATAGTCTAATCTTGATATAAACACTCTTAATAATTTGATGATAGTATCACCCAGTAATAATAATATGGAAAATATTAACGACAATTCACTAGTGTCCAATAGTGCTATAATTTATAATACTTGAAAATAATCCACCCTCAATAGTACAGTTGAAAATATACCCAAATATTTCTTAATAATTTGTCTAGATCAATTGGATTTTCAAATGATGATGAAATTGGTTGAACAGAGTGAAAATTATTTGATTATTAATGTTAAAAAGAATATTAAATTTATAGCTAAATATGAAAATATAGATAAATCCATGTTGTCTATAGAGGAATAGATTTGGAACATCAATTTTTGGAGAATTCATGAAGAACTCTAGACATCTTAGACTATAAGATCATGAATTTTATATGAGGTAAAGAACTATTTTTTTAAGTTAAATTCCATTTTTGAAATAATATTGTTACCTAATGAGGATATAGAGGTTAAGAGGGTTTTTAAGCTTGGTTGTATCCTAGAGACCTAATTTTTTGAGGAAACAACTATGCCACATGATTATTCAGAACCATGTTGCCAAGGGATCACAATTTGTTGAAACTGTACAGGGGTGATTTAGGTGATAGATGAGGTCTATATGGTATGACTAAAAAATATGAACCATGATGAATTACCATGTGACTCATATCATACATGAGTCATAGGTGTTTTTTGAGCTATACATGGTTATCTAAACCACACAACTTTCCCATGTGATGGCCTCCTTAGGGCAGTTCAATGCTCATGGTTTCCACCTGGTAAGAAAAACTAGGAAACCAAACCATGAGACATCTTAAAAATGTTAAAATGATAGATTTTACATAATATGATTTATAACTTATAGACACTTCTATTTATTCCTCTCCCAAACACAACAATATCCCCTATCCTCCATTAGAGATCTCCTCCTCAAACCTAAATACAGGCTTCGATCAATCTTCTTTGTCTGAGCTCAAAATCAACCACCATTCACCATGTTGGTTTCATCTCGATAAGGGATTAAATCCTATATATCCATTCATCACTATTATACATCTCAGTGGAGTTATTTTGGTTCAATCTAACAAGCCATATTTCCCCCTCATTTTTCAAATATTTTATTTTTTCACAATTTAGGCTAAGATAAGAGTCGATAGTGGATAAAGAACATAAAATGGGCTTAATGTTGATTTTCAAGTGATTTTCCTTTAAATAAGAGTTGATTTATATCAAGTTACATTGTGACGCAAGTAAGACCTTCCACACATTGATTTAAATTAATATATTTCTTACTCTATATTTTTGTACACGTAGGATATTCCCCTTGCACTATTGTTTATGTTTAGAGGTTTCCCATCTTGACTAGTTCTACCCCCTTAGGGAGATCTCATGTGATTCCCCAAAAATTATTATATGTTTTCATGAATAATAAACCATCTAAAATGTCTTGTATTGATGCCTAAGTGAGTATAATACCTAAATTAAATGGAAATGAGTGGAGTGACTATCCTAGGATACTTCCCTATGATTATAGATATAACCCTTGGTTCGAGAGTATAATTAATGATTTGTATTTAAAACCTCAAATTATTATAAATTATCATTGATCTTATGTAAATATTAATAATAGGAAAGACATCCCATATACTTGTGATACTTGGGAAGGGCTTCCCATATACTTTGGTCACTCTTATATGGTGTCCCAAATACTCGTGTCCGTTAGTTAGGATGTCCCATATACTTGTGATGCTTGGGAATGAAATCTCATATAATTATGATACATAGGTAGGGTGTCCCATATAATTGTGAAACTTGGGTAGGGTGTCCCACATACTATTGATACATGGGGAGGGCATCCCACATACTTGTGATGACTTGGTGTGACATCCCTAACACCACTCGATTCTTACTAATAACTATGGATTCTTGAGTTACGTGTTAGTTTTTTGAGAGTAGTAGTATCCATATATATGGATATAGAAATTAATACATATATAGGCCATATATATGTATTCATATGATCATTTGTTAAGAAATCATTCATCTTAGGACAAATCATGTAGTGTGAGCCTGGTATCTTTTAGGGACCAGAGCAGACTGATTTAAATTTTCATATTTTCATAAATTATTATATATTCACACTGGTAATTTTATATACACCAACTATATTTTTAATATACACCATAGGATGTAGCATACTAAGAATATTTGAAACCCTATTTTGGTTTCTGGTTGGTACCTAAATAGAACTGATAGATAAATGTAGATATAAATGGAATCACCCATATTATGTTGCTTGATTCTTAGTACTATGATGAAGTGTAGGTATAGAGGACGAAGCCTATTTTTTTGACGTAATTAGAGGAATATTTTTGGTATTTTTTTTATTTTTATACAGCATGATATATATTCCTGTACCCCTATCCCATTTGGTATAGAATAATGACATGTTCATAATTATGTATCTTATATTGATTTAGTTTCCTGTTGTTTATTAATTTTAATGATTTATTATTATACTGATTATTATTTATTATCGATTCATCTTAATATTCCATTATTATACCACTTCACCATGATGATTATGGGGATATAGTCTCCAAAATGTACCACCATAGAACCTCCCTACTAGTCAGTGAGCTCTGGATTATGGGGATGTGAACTTGAATCCATTTGATTTATGTGATCAGGGAATTATTCAGTGGCCTCCTAGTTAAGATGTTACAGTGTGGTATAAGTGAATTGAGGACTTAGAGGGATGATATACAAGATCCCTTGTATTTACTTAGATGATTGAAGGGCTTCTTTGAAAGATTTTACTCTAGTATTGGACCATTTAAGGGATTTTTTCCTAAGGATTTCATAGAAATACATCCCAAGTGAGAGGTGGATCTTTATATTGGTCTCATTCTATTAACATCTCTAATGTCTATTACTCCATACAGGATGGAACCCACTATGCTTCAGGAGCTCAAGATGTAGTTATTGGGATTGTAATATAAGGGTTTTATCCAAACTAGTACTTCACCATAGGGTTTACCCATGATTTTTACTAAGGAGGATAGAACCTTTTGGATATGAGAGGATTATTGATGGCTGAACCAGCTTATAGTTAATAACTAGTACCAGTTTCCTAGCATAGATGAAATTTTTGACCATCTACAAGGACCTATAGAATTTTATAATATCAACATGAGATTAGTCTATCATCAGGTTAAAGTCATAACATTAGACATATGTCATACAACCTTTCTTAGTAGGTTTGGTATTTATGACTATATAGTTGTCTATTTCTATCTTACTAACATGTCATCCATTTTCATGGCCCTGATGAATCAGTTTTCCAACTGTACTTGGATTCTTCTTTTTTTAGTATTTACAGATGACATCTTGTTGTAATGTCATTCTTGAAACAATCATGATTCCCACCTTTCTATAATTTTGAGTACACTAAAAGAGAACTGTTATATTATAGACTCTCCAAATTTCACTTCTTCATCGACAAAGATCACTCCCTTGAAAATACTATATTATAAGTAGGTGTATTATTTTAATAAGGGATTGTGAGGATATAATTTCATGGGAGTAGACTAAGAAAATTTTTGGAATACTGTGTTACCTTGAGATGGATGGATATTATATGTATTTTATATTATATTTCACATGTCACAAAACACTTCTTACAAGATTTACCAAGAATCTTGTAAGTTTTTTTCTCTTAATCATGTGAGAAATATTGTAAGGAGTTGAAGGGAAGTCTTACCTCTTCCCCGATGATAAACATTCCTAATCCTAGAAAATGATATAAAATATTTTTTGATACATTAAACATTAGTCTAGGGGTAGTTATAATGAGTAGGATCATGTCATTTAATTTAGTTCTCATAAGTTTATGTATCATGAATATTATTATCCAACACACAACCTTGATCTAGTAGTAGTTGTTGTTTTCTTTCATTACTAGAGACACTATTTTCTTGGATAGCGCTTTGTGGTGTAAACAACCAAAAAAATCATCATGTATATTTTAATGTAGCTTGACATCAACCTAAGACAAATAAGATGGTTATAATAACTCCATTCCTTCAACATCAAGTATGCCTATATAACTGTAAGGGGAAACAAAGTTGCTGATACTATGAGTTGGAAGACTCAGATGCAAGATTTTATGGAAGCTAGTTATAAATGGTGGTTGACAGATAATCCATATGAGATGAATATATAGGTTCAAGAAAGTTGTTATCATCCTTTTATTATGGCCTTGGTGGTAGCCTCATGTCTTTTGGTTATATTTAATAGGAGGATGTTTTTAGATCCCGAAGGGTTGGCCATGGGGGAGAGTATTTTAGTTATAAACCCACCACTAGATTGGTCATTTTATGGGGTTAACATACTACTTATTCATGGGTGTATCTGGTTCCTACATTCATGTGATAGGAGTTGATGCCATAATACCATGGCTCTCAATGTAAAGTACACCCAAATATTTCAAATATGTACTGTGACATGCGCTTGTAGTATTGGTGGCCTGGGATGAAATACCATATTGTATATTTTATCATTAGGTCCACCACCTTTCAATAGGTTATGGAATAACCCTAGTGGTCTGTTGGATTGTTACAGTCTTCAAAAGTCCTCTAATATAAATGATATGATTCCATGGTGGATTTCATGACCCATTTACTATGATTTACTTGTGGTAGCGACACAGTTTGGTTAGTAATGGATAGACTTTCAAAGGTAGCAATATTTCTTTCAATCCAGAGGACCTTCATAGTGGATGACCAAAGAAGATTTTATGTATGAGAGATTATATGGCTACAAGGGGTCTATTACACTATTTTATCATATATGGATGATTATTTTACATGGTGGTTTTGATAGGGGTTGCGTAAAGACCTGGATACATAGGTACTCTTGAGAATATCATACATCTCTCAAACCAATGGGCCATAATAATGGACAATACATGTGATAGAGGAGTTGATTCAGAATTATATACTTGATTTTTGATGTTCATGGTAGAAACATATACCTATTTTGAGTTTTAATAAAATAATTTCTATTTAGAGACTATACAAATTGATCATTATGTGGCTTTATATGGCATGTCATGTTGATCACCTCTATAATGGATAAAGGTAGGATATTTAGCACAACTAGGTACTCATATCATATAGGGGACTTTGAAGAAAGAAAAAATTTCGAGGAAACATATGATGATTTCACTGTCTAGATAAAAATATTATTCTGATAACCATCGATGATCTATAGAGTTTGATTTTATGGATTGGTTTTTGTTTCTTATGTCACCAAAGTTAGGGAATCAATGATTTTAGATATAGGGAATGTTTTTTCCTCATTATATTTATCCTTTAAAGATATTGGATAAAGGTCAAATGATATCCTATCAGATACCTTAACCTTAGAGGTACTGTTCTATGAATGATGTCTCCTTTATATCACAGTTTTGAAGATGTCACACTGAATCATATAAATCTTTCGGTTCCATGGATGTTGAGATTGAGGATTAGGCTTCTTTTGAAGAGTATACTATTTGTATAATCGATTGGATCATAAAGGATTTCCAAGCCTAGTCCATGACTCTTGTATGTGTTCTATGGATGAATTTCAATGTACAGGATGAGACAAGGGAGAGAGAGGCTGATATATGATCTCAGTTTATGGTGTTATACTCAAACAAAACTTAACCTCCCTTAGAAGGGAAACTCATGGATGAGTTTATTTATGTGGTAAATACTGTAATATTGAAACTCATAAATGAAGTATAGAACTATTTATTTTCACTTTAATTCATTCTTTTTGACCTAATGTGAATTACTAATGGGGTTGTAGAAATTATGAGGGAATCTTGGTCCTATTTGGAGGCTAGATCTCAGACTTATAAAGTAAAAAAATGGGCCACATGACTAGTAGAATATATTCTTCCAACGACATAAGGTTTGTTGAAACTGAGAGGGGTGATTCTGTGCACAATAGAGGTTCGTATATTTATACTAGACCATGTGGCCTAGGGCGATTGGCCTTTTGAATCACTTAAACATGAGGCAGAGGTGTTTTAAACATTCTACACATGGTTATTTAGACCTTGAAACTATCCCATACAAGTGTATCGTAAGGGTAGTTCATGGAATATAATTGGTGCAAATTTTGGCCAACCATGTAGCCAAACAATGAGACATCTTAAAATGAAAAAAGATAAAATGTTCCCTAGAAAGATTTATAAATTAAAACCCATATTATTCATCCTCTCCCATGATGAAAATCTACAATATCCTCTGTTAGAGTGCTAATGCTAATCCCTAAAGCTATCCTTTGACCATTCTTATCTGTCCGAGCTCAGAATCAACCATCATTAATATTATTGGATTACTCTTAGTAAGCGATTCAATAATTTATATCCTTTCACCAATATTATTCCTATCACTATATTTATTTTTATGCAAGCTAATATTACCTATTTCTAGGTTAGTTGTCTAATCTTCTATTTTCTTTTGATTCAGGCCAAGATAAGAGCTGATATTGGATGAGACATCTAATAAATGCTCAAAAAATATTTTATAGATTTTTTACTTTCAATATGAGTCATTTTATATCATGTTCCATAATTTCACATTCTTGAAATTTTACACATTGATTTAGATTAATATTTTCCTTGCCATATATAATTTTACATGAAAGATATTACCTTTTCACTCTTGTTTATGGTTAGATATTTCCTACCATGACTAGTGCCACCCCCTTAGGGTGTGCTCATGTGATTCCATCTAAATTAGTAAATTTTTAATTTACTAAACATCCATCTAAGAGTTATTGTCTTAATTCATAACTGAAGTGACTACCTACATTAAATGGAATTGGGTGGTTTGACCATCTGAGGACACTAACTCATGATCAAGGGTAAGCCCCTAGGTTCAAGAGAAAGATAAATGAAGTTTAATTCAACCCATGGGTTATTAAAAAAAATCACCGGCCATATATGAATATGGATTATGGGAAAGAAAACTCCTATAAATGTGATAATTTGGTAGGGAATTCAACATACTTGTGACACTCGGGAAGGGAATCCTATATACTTGTGACACTAGTGAAGGGCATCCCATATAATAGTGATACTCGACCATGACATCCCATATTATTATGATACTATTGAAAGGTTTCCCATATATTTGTGACACTCATAAAGGGAATTACACATATTAGTAACACTCAGGTAGGGAATCAAAAAACACATAGTTTCTCTGAAGGGTTACCCACATAATTGTGGTAGCTGGGAATTATATCCCATGACACTCATAGAATCATATTACTAACCATAGATGCAAGGGTTACACCTCAGATCCTAGATAGTAGTGGAACCTATACACATGGATATAAACATCACTATATATATAGATTGTATATATGTATAAAAATGGTTAATCATTCAAATATCATCATTATTTGTCCGAAGTAGGTTGCTTCATCTTGGATTCCTTTAGGAACCAGTGCCATATTGTTTAAATTTTAAAGATTTCTTACATTACAATATTTCCACATTGCACATTTTATATCTACTAGATAAATATTAACTAGATATTTTTGGTGGTGGCCTACTCAGTATATCTCACACCTGATTCGTGCTATTGTTTATACTTGGGTAGAACAAATGGATATAGGTAGAGAAAAATGGAAGCAACCAACCTTTAATGCTTGATTCGTAGTAATAGGATGGAGTTCGAGTGTAGAGGATGGAGCCAATGGTTGTGATTCTTATAATAACAGCTCTTGGTATTTTTTTATTTTCTATAACATGATGAATATTCCTGGAACACTATCCTATTTTTTATAGAATCAAGTCATGGTCATCATTATGTATCTAATATTTATTTATTTTCCTCTTATTTATTTATCGGGATGATTTATTATTTCACTACTGGTTATTTATTATTGATTTAGTTTGTTATTATTTAATTATACTTTGATCCACTATTATCATTAGGATATAGTTTCCCCACTATATAATATTGGACTATTGATTCTATTTGGTAGAATCTATATATGGGTATGCGTGTTTGTCATCATGTGACTGACTAGCTCAGGGCACTGTCCATTGGCCTCTTTCTAGTTATGTTTCACAATCCTTCAATGAATGGATTTTTTTGTGTGGTTATAAATGAAATCATATCCATATTACTACTACTAACTGGTATATGAAGACCTATATTATTTCCCAATTTAGATGCTTGTGATTTTTTAAAGGGAATTAAGGATTATATATGAAAAGAAGGTCATAATGGTTGTTATGATTTTTCTATCAGAAAAGTTATCCATTATATAGATGTTCAAATTAAAATATCCTTGAATAATATAGTTTGGTATTGAATATGGTAAAGAATTAAAGGAATCTATTGAGGGGTATCTAAAAAATTGGTGAATTGTATCTCCTAATTTTACCCATGTTTTTAGGGATATGCAGTCACCTGTAGTGTATCTAGGGTTGTTGAATCCTCAGAGACCTAAGAAGAGATCTATAAACACTTACATTATATGGAATTTTTTCCATGAATAATCCAAATTTGGGTTTGTTTAATATTGGTTTAAATTAAAACTAAAATATCTATGTGAATTAAATTTAATAGAACTAGTTGATCCTAGGTTATCACTTGGGATGGATTATAGGCATTTCTTTTCCGATAAATTCCATTTCTTATATTTGAGATGGGTTCATTCAAGAAGATTATACAACACCATCACTTACCGGTATAATACATAAAAACCCTAACACTAATAACATATACACATTGAGGATCATATTTTTGAGCACTATTGGGAAAACGTTTTTATTATCACTGAAGTGTGCAACCTTAAAATTCAATAAGGACAAAGAATTTTTAAAATTGTCAAATGAAATTATCGAATAAAACAAGTGAGTAAGCATTAATTGAGTGATAAATAACATAAAATAAATACCCTTTATAATCCCTTTTATCAAACCATTATAGGATTATATTTCCATTGATTTTAAGATCTTAATGGAAGCGGGATGTTGACTCATTGGGGTGGAATTAATGAAGTGAAAAACAATGAAATAATGATCACTCCACCGTGGTGTGATAATTTTAACAAGGTTTGGTGTGAATAAATTCACAAGATGAGGAAAAGGAATTAAAAAAATATTAATAATAATATAATAAGAGAAAATTAAGAACATTTATTTAAAATTATGGTTATTCGAACAACTTACTTGAGAAATAAGAACATTACAAAGACAAATTGGCATAATACCATTACAATGAAAACAAAACACCACGATGAATCAACTAATTCAACAACACTTCCTTAAATATAAATTTAAAGAGTCTTAGTTTGATAATAAAATATTAAATGTCTCCACAATTAATGGTGGTAGGCCTAGGTGGATGGAAAGTTAAGGGAGAGTGACATTTTCACCCATGATAAAAAATCCGAGCCAACATACATGACTCCAAAAGATGTGTCCAAAATAGAATCTAGATGGGATAATTTCGATGGAAAATAGACTTCAAATATATAGATATGAATGTCCCCTAATATATTGTAAAATTTCATCCCATATATAATTTTGGTTATTGAGATATGATTAAATTGGTTGGATGTTTTTCTATGCTATAAAATCTGGCCCAGAATTGAATCTTTAACTTGGGCCACTTGGAACTGCACTCGAACATCAGAATTTTCCTAGTCTACTGTTTAATTAAATATTCCCCATTATTTCTTCTATCCCAAATAAATTTTTATAATTATTGGTTTTGGATATTGTCTGCACAGTAATTGTATTGGGCTGTAGTTGAGTACACTTTGTCCAGAATTTCGTGGGTTGAATGTCGACAATATTGGTCTTTCGATGTGAATCTTCAAGTACTCCCAAAGTATGAATTATCAAAAATGGAATGAGAAACATTAAAATTAAATATAATAGTAAAAATCATGACCATTTTTGGTTTTAGGAGGTTTTCAAATATTTACCATGTAATAGGAAACTTTAATAAAGAATTACAATCATAATGTGAAATAATGATAAAATTGTAAAGTGAACAAAAAATGGTGTTTATGAATAATGAATAAAATGAATATTATAATATAAAAATGAATATTTTACTCTTTATGTGTCTAATCACACACCCAACATGAGTTTTTCTAGTCCTGAGAAAATTTTTTCTCAAAAATTTGAATTTCGAGTCCCCTTTTCCAAAAACATTTTAATACAAAAATGCTCACCAAAAACCTCATTCCAAAAAATTAATAAACCCATAAAAATAATTTAGTACATGGTATGTTGATAATAATATCCCAAGTTAAATCCCATTCATTTTAAAAAATTTATTTCCATATTTTATCCAATTTCAATTAATCATGGTGATGTGTTGTGCATCATAATAGTAACACATGGTCTTTTTGATTCAAGGGGGAAAAGATGAAAGTTATAGGTGGAATAAAATTTTAATATCAAGATGAGTATTATTGTTTTTTCAAATTTTCCACGGTAATTGAAATTTAACTCAATTGATCCAACCCATGAAGAAAGACATTTCTAATGACTCCCAAGCTCAATAACCTTAGGGCACCAATTGAGGATAATATACTCGGGCATCATCTCGATTTAACTCGATCAAAAACTAATTAAAATTACTAAAAATAGATATAAAGTTACTAAATATGAGAAAAAAATGTTCAATCACAATCCTCATGTTCCAAAAGCCACACATTAGGTAAATCCATTTATCTACATGGAATTGCATTATTTTATTATTATTATTATTATTTTTTGATATATTTTTTTTGATTTTTTTGAATACTCATGTTAAAATTATGACTATAAAAAATACTATTATATTTATTACGGGACCCCATGAACTCCAATTAATTACCCAAAATCCAAAGGAAGTGCATTTTTAGTTTTACTATTAATTGGATGAAAATGTAAGCAGTGAAAAATCACATCGGATGACCCCAAGATCGAAAATATATTCTCATGAAATTAAACATTTGATTAAAATTAGAAAAAATTCAAGAAAAATTATTTGATATTCATTTCCAATGTTTACAATGTGTATTATTGTGTTCAAGGATAAAGTAACTTTTCCTTCCATTAAGGCACCCATTTTTTCATGAAAACAAAAGAATATTTTTATTTCATCTCCCCAAACATAAGAAAACTCTATACCTAGTGATTAAAGAAAAAAAATTATATGGTGGGTAAAGGAAGATAAGGGGAGTTAAAAAGTAAATTGAAAATTATAATCATGGAATGATGCAACTTGGTGATTGAAGTTGAAGTTTGTCTTGCTCCCATTTAATCCCTTAATCTCCATGTATCTCAGAAAAACCTCATAAATGATGGTAGTTTGTTTTTTTTCACCTGTAATTTGCCTAAAAACTCGTGAATCTCACCGGCCCATAAATCATACACTCCAAAAAAATTAGAACATAATGGGATCCTCTTGAGATTCCCTTAACTAAAAATAAACAAAAACAAATGTAAGGGAGAAAAAATCATAACTATTTAATTTGAAACTCCAAAACATGAGTAACTGAATAGGTAAATGGTGAGTTGCCTCTTGGAAAGTACTTTTTTTTTAATTTCGCTAGCCCAAATTGGACCATAAATCTATCAAATATTTTCTGGTTCATAGGTTGGATCAATTAACCCTTCATATATTTCATGTTTTTTTGAATGAATCAATGTATGGTTTTAACCTAAGACCATTAATTTTGAATATGTTAGCACTAGTGGGATCCTGAATCTATACTTCCTCATGAGGGTATACACGATTTACTATGTTAGGACCTGACCATCTAGACCATAACTTTCCTAGGTGTAAATTAAGTTTTGAACTATACAAGCACACTAATTTTCTTGGTTCAATGTGTTTGACCTTAAGATTCATAGAATGATACACTTAAACTGTATGCTTATTGACCATTGAATTTTCAGAAGCCTTCATCCTATGTTCCTAATAATCATTATGATCTAATTTACTCTTTTTTCTACTAAAGAAATATCAAAATTCATTTTTTTTGATTTCCCAAAAGGAATTATGTTAAATTTCAATAGGTAAATGGTATGATTTTCCATAAACCAACCTATATGGTGACATTAAATAGATGGTTTTAAATGTTTTACAATATTCCAAAAGGACATCCATGTGTTTTTTGGACCAATCTTTCCTATAGGGATTGATTGTTTTTTCAATATTCTTCCTAATATACCTATTTTCTAACTCATATTGACCATTGTTTTGAAGATGATAGGTAGTTTAAAATTGTGAGAAATCCCATTCTTAGATATGAGTTTTGAGAAGGGACAATTGTAGAAATGGGTTCCATGATCATTGATGGTATCTCTAGGAATTCCAAATCAATAAATATTTTCTCTTTTTTAGAAATCAGATAACAACATGATGGTCATTGGACTTGGTGGGAATGACCTATTCTTATTTTTAGACATATTCTACCATTAAGAGGAAGTAAAGATATCCCATAGAGTTTGGGAAGGGTCCCCCAAAATGAATTCCACAATAATAAAATATTTAGACAACCAGAATGGGAGTGAGGGGCATTTGATTCCTTTTGGAAATGCATCCTAATTATTGACATTGAGGATAAATTTGTCAGAATTGGTTGGAATCATTACTCACATTTGTCCAGTAGAAACCGCTTTGGAGGACCTTTGAACTGGTTTTATTTGAGGAAAAGTGGCCTCTACATGCATATCCCTGAAAGAATTTTAGAATTGAATCCTCCTCAAATTTGGGAACACATATCCTAATTATTTGATTGGGACATAACTTGAAGAGGCAATGATCATAAACAAATAGAGTTTTACATAAAAAATTAATTTCCTCTTATCTTGGGTCTTAAGGAATTTTGGAATGTCACATATCTCCAAATGGTTTTCTATGTTATCATACCTTGGGAAATCACTCACCAAATAGAGGTACTCATTAGGAAATGAATCAGACACATAAATATGATGTGAGTTTTCTTTGAATTTCATCCTAGAGAGGTGATCATCTACAAAATTTTAAAAACCCTTTTTTATCATACGTGGATAAATTAAACACATGTAGAAGAAGGACACACATAATCAATATTCCCTTGGAATCTTGTCTTCAGAAAATTTATTACATGACATAATTATTGGTGAAGAAAATGACGCGGAATCCTAATATATACGATATGAATTTATCTATGGGAATATTGATAACAAGTAACTATTTCTGGATAGTGATATAGTTGATTTGTTCTTCGTTTAAATATTTTCATTTCTAATCAATGACACAGAGTTTTCTCACACCATTTTCCAAAGACTGCTCATACAATGAAGTCACTCACATCATACAAGAGTTAAAATGGATGTTTCCAATTTGGAGCTTACATGATATGTGGAGAGATAAGAGATGGCTTGAGTGTAATGAATGATTCCCCACAGATTTATATCCATAAAAATAGATCATATTTCACAAAGAGAGAGAAAAGTGGGCGAGAAATAGAGCAAAAATTCCTAATGAGCCATTTATAGAAACCAACGTGTTCTAAGAAGGAACTCACTTCCATGGCAATTTTAGGAGAGGGGAGGCGATGAATGATGTCAATAATATATTTATCAACTTCAATCCCTCTACTAGAGAGCATATAGAATAGAAAATGTCCATCATTTACCATGAAATGCCATTTTTCCCAGTTTAGGATGTGTTTATTATCCTCACATCTAGACAAAACTCTTTCAAAATTTAGAATTATTCCTTATTTTTTTACCAAGTATGGATAATTCATCTATAATGTCCTATAAAAAATTCCCCATCATGTTAGAGAAGATTCCCTTCATGAACATCTTGAAGGTACCAACAGATTTATATAAACCAAAAGACATGAATTTGAATGAAAAAGTTCAAAATAGATAGGTAATGGTTGTTTCTCCTTGATCCTCTAAAAAGACATCAATATTATTATACCATAAGAATCCATCTAGGAAGTAGTATAATTGATGACCTGCCACTCGATCGAGGAATTGATCAATGAAGGGAAAGGGAAATGGTATTTCTTGGAACATGAGTTGAGCTTGCTATACTCAATTAAGACTCTCCATACAATACCGAACCATGTTGGCAGAATATCACCATACTCATTGGTGATCACAGTGAATCCATATTTATTTGTAACAACATGAATTGGTCTTAACCACTCACTCTAATCAATGGTGTAGATGATTCATGCTTCCAGAAACATAGGAGGTTCATTCCTTACCACATCCTTAAGATTGGGATTAAGTATCTGTTGGGGTTAGAGACCTGTTTTTGAGTCATATTCAAGAACAATCCTATGAGTTTCAATGAGTGGGATAATCATTGGAAAACTTGGAAGGGTTCGTCCAATTTCTTTATTATGCTTTCCTAGGACATCTAGAAGCATCCTCTCTCGATTGGCATCACGATAGTAAGAAATGAAAATAGGAAAGGTTTCATTTTCTACTAAGAGTGAATTCATTAGTGATTAAGGTAGGAAATTAAATTCAAGATCATATTTGTTAATTCTTTTAAAATAAGGATGCGACCTTCTATTGAACTCAGTTTCTTTTTCCAAGTTTATTAGCAGAATTGGTTCCTTTGGATTAGAAGATTTAGAGACCACATTGGCCAAATCAGTGTTAGGAATGGGTATATACTCGATGTTATTGATTTAAAAAATGTTTTAATTGATTAGTAATTAGATAAAATCATAAAAATATCTATGTAGAAGAGATTCAATCCAAGGATAAATAATTGCATCCTATGAACAAAGATAATTAATCTATTATTAACTTAAAAATCCTTAAATAATACTTTGATATTCCTCTAATTCGTTATCAGCACTACCAATGAAATTGAAATCATGTATCTTATCATCATCCCCAATTTGAGAGTTTTTATTATATATTTTTAGTTCAAGGATCATGTTTACAAATTTTATCATCGTGGTCTCATTCTTAACTCAGATGACTAAGCTGATTGTTGATTAGAAGGGACAACAAAGGATGATAGGGGTTTTACCAATAGAACATAATCTTGGGTTATTTTTAAGGACAATTAATTCATTAGGGAAAATAAAAAATTCAACACTCACTAAAAAAACCTCTGTGATCCCCTTAGGAACTCAAACACTAAAATTACAAAGTTGAAGAGTGGAAATTATGGGTTGGAGTTCATTGAGCCCTAAATGAAAATAAATGGAATATTGAATGGGGTTTACAATAAATACTAGATCACAAAGGTATTTGAAAACTTTCTTCTCTCTAAATTCAACATTAATGTACGGACATCAGGGATCTTTCAACATATGAGGAATGGTCCGTTGAATTGTGGTACTCACATTAGTAGCCAAAAGGACTTGGGTTTTATGTGAAAATTTACTCTTAAAAGATCAGAAGTCTTCAAAGCACATTAAATTGTTTGGAATGGTTTACATTGCATCGAGAAGGTGATTTTTAGCTTCACTTGAGATAATATTTCCCTCCAATTCTCATTCTGTTTTTTTAGATTTTCTTCTCATGCATTGAAGGAAGGGAGTAGGTTGTTTGATTATTTGGTGTTGTTGTTATTCCATCACAT
Organism: Viscum album; assembly: GCA_963277665.1. Classification (NCBI taxonomy): domain Eukaryota; kingdom Viridiplantae; phylum Streptophyta; class Magnoliopsida; order Santalales; family Viscaceae; genus Viscum; species Viscum album. The sequence goes on from OY728127.1 coordinate 190,440,675, forward strand.
TCTCCATGGGGGTTTCAGAATCTGGGGCTGGTTCATCATAATTTTCATTGTTTTTTATGATTTTGAATGTTCTGGAATAGGGTTTTCAAGTTTCTCAAAGTATTTTCCACTTATTAAAATAGTCACCTGTTTTAGTTGTTCATGAGTGGTCTGTGTGTTACTAGATTCTACCATTAAGGTTGAGATGGTACCAAATCAGTAGGCATGGGTTCTTTCCTAGTTTTAAGTGATTGAAATTAATTTTTTTGGTATGAGACTATTTCGTTCATATTCTCTATTTTTTTACATAACTATTCAAGGATTTATAGAGGGACATATGGGGTAGGGTCTTGTGTAGGATGGTTTATCCCAAGAGGGTATTGTGGCTAATTGATGGGTTTCTATATGGTTTACTGATATTAGACAAGAGGTTGTTGGTATTGTATTGGTTTTGGTTGAAATTGGTTATGGTTATAAAAATTTCTTGGTGGGTAGGGGTTTGGTCTTTGTGACTGACTGGTTTATTGGATCGGTTGTTGGTTATATTTCCAACAAAATCCTAGATGGTCATTGTATATTAGGTTGGAAGTTTTTTGGTATTTTTGCTTCTAAAAATAGAGTTCATTGAACTTCTCTAGTGGTCATCCTAAAAGTACATCCTTAATGGAAGGTATGATTTTGTATTTTTCATTCTTATGGTCATGTTTTTCAAAAATTGTGAAAAAAGGGTCAATAGTTTGAATTCCATGGACCTTCCTAAGACCAATCTCCTCAACCTTCCTAGTGTGTGAAGAAATTTATTCCCAAAGACACTCTTCATCCATATGAGTGTCAATTCAACCATATTTTAATTGATTCTCATAGTAAGTTGGGGTTACCTTTGTTTGGTTTTGTTTGAATAGTCTTTATAGATACTCGTAAGCATCATTTGGGGCTTTGTTTTTCAAGGTTCTATTAAACATCATGTCAATGAATTTATTATTTCCCATACCCAACCCTTCATAGAGGATTTGAACTTATTATAGTATTTAAAATACATGGTGAGGTACTATGTTGAGTGTGTCTTTGAACCTTTCCCATGTTTCATAAAATGAATCCCCTTATTTTGTTAATATTTTTAATATACTTTTTAAGTGTATTTTTTTGATGGGGGATGTATATTTTGTAGAATTATCTTTGAAATTTTTCCCAGGAGTGGATTCATGTTGGCCATAGATTTTTAACCACTTCTTTTATTGATCCTTAAAATATAAAATAATGATACTTATCTTAGTAGACTCAATTTGATGTGGTGGGATCATGATTTCAACAATATCATTGAACTATTTGACACGAAGTAATGGAATTTCTGACCCCATCGCATGAAAGGTTGGAAGGCATTTTAGGATATGATATTTGAAATCATAGTGTCATTATACTATGGAATAATGCCTAATGTGGGATGGTTCATTGGTTATAGAAAGTATGAGGCAGTCATTCATGGTTTGATCAATGACATTCCCCTTGTTTGGGGCTACCTCATTTGTATTTACATATTGGTTCCCATCTGGGATTATGAGTTGGTTTCTTTGAAGACCCTCCATTGAAACAAGGTCCATTTTTGAATCTGGATTATTATGAATATTAATATATAATGGAAATATAATCCAAGGTGTCATTGACTGAAAAACCCTATAACTATCCACCCTAACAATTTAGCCTGATTGGTCACTGATATAGGCAGGTATGCTCCAAAAAAAGTGAAAAAGAAAAGAATGGGGAAAATATGAGAGAAGTTGAGGTGAGAAATGTTAAATGGGGGATGATAGAGTGAGTGTTGAGGTAACTTAATTGGGTCCCCAATAATGGTTCCAAAATATTGTCTCTCCAAACATTACCTAAGTTTTTAGGGTTAGGCAGTCTCTTTTAGTGTATCTTCGGTTATCAAATCCTCAGAGACCTAAGAAGAAACAAATAGACACGTACATTCTGTAGAATTTTTTTTGAGATGGAGTGGAAAACACTGTGTTCGATTTATATTGGTTTAAACTAGATCTAAAATATCCTTTTTAATTCAACTTAATATAATGAGTTAATACTAGGTTATCACTTGGGGTGGATGGGATGCATTTCTTTTTTCACTATTTCTATTTTTTTATTTGAGATGGTTTTATTAAAGATGATAAAAAAATCATAAATTATTATTTTTAATAGCTAAAAACCCTAATACTAATCAATTATACACTTTTAGTAACATATTTGTGAGAACTCCATGGTAAATGTTCATATTATCACTTGAAGTGTGGAACCTTAAAATTTAATAAGGATAACGATGTTTTAAAGTCATCAAATGAAATTATCAATTAGAAGAAGTGAATAGAAATTAATAGAGTGAGAATTAACATCCTATATATACCCTTGATGCTTTCTTCATTCAACCCATAATATTATTATCCCTCATTGATTATATGATCTCAATGACAGCAGGAAGTTGACTCATGAGGGAGAAATTGAAGAAGTGAGAAACAATGAAATAACAATCACTCCATCATTGTGTGATAAATTTCCCAAGGTTTGGTGTGAATAAATTAACACCTTAAGTAAATGATATAAAATATATATGAATAATAATGGAATAATAGATAATTAAGAACTTTTATTAAAAACAAATTTGATTTGAACAACTTACATGAAGAATAAGAACGTCAAAAAGACAAGTCGTCATAAAAACATTACAACGAAAAAAACTCCAAGATGAATCAACTCCTTCACCAACATTTCCTTAAATAGTAATATAATAATTTTTTGTTCAAGAAAAATATACTACAAGTCACATCAATTAATGTTGGTAGGCCCATTTGGGTGGAATGTTAAGAGAGATTAGACTTTTCCACCCTTGATTAAAAAATAAGAGCCAACTTGTAGGTCTATGATAGATGTTTCAAAAAAATATAGATGGACAAATTTGGGTGGGATATTGAAGAAAAATATTAAGATACTGATGTACCATGCTACCTAATAAAATTTCATCCAATATGGAATTTTGGTTTTGAGATATTATTAAATTGGTGGGATATTTTTATGGGACACAAAATGTTTCCCAAAATTACTTGTTCATCTTAGGCTACCTATAACGCCACTAAAACATCTTAATTAACTTGAAAAAATTATTAATGAAATTTTCCCCATGATAAAATAAATCTGAAGATAAATTTTATGAATCATTGGGTAGGGATATTTTAGAACACAATAATTTTATTAGGATGTTTTCTAGTTCACTTTTCCAAGAATTTCTTGGTTTGAATGTCCGTGATGGTGGTCTACCAATGAAAAGATTCAAGTAACCCAAAAGTATGAACTATTACCAATGGAATCAGAAACCTAAAAACTAAATTTGAAAGTAAAATTATGGCCATTTTGTGTTTTATGAGGTGTTCAAATATGTACCATGTAATATTGAACTTTAACAAAGAATTTCAATCATAATATAAAATATTGTTCAAATTGTAAAATAAAAAAAAAATTGTGTTTTTGAAAAATGAAGAACATTTATATTATAAAATAAACAATGAATGATAACCTATTTAATTGGATAATCAGTGAATTTTCCCTAGATTTAATAATTTATTTTGAATTGATAAATATGGACAACCCCAACGAAAACTTAAAGATGGGGTATAATGATCACCTTCAAACGCATTTTGTTGTTTATAATAAATTTTATTACAACGGTAAGTGATTTTTGAACTAAAAATGTGGACGAAACATACATAAAAATTAATATTTTCTATAATTTTTCTTATTTGGAGTGAGGTTTTGTAATAATTTATTGAAAATATATTCTTAAACCCCAATAAAATAAATATTATGTGGTATATCACACTGAATTGAATATGGGAAACTTTTTGAAAAAATTAATGTATCATATTTTATACATTAAGATAATCCATGTAGACATTAGGTTTATATATTTATGAAATATTGATAACATAATATGTGATTCTAATATTCTATTATTAAACCACATGTGCATAATGTCAATGGAAGAACAAAAAGAGATAAAAATGTTCTTACATTCAAAACATAAAGGTGGATAAAATTTTCCTCTTGGAAGACATTAGAATTTATATATACTATGAAAATGGTGGAGAGGAAAAAAAAATTCATCCTATTTATTTATTTTCCATAAGGTGGATATGAAAAATGAACTTCCAATTTGATATTGACATGAATTTATTATATTTCGATGTTTAAAGTATTGACAACTAATCCAATAGGGAAGACTGATATTCCCATTAGATTATGTACATTATTATTTTTCAATCATCTAGTCCACATTTTAACCAAATATCATGGGTGATGTAGTGTAATTACACCTAAGGAATATGATAAACTAGATACATTGTTAATAAGAATTGCATAATATAGTTTTATTCTATTGAAGTTTCTATGAATGATCGTTACTAATTATGTTGAATGAAGTTCAAAGGGGTGGATGGTACAAGATCATCCCCAATAATAATTTGAATATTTTAGAGCTGGTCCTCTTGAAAAAGAAAAGTTATATAGGATTTAAAGGTTCATTGTATAAAAAATTCTTAACAAGGGTGAGTGATGTTGAAGAATATGGATTCCAAACCTATGCTGGAAATATTGTATAACTGTATTTAAGAAGTATAAAACTTATACATTTTATTAAAAAAAGATATACTAATTTTAAGGAAAAACCCAAGGAATATTGATAATTTTTTGTTAAAATAACTTATGAAAACCCTCTTGGATGATAGTTGGAGTGAATGAGATTTGATATTGAACTGTAAAGGTAGTGATCATATTGAAATACTCAAACATGAGTATTTATATATTTCAATGTTCAGTGGAATATTTCAAGAAATGTATGGAATAATATTGATAAATTATAATAATATTTTAATCCATTTTGAAGTGATTTGAATAGATTGAGAAGTATTGAGAAGTATTTAAAATGGAAATAAATTAATTGAAATAAATATATAATTTAACATTCAAATTTGAAAATTGGGTAAGTTAGGATTTCTATGTATGTTTCATTCCATTATATATATTAATCATTTTAGAGGTAAAGGGGTCAATATATGATTAATTTTATAAGTATAGGGCCTAGATTTGAGTCATCAAACTCCATGTATGAGTAGATTGACTTTATATATTAACAGTTCAACTTTATGTGTGAGTCATTACCAATTTCACTTGAGTTATTTAGAGTTTTAATATAGAATAATAACTCTAATTAATATCTATATATGAGTCACCAGATGATTCATTTGAGTAATCCAAACTAGTATATAAGTTATATAACTCTAGGTAAAAGTAATATACAGATTTCATATAAATCAATATTTAGGAAAATGATTAAATTTCATAGGATGTGAAATGAGTTCACCAGAATAATAATTTCTGAAGAGGACATTAAATGGGATGTTTCCATAGAAATTATTTCTAATCAAAACATCTATAATAATTAAAAACACGATTCATGATTGGTTTGAGGAATATTTAATGATTATGAGGTTATGAAATCATTGTTATCTTTATTTTTAATTTTATGTGAGAGTATTTGAAATGTAAAATGTACAATAAAAATTAAAGATAAAATATAGCGATGCTTGTATTGATATTTATGATTTAAATAGAAAAAATAGTTATGATTAATGATGTAGATGAAGAAAAAGAGGATGATATTCTTATTATTTGTTAAATACTCATGAATGTTTTCTATTCCGGTTTTCATGAAACCTCTAATTCCGCATGAAAGAACTTGAAAATATATAATTGAAACTTATAATACATTGATTTTTTTAAGACAATAAATATATATTTAACTGAATTTTCTATTGGAATACATTTAGAAGAATACTTTAAGTTATCATATATTCATAGAGATTTTAATTGGATAAGATATGGAGTAAAATAGAAATATAAATTAAGGGCACTCCTATAGTTTTTCAATATACTAGCGATGAGAGAAAAAGAATACTGTGAGTGAGGTTGTGTGTACATGTGAATTTCCTGATTACACATTATCTTCATTCCATTTCCATTAATAGAGATGAAAAATTGTCCCAACAAATAGTGAATCGGCCTATACAGAAATATTTTCCAAATGGATAAAACAAAAAAGATCAAGGAAGAAGAGAAAGTGTATGAACTCCTTAGAGAACCATGAATACTAAAACCTCTTGAATGAACAATAAGGATAAACTAATAGAATAAAGTTAATAGTATTTTATATTTATTTATGAAGTACAATTTCTTTTAATAATATGTCTAGAACTATTTGGTTGATGTTGGAAATGAATAAGTATAATTGGGAATAAGTTGACCTCAATGGTGATTCATGTAGTGAGAAAGAACTAGAACTGAGTTATTATTGTTTACATATTAGATAAATTTTGGGCTATGTTTCTTGAAGAATAAGTAAAAAAGGAAACAATTTATAATTATAAATAATATATATTTATATTCATTATCATTGAAGTATAAGTGAATTAAATGATTGATTTAAATGAAATTATTCTTGAAGAATCTATATTAGTAGAAGACTTTTAGTTTGAGGAAACAGATATGGAATTTATAAATTCCTAACCATAAACATTACATAATCTTGATTGAATTCATGAATTTAGAATAAGGACCATTTAAGGTTTATAGTTTTAGAGGATCAAGACATAACTATTACATAACAACTCAAATTTTTACAAACTGGATACAACTAAACCAATATCCATTTCCTCAGTAATATAAACCATTTAAAACTAAAAATGACTCCTTTTTTCTTGATAAAAATATTCATAAAATTCATCTTGACTTCTTATTTTATCTTATCCATCCTTATACCCTGTGGACAACATTTCAAAAACATGGGATGAGAATAAAATGCTTAGTAAGGGAAATCAATAAGGAATGCAACCATTAATCCATGAATATTTTAATCTCATGAAAATATTTTCAAAAAATAAAGATCTTAAGATTAACTCATGAAATCATATGATTCCTATAAAACATCATATAAATCATAAAAAATATAACTATCTTGTGGAATCAATACCAAACTTACACTATAGATTTCACAGGTACATAAGGAGTAACCTATATAGTTACGTTTAGAATACCCATCACATTATATTCATAAAATATTTAAGGAAAACCTTATCAGTTAACTCTGTCTCATTACCCAATTCATTAGAGATATATCAATGGATCTCCCACCCTCATTTTATCATAGAACCACAAGTTTACATATGCAATTTCCAAGAACCATAACATAATCTTAACACATAAAACAAGAATAAAGGAAAAATAACATTTCTACTGTGCAATCACAAGATATCATTTCAAACTATTGAAATAATAAATCCTTTCTCAAAACCATTTTAAATACCAAAATAAATGAAAAATTTATATGGTATTTATTTTTTTTGAAAAACATTATGGCTTGTAGAGGAATAGAAATACCAAATAATGGCCAATGCAGCGGAAAGGTCATTGTTGCTGTGTACCTAAAAAAATCACCTATGTGGTTTAGTAAAAAACATCATAAAAAATATTTTATTGGAAATCCTTTGAATGAAATTAAAATTCAATGGGGTTTATTATAAAACATATAAAATAATTTGTTGTATAACATCAAAATATGCCTCCATGGAAGGAGATTGATACAAAGTACCTTACCTTGAGTATGACTCATCACATACAATATTTATATTCTTAAATAGTAAACATAGGTTAATTTATACTTTCTTGAGAACCATTTTCAAGGTTACTATTTGTTTTAAATCACTTATTACCATGTTATAACTATTTCCTAATTGTTTAATTCCTTGTCAGATGCTTTGTCAATATTTAATACTTGAATAAAAAATGAACATGGTTTTGATGTCACTAGTCAATGTGTTCATAAGTACATCAATTCAAGAATAATATTCAGGTAATTATTACCATATTTATACTTAAATTATAATTTTAAATCAAACCATGAAGTGTGGTTATGAAAAATTAACAACGTTAAAATCCTAGAGACAATAAGACGTACGTACACATGAGTAACATTTTCCATTTTTCATTAATAATTATAGAAATAAAGTAATTATTATTTTATATTTACATAATGATACTAATATCATTAAAATAATTATAATCACTTAAATATACTTATATATCATACAAGTGATTTGGTGAATAAAAATGATTCAGATCGCTTCATGGAGGCGATAGTTCACACGTGCGCAGAAACGATGTATCATTTTTATGTGCATGGAAGGTAGGAACATAATTAGAATATTATTATTTTAAAATGATATATATGTAATTAAATTCATATATATAAATTTATTCCATCATTATAACAATTATTTATAGATAATAATGAAAAATGAACTATATCGGTTCATGAGACGGTAGTCTATCATACACCCAAATGAAATGTTCATTTCCCCTTTGATGAAATTGGAGATGGATTTAGGTGATGATATTAACATAATAAATATCAGTATATATAGGATATTGTAGTTATTATTTAATTTTAGAATAATAATATTTAATGGAAGTGGATGAATAAATAATATAGAAACACTTTTAACAAATGATATATCTTCTTTGGTTCATCGCCTTCGAAGAACACATTAACACATTGATGAATGATTTTATACATAAACTAAGGTCTCAAGAATGTTGGTAATGATTCTAGGATGGTATTTGGGAAAATCTGGGCTGAACCAAATCATTCTTAAAGTGTGAGTATTAGAGAAGAGTGAGTCCATTTTTATAAGAGATGGGAGGGGAACCCTTTGAAACTCTTAAAATATGAAATTAATATAAATTAATTTTTTAATCCAAATGGATACAACATGAGATATGTATATGATAATATGAGGTTAGTTCTAATTCCTCACATAAAATAATTTTTATACATGTATGGACCTTATCTTGTAGATTTACCAATAATTTATCACTTTTAATTTTAATCATGGTAACAACATTTTAAATATTTAGAGGCTACAAATCTTACTTATATGGGTTAAAATTCACATAATTAGATATTGAAAGAAATTTTAGACCTTATCATAATCACGTTTTGACATTAAATTATTTTTAGTATTTTTGAATAATTTAATAATAATTATTCTTATAAAATATCAATTATGTCAATTTTTAAACTATTCAATTAATTGAATTGAAATAAAATCCAAAAAGAGAAATAACTTAGATCAAACCCATTTAATAGACTTATATCATGTCATATCATGATATACAATTCTTGGATGACATAAATTAAGTGAAATATTATTTATTCTAATATTTATATTATCATTTTTTGATTCTTTATTTAATAATTCTAATGTTTCATCATCGTTGTTTCATAATTAAATTTAATTATTTATTTCCTAGAAATTATAAATAAATTACCACAATGTAGGAAATATTTATACATTTTTAAACTATTTATAGTCGAAGATATCTCCTATATGACTACATATTATAGCACTTTACTTTTTTAAGAACAAAAGTCTAACCAAAATAACTATTCGTTGAATATAATATTATAAATTAATTAATGTCCCATGTTTCCTTAAAATAGACCCAAGGGTTCTCAGGGTTATGATACACTCATAAAATTAAATTTGGACAAGTTTTAGTATAGTTTTAAATTATTATAATATATTTTTTACATATAATTACCCTATTTACCATTAACTGTGGTAATTAAAATATTTACTATTTTTTTTTCATAATGTTTAAAAAGACCGATTTACATAATTTGGCCCTTATGATTCAAAATATAGAATCCGTTTTTTTAAATTCAAGACTCAGAGGATTTAGTAATTAATTTAAAAGTAATCCCTATTATCAAAATGAGAAAAAATGTTTTTTAAAAGTACAAAGCATCAAAATATTGACATGTGTTTATATATAATTTCAATGTAAAATTACATCCAACGATCAAAATTAGATTAAATGATAAAAAATTTATTTTATTATAATTTAAAACTGATTAAAATTATAATCTAAATATATAATTAAATTATACAAAAAGAAAATTTTGAATTAAAATGCAGTATTCTTTAACTATTCATTAAAAAATCGATTTTATCAGAAAAATCAAAAAAACCAAATTGAATTTTGGTGTCCCACATATAAAGAAGAAGTTTATTTTCTCAAATAAAACATAGATAAGTGACAATGAGTTTATCTAAAAAGGGTTCTTCATCAAAAGGTGGTAAAACTACCTTTTAAAATGGTAGAGTGTTTTATGCATAAAATTGAAGTTATTCACAATTTAAGCCTAAAAAATTTATTAGAAGAAAGTAAAAATATTTTATATACCTGTCTAAACATAATATAGGTATTTATGATCATTCCTTATAATAAAATGTCTAGTAATTAACTACCATTTAAAATAAAAATATTAATAATGTATTATTTTTTGGTATATCTCAGACTTTTGTGAAAAATAATATTTTGGAAAAACCCATTATTGTGTGTCAGGATTGCTATCAGAAAAAGATTCCCTTTTAAAGTAAAATTAATATATACTTCATATATATATATATGAAAATTTCTTATTCTATAATTACTTGGAATGTTACGCCCTTCCCCTTTTAGAAATTTCATCCTTGAAATTTAATTCACCTATAAAATAATTGGGAGTATTTATCCCATGTAGATTTTATAAATTCCAATGTTTCCTCTTCAACCATTTGGTTTTTACAAAAAGAACTTAACCTGATGAATCACCTTATTCCGTAACACTTTTTCTCTGTGATCTATAATCTGGACTATCTATTACTTATAAGAAATACTCTGTTCTATCTAAACTACTTCTAGACTCAAAAAATCAGATGGATCTAGAATATACTATCATGAAATAGAAACATGAAAAACATTTTGTACCTGGGATAATCTTGGAGGGAAATCCACTGGGTAAGAAACTGATCCAACTTTCTCATGGATTTCTTATGGTCCAATGAACTGTGGACTTAGCTTTCCATTCCTACCAAAACAAATCACATTTTTGCACGGTGAAACTTTGAGAAAAACATGATCGCTAACCTCTAATGAAAGATACTTATTCCAATTATATACATAACGTTTCTAACTTCTCCATGGTGTCTTCATGTGTTTATGAAGCAACTAAACTTTTTCTATTACATCTCCAATAAATTTTGGTTCCATCAAATTCTTTTCACCTACTTCAAACCAAATATTTGGAGTTCGACATCTCTTTCCCTATAATTCCTCAAATGGTACCAACTATATACTAAAGTGAAAACTATTATTATAATAAAAATTATCCAAATAAATATTTTGGTATCAACTTCCCTAGTAATCCATTGAACATGCCCATAGCATATCCTCCAACCATTGAATTTCTCGTTCTGTCTTCACGTCTGATTGAGGATGAAATATTGTACAAAAAATTAATTTATTTCCCAATGACATTTGAAGGCCTTTCCAAAAGTTATTAGTGACATGGGATCACAATCAGATACAATGGAGTGAGAAACTATATGTAACATGACTAATACTTTAGGATACAACTGAGAAAGTTGATATAGAAGGAATGTATCTCAAATAGGGAGAAAAAATGTAGATTTATTCAATCAATAAATAATAACCAAAATTGAATTGTTACCTCACAAATTATTTGGTAATCCCAATACAAAATCCATTGATATATTTTCCTATTTCCACTATGGAATTGGAAAATCCTGAATCATACCTTTTGAAAAATATAATTCTGATTTCACCTACTGACAAGTCAAACACTTAACAGTAAATTCATAAATATCTCTTTTCATTCCATCCCACTATTAGTACTCTCAAAGTTCTTTGTATATCCTAGTAATACTAGGATGAACTGAAAACAAATAACTATATTCATCATATAATAACTTTTTCATAAACTTTGAATCACAAGGAACACATAATCAATTCAAAAACCACACAAAAATATTTATCAATATTAAATTCATGTAACATACCCTTCTAAACCATTTTGACCTTTTTCTACAACTTACACTCTTCCTTTTTCGCTTTCTTAATTCTACATGGTAGTGATTATTTCACTGAAACCTACAAAAAAAACAGTATCATTTCCTACACTAACAAAATCCATGAAAAAGGTCATCAAATCATTAATCAAAGGGTCACAATAGAAATGTAACATGGTTAATGTACCATTAATTTTCCAACTAAAAGTATCAATCACTTATTTTGCTTTTCTAGTATTGTAATGAATCGTGCAATCATAATCCTTGATTAATTCCATCCATCTCATTTTTCCCATGTTCAATTATTTTTGAGTGAATATATACTTCAAACTTTTGTGATCTGTATATATTTCACACTTTACACCATACAAATGATTCCTATAAATTGTTTAAGTAAAAAACAACATCTAATTCCAAATCATGTATAGGTAATTTAACTCATGACTTTTAAATTGATGTGAAACATAAGAAATTACCTAATCATTCTACATGAGGACACAACCATGTCATTTCAATAAAAATCACTATAGATATCAAATTCACCATTTTAAGAAGTTAGTGTCAATACTAGAGAATTCCCCAATCGTCCATTCAATTTCTGGAAATAGTCAACACATTCTTTTTTGTAGATAAACTTAACACATTTTTGAGTTAACTTAGGGAAAGGTATAGATAAGTGTAAAATATTTTCAAAAAACCTATGATAATAGCGTACTAAAACAAAAAAATATAAATCTCTGTTATATTTGTGTGTCATGACCTTTCTTCAACAACTTTTGTTTATAAGTATAAATAGTTATGCCAACATTAGAAATAATGTGACACTGGAATGAAATTTTTTGTATCCAAAACTCAAACATTCTGAATTTCCTATATAGTTTCTTTTCTTTTTATGGTTTTAATGACAACCCTAAATTTAATTTCATGCTTTTAATTACTTTTAGAATATACAAAAATTTCATCACTAAACACAACCAAAATCTTATGCAAGAACTCACAGAATATTATATTCATAATATCCATGAATACAATAGGCACATTAGTTAAACCAAAAGGCATAACTTCAAATTTTTAATGTCCAAATGTAGTCAGAAATGTAGTCTTTAGAATGTCTTCTTCATTTATGTTCAAATTATGGTACCCCGGCCTCATGTAAACATTATAAAAATATTGTGCTCCCTAGAGATGATAAAATAAATCATCGATATGAGGCCAAGGATACATGTTCTTAACAATGATGTTATTGAAAACTATATAATCAATACAATGTCTCATTTATACATATTTCTTATTAACAAACAAGATGGAAACACCCCATGGTGATGTTCTAGGTCGAATGAAACCTTTTTGTAACAAAATACAGGATAAGGGAATATGGTATTTAATTTTCTTTAAAAACATTATGACCAATAGAGGAATCCAAATATCAAATTATAGCCACTGTGGTGGAAAGGTTGTTGTCTCCACATACAAAAAATAAATCCTTTTATCATTTAATAAAATTCTTCAAAAAAAGATTCCTTTTTAAAACCATTGAATGAAATTAAAATTAAAAGGGGTTTATTATACACTTTATAAAAAAGGTGGTGTGTAATTTCAAAATATGTCTCAGTGAAAGGATATTGAGATGAATTCCCTTAACTTTAGTATAAATCGTCAAGTTCAATTTTTATACTCCTAAATAATAAAATTTGGTTAATTAATAATTTATTCAAAACCATTTTCAATTTTATTATTTTCTTTATATCATTTTTTTCCATGTTATAATAATTAAATAATTATTTAAGTTCATGTAGGATGATTTGTCAATATTTGGTACTTGAGTCGACAATGAACATTGTTTTGATGTTACTAGTCTATGTGTTCATAAGTAAATCATCTAAAGAATAATATTAATGAAAATATTATCATATTTATACAAACATTATATCTTAAAATAAAACCATGAAGTGTGGTTATGAAAATTGAATTACATTATAATCATGGAGATGTTAATCCGTACATACACATGAGTAACATTTTCACTTTTTAATTCATAATTATGGAAATAAGGTAATTATTATTTTATCTTTAAAAAATTATAATAATATTATTAAAATAATTATAATCATTTAAATATACTTATATATGCTATAAAATTGATGTGGTGAATAAAAATGATTCACATCGCTTTGTGGAGGTGATAGTTCACATGTATGAACAAACAACAATATCATTTTAATTTGAATAAAGGTAAGAAAATAATTGAAATATTATTCGTTTAAAATGATTAATATGTAATTAATAATATATATAAACATTTATTCCATCATTATAAACATTCTTTATAGAAGGTAATGAAAAATGAACTATATCGGTTTGCAAGGCAGTAGTCCGCCGACCACACAAATGAAATGTTCATTTTCCATTTGATGAAATTAGATGTGGATTAAGGGGGTGACATTAACATAATAAAATCTCAGTATATATAGGATACTTGAGTTATTATTTCATCATAGAATAATAATATTTAAAGGAAGTGGAATAATAAATAAAATAGAAACACTTAAAAAATGATACCTCTTCTTTGGATGATCAACTTTGAAGAATACCTTGACACCTCTAATAAGGGTGTTGTTCCTAAAATATGGCCTCAATAAAATGGGGAGGGATTATTGGATGGTTTTTGGGTAGATCCTGGGAAAAAAATGGTTCTTGAAGTGTGAGTATTAGAGAAGAGTGGGTACCTTTTTATAGGAGGGGGCACCCTTGGAAAATCTTAAAATATTAAATTATTCTAAATTAAAATTTTAATCTAAAAGAAAAAAATAAGATATATATAGAAGATAATATGAGTATAGTTCAAAGTCCTCTTATCCAATAATTTTTATACTTTTATTGACCTTATATTTTGAGTTTACCCTTAATTACTACCTTTTGATTTTAATTGTGGTGACATCATTATAAATATTGTGAGGCTATAAATTTTACTTATATAGGGTCAATTACACATAATTTGAGGCTTAATGAACTTGTTGACCTTATCATAATAACTTTTGTATTTTAAAATATTTTTATTATTTTTAAATAATTTAATAAATTATTATTTTTATAAAATATCAATTATGTCAATTTTTACACTATTCATTTCATTGAAATTAAATAAAATCTAAACAGAGAGATAACATCGAACAAAACAATTTAATAGACTTATAAAATGTCATAATCTCTATGAAAATTCTTGGATTTCATAAATTATGTGAAATAATTTTAATTTTAATATTTATATTATCATTAATTTTGATTCCTTAATTAATAAATCTATTAATGCATCATCATTATGTCATAATTAAATTTAATTATTTATGTCCAAAAAATTTTAAATAAATTTCCATGATGTAGGTAATATGTTTAAATTTCTAAATAGTATTTATGGATGAAGATATACTCTTTATAAGTCCACACGAAAAATACATTACTTTTCTACGAACAAAAGTGTAACAAAAATGACTATTCATTGAATATAATGTTATAAATGCATTAAAGTCAACCATGTATCTCTAAGTGGTCCAAAAATAGACTTAAGGATACTCAAAGTCGGGATACACTCATAAAATTAAATTAGATCGTGTTTTAGGGTATTTTTATGTTATCATAATATTATTTATACCTTTAATTACCAGATTTACCTTTAACCATGGTAATTAAAATAATTAATAAGTTATTGTTCATAATGTTAAAAAAGGCATATTTATATAATTTAGACCTTCTGATTAACAATACGGAATGTTTTTTTTCAAATTCAAAAAACACAAGTTTTAGTAATTATGTTAAATTTAATCCTTATTAAAAAAATGAGAAAAAATTATTTTTAAAAGTAAAAAGCATCAAAAGATTGAAATGCCTTTATATCTAATTTCAATGTGAAATTACTTCCAATGAAAAAAATTGGATTAAATTATAAAAAATTTATTTAATTATACTTTAAAACAAATTAAAAGGATAATCTAAGTATATAATTAAATTATATTAAAATGTAGTTTTGAATTAAAATGCAGTATTTTTTCATTATTCATTAAAAAATGCATTTTATCATAAAAATTCCAAAAAATAAAAAAAATGAATTTTAATGTCCTGAATGTAAAGAAGAAGTTCATTTTTTTAAATAATACATATAAAAGTGAGAGAAACTATATTTAAAAAGGGTTCTCCATTAAAAGGGGGGTAAAACTACCTTTTAAAAATAATAGAGCGTTTTATGTTTAAAATTGGATTTATTCTCATTTTAGGCCCATAAAATTTGTTAGAAGAAAGTAAAAAACATATAATAAAAATGTGTAAACTTAATATAGTTAGTTATTTTCATTCCCACCAATACAATGACTAGGTTTTAACTAAAATTTAAAATAATTATATTAATAATGTATCATTTTTTGATATATCTTAGTCTTGTGTGAGACATAATATTTCGGATAATCCCATTGTTGCATATCAGGTACGCTATCATAAAAAGTATCCATTTTAATGTAAAATTAATATATAATTCATATATATATATATATATATATTTCTTATTCTATAATTACTTAGTATATTGCAATATTGGAGATATAGTAACAACCAATGTTGTATTGTGGTATACTTAAACAACTAAACGATGTGATGTGAACTCATGGGAGAGAGTTTAAATGAAAAATTAAAGGTACTTTATATTCAAATGTGTAATATTTTTAATTTAAACCTATGTAATATCGTTTGAATGGTTTCATGATGATCCATGACTGCCACATGTAAGTGATAACAAAACAATAGTATGGAATCAGTGACATTGTGAAACCTGATAACAATAAGGATAGGGTTTCCCATATTATGAATAAACCATATATAAATACCATATGTTTTTCTATTATATACATTCTACATTTCATGTGATTATCAAATCTATTGTAGAAAACAAAAATATTCATTCATATATTAACATATAACAGATGTTCAAATACCAAAGGAGGTAATAGATTATAAGAGAATTTAGTATTTGGTAAAATTTTACCATACCTAATTCACCCCATATATGTAGTTCCTATATAATTATAGATTAACCCAAAATTACTTTTTAATATATAAAAATAAATTCATCTATTTTCCTAAAAATAACTTTTTATAAAAATTGTTCTTATACGTTATTATAACTTATGAAAAAATAAATTTCTATCACCATTCAAAATAAAATAAAATAAAAGGTATTTAATATTTTTAATAATCATATATAAATTATTTAATAATATTAACTTCATTTTTAAGGATAAGAATAAGATGCCAAGTTAAAATCCAGTCACCATGGTAGAGGCAAAATTTTTTGTTAAAGGTTTAAACTAAGAGACAAAGTCATAAATTATGACAAAAAAATAATCTCGAAAAATATGAATAATAGGTATTTCAAACTCCTATTATATTATCTGAAATATATTCCACTTATATCCACTTTAATTGATAATTAACTTTCTTACATCTTAAGGAAATATTGTTTAAAAAAATTCCACCACATCTTAAATATAAATGAACCCTCTACTACTCGTTGAAACTTACACCTTCACTTCTAAACCCACATTATCTCCATAATTAACCTCTACTACATTTATTAACATATATTTACAATAATATGTCCCCAATACCTTTTTTCAAAGAGGCTCTCTAATAGGATATTCTAGAGCTAAACATAAGTGTTATTCTATCCTTAACCAAATCCTATTTATCTTCTTCATCCACATCCTCTTGAATATGATTTATCACATTAATAACAAGTTTTTGAAATCATTAATCTCAATTAAAATTTATATTAATATTATATAATAACATTTTCTTTCTTACTCAAATGTTATAACAAGTTCTTATTTTGATCTTTTTTATCAACTACACGAATGATTCTATAATGTTTACATCATGACTGAATAAAATAACATTGATTTTAAAAATATGATGTAATATTTTTTAATTTCATTTTTTTTATATTTTTAATGGTAATATTGCAAAATATATTCACTACATAATTATTTTATTTTATTATTTCGATAAACAAAAATTGGATTTTGAAGAATTACATGAAAACATAACCATTGGTTCCATGAAATGACCATGGGGATTTAGAAATATATCAAACAAAATATTTTTTTAGGAACATACTATATATGACGGAACCTAGATCAATGAGTAAGGATCAAAACTGCTAAACCAAATCATACATAGAAAATAGAACACTTCAGCCCAAAATATTAATTTTAATAAATAACAATCAATTTTTGGGTACAAAGTAATTATAAATGGAAAATATTATGAAACACATATATTAATATTTTTCTTATACATATAAATAGTAATAATAAATTTATTACATAAAGTGTTAGATTATATTTGACCATGAAAAAGTTTGAGGAGGGTTTATTTTGAAATCTCACTTTGAAATTAGGACTATGTGTATTTATATTTATGTTAATAGATATTGTATGTTTTTCTATATTAATACCAATATATATTTTATTATACCTTGGTTATTTATGGGTTTCACAAATATTCTTATCATTTTACTTCCTATTTGATAAAAATTAAACTGAAATGTTTTCTATATGTAAATCCGACATTATAATATAATTTTCGTCGAGAATATTTCTCCTAAATGTTTATATTATATTATATTATTTTTTTAAATGACCTTATCAAAACTTTTATTATTTTTTAATTTTATTTCCTATTGTCCATGATTTTTGTTAAATAAAAAATAAAGGAATATATTTTTAATTTTTTCCACATGGGTCATTTTCTATTGTTTTTCAGTTTTTATACAAAAGTTTGAAATACATAATTTTTAATGCTTTTTTTTTCAATCTAAATTTACCTCCACCCCCTTTGGTTTTATTTATAAATATTACTCTATAAATTATAATTTTTTTCAAAATTAATTTTTATTCCCACAATTTTAAAATTAATTTACATTTAAAATAAATGTTATTAAAAATGTAAGGGTTATTACTTATTATTTCTCAAATTAATTTTCTTATTCTCTCA
This sequence comes from Viscum album, assembly GCA_963277665.1. NCBI lineage: Eukaryota > Viridiplantae > Streptophyta > Magnoliopsida > Santalales > Viscaceae > Viscum > Viscum album. The sequence continues at coordinate 190,459,700 of OY728127.1, forward strand.
TAATGTAATTTTCATCTATCTCAATATCCTTTAGTGTATCATATTCATCACTAGGTATGTGATTTAAGGGTAATATACACCTTTTTAGGATGGACTATTATGAGCTTTTTTTGGATATTTTCTTATAATACTTTTCATTCAACGGGGTTAATTAATAAATAATTGAATTAGGAATGTTTTAATGTTAATATGAAACACATATGGATGGTTTTAATTATTGGATTTTTTTTATAGAATTATGTATCTATCAAATGTGTTAGGTGAATATTTATATCTCACGATTGAAATAAAAGGGAATTAGGAGTGAAACCAATCCATGAAAGTTTAATGGGAATGGGGAGTGAACCCTATCCATAATGTTAATCTGTCCATAATGTGGTGATAGTCATGATAAGGAACCGTAAGAAAGGAATTTATTTTCTTTACTAATGTATGTGTCACACTCTTCTTCCACATCTCTAAGGTAAGAAATATGCTTATGTTTTTTTCATGGATCACAATGATTGACTCATGTTTCCACAATATTTTGACTCATGACTTACATTATTATAAATCTATATGTAATGAATCATGATTTGTCATCCGTATTTTATTAAGTATGATACCATTATGTTATGCTCATGCACGTTAATTATATTCTTATACCCACTTTTTCATCTTATAATCATTGTTGATATTTGGTTGTTATCTCTTATCCTTACCCACAATGAGCACATGAGCTCATGATTTTCTTATTTTTCCATTTCCCAAGTAATGAAGAGGAGTTTTATATGTGATGTTTCTAGAAGGGAATTATGTGTGAAGAATAATTATGGGATATACTGAATAATTTTTATAAAATAAGGTGGTTATGCACTTAATCATCAACTAAATTAAACTGATAGCTGATGGGGTGTTATTTTAAGAAGATGTAATAAATAGTATTGTAAAATGATGTGTTATGTATGTATAATATTTTGGGGTTATATTAGCTTGTATCAATGTGGGGTTTAATAAATTTTATAGATTTTTTATGAATAATAAGATGATAGAACACAATAAATCCTACGGTGAACCAAAATTTATATTAGATGAACCTAAAAAACTATTGGATAAAATGAATCTATTATAATTTATTAAATTTTACGATCTGTTCATTATACCCAATATTGTTATTGTTTCATGATACTCACACCCACCATTTTTGTTTTATTTAATGGATGTGAAAAGGAGGAAATGAGTAAATAATGAGTGGAATTGGAAATATAATTATTTTCCAAATTAAAACCCAATGGGAAATGAGCTATAATGAAAAATGTTATGTTTATAGTCACCAAAATTTATCATTCTATGAATAATAAAACAATCCATACCAAAATAATGAATGTGAAATTGAATGATGAACCCTCCTTTGATTCCATCATGAGTAAACTTCCACTCATATTTAGTGGGTTTTCTAAGAAGATGTAATAAATAGTATTGTAAAATGATGTGTTATGTATGTATAATTTTTTGGGGTTATCTTAGCTGGTATCAATGTGGGGTTTAATAAATTTTATAGATTTTTTATGAATAATAAGAGGATAGAACACAATAAAACCTATGGTGAACCAAAAGTTATATAAGATGAACCTAAAAAACTATTAGACAAAATGAATCTATTATAATTTATTAAATTTTACGATCTGTTCATTATACCCAATATTGTTATTATTTCATGATACTCACACCCAACATTTTTTATTTAATGGATGGAAAAAGGAGGAACTAAGTGAATAATTAGTGGAATTGGAAATATAATGATTTTCCAAATTAAAACTCAATGGGATATGAGCTATAATGAAAACTTTTATGTTTCTAGTCACCAAAATTTGTCATTCTATGAATAATAAAACAAAACATTCCAAAATAATGAATGTGAAATTGAATGATGAACTCTCCTTTGATTCCATCATGAGTAAAATTCCACTCATATTCAGTGGTTTTTCTCATCCACTTAATTTTGATCATTTTATAATTATAATAAAGAATATATTTTCTATTCTCCAGTTATTGGAGTATACAAATTATTTTACATGTATTTATTAGTTAGATGGTGAGGTAGATCAATGTTGACCAAAATCTAGTAGATGTAGAAATAGGAAACATCGACTCTATGGAATGAGTGGAGTTTTAGAAGGTATTTCTCAATAAATATTTTCCTCAAACTATTCGTACTAATATAGGGAGGGAATTTTTAGTGGAGAAATGATATGAAGATATATCCATTTTTACCCATGTTGTAAACATCATAAGAATTTCATGGTATGATTATTGTTTTATCATTGGACCTAAAAGTAAAATCAACCAATTTACAAGTTTCTTAAAAGAATGTACCAAAATAGAAGTAGATAAATGGGACATTAGTAACATGGTAGAAATTGTTCAATATTACCATATGTTGGAAATAGAAATTGGGGACTTTTATTATACTCAATATTTTGGGGACAATTATAGAAAAATTGTGTTTTCATGAAACTCAAATGATAAAACATATAGGGGAGAGAAGATTCAACATCTTTCATGCTTGAAATATGGGAAGAATATTTCGGGGAATTTTCAAAGAGGAAAAATTAAATTATTTATGTTTGATAGAGAAAGAAATTTATGTCATTGATGTGGAAGAGATATGAAGTGTCCAACTAATAAATTGGATAAATATTAATCTCATCTTAATGAACCTCCCACACTCAAATGAATCAATTTTAAGGAATGTATACATTACATAAAAAAGTGCCCCAATCCATGGGATAGTAAAGACAATCAACACTAAAAATCCCTATATCCAAGGGATAATGGGAAAGCCTATGAAATCAAAATTCTAAAAGAGGGTCATGAAAACAAAGAGGTAAAAGGTAAACTAATCATCCACTCAAGAAATAAAAATTTATTATTGGATAATAGTTTTGTCCACTTCTTTATATTTGGAAATTTATCTAGGATAATCCAATCCCCTTCCTGATGTTTAGATATTGAATTTTCATTGAAAACATTTACTAATATGACTGTTTCATTCCATGTTTATAACTCTTCATTGGTTAATTTTTATGGAAATGTGATTCTTGAATATCTTATTATTCTCATTGTAGTTCCATATTATGTGATTTAGGGAATGTATTGGACATATATACATATATGTCATATCACTTATAGGTATATAGGAATCATATTTCATATTCAAAGTCAATCTTTCATCATTTATCTGTTAAAGGATGACTATGAAATCCCAATTGAATTTATTTCTCATGTATGGGTCTTGTTACATGTAAACAAGGGATTTATTTCTCAATTTTTTGGAAAATACTAAATATTAATGATATATCTTTTTTAGGGAACACATAAATATATTTATGGAAGATTTTTCTAGTGTTAACCTATATTGTGATGATGAGTTTTTAATAGATTTCATACCAGGTGTTATGATTATATCAAAACCTCCTTGTAGTATGACAGTTATTGAAATAATGGATTTGAAGAAGATGATCTAAGAGAATATAGATAAGGTTTTTATATTTTGAAGTTTAATACTACATTGTGAAACTTCCCTCTTTATTAAGAAGAAATATTTATCAATGTGTCTCAACATTGATTGTCAGTGACTTAATAAGATCAAAATAAAAAACATGGCATCTACACTATATTTATGAATTGTTTGATCAATTATGAGGGGATCAATAATTATCAAATATTGAAATATGATTAGGATATTAGTAATTAATCGTGAAAAGGGATGATATATTATACACAACATTCCTTACATGGTATGGATAGTATAAATTCATAATGATTTCATTTAGACATACAAATTCTTCCAATTTCATTGTGGATCTGACGAATAAAGTATTTATAGATTACCTGATGTCTTTTAGGGCAATTTTTATAGGTAATATTATCAAATATTAAATTTTAAAGTGTAAATATGATGATAATTTGATAATTTCTATATTGAACTTTTGAAAGGATAAATTGTATAAACAAATTTTCAAGTGCGAATTCTGGATATAGAAGGAGTCATTCTTGGGTCACACAATAAAAATAAATGGTATATTAATGTATCCACAAAATATAGAGGTGATTGAAAAATGGCCATAACCAACCACTATAACATGTATACATAATTCTCCTTGGGTTTTTGGATACTATCGATACATTGTGAGAAATATTTCATGACACTCAAATCCACTAACCGAGTTAACATGGAAGGTAATGAAGTTCCTTTTTCTTACACATAATGACACAAAACTACAATTGGTAAGGGTTTGTGATATAAAATGATGTATTAAAGAATGGATTTTAATGATTCCATATGAAAACTAATATGGTCATAGCGTAAGACTCTCATAAATTAAGAGACCCTATGAAAAATTACTCAATGAATCATTTAGATCTAGTAGAAAAAATATTTTCATCAATGATATGGATGGATTATCTCAATGGTGAAGAGTAGGATATATATATATATATATATGAACTAAAAAATATCAATGTATGTATTCACATAGAAGCAGTTGAACATGACTTAATGGGGATTGTTTGAGTTGACCAAGGAATACAATTTCTATATATATTACCACTTTAAGAAGGTAAAAAACGTTGATCATGCTTTGAGTAAGAATCTTCATACTATCTTACCGATGATAAGGATTTAAATAGACCAAAAAAACATATTTTTTCGATGGATAAACTTAGAATTCATATTTAAAAAGATAAATCCCATCTTTCCCAAATTTTTGTTTTACCATCCATCCATGTAATGAATATAGAGGCATCAAAGGAGGATTTGGAGCTACGTGATTAGGTAAGGAATATTCTAGATTTCGACCTTGAGAGTGAAAAAATTATAATATTTTAGAAATGAGTACGATTTCATTTTATACCAGAATTTAAAAATGAGACATTGTATGATATACATTACTCATCATTCTCTATCCATCCTATAAGGTAAAATATTTATACAGATCTTTAGAAGAATTTCTTGTGGGACGACATAATGAGGGAGATTACAATGTTTTTATCATCATTATTTGTTTTTTAAAAAATATTTTAAATGACATGGGTCAAAGGGGATTATGAAACCATTACCCATACATGAATTTATATAAATGAAAACCATAATGGATTTTGTACCACCCTTTTTAAGATGTCTAGAAACTATAATTCCATCTGGGAATTTTTTTATCACCTTATGAATTCAACACATTTTATTTATTTTTCAGAATATTTCTTATTTAATAAAATTATCATGAAATGAAAAAAGAATTTGGTAAAGAAACAAAGATTACCTCTTCCTTTTGTATTATATAAACACTTGAGGTTTACCTCAATCATATAGATTATTATTCAACAAGCATTAAATATGGAGTTATGTTTAACACTACTTATCATCCTTGGGTTTATAGTCAATCTAAAAGGGAAATTACAACACTAGATGATATGTTAATATCTTATTTAATGTATTTAAATTATGATTGAGATAAAAACCCTACCATTCAAGAGTTCTCAAATAAAAAAAATATTCCATTATTTCATTCAAATAGTATAATTTAAGGATCCTTATAAGAAGATTTTTTTGTAACGACCCAAACTTTTATTAATGTAAATTACTCTTGATCTAATTGAATGTCACTTTATGTAAAATTTTTATATAAAATTTCAACTTATTTGGTTTTATGTTTTTGGATTTTAAAATACTCTAATGAATTTTGACTATTTCTAATATAGCTGTTGAATAGTGATCACATGATTAGTATAAATATAGGGCTTTATCAAATCAAATTTACTTAGAAAAAGGAAGCGATGGCCTCATCTAGTAGACATGCCCAATACGAAGCCCATTTGTCAGAGCTCGGAAAGGAGGTTGAGTCTTTGGGCTTTTCTCTTGACCAAGCCCATGTTGAGCTTGAATATGTTAAGCTCGAATGAGACTACCTACGAGAGAAGTGGAAGTTGATAGAGATTACCACCCGAGAAATATTATCCGAGAAACCCCAAGAGTCTGTCACCATCACACACCTTAATCTTCAGTCTTATGGGGGTGTTGTAAGGGTTTATGTGACAAGAACTTGTCACTATGGTTATGTACATTATTTTTGTATATAATAATTAATATACTTTAATTTTATTATTGTTACATTGTAAATAGTTTTTAAAGCACAAATAGTTTTTTTAGTTAATGTTCAACTAAGAAATATATTTTGACGAATTAATGGTTTTTTGAATTAAATAATATTTTAATAAAATAATAAAATTTTTATTAAATTAATTTTTATTAAATATAAATGATCGTGTAATTTAATGAATGCAACTGTAATTTAAATTAAGGTATGAAAGCTATTTATGTCAAAACCCATGAATTTTCGATAAATGTTGGTTTTTATTTTAAAAGTAAAAAATAACATATTTATATAATTATTTAGATAAAATAAATATTATTCATGGAATCAGTATGTCAAAATTATCCAGCGGTGAATTTTTCATAATTTTATGAGATAGTAAAATTTTTGGGTAAAAATTAAATATCGTTTAAATATATAATGTGTTTTATGACATCATAATTACACAATAGTGATGTAATAAAATATATAAACTTTAAGTTCGTCCAATATATGTTTTACCATTAAAATAATGTGATTTTGGGTTTGTTTGATTTATTTTACAAAGCTTTAGTGGACCCTTCAAGACTTATTAAACATTTTGTCTTTTTAAATTGTTTTCATTGGGAGTGTGACTCACCTCCACATAATCAACCAAATTATTTTAATAAGTTAGTACTTTGACCTTATAAAATATTTTTTCCACTCCCCTTTGGAAAAAACCATGGTCTGGTTTGTGGTTTTGATTAGTTTAATGTGAGGTGTCCCAAACCTAAATAATAAACAATTCCCTCTCTTTTCCTATACAAACCCACCCAAGATCCCACTTCCTCCTCACTAAAAGCCTTTGGAGTTCGTCCAATATCTTCCCTCCTCTCTATATAATCCTCCCAAGGCATTCCAAGCTCCCAAGAAGTCTCTCTCAAACCTCTCTCAAGCCTTTGGAAGCACACTTCCAAGTAAGGGTCTTTCTTCCTTTCTCGTTTTTGTCCAATATTTATTAAGTTGTTATGCCCTTTTAATTTCAATTATAAATGTTTGGATATGGTATTTAACCTCCCCCATACTTCCCTCTTTATGTTTGAATGATGGGAGACCCCTTTTTCTCTCATTAAATTCCTCCCTTGTACACCCGTTACTATACAGAAATTCCGAAAGAAATTTCTCTCTCCTCATTTACATTCAAGGAATTATTTTCTATCATGAATCTAAATTCCATTACATTTGTTTGGAAATGTATCTATTTGTACCCCTTACTATCCATGTCATTTAAATATTATGAGACACCACTTTATCTCTCATCAACCATTTTTATGAGTTCTTATGTCATGCCGTTATGCTGCCAAAATTACACCACGCTTTTCCAAGCCAAAGTCATTGTGTAGTGAATACCATGCCCATTTCTCTATAAAGGGTATTCACCTTTATGAAAATTTAATTATTGTTTATATATTTTCAAGAATGTATTCCACATTTGTTTATCATGGAATAAATGATTATGTTGAATGATTAAATTTTTTATGATCCATGTGGCACACTTATGCATGAAGTGAAATGTTTAAGAAGGGTGTGCCCTGATATCACTCCAATGCATTGGGTAAAGTATAGTATCATGATACGTCATGTGAAATGGGTGTTTACTAATTCTAATTGAAGTGAAACGATGGTTTACTCATGCTTCATGTGTAATGAGGGTTTACTCATGCTCCATGTGCAATGAGCCTTGGCTCATGCTAATTCAATGTTAAGTGTTGTTTCCACATTTCCCTGTTATGATTATCATGATTTATCATGACTTTATGTTTATACTTCTATTGTTTTCTATTGATATGCCTATTGTCCAACATTTTTTGTATTCATCATGTTATTCCAATACTATTCCCTTACTGGGCTTTATTGCTCACCCTGTTCTAATGCATGTCCTCAGGTTATTCCATGCAATGCTAAGTAGGAGGGAATGTAGTGGCCATGTAAAGGAAGTTTTCAATAAAGATGTTGTATTTCAGGTTTTAAGTTGTTATGTAATTATCCTATTCCCCAAAGACACTAGTCCTCTTGATCTTCTATGTTGTATCAAGTGATGTTTATGTAATAAATTATGTTTAATTGTGTAATAAAAATCAGGGTTTTCAAAGTTGGTATCAGATGATAGGTTTAGTTATTTTTTGGATTTGGATTAGAAGACACTAGTAAATCCTTAGAGACAATACTAAGAATAATAAAAGAATCCGTAAGTTTTGGTTCGTATTGAGTAAGTGGTTTATCAAGAAAATACATCCATGTCTGGATACGAGCAGGTATAGGCGGCTCTAGCATAGATGTGTCCTAGGGTAAAAACCCGAAAACACCTCTTTAAGATAGACTCGAATGGGAAATGGTTCATGACAACAGGCCTTGTTGCACTCTTGGTTATGACACTCCCTGGGGATATGCATTGGTAAATTCACAGGCTTAGTGTAAACCATTATTAAGGGAAAAAATTCCCTAAGAATATATGTTAGAAAGTAGATCACGGATAACATAGATTGAAGCCAATATATTCATATGTTAAAGAAATAAAAGTTATTTATAAGTCATCAGTTTTTTCCTTGGATTACACTTTATTTGTTACCCCTAACTTTCATTTTATTCTAGCCAATGGCCTGTAATAGGAGGATTCGAGCTAACAACCAATGTGATGATAAATGTGATGAATGTACTAATAAGATGCCTAGTCCAATGGGAGAGGGAATCATGAACATTGTCATGATTCTCTCTCAGATAACTCAAGATTTGAATAGAAATATGGGTCAAGAGGAACGTTCAACCCCCCCTAAGAAAGAACAAGTCTCTATCGAGAGCTTCATGAGACAAATGCCTCCTAATTTTAATAGATCATCTGATCCCTCAATTGCTGAACAATGGATCAACTCCATTGAAAAGGTCCCCTCCATCCTTCAATGTTCTGAACAAGAAAAGGTTCTCCTAATTTCTTATAGTATGTATGGTGAAGCTGATAAATGGTTGACATTGATCAAAAATATAAAGATTGAGGAGGAGATTAAGGCATTGGAATGGAAGGATTTCCAGAAGATGTTTTACAATAAATATTTTCTTCGCACCCTCCGACTTAAGATGGAAAGGGACTTATTTGACCTCAAGAAAAAAGACAACGATTCTGTTGGAGCGTATGAGGAAAATATCGCGAGGATTTCACGATACACCTCTGGATTTGTCATTACCTCCGAATGAAAGGTCGACCGCTTCTTTGGTGGGCTGAAACCTATCTCGCAGAAAGTGCTGGCGATTCGTGACTTCGACAGCTATGAGGAAATTGTCCGATGTGACCTCAAGGTCGAAATGGATATCGAAGAATCGTAGGGGTATCAGGGTGATAAGAAGCATAATGTGTAATTCAATGCTGGTGTTCTGATTGATAAATCCCATGGTGCTATGAAGATCCAGCACCACACTTGCCAAAGGTGTGGAAAGAAGCACCCTGTAAATTTACTAAAGTGGAAGAGGAAATGATTTAGGTGTGAAAGAGAAGGGAAACTGGCTATTAACTATCAGCAAGAAAGACCCGCGACTGCTACAGTGGAGAGGAATGATCCGTTCAAAAGTCAACATTTGGTTAATTTCTATAACTATAAAGAACCTAGGCATACTTAAAATCAGTGCCCTAAGCCAAGGGTTATCAGAGGCGACCAAAAACCTCCAAGGTAGCAAGGGTGAGATTTTTCCATCACTACTGCCAAAGCGAACCCCTAAAAAGAATCGGTGACAGGTACGCTATTTATTCATTCAATAATAGTTAACGTACTTTTTGATTCTGGTTCTACGCATTCTTTTATATGTCGCAAGTTTAGAAAAACAATCGTATCACCACCACAAATCATGTAAGTGAAGATGTCGGTGAGTACAGAAAATGGGGCAATCATTGAATCCCATGAATATAACTCCTCCCCTATCATAATATGTGGATTAAACTTCTTGGAGAACCTCATCATACTCCCTTTGGTGGAATTTGTTGTTATTCTTAGCATGGATCGGCTTTCCTTATATAGAGCCTGTATAAATTGTCGGGAGAGGGAAATCACTCTCCATGTGGATAATCGACCCCCGATTCTATACAAGTGCAAGGAGGAAGATGAATCTTCTTTAGCTCCATCATCTCAGAAATGGATATTACTGCCCTATGAGCACACATATCTTGTTCAGATGATTGAGTCCAAGGAAGAAACCATCTTTGAAGACATTCCTATTGTGAGCGAATTCACTGAAGTGTTTCCTGAGGAATTGCATGGTCTTCCTCCTAGAGGAGGTGTTGAATTTTCAATTGATCTTATACCTGGGGAATTTCCAATATCGAAGACTCTGTATAGAATGTCTATTGTAGAGATTGAGGTGCTGAAGAAACAACTACAAGTGAATTTGGATAAAGGGTTTATACGCACAAGTGCTTCACCATGGGGTGCACTAGTCCTCTTCGTCAAGAAGAAGGATTGGTCAATGCACCTTTTCATCGATTATCATGAACTCAACAAAATAATGATAAAGAACAAGTATACTCTCCCACAAATTGTTGACTTGTTCGATCATTTTCATGGAGCACAATACTTCTCCAAGGTGGATTTGAGGTCGAGATATTATCAAGTAATGGTGGAGGAGGAACATATCCCCAAGACTGCTTTTCATACAAGATATGGGCACTAGGAATTCATAGTAATGCCTTTCAGACTCACTAATTCTCTAGAAATAATCATGGACTTGATTAATAGAGTATTTAGAGATTACCTTGACAAATTTGAGGTAGTGTTTATAGATGATATTCTGATATACTCCAAAACCAAGGAGGATCATGAGAAGCATCTAAGAACCGTACTAGAGACCTTGCAGAAGGAGAAGATCTATGAAAAGTACAAAAAGTGTGAGTTCTGGTTGAAGGCGGTCTAATTCTTGGTCCATATCATCACAAGCAATGGGATATCTGTGGATCCCTCCAAAACAGATGCAATTGAGGGATGGCCGAGGCCAACATCGGTAACGGATATCTATAGATTCTTGGGGTTAGCTGGATATTATCGACAATTTTTGAGAAATTTCTCAAGATTTTCCCACCCTCTTACCAAGATAACTTGGAAGGGAGTAAATATTTCTTGGAGGGATGAATGTGAAGAAATCGTCAAGGAGTTGAAAAGGAGGCTTATCAATGTGCCTATGCTCACTTAACCCACAAGTGGTGAACTTTTTGTGGTATTCAGTGATGCTTCGAAGAAGGGACTGGGATGTGTGTTGATGAAAAATGAAAAAGTCATTGCCTATGCTTTAAGGAAATTGAAAGTTCATGAATAGAACTATCCAACACATGACCTCGAGTTGAATGCAGTGATCTTCGCTTTGAAAATTTGGCAGTATTATCTCTTTGGGGAGAAGTGTAAAATATATTCAGACCACAAAAGCTGCAAGTATATATTCACATAGAAAGAGTTGAACATGTGCAAACGAATATTTTTAGAGATTATTAGAGAATATTACTGCTCAATCCATTACCACCTTGGGAAAGTGAACAAGGTGGCAGATTCCCTAAGTAGAAAGGACCCATAGATTCAATCATTGATGGGAATTGAAAAGATTCCAATCTTCTTAGATTTGATGAAGATGGACATGGGAATCCAAAATAAGGGAACATCATCAATCCTTTCACAAATTATTTCTCAACTGTCACTTTTGGAATGGTTAATGGATGCTCAAAAAGATGATGTGGGGATTCCAAAAAAAGTGGAATCTATCGGAAAAATAAAATCCTCGGAGTTTAATGTTAATAAAGAAGGAATTGTGAGATTTGGGAAAAGACTAACTGTTCCATCAATTCTGAAGCTGAAGAAGGAACTTTTGGATGATGTACATAGTTCAGATATCTCTATTCACCCAGAAAACACAAAGATGTATCAAGATCTCCGAGAGCATTATTTGTGGGATAATATGAAGAAGGAGATCACTGAATATACATCAACGTTATTGGTGTGTCAGCAAGTGAAGGCAGCGAGGCAGAAGTCTAAGGGGATGATGCAACCATTGACCATACTAGAATGGAAATGAGAGAACATCACTATGGACTTTTTCACCAGACATTCGAAGACATCCAAAGGAAACAATGCAATTTGGGTTGTTGTGGATCATCTAACAAAGACCACACACTTAATTGCTATTTGGGAGGATTTATCATTGGATAAATTGGAAAGAATATATATCAGGGAAGTGTTAAGGCTTAATGGAGTACCACTATCTATTATGTCCGATCAAGATCCAAGATTTACCTCTATGTTTTGGAAGAGTCTTCTACATGCTCTGAATAATGAACTAACCTTCAGTACAACCTATCATCCTCAAACTGATGGCCAATCTGAGTGGAATATCCAAAAACTTGAGGACATGTTTAGAGCATGCTCAATAGACTTTAAAGGAGGATGGGATCAAAAACTTCCTCAGTTTGAGTTCTCTTATAATAACAGTTTCCACTCGAGCATCCAAATGACACCATATGAAGCCCTTTATTGGAAAAGGTGCAGAACATCGGCATGTTGGGATGTGGTCGGTGAGCGTAAGATGCTTGGACCAGAAATGGTAGAAGATATGGAGGAGAAGGTGAAAACCATTCATCATCATATCAAGGCAGCCCAGAGTCAACAAATGAGTTATGCAGATAACCGTCGATGAGACCTTGAGTTTAAATTTAGAGACATGTTATTTCTATGTATATCTCCATGGAATGAGGTAATGAGGATTGGAAAGAAAGAGAAGTTGAGTCCAAGGTACATCGGCCCCTTCGAGATTCTTGATAGTGTAGGGGATGTGGCCTATCTACTAGCACTTCCACCTATCATAGCCAATGTACATAATGTATTTCATGTATCCCTCATAAGGAAGTACATATCGGACCCTTCACACACACTCTCTTCAAAGGTGGTACATTTAGAGGATGATCTTTTTTATGAGGAGCAACCACTGATGATCTTAGATCGTAGAGAAAAGGTTATACGAAATAAGACAATGGCCCTTGTCAAGGTGTTGTGGTGAAACCAAAAGTTTGAAGAAGAGATGTGGGAATCAGAGGAAATGATAAAGCAGAGTTAACCACATCTGTTTTGGTGTGGGAAAATGAAAATTCGAGGGTGAAATTTCTTAAGGAGGTAGATTGTAACAACCCAAAATTTCCTTAATGGAAATCCCTCTTAATCTAATTAAATGTATTTTTATGTAAAATGATTATATAAAATGTCAACCTATTTGGTTGTATGTTTTTGGATTTTGAAATACTGTTAATAATTTTAACCGTTGCTAATATAGTCGTTGAACAATGATCACATGATTATTATAAATATAGGGCTTTAAAAAATCCAATTTACTCAGACAAAGGAAGAGATGACCTCATCCAGTAGAGGTGCCCCATACGAAGCCCATTTTTTAGAGCTTGGATAAGAGGTTTCATATTTGGGCTTCATTGTTTACCAAGCCCACATTGAGCTTGAATATTTTAAGCTCGAGTGGGACAACCTACGAGAGAAGTGGAAGTTGATAGAGATTACCACCCGAGCAATGTTATCCGAGCCACCCCAAGAGTCTATCACCATCACACACCTTACTCTTTGGTCTTATGTGGGTGTTATAAGGGGTTATGTAACAAGAACTTATCACTATGTCTATGTACATTATTATTTTATATAATAATGAAAATACTTTCATTTTATTATTCTTACCTTGTAAATAGTTTTTGAAGCACAAATAGTATTTAATTTAATTTTCAACTAAGAAATATATTACCCTGAATTAATGAATTTTTGAATTAAATAATACTTTAATAAAATATTATTAATGTTATTAAATTAATTTTTTTTAAATATAAATGATCATATAATTTTACAAATGCAATTGTAATTTCTATTAAGGTTTGAAAGCCATTTTTGTCAAAACCCATGAATTTTCGATAAATGTCGGTTTTTATTTTAAAAGAGAAAATTAACATATTTATAGAATTATTTAGATAAAATTAATATTATTTCTTTAATCAAGGAATTGAAATTATCCAACAGTGTATTTTTCATAATTTTCCGAGACAGTCAAATTTTTGGGTAAAAATTAAATACCGTTTAAATATATAATGTGTTTTATGACATCATAATGACCCAATAGTGATGTAATAAAATACTATAAACTTTATGTTCGGAAAATATATGTTTTAACATTAATATAATGTGATTTTGGGTTTGTTTGACTTATTTTAAAAAGATTTAGTGGACCCTTCAAGACTTATTAAACATTTTATCATTTTAAATTATTTTCCTTGGGAGTGTGACTCGCCACTATATAAGCAACCCTATTATTTTAATAATTTCAGACATTGGACTTATAAAATATTTTTTTCCACTCCCCTTTGGAAAAAACCATGGTCAAAAACCATGTGCTGTTTTGTGGTTTTGATTATTTTAATGTGAGGTGTCCCAAACCAAAATAATAAACCATTCCCTCTCCTTTCCTATATAAACCCAACCAAGATCCCACTTCCTCCTCACTCAATGACTTTGGAGTACGTACAAACTCTTCCCTACTATATCTATAATCCTACCAAGGTGACCCAAGATCCCAATAAGCCTCTCTCATTCCTCTCTCAATCCTTTGGAAGCACACTTCCTAGTAAGTGGTTTTCTCCCTTTCTTATTTTTTTTCCAATATTCTTTATGTAGTTATTAAATTTTAATTTCTATTAAAAATGTTGGGGTATAGTTTTGAACCTCCCCCATAATTCAATATTTAGGTTTGAATTATTGGATACCTCTTTTCTGTCATTAAATTTCTCCATTGTACACCCTTTACTATGCCGAAATTCTGAAAGGATTTTCTCTCTCCTCATTTACATTCAAGCAATTATTTTGTATCATGAATCTAAATTCCATTACATTTGTTGGGACATGTATATATATGACCCCCTTACTGTACATTTAATTTAAATATGATGAGACACCCCTTTATCTCACATAAATCATTTTTATGAGTTCTTATGTCACACTGTTATGCTGCCGAAATTACACCGCACTTTTCCAAGCCAAAGTCATTGTGTAGTGAATACCATTTCTATTTCTCTATCATGGGTATTCACCTTTATGAACATTTAATTATTGTTTAATGTGTTTCAAGTATGTATTACACATTATTTTATCATGGAATAAATGATTATGTTGAATGATTCAATGTTTTATGATCCATGTGGCCCACTTATGCATGAAGTGAAATGTTTAAGGAGGGCGCACCCTGATAGATCTCAATGCATCGGGTAAATTATAGTATCAGGATTCATAATGTGCAATGGGTGTTTACTAATTCTAATACAAGTGAAATAAGGGTTAAATTGTGCTTTATATGCAATGAGGGTTTACTCATGCTCCATGTGCAATGAGGCTTGGCTCATGAAAATTCCATGTTAAGTGTTGTTGCCACATTTCCATGTTATGATTATCATGCTTTATCATGAATTTATGTTTATTCTTCTCTTGTGATCTATTGATATGCCTATTGTCTAACATGTATTGTATATCTCATGTTATTGCATTCTTATTCCCTTATTGGGCTTTAAATCTCACCTTTTTCTTATGCATGTCCTCAGGTTATCCCATGCAATGCAAAGAATGAGGGAATGTAGGGGTCATGTAAAGTAAGTTTTCAATAAATATGTTTTATTTCATATATTAAGTTGTTTTGTAATGATACTAAGCCCCAAATATAGTATACCTTTTGATCTTCTATGTTGTATCAAGTGATTTTTATGTAATAAATTATGTTTAATTTTGTAATAAAAAGTAGGTTTTTCGTAGTTTTAGTTCTAAAACATGTTTGGATTACATTATAGATAATAATTTTATGAGACAAAGTGTTTCTTATTAATTTTTAGAGAGTATTAAAAACATTTAGCAGTATATTAAAACATTAAAATATCGATTGTAGAGATTTTTTGGTAATCATCAATGGAATTTTTTGTGTGAATCCAAAGGGAATTTATTCCTTTGAATATTACTATGAAGTTATGTTACACAATTTAGAAAGATGTTATAGTTGATACCTAAATTCATTGTCCCTTTCAAAATTCCCAATCAAATGGGGATGTGTAACACCCCTTGTTACTATTTTTTTATTTATTTAATTAATTTTAGATGATTCTATATTTCTATAATTTTCAACATCAAAATTATAATTTATAGGTACTTTTTGGGAATTTCATTTGTTGGATATAGTTATGAGTAAAAATATACCAACCATGCAATTTTGTTATGAATTTGAAAGTGAAATGGTTAGAGAAAAGTTATTTAAACTATGTTGGGTCCTAGGGGAAAGCACATGATATATTATGGGGGTTCTAGTGGCCTCTACTTGGTAAGTGAATTTATTAGTAAAATGTGCAAGAAAACCTTGTCTGTCACTGAAATGATCAATTTTTGAGAAAATTAAATTTTCTACTCCTAATATAAAGATTAAAAATTTTCATGTCCTTCTCTCATGTTTGTCTCATTATCCCCAACCAATCCTTCCTAATTGGAATACCTCTCCTCATCTAATATTTTATCACTATTCAATATAGTTTAGGAGGTATTCATGATTTTGGACTAAAACTCTATAGGGGGTGGGACTCCACTTCATTTTCTTATTTATTTTATCTTGGTTTACTTTTCTCCATCATTTAACATTACTTCAGCTTAAAGATAGGTATTTCATATTAACCAATTTTTTATTGTTTTATTTCTTATATGGGTTATGATACCTTCCTTAGGTCTTAATAAAAAAATATTTAAATATTTGGACCATTTTCTATAAATTTGAAATTGGTTTTCCTCATGTATTAAAATTTAATTTAATATATGTTTTTGGATTGGGTTCTAAAATATTGTTTTAATTTTGTAATGATTATATTTCATTTCTTCATAGCATTTCTATGTGAAAATTTGTGTTTTATAATTATTTTTATAGAAGGATAATGGTCTCCCCACTTTAATGGTTAATTTTAATATTTTTTCAAAAAATTTGTATTCCATGTGTTTACTAAATTACTTAAATAGACTTTATGAGTGGAATTTATGTTTATAAATGTTTTTTCAGTTTTAAAAGTAAATTATCAATTTTTTTAATAGAATTTTAAACTAAAAAAATTCCATGTTTTTTTTAAATTATTTAAATATTTTTTTAAATAAAATGAAAGGTTTCCAAGTAATTTGGACCTTTTTGGGTAACATTATAATTAAAGGGTGGTGTTTTAGAACCTTGGATGTTTTTAAAGAAAGTGGATGGTTCATTGAATAAATATCCAAATGTTTTGGTGATTGATACATTAGAAAAATGTTTGAAATGATCTTATGTGTGATTTTTATCAAATGGTTTTGGAAGGAATGTTTTAAAATGAAATTTGGAACCAAAAAAATCAACTACTTTTCATCGAGAGTCCTTTTGTTAGAGAACTATTTGTAACTTTAGGGGGTTTTGAAATAGTGTTTTTGTGTCAGACCCTCTAGGTCACTTCTTATCTATGATTGATATGGATTTTGGATATAAGAGAATGACTTATGTTATTTGTGATTTGAAGGGTATGTTATTAGGGTATTTTGTTGAGAATTTTTAGGAGGTGTGGTGTGATTTAGTTTTACATAAATTATATTTTTTTGTATGATCACTTATTTATAATCTCCATGGATATACATCGTTAGAAGTCCTAGGTGAATATCTAGATATCTAAATTTGTAAAATCCATTTTGTGGATAATTTATTGACTATAGACAGTGGTCCATTATACTGAGAAGGATATAGGAATATATCATGGTTATTAGATCAAGGGAGGAAACTAGAGATATTATTGAATACTGGGGTAGTAGTGGACTCTTGGAAGGTTTTATTAATGAATGATATAATGGGACTAATAGGGAAGTGACATGTTATTTAGTTTTAGAATAGGTTTTCTATCTGAAGTCTAAATAATATTATTTTACTCTAATTTGATTCCCATGACATTTAGACCATTTTAGGATGTTTCAAGGGATAAAAATTATAAAAATTATTTCTTTCCCAAATCCTTTGTTTTATAAAGCACTTTATATTTTATTTTTCTTAAACTGTTTTATTTATTGACTTGTTTTATGTTTTTGTGATTATATATTAGCTTTTTTCTTGTCTTTATATTAATTTTAAAATTTATTGTAAAATGATTTTGATGATGTATTTCTTTTTAAAATATAAAACATGCATATCCATTTGAATTTTTCTTGTTATCCTTAAAAAATAGTTTTCAATGATGTTATGAATATTATTTATGTTTATATGATTATAATGTGGTTTTTCAATGAAGTTGTTTTAAAGGGATTTGTTGGGTGAAATGTCTTTGGAAAAAAATGTATTTAAATGGATTATTTTTATTTATGGAAAATAGAAAAGAATATTTCATGAAATGGATATGGATTTGATTTCAGTTATTCATTGAATACTATTTGAAAACCCTTCTTTATAAATATATTGTCAAATATGCATAAATTGATTAATTATAAAATGTTGGCCTTGATGAAGGATGAAAATTTTCTTATAGAAATTTCTTATGATCACACCTATATTATATTCCAGTTTTAGGTTTAATTTCAACTCAATATTACTCATGTGTCATTGTTGACATTGGGACAAGTTGGTGTGGCATAATATGTCACACAAAGTCTAATAGTTTATTCAGTTTATTAGATTTTTTGTGTGAACTATAAATCATCCACACATATTTTACTTGATTGTTATTTATATATTTTAGGAATGAGTGATAAATCTAGAGGGATATTATTATGGTGGGTGTTTCAGGTGATATGAGGTATCTATTTTCTATAAATTGAATAATTTTTTTAAACCCCATATTTTTTCATTTTCATTTTTGTATAGATATTTGTCTTAGAACAATTTTAAGATGAAATTTTGTAATAATTTTGTTTCTAGTTAAATTTAACTTATTTGGGTGAGATAAATACCAATCCATCTTTTATTGATTCCAAAAAACTAGTTTCTATCCCATGATGATCAAGAACACCATTCAAGTTAGGGGAAGACTGACCTAGGTTTAAGGATCCATCCTTAATATAATATATAATATTTAATTTTTTATAAGAATGTACTTTCTCTCATTCCCAAATATAATTCCTCTAACCCACGCTTTCTGATTAAATGCATAAAATGTTGTGTATCTTTTTATTTAATGAAACAATACACAACACATAATACAATAGAAAATGTCTTCTGGTCTATGTTCTAAAGAATTTGACAACAACTTAAAATTTATCAGATTTGAAAATGAATTAAAATATGTACTTCGATATGTTTTTTCTAAATCCAAAGTGAACACATCCATTCTAAAACAGCTAAGATACCTATGAAAAACATTTAAAAACAAGGGATGACCGTTTAATTTTCCGGTAAGGGATTTTAAAATAAGTGAAACAAATTTTATTATGTCTCCTTTAAAAATAACATTTAAAAATGTGATTAGACATTCTTTATATAATACTTGTGAAAATACCTTTATAAATACCATTTGATAATATCATTGAAATTACTTATGCCTTGAAAATACTATATCACTTTGAAAAATATTTACTCTAAAAAATTTCTTAAAAATAGTCCATTGATATTTCTAAAAACAATATGCACGATTTAAAAAAACACTGAGGCCACTTGAAACATTGGAGGTTGTCTTGGGCCTACCCAATTATTGAGGGATGGGTTCACTCCCTAATTCCCTAACATATTTACAAAATTCAAGTTCTGTATAAAAATCATTTTTAATCTTGCCAATATATATGAATACTTTCACATGATTTTTTTATTTTAAAAACTAGACCTAATAGTTACAATCATTTAAATGTGTGAATATATATATATATATATATATATAAACTATCATATGGAAACATGATGAAACTAAATACCATCACATTTAAATACTACCTAATTATATTGAATATTAATGAAGGATAAATTAATATTCATTTATTACATTCTCATTATGTAAACTCAAGAAAATCATTTAAAAAGTATTTTCCCATTAATATATAATTTATTCAATACACAAACATATAAAATTAATAAAACGAGTACATGTATACATGATATTTCATGAAAATCAATAAATATGAATGTATTTATGATTATTAATGAACTATATGTCAATTGATAAATTAAAATGATATGATTCCATGAACAATTATGTAGAAAAAATATTTTTATAACATAATTTAAATAAATAATTATTTATAATTAATATGAAACATAATTTTCTATGTAAACATTATTAGAATAGAAGTCTAGTATATGAAGATAAAATACCTTTCATGAAAATTAAATATGTTTTAATTAAATAAACATTCCTTTGTAACTAAAATTGAACATAAAAATAATAATTTAAAAAATGTTGATAAAAATATATATCATAAAACACATTAATTGCTATTGAAATAGTTTGGAATTGTTAAAAAATACATGTAGAATAATTTCCCAAAATATGAAATAAATAAAGCTTTAAATGAAGTAAGGGTTTCACTTACCTTGATATGATAATTTCCTTCTTCTCAATCTTAGATTCATCAGAAGGAAAAGTGGAGTATATTTTTTTTGATAAAAGGCAGTACCCTTCTTTATCTTCTAGGAAGAATACTCTTGACTTCTAAGATATGTCTCTCAATTTAAGAAGGTGGTTTTATATGTTTATATCAATTATTTCAATATTTAGATATATACATTTTATGTGTACAATATTGTTGATTTCATTCAAGTTCACCCGATTTTCAAAAGGATGTTTTTTTAAATCAGTTTACAACGATAGTTCAAGGAATACATCAAAGAAAAATAATGGATTAATTGAATGAAACCACTATATATATCATTAAATCTAAAAATAAGTGAAGAAATACTATTTTAATATTTAATAAATGCCTCTGTATTCGATATCTACATATCAACGATAAGTCAAGATTCTTATGGAAGAACCAATAAATGAACATGGATCTCCATAATCGTTGGAAATAAAGAAAGAAAACATTAAAAAATTATATTTTTTTAAACAAGGGAGATCAAAGAAAAATACAAGACCATGACAACTATGACATAAAAATAAAGAAATTTGAAACACATATAGGGGATAATAGACATCGATGGATGGAGAAAATGATGGAAATCAATAAATCATGGCACTAATGATCCAATTTCAAGAAGATTTAGTCATTAAACAAACACTTAATTATAGATCTATAATAATCAAATAAGGAAGAAGTAATTGATGATGATGATAAGCTATTATCACCTTCTTAGTCTATATCTGGAACATACGAGCCCTATACTAGGCTCAGACATTGTTTGAAGGTCGAATCCCCCAACACGACTCGATTTATTGGTCTGCGACTCCTTTCTCAGCCTCAACATCCTCTATCGAGATCAGATCTCCTTCTACTAACTCAACTTGTTCCAACATATATCATGTGGTCGCTCTTCACATGGAATATAAATCTCTAGACTCCCAGTTATACTGCCGCTATAATCGCTCTTGGGACCCCACTCGACTCACAACCTTGCTCAAAACTACGCTTGAGCTCTCCACTTTGTCACAGGACAATGTCCCTTAAGACCTTACTATTGATTTCCCCAAAATGAGGATGGATCCTCATTTCTCAATTCTTATATAATTTCATTTTTCTTTAAAATATTTTTTTCATCTGTTTTTCATTTATATTCCATTTTATTGAAATCATAATTCACATACAATACTTTATATATTAAATACATTATATTTATTTTATACATAATTGAAAATTGTTTTTATAATAATATATTTTTCATAATTATATTTATTATAAATAAAAATATATATTTTTATAATATTTACAATAATATAAATCAAAGTTTGAAACAATAATTTTCATTTAATTTAATATTTTTAATATATTCATGAACATTATATGTCAAAATAAATTTATTTTAATGTATAAAACATTACTTATTCTAAATAAATTACCTTTAATTATGTTCATCAATTAGATAATTTCATTAACAAAATTTACTTCATATATAAAGAATAACATAATTATAATACTTTTAATTCATAATTATAAATTTAAAATAATTTAAATGATTTATAAATTATATCAACTTTTTTTAAGAAATTTTTATAATATTTACTCTTGAAATATAATATATATAATATAATAAAATTTATTGACTTAAAAATTCTCTTTGAATACTCAAATTATATTTACTACTATTTTCATAACTTCATTTATTTCATATATTTAAATCACATTATGTTTAATTATTAGTTTCATTTTTTTAAATATTATAAGTATTACATTTAACTCATAATATTTGTTTATAATTATTTTATAATCCTTGTAAATAAATATTTAATTCGTTTTATAGATATAATCAAATTATATTAAACAAAATAAAACCATGTTTACAAAATCAATATTTACAATTAAAAATATTAATTTAATAAAAGGATATCAGTCATAAATGTATTATATAATTTACAATTATTGTATAATTTGAAATATTTAACTTAATTACTCAAAGTTTGTGTTTATTATAAATTAATCAATTTTAATAAAATAATTATTTCAAAATGTTTAATTTATCAGATCTTACACAAAAGGACTTATATATTTAGTGTTTTAGAGAATTAAAGAGTCACAATTGAATTATAACCCACATATCACAATATGGACACTTCCAATCAATATACATTTTCCCAACATTATAGAAAATTTAAAATGAATAAAATTTTCAATTGATGAGAAATATTTATGATTCTGAACATGAATTATTCTTTGTTGCTAGTCACCCTTAAACCATATAAATTTTTTTTAAATACGAGATGAGAAAAAAGGTTAGTAAGGGATATTAAATAAACAAATATATTATTCAAATGAAAAACATGAAAACCCAATTTTTTTTACCTTCCCTATATTATTCATTAATGATATAAAATTACTCATTTGTACATGTAGAAAACACCTTTTCCAATAAAAACCATTACAACTGATTGCAAGAAAACTATAACCATTATAAGAATATTTGAGAGTTATATTTATAACCTATGTTAAGTCATGTTAGAAATAACATTATACTCATTGAATCTATAAGATATGTCTCCCCAGTTAACTCCCACTAGATTTCCATTGAATACAAGGATCATTAACTAGTTCATTAGAGATCTATGTCTGGCTAATTTGTTTTATAAGGTGTACTAGGTAACCCCATCATATAATCTCTATCTTGATCACCAATTATCAACTATCATAATCAAGAAATGTATCATGACAAACTATTTTTATGTTTTAAACATTTCTTAATTAAACCCATAAAAACTATTTTGAACTCGTAACCAATACACTTTCAGTTATATCATAAAGATGAGAACAAGTTTCTATTTCTTCAGAAAATAAGCAAAAAAAATTGTAAAAATATTGAGAAATTGATTTTCTTTTAAAAGAAACATTTAAATATTTAATTTAATCTTGAAAATTAATAAAAAATTTGATGGGGAAAAAAATCAGTCATGTGATATACGTTAAAAACCATTATTTATCTCTCTTTTCAAAAAAAATCAAAATTTACCCTTATAGAAAATTTTAGAAGAATTATACCTTAATCATTTTTGAATAAGGTAAATATAATAAAAAATAAATTTAATATTTATTTAATCACAAAAAATAACTTTCTTGATACATTTAAAAGAACATTGATTTGGAAGAGAAAGAGTTTACAATATTTTAAACAACCTTTTAATAAAAAACCACTTAACTTATGCTGCATCCGGCTTTATACATTCTATATATCCTAAATAATAAAATTTTCATAGATTTATATTTACTTAATAAACGTTTCCTCTCATTTAATAATTATTATTCATTTTATTTCATTTATTACCATGTTTTATTCAGATGTTAAAATGGTTAGGTTCACAATGGACAATATAGAGTCGTTCAATTTAATACCTCAAAACAAAAATAGTTTATTAAATATGGTCAAGGAGGTTATATTTACACTATATAAATAATATTAAATATTATAAATTTATAACATAATTATATTATATAAACTTTTAAAACCAACCATGTGAGGAAATTATAAAAAATTAACCATGTTTTTTTATGGAGATGGTTTTCCGTACATATAAAGGAATGAAACATTCATCTTCCCAATTAGTGGAATAGAAAATTACTTTCTAATATATTTTTTTATAAATATGTTATATATGACATATTTATTCATTATTTCTATCCTTATAACTATCCTTATATAGTGAAAATGAAAAATTAATCACATTACTTCATAGAGTTTGTAGTATATATGCACACATGTATGACATTATCATTTTCAATGGAAGAAATGAAAAGAAAATAAAAGACAAAATATCATTAAAAATTATAATAATTTCTTGAATATCATATATATTATTTTTTCATATTTTTAATAATCTATATTATTTGGCGATGAAAAACAAAACACATTTCTTCTTGGAGGTTATAGTCCACATGTACAATGTTTCCATTTCACATAATATAGAAAGGATATTGAATAGAATTATTAGATAAATATGATAAATTTTTAGTATATTGGAGATACTAATGCTATTATATCATAATATTTAATAGAGGACTATAGGAAATGAATGGAGAAATAAAAATAAAATGCTCTGTTAAGTACCATACGTCTTCTTCAGACAACCTCCATAGGTTTAGACCTAAAACATATTTAGGATGGTATTATGACCAAATAAGTACCTGTAATGAATGGAGAGATATGTTAGGAATATATTTGGGTAGGTATTGCATGAATTAATAGGATGTTGAAGATCCGGTAATAGAGGATAAGGGGAGACCTTTTATAAGTGAGGGAGAGGGCACACTTAGATTTTTTAAAAACATTAAAATATACTAATTTATTACTCAAGGAAAATCAACCCAAAAGTACACACATTTAAATATAATATATTATAGGGTCATAATATTAAAACTATTTTCTTTTTGATTGAAAAATTCTATAATATTCTTATAATGAATATAATCCCACAAAATATAACTCATGAAAAATAATAAGGAATGAAATTTATTTTCTATTGTTGTTAAATAGTTTTTTAAATTATCACCCCTTTCTAAATTGTATCCTCACAATTTTATTAATTACTTTAATTAGTGGGGATATTTTTACCTCATTTCATTTTCTAATTCCCATGTTTCTTCACCAATCATACATTTTTCCGTATATCTATAAAATTAATAATTACCTTTTTCCATAAAACCTTTTATCTAATATCAGGAATTTAAATTAGTTTTTTTCACATATACAATATATCATCAAATCTTACTACTTTAGGCCTCAAAACATGAGATACATTAAATATATATTTACTTAATAAAAAAATATGAAACACATCTTTTATGAGGGATAAAGTCAGGGGAAATGACACTTCGTAGGAAATTGATACAACATTCTTCTAAAATTTATTTGGTCCAATGAACTGCATACTTAACTTCCTTATTCTAACCAAGCACATTACCCATTTCCATAGAGATACATGAAGGAAAAAATATTCTCCTACATTAAAATAAATATATTTCCACCAGTTATCAGAAAAAATATTTTTCCTAATATGAGATTCTATCAAGTGATTCTAATGAATCATTACATAATAATGCATATCCTCTATCAACTTTGGTCCCAACAAATTTCTTTCACTAACATCTTTTGACCAAGATGGTGTCTCAAAATACATTCCATCTAATGCCTCAAATGGTTCCATTTGTATATTATAAATACAACTATTATTATAGTAAAACTCAACTAATGTAGGATGCTGATATACACTTCCATGGAAATCTATTTGTAAAGATCATAGAATGTGTTCCCAATTTCGAATAATTTTCTCTAAGTGAACCTATGATTGAAGATGAAAATCGTTCCAAGAATTTAATTTAATACCTAATGACTTACAAAGGACTTTCTAAATATAATATGTAAACTAAAGGTCATAGTCAAATGAAATAGAGGTAGTAACTAGATGTTATATGACTACCCCCTAAGATATAGTCAAGATAACTAATTTAAAGACACAATATCTTGAATAGGAGTGAAATTTTAATATTTAGTCTACTGAACATAAAAAATAAACATTACATTATTACCTTGATATGTCTATATAAATATCACCATAAAATCCACACAGATATATATATATTCTCATTTCTACATTAGTTTTGGAAAAGGGAAATGTAACACTTTTATTTACTATTATTTGGTATTAAAATACTGATAATTGAAACATTTCATTGTAAAATACCTAATATATTTCATCATTTCGTCCCAGTAGTAATTCTCATGAGGTTTTTGATACATCTTAGCATTGTCATGAAGAATAGAAAATGGAGATGTGAGCTTTAATCCACAATTATTTCTTTATCTAGAATATATTTAACACACAAAACATTTTTAAAAAACTTAAACTCATTAATTATCAATGATAAATTGAAGAGACTTAGCATTATTTACCAGTTCTATGATTTCTTCTAAATAAAGATCTTATTTCATTGAATTCTTATTTCTTTTTGAAAATAACGACTGCACTAACACCAGAGCCAAAATAGTGGAAGTTATTACATATGAAATTTCTAGGACAATTTTCATCAAATTATTTACCAAAGGATAATTTCCCAATAATAACATGTTTAAGGATGCAGTATATTTTAGTATCAAAGCATTGTGTACTTTTTTTCTTTTCTTTGATGGTAACGAATTGGGATATCATATTCCATTATTAGTTTAATCCATATTCTATATCAATTGTAAAACTATATTTGAGTTAATATATACATAAAATTTTTATTATTAGTATATATTTAACATTTTAATCAAAATAAATAATTTCACTATATCATCCAGTTCCCGATCATGTGTAGGATAATTTTTCTCTAGAGGATTCAATTTACATGAAGAATAAGAAATTACTAGATCATTTTGAACCATAACACATCTATATCCCTTAAGAAAAGTATCATTGTTTATGAGAAATTCAGCATTTCTAGAGGTAAGGGAAAAAACTAGATAATTCAAAAATTACTATTTTATTTCCAGGAAACATTCATCATAAAATATTATACAGATGAATTTAGCTATAATTCAGGTTAACTTATTTAGTGTGCTAGATAACAGGGAATTTTTTTTCAAAAAACTTTCAGCAGTAACCCACTAATCATAGAAAACTACGAATCAGTATGAAATTTTCTAGTCAATTCTATTATTTGACCATTTTTGTTTTATAAGGGTGAATATTTATTCCATTTTTAGAATAAATATTTCCAATGGAATGAACTATTTTTCAACCGAAATTCAAATATACTAAAATTTTCAAATAACATGTTTTTATTAAATGTTTTAAAAACAATCCATAGTTTTATTTAATTATCCTCTTGAATTTTAGAATATTAAAAAATATCATCTACAAAACAACCAAAAAATTATCTAAATAGTCAAGAAAAAATATATTAATAAGATCCATGAATATAACCGATGCATTAGACAACAAAAACAATATAACTGAAAACTCATATTTCACATAAGTTATCCAAAATTTCCCCTTAATAATAAATTAGCCCTACACCATGAACTAATGGAAACATAATATGAGATCAATCTTCAAAAAATAATAATTTTTGTTGATATGATAAAAAAATCAATGATATGTTATAATTGATACTTCTTCTTTAGAGTGATTTTTTTAGGATTTTATATGTAGTTAAAAGTCTCATTGAACCATACTTTTATTAAATAATATAATAATTATCTATAGTGAAGTTCTTGGAAAATATAATGTTTGTAATGAAAAAAGAAAAATTAATATATAAATTCCAAAAGATCAAGTTGATCCATTCAATATAGGGGTTTTAAAATGGTCTTAGAATAATGAAATATTTCAAAAATAAATGTATCCTCATGATCAGGAATAAAAACTAGGAAAATCATCAGGAAATACGTCCATTTATGCATTCACTACTGGCCTATCACTAATTTAAATGATTTCGTTGCTTTTAACAACATGATATATGAAACTTTTTTCCTTCACCTTTAATCAATCTATAATAGTCCTAATATGTTATCAAATAAATGTAATAATTGAACATAACTATATTAGCTTGAAAACATATCATAGCATGATAAAAAAACCTAATCCATTCCCATAATAACTTCAAATTCTACTATGGTTAGTTTGAGAGGAATTATTGGAAAACAACCACATTAGTACCAATAATAGGATTCCAATAATCCATTGTTTCTTTAGTACATCAAACAAGAGTTTTCATCAAAAGCATTATCTTTTTCTCAGGAGGTGATACTTCCATTTTAATTTAAAATATCTCAAACTCCAAGGAATGAAAATATCTAAAATTTAAAAAGTCAATGAAACAATTTTAATAAAATAGTAATGTAACTATCATCACTCCATTAGAGGTCCCAACATCAACCATAGTAGTAAAAATTATTTTAACACACATTGATGCATTTGATATTGATAATATCTACCATAATTAGCTATATTCAGAAACACATTTTCATTATGGCATAACTTTTTACAATTAAAACATCTCAGCATTTTTTGAATATCTCTTACTCCATTCATGGAATGACCATGAATCTATTATTTGGATTCAGAATCCATATGACCAAAATTACCACATTGGTAATACTTTCTAGTTCCTTTGAAACATTCCTTAAAATTCCTATTACCTCACATGGAACATGTTGGGGGATTACCTCTATAAATCTGTAATGTCTCGAAAATTTCATATAATTTTTTTTAATTATATGGAATTATTATGAGACCACACACTTTGACAACATGTGATTTTGAGGCCCAGTGAGCCTAGAACAGAATTTCAAACTATTTTTAAGGTGCGTTCAGTAAACGTGCGAGCCTGTTTTTCTAACATTTGAACTAGTGCTCGGATCAAAAATATGAGGGCACAATTGAACTCGGAATGTGAGGATTTTCCTAGAAAGGACTTAACTTCATCCAGCAAGGGCCGAGTAGAAAATTTATTCTTTGAACCTCTTGAAAAATAATAAAATAACATTAAAAAGTTATTTTATTTATATTTTTCACACCGTTGAGTGATAGATGACAATGTAGTGGTGCAATGATGAGGATAATTAATGGAGGATCGTTAATGGCTCGTTTTTAACTATGACACTGTTATATTAATGGATCATTAAATACATCTCATTAATGACTCCTTTATAACTGTGACACTGTTAACTTAATGGATAATTAAATATGGATCATTAATAAGCGTCATTAATAAGCGCAACATCACTACAAATTTTTCTTTTAATATTCAAACATGTTGGAGTTTGGGGGATTAACAAACATCAGGAATCCTTGACAAACCGCAGGTTTGATCCCACTCCAACAAAGAACGAAGAATGTAGAACGAAGCGATGAACATTGGAGGATCCGATTCAGAGGTTGAAAAGCGATGAAAAATTCCAATGATTGTGGTTCAATGACGAAGTGAATCCCATCCTCTATTATCAGAAGATCCAACAAATCTAGGTAGGGGTTTAATTAGTGAGTGTTCTTCCCCGTTTTTGTTTCGAGAAATGACAAACACGAACCAACCCATGAACATGTAGATCCGTGAATCATGTGTTTATGTAGGAGGGTTAATTTATTTGGGTGATTATCTATCTGGGATTAGTTTATATTTTAAAATGATTGAACATCTCCCCCGAGCCACCCTAGTTTTAAAAGATCTAATGCGGAGGGCGCGATCCGACATGAAGATGGATCAGACCCCTTCACATGTGTGCTCCTTGTGAACAGATTATCCAAAATGAAGGAAAGTTGCATCCAAGACTATCAAAGTGATGGAGTCAATCCGAGAGGCCCATAGGTATATATGGATAAAAAACATATACCCTTGAAGAAACTCCGGTGGACCGTGAAAGGTGCCGACGACTACCGGTGACGGCGGCCGGCCCACGCTGGCCACATGGATGGGGAGGAACCAACTAGAACCATGGTAGAGGAGTCGTCCGGCTCTCGCCAGTTGCATTGGAGGAAATAGGCCTTCCTGTCGGCGCACTATGACAGCAGTAGGCTGTAGGGTGACGCGACGCTAGGAGGGAACAGTTTGGAGGGACGACCCATGTCTAGACCATCCGGGTGGTTCGGTGAGCCGCAGTCTCTCTACCATGGCATGAGAAAGGACCCGTGCATCCGCAGGCCCAAAGAGGGATGGATGCGGAAGTCGGCCACGTACTGGCCAGGTGGCGTACCACCGGTCCGCACCGCGCGGGATGAGTTTCGGGTTGGGGGGATGCGCCCCCAGCCAGCGGGCCCGACCTGCGGCCCAGTGGGCCAATCCCATGCCGACGGGATGCACCCACACTGGTGGGGAAGACCTGCACCCAGTGGTCTGGACCCGCACCAGTAGGATGGACGTGTGCACTTCCGGCCAGGACAGACTAGACCGTGTCGCCGGGCTACCCAGCGGGCTGGACCCTCAGACAAAATGGGCCAGGTCCAGGGAGACCCATTGGGCCTAGCCCACTAGCCAGACCAGACCAATCGAAACCCCAACTGTGTCTGGTAGAGTCTGTTGATTTTAAACTGGTGTGTGTGGGACCCCCGCTCCGGGTTGGTCGGGTCTATCCGACCGGGTTGGACAGGGGCCAGACATAACTGGACCCTATTTACTTAAACACTAATAACTTGGGAATCATGCATCTGATTGATGATCTATTTGTAGTTATGGGACCCTCTTGATGAGTCAGATCATTTGGTGTTTCTTGATGAGGCATTCATTGAAGTTAGGATGTGAAAAATGTCTTGAGGATCAGTTCTCCCAGGTGCACTACGTATGGAACCCTATGATTGGATGATAATTGAAGACTACTGACTATCGACACTGTGTGACTCGACTATGGCTCAGTGGGAAGAACTTATCTAAGTCTATGCAGGCCCATGGTTGTAATAACTTCATTGTGACTTTGCAGACCCACGATACGCGACGAGGAGGAGTACCTCAGTTTGCCATGATTTGTGGTAAGCAATTCTCTATGACTTTGTTGGCCCATGATATGCAATGGGGAGGTGTACGTAAGTAGTCCAGAGTTAGTGGGAAGCACCAATGTGTGCCTTGGTAGGACCAATCCACTCATTAGAGGAGGAGTTCTCCAGCAACCGCGGTGTTCAATGATGTGACTTATGATTCTTCTATCACTACCCTAAATGAGTACCTGGTGTGAGTTGTCTTGTGTTTCATGATTTACATTGATGATAACTGTGTGGTCCTTCCTTTTTGTTTTGGGATTCCTAATGAGTATTTTTTACTCACCCCTACATGGGATTCACCAGCAGGTGTTGTGTCTGGTGGAGACGATCAACATTTTGATATAGACTTTGGTGGACTGGGACCCAGAGGTCCTCAGGTATACAGGACTGAGGGACACTATTATGGTGGAATTGGTGGCTTAGGACCAAGAGGGGATTAATAGGGTCAAGTGGATAGGACATTCTACTTCAACCTCTAGTAGCTACACTACTCTCACGATTAGGTGGGGTTTTCTGCGGATGACCATCAGAGTTTCCTTTTTTTATTTTTCTGTTTTCATTTATTTTATTGGTTTTGTATTCGGACCCACTTTTATTAGTTATACTCGACATTGTTTTTAGTGATACTTGTTTTCTTCGTAAGTGTATGGGACTTGGTTGGGTGTGTGTGGGAATACAGGTACTCAGGAAAATTCCACCCACTTGCAGGTTGATGCCTTTGGTGCTTGTTGCTAGCCCCCGGCCTTTGGGAGTTGGGCTTGGGGTAGTCACGATATGGGCCATAGGGGGTAGGTTGTGACAAATTGGTTTCCAAGGGTGGTTCTTCCAACCACAAAGACCGATAGTTTGGGTTTTTTTGGGGAAACAATGTTATGTGTTTTGAGTCTGACTTTTCGATTCAGGGAGTCCAGTGTTGGTGCAATGACTGACATATCCATACACCCGAACCACAAATTCTTATTTTTAGGCTCTATAAATGAAAAAAAAGTTACATAAGTGTCTCTTTATGTTCTTTTGAATGAAATTCATCTCACCAGGTATAACATTCAGACCATGGTATATCTTGATCTATCTCTGGATGCCTCTATGTGGAAGACCTGCCCGAACCCTAATACAAGGTCATGAGGAAAACTAACCTAGTAAAGAGGCATCCGTTCATGGACTAGTTCTAGATGTGGCTCTGTCGAGTGGTTCACTAGTGCTACCAGCACCCGATGGTCAGAATCTACTGTCGGAGGTTTCAGAAGAACATGTGCAAAGACTCACTGCTCTGCGCGAGTTTCAGAGACAGTGACCTCTCATGTTCAGGGGAGATACAGATCCTTATGTCACTAAGGACTGGCTTGGGGGAGTTTCACAGGTCTTCCACTTATTAAGGACACTACCATACCAGATGGAAATCTTGGAAGCGATCATTCTATTGGGATTGGTAGGGAGATGTTGGAGATTGACCACCTAGACACAGGTTGAGGCGACCCTCACCTGGGAAAACTTTGAACATATTTTCTGGATGGAGTTTTTTCCCACGACCTTATGCTCTGTGTGCATTTAGGAGCTACTTCACCTACTGAAAGGCAGAAATATGATGGATGAGTACTTAACAAGGTTCACCGATCTTTCTCGCTACTCGACTGATATGGGGTGAGACACTCTCTTCAGGGCTCGAGCCTTTGAGTAGGGACTCAGGTGGGAGATTAGGGCATTGGTGTTTTCTATCAGCATCCCTACCAATGACAGGGTGCTGGATCAAGCACTTCTATTAGAGAGGTTCTTGGCGGAGCAGGCACCAATAGCTAGATCTTCCAACAGACCTAAGGAGGTAGATTCTTCGGTAGGCAGTAGACAACAGACGTGAAGGCCCAAGCATGCCAATAATTTTAGAGGACGACCCGAGGACTTAGGGTTGGTAGTGCAGGGTCCCAGACCAGATGGAGTCAGCCAGGAACCATGATTTTCTACTTGTGTGGCGAGAAGGGACACATGAATCGAGACTGCCTGACCCTCCATGCAAACGATCAGCAGATATTCGAGGGACCACCAAGACCAAGGAAGTAGATCGAGCAAGGAGGTCTGCAAGGCGGAGAACATGGCATGGGAGCAGGCCGAGTAGTAGGTGGTGGGAAATGATTTGAGGTAATACCACCACCACCCCAAGGTGGTACATCCCAACCTTAGTGAGAAGGAGGACATGAGCGAGCACAGCTTCAGGTAGCGGAGGCTTATGACCACAATGCTCCAGAGATGATCTGAGGTACGATCCATGTCTTCTCCACCCTAATTGCAGTTCTTATAGTCATAGGTTCTAGTAACTCCTTCCTTTCCAAAACTCTCTTTCAAAGCTATGAGATTCCGGTGGAGCCATTGGCTCGATACTTATGGATAGATACTTCTACGAGAGTGAATTTGATGATTACACACTGATTCCGATAGTGTGTTCTTACTCTAGGTGCTGAGAGCTTTGACGGGGATCTCTTAGTAGTAGCGTCGAGGCCTTACACCATCATATTGTGTATGGAATGGTTATCTACATTCTATTATTAGATAGACTATTTTAGGCATACAGTGTGGTGTGTTCGCAGAGATGGGACCAGGTTTTCCTTCACCGATGAGAAGGAAACCCTTGCATCATAGGACATACTTTCTCAGAGGAGGGTGCACCCAATTACTCACTAGTTGGATAGCCTCACCCTCAGTGCAGTGGATGAGAGGATTCCAAGCTTCTCTGTAGTGGTGGATGAGTATGAGGATATTTTCCTAGGGATGATTCGGGAATACCTCCTTGCAGTGAGGTAGATATCTACATCGATCTATACCCCAGGAAGACACCGATATCCACACCAGCATATCGGATGGCTCCTGTCGAGCTTCACAAGCTGAGGGTACAACTAGAGGAATTTTAGGAGAAGGGGTTTTTAAGGCCCAACGTTTCACCATGGGTGAACCCATTGCTTTTTCCCAAGAAGGGAGACAGGATTTTGAGTTTGTGTGTGGACATCTAGCACCTGAATCAGGTGACCATGAAGAACATATATCCACTATTGAGAATCAATGATCTCTTTGACCAGATTAAGGGGGTGAAGTGGTTCTCAAAGATAAACCTCAGATTAGGCTATCACCAGATTCAGGTACGAGATGAGGATGTATAAAATACAACCTTCAGGTGCCGTTATGGCCACTATGAGTACCTAGTGATGCCTTTCAGAATGACCAATTCCCCAGCTATTTTCATGGGACTCATGAACAAGATCTTCCATCCTTACCTTGACCAGTATGTCATGGTATTCATTGATTACATCTTGGTGTACTCTATGTTAGAATAGGAGCACGCTACATAACTGCGGATAGTCCCAGATACACTCTATGAGAACAAGCTTTATGGAAATCTCTCAAAGTGTTAGTTTTGGTTTTGAGAAGTGCACCTTATGGGACATGTCATCTCAGAGGCCGGAGTTGTATTGGATCCAGAAAAGATAGAGGTGGTGATTTCTTGGGATCCGCCCATGAGCATGACTGAGGTGCGAAGTATATTGGGGTTGGATGGTTACTATCAGAGGTTCATGCATGAATTTTCTAGAGTTATCGCACCCTTATCAGCTTTGATGTGGAATGGAAAGACCTTTGTATGGATGGAGAAATTTTAGGAGAGTTTTGAGGAGATGAAGAAAATACTGAATAGTGCCAACATCTTGAGAATGCCGAAGTAGGGCGTTGGGTATGTAGTTTACTGCGATGCATCAGGGACCAGACTGGGTTGTGTCTTGATGTTGGAGTGAGTAGTGATCACCTGTGACTCTAGATAGTTGAGACATTATGAGAAGAACCAAAAAACCCATGACATGAAATTAAAATTAGTGGTCTTTTCCTTGAAGATGTTGTAGTACTACTTGATGGGTGAACGATTTACGGTTTAATCCAACCACAAGAGTCTTAGGTATATCATCTCCCAGAAGGACTTGAACCTGAGACAGTGGCAATGACTATAGTTACTCTAGTACTATGAATTTGAGATAGTCTATACTTATGGAAATGAGAATGTGGTGGTAGACATGCTCAGTAGGAGTATCAGTTTGTAGCTGCTGAGTGAGGTGACAGAGTAGTTGGCTGTGATATAGGTATCATGCGGGGAAGATGGTGAAGATGCTTACCTTCAGTTGAGGACTGTTACTCCCCAACTCTTACAGTGATTTAGGGAGGAACAACTAGTGGATATTGACTGCAAGGCCTGAAGTGCTCAGTTATCCTCAGTACGGACTCCTAATGGATTTTTGATTGGTGGGGAGCACATCATTCTTTTCAGAGGGTGAACTGGAGTACCAGTGATGTTGTGAGAGGAGGTGTTGAGGGATTTCCATTCACCGCATTGGCAGTACATCCTGGAGTGGGGAATACTTACTAAGACCTCCAACATTTGTACTGGTGGTCGGGGATAAAGAATTCATTTTCCAAGTTCATTTCACAATGCCTCACTTGACAGTAAGTGAGGTAGAGCGTTAGGTTCCAACAGGCTTGGACCAGCAACTCGAGGTACCAGAGTGGAAATGGGATTGTATCTCGATGGTCTTTGTTATGTAGTTACCAAATATATCCAGGGGCCACAAATCTATCTGGGTGATCATTGACCGACTCACCACATCAGCTTACTTCCTACCCATATGAGAGTAGAGACCAGTAGAGGGAATTTGACGCCATAATATCCAGGAGATGGTGAGGATTCACGAGGTGCCTTTGATGATCCTCTCAGACAATGTTTCACACTTTACAGCCTGGATGTGGAGGGGATTAGAGGTGGTGTTCAGGATGTAGCTTAACTTGAGTATACATTTTCATCCCTAGTTGGATGGTCAGATGATGTGGACCATACAGACCATGAAGGATATTTTTCGTGCTAGTATCTTGGATTTTGGCCGCAGTTGGGAGGACCATCTACCACTAGTAGAGTTTGCATACCACAAAAACTATAACTTCATAATTTGAATGGAAATGTTTGATCCCTTGTACGAGAGGCCTTGAAGATCACCATTATGGTGGAAAGACCCAGGGGAGTCGACACTAATGGGTTTGGAGTTGGTATGGGCTACCACGGAGAAGGTATAGACTATCTAGGAACAGATTAAGACTGCATAGAGTAGGCAGAAGTCTTTTGATGACAAGAGAGAGAGACCCCTAGACTTTGAGGAGGACAATAATGTATTCCTTTGGGTATCACAATGATGAGGATTGTAGACATTTGGCCGGGGTGGAAAGCCATCTCCATGGTTCATCAATCCTTTTTAGATCCTTAGTATAGTTGGTGAGGTGGCGTACTACCTAGCCCTTCCCCCACTGATGCACTAGGTGCATGTTGTTTTCAATGTGTCACAGGTGAGGAGGTACCTACACGATATATAACAAATCATTGATTGGGAAGATCTGGACATTGAAGTTGGGGAGATGTTTGTAGAGTTCCCAGTGGAGATAGAGGTTCAAAAAGAGTGGTTTCTATGTGGTCGTTCGATTCATCTGGTTTGATTGTGGTGGTGGCACAAGAATCTCCTGGAAAAGCACATGGGAGTAGGAGGCTCAGTTTCATGCTCAGTACCCCCATCTATTTGATTAGTTTTTGTTTTGGATTTTGGGGATATAAATCTATATGGTGGAGAGAATGTAATGTCTCATAAATTCCACATATTTTTTTTAATTATATAGAATTATTCTTATACCTCATGCTTTGATGACACATGATTCCAAGGCCCAGTGAGCTCGGAGTCAAATTTAAATGTTTTTTAAGGTAAGTTTAGGAAACATGTGAGCGGATTTTTCAAAATTTTGAACCAGTTCCTAGATAAAAAATATAGGGGCACCATTGAACTTGGAATGCTTAGATTCTTTTAGAAATGACTTATATTCAGTTGACAAGGGCCGAATGGAAAATTTATTTTTTGAAAATTTTGAAAAATAATAAAATAACTTAAAAAATTAATTTTATTTATTTTTCACACCATTGAGTGGTAGATGACAATGCAGCAGTGAAATGATGAGGATCAATAATGGAGGGACATTAATGGATCATTTATAACAGCAATTATTTTATCATAATGGATCATTAAAGGTGGACCATTAATGAGTGTTATTAAATAGCGCAACATCACTATGCATTTTTCCCTTAATAATAAAAGGTGTTGGAGTTTGGGGGAATAAAAATCACAAGGAATCTCTGATGAACTATTGGAAAGATCCCTCTCAAACGAAGAACAAATAATGTAGTGACGAATGTTGGAAGATCAGATCTGGAGGTTGAAAAGAGGAAACAAACTCCAATGACCGTAGATTGACGATGAGGTGAATCACATCATCCATCATCAATGGATCCAAATAATCCATGTATGGGTTTAACTAGTGAAGGTTATTACCTGTTCTTTTCTAGAAATGATGAACACAGACCAAACCACTAACAGGTTGATCAATGAATTGTGCGTTTATGTGGGAGGGTAACATTATTTGGGGGATTCTCTATTCAGGATTAGTTTATCTTTTTATATGACTGGACATCTCCCCTGAGCCTCCCCAGTTTGAAAACATCTAACACGGAGTGCACGTGCCGACATGAAAAAATCCCCAGACCCCTCCTCATGGGTTCTCCCTTGTGAACAGATTGTCCAAAATGGCGGTAAGGCATGTTCGAGGCCATCATGGTGGTGAAAGAAACCCCAGAGGCCTGTAGGCACATATGGATCAAAAAACGGACTACTAGAGAAACTACGATGGCCCATGGAAGGTGCCACCAGTGTGGTGGGGGTGGATGGAAGTGGAGGTTGGCCCACGCCGGCTGCGTGGAAGGGGCGGTGCCAACCGAAACCACTGTAGAGGATGCAGACATATATCACCGACCGCGTTGGAGGATGGTGGTGCACTTGATGGGATACTACAGTGGAAGGAGGCCGCGGCTAGCTGGATGCAGTATCCAAGGGGTGACGCGATGCCAGGCGGGCACTACGTGGAGGGACAACCCACATCTGAGCCGTTTGGGTGGTTCGTTGAGTCGTGGTCACTCGACCGCGGTAGGAGGAAGGATCAGTGATTCTGCGAGGCCAGTGAGGGCCAAATGTGGAAACCATCCACATCCTGACATGGAGGCACACAACCGTCCAGCACTGGGTGGGCCAAGAGTTGGGCTGGCAGTCCAAACCTACGCCCTTCGGGCCGAGCCGGACTAGACTGGGTCGTAGGGAGACCCAACATGCAGGACCCTTAGCCAAACCTGGCCAGGTCCAGTGAGGCCCATTACGCTCGGGCCATTGGCCATGCCAGATCAGACTAATGTAGACCCAAATCAGGTTAGGTCATGTCAGTCGAGTTTAAACCGGGATGTGTGGTACCTCTAGGTCAGTCCAACCATGTCGGGCCAAGCCAAGATGCAACCAGCCCCTGTTTACTAAATCACCAATAACATGAAAATCAGGAGTCTGATTGATGATATGTTTGAGGTGTTGGGACCCTCTTGACAAGGAATACCATTTGGAATTCCTTAAGGATGATTTCATGGATTTTGAAATGTGATTAGTGGCTTGAATATAAGTTCTCATATGCGCGCTACTTACGGAACCTTATGGTTTGCTTAGAAGTGATGATTTCTAAATTTCCACTATGTGTGACTCCATTATGGCCCAATGGGAAACAATTCTTTGTGACTTTGTAGGCCCACAGTGGAAAGCACTTCCAGTGACTTTTTAGGCCCATGGTACACGATGTGTAGCAGTATCTCATTTGGCCATGAGTTGTGGGAAGAAATTCTCGGTGACTTTTCAGGCCCACCGTATGCGATATGGAGGTGTACCTATGCAGTCTAAGGATTGTGGGAAGCACTAATATTTGACTTTTCAAGACCACTTTGCTCATTAGAGGAGGAGTTATCCAGTTCCTGTGGTGTTCGATGATGTGACTGATGAATATTATTTTACTACCCAAAATGTCTACCTCGTGTGATCTATCTTTTGTTTAATGCTTTACTTTGAGGATTATTGTGTGGTCCTTACTTTTTTGTTTTAGGGTCCCTAATAAGTATTTTTTTACTCACCCCTGCACGGGCTTCTCATACATGTGTTGTGTCTGGTGAAGACGATTGACATTTCGATAGAGACTTTGGTGGACTGGGACCCAGCGGTGCTCAGGGAGACGGGACCAACAGACGCTACAACGGTGGACTTGGTGGCCTTGGATCAGGCGAGGCCCAGTAAGATCGGATGGACATGACATTATACTTTGGATTCTCATAGATACATTACTCTCACGATTAGATGGGGTTTTTATTCAATGACCATCATGGTTTCCTTTTTGTATTTTATTGTTTCCAATTCTTTCGTTGGGTTTGTATTCTAGCACCCTTTTATTAGTTGTACTCAACATTGTTTTTAGTGAGAATTGTTTCCTTAGTCAGTGTTTGAGACTTGGTTGGGTGTTTTCATGCATACGGGTACTTAGGAAAATTCCTCCAACTTGTAGGTTGATGCCTTTGGCACTAGTCCCTAGCCCCTAAACTTCAGGAGGTGGGCTTGGGGTAATCACAGCACTGGCCTTAGGGGACATGTCCTGAAAATATCTTTGTTGAATGATTATCCATTTCTTTCCACCTTTACCACTTCTTAATACATCAATAATGAGGAACATAGGTGTTTGAAAACACCATATAATCTTTCTCAACATGGTGATCGACTTTAATATAAATTTTAAATTGTTCTGAGGAAAATTCCCTTTGTAAACTTGATTTCAATCTATATTTAATTATATGAATTATACTAATATGGTCCCAAATATAATTCACTATGTTCCTGGATAATATTATAAAATTTTCATCATATATGGATTTTGAATTATCCACCTTTTCCCACAATTACAGGAATTATTTTTCCATTGTGAGTTGAATATCCTTAGGGAAATATTTATCTAGTTAAATAATCTTAAATATATCTCATTTCAGGGAATGTATTTTTTCCATCTTTGGTATTCTTATCCATTTAACACTACTGATTTGTTTAATCTTAAAAATATTAAATATCAAGTGTTTAATTTTGATGTTCTCAGCATCCCAGGACATAATTGTTTTCCATGTAATTAATCTACCCTTTATCTACCACTGAATCTGAGGAACCACTAAAAGTCAGAGGGAAATATTTTATAAAATTCCCTTTAATTTTCATTTTACACTATAGTAAATAAAGTTTATCTCTAATATAGATGACACTAATTTTTGTATCCAATGTCAACTAAGACATCACTATAAAAATTTTATTACTTTTAATTCAAACCAATCTAGTCTATTGGGTTGGAAGGATATTGTCCACTTGAAATATTCCTACATAAACGCCAAATTTTCCTTAGTAGAAAAATATTCTTAAAAGACATAAATTAGATAAAGGAACTTGTTAATCTTTAAATTCTATATAATTTAAATTTTTTATAATGTATAATTTATCAAGGGTATTATATTAACATTATCCTAACCACTGATGTTATATTAACCATAAATTCGAAACCAAATATTGGAAACCAACCATAAAACATTCCATAATAATTATTTTTTTGATAAAAATTAACTTTATTAAATTCTTAAAGAATATTATGGTTTTTAATTTTAGAGAACCATATCATCAAAATTATAAGAAAACCCCGAATATTACAATGTTGAAAAAAAATAGTATACATTTTTTCCACTATTGGAACCAGAGACAACCTATATGGTAGGGGTGGGGTGGGTGTGAATCGTGATATTAGATGATTTAAGTGTTATTGTTGATTCAATTAAATTTTATTTAGGATATTTTTATCTAATGGGATGGGTAATTTTTAACCTCTCACACTTAATTAAATCCTTATTTAAATAATCATATATACAAGAAAGTAAAAAATCAATGGGACACATAGATTTTTACTTCATTCACCACAAAGGACTATTCTAAGGAGAGTATGCTGATGTTTGGTTAGTCATACCTAAATTCATTAATATCAACTTGTTTTGAGGATACATTGTTTCAAATTTGGTCAATCTATCCTATTATTATTGTTTTTACAAGGTTTATGGTTTGATTGCTCCTCACCATAGGCACAATACTTCTTATTCAATATCATGAAATGATTTAGTGAAGGTACTTCCATAGTTTATACCCATGTAGGTATCAAAAATAAATTTTAAACATAAGAATTTGTACTTTATTACCATGAAACTCTTATTACATCATAATAATAATTTGATACACATTAAATACACTATTCACATGTAAAGAATGTTCAACACATTCTTTCTATATATCATATGATTTCATGAAACAATTGACATTCACAAAACAACCGGTTTGAAAAACTTGTGTTTTCGAAAGTGTTCCCCTGAAATCTTATACAATATCCACTTAATTGTAAAACTCTAAAAATTACTCATCTTGAATATTTCAGGAATCTCACTTGGTCTTAATAAACTATTTTTAATTTCTTTATGTAATTGTTCTAAGTATTACTGTCTCATATAATAAATTATTTTGGGTAACTAATGATAATAGTACTACTTCATGAATGAATTTTATTCACACAAAAAATTTCCACTTTAATGATTTATTGAAACCATCTTGGTCATTTTTACCCAAGTCCATTCTTCACATAACTTATTTATTCATTATTTCTTGAAATAATAAATAGATTTGTGAAAAAAATTTATGAAACACAACCTCAAGTTTTAGTAAATTATCAATCTCTAAATTGAGCGGTTGAGGGGGGGGGTAATGACATATTTATAGTTTTTTCTGACCATTCATGTAACTAAATTTTATGACATTGACCTTGCATGAAACATTTATGGTTTACTAATCTCATGAAATATGTATTTTGTTATGAAAAATCCATATTCCTTGATTCATGGATAATTATATTTGACTAATTAGGTATGTATTTCATATTTTATGATCATGTTCTCTTACCCTGTTTTTATCATATACTCAAGCATGATCATTGATTTAAATCACCTGTATTTACAATTACTGATCATTTAATCACACCAATTATTATGGTTCATTTTTTTATATGTTATGATGAAAGGTTTTTAATTGTTATGTATAATAATGGTACAGTCTGAGCAAATCATTGTGGGAGATGTTGTTGATAATTCATGAAATTAGTTGTATATATATATAGTCTCCAATGACACTAAAACAATATGGTTATGGGGAATGTGTTATTATGATATGTGTTAATATTCATGTAAAATGATGTATTATTTATGTATGTAATTATTGGGTCATCTCAGTTGTTATTATAGTATGGTTTAGTTATATTTATAAATGTTTATTGGAAAACAACACCGAAAAAACTGGGTAAATAATATTTATAAGATAGAATCATGATGTTTTGGTGAAATAAAGTTTTTTTTGGGTTTTTACAAATTAAATCCATATCTGGATACAAACTAGTTGATACAGGCTCTTCAATGGATTCCCCTAGGGGTAATGACCCTAAAAGGAAAAGTTGAGTATTTACTCAATCATTACCTTATGGATGACGAATAGGTTTAACAACACAATAGGTGTGATACTACCATGGGATATGATTTGGTTAATTTAAAATCTATTTATGAAACATTATAATTAATGTGGGGATATAATTTATGATAACTTATGTTATGATACACTGATATTATATGAACATAAAGC
Organism: Viscum album; assembly: GCA_963277665.1. NCBI lineage: Eukaryota > Viridiplantae > Streptophyta > Magnoliopsida > Santalales > Viscaceae > Viscum > Viscum album. Next base: position 190,502,623 of record OY728127.1, read on the forward strand.
ATAAGTTATTGAAATAAGGTGTCATAATTTAGGTCATCATAAGAATTATTTTCATTATCATATGAATTCTCACTCTGATGAATGGTTATTAATACTCACATTATATTTTTTTGTGTTTAGTAAATGGATGAAACAAGTGAGACCAATAATAATAATGGGTTTAATGGAAAATGTGGTGGTTGTTTGAATGAGAGATAATTATAGATATATATTAGAGAGGAAAATAATTTCTTTATTCTTAATAGAAAATTTCAATTTATGATTAACAACATAAATATAGGCGAGTTTTCTAACATAGCTAAAAAGAGAGGAATATAGTTCTTGGGTAGTTTAATTAATGAATACCATGATAAAACTGTGTTTTAGTTTTAGATAAGTTTTTTTTGGGAAGAATCACTCATTAAATTATCTCAAATGAATAAGAAGACGTTTTATGGGTAGAAAATAAGTTAATAGAATATAAAATTAATAATAAAAATTGATGAAATTGATGGGGAAAAATAAATATCATCCTAAGGAACCACTAATACATTAGTGTATTAAATGTGTGGAACTTGGAAAATATCTAAGTCAATGTCCTAATCTATAGTCTTAACCATATACCAAGGAAGGGACTATACTAGGTCTATTGATGAAGTGGATTATGACAGTTATGGAACACATGTCTTCCACTCCAGAGTTGGGGATGTCGTGTGGATGTTTTTGTGAACGTGTTCTTGAAAATATTATTGTTCTTTAGTGGAATTTGATATGATTTTGACTATTAGTTAGTTCACATTATAAATACCCCTTATCAATTTTTTAGGAAATGAAGTAAAATTTGATAATATAAATCAATATATGTTTTTTATCATTGTGAGGTTAAATGAGAACTTTTAAGGGAAATTACATCCATTTTATGGGTCTTAATAAAAATTCTTGAGGGATTTTTATCTCAAATGGCTGAGTAGAAACTCAACATTGGAGAAATTACTATTGTAAAAGAATACACTGATGCACTTCATGAATAATTTCCAAGTTTTCCCCTAAATCATGATTATGATTTTTTAATATAACTAATACATAATGATACAATTATTTTAAAGACTCCATATAGAATCACATCAATTGAGATGTCGGATTTTAAGAAACAAGTCTTGGAGAATTTTTATATGGGATTTATGCACCCTAGTGAATCACCAAAGGATTCACCTATTGTTTTTTGTTAATAATAAATATAGATAAATGAATAATTATATTGATTATTATGAACGTAAAAATATTACTATTAAAAAAATATATTATCTACCCTGTATAAATGATCGGTTTGATCAATTATGAGGAGACTAATATTTTTCAATAATTGAATATCTTTTTGGATATCATCAATTAAGGTTAAAGAAGAAGGATATACCCAAGACAACCTCCCATATAAGGTATGGAAATTATGAAATTATAATGATGCTATTTAGAATTACAAATACAAATTCTATATTTATAGATTTAATGAATAGATTATTTAGAGATCACATCAATCTTTTTTTGGTATTCTTTAAAAATGGTTTTCATATATATTCCAGGAGTGGGGAAGAGCATGAACATCATTTGGGGATTGTTTTTAAGTCCCTCAAGAATGAGAAACCATTTAAAAATTTATAATGTTTGAATTTTAGATATTATTAGCTTCATTATTGGGTCACATAATATCAAGTGAGGACATATCAGTGAATCCTTCAATGATGGAAGTTATAAAGTAATGGCAGATGATAACACCAATAATATGGATCTATGGGTTTCTTGGGTGTTTTGGATACTATATAATTTTTTTATAAGTTTCTCAAGTATATAGAATACAATAAAAATGTTTACAAGTAATGGAGCTAAGTTATATTAGATAGATTATTATGAGGATACCTACAAAGAGATTAAAATAAGGTTTTGAATTAGACCTATGCTGACAAGGCCATACAGTGGAGAAGGGTTTGTGATCTATAGTGATGCATCAATAAAGGGACTCAAATGTCCCCCCATGAATAACAATGGTAATAAATTATTATAAACACTAATTAAAAATTCATTAGAAAAATTAAATGATTAATGATTTAAAGTTACGATAAATAATTTTTTCATTAATAATATAAAGGCATTATATATGTGGTGAAAGGCATGACATATATACAGATCATAAAATCATGAATTATATATTCAAAATAGTTGAATATACACTAAATAAGATGGTTAGAGTTAATTAATGATTATTAATTCTCAATGCACTGCCATCTAGTGAAGGAGAACAAGGAAAATGATTCTCTCAGTCAAAAAGACCATGTTTGTTTTTCCATAATGAGGATTAAATGAGATCAAATCCTTATTGATTTTTAGAAGGTAGTTCTTGAAATCATGATTAAAGGGGACTGACCAAATATTTATTATATTAATGTTAAAACATCCATTAATGTGTTGATTAAGGAGCCATAAATGGATGATGGGGAACTACAAAAGATGGCGAGGAATGTTCCTATGTTCAAAAATGATTGTCAGGTAAAGATAATGTTTGGAATTAAGTATGTTCCCCATAAATAATATATTATTAGAAGGAATTATTTTATGAATCTCATATTTCACCATTATTAATTAATCGTGGAATTAAGAAGATATATAGTGAACATAAAGATTATTTATATTGGGACAACACAAAAGGGATACTGTGCAGTATTTATCTCAATGTCTGATATATTAACACATTAATTTTTATTTATATAAGTCCAAGGAGATAATATAAAAATTACATATAATTGAAGGATAATGGGAAAATTCACCATGAATTTCATTTTAAGACTCCATAAAACATATAATGGCCATAATTCTATTTGGGTTATATTCAATATGCTTACTAAGTCAGCACATTTCGTTAAAATCATAGAATATTTCTCCTTTGCTTGGCTTTACAGAATATTTATTAAGGATATGGTATTGTTTTATGGAGTAAAAAAATTTAATATATCTGATCAGGATATCAGGTTTATGTCATTGAATTATAGAATTATTCAGAAAGCTTTGAATATGGAGGTAGATATTAGTACTATATCGTAATATAGTTGTTCTGTCCTTGTTGAATATTAAATCCATAAAAGATATTTTCAAATATTACTTTTTGATGTTAAAGGAGGTTTAGATAAAAACAATTATTTAATCATGTATTCTTAAAAATATTACGTTCGCTTGAGCATTTAAATGGATCATTATGAATACCTCCATGAAAGGAAGTGGAGAACTCAAATGTGTTTGGATGATTATTGGGAATCAAATCTATTAGGACATGATCTAGGTTAGGAAATTACATAGGTAGTTACATCTATTAAGGATCACATCAAGGTAGATAAATGTAAAAAACATTATGTTGAAAATATTCAATGATATATAACAGTATACATTGTTGATAAGGCATTCTTATGAATATCTACTTATAAGAAGGTTAGTAGAGTCAATACAAGAACAAGAGAAGCATAATATAAATTATCCCCTTTATAGTCCTTGATCATATCAGGTTGGTATATTATCATGTATTTCTTCACTAAATCCACTATTATGGTTATGATGTGTTAAATGTATCCTTATGGATGAAGTACATACGTAATTGTTCACTTGTATGGAACTCAGATGTCATACCACTAGAGCATGAACTATCTTTTTTGAAACAATTACGGATGATTTTATATGAAATGGGTAATGTTATATAGAAATAAAACCCTCATCTAGTTAATTTTTAAAAGAAAAAATATATAAATTTGAAGAAGGTACATGGGAACATCAGGATGTGATGAATTCATGGTATCCTTAGTTATTTATATCAGAGTGACATAATTTCAAGAATTTACTTCTTTTAAGGTTGTAGAATGTAAAAATATGGGTTTTTAGAATATATTTTTCTTTAATAATTTTTTTGCTTAATATCTTGTGAAGAACTAGATTTTTATCATACTAGAATAATTCTTATAAATTATAAAAACCAGAACATTATATGGTATTTTAATGATATATAATTTTTGAAAATAATTTCATAGATAATACAATTGATCCAAATGTTCAGTTTTGAATAATTTTATATATAAGAATTTATTTTTTTCATATAATTTTTTTGTAATAGTATATTAATTGTAAAAAAATTAATAAAAAATATTGTTTACAAATTTATAAAATGAATTCTTAAATTTTAAAATGACTATAAATTAAAAAAACCATTTGAATCTAAAAAGATATTTTTTTATGAAAAAGTTATGTTTTTGAAATAAATTAAATTAATTACCATTGATAGAAAATATTCATAAAATTTTCAAATAATATATTCAATTAAATGTCTTAATATTCATATAATAGTTTATGCATGGAATTCAATTGGATTAACAATTTATTGTTTAAAATTTCATTTGTGTAAAAATATTTATTTGGCATTTTGGGTTTGGATAGTATAATTAGATTCCAATTTTTAGAGTAATTGATTATTTTAAAAATTAATTTCGCATTTGGAATAATAATAATTAATATTATGTTATAGGGTAGTCATACTTTTTATCATAATGAATTTTAACCATGGAAAAATCATGTTACCATGTTAAAGGTTAAAAGGAGTGAAGAGGGGTTAAACTAAAGATATTAGGTTTTAAATTAACATAAAAGTGTCTTAAATAATTTTGGATGAAGTAATTTAGATTGTATGTTATTCCATATTCAATCATTGGACAAATTGGACCAATATTACCCTAATAATGATTTTATTATATTTTTATATTCATAATACTTATGTGGGTTCCACTCCCCTCATATATTTAACATGACCTCTTCTCCTATTCTCTTCACACTACATAATACATTTATCTCAATCATGATCTACAAAAATACCGCAAAAAATTATTATCCACTACCTCGAATTAACATTATTTCTAAAATTCCCATCTATAAATTCTTTAATTTCTCAATAAATAATGAGAATCTAAGATGAAGTCTATTTTTAATGATATATTTTATTTTTTTATTCTGAAACCTCTATCAAATTTTCTACAACCATATTAAAATGATTGAATAGTTATATTTACTATACTGACATGTTTTTATGTTAATTTTACTTTAATTTTTTATGTCCATCCATTTTATTGGAAAATGATAATTCCATACATGAATATGTTAGGACAACCACACCCATGAAGTGATGTGATTTGATTTCAATTTCCTATTTACATGAAAGGTATTAAATATATATTTAATTAATATATATTAAATAAATAATATAATTGTGATTTTATAATGCTTAATTATTATGAAACTTTCTCTTCTTACATCCATTGAATATTAACAGCATCACTTGTTCCTATGTATGAACTACCAGCTCCACAAAGTGATGTATTTTATTTTACATGACCAATTTATATATATTCTTATAGAAGTGTGTATATTGAAAAAAATTTGATACTTATGATATTATTAAAATTTATTAAAGGATGATACCATGACCAAGGTTAAAGGACCAGAACCATCAAACTAAAACATGCCTGGAAAATGGTCTAGTCTTCACTTGGATAATAATTTTCATAAAGAAGTGTTTATAAAAGGATAATTTAGAATTAAAATGGAATGATATATAGTATGTTTTATATGGTTTTATAATATATTTAAAATATATATTTATTTATAATATAGAAGTTTTGAACATGTACAATGAAAGATGAGACCTGAGGAAAGGGTTTCTCATCTCACTTTTATTTCCATGAGACATATTCCATATTCAAAAATAATTTCTATGATGTGATGAATATATTGATAAATTAATTTCATTAATGATGATTATAAATAAGATTATGTTTACTTAAAAATAAATTTATGGTTACCTATTTACAAGGGTTTTATTTAGACATTATAAAAAAGATTAAGGGTCCTTCATCTCAATATTTTTTCATTATTACATGTTTTATGTTATACACCAATTTATCATTATATGGTGTATATAATATTCATTAGAAGTATTATATAATTTACCTTTCATATTCATGATATTTATAATTTTATTTTTATTAATTTATTTGAATTTGTTTATTATTCAAATGTCACAAAAGTGGTAAGGGTTTATATTAAAATATCATTTTTTTCGAGACTGTCTATGGTAAATTTTTATTGAGGAAATTTATATGAACTTTATCCTCAAAACCACAGCTATTATATTATCCTCTTATTATTCTTGTAATTTTCAAGAATTAGAACAATTTTACTATAGTTGGTACTTAAAATGAGTGATAAAGTATTTTAAAAGAAAATAAACACTACTTCTTCTTTAGTGGATGAACGTTTTCTTCCATGTACTTCTTCATTAAACTGTTTTATGGAAGTTTTAATCTACAAGCAACTACTGGAAAAATATTATTATTAAAAAAATTTGAAGTTATTTAAAAATGATTAAAATGAATCTTTTAATTTTTTAATACACAGAACACTTTTTAATTTTTTCAAAAGTTGTAAATGGATGTTCTATTTTAACTTATTTGACATGAATTTATTTTTCCATAGTCATGAACATTATATTCATTGAATCTTCCATTAAAAGTTTCAATTTTTATGTTAAAATAAAAAGCATTCTCAATATTTCTGTGAATTTTTAATTTTTTATCAATACTGAATGAAAAGGATATTTTCCCTATTTCAAAGAAATATTGAAATGTATTTTTAACATTATTTTTCATATATGGAATCACTGTTTAAGGACTATTTTTCTTCACTAGGGATATGTTCAATAATGAAACTATCGAATTAATTTATCTAGATGGATTATATGATTATGTTTTAAGGATGATTCTATGAAACCCATAACTTTTCCATAGGTAAATTATGTTATGATGAAATATTTATGAAACTAATTTATTTTACATTATTTATGATATGATGAAGTTATTAGTGTTCTTTATGAAATTACGGAACACTTATGAATGTTTTTTATTTTGTTATGGATGGGAAAAAAGTATATATCCTCATAAATTCTTTGGTAATGATTGATATATCATGAAATAATAATGAATATAATGGGGATTGATCCTAGTTATTAAGGGTATCTATCCACTATGATAGTCTTGGGAGTGATCCTTGATAAATGAAATGGAGGAATGAGGAGTGAATACAAGACATTATAGTAATTTTTACAATATTATATTCTTAAAAGTGAATATTTACAAAGGAAATTATAGAATGTGGTGTGAACCCAATCTAGAGAGGGAATATATCCACTGCTGTAGTCTTATATGTGATCCTTCACTTAAGATATGATAGAATAATGTGTGAAGCCAATCAAATATAGGAATAATTATACTATAGTAGTATTTATAGGGATCTATGAATAAGGAAATGATTATATGTTATTTTTTTATTCTAAAAACTTATTTTTATATGAAAATGATAGGTTCTCAAGGATCATGATTTTCTATCGATGATTCCATACTACTCTGAATTATGTGTTTTTATGGAGAACCTTCATGTCATGAATCATGAATAATGATACCTGAAAACGTGGTTATGATTTCATAAGTTATGATCATTTTCTTATACTTGTATGGTTATCTTATGATTAATTATTATCATTGATTGATATCCCATATTTATACCCTTATCAATCATCTAAATTCTCCTTTTTTTTGGTTTTCCCAGTTTATGATAAATAATTTAAATTGGGTATGTATAGTAAAGATACTATTTTAGAAGAACATTATAGGAGATAATAATGATCATTCATGAAATAAGTTAATTATGTGTCTATTATCCAAGGAAATTAATCCCTTATAGTTTGAGTATATGTATTATTATGAGATATGAGGAATATTCATATAAAATGATAGAATATTTATTTATATAGTTGTTGTGTTAGAATAGTTGGAAGTAGAGCGTGGTTTTATTTTTTCTATAGATTAGGATTAAATTTTTTTTTGAAAAAATGGGGATATGGTTAACTATTGATAAAAATACTTAAGTTTTGGTAATTTCTAAATTTTTTGTAATTTTATAAATTGAATACCTACCTTGATACAAACAATTGGATGTAGGATCTCTCATAAATTCACCTCGAGGTTGTATCCTGGAAAATCCCAGTTCATTATTAACATGATCATCTCATTGTTCATGATAAAGAGGCCTAACTACACACCTCATTTGACACACTTTGAGGATATGATTTAGATAATCCACATTCTCTTCAGAAACCATTATGAAAAATGATAGGATATGATATATGAAAACATATGATAAGACATAGTGATATTAATTGAACTTAAACTTTCATGGGCTGTAATGATATTTCATAATTTTGGATAATATATTATTTTAATTATCTTATTATTTCTCACTCTGATCAATTATTCTTGATACTCACATTATTCTTATTTGTTTTATTATATGTCATAAACTAAGAGGAACTTTGTAAACAATGGGTGTTAAGGACAATGTGGTTGTTTTATGAACAAGAAACCAATCAAGATAGAATTTGGAGTGAAAAATATTTTGGTTTTTCTTAATGAGATAACCTGATTTAGGATTAAAAAACTACTCCTAATTGATTTCCTTGATTCACATAATAAGAGAAAAAATAGTTTCATAGGATTTTAGTAGATGAAGGTCATGGAGTAAAGAAGACTCGATTTTATATATGTTATGAATGTGGGGAGAATAAACCAAGGAAATTTATTAAAGGAATAAGATGATGTTTTTTAATTTTGATTAATAATTATATAGAACAAAATTTTAAAGGAAATGTAAATATTTTTACCTAGATAAATAAAGTTCATTATAAGACACCACTAATAGTTTGATGTATTAAATATGGGGAACTAGGGAATTATCTAATGGAATTACATAATCTAAAAGATATTTCCTCGACTATGGAAGTGTATAACCCCTCTCTTTTCATACATTAAAATTACATTACATTTTTAAAATACTAAAAATATTATACAAACAAATGTTCAATGATTGTACTTGTCTAGTGCCATTAAAAACATGGAAACTTAAACAAAAGTAAAAATATGAGCTACACTATCTCCCTCTAGGTTATTATTGACTTAAAACCTATCTATATAGAAAATATAAAAAACATATCATCATGAACATGGGAAAGAAACCTAAATAGTCGTGAGAATGGATGACTTGGAAGTGTAAATAAGGGAGATATGTAAGCATAATCTTGAGAATAAGGTTATTAGATCATGATCATGAAAATTCAAGATCATACAATTCATATCAGAGAACATATACATGAATCATGGAATACATATTGGTAAGTTATATGACATTAATCATAAATAAATAAAAATATAATCCACAAAATCATAACATAGGAATAAAACATTGAATTTTGGAAAACACATAATCATATAATATGATTTCCATTGTAGTAAAGGTATAACTATCAATGACTTCTTAGTAGTATGGGTTCAATCCCCTTAACATCTTGGTAGTTATGGTTTACTCCAATATCCATCTTAGTAGCATGAGTTCACTTCTCATACTATATTAGTAACCATGGTTCCCTACCATGGACATCTTAGAAGTATGAGTTCACTCCTCATAAAATCTTGGTAGTCATGGTTCATTACTATAGCCATATTAGTAGTCAAGGTTTACTCCCAAGACTATCTTAGTATATCTAATGATATATTAATCTTTACCAAATGAATTAGAGAGAGATATAGGTACTTCCCATACCATAATTAAATCATACATACATGTTCCAAAAAATCATAAAAATCATATCATAACCCATGAAATGAAATGGGTATCATAAACCTGTAATAATATCATAACCCATGAAAAAAGGTATAGGTTTCATAATCATTTCTGAAAAATCATAACCAGTGAAAATAAGTGGGTTTCAAAAGCATATAACATGTGATATGGAAACATGATTCATAATCATATGACTAGTGTGTGAGTAGCATGTTTCATATACTTCATTCCATCAATTCATGAAGTATTGAGAGAAATAATACGAGTGTAATATTTGGATAATTTACCTAGAAAGGAATGAGTAACATGAAAAGATGTCAACATATATGGTAAATAATTTTGATATGTATTTTAAATAATTTTCTTGAGAAAAATATCCTTTATTTATTAGATTTTTTTTAAAACATAAATCCTTTTGAAAACCATTTTTATGAAAATAAACATGAAAACTTATATAGAAAGAATGAAATCTTTTTTAAATCTATTTTCCATTAAAATATATAAAATAATCCTTAAAACAATTTTAATAAAATTTAACTTCAAAACTTATAATGGAATTTTGGAAACATTTTGGAAACCATTTTCCTTAAAAACATATATATGAATCTTGAAAACATTATAAAAACCATTATCCATGAAAACATATAAAATAATCATGAAATAATTTTTGACATCAGTATCCCATTAAATAATTATATATCTAATAATATAAGATTTTAAATCATTGAAATCATTTTATTCAAAAAAAACATTTGAAAACATTTAAAAGAACATTTGAAAATTATTTAAAACACTTTTAAAAATAAATTTATTTTGATATTCTGTTTCATTGAAAACTTGTTTTAAAAAAATTATTTTCCATAATATTTTTTTCCTTTAGAAAAATAATATTTTTTTTATATTTTAAGTAAATAATCAATGTAATGTTGTTATTGACTATGGGTAAATCCTTACATTCCTAAAATTTCTTCTACATTGTGAAAAGTATTAAAAAGTGCCACGACTCGAAAATTACAAGAAGAATAATTTTTTAGAACCCTTTGACTACAATTAAAAACATGTGTAAAAATTTATTTTATAGACCATTGGATAATTGAATAATATTGTTTGAAACCTTTTATTAAACATGGTTTTTAGTAAACACATATTTTAGAACAAATAGATAGGTATTGTCAGGCCTTTATTAATAAATATTTCTTAATCATATTATGTAACAAAGAGTAGGAAAATTGTACCATAACACAGATTCAAAATTATCAACATCAGGGTATGAAATATAATATGAGTTATTGATATATATATCATAATATTTCATAAATAGAAGAATAATCATAAACAATTCTGATAAATGATGATATTATTTCAATAAACTCTAACAACATAGGAAATTAGGATCAGAATCTCCATATAAAATAATGAAATCACATGAATATTATAATATCATTAAGAATAAGGATATTCATGACATAAAATTTTAAATGGAAGTATATACATGTTAAAAAATAATGTATGTGTAAAACAAAATATGTGTTTTAAAGAATGAAAATTGAGACAAAACTGTACTACAAATTTTGTGACATCAGAAACATTAACCAAAAGAACGAATAGGAATTGCGTGGATATGAAAATACCAATAAATTAAACTATATGTATCCTATAATAAAATCATGGGTTTTATATAGACCATAAAAAATAAATGAGTGGTGAACATGGCATGTATAACACATATAAAAAAAAGTGAGATAAGAAATACCCTTACCTTATGTCTCGACTCTCGTCACATTCATAAAAACATCCTATGTAATAAATATCAGTCTATTATAAATATATAATAGAATAATATTCATATATATAATACCATATATTATTTTATAATGACTTTATGCTACCCACTTGTTATTAATTTCATGTTAAGGTTACGCTTCAGATAATATTCACTTTGTTTTTCACATGTGTCTTTATTTGTTATATATTTGGACCTTATACATATATATTGATTTAAAAAATGTTAAAATGATATAAATATAATTTATATTCATTATTTTTGTATTATAATAATATATATAATATATAAGTATGAAATGGAATACACCATTCATGGAGACGGTAGGCCGTAAGTATTCCTGAATGTTGTTTCTGTCTTATTCTCATATTGAAAGAAATAAATAAAATGTCACACACACATAGACACACACAAACATATATGTATATAATATCATTTAATTATCATTATTTTTTCATATATATCATATAATTTCACTAAACCTGTCCCTAATACAATAAATGTAGTGTGTGAACAAATCACATCACTTTGAGGGGGTGGTAGTCCACACTACCTCAAACAAAATTATCGTATTTAAAAAAATAGAGAGTATAAATATGTGTTTTTAGGGAATTAAATAAGAATAAAGAAATTATAAATATCATTTATATTATATATAAATTGATTTTTCATCATAATTCCCACCATGAGAGGTGGTAATGGAAGAATGAATAGTTATTGTTTCATGAGGCGGTAATTCAACGTAAACATAAAGAGTATTTTCATTACCATTTAGATGGATGTGTGTGTATTTTTAGGTAAAAAAATTATAATAACAACATATCAGTATATTTAGGTTAATGTTTTTGTATAATCACTGAATAAGGAGAGTGGAGGTGGTGGAGAATGAAAATTACGTAAAGGGGCTCGATGGAGGATGTTAACTCTTCTTTAGGTAAATCCTTTTGGTTTTCACCAAAGTGATTACTTGTATTGATTTATGACCAAGTGGAGGGTTAAAGAAGAAATGGGGAATTTTTAGGAGATACTTTTACATATCTTGGTGGATCAAAAATTTATTGAATAGCATGAGGAAGTGGGAGGGGAGAAGGCCTTTATAGAGTGGAGGAGGAGTGCCACTCATGTAAATTTTTGGGAAAGGAATTACAAACACGTTTTACCTATTTCATATGGATCCAATAATGGTCCAAAAGTGATACAATGGAGGATAGGGTATAAATATTTTCAGAAAAATGCTTTTGGAAATGTGTATAGGTCATTTTGGGTCTTACGGTTAAGGTTTAGTACTCTGTTAAACTATTTTTTCTCTTAATCATTATAATTAATTTTAATAACATTAACTAATATATTTTCATGTAAAACTAAATTTTGGTTATTATAAATTATAAATTATTATGATAAAAACTATGGAAAAATTATTCATAATTACAATTAGATAATTTGTAGAAATTAATTTAAATTTAATCCTGCTGATGGGATGACATTGTGGGTTTTCTAAAAGTAAAATCATTCAAACGATTGGTTTGTATTTATACCCAAATTCAAAGTGAAATTCATTAAAATGACCAAAATTTGATTAATTGAAAAAAATATTATCTAATTAAAATTTTAAACAAATTTAAAATATAATTTATCCTTATAAATAAATTAGTTGAAAAATAACTTTTGATTTACAAGTCTATAATTTTCATTATTCATTAAAAAATAAAACATCACAGAATAATACAAAAAATTCACCCCAAGATATTTTTTAATTTCAAAATTTCAAATATAATATTGATTTTGAAATAAAAGATTTATTAAAGTGTCAAAAATTATATTTAAAATAGGTTCTCCATTAAAATGTTGTAAAAGTGTCTTCATAAAAATATAGTATTTTATACGTAAAATCGGGTCTGTTTTTATCTTAAACCCATAAAATTTATTTGTTGAATATAAAAATATTTTATTGTATATATGATATATATATATTAATTAAAATCACATAATAGTTTTAATTAATTAATTTATTTAGTATAAAACAACTATGTGAGCAAAAAAATAATAATATTGTCCATTATATTCAATCAGTTTTCAAATTTACTAATAATTAATTTGTAGCCAATGAAATATGATTATTTATTTGTTAACCATAGATTTTCAGAATTTAGGTAACACTTTACACAACCACTAACTTTATAACTATGTTATATCTTATTATATTAAACAATAAATTATTTATATATCAATATTTGGTGAAACTGTGTTTTGTGTGTTAGACAGGATATAAGGAAAGTTAGTCTTGCTTGTAATGTAAGATAACATCGATGTTTTGTTTAGGGAAAGATGAACATTATATTTTCTGTTGTGAATTATTAACTTGGTGTTTTTTATATCGCAATCCAAACATAGTGCTATAAAATAGAATCTTTTCTCTGTTTCATGAAATGAAAAATATAAAAAATATTAAATTAATTAAAAATATTCACAAAATATCAAGGTGTTACATTATACCCCTTGTTAATTTAATTTACCCATCAAAATTCATCTTGGTTATTAATGTTTTAATAATTTAATGATCATTTCATAGAAACCCAGGTCATAAAAAATACTAATACATCCTTTTAAAATAGAAATCTAAAAACACAATGGTTACCCAAAGTAACTCATCACTATCTTCCCACATATGAGAAAATAGGTAGGAAGTGAACTTGGAGGAAATGCTTAAATATTCACAGAGAGTGATTTAGGTCATTATTAGAAAACATGTGATTGATTAATGAAATGTTAAGGGTCTAAAAGTCCTAAATCCATGATTATTTAAAGGGAAACCAGTTCAACAAAAATTATGGTGTTATGAGAACATTTTATTTCTAGATCATCTTCCTAATTTTGAAGAATTTTCATGAGAAGATATACTTGCATGATTTCAGGAAAACCACAACCTTTCTTGTTTATTGATCCACTTCACCTCTTTATATTAAAAAGAAGATGTATTTTTCATTACTGATGTACTAAAAGATAAATAGATCTAAGATATTTCATCCCATTTGTCATCAGTTACTATAGCGGGGGTAGTAGCTGGCACTGTATCTGGTACTATTCAGTACTGTAGTACCCAGACTATTCACCTGATGTGGGCCTTTGGGCCACAGGTTTGGGCCTATGGGTCTCAAGGGACTTCATGCCATCAAAAGGACTTCAAGACTCAGGGACTTCATGTCATAGAGACCATAGAGTATCCCAGTTCACACAGAGTAGGCCCCAGAAGAGGATCAGAGCAACAAAAGAAGTCACCAGAAGCAGAGCTAACCAGATTAGAAGAATGAGAGGGTATGGAAACTACCATCAGGACCAGGAACCATGCAGCTTTGTATATGGAAATTCTAGCCGATCAGCAATGCAATGTGGGGAGCTTGACGATCAATGATGTAGAAGATGGGGAGGAGAAGTTCTAGTGGGTTGGGCCAACGGGTCATGTATTAGGCATGGTATGCCTCAGGGCCTTCGGGTCATGCATTGAACATTATGTCAGGCCTTGTTCCTCAGGCCTTGAGGTCATGTACGAGTTCCCCTTCAACCCTTAAAAGGGGGATTATCCATAATAAAATAAAAAAAGAAGGCATTCGATCCACTTGGGCTGAATACATGGTAATAAATTAAATAAACAAAAAACCCTTTTGAAAACATGTATTCTTCTTTATTACAAATATTACTGGATATATTATTAAATCTATTAAGCTTTAATCTTCTTCAATGATAACTTGGAACACTTTTCCAACAAACCTTTTATCAGTTCTAAAGTCATAAATAATATCCAATTTACTTTACCAAAATCCATCGTCTCTTTATCCAAGATAAATAATTTTTTTATATCTTGAACACATTAAGGTTTACCATACCTTAATCAAAATGTCACATTTCAATTAAATCAATTTCATATATCTTCATAACCATTCAACATATCCTTTTCAATCAACGATGAAAACTTATAAAAAAATACTTATATATTTAAGGATTTATATAGTATAATATTTTAATTGCAAAACATAAATACTTCTATCATCCATCTTTATTCTTAAAAAATTACTTTAGGATTCATCAAGTTTTCCCACATACCTTTTTATTAGAAAATGAAATATGAATCATGTCTTATGATTCCTCAACAATAATCTGATGATCATTTTTATGTTCAATGAAAACAATATGGGAAGAACATGTCATACCATTCGCATTTTATTTTCTCTCTCCTTATCTTCGGAAGTAAAACCAATACTCATACCAACTTCATGATTCAATTTATGAGATTTACACTTAGGAAATATATATTCAAAATTATAATAAATTCCAAATATATAATTTTCCATGTTAACCAAGTTCATTCTCATTATCACAATTGACTAAAACTAGAAATCACAGTGTGGGAAACACTTATCAAAGTGGAAAACTACATTATCAATAAAAATAATTACTTATAAGATTTCTAAATCATGAATCCTTCCTTAATATATGAAACCCTACGTTTATCCAATGTTATTCATAGAAAAAATAATTTTAAAAAATTTATGATGTTTTGTGAAGAGTTTTTAAATTTCCAAAGAACATCTCTAGGAGTTTCAAACTTGGTGTGTAGCTAGGATCATTTTTGTAAACTATGTTACACCGAGATAAGCCCAACACAAGCTGTCAGAGTTGTTACCCATTTATGAATCTATTTTAGTGAAACATCCACCTATAATGTCTTTATAGGGGTGTATTTAATGTAAACTACTCACTCTATCCTTTATCAAAATTACTATCCATTTTCCTATACATTTTTTTTATTCTTAGACTCATCCTTATACAAGTCATTATGGTTCTCACTATGTTCATCTTATCTTAAAATGGATAACTGAAACATTTCTCTAACACCAACTATGTTAACCATATATTTTCATACATTTACATTACATAACATCTGTGGAATAATTAAAACCATATACAAATATACGCCCTAAGACTATGCTATTGTAGTTCCATTAAAAACATATAAACAAGAACACTGGTACATAATCTAGCTACACTATCTCCCACTTTGATTCTCATTACTAGAACCCTTATTAGACACATCATACATATTAGATATCTTTATAACCAGGGGAAGGATTCATAAAATGGGGTAAGCTAATATGATTAGTAAGTATAAACAAGGGAGATATGTAAGCATTATCATGATCATAAGGGTATGAGAGTGTGGTAATACAAATAGAAGATGAAACCCTACATATCATAGATCATAAACATAAATCATGGAATAAATATTGGTAGTTCATAAGACATGAATCATAAGGAAATAAAAACATAATCAATGAAAGAATAACATATGAATAAAACAAGGAATTGTGGAAAACACATAATCATAAAATATGATTTCCATAGTAGTCAAAGAATCAATGTCAAGGCCATCATAGTAGCATGGGTTCACTCACCCATACCATATTGGTAGACATAGTTCACTCACATGGCCATGTTAGTATCATGAGTTCACTTCTTATTCCAAATTGGTTGTTACAGCTCACTCCCATGGCCATCTCAGTATCATGATTTCACTCCTCAGACAATCTTGGTAGTCATGGTTTACTCACATGGCCATCTTAGTTAACAAGGATCACTCCCAAGAGTATCTTAGGCAATAAAATGTGATATAAATATTTACCTAATTCATTGGAGGTAGACATAGGTCCCACCCATCTCATAATTAAATTACATACATGTTCTATAAAATCACAAAAAATCATATCATATCCCATGAAATGAAATGGGTATCATAAACATGTAATCATATCATATCCTATGGAAAAAGATACACATTTCATAATAATTTCTTCAAAATAATAACTTGTAAAAAGAATAGGGTTTCAAAATAATATATCCCATGAAAGGTAAAAAGGTGTCATAAACATATAACATGTGAAAGAGAAACATAGTTCATAAACATCATGTAATTAATACAAAAACTATTCAAATAAATAATATGATTGGAATATTTCGATAATTTCCCTAGAAAGGAATGAGTAACACCCGTATATGTCATCTTAGATGGTAAATAATTTTTAAATATATTAAAAATACATTTCTTGTTGAAAATGTCCATTATTCATTGGAAAATAAATTTTAAAACATAAAACCTTTTGAAAAACATTTTCTTTAAAATTAAATTGAAATCATATAAATAAAGCCTGAAAAAAATTTCAAAAACATTTTCCCTTAAAATATTATAAAATAACCTTAAAATCATTTTGATATCCATTTTCATTGAAATTTTGTAAAAAATATTGAAATCATTTTAAAAACAATTTTCCTTAACAATTTGTAAAAGATTCTTGAAAAAATTTTGAAACCCATTTTCCTTGAAAAATTATAAAATAATCATCAAATAACTATGAAAAACATTCTTATTTAATTTAATTTTTAAAAAAATATAAAATAATCTTTAAAATCATCTAAATCCATTTATTTGAAAACAATACTTTGAAAACTTATAATAGAATATTTGAAAATATTTTCAAAAGTTTTTTTTAAATATAAAACCTTTTTGAAAACCATTTTCATTGAAAAACTCTTTAAAAAACGAATTTACAAAATATTTTTTTAGTAAAAAAATAATTTTTTTAGAGGAATATACAAGGGAATTTCAGCCATGATTGTAAGTAAATTCATTCATTTAGAACATTCCTTTTTCATCATAAAATGTTTAGAAAAGTGACTCAATAGGAAAATGACAAGAAGATTCGTATTTTAAAACCCTTTCAATGAAAATAAAAAATGGGAAAATTGAATTCTAATGATCATAGGATAATAGTATAATATTTTTGGAGTAATTTTAGGAAACTTGGTTTTGATGAAACATAGATTTCTGACCGAAGTGAGAGGTAGTGTTGAAATTTTATTAAAAACGCTTTTCTGATCATATTATGTACGAGAGATTGAAAAAATGGAAGCATTACTTGGATACAATAAGAATAACCATAGGATAAGAAATATCATGATATTTATTGATATATGGAAAATAATATTTCATTAATGGAAGCATAATCATACATAATTCTAATAAATGATGATATTGTTTCAATAAACTCGCACCACAAGGATTATACTATCCATGTGAGAAAATGAAATTAAATCAAGCATAAAATATCATTAAAATAAAAATATTCATGATATAACATGTCAATTTAATTTATTTAAAACTCTAAAAGAAATTTTGGTGCATAGAAAACATGTGTCTCAAAGAAGGCAAATTGAAAAACAATTGTCTTATGGATTTTTTTGCTTTTTAAAATTAGACCCATGAAAGAAAGATCATGTAATGGATATGTAAATAACCATATTATTTATTATAAATTTTCTATAATTCTACCATTCATTGTATATACACCACAAAAAAATCTAGTGTTGAACATATCATTTATCTCACAGATTATAAAAATGTGAGTAAAGAAATCTGCATACCATGTGTCTTGACCTTCATCATATTCGTAAATAATTATTTTATTATAACTATGTTTATAATAAATATATCATAGAAATATATTATTATAACTAATTTCATATATGGTTTGATTATGACATTATATTACCCTCTTGTTAACAATTTCATGTTAGGGTTACACTTTGTGTAATATTCACACTATTTTTCGAATGTGTCTTAATTTGTTATATATTTGAACCTTATTCATATATAATGAGTTAAGGAATTTAAACCATGATATAAATATCATTAATATTCATTATATGTGTAATATAATAATCTATATAATATATTAATATAAAATTGAATAAACCATTCAGGGAGACGGTAGGCCGTTTGTACTCATGAATGTTGTTTCTGTGTTACTGAAATATTGAAATAAATAGAGAAACAAAAACACACACACACATATATATAATAGCATTAAAATATAATTTTATATCATATATATATATACATTATAATTTCACTAAAATAATCCTTAATATACTCCATGTAGTGTGTGAATGAAGAACAACGCTTTGAGGGTGCAATATTCCACACTTCCTCAAATGAAATTATCATATTTACAAAAAATTTAGAGTGTAGTGATATGTGTTGTAAAATAATTAAATAATCATAAATATATTTTTAATATATTTTTTATTATATATAAATTGAGATCCCATCATAATTCCCACCATGAGAAGCGGTAATGGAAGAACAAACAATCATCGTTCTCTGAGGTGGTAATTCACCAAACACATAAAAAGTATGTTCGTTGCCCATTAGATGAAAGTGTATATAATTTTTTATTTAAACCTTAGAATAAATAAATCAAATTATATTTATTATACTTTTGTTTCTTTATAATCATGGAATACAGATAGTTGTGGGGAGGAGAATGAACATAAGATAATGGGGTTTAAGGGAGGATGCTACCTCTTCATTGGGTAACTCCTTTTGGCTTCCACCAATGCTATTTATTGTATTAAATTATTCATAAATGTAGGATTCAAAGAGGAATTGAGGTTTGTTAAGGAGATACTTTTTTACAGTTTTTTAGTCAAAGTGGCTTGGTAGGTGTGAGGAAGTGAGAGGGGAGGAGGCCTTTTTATTGTGTAGGTGAAGTGGCACTCAGGTAAATTATTAGAAAATCAATTCCACCCATGTTTTTACTATTTAAAGTGGATTAAATACTGGTAAAATGTATATCCATTGAATTATAGGGCCCCAATATATCTTTAAATGGATTTTGAATAAGTGTTTAGGTTGTTTTGGGTCTTATGTTTATGGTTTAGTACTTTGTTAATATATTTTTTATCATAATCATTATAATTAATTTTTCTCCCTTTCACTAATATTTTTAGTCAAAAAATAAGATTAAATTATTATGAATAATAAATAATATGATTAAAAATATGGATTCCATTTAAGAAAATAAAAAAAAATAGAATTGGAAGAAATAAATTTAAATTTAATCCCACTAATGATACGACACTCTGACTTTTTAAAATTAAAAACATCTAAATTATTACTAAGTTTTTATACCCAATTTCAATGTGATGCTGAATAAAAATAACTAAATTGGATTGATTTATAAAAAAAAATTATATAATTAAACTTTTTATTCAATTTAAAATATAATAAACCTTATAAATAAATTATATGAAAAAAAGTTTTGAATTACTTTTTTTGGTCTTTCACTATTATTTAAAAAATGAATCTTCATAGAAAAATATAAAAAAATAATCCTAATATAATTAATATGTTTATTATTCAATGGTTATTTTTTTTACATGTGTTTTATATAAAATTGTAAAAAAAAAATTTAAAATATGTTTTCCATTAAAATGTAGTAAAAGCGCCTTATAAAAACATAGTATTTTATGTGTAAAAATGGATTTGTTTTTATCTTAAGGCTATAAATTTTATTAGATGAATAGGAAAATTATTTTATTGAATATATAATATATATTTCATTTATATCACTTAATAATTGTAATTAATTTACTTTATTAGGATAATGTAGCTTTGTGATCATAAAAATAATAATACTTTTTTTTATATTCATTCATCTTTCATATTTTTTCTAATTAATTTTAACCAATGGATTCATTTCATAATTTTATAAACCAAATATTTTCATAATTAATTTAAAAAATTTCATAAATACTAATTTAACGGTTTTTTTTATAATTTATTATATTAAAAAATATTTTAATAATTTATCATTATTTTTTAAAAATCAGTTTTTTGTTACCCAAGCCATCAAAAAATGTTAGTCTTACATGTAATGTAATATAACCTCTATGTTTCATTTAGGTAAAACTAAAAATTATATTGTGTGTAGTGTATGATTAACTTGGTGTTGTGTATAACACAATCCAAATATAGTGCTATTAAATAATCTATTTTCATTGTTCCATGAAATTTAAAATATAAAATGATAAAATTAATTTGAAAAATAATTTCAAAAAATATTGGGGTGTTACAGGAAAGGCATATACTATGTCAATCATAAAAGTGGTTTGTGAAAATTATGGGGGACTTTTCATTTACTTTAGAGTTAAGGATATGATATTTTCCTTTGTAAGAATGTGTTCATGAAAATGGTATTATTAAACAATTAGAGGAATTTTATTTGTTATTTAGAATTTACTAGATTTATAAATATAGTTCCCATATCAATTTCATATCACAGGATGTTACAATTGATATTTTGAATCAATATATGATAGTCTATTAGTGTGAGGATAAATTTGAAATTATAATGGAAATTACTTCCACTGTGCAAGTATTACAACCTATGAAGGATATATATATCAAAAATGGTAGAGGGAATCTAAAAATTAAAGAAATAATGTTTTTTAAATAATATAATGAATTATTTATGGTTGAATTTCCTTGTTTTCAATTGAATCATAATGTTGAAGTCTTAATATAACTCATACATGGTGTTATACCTATTTCAAAGACTCTATATAGACTGACATCGATTGAGTTATAGGACTCAAATAAGAATGTCTAGGATAATATAAATACGATATTCAAAATATATAGTTCATTA
This sequence comes from Viscum album, assembly GCA_963277665.1. Lineage (NCBI taxonomy): Eukaryota > Viridiplantae > Streptophyta > Magnoliopsida > Santalales > Viscaceae > Viscum > Viscum album. The sequence continues at coordinate 190,524,673 of OY728127.1, forward strand.
TAATTGGAGTAACCTATTATATTTTTTAAGAATAAAGACACCTTAACACATCTTTACATCAATTATTAAAAACATAATAAGATAACTATTACAAAAAAGTACCCTCTAAAATATATTGATGATTTTATTGATTAATTATGATTAGCTCAATATTTTTTAAAATATTAAACTTTATTAAGGATGTCATTAATTTAGGGTCATGAATGAGGATATAATCAAGATTTCATTCCATAAAAGTTTTGAAAATTATGAATTTATTATAATGTTGTAATGACCTGTGTCAGTATGTGTTGTAATTTTTTTGAGGGAATTTGAATTTTTTTATCTTGGTGGAATTCCAATTCCAAGAAAAAAGTGTGAAACTAATGAGTATTCAGATAAAACCTTTGTAGTATATTTTTATAGACATTAAATAAATAACAATGGTTGACTTATGGCATTATTTTTGAGTAAATGTTGCACAAAGTTGTTGTAGAAGCCATCATTTACATGGTATCCCCTATCATCTATAAAAAGTTTTCTTAGAAGCTAATAGATTTGAAATATATATCATTATAACTCTCATAGATTTCAATGTATTTCAGTATATCGTCAACTAGATTCATATCCTGTCTTGTTGATTTCATCATGGAACCTTTGATTTATCAAAAACCACAAATTATCCAATCAGTTCTAGTTATACTCAATTTGGGTTTTCTCTATAAATATGGAATGGTAATACTATATTTACTATATATTAAGTAATAAACCATGGTTTCATAGATAAATTTATACCTGATCCTTATAATATAATTCCACTTAATTATATAGGGGTGATATTTAGGAAATAAGTCTCTTCTCCTTATCCCTTTAGATGAATCATTGTGGAGAAATCCTCTTATCCATGAAATGATTAATCTTGCATTGGGATAATTATTTTTATATTTCAGATTCACTCCATAACTCACCCTACACATAGTATTAACCTATATATCCAATAAGAATCCCCATGATGTTACCAATTCGATTGTAGAATGACCTGTTTCATGAGAGATTAATTTATTTTTTATTAAGAAAACATAAGGACTATTACCCCTTGTTTTAGGTAATTTCTTCCTTACATGATCTTAATTAAATATATTAGTAGTGATATTATTCCAATCATAATATGTTTGAAAATATATATCAAAACAAACTCATGTCATTATTTTTCATATCCACTCAAATTTCGTGTTTTCTCAACTCATCATTAGGAATATATCTAGTGAACACAGTATGAAAAAAATCCCAAATTCATTACATATTAATACTCATGATATATTTATTAGGATGTATTCAATACAAAATTCACTTAAACTCCTAACCATATGATATAATGATTATTACAAGATAACACTATCTCTCAGTGTAAGAGAAATGACACATTGTCCATGTATAAATGGATATCATCTAGGCCCCCAATATATAAATTCAACATTAAAAATATTCTTAAATATTCAATATATCATATTTATATTAAAATATATAAATTTAGTGTCATCGATGATTAGGAATATAACACTCTAATTGTACAACATAACATATATTTCCTCTATAAAACTTTTTAGATCATATTTTATTTTATAAATATCACACATAATTATATTATTCATTGACTAGGGAAATGAATAAAACTAGAAAAGTGTAATATCAAGAATTCAATAAAGGAAAAAACTATAATTGAGTTTTAAATGATTTATCAATTGATCATAACATGAGAGAAAAATTAATATTATATAAATATAATTATTTGTGTAAAATTATTATATAATCATAATAAGTGGTCATAATTCATGAAATAATAATCATAGACCATGAAATATGAATAAAAAACAAAAAAGGGGATAATCAGGAAAGTATAAAATGTACCACGACATAAGAATGTAAAATCACATAAGTAATAATGAGTAATGATTACCTAAATCCTGAATATGTCACTAATATAAGAACAATTTAACATAATATATTCCATGAATATTTTCTAAAAAAATTATAATATTATGAAAATATATAACAACATCATTTCCACACATAACATTGTGAACATAGCTAATTATAAAATATGTATGTGTAACATAATCATCTCATTGGATATAAACATTAATTAATGTATTTAAGGGATATATAATTCCTTAAACACCCATAAAATAATATAAATCCATTCATATATGTTCCATATGATATAAATCATAAATAATAGTTTTATTCAACCAAAAAAATAAAAAGGGTTACAATACATTTTCATAAGTTATCAGATAAGAAATCATTTGAAATTTGAATGGATGGCACATGAATTTTAAACACCCAAGTGAAACATTTAGAAAAATCATTTGATGTGTGATACTGGAATGATATGAATTTTATATATACCAACATATTTTAGAGAATGAAATGGATAGATAATAGATATCCAGAAAAACATTTCTTTATGTTTTGGTGACGTTATCATAAATAATATTGTTATAATTCACTTCTAGAATCAATTTCAGATGGTGATAAATATTTAATATATTTTTTATTGTAAATATATATAAAATTTAATCTTCAAAATTAATAAATTGGAAAAAAAAATTTATAAAATTATGAAATGGTATTGAAATGGAATGATTTTTTAATAATTTTTGAACATCTTCAATTAAACCAAATCAATTAAAAATTTATAAAATAGTGATTTGAATGGAAATAAAGAAATTTTTTAGAGTTTTATATATAATATAATATATATAATAGTAAAAAAATTAAGAAAATCATTTTTGTAAAGAAAAAACATAGTTATATAAGAGAAATAAAATAAATAAGGGGAAATGGTTTCCTTTACAAAAAACCAATTTTATGAAGTTAGAAACAATAAAAAGAATATTTTGATATAGAATTGAAATTTCTCCCAAAATAAATACAAAATATAATATGAAACATGAAATGGTATGTAAATTTTAAACCTAAAATAATATAGTCAAAAAATAAACTGTATGCCTCAACCAAATGAGATTGGGTCCAGAGAAACTATTACATTAGATTCCCTATTGCAATAAAATAATCTAAATCTTTCAAAATCCATAAATAATTAATATTTATTTATATATAATCCTTATTATTATTTATTTTACTTAATATATTTCATTTATTTTTTTATTTCCATTTTTGTAATAATTCATTATTAATATTAATCATCAGATGTTAATTGATCCATTTGATCCATACATGGTTCGTTATAGTGTGTTTATTCCATGATCCTTTTTCATATGTACATCACCTAAATAGTGGTTATGGATATGATCCAGATTTTTTTTATCATTCTAGAGTTGCATTATTATTTCAGGGTTGTTATGATAATGGTTTAAAAAAATGGATAAAAATTATACCTTTTGTGAATATTTTATAAATAAAATGAATTAATTTTATTAATGAAAATAGTTATATGTATTATGATAAAAAATATAAAATCAAAAAATACTTAATTAGTGAAATATATTTCTAGTTTTAGGATTTTGTAATCATTTGGGATGAAAATTGTTTAGTATCATCCATGTAGTTTGTAAAATAGACCTATAAAAGAATATGTCAAAATAATAAAATGAGTGATAATATGTTATTATATTATTGTAAAATAACTTTTATATAATAACAATGATATGAATAATATTCTACTATAGTGTTAAATAATATTAAAAAAGGTGGATTTAGAAGATAATCAAAATAAAGATAGATAAGTTTTCTCTTACGTTGGAGAGTCGAAACTTCTCGTATGAACCTTATTATATATGAATGATTTGAGAGTACTTATGACTTGGAGAACCCAAAAATGAGAAGAGATTATTATAAAGGAAATTTGGGTATATATTAGAGAGGAAAATAATGTATATGGGTGATAATGAGTTATTACATGAGGGGTTATTTTTTAGATGATTTTGAGTGGAAATTTTGTAAACCCTTATTCCATAATGTATAAGGAATGTAATATCTCAGAGGAAGTGACATGATGTGACTGAACGTGAGCCTATATAAGCTACTAAAAAACCTAGAATTCCACCCAAACACTACCAACTGTTGTCTAGGGTCATGGTAGATTCACTAAGATGCCATGTTTTACATATGGGAGGCCTTTTCCTATAAATTAGGAACAATAAAAATCTATAAACAATATATATAACATAGAAAAACCTATATAAAATAATCTATAATGTTAATTCCCATGACACGATGTAATCGTACCAACAATAGAACAATAAAAAAATAACTAATGATGAAAATAAATGACACAACATCTATAAAAAATAATGACATTGAAAAAATTAAATGCACACCATGCCATGTTAAAAAATTAGAATTACCGACATCTAAATCAACTGATAAATCCTAAAATCTTTCATAAACAGAACAATAACCTCCAAAATCCATGAATTTTACATCTACTATGATAATACAACACATTTGGGAATGAGTCGTATGCATGTATGACTATAAAAACTCCCCATTGGAATCCCGAATGACATGAATGAGGAAGAGAACATCATGTTAACTCATATTAGAAAAAATTAAAATATTCTAAAAGTTAAAATCTACTAAAAATATTACCAATCTCAATCACCTCTCAACATAAATCAAGAGATACCCCTTAATAACCATTATAGTTCTCCATCATAGCCATAACAACTAAATAGTTCATTTTCCACAACATCCTCATCATCCCTATATTATAATAATGGGGGACCCACATGTTGTTGGGGGAGTGCATGCCAGTCGAGAGGGTATCAGACCCTATGGATGACTCAAACCATATTTTATATTGTTTGAATTGATCGATGACCTTACCAACTCTATATGGGGAGGAACTATTCATCAACATGTGGGTTTTTCCAACTCAACTTCATATATAGAGGACCCACACCCTAGAATCAGTGTTTATCCTGAGGGGTTATCAGCCACATTTATTCTCCAATCATCTCTTTCACATACCGTTATTGTCTCTATAATGTTATGGTTCCCTAACAAACAAATTCTCTTTGAACAGTACCCTAGAATATGGTGAGATATACACCATCACGTATTATGATATAAAATCATATAATGGATTATTTTAATGTATGAAATTTTCTTATAGGAATAAAAATTTAAAATACACCTTTAGTAGTCAAATACGTGGAATGAAGTCCTTGGTAAATGGTGTGTGGATGCTATGCTGCTACCCAGTTCAAGTTAGGTCAACATAAACTATATAAAATTTGGGGTATGTGGTGTATGCATCCTTCTAGAAACTTGGTTTGTACTACTACTGTAGTTGTATGATTCAAACAATTGTAGTAAAATACATGTACTAATTTTATATGAGATATACATCATAAAAATGAGAAAATTTAGTTTTGAAAGAAACTCAAATTAGATCATTGAGATACCTAACATGCCAAGTAGCTTACATGGTATGTGGGGCTAACATATTAGCTTTTCATGTACATGGGTACATGTTGAGGCATGCAGTCATGGAAATTATGGAATGTGACTCATGGTCACATAGTTTATAATATTTATAATGATGTATGACCCTATAAATTTAGTCTCATAAATACATTATGTGCCTCATAGAGATTAAAAATCATATTGTTTTCAATGCTTTCGACGGGGCAGACACGTCCATATCATTTGGTAGGATGACGGTGCTATTTTTTGCCATGCATTCCCACTTTCCAAAGGCAGGCGGCATCTGCTCCTTGTTCAGGGACATTTTCCCCCTGATCAAAATGGGATGATGGGATGTCGTTTCATCCTTCCTTGGATTCCTCCGCGGAACTAGTCACCTATTCTGGGTCTCCCTTATAGATTTAAGATGTTGTTATTGAAACTCTTACTAGTGTCATATCTTCATGGACACTTGTTAATTACACTACTTCTGTCAGGACATTCCAATGGGTCCGGTCAGGGCAGAAACCTTCGGTCAGGGGAGTAGTCACGTTTGACATCACTGGCATGTTTGGATGCTGGGACACTGGCGTGTATGGGTTTCTTCCCCTTATTATGGGGCTTCTTGAGGGTGCAGAAGCCCAAGGAATCCCATGTTGAATGCGGGGAATTATATTCCATAATCATGTTTCTGAGTTTTTCCTCAGATTCCCAAGTTTAACACAGGGTATGCTGCAAGTTTAACATCTGTAGGAGATAGATCGGACTAATCAAAACATTTATTAGAGTGGATCAAATGGGTGAAACCCCGAGAGGGAACACTAATGTTGGGACCAACATGTGGTTGACTTCGCATTTACTGTTGAAGGTAATGGGGAATGATATGGAATAATTTCACTGGGATGTGGTGGCCCAGATAAGAATTAGGATGGATGTTGAAGAGGTTGAATGAAGAGGATGGTGAATGGGATGGAACCATCACGAGGATGATGATGGTTTTGGGCTTGAGCCTCAAAGCGGCTTCCAACGTATCCTCGTGGAAGGGAATCAAAGTCCACATAGTTCATCTGACGATGGATTACTGCCGATTAGGGTTTTCAACAGCTTACCACTGGATGGGATCGCAACGGCTTACCAATGGATAAGAATGTCAACTGCTTACCGCTAAATGGGGTCAAACCGACGTGATTTGGGACCTGGGGCCTAGATAGATGGTGGGGCTTAAACCCCATGGGGGATTCCTACATACCTTGCCTTGGAAGGGATCAAAGACCTCATATTTCATGTGGTGGGAAGTGACATGAAGATGATCGGGACCAATGGTTGTTGGGATTGAACCTCACAGAGGCTTCCTACGTACCTTGCCTTGAAAAGGATCAAAGAACACGTAGTTCAGGGTGTGGGAACCGACGTGAAGGATGGTAGAGAGCAATGGTTGTTAGGGTTGTACTTCAGGGAGGCTTCCTACGTACCTTGCCTTGGAAAGGATCAAAGTCCACATAGTTTAGGATGGATTTGGTGTGCAACGAATTACATCTAATTGGGGAAACAACCTCTTACTGCTGATTGGGGTCCACAGTTTAACATCATGTAAGATGAAGGAGAACTGACATGAAGGTGGTCAGAGTGACCGAGTGATGGGATTGAACCTCTTGGAGACTTCCTACGTACCTCTCCATGGCAAGGATCAAATACCGCGTAGTTATAGATGGATTTTGGTACACCAACGTGAAGAAGGTTGGGACCCATGGATGGTGGGCTTGAACCTCATGGAGTGTTCCTACGTACCTTTCCTTGGTAAGGATCGAAGACATTGTAGTTCAGGTTATTGGGTAGTTTGGGGGTTACACTCTGAGGCGGCCCAAGGTGTTGGTGAACTAACGTGAAGGGGGTCAGAGCGACCAATGGGTGGTGGGCTAGAACCTCTTGGAGGATTCCTACATACCATGCCTTATCAAGGATCAAAGACCTCATAGTTCTGGTGGTGTGGGGCTTACACTCTAGGCTTCCCAAGGTGTTGATGAACCGACATGATGGGGGTCGGAGCGACCAATGGGTGGTGGGTTTGAACCTCATGGTGGCTTCCTATGTACCCTTCCATAGCAAGGATCAATGACCATGTAGTTTAGGTGGTGTGGGGATTACACTCTAGGTTTCCCAAGGTGTTGGAAAACATAAGTGAAGGGGGTCGTAGCGACCAATGGGTGGTGGGAATGAGCCTCGTAGAGGCTTCCTACATACCTTTCCTTAGCAAGGATCAATGACCTCAAAGTTTAGGTGGTGTGTGGATTACACTCTAGGCTTCCCGAGGTGTTGGTGAACCGATGTGAAGGGGGTTAGAGCGACCAATGGGTGGTGGGATTGAACCTCATGGAGGCTTCCTACGTACCTTTCCTTAGCAAGGATCAAAGACCTCATAGTTTAGGTGATGTGGGGATTACACTCTAGGATCCCCATAGAGTATGTCATGGTCGGTGCTTGCTCTAATCCCACATGAGTCATGCTCAGTGTGAAAAACAAGAGACAGTAAAGGCCAGACGATCATGTTGCGAAAGGTGTGTCCGTGGGAAATAGAGTAGGGAATACATGTAGTTAGCGGCCCAAAGGGGAACCATCAGCTTATGTGTGGTTAGTAGCCCGAAGAGGTTGGGAATTAATCTAGGATGGAGGCCCAGTGGTGAAAAATCCAAGTAGGAGAGGGATTTGGAAACGAAGAAAGGAGGGGCATGGATGCTGCCTCCTACAAGAAAAGCTATGGGCTTACACCAGGGTGGTTTCCATTTCCCGCATAGGATTTATGGGGGGAAGTCAGATATTAACATCATATACTGAGGATGACAGTGCTTGGTAGTTTAACGTCCTGAAACTTGGACGAGGTGGGTACACTCCACACCCCTAGGACTTACATAACTGGTACCCTCTGCACCTTGGTGAATGTAATTCACCAGCAATGCCATGGTTGGGGGGTGTCGTGAGGTAATCCCAGTGGGGGTCCACGTTAGCGTGGCTATGTGAAAAATCAATGTCCGTTAGCGTACCTATTTGAATAAGCATGATGTGAGGAAATTTAATTTTAAAATTTGCCCAAGGGACTTTGAATTTACTTCATGGGAACCTAGGAGGTTTCACGGGAGAGGGAGTTGCAGAGCAAAGGGGTTTATGAGTAGAGGCCTCGTACTGCTCTAGTGCTCCATGCAATGGAAGGGCTTCGTGAAGGTGTGGGATTAATGAAGTGAAGTGGCCAATCCTAGGCATAGGGCATAGGTTCATACAAGAGGTGCTTCATAAAGTGGAAGGGCATTCACGAAGAAAATCCCTACGAGGCATGGGTGCCACGCGAAGCAAGGTCCTATGAAGTAATGTGATTCGTGAGGCACAATGAATGTGCCTTATCATTTCAGTCATGCGTGTATGGGGGTGATTTTCGAAGAATAAAAGCTCTGCGGTGACCTGAGTCCCCGTGAGGATATCATTCCTTTGTGAAGGCCTGTGGGATTCGCAAAAGGAATCCGTCATGAAAGAGGGTGTGAAAACAAGGCAAAGGGGTGGCACTTCGCAGAGAAAAAGTACCTTGAGCAGTTCATGGTTCGTAGAGTAAAAAAGTGATTCATGATTTGAGAGATGAGAAGGTGAAAGGTTGGATTATCCCTCCTTTGGTCCTAGGGGGAGGCTGGTATTTATAGGCAAGAGGACCTGTGAAGTAGAGCTCTCTAGGCGTGAAGATGGATTTCACTGTGCGGCAGGCTCGCGAACGTCAATGGGGCTCATGGAGCATCCAAACTCCTTGCTTCATAGTAGGCTCGCGAACCTCAAATTGGCTCATGGAGCATCCGGCCTCCTTGCCTCACGGAGGGATCATGAATGTCAAATCGGCTCACGGTGCATCCCGCCTCCTTGCTTCGTGGTGGGCTCGGGGCCAGGGAGCACCACGAAAGGTCTTCGTGAGGCAGCTTCAAGGAGTTTATTATTATCCTTCTCCCTTCCGATTTTTGGTGCCATAAAATTCCCCCCATAGACTTGAAGCTGAGGAGAAATCAAGGGTCAAAGTCTGAGGGTCAATCGCCAAAGATCCTTGGCCGTTCGAAAAGCTGGCTCATGAAGGAGGATCACCGAGCGGGAAAGAAATGGGTCGGTTGGGTGCTCGGCGGAGCTCTCCATGGTCAAGATGCGCCGCGAAGCTTAGAGGGTTGTCACTTATAAATAGAGGGGATGAATTCTCTTTTCTGCTTTCTCTCCTTAGCGATATTATATTTTAGCACTCTTGATTCACGAAGCTCTGTGTACTTTGTGATTTATATCTGAGAATCGAGCTTTCAGCTTCGTGGTGCATAACGAGTCTTTGAATTCGTGTCCATGCACTTTGCGACTCTGCATTCGGAGGCCAAGGCATGGATCCATGAACAGACTTAACGAACACTCTCTGCAAAGGAGCTTCGTGAATGAACCCAGAAATATCCCCAACCTAGTAGATTGAATGGATTGTCAAGAAGCATCCCATGGGGTCCTTGTGGATGCTTCCTGAAGGGATGAGATGGCGAATAGTCTGGGTTTAAGAGAGCTAATTTGGAGCCACTATTACAATGGTTCTTTGGTGGAACTGCTATCAGAGAGCCATAGGAACTACCCGTTATGTAAGAGGTTGACTTTGTATGGATTCGGGACAAGGGATGACGTCTTCATCCCAGAAGGAATTTGGGACGAACCAGCTTACTGGTTCAGGAGCACACTGTGCCAGCGCCTATGGTTCATGGCGGCGAACGGCCATGCCCAGGAGGACTTCACACCCCTCATTGCTGACTTCTTATACAACCATCTGAATAATGTTGACGGGAAGGAGTGAAAACCAGAGACGTCTCCCCCCATGCATCAAATGATATTGATGATAACTATGGGGAACCTAGAGAAGGGGTGGTCTAAGGAGTGGGACCTGCTCTAGGGTGGAAACTTCAGAGATGATTGGGCCGGGCCTACTGGGTAGGTGCCTCATGTGAGGAGTTTGTGGTGGATTTGAGAAGAGTGGGCATGTATGAGCCATCTTGGGCCTCCCAGTTTCACATCTACCAGCTGAAGCAGTTGATGCTGGAGCTGTTGAACATGTTTTCATCGAGGACCAACACATTCCATTTTAACCACGGGGAAGTCAGCATCCGCTTGTGGGATGTCTACCAGATCTCAGGGGGTCCTACTACTGGGGGATATGTATGATGAATTCCTCCATGTCATGAGTGTGTGGGAGGACCCGGAGAAAATTATACCACTGGCAATGCCTTTGATGGATCTTGTGTCAGGAGAGGACATGGAGGCGGTGCGGGACGTCCGTTTTAGGTGGTGGTTCAAATAGTTCCTGAACTTCCAGGAGGACAGACAATTTCCGGCAAAGCCTCGGACTTGCCAGAAGGGGGCCTGGAGTAAGGAGCACTCATAATGGTGATTTTTGGAGGATATCCAGTGGAAGAAGTGGGGATTTAGTTTCATGATCGAATGAAAAATGATAGTCAGGCTGGTAGAATTCATCGCGGCTCTCATCGGTGGTTGGATCCTACTAGTGAGGGACCCCAACATGGGAGTGTGACCAAGCACATTTATTATGGTGTCTGTGTTGGTGATAGGAGGGCGGGTCAACCTCATGATCTCAATGCTCACCAAGCTGTATAAGATGTTGTGGCGTATCAGCAAGGGGAAGAGGCCGCAGAGAATATGTGGGCCATTCCACCTCTTGCATGGGTGGATAGCGGCACACGTTAAGGGGGTTTACGAATACCCAAACCCCATTTCCCCTCTGGAATCGAAATTATGCCCATCCATTCTGAACGCTGCCGGGAGATTTCCAGCCAAGCTAACCGCACTGTCAGTTTTGAACTGATGGAGGAGAACTATACCTAACTTCTAGCCTTTCAAGGTGGAGTTTTGGTGGAAATGGTGGATCGTGAGCCTCTCTGCGAGCCGTACACCCCACACTGATTTGATCGGAAATTCCGGTGCATGAAGTGACTGGCCCAACAAGTCTATTTTGGGGTGTGCTATGAGGAACTCCCATGTTTGATGAGGAAGATGTGTCTCATGTTCACACGAGAAGATGGGAAGATGCGGAACTAGCTACCTCTACTGACCGTTGTCGTCGGGTTAGTGAAGGAATATGCCCAGAGTTGGGAGGTGGCCTACCCAGGGGAAATGCTGAAGTAACCAACCATTCGAGTTGATGATGGAATGCCTCCCAAACCTCAAGGCTGAGGTCAGAAGGCTACAGGGGAATCTCATGGTGGCGGGGGTGCCGTAGCGGCGAGGCCTGCACTAGTTAAGGGAGAGGAAACAGTGGAAAAAGACCCGGTGGTCCCAGAAGAGCAGAGTTATCCTGAGGGGAGGCCACCTAGAGGGTTCAGAAGAATATGCACTCAGGCTCCAGGGAAGTGGCTGTGCCATATTGATATGCCAGATAATGTTGTCTTCCTCGAGGCCTGGGACATATGAGATGTTAACCAGAAATTCCTCGACCTGTCAGAGATGCGGAAACATCGAACCATTTTGGGATGGATTTGTCTGGGATATGTCCTATCATGGCTGGCTTTGCAGTATCTGAGGCAGAAGTAGAACAATACCTGATAGAGCTGGAGGACTTTTTTCAATCCCGGCGTACCCTGCGTCTGATGACAGATTGAGTCAAGTGTTTCTCGATCGCACCACTCGCTGCAGTTGTTGGCTGCTAACTTAAGAGAAAGGTTCCCTCTGTCGGAAGAATAAAATGAATCCTCCTAGGGAGACGAGCCCGGGAGAAGGATCCTATTGGAGGAGGGTGAAGTCAGGGATTAGGACTTGGATCTTGAAGAGTTCTATGAGGCCCTTGAGTTAAAGATTCCAAAACCCTTCTTCAGGGCCCACTTTCAGGTCATTCTGGACTCTTTGCTAACATCTAAATTCTGCAGGAGGGCCTTGTGCACAGAGCTCATTCTCTCTCTTCAAGAGATACAGATGCAGGACCTTCAGGGTCCACGCCTATTGCCAGGGATATCAGCATGTCTGGCGGAGCCGGAATACCCGAAGTGGCCTTGAATCTTTAGACCTTCCAAAAATATATGGAGGGCCACACTTCGGGGTCCCAACGGAATCAACCCAAGAACAAGATAGAGAATTCGATCTTTGTAAGTATCCTCTACCAAATTGATGAATGCTATCCATCAACCATGTTAACTGACGTGCGTGCTCCCTTTTTGGTATGCACAGTTCTCCAAATGGCATGGCTTTCCTTGGTGATGTCCTTCGGTACCCCTGGCGGTGCCTTTCCCTGGGAAATGCTAGTGAATACGGAGGTGGAGGTCCAGATTGATCGAACAATGGCGCACCTGATCACCAGTGGGACCGTCAGGGAGGTTGATCCTGAGATCATTGATGTGGGGTCTGATGAAGAGGATTGGTCAGACATCCCAATTCCCTCCATGCCTGATCAAACACAAGATGCGGACCCGACTGAGGAGTTCCTAAGGGAATTCCATGTATATGAGCCTGCCAACAGTGCTGACTAGGACGAGACGACCTCTGATGAACAGGACAATAGAATAGTTTATCACCGATCATGGAAGAGAATCAAACACTTCATTGATGACACCCCAAGAACTATGGCTGCATGAGATAGACAGACTACGCTCATGACTATGCAAACTGTGTGCTAGGGGAGTGGATGACCAATGTAATCACATGCTCGTCTGAGATCTTATGGCGGAGAAGATTCATGAGCCTGACTGTGGCCTCGGTGTGGGTTGTCAGTGGAGGAAAGTGGTGAACATAAAGAGGCTTCAAGAGGCTGAAAATGAGGTCCATCGGCTATAGAGTCAGGCAGACGAGCATTCGGCCTCCCTCAACTTGCAATCTGAACTAATATTTCGATTGAAGGACCAACTGGAAGAGGCTGAAGAGGACATGAAGAGAGCCTCCGATGAAATGATCGTCATCAGGACCAACGTGGAGTGGGCCCAGATTGAAACTGATGAATTGTGCCCCATCATTGCCGAGGAGGAGCTGGAACTGAACAGGTGGGAGCAAATCCTGGACTCCCCCATCCAGAGGGTCACAGAGCTGCTATGCTCTTTTTACAAGGTTAACCTGTCCACAGGGGAAATCGACCCTTAGGTACTGTAATGATTACAAACACTCAAACATAATTTCATGCTTAGATTATTTTATTCCTATAGTATGCATGAGTTCTGTTATTTGTATTGGTTTATTGCACACCCGTGATATTTGTGGAGCGTCCAGCGATCATTCCCTAAGCTCACGTGGGGCGGGCCCGATGTGAAAACAAGGGATGACCACCTTATCACTCCATCCAAATGTAGGAGTGAAAACAAAGATTCAGGAATCCGGGGGTTTTAACAACCACACTAGATTCCAGGGAAGAGAAGGGGGAGACCTTACTAGAGAATTAAGCTATCAGAACAACCATATTACTTTTTTCCTAGCATGCTCTTGTGCACGAATGGGGTAATGCTAGGGGAGCTGGAATAAATCCGAACAGGGGGGAATGGAAGGCATGAATCACAATACCCAAGATTTGAAACACTGTAGTGATGTAATTAAAATTAATAATGATTGTTGACTGTGTTTGAAACACAATATCCTTATCGCGTGAGCTTGAAATGGGAATAACAAATGAGGGTCGACCGCTGACCATGTTTGAAACATGGGGCCTGACTCAAAATATCATCCATTAGTCTTCCAGAATGTTGGCCCAAGACAGTAGGCGGGCCATAGGACATGTATATGTACTGTTAGGGGGTTCCACTAGACATGAAATAGGGAGAGGATCCAAATAAAGGACACGCAAAGTGTGGAGAGTGGAGTGATGGGTTGTTAGACTAGAGTCCAACACTCTTGAACTTGCGCCGCCGTGGTGGAAACACATTAGATGGAAATATCAGCCTAAACAGGGATCAAAAATACTTTTGAATAGGACCTCTCTGATGAGGAAACTATTGCCTCCCAATGTTTATTGTGGGGCATCCCAAACTTGTTCAGGGAAAAGCTGTAATATCATGGTTCCCCAAAAGAGCTCTGGTCAAGGGACTGAAAA